>CM039673.1:229248251-231648251 GCA_022496015.1 Hordeum marinum
ATTTTGGAGCTAACTAAGCTAATTCTGTCATTTAGGTGGAAGCCAAACTAAGTATAGGCCATTCTAGAGCTAACTTGGGTAAAATATGTCATTTTGGAGCCAACTATGATTATTAAATCCATTTTGACCTTATTATGTCATTTTGGAGCTAAATTAGTCATTGTGATGAGCTAACCAAGGTTCTTATGATGTTTTAACCTAACTATGCTAATTATGTAATTTTGGAGGATAATTAGCTAATTATAGGTTATTTTTTATTAAATAGGCCATTTCGGAGCTAACTAAGCTAATTATGTCATTTTGTTGGATAATTAGCCAATTTAGTCTTTTTTGGATGAGTCTTTGCTACGTAGAAGTAGAGAAAGAGAAGAAGCAAGAAGAGAAGAAGAAGGAGAAGTAAAAGAAGAGGGAGGAGGAGGAGGAGAAGGAGAAGGAGAAGGAAGAAGAGAAGAAGAAGAAAAGAAGGACAAGAAGAAGGACAAGAAGCTTCTCTCCTCCTTCTTCTCCTTCTTCTTCCTCCTTCTCCTTCTCCTTCTTCTTCTCTTCTTCTCCTTCTTCCTTTTTTTAGTTTCTCCTCTTTCTTCTCCTCTTGTCCTCTTCTTTGGGATTAATTAGCTAATTATGCCTTTTTGGTGCTAATTATTTCATTTTGGAGGATAAATAGCTAAGTATAGGTCATTTATTATTAAATAGGCCATTTTGGAGCTAACTAAGCTAATTCTCTCATTTAGGTGGAAGCCAAGCTAAGTATAGGCCATTCTAGAGCTAACTTCGGTAAAACATGTCATTTTGGAGCCAACTATGATTATTAAATCCATTTTGACCTTATTATGTCATTTTGGAGCTAAATTAGTCATTGTAATGAGCTAACGAAGGTTCTTATGATGTTTTAACCTAACTATGCTAATTATGTCATTTTGGAGGATAATTAGCTAAGTATATGTCATTTTTTATTAAATAGGCCATTTCGGAGCTAACTAAGCTAATTATGTCATTTTGTTGGATAATTAGCCAATTTAGTCTTTTTTGGATGAGTCTAAGCTACGTAGAAGTAGAGAGAGAGAATAATCAAGAAGAGAAGAAGAAGGAGGAGGAGGAGGAGAAGGAGAAGGAAGAGGAAGAGGAGAAGAAGAAGAAAAGAAGAAGGACAAGAAGCTTCTCTTCTATTTCTTCTCCTTCTTCTTCCTCCTTCTCCTTCTCCTTCTTCTTCTCTTCTTCTTCTTCTTCCCTTTTTTCATTTCTCCTCTTTCTTGTCCTCTTGTCCTCTTCTTCGGGCTTAATTAGCTAATTATGCCTTTTTGGAGCTAATTATTTCATTTTGGAGGATAAGTAGATTAGTATAGGTCATTTATTATTAAATAGGCCATTTTGGAGCTAACTAAGCTAATTCTGTCATTTAGGTGGAAACCAAGCTAAGTATAGGCTATTCTAGAGCTAACTTGGGTAAAATATGTCATTTTGGAGCCAACTATGATTATTAAATCCATTTTGACCTTATTATGTCATTTTGGAGCTAAATTAGTCATTGTAATGAGCTAACCAAGGTTTTGATGATGTTTTAACCTAACTATGCTAATTACGTCATTTTGGAGGATAAATAGCTAAGTATAGCTCATTTTTTATTAAATAGGCCATTTCGGAGCTAACTATGCTAATTATGTCATTTTGTTGTATAATTAGCCAATTTAGTCTTTTTTGGATGAGTCTAAGCTACGTAGAAGTGGAGAAAGAGAAGAAGCAAGAAGAGAAGAAGAAGGAGAGGTAAAAGAAGAAGGAGGAGGAGGAGAAGGAGAAGGCGAAGGAAGAGGAGAAGAAGAAGAAAAGAAGAAGGACAAGAAGAAGGACAAGAAGCTTCTCTCCTCCTCCTTCTCCATCTTCTTCCTCCTTCTCCTTCTCCTTCTTCTTCTTCTTCCTTTTTTTCATTTCTCCTCTTTCTTCTCCTCTTGTCCTCTTCTTCGGAATTAATTAGCTAATTATGCCTTTTTGGAGCTAATTATTTCATTTAGGAGGATAAATACCTAAGTATAGGTCATTTATTATTAAATAGGCTATTTTGGAGCTAACTAAGCTAATTCTGTCATTTAGGAGGAAGCCAAGCTAAGTATAGGCCATTCTAGTATTAACTTGGGCAAAATATGTCATTTTGGAGCCAACTATGATTATTAAATCCATTTTGACCTTATTATATCATTTTGGAGCTAAATTAGTCATTGTAATGAGCTAACCAAGGTTCTTATGATTTTTTAGCCTAACTATGCTAATTATGTCATTTTGGAGGATAATTAGCTAAGTATAGGTCATTTTTTATTAAATAGGCCATTTCGGAGCTAACTAAGCTAATTATGTCATTATGTTGGATAATTAGCCAATTTAGTGTTTTTGGATGAGTCTAAGCTACGTAGAAGTAGAGAAAGAGAAGAAGCAAGAAGAGAAGAAGAAGGAGAAGTAAAAGAAGAATGAGGATGAGGAGGAGAAGGAGAAGGAGGAGGAAGAGGAGAAGAAGAAGAAAAGAAGAAGGACAAGAAGCTTCTCTCCTCCTTCTTCTCCTTCTTCTTCCTCCTTCTCCTTCTCCTTCTTCTTCTCTTCTTCTTCTTCCTTTTTTTCATTTCTCCTCTTTCTTCTCCTCTTGTCCTCTTCTTCAGGCTTAATTAGCTAATTATGCCTTTTTGGAGCTAATTATTTCATTTTGGAGGATAAATAGCTAAGTATAGGTCATTTATTATTAAATAGGCCATTTTGGAGCTAACTAAGCTAATTCTGTCATTTAGGTGGAAGCCAAGCTAAGTATAGGCCATTGTAGAGCTAACTTGGATAAAATATGTCATTTTGGAGCCAACTATGATTATTAAATCCATTTTGACCTTATTATGTCATTTTGGAGCTAAATTAGTCATTGTAATGAGCTAACCAAGGTTCCGACGATGTTTTAACCTAACTATGCTAATTATGTCATTTTGGAGGATAAATAGCTAAGTATAGGTCATTTTTTTATTAAATAGGCCATTTTGGAGCTAACTAAGCTAATTATGTCATTTTGTTGGATAATTAGCCAATTTAGTCTTTTTTGGATGAGTCTAAGCTACGTAGAAGTAGAGAAAGAGAAGAAGCAAGAAGAGAAGAAGAAGGAGAGGTAAAAGAAGAAGGAGGATGAGGAGGAGAAGGAGAAGGAGAAGGAAGAGGAGAAGAAGAAGAAAAGAAGAACGACAAGAAGAAGGACAAGAAGAAGGACAACAAGCTTCTCTCCTCCTTCTTCTCCTTCTTCCTCCTTCTCCTTGTCCTTCTTCTTCTTCTTTGTTTTTTCATTTCTCCTCTTTCTTCTCCTCTTGTCCTCTTCTTCGGGCTTAGTTAGCAAATTATGCCTTTTTGGAGCTAATTATTTCATTTTGGAGGATAAATAGCTAAGTATAGGTCATTTATTACTAAGTAGGCCATTTGGACCTAACTAAGCTAATTCTGTCAATTAGGTGGAAGCCAAGCTAAGTATAGGCCATTCTAGAGCTAACTTGGGTAAAATATGTCATTTTGGAGCCAACTATGATTATTAAATACATTTTGACCTTATTATGTCATTTTGGAGCTAAATTAGTCATTGTGATGAGCTAACCAAGGTTCTTATGATGTTTTAACCTAACTATGCTAATTATGTAATTTTGGAGGATAATTAGCTAAGTATAGGTCATTTTTTATTAAATAGGCCATTTTGGAGCTAACTAAGCTAATTATGTCATTTTGTTGGATAATTAGCCAATTTAGTCTTTTTTGGATGAGTCTAAGCTACATAGAAGTAGAGAAAGAGAAGAAGCAAGAAGAGAAGAAGAAGGAGAAGTAAAAGAAGAAGGAGGAGGAGGAGGAGAAGGACAAGGACAAGGAAGAGGAGAAGAAGAACAAAAGAAGAAGGACAAGAAGAAGGACAAGAAGCTTCTCTCCTCCTTCTTCTCCTTTTTCTTCCTCCTTCTCCTTCTCCTTCTTCTTCTCTTCTTCTTCTTCTTCCTTTTTTTCATTTCTCCTCTTTCTTCTCCTCTTGTCCTCTTCTTCGGGCTTAATTAGCTAATTATGCCTTTTTGGAGCTAACTATTTCATTTTGGAGGATAAATAGCTAAGTATAGGTCATTTACTATTAAATAGGCCATTTTGGAGCTAACTAAGCTAATTATGTCATTTAGGTGGAAGCCAAGCTAAGTATAGGCCATTCTAGAGCTAACTTGGGAAAAATATGTCATTTTGGTGCCAACTATGATTATTAAATCCATTTTGACCTTATTATGTCATTTTGGAGCTAAATTAGTCATTGTAATGAGCTAACCAAGGTTCTTATGATGTTTTAACCTAACTATGCTAATTATGTCATTTTGGAGGATAATTAGCTAAGTATAGGTCATTTTTTATTAAATAGGCCATTTCGGAGCTAACTAAGCTAATTATGACATTTTATTGGATAATTAGCCAATTTAGTCTTTTTTGGATGAGTCTAAGCTACGTAGAAGTAGAGAAAGAGAAGAAGCAAGAAGAGAAGAAGAAGGAGAAGTAAAAGAAGGAGGAGGAGGAGGAGAAGGAGAAGGAGAAGGAAGAGGAGAAGAAGAAGAAAAGAAGAAGGACAAGAAGCTTCTCTCCTCCTTCTTCTCCTTCTTCTTCCTCCTTCTCCTTCTCCTTCTTCTTCTCTTCTTCTTCTTCTTCCTTTTTTTTCATTTCTCCTCTTTCTTCTCCTCTTGTCCTCTTCTTCGGGCTTAATTAGCTAATTATGCCTTTTGGAGATAATTATTTCATTTTGGAGGATAAATAGCTAAGTATAGGTCATTTATTATTAAATAGGCCATTTTGGAGCTAACTAAGCTAATTCTGTCATTTAGGTGGAAGCCAAGCTAAGTATAGGCCATTCTAGAGCTAACTTGGGTAAAATATGTCATTTTGGAGCCAACGATGATTATTAAATCCATTGGAACCTTATTATGTCATTTTGGAGCTAAATTAGTCATTATAATGAGCTAACCAAGGTTCTTATGATGGTTTAACCTAACTATGCTAATTATGTCATTTTGGAGGATAATTAGCTAAGTATAGGTCATTTTTTATTAAATAGGCCATTTCGGAGCTAACTAAGCTAATTATGTCATTTTGTTGGATAATTAGCCAATTTAGTCTTTTTTGGATGAGTCTAAGCTACGTAGGAGTAGAGAAAGAGAAGAAGCAAGAAGAGAAGAAGAAGGAGATGTCAAAGAAGCAGGAGGAGGAGGAGAAGGAGAAGGAGAAGGAAGAGCAGAAGAAGAAGAAAAGAAGAAGGACAAGAAGAAGGGCAAGAAGCTTCTCTCCTCCTGCTTCTCCTTCTTCTTCCTCCTTCTCCTTCTCCTTCTTCTTCTCTTCTTCTTCTTCTTCCTTTTTTTCATTTCTCCTCTTTCTTCTCCTCTTGTCCTCTTCTTCGGGCTTAATTAGCTAATTATGCCTTTTGGGATCTAATTATTTAATTTTGGAGGATACATAGGTAAGTATAGGTCATTTATTATTAAATAGGCCATTTTGGAGCTAACTAAGCTAATTCTGTCATTTAGGTGGAAGCCAAGCTAAGTATAGGCCATTCTAGAGCTAACTTGGGTAAAATATGTCATTTTGGAGCCAACTATGATTATTAAATCCATTTTTGACCTTATATGTCATTTTGGAGCTAAATTAGTCATTGTAATGAGCTAACCAAGGTTCTTATGATGTTTTAACCTAACTATGCTAATTATGTCATTTTGGAGGATAATTAGCTAAGTATAGGTCATTTTTTATTAAATAGGCCATTTCGGAGCTAACTAAGCTAATTATGTAATTTTGTTGGATAATTAGCAAATTTAGTCTTTTTTGGATGAGTTTAAGCTACTTAGAAGTAGAGAAAGAGAAGAAGCAAGAAGAGAAGAAGAAGGAGAAGTAAAAGAAGAAGGAGGAGGAGGAGGAGAAGGAGAAGGAGAAGGAAGAGGAGAAGAAGAAAAGAAGAAGAAGGACAAGAAGCTTCTCTCCTCCTTCTCCTTCTTCTCCTTCTTCTTCCTCCTTCTCCTTCTCCTTCTTCTTCTCTTCTTCTTCTCTTCTTCTTCTCTTCTTATTCTTCTTCCTTCTTTTCATTTTTCCCCTTTCTTCTCCTCCTTGTCCTTGTTCTCCTTCTTCTCACCAAACATACCATTATCGTCATCACGATGGTGAAGCACGGTGGCTCTGGCTTGTTTCACCTGGAGAAGGCTGCCCTGGAGAACGCTCTAGTGTAGAAGGGTCGTGCGATGCGTTCCGGGAGATATTTGCACCAAACATTGTTTGCAATGTGTCGTTAGCATGATGACACTCTTAAGATCACTGCATTGAAATGAAACTCACCGTCCCCACCATGTTAATGACTGGCATCGCCGGAGGGACTTGGCCGGTCTTCTCGCACATAGACTGTACATTTGGTTTCGACAAGTCAAACTTTTCACTTATTAATGAAACGGACATTAAAACGGAAGATTTGAAATAATATGAAGAAGAAACTCACCACGAAGAGCTTGTACATGGCCCTGTTAGACGCATCATTCCGTGCCCTCTACGCCTCCAGCAATGCAGTCGTCCTCTCCTCCAGCTCCTTCATCTCCTTATCCTTCTCCGCCAAAGCCGCCTTCATTGCATCTCTCTCCTTCAGAATAGCAGCCTGCAACAGAACTCATTGTTAGCATTGTAATCATATTGGTTCCCACGCACAACATAATGCGGAAAGATAGTTGAGTCCATTAAACTAACCTCGATGGCGAGCTCGACTGGCCGTGGACGAGGTGGTATCTCAGGACAGGAGCTCGTTTGGCGTGCCTTTCTCTGCCGGAGAGTGCTAGGACAACGTATAAGGCCGTCTCCAATCGCGATCGAGCCATGGGGCCTCCCGTTGCCAGCTATCATCACCAGCTCTAGATCAATAGGCCCCTCGCTCGGGTTAAAGTCCTCCCCTTTCCTCGCCTTCCCGTGATCTCTGTACTTCATGAGCTTGTGGTGGGAGGAGATGTTTGTGAAGTTTTCTAGATGCTCGAGGTCAGACTCAGAGAATGCCTTGACCTTCTTGTACGAGGCAGTATGGGCCATCTCATACAGGTCGTACATTTGTGGCACCTCCGTCTTATTTAGATGCGCCTACAAGAGAGAGAGAGAGGAAAATTGTATTAGTAAAGGGCTCAAGATAGCATTAAGAATGAATTGCATGAGGCATGAAGCAAACCACATACCCAGTTCTCGCCAAATTGGATTAAGTTGACGCTCCCTTGATGGTGTGGCACACCAACCATTTTTTCACGCCTCTCCTTGGCGTTGTTGTGGCTGGCCTCCCACGTTTCGGAGCACCACTGATCCACCAAGGCCTCCCAACAATCCAACTTATCCACACACCATCTTGGGGGCACCTAAGTTAATAAAGAGAAATTTGAGCGCGTAAGAACCAAATCAAGGAAACTAACTACAAAGCTTTAATAATATGTAATTACCTTCATGTAATGCTCCATCTCCATCTTAGAATCGTGGCACTTCGCCTTGTCCTTCCTAATACGATGCGAGGCATAGTAATCTCGAACAGCCTGCACCCGAGCCTCATGCCGAAAGTTTTGAAGTAGGCGGCGACATTGGGTATCGATAACCTTTGCCGCATCCTCCTCATATCCCTCCTCACAACTGTAGTAGGTCTGCAAACGAGACAACACCGATTAGTACAATAACTAGCTACGGTTGATTTATAATTGTGTAAAGGAGAAATTACCCAGAACTGTCGGATCACCATGTCGGCCCTCGTGTGGCACAAAACACCGTCGATCTCCACCTCCGGCGGGGTTGGGGCACCCAAGTAGTGCTCCCAGGTCATTGCTACCTCTTGCTCCCGACCGGGAAATGTAACAAACCCCGGGAAGTTTTTACGGCAAAGCACACCAAGGACGCTATTGGGCTTGCGGACACCCCTGGCAACAATCCAACCCCTGCAGTATGACAAATTAAAGCCAAAACAATAAATATTTGAGAAAACGTGAAGGCAAAAGGTTAAATAAGAGTAAATTTACTTACTTCTCCCCATTTGGCTTAATCGACCACCTCTGCTCGCGGGTCGCTGGCATGAGCGGGAGCCCCGAACTACCACGCTTGTAGATGGTAGCCCCCTCACTCAGCTCCTCGTCGCTATCAGCATGGCCACTTGGCTCAGGCTAACCCTGATCAGCCCAGGTATTCCACTGGGTCTCTGGGGTCGTACCCTCATCTCTGGTTTGCTCCGGAGTCGCCTGGAACGAAGCCTCTGGGACACGAGTCTCGTGGGTCAAAGGCACATCGACCTGAGGCGCGTCGACCTGAGGCGCGTCGACCTGAGGCTCGTCAACCTGAGGCTCATCGACCGGAGGCTCGTCGACCTGAGGCTCGTCCACCCTAGAAGTCCTGTGCTCAAGTGAATCTGCTTGGGGTGGCGGCGAGGAAGGCGTGGCAGCCACCGCCCTACCTCTCCCACGGGCACGTGTACCTTTAGTATAACATAAATACCAACATGAGTAATAAAATGTATATAAATACCAACACGACTACAACATAAATACCAACATGAGTACAACATAAATACCAACATGAGTAATACCTTTAGTACCTCTCGCCTTCGCGGGGAGTCGACCTCCTCTCACGGGGCCGCGAGAGTCAAAGAAGCGGCCACTCCATGCAAAGTAGAGAGCAACGCTCTCCGAAGAGGCGACTCAGGAATGGAAGTACCCATCCCATGACCCGCCGACGAAGAAGGAGCCGCGGAGTGCTTTCGACCCTTTCCCACCATCTTTCAACACCTGTCATGACAAAGAGTAAATAAAATTAGTACAACATAAATACCAACATGAGTAATAAAATGTATATAATTTAAGTGTATCATCGTCATAAATACCAACATGACTAATAAAAATTGAATACCTAACATGAACTAATAATTTATATATAGTAATAGTTGAATACCTGACATGAACTAATCGTGCTCGTCTATATATGCTTCGGGGTCAATAAATGCATCATGATCATCACTATCATCAATAAATGCATCATCATCATCACTATCAGGAAGAACATGTGGAAGGCCACCATTATGTAATTGGTCAAGAAGTGATAGGTCATCTGCAGCAGTAACCTCTTCTTCGTCTTGCTCTTCCTGTTCGGGCTCAGGTGTTAAGACGGATTCACTGTCGCTGTCTACTTCAATGCTCTGGCACGTTGGTCAGACTCACCATGAAAAGTCCAAACCGTATAATTAAGCGTAAAACCCCACTTCTGCAGGTGTTTACCCATTTCAAACTCTATCTGCTTTTTCCAGTTGTCGCAGTTGGGACAGGGGCAACATGTTTTTTGTTGGCCATTTGCAAATGCAGCTCTCACAAACCCCCTGGTTTTTGTTAACCATTCATTGGTCATGTCTTTCTGACTAGGGTGACCAGTGTACATCCAAGCACGATCACTCATGTTGCCTAGCTACCTATGGGCACAGAAGAAATAAATTAATATATAATTCATCACCTATATTCATCCGCTAATCAAGTTTGTCAGTTTTATTACGTCCATGCAACCTACACGCTAATAGGTAAAGATAGGTCCTAATCCCACCCGAGTATGTGTAGATTGGGTTCGTTTACCCGGAGAACAACAGGGAGGCACTAACGAAATTCCGCATCGGATCCGGACCATAGCATACGGGAAAATGAACCCAATCTACATATACTCGGGCTGTCCATGGATAACGTTGGACAATTCGAAAGGATGGCGGTTATAAATATGCAAAGACATGCATATTTATAGATGTTGCCCTTTCGAACGAGAGACACATACTGGTCACGCATACTCATGATTGAAGAAACCTATAGCTAGCAAGTTTCATCGGAACGAAGACCGGAACAGAGCAAATTAAGGGGGTAGGAGGAGAAGTCATTTGTGCTCACCAACAAACGCAGGGGCAGAGCTCGTGGAGGTCGTCAAACAACTGCACATTGAAATTCACCCGATCAACACAAATATGATGTTTTTATAGTTAACATAATCGGAAAATATGTGACCTAACTCATAATTTACAAAACTACGACCCCATCGGCTTAGTGGCGTCGATGGTCGATGGTGTCGGGTGTCGGTGGCGTCGATGGTCGGTGGTGTCGGGTGTCGATGGCGTCGGGGGTCGGGGGTTAGTTGTATCGGTGGTCGGGGGTCAGTGTCATCGGGGGTCGAGTGTCACTGGCGTCGGGGGTAGGGGGTCGGAGGTCGGGGGTTGGGGGTCATTGGCGTCGGGGGTCGGGGGTCGAGGGTGAGTGGCGTCAGGGGTCGGGGATCGAGGGTCAGTGGCGTCGGGGGTCGGCAGTCGGGTGTCAGTGGCGTCGGAGGTCGAGGGTCGAGGGTTGGGGGTTGGTGACGTCGGTAGTGGGGTGTCGGTGTCGTTGGGGGTCGAGGGTCACTGGCGTCGGGGGTCGGGGGTCTCTTCGGTCAACAAGATCCCGAAGAGGTGCCGGGGGCCGGGGGTTGGGGGTCAGTGGCGTCGAGGGTTGGGGGTAGGGGGTCGGGGGTCGAGGGCCGAGGGTAAGTGGCGTCGGGGGTCGGGGGTCGAGGGTCAGTGGCGTCGGGGGTCGGGGGTCAGTGCCGTCCGGGGTCGGGGGTCTGTGCCGTTGGGGGTCGGGGGTCGGGGTTAGTGGCATCGGGGGTCGGCCACTACTTATTCTACTTTTTCTTCTTCTCCTTCAGCTTCTTCTTCCTCCTTCTACTTTTTTTCCCTAGCACTAAACCTAGCACTAAACTAATCTAGCACTAAACCTAGCACTAACCTAATCTTATCTAACACTAAACCTAGCACTAAACTACATACATAATATAATCTAACAATTATACTGCAAAAAATAAGAAAACAAAACAAAAATAAAAATAAAAAAACATACCGGAGGGCGCTGGGGTGCCGGGGCGGCAGGGTGCGAAGGAGGGCGGCGGCTAGAGGGAGCACATGGGAGGGGGCGGCGACCGAGAGGGGGTGGGAGGAGGGAGGCGGCCGGGAGGGAGGTGGGAGGAGGGTGGCGGCCGGGAGGGAGGTGGGAGGAGGACGGCGGTCGGGAGGGCGGTGAGAGGGGGCATCGGTCGGGAGGGGCGGCGTGGCGGCGAGCGGGAGGGGGAGGGGCGGCGCGGCAGCGAGCGGGAAGGGGAGGGGCGGCGTGGCGACGAGCGGGAGGGGGAGGGGGCGGCACGGCGGCGAGCGGGAGGGGGAGGGGCGGCGCGGCGGCGAGCGGGGGGGAGGGGCGGCGCGGCGGCGAGCGGGAGGGGAGGGGCGGCGCGGCGGCAAACGGGAAGGGGCGGGAGAGAGTGAGGGAGGGAAAGGGTGAGAGAGAGGGGTGTAATGGCCGTTAGTAGGGTCGGGTCTTTGCCGTCTGACCCCCGACGGCAAAGATGGACACGGCAGACGGCAAAGGCGTCCCGAACGGCAAAGACCCCCCCACTTGTACCTGGCAAGGGCCAAGGCCCGGTGGGGCCCACCTTAGCTCTTTGCCGTCTGCCCTGGCCTTCTTTGCCGTGAGTGGGCAGACGGCAAAGAACTGGCACATGGCAAAGACACTTTTTGCCATGTGCCAGTTCTTTGCCGTCTGCTTTGGGACAGCGGACGGCAAAGAGCATCTTTGCCATGTGTCAGCAGACGGCAAAGGCCTGGCACATGGCAAATAACTGAATTCCAGTAGTGCTCGGGAGTCTCCTTGACGTGATTCCAATGCTAAGTACTCCTATAAATCTAGAAAGCCCTAGAAACAAACCTAGTTTGGGAGTTCCATCACCGCAAGCCTCTGTAGCCATGAAAAACCAATCAGGAGCCTGTTCCGGCACCCTACCGGAGGGGGAGACCATCACCGGAGGCCATCTTCATCATCCCGACGGTCTCCATGACGAGGAGGGAGTAGTTCAGCCTCGGGGATGAGGTTATGTACTAGTAGCTATGTGTTTCATCTCTCTCTCTCTCTCTTTATCTCTCTCTCTCTTGTTCTTGAGATGGCACGATCTTGATGTATCGCGAGCTTTATTGATATAGATGAATCATATGGAGTTTTCCCCTCTCTATCTTCTTGTGATGAATTGAGTTTTCCCTTTGAAGTCTTCTTATCAGATTGAGTCTTTAAGGATTTGAGAACACTTGATGTATGTCTTCCGATGGGATATCTATGGTGACAATGGGATGTTCTATTGATCCACTTGATGTATGTTTTGGTGATCAACTTCTAGGTTTCATGACCTTGGGAATCTATGCATAGGGTTTGGCACATGTTTTCGTCTTGAATCTCTGGTAGAAACATTGGGGGACTCTTTGAAATTCTTTGTATTGGATTGAACATGATGAATCTGAAATTGTGTGATGCATATCGTATAATCAAGACCATGGGTACTCGTGGTGACATTGGAGTATCTTGGTGACATTAGGGTATTGGTTGATGTGCGTATTAAGGTGTTATTTTAGTACGAACTCTAGGGCTATCCGGGACACTTATAGGGATATCCCATAAGATTGATGAGAAAAGATAACTTTGAGGCGGTTTTGTACCCTACAATAATTTCTTCGTTAGTTCTCTGCTAATTTGGGACTTTGGAGTGAACTCTTTGTCTCACGAGAGGTATTTACATATGATTCAAATATGTCAGTATTGTTGTGAGAAATTGCACTAGTGAAAGTATGAACCCTAGGACTTGTTTCAAAGCATTGCAATACCTTTTGTGCTCACTTTTATCATTAGTTACCTTGCTATTTTTATATTTTCAGATTACAAAAACTTATATCTACCATCCATATTACACTTGTATCACCATCTCTTCGCCAAACTAGTGCACCTATACAATTTACCATTGTATTGGATGCGTTGGGGACACAAGAGACTCTTTGTTATTTGATTGCAGGGTTGTTCGAGAGAGACCATCTTCATCATATGCCTCCCACGGATTGGTAAACCTTAGGTTGTCCACTTGAGGGAAAATTGCTACTGTCCTACAAAACACTACGCTTGGAGTCCCAACACAAGTATACTAGAAGATGGTTGCGTAGTAGACATCAGCTGCTAATACATGAGAATATTCTTTGGCTCTGCTTGTGTCGAATCAATAAATTTGGGTTGAATAATCTACCCTTGAAAAATGTTGTGATCCCCTATACTTGAGCATTATCAAGACCTTTTTGTGGCGCCATTGCTGGGGAGCATAGCTCTATTCTTCGAGTCACTTGGGATTTATATCTGTTGATCACTATGAAGAATCTAAAAGACCCAAAAACCAAGATCTATCCCTCTACTATGAGGGGAGGTAAGGAACTGCCATCTAGCTCTGCACTTGATTCACCTTCTGTTATGAGTAAATTTGTGACACCACCACCTGCTATTGATTCCGATATGTCGCAAGTAATTGATGATGCCACTTCTTATATGCATGATGCTTATGATGATACTTTGCTTGATAATACTATGCCATTGGGTGAATGTCTTGATGAACAAATTGCTAGAGTCAATGTTGACACT
Source organism: Hordeum marinum (assembly GCA_022496015.1). NCBI lineage: Eukaryota > Viridiplantae > Streptophyta > Magnoliopsida > Poales > Poaceae > Hordeum > Hordeum marinum. The sequence goes on from CM039673.1 coordinate 229,261,754, forward strand.
GATGATATTTCTGAAACTGATGAAATTATTGAAACTGAACACTATGAGACACCTGTTAGACCTAGCTCTCATAGATATGAATTGCCTAATATACCTAAGGGTTATGTTATGGAGGAGAGGTAGCTAGGGACTTTCTTTCTTGTAAGATAGAGATGATCTTAAGAAATTGCTATGCAAATGGAAGGAAAATCTTTGAATGCTAGAATGCAATATGATCCTAAGTTTGCTACTTCACCTATCTTTGTTACTGATAAGGATTATGAATTCTCTGTCGATCTTGAGTTAATTACTTTAGTTGAATGTGATCCTTTCCATGGTTATGAATCTGAAACTGTTGTGGCACATCTTACTAAATTGAATGATATAGCTAGCCTATTTACTCATGAGGAAAAATCGTTATTACTATATTATTAAGTTGTTTCCTTTCTCATTAAAGGGTGATGCTAAGATATGGTTTAATTCTCTTGCTCATGGTTATGTGTGTATTCCCTAGGAAATGATATATTGCTTCTTTGGAAAATGTTTTCCTGCCTACAAGAAACAAGCTGCCTTGCAGGAAATATTTAACTTTGTGCAAATGAAAGAAGAGAGTCTCCCAAAAGTTTGGGGGAGGCTTCTCAAATTACTTAATGCTTTGCCTGATCATGCTCTCAAGAAAAACGAAATACTTGATATCTTTTATAATGGATTAACTGATGCTTCTAGGGACCACCTAGATAGTTGTGTTGGTTGTGTTTTCAGGGAACAAATTGTTGAACAAGCTAAACTACTATTGAATAATATATTGAGAAATGATAATGATTTGAATATTACCGAACCACCTCCAGAGCCCACTCCTAATAAAAGAGGTATTCTATTTCTCAGTCCTGAAGATATGCAAGAGGCAAAGAAATCTATGAAAGAAAGAGGTATTAAAGCTGAAGATGTTAAGAATCTACCACATATTGAATAAATATATGGTCTTGATAACCTGACACCGGTAGTAGAGGTAAATTCTCTCCATAGATTTGATGAAGGTGATATTCCTTATAATAAGTCTGCTAACCAATGCTTGGATGAGTTTGATAACTTTATTGTTATGCAAGAAAATTTCAATGCTTATGTTAGTAGACAATTGAAAAAAATGCTTACATGCTTGATCTCTTAGGTGATTATATGAGTAGTACTATTAATGATCTTAAGCTTATTATTAAACATGCTTCTATGGTGACTACTCAAGTAGAACAAGTACTTAACGCAAAAAATGATTTGCTTAATGAAATGAATGGTAAGAGCAATGATCATTCTGTTAGATTTGTGACTACAGATGGTAAAATGAGGGATCCTAAGATAATTGAGCAAGATTCTCAGAGAATTAATAATGATGCACCCAGTCGTCCGAGTAATAAAAGGAAAAAGAATGATGATAGGACTTTGCATGCTGCTACTAAACCTATTATAGATACACCTGAAAATCCAAATGATATTTCTATTTCTGATGCGGATACACAATCTGGTAATGAACATGAGCCTAGTGATAATATTAATGATGATTTTCATGTTGATGCTCAACCTAGTAATGATAATGATGTGGAGATTGAACCTATTGTTGATCTTGATAACCCACAACCTAAGAATAAAAGATATGACAAAAGAGAATTTGTTGCTAGGAAGCATGGTAAAGAGAGAGAACTCGGGGTTCAGAAATCCATGCCGTTTCCTCCTAAACCATCTGAGAAAAAGGATGATGGGGACTTTGAGCGTTTTGTTGATATGCTTAGACATGTCTTTTTGCGTATGTGCTTGAGTGATATTATAAAAATGTCTCCTTACGCTAAGTATATGAAAGATATTTTGACAAATAAAAGAAAGATACTGGAAGCTAAGATTTCCACCATAATTGCTAAGTATACCTTTAAGGGTGGAATACCAAAGAGACTAGGAGATCTCAGAGTACCTACTATACCATCCTCTATTAAAAGAAATTATGTTAAAACTGCTTTATGTGACCTTGGAGCTGGTGTTAGTGTTATGCCTTTCTCTTTGTATCGTAGACCTGATTTGAATAAGTTGACACCTAATAAAATCTCTCTACAAAAGGCTAATAAATCAACTGCTTTACCCATCGGTATTTGTGAGGATGTGTCTATCGTAGTTGCAAATGTTACTATCCTAACGTACTTTCTTATTCTTGATATTCCCAAGGACGACAGAATGTCGATCATCCTTGGTAGACCTGTTTTGAATACTACAGGGGCTGTTATTGATTGCAACAAGGGAAATGTCACTTTTCATGTTAATGGTAATGAGCATACGATAAACTTTCCAAAGAAACAACCTCAAGTTCATAGTATCAACTCCATTGGAACAATTTCAACGATTATTATTGGAGATTTTGAATTCCCTGTCCCCACTACCAAAAATAAATATGATATACTTATCGTCGGGGACATGCATATCCCCATTGATGTAACCTAGTGTTATTCAAAAATTCTCCGGTTCCGTGTCATTCGTAAAAGGTTTGTCAATAAGACTTGATCAACCTTATTGGTGCATTCTTTTTGATGAGCATGAGATGGATGAATTTAGGAGGCACAACCTTGTGTACCCAACTTTTACTTTCTACTATTTAGATTAAACAAAGTAAAAAATGCTATTATTTTTCTGTTTTCTGATTTATCTATGCAATAAAAAATGACCTAAAAATAAAAGTTCTCCAAATGCCCTGAGAACATATCAGGGGGTTGCACTAGTCGGCCACAAGCCCAGAGGGCATGCCCACCCCCCTGGGCGCGCCCCCTGGCTTGTGGGTCCCACGTAGGCCCCCTCACTTATTCCAGCACCCATCCACTTCGTCTTCCACCAAAAAAAATCCCACAATTGCTCTAGCCTGTGTTCTAGTTCATTTTGCTGCCATTTTCAATCTCCTTGTGCAATGCTCCATTTGCAAAATTGTTTTGGGGGACTGATCTTCGGTATGTGACTCCTCCAATGGTCCAACTAGTTTTTGTTTTAGTGCTTTATATATTGCAAAATTTTGCTGCTGCGATGACCTTGTTCTTGAGCTTGCATGTCAAGTTTGTATGGTCCCAAGTAGTTTTGATGCATGATATAACCTCTAGGCACTTGTGGGAGTAGTTGCTATAAGTTTTGTTGAGTTTTGCTCAGCATTATTTTTGAGTCACTAAAAATCTCAGAAATTTTTCAGAGAATTAAATGATTAGGATATTGTTAAGAGGCTCTTCAGGCCGGGGCTCTAAAGAAGGTGAAAATGAGGTGAAGAAGAAGTGCAAATACAATCTTCCTCGTGTCGTGGAGGTTCAGCGATGTGAATGCCAAGTGATGCATTCTTGTGGGCGGTCGGAATTTATGAAGATTGCTATTATTTGGCAGAGAATGTAGGCATCACCAACTAGGAATATTCTTTAGCTCCTCTTGTGTCGAATCAATAAATTTGGGTTGAATACTCTACCCTCCAAAATTGTTGTGATCCCCTATACTTGTGGGTTATCAGCCGTCAGGTTTGAATCCTAATGCGTGTGGGAGCGCCAGGCTCAACTAGGCTAGTTTGCCCGACTGGGCCGGCTCGGCCTGCTATTCTGGCCTAGTTGGCTCTATGACCTTTTCTTTTTCTTTTCTAGGGAGTTCTCCAAAAATTCCATAGGTCACAATATTTTCTCAAATTCAAAAATCCTTCCACCATAAATCTTAAAATAATGTGTAGAATTTAATAGTGCCACTTGTGTAATTTTTTTGAAAACATTTTATGCACTAGTTTTATTCAAGGCCTACCTTTGAATACTCTTAGCCTCTGTTTAAATAGTTTTCACAATCATTTTCACTACAAAACCTTAGTTTTGTATGTATTCTCAGAGTAGGGTAAAATTTGGAAGTGGAGTTTGTGCTCTATTTTTGTGGTGATTCTTATTATTGCCGTTATTATCGTGACGATAGATTGCACTGTTAACGAAGGGGTTGGACCCGAAGACTTTGAAGACCCCGAAGACTTTGTTGAGCCAGGCAAGCAGCCCTTTGACCATGACCATGAAAGCCTTTTATTGTAATGCATATAGCACTTTATTTTGTGATGTTGATCATGTTGATATGGTGAGCACTTCGGTGGGATGCCTCTGATACTTTCTTACTGATACTTGCATCGTGCATAACCCTACCTCCTTATGAGGGTTGTGCGGGTGGGAGTAGTTATGTTGCTAAGTAGTTGCTATGCAAAGTGGGATGGGAATATGCATGGTGATGGAGACAACTGCTTTCAAAGGCTTTTCGAATACCCTATTGACTGCCACTAATGCCCGAGGGAGATGATGATGAGCTAGGTAACCACTTGATAAAGAAGTGGTGTACCGAAGCAAGTGAGTGTGTGTGTTTTCGAAAACGGAGAGATTTAAGATTTGCTGACCATCCCAACCTTACATGTAGAACCACGATACCCCTTATGGGATGGGGCTTTGTTGATTACCTTCATGGGTACTAGCATAGAGCCCGCATTACTAGTGGCGGGAGTGACGTGGTCGCTCTCTATACGGGTCGTCCCAGAAATGACGATCATGGGCTGTTTTCATAGACACCGGGAACATAGTTGGTCCCCGCATGGATGATACTTGTGATGTGCATCATGTGGGTTGTGTGTATACGAGTGGACTCTTTGTCAATATCGTCAGGGGAAAGGCGATGTTCAGGGTACTTACCTCGGGTATGCAATATACCGCGAGTCGTGGCTTGACACGAAAGTTTCCCAAGTCTCGTGGGTAAAGTCTACAACCTGTGTAGAGTGTAAAACTATTCAAACACTCATGTCCATGGTCATGGACAGTTGGTGGTCCTTCTTAAACGTCGCCCGATGTTTTCACAAACCTGGTGTGTTGGTGTGTGTGTGTGTGTGTTGGTGACAAAGATGATGGTTGAGCTAAGTCTGATGACTTGGAATGATGATTGAACATGAGATGTTCAAACCCCCTCTTCATATTTATATCTATAACCTGTTCACATGGATAATTGCTACCTCATTATGCATGCCATGACAAGTTCATTGATCATGTCATTGCACTCAAAATTAGCTTTCGGCAAACTTACCTACTTAGTGTTATATCATGCATTTTTATACCTTGTTCTAATCATAGGTTGCTTGCGAGTACATTCATAGTAATCATTGGCTTGCCACTGGTTATTTAATTGGCCAAGCATGGAAGAGCAAGAATATGGTGAAGATTTCTTTGGTGACGAACATGAGAATTAGGATGCTTCCTAGTCAGAAGGCCTGTAGGGTTAAGACAGATGGCATGGATCTACGCTTTCGTTCAATATTTCCGCTGCTAGTTATGTTTGTTGTTCGTCCTTCATGGCCCTATCTATGTAAGACTTGACCTTCATGGTCATTATTTGTGTAAGATGCTAAGTGTGGACGTATGACTCTTGTTATTTAGCGTTTGTGTGTTCAGTGACCATAGATCTTTGGAATCACTGTACACAAGCATTCTGTGATCACGGCTTATGAGTTGGGGTCCCCACAGCATGAGGGCAGTTGGCTAGGTGCTACTCGATGGCCTCCCTAGGAACAGCAGGGATGTTAGACAGTTGCCAGGCAAAAACGTTGACATTCGCCCGCAGAAAGGAGACGTGCATGCTTTCCTATTTTTTGTCGAGGGTGGAACTTATGGTGAATGTATCGTCCTTGTCGTCTTCCCGTGTAGCCACTTTCTTCATCTTGGGGATGGTCACCTTGTCTTTCTTGCTCCTGGCGGTAGAAGTATCTGGTGAGCCATCGACACACATGCTACACTCAGTGCGTGCTTCCCGAATTCGTCACGAGTCTTTCTAGAGATCTTGTTGTTGTTCTTCTTCTTCCCCCGGGAATTTTGCCGACAGGACCGAGTGCCTTGTTGGCACATGCTCCAACTTCCTCCCGGTAGAGCTTATGGATGTAGAGGACTGCATCTTTCTTGTCAGCATGGATGGTCATCATGCTCATCGACCCTGGCATCTTGAGTGTGTTGTAGGAGTGATGTGATGCCAAGGATTCCATTATAAGGCAGCAACATCTTGGCGACATCAAAGACGACCCTCTCTTTCTTGAAGTTGAGATTGCTGCCGAACATGGCTGGTAGGGTTATCTTCCCCTTCGGCTGAGATCTCTCTGGGTTCACTCCTTGGAAGGAGCCCGTTGGCTTGAGGTCTAAATTGGGGATCTGCATCCATTTGATCACACCGAGCAAAATCAAGTTCAGGCCGGCCCCACTATCGACCAACATCTTTGTGACCCTGAGGTTGCGTATTGTTGGTGAAACCAACAATGGCACACACCCGATCACAGTGGTGCCGTTAGGGCAGTCCACAACATCGAAGATGATGGGAGTGTTGGACCACTTGACGGCCTTCCTTGCTTCTGCCGCTGGTTCCGCTGCATTAACCTCGCGTGACCATTGCTTGAGCTGCCTATGGGAGGAGTGCCAAGATGCGCATCCGTCAACAGACATGGCATCCACGTCCTTCTAGAACTCCTGGCCATCAGATCCTTCTTCATCTTTGTCAACGTCATCGTCATAATCATTAGACTTGCCATCTCGGCCTCTAGCTTGCTTTTCTTTCTACTATTAGCCCTTGCCGCGGCGACCACCTTGGTCATCGCGGCTCTTCTTCGCAGATCCACCGGTACCATCCCGACCCTTCTCTTTGTCATGCCTTTTTTACTCTTGCTTCTGCTTCTCAGCAAGATGTTCAACTTGTTGTCACTCGGTGATGTTGTGTCCCTTGGTAAGGTGGATCTTGTAGTATGGCTTGTTGGATTTTTCCCATGTCGCGGCCTCCTCGTCTTCGGAGCAGGCGGCAATATCCTTGTTGAACCCCTCAAACTTGGCTTTCTTGCCGGACTTGGGCTTGCCAGAGCTCTCAACGTCCATGACTGCCTTGCCCTTGCGCTTCTTGTTGCACTTGCATCCCTTCTTCGAGGAGGCGTGTGTGTTCTCATCGTCGTTGGAGTCGACCTCTGCACCAGTGTTCTCCCCGGGGAGTCTTCTTCCTTCTTTAGCCCAGGCGCACTTGTCGGCCAGAGCATAGAGCTCATTGACGTCCTGCACCATGTTGATGCTCATCTCTTGATGCATGTGGTGATTGCATACATTCGTGTGGAATGCAGCGATCACCACGACGGGGTGGATGTCCGAGATGTTATGCTGCAGCCGGCTGAACCTCTAATATACTTGTGGAGGGTCTCTCAGTCTCACTGGGGGAGCACGTGCAGATCTTTGGGCTGCCCGGGGAGCTTGTGGCCCCCATGGTAAGCACCAACAAACTGGATGCACAGGACCACCCAGGAGGAGATAGACCCCTCCGGCAAGTTCATCAACCACCTCCTCACATTAACGAGAAGTAGTTGGTGAGTATCTTCTCGTCGAATCACCCGACAGGCTACACCTCTATGGTGTATATGCCTAGGAACTCCGAAGGACTGATCTTGTCATCATACTTGTCCGGCAACTCTGGCTTGAATGCCCAGCTAGAGGGCCAATGGACTTTCCACAGCTCACGGGTGAACTCTGGGTAGCCAACCTCGTAAGGTACTCTATCGGGAACCACTGGCGCAGGATCATCAACAGCTGGGTCTACGCGGCTATCAGATTGGCGACAGTTTTCCCATCGCCTCTTGATGGTAGTGTGCGCGTCCTCCTTGCATCTATCCTTCAGGACTTGGCGCTGGTCTTGCTTCGTCCGCATGTCCGTCGAGGCTTTTGACACCAAGTCTTGTACATTGGTCCGGCGGGAAGGTCATTCTTGCCGTGGAGGTGACTAGAATGTGTGTGCCTCGCCCACGTCGTGCCTGATAGTTGGCCTTGTGGGGGCCGTTTGGCGCCGGCGTGAGGTACTTGCCAAATCAGGCTTGCCGCATTTGGCGAAGCTCAACAGGCTTTGTATAGCTGCCCTCGAGTCCTCCATCATGTCCGGCATAGGAAAAAAGTTCAGAAATAGATGGGCCTGCACCAGATCTAGCTCCTAGTCTTGGGCATGGAGGGATGTGTGGCATGGGAGGTGCTCTTTATCATGGCTGAGCCATGGAGAGCGCTCCCCCGGCCTCCGTCTGTCGTCCGCCTTCACCACGGAGTTGTTGCAGAACTTGGCTCTATGCGCCTTGCCACTGACGCACGGTGTTCTTGTCAGCTCTTCACTTGAGGTCACCACCCTCAGGGCGTTGGTTGTGGTTTCCTTGCGAAGCGCGCGATGGGGGCGTTGTCATGTCTACCACGGTCGCATTTGCCGTTTTTGTATTGGTCGACACTGCTGTATCTGCGTGGACTCCGGTCACCACTAGTGCGTCCGGGGCCGCTACGATGGCTGAGTCTGGGTCGCTGTCAGCGTTTTGGGAATGGGGGTACCCAGACCTGCCAGCCTGCAGCCCAGGGCATGGCCCACTTTGATAGCCAAGCACAGCTAAGTGCGGCCACACTCAAGATAAGGCCCTTGTGAGAGCCCCGCACTCGCGAGGGGGACGACGCCAAGATCCTCGAGGGGAGGAGACCTGCCAGGTCAGCCCACGAGGGGTGGAGATCCCTATGCGATGCTCAGCCTCAGGAGGCCAGAGGTGATGCAAGCCTGGCCAAGCAAGCACTAGCACGCAGAGGGGACAGTTTCCTCTTTGATGCAAAGGAGGCAAAGACGTACACAGGTTCCAAAGCACCCCCAAGGTTTCCATTCTGGTGCAATAAGACCAAGACCATGAGCCCCACAGGACAGACATCATCACCGAGCCCACCTCTGCATCACCACTGACTACTTTGCGAGCGAAGAACACCTTTCGTCAGGATAAGGTGTAGTCCCTGTCCCCCTTCAAATTTGGCCGTTGTGGGATCCATTCCCCCCATTGCGATAAGGGAAGAGGACCCGAGCCACTATAAATAGAGGATAGGCTGCTCAGTAGAGCGGGAGATAGACGGGAGGCAATCCACCAAAGGCAGGAGTAGGGTTTTACGCTTTGCAGCGGCCTGAACCTAGGTAAATCCCCATGTGCAAGTCTCCTTCATGTGATTGAGTGAGTTCATCGGGCTAGGTTGTTGAGTTGTGAGCTTGCGGCCGGTGCTAGTGGGGACCTTCGCACATGCCCCTGAGTTCGAACCTCTGTGGGTTTTGCGGAGCCCGAAATCTGACATTTCGCGCACCAGATAGGGGGCATGTCGGAGTCTTCTACAAGCTTCGCTTCTTCTCCGCTCCGCCGTTTAGAGGACCGACGCACGGCAAGCTTCCTTCAGCCCCGGCAGATCCGCCTTCACCAACCTCGCTGTTGCTACCCATGACACACACCCTAGCAGCTCGGTACTGGGTGGTCGTTACCAAGCCTCCAGCGTCGCCTTCACCACCATTGCCGCTTGCACCGGGAAGGCACCCGCCGGACGTGCGGCGCCCATGGGACCAACATCACCTTGTACCCACATGGGAGACATCAACGTGCATGACGTGCTGCTGATGGTGAGTGAGCTGCTCCGCCATGGCAAGATGCACTAGAGCTTCGACGCCTGGGCCGACTAAATCGCCGAGTTGGTCACCGTCGCGAGGAGGGCCTAGGTTCCCTAACACTCTTCTTGACCCTCGACGCAGGGCGCTAGGAGCTCGCTCGTCGTACTGCTCTCACCTCATCGACAGACGGTGTGCCCGCCCTATCCACGGGCGAGCTCGGGCAAGGTCCACCGCACGCCATGCTCCTTCAACTCCAGATCCTGGTGACCGGCTTTGGGGCGCCATCCATCCCCGCTAGTGGAGCCTTCGACGAAGGTGATGGGACGCTTTGTGCACACCTCAACGCGTGCACTCACACCATAGTGTATCATCGATAGCCTGGGTCGTCCAGGCATGAGTGTGCCAACAGATGCAGGGACCGGGTGGCACAGGCTCCCGGGCAGGCAGGTATCCATAACAAAGGCGTGGTGGATGACCAAGGAGGAACCCACTGTAGGATTGAAAGTAGTGCTAGAGGGGGCTGATTAGACTACTTGACCAAATAAAAATCTACTTTTTCCCAATTTTAATTCTTGGTAGATCTTAGCATTCATAGTATGTCAAGTACACCCTACACAAGCATGTCTAAGAGTATAGCAGCGGAAAGTAAAGACAAGCATGAAAGTAAATAAAGGTTAGGAAGAGAAAACGCAATTGGTGAAATGATGATTTTTCCCGTGGTTCCAATAGGTGGTGCTATGTTACATCCACATTCATGGAGTCTTCAATCCACGGAGGGTAATGGTCATGAGAGTCTACGGAGGGCTCTACCCAAAGAGGCTTCCACAAAGAAGCAACCTTGACTATACCATGACGGCCTACGTCCACGGAGGACTAGCCTTACTTGGGGTATATCTTCACGAAGTAGGTGATCTCCTTGCCCTTACAAACTTCTTGGTTCACTCCACAACACGAAGTAGGAGGCTCCCAAGTGACACCTAACCGATCTAGGAGGCACCACCCTCCAAAAGGTAATAGGCTCGGTAATGTGATGAACTCCTTGCTCTTGTGCTTCAAGATGATAAACTCCTCACCACACAATCACTCTCTCACAGATATGGCTTGGTAGAAGATGTTGATTGGGTGGAAAGCAACTTGGGGAGGCTAGAAATCAAGATCCATATGGTTTGAGTGGAAGATCTTGACCTCAACACAATGGTATGGTTCTCTCTCAGAAAATCAGTAGGTATGAGTGGGGAACTGATCTGAGTGCGTCTCTTGTGAGTGAGTGGTGGTGGAGGGGTATATATAGGCATCTCCAAAAATCCAACCATTACACACAATAAGTCAGACTCTGTGGAACCGATGTGTGAATCTCGATTGTACCGAAGTGACTTAAAGTTAGCAACTTTTCAATATCGGTGAGACCGTGATACCTCTCCGTCGTATCTATAATTTTTGATTGTTTCATGCCAATATTCTACAACTTTCATATACTTTTGCCAACTTTTTATACTATTTTTGGGACTAACATACTGATCTAGTGCCCTGTGCCAGTTCCTGTTTGTTGCATGTTTTTTGTTTTGCACATAATCCATATCAAATGAAGTCCAAATGGGATAAAAACTTATGGAGATTTTTTTGGACTATAGGTGAATTTTGGGAAGTGGAATCAATAGAAGGTGGTCCATGAGGGGCCCACAAGCTTGCCAGGCGTGCCCTGGGGGTTAGGGAGCGCCATGAGGGCTTGTGGCTGCCCCTTAGGTCGGTTGGAGCTGTCCTTCGGCCGCAAGAAATGTATTTTTATAAGGAAAATCCCATCAACATGTCATCCCGATCGAAGTTACGGATCTCCGGACATTTAAGAAATGGTGAAAGGCCAGAATCTGGGAGCGCAGAAACAGAAGGAAACGGAGAGAGATCCAATCTCGGAGGGGCTCTCGCCCCTATGCCTCCATGGAGGCCATGGAACAGAGGGGAAACCCTCCTACCATCTAGGGAGGAGGTCAAGGAATAAGAAGAAGGAGGGGGGCTCTCTCCCCCTCTCTCCCGGTGGCACCGGAACGCCGCCGGGGCCATCATCATGACGGCGATCTACTCCAACAACTCCGTGATCTTCACCAACACCTCCATCACCTTCCCCCATCTATATACAGCGGTCCACTCTCCCGCAACCCATTGTACCCTCTACTTGAACATGGTGCTTTATGATTCATATTATTATTCAATGATGTGTTTCCATCCTATGATGTCTGAGTAGATTTTTGTTGTCCTATTGGTTGATTGATGATCATGATTTGTTTGAGTTGCATATTTTGTTATTGGTGCCTATGGTACCCTCTGTGTCGCGTAAGCGTGAGGGATCCTTGATGTAGGGTGTTGTAATGTGTTCATGATTTTCCTATGGTGGGTTGCTTGAGTGACAGAAGCATAAACCCGAGTAGGTGGGTTGTTGCATATGGGAGTGAAGAGGACTTGATACCTTATAATGCTATGGTTGGGTTTTACCTTAATTATCTTTAGTAGTTGCGCATGCTTGCTAGAGTTCCAATCATAAGTGCATATGATCCAAGTAGAGAAAGTATGTTAGATTATGCCTCTCCCTCATATACAATTGCAATAATGATTACCTGCCTAGTTATCGATTGCCTAGGGACAATTCCGCAACTCCTACCACCACTTTTCCACACTCGTGAAACTAACGTAGTATTTTCTTTATCTAAGCTGCCCCTAGTTTTTACTTTCGTGCTCTTTATTATCTTGCAAACCTATCCTATCATACCTACAAAGTACTTCTAGTTTCATACTTGTTCTAGGTAAAGCGAACGTTAAGCGTTTGTAGAGTTGTATCGGTGGTCGATAGAACTTGAGGGAATATTTTTTCTACCTTTAGGTCCTCGTTGGATTCGACACTCTTACTTATCAAGAAAGGCTACAATTGATCCCTTATACTTGTGGGTTATGAAGACCTTTTTCTAGCGCCGTTGCCGGGGGAGCAATAGCGTGGGGTGAATATTCTCGTGTGTCCTTGTTTGCTTTATCACTTAGCAGATTTTATTTGATGTTCTAAGTTGTTCTCTATCTTTAGTTATGGATATGGAACACAAAATACCAAAAAAAATAGGTGTACACTACTCATGTAGATGGGGAACCTCCTAAAACCCTCGATGCTCATTATGTGAAAGATATTATGCACTACTTTGATAATCCTGAGAAAAACCCAATCAACTTGATAATGGGATACACATTGGATCAACTTGAATACTTTAGGGATTATCGCTTATCTCAATAAAGGGAAACTGTCATGGGATCAAATTTATATGTTGAAATGGTATGCTTGGGACTTATGCCAGAGATATGATTATACTTGTTGCTCTAGGATGAAGGCTCCACACCTTCCTTTTTCATGTAAATTTAATGATAATGAAACCTTGGCTTCTTATGTTAATGGTATTTATGATTACTATGATGTGGAACGAATAGAAGAGTTTGTTGCTTTTAAGGGTGCTTATGAAATTGAATCTTTGTTTGAGAAGTGTGAAAATTATGATGATATTATGAATATAATTCCGGTATTGATGCATTTATGGAGAGAATGTCTACTACCTTGGAGGAGATTAATATTTTGCAGGAATCTATGGAAGAAGAAATTGCTGAAACTATGAGCTCATTAGATGAAAAAGATGAGGAGGAGAGCGAAGAACAAAAGGAAGAAGAGCAGATTAGCTACCCATGCCCACCTTCTAATGAGAGTAACTCTTCAACTCATACATTGTTTAATTTCCCTTCATTCTTACCGAAGGAAGTATGCTATGATAATTGCTATGATCCCTTGGATTCGTTTGAAATGTCCATTTTTTATTAACTTGATGCATGCTATGCTTGTGGCCACGGTGCCAATATGAATTATGCTTATGGATATGAACTTCCTATAGTTCCTTATGTTCAGAATGAAATTGTTTCTATTGCACCCACGCATGATAGTCCTATTATCTTTTTGAATTCTCCCAACTACACTATATCAGAGAAGTTTGCACTTATTAAGGATTATATAGATGGGTTGCCTTTTACTATTACACATGATGATTTTGATAGATATAATATGCATGTGCTTGACGCTCCTACTTGAAATTATTATGAGAGAGGAACTACATCTCCACCTCTCTATGTTCCCAACATGATAAAATTGCAAGAAACTGCTTATGCTATGTATTGGCCTTTACTTTGTGTGCATGAATTGTTCTTTTATGACATGCCGGTGCCTAGGAAGACAGTTACACTTCGTTGTTGCATTATATATGTTACTTTGTGCTCAATACTAAATTACAAATCATTTTTAATTAAAATTGGCTTTGATATACCTTGTGATCTGGGTGGATTCATTACTTGATCACTTTATGCCTAGCTTAATGGCTTTAAAGAAAGTGCTGCCAGGGAGACAACCCAGAAGTTTTAGAGAGTCATTTAATTCTGTGGTGTGCTTTTATATAGTTTAGAAATAAAAAAAATAAAGAGGGGAACCTAAAACTTCTTCAAAAAGAAAAGTGAAAGTGAGAGAGACGAGCATTGTGAAAGTTGGAGCTAGCCTTGAAATTTGTTCATGCCCATGGAAACTTTGCAAATCTTTATTACAGAAACTTTTCAACAAAAATAATTATCCCCTTGTATAAATCCATTGTATTATAAAAATAATGTTCCAAGATTTTCCTTTAGTATGATTAGATTGCTTGTTTGGTGTGTGTAGTGCAAAAAAAAGAAAACTCTAGCTGTAGTGCGTGAATTTACATTTTTTTACTGGAATGTCAAAAGTTTCTGAAATATTTACACAGTATTGATGTAAAAAAAATTATTTTGTACTAATTTTTCAGAATTTTTAGAGTTACATAAGTATGGTGAATATTCAGATTCCTACAGATTGTCCTGTTTAAGACAGATTCTGTTTTTGATGCATTGTTTTGCTCGTTTTGATGAAACTATCGATTGTGTCGGTGGTATAATCCATGGAAAAATTATAATACAGTAGCTACAATGAAAACATAAAATATGAATTGGTTGGAAATAGTACATAAAGTTCTCATTTTCTTTATTATACTAACGGATCTCACAAGGGTTTTGTTAAGTTTTGTGTGATTGAAGTTTTCAAGTTTTGGGTGAGATCATGATGGACGAAGGAATAAGGAGTGGAAAGAGACTAAGCTTGGGGATGCCCGAGGCACCCCAAGGTAATATTCAAGGACTCCCAAGAAACTAAGCTTGGGGATGCCCCGAAAGGCATCCCCTCTTTCTTCTAACAACCATCGGTAATTTTACTTGGAGCTATATTTTTCTTCGTCACATCATATGCGTAAATCTTGGAGCGTCATGTGATTCTATTTTTATTTTAATAATGCACCACTCTGGTATGAGATAGTCCTTGGTCAATTTATAGAATGCATCATGCACTTCACTTATATATTTTGAGTATGGATTTATAGAATGCTTCATGTGCTTCACTTATATCATTTGAAGTTTGGATTGCTTGTTTCTCTACCCATAGAAAACCGTCATTTGTAGAATGCTCTTTTGCTTCACTTACATTTGTAGAGTCTGGGCATATCTTTTGTATAAAGAATTAAACTCTCATGCTTCACTGATACCTATTTAGAGAGTTAACAAGAGTTGGTCATTCACATGGTTAGTCATAAAATACTACATAAAACTTGTAGATCACTGAATATGATATGTTTGATTCCTTGCAATAGTTTTGCGATATGAAGATGGTAATATGAGAGTCATGCTAGTGAGTAGTTGTGAATTGGATAAATACATGTGTTGAAGTTTGTGATTCCCGTAGCATGCACGTATGGTGAACCATTATCTAAAGAAGTAGGAGCATGATTTGTTTAATGATTGTCAACCTTCGTGTGACGGTCGGGAGCATGCGATGGTTAACTCCTACCAACCTCTCCCCTAGGGGCATGCGTATAACACTTTTCTTTGATGACTAATAGACTATTGCAGTAAGTATGTGAGTTCCTTATGACTAATGTTGAGTCCATGGATTATACACACTCTCACCCTTCCACCTTTCATAGCCTCTATAGTACCGCACAACTTTCGCCGGTGGATCAAGCCCACCTTTCTCAAAACAGCCACCATATATTTTCCTCGAAAAAGCACCATACCTACCTATTTTGACATTTCCATAGACATTCCAAGATATATTGCCATGCAACTTCCACTTTTCCGTTTAGTATGACATGCACCATATTTTTCATATTGCTTTGCATGATGGTAAGACAGCTTGCATGAGGTTTTCATGGCTTGTCCATTTTTTGATGTCATTTGCTAGGCTAGATCGTTGCATATCCTTGTATCCTACCAGAAGCATTCATATAGAGTCATATTTTTGTTCTAGGTATCAAGTTGTAAGTACATAAAAGTGTGATGATTTTCATTATTAGAGCATTGTCCCGTGTGAGAAAAGGATGATGGAAGATATGATTCCCTCACAAGTTGGGAGGAGACTTCGGACTTTACAGAAAAATAAAAGAGGCCAGCGAAGCCCAAATAAATAAATAAAAGAGGCCAAAGATGCCCACCAAAATAAAAAATAAAAAAAATGAGAGAAAGAGAGAAGGTACAAATTCTACTATGTTTTTCCACACTTGTGCTTCAAAGTAGCACCATGATCTTCATGATAGAGAGTCTCCTATTTTGTCACTTTCATATAACTAGTAGAATTTTTTGCACGACCACTTAGTTTTCTTTTGAGCTTTCATACACTTATAGCTCTAGTGCACCCGTTGCATGGCAATCCCTACTCACCCACATTCATATCTATTGATGGTCATCTCCATAGCCCATTGATACGCCTAGTTGATGTGAGACTATCTTCTCCTTTTTCCTCGTCACCTCTGTCATATTCTATTCCACCTATAGTGTTATATCCATGGCTCATGCTAATGTATTGTGTGAGAGTTGAAAAGGTTTGAGAACATAAAAAGTGTGAAACAATTGCTTAAATTGTCATCGGGGTTGTGCATGATTTAGATACTTTGTGTGGGGAAGATGGAGCATAGCCAAACCATATGATTTTGTAGGGATAACTTTCTAAGGCCATGTTATTTTCAAAGTACGCAATTGCCTTGTTGGTGTGCTCGAAGTATTACTATTTTTATGTCAATATAGACTATTGCTTTGAATCACTCGTACCTTAATATTCATGCCATGATTAGATTATATGATCAAGAGTATGCTACGTAGCATTCCACATCAAAAATTATCTTTTTTATCATTTACATACTCGAGGACGAGTAGGAATTAAGCTTGGGGATGCTGATACGTCTCCGTTGTATCTATAATTTTTGATTGTTTCATGCCAATATGCTACAACTTTCATATACTTTTGGCAACTTTTTATACCATTTTTGGGACTAACATATTGATCCAGTGCCCAGTACCAGTTCCTGTTTGTTGCATGTTTTTTGTTTTGCAGAAAATCCATATCAAACGAAGTCCAAACGGGATAAAAACTTATAGATATTTTTTTGGAATATATGTGAATTTTGGGAAGTGGATCAACAGAAGAGGGTGCCTGAGGGCCCAACAAGCCTGCCAGGCGCGCCTTGGGGGGTAGGGCGCGACCTTAGGGCTTGTCGCTGCCCCTTAGGTCGGTTGGAGCTGTTCTTCGGCCGCAGGAAATATATTTTTATAAGGAAAATGCCCTAAAAATTTCGGCCCGATCGGAGTTATGGATCTCTGCATATTTAAGAAACGGTGAAAGGCCAGAATCTGGGAGGGCAAAAACAGAAGGAAACAGAGAGAGAGATCCAATCTCGGAGGGGCTCTTGCCCCTCTGCTGCCATGGAGTCCAAGGACCAGAGGGGAAACCCTCCTCCCATCTAGGGAGGAGGTCAAGGAAGAAGAATAAGGAGGGGGGCTCTCCCCCCTCTCTCCTGGTGGCACCGGAACGCTGCCAGGGCCATCATCGTGACGGTGATATACTCCAACAACTGCATCATCTTCACCAACACCTCCATCACCTTCCCCCATCTATCGATAGCGGTCCACTCTCCTGCAACCCGCTGTATCCTCTACTTGAACATGGTGCTTTATGCTTCATATTATTATCCAATGATGTGTTGCCATCCTATGATGTCTGAGTAGATATTTGTTATCCTATTGGTTGATTGATGAACATGATTGGTTTGAGTTGCATGTTTTGTTATTGGTGCTGTCCTATGGTGCCCTCCATGTCGCGCAAGCGTGCGGGATCCTCGTTGTAGGCTGTTGCAATGTGTTCATGATTTTCCTATGGTGGGTTGCTTGAGTGACAGAAGCATAAACCTGAGTTGGTGGGTTGTTGCATATGGGGGTAAAGAGGACTTGATACCTTACAATGCTATGGTCGGGTTTTACCTTATTGATCTTTAGTAGTTGCGGATGCTTGCTAGAGTTCCAATCATAAGTGCATGTGATCCAAGTAGAGGAAGTATGTTAGCTTATGCCTCTCCCTCATATAAAATTGCAATAATGATTACCGGCCTAGTTATCAATTAACTAGGGACAATTCCGCAACTCCTACCACCACTTTTCCACACTCATTAAACTAACTTAGTTGTTTCTTTATCTAAGCAGCCCTTAGTTTTTATTTTCATGCTCTTTATTATCTTGCAAACCTATCCTATCACACCTACAAGGTACTTCTAGTTTCATACTTGTTCAAGGTAAAGCGAATGTTAAGCGTGCGTATAGTTGTATCGGCAGTCGATAGAACTTGAGGGAATATTTGTTCTACCTTTAGCTCCTTGTTGGGTTTGACACTCTTACTTATCGGGAAAGGCTACAATTGATCCCCTATACTTGTGGGTTATCAAACTAATATAGGAATCTCGGTTGCATTGATAAGGTGACCAATGGTCAGGATGTCCAATCTCGGTGACACCGATCTAACAATCTCGAAGGGACCAAAACTGTGAACTTGCGTAACAAAAAGTTGGCAGCCCAACTCTGTGGCAGTGAATGCAATATCGGTTGTACCTAAAAGCTAGGGTTTGGCTGAGTTCATCTAGGGTTTCGAATTCATGGCACCGAGTGGAATGTATTGGTTGCACCGATTTTGAGTATTTCGCTTTGAACATACTTTTGTGGAAGAGCTTGTGGGTGTATGTAGTGACTATCACTTGTGCACGTATGATCATTTTGTTCGCCAACAAAACCTTACCCCCTTTTAATAGTATTGGCTTTCCTATGGACTCAAAGTGATTTATCACAAATGTAAAATGTAGAGTCCTTTGCTTGAAGCTTGGCCAATGGTATTCCTTGCATCTTGGGGTATTCCACAATCCTTTTGCCAACCCACCATTAAACTTTTCCTGAAACATACTTAGTGGAAACATTAGTTCAATGGCATATATGTTGTTAGTAATTACCAAAACCACCAAGGGAGCAAATGTGCTTTCAATCTCCCCCTTTTTGGTAAATGATGACAACATATAGATCAAATATTCGACATATGATATAATCAATGAATATAATCGTCGGTTTGAGAAGTATGTGATAAGCCAGAGATCCCCCTAAATTTGTGCATTATTTTAAATTTTTGTTTGAATGCAAATGCACAATCGATTAGCTACATGGGGCACTTCTTCCATGTCACATTCAACTTGGTGGTGTGCGAGAGTAATAAGTGTTAACAACATATCACAACACAACAAGCAAAGTGAGTGATCATCACATAATGATCAATTGATAGGAAATAGTACCAACACACATAATAGCATATGATCAGACACAAACACAAAAGTATCTCACTTCAAACCAAAAGAACCAAATGTTTTGTAAAACCAACAAATAAAA
This sequence comes from Hordeum marinum, assembly GCA_022496015.1. NCBI lineage: Eukaryota > Viridiplantae > Streptophyta > Magnoliopsida > Poales > Poaceae > Hordeum > Hordeum marinum. The sequence goes on from CM039673.1 coordinate 229,281,011, forward strand.
GAAGACGCTCTCTCACTCGAAGCCTAAGATCTATATACAACTTCTCCCCCTTTGGCAACAAGTTACCAAAAAGTTCAAAGAGATATAACTAATCGTTCTACAACTGATCTCCTCCGGTTGTCAATGTCGGGGTCGACAGAACTGCATGAGCAAAGACTTCTGCTGAAGTCCTGGATGGAGCTGGAGTGGATACTGATGGCACTGGAGCTGATGTCACTGTGGTTGGAGCAGAAGACGAAGGCCTCGTCTTTGGAGTTGTCACTATAGGAGTCTTGGCCTTAGTCATGAACTGGGCAGTCATCCTGGTTCACTATCATCCTCATCATCACTAGAAGAATCAGACTCTGAGGAGTGGCGATGGATTGGGGCTTCATCAACCTCCTTCTTGAGCTCGTTGACTGTCTTAGTCAGCCCATCAACCTTGTTATTTAGAGTTTTCACTCTATTAGCAATGATGTTCGCAAGGCTCTCCTAAGCATCCATGATGCTCGTGATGTCCTTCTTCATCTCTAAGACAATGGTGATCAAAAGATCCATCTGCTCGTTCCTGGACCTAGGAATTTGAGCACTAGTGGCTAGAGTTGCCTATGCTTCTGCCTCTGCATGTGCCTAAGTTGTAGCTGATGTGGGATGGTCTGGGTCCATCACCACAACATTGTCCTCAAAGTCCGAATGAAGTGGCAAATGGGGACTGTCCAGAGCAAAGATGTGCTTCTCAAGCTGAGAGATGATAAGCATCTGGATATAGGGTGTGTAGCAGCATGAGTGCTTCTGATCAGCAGCAACCCTCTTCACAATCTCTACTATCAAGTCCATCACTTGAATCCTGGTGTGACAATCAAGATGGATGAGCATGCTCATGGAGTATCCAGGAATCATCTTCTCATATCTAGACTTGGGTATCAAGGTATGCCTCAGGATAGTGTTCATGGTACGGAGGCCTAGCTGGAGATAGTAAATAGATCCAAGCTTGTGAGATTGCACATTATCTACAAGGATGGGATTATACATATCCTTCATGGCATTGTGGCTCTCCTTGGATTTTGTGTAGACATCCAAATCTCCATCCTGAACCTCCGGGACTCCTAATATGGTAGCCCACTCATCAACAGAAGACTCATATCTTGCTCCTTCAATCATCCAGACAATCCTGCCATCTCCGAGAAGTGGAATAGAACTGCATGATCATCTCATCATTCCAAGCAGTGAACTCCTTCCCAACAAATTTGTCAAGTCCACTACAGTCGAAGTTGTCTTGGACACATGGAAAGTAATCCTCATTGTCCTTGATGTACTGTCAGTCAACATATCTCATGTCACTGACTGCAAGGCTCTTGTCTAGCAAAACTGTCTCATAGAGGTCTTCTTGTTCCTTGGTATAAAACATGTAGTCCAAAATAGTATTTCTCCTCTGGGCATATGGATCAATAGCTCTCCATGACCTCAACCATGAATCCTTCCTCTTCTTCATATCCTCAGCTACTGCATGGCTGGCATCATGAACTGGAAGGTGAGGTCTGAGCTTCATCAGAACTGTCATAGCATCATCATCATCTTCTACTTCTCTGAAGGTGGACTTCTTGTTCTTCTCAGCATCATGTATGTTTGTGGTAGTCCTCTTGGAATTCTATGCAGCAGCTTGCTTTGAAGTAGATTTGGTGCTCTCGGGGGTGCCTGGCTTGGGCATATGATCAGCCAAAAGTTTCTTGGACTTCTTCTTAGGAGGGGCCTGAGCAGCAGGTCCTTCCTCTGTAGCAGCAACACCAGCAGCAGCAGCAGCAGCAGCACCAGCCTCCGCTGCATCCTTAAACATTAAGGTACGCCTACCCTGCACACGGATGATCCTCTTCCTGGTAGTCTTCTTTGACACAGCTTTCTTGGGGACCTCAACAGACATTGTTTACTAGCACTCTCATCTCCTTTGAAAGTTGATGCAGGAGCATAAATTTTGCTGACCACCTTCCTAGATGAGGTGGCCTCATTGACAGACTTTCTAGCAGCTTTCTCTTGCTTCTTAGCAAGAACCTCTTTTGGGACAAAATCAGAGTCCTCTCCCTCTGAGTCGAGTCTCTTCCTTGTCCTTGTTGGAGCCTTAGGCAAACATGAGAAGTGGGAGTGTCTGGATCTGAAACGGAACTGGCCTCGGGACTAGTGTCTGAACTCATCTCAACATTCTGCTTTGGCAAATTCTGACTGTCTGAACCTGACATGCTGACCTTGTGAATAGAGTATAGAAGAGTAGAATAGGATAATTCATCACAAAATGCCGACATTTTTGAAAGTTTTAACAAAAGATTTTCCAAGTTTTCCATTCTGTCAAATGTATTTCGGTATAGTCAAGGAAAAAAATTCGGTCACACCGAGAGAGACACCTACTTTCCATGAACTTGCTACCATTTTTGGTCGGACTGAAAATAAGCATTCGGTTCCATCGAGGTGTTCTATGTGGCAAAAACTGAAATAGGTGACACCAATTTTTCCATATCGGTTCTACCGAGATTCAGGTGGCAGACAACAAAACCCTAAAAATCTACCATTCGTTACTCTACGGGATTTTTCTTGTGGATAGATAGATCTCAGACGGTGGCTTATAGATAAAAATGATTTCATTGCGCAAGATTCAGATAGGGAGCACAAGAAAAGTCAAATCCGTACCCTAGCTTGCCGATGGATCCGCTACGGCGGTGACGCCGGCGAAGATGCCCGTCGACAGCGAGATTTGCACGGCGGAGGCGCTCAGGAAAGGCAAGGCGATGACCAGGGGGTCCTTCTGCGGCAGCTAGGGTTGTGGAAGTGCGACGTTTGAAGAATAGATTTCAAAATTTGGGCTCCACCGATTATATACCCATTACTGTCGGTGAGACCGATTTGATATTTTCGATGTCACCGAGTTCACAACCGTCGGCTGACAGGGAAACTCATTGTAAACAAGAATATTAAATCGGTCTTACCAAGATAAGAAAACCAAATCAACCCTAGGCATTCGGTGAGACCGAGAATTTTGGTTTGGTTCCACCGAGATGCACTTGGGAGGTTTTAACAGTCAGTCCTTGACGATACGGAACTCCGAGTGCTCCTCGCATAGAGAGATCGAAAAGTACTTGTTCAAATTTTGTGATGCAGCATGAATAGAGTATGAGGTGATAAAGCATAGATAGCTAAAAGGAGTGGTCCTAGGCATTCTTGTATATCCAATTGGCAAATGAAAATGAAAAGCCAAATAGCAAGAATTGGATATCCTCGAATGAGTAAATAAATGCAGACCAACATGCTCACACAATAAGATGTCAAAAGAAATCATGGCAAACATGCACAAATACAATAGCATCTAACAAGCACTTTGGCGATGACGGAGTCATGTTTATATGAGTATATTGACTTAGGAGCCAAGTAAGAATACTTGATCATAGATCATACTCATCGTTTAAGCACAAGTGGGATTTCCACTTTTACATAAAGCATTTAATGTTGTCACATACTAAGAGATGCTTTGACTCAAGTCTTAGAGTAAAGCTCCTCCTTGATGTGACATCCCCCCATAGGAGGGACAAACTAACCTTGGGTTTTGTCGATGAAGACTTCATGTTGGTCAGGTAGTGGTGGATGTTCAAAGTTGATGAAAGTCACCCAGAGTTGGGAGCATCCTTGATGTTTCATTACTCTTCTCACCTATATGGGTTAGTCCCAACACACAAGAGTCAAATACAAGGATATCTATGGACATGGAGTGCAAAGCATGTGTGATGATGTCCATTGATTTGTAGATTACCTTGTCCCTTGCTTACCTTTGAGGGAATGTGTGACTCCTTGAACTATTGCATAAAGTTGATGTTGATAGCAAATAGTTCTTGTCAATTATCAATATGAGTGAATCTCACTGGTGGAGTCACCCCTCAAGAACTTCTCTAGTTCTTGTTCTTGGGGACCGACATCAAGTTGATGGGGATCCTTGGTGTTGAGGTAGCACTTGTAGAAGTTGATATTGTAGGAGCCTTGGGAACCCACTTCACCAAAGCTTGGGATTCATCTTCATAATAGCAAAGTCCTCTTGAAGCTTCTTCTTCTCCTTGAGTTTGGTGTCTTGTGGTGGAAGGTCATCTTGAGCTTTTGTTCCCTTGGGGAGAGTGTTTTCATACTTCTCCTGTTGAGGAACAAAATCGGGATTGGGGTATTGGCCTTCTTCCCATTCAACTCCATTAGCGTTGAAGTAGCCAACACCATGATTCTTCTGGTATCCTCCGTGCTTGTGTACAATCTCCTCAAATTGTTTGCACCCTTCAAGACTCTTGTAGATACCTTTCTCTATAATCCCTTTCAAGAGTTCATTTTCCTGCTCAAGTGTAACTTCGCTAAGAGAAGAGTTAGTGGGATCAAGAGAACTACTAGAAGCAATATCAATGGATTTATCATTTTTATTGCTACTGGTTGAAGAACCTTTCTTTCCTTTGTTACTAGCTTGCTTAGACTTAACTTGTGGCACAAATTTAGATAAGAGAAGTCGCTTGGCTAGATAAGAGGAAGTCTTCTTTCGAAGATCGTCATTGATAGCTTTAAGGAAGTCAAGCTCTTGCTCTAAGTTGAGCTTCTCGAAGTGTAGCATCTCATGTGTCCTTACAAGCTCTCTATGATCTTCTAGAGTTGACTCGTGAGCTAACTTAAGAGTTTTTAGTTCTTGAGTTATTCGTTCTATTTCCAACTTATCATCATCACACGACTTATCTACACTAGAGTGAGTACTAGCAAGTTCATTTTGATTAACATTACTAGATTTGTCCAAAAGCAAGTCATCTTCAATTAACAAGTCATCGTGATGACTATTGAAATCAAGATATTCGGGGTGTGATACCTTGGGACCTTTAGCCATGAAGCAACATCCACTTCCTTCATTTGGTGAATCAAATATGTCGTAGGAGTAGGTTGTCACTAGTGCAAGTCCGGCAACACCTTCATCTTGACTATAGTCGGAGTTGGAGTGATAGCTTCTCTCGGAGTGGTTGTCAGATTCGGAGTTGGAAACCCATTCACCAACATGAGCTTGATGTTTCCTTCTTGAGTATCTCTTGGTGTACTTGTCCTTATTCTCTGAGTCCCTACTTCTCCTTGAGGGTCTTCGTTCATAACGATCATATCTACTCCTTCTCTCTCTTAGAGGTGATGTTCTCTTGAGATTCTTCTTCTTGGTGAGGAGCCGTGCACTCATTGGAGTAGTGTCCGGGCTTCCCACAATTGTAGTAGTTTCGGTCACGACTTGACGATCGCTTCTCTTCATATCTTGAGTTGGAGATTCGATCTTTGCTTCTATTCTTGTAGAACTTGTTGAATTTCTTGACCATGAGGCTTATCTCTTCATTTGTGACAAGGTTGTCGCTTGAGATAGCGGGAGCATCACTTGTTGCTTTGTAAGCACCGCTAGACTTGTGGTGAAGCTCTTCCTTGTCTTTGAGTGTCATCCCATGAGCAACAATTCTTGCAATCACTTCTGTTGGCTTGAGATCGTTGTAGTTGGGAATCATTTGGATCAATGTGAAAACGGTGTCATATCGATCATCCAAAGCTCAAAGTATCTTCTTGATGATGAATTTGTCAGTCATTTCTTCAGTTCCTAATCCGGCAATCTCATTAGTGATGAGAGCTAGCCTAGAGTACATCTCAGCGACTCCTTCACCATCCTTCATCTTGAACTTGTCAAGTTGAATTTGAAGAACATCCAACCTGGATTCTCTCACAGATTTTGTACCTTCATGCATATCAATCAAATTATCCCAAGTCTCTTTTGCATTCTCAAGACGGCTGATTTTGTTGAATTCTTTGGGGCATAAGCAGTTGAAGAGAATGTCACATGCTTGAGCATTGATTTGCAACCTCTAAAATTCATCCGCAGTCACTTGACGATCGGGTTCCCTTCCTTCCGCAAAGACTTCACCTTGCATTCAACACGAACAACAACCCAAACGGAGGGGTTATGACCAAGCAAATGCATGTTCATTTTATGTTTCCAACTAGCAAAATTTGTGCCATCAAAGTACGGACGTCTATAGTGATAATTTCCCTCACTATACGCCATACTCTCCTAGGTTGTGAGACCAATGCAATGGAGACCAAAGCTTTGATACCACTTGTAGGATCGAAAGTAGTGCTAGAGGGGGGTGATTAGGCTACTTGACCAAAAAATCTACTTTTCCCAATTTTAATTCTTGGCAGATTTTAGCATTAATAGTATGTCAAGTACACCCTACACATGAATGTCTAAGAGTATAGCAGCAGAAAGTAAAGACAAGCATGAAAGTAAAGAAATGGTAGGAAGAGAAAACGCAATTCGTGACAAAATGATTTTTCCCATGATTCCGATAGGTGGTGCTATCGTACATCCATGTTCATGGAGTCTTCAACCCACGGAGGGTAACGGTCATGAGAGTCCACGTAGGGCTTTAACCATGGAGGGTTCCATGGAGAAGCAACCTTGACTATACCATGACAGCCTATGTCCACGGAGGACCAGCCTTACCGGGGGTAGATCTTCACGAAGTAGGCGATCTCCTTGCCCTTACAAACTTCTTGGTTCACTCCACAACACGAAGTAGGAGGCTCCCAAGAGACACCTAACCAATCTAGGAGGCACCACCCTCCAAAAGGTAATAGGCTCGGTAATGCGATGAACTCCTTGCTCGTGTGCTTCAAGATGATAGACTCCTCAACACACAATCACTCTCTCATAGATATGGCTTGGTAGAAGGATTGATTGGGTGGAAAGCAACTTGGGGAGGCTAGAAATCAAGATCCATATTATCACAACCTGTGTTTGTATCACCATGTTATGCTTGGATTTATAATATTTGGAGCCAATTAAAACTTTTTCAGTGCTTGTGCTTGTTTGAATTGTTGCTTGTCTGCTTGTTTGGTTGTTGTGTATGGCACTCTTAGATTCTGTACCTCTCCATATTCATCTTCCTTGACCCCAAACTTCCTTCCAAGGATCATGCCATGTGAATAGTGACCAAAAATATTTTTATCAAATTTTATTTTGACCAAAAAGCATTTATCCAAATTAGGTTTGCACTGCAAGTCCTGAAATTGGGTGGATACTTCCTCCCCAAAGGCTTTATTTGAAGCCTACTATATTTATGACTTTCCGAAACCACCAGGAATTAATTTTAATTATTATTTTTATGTTTTATTTACAGGCTTTTTCTTAAGACCAAAAACGTTTTTTCATAGGGAAAAATTATTTAAATGATTTCAAAATATTTGAGAAAAATTAAGGAAACTCAATGGACATATATTTTCCAAATATATGAGTTTCAACACATGGTCATGTTCAAAATAATGGGCAAAACCCCTCAAAACCCTTTTTGTCCAAATCAAGTTATTGGAATTCCAGCAAGTTAACACTGTCATAGGTGTTTATCTTTGAAGGTTTCATCTCAATCCAAGTTGATTTGATTCATCAAACTATTCCAAAACCCTCCCTGCCCTGATTCAAATTTGAGCAACTTTACATTGTGAAGTTTCTCCCCTTGACCCCAAACTTTTTGGGCATGTTCTAATCACCAAATAATGATGCTACACTAAGTGGTGCATCAAGCTGATTAGCTTAGCATGACTAGATCTATAGAAACGAGATTCTGTTGATTTCTAGGGTTCCACAAAGTTACATAGTGAACTTTATCCAATCAATCTCAAACTTGGTGGACATGCCTATTTCTAACCACCATTTGACCTTGTCAATTCCTATGGAAAGCAAAGTCCATTTTTCTTGCCCTAATCTCCATCAAACACCTTCTGCCAGAATGGCAAAAACATTGTTTGGCCCCCTTCCTCTAATCCCATTGCCTCCAAATTTCTACCACAACTACCTACTATTGTATTTTACCCCCAGTAATCTTGGCATGGCCACAACCCAATTATTGGCATGGTAAAACCCCATTTTCACCTCTGGACACCCCTGGTAGGAGCTCTCTCTCCACTCTTCCCTTATTCTCGTGGAAATTCAGGGTATCCAAGGCTAGTAGGACCTTGTTTATACCCTCCTAGATTCCCGAGACACAAATGGCCATGCCCCATATGCCAAAGACATGCCTTGGCATGCAAGGTTCGCGCTCTAGAGCACGTTATAGTGCATCCACACACTGTAGCTTGCCCAACTAGAGGCTCCCGACAGCCTTGGGAGGCGGGGTCGTGTCCCCCGTCTCCCCCTAGACGTCCACACCATGGCGCCCTGTCAGCCCCCTCCTCCCTCTCCCTCCATCGGCTCCCCTCACATGCGCCACGGCCGCCCCGAGTCGGCCAACCATGGGGCTCGCACGCGTGCGCGTCCCCCCTCTCTCTCTCCTTCCCCGGGTCATGAACTTGGCCTAGGAAGGAGGCATGCACACCGAGGCCTCCTCCCGTAGCCCCCTTGCCCATTCTAGCCAACCCCGGCGACCGCGACCACGGTGCACCGACGCCTGGCTAGAAAACGCCCTCTCACGAGCCCCCCTGCTCCCCTATCGCTCCCTCCTCCCCTCAGTCGCACTCCCGTGCCCAGCCCCCCTCATTTCTGTGATCGGGAGCTCAAATCCATGCAGAAACTCCATTTCCATGCAGGTTCCTCCTCGTCGGTGATTTCCCCAATGCCGGTGACCACCTCAACCACACACTAATGCGCAGGATGACTCTGAGCATGCTGGTGCCCTCCGCTTGAGCCGCCGTGGCTTGGGTCCCCGCCGGTGAGCTCCTCTCTGCTCCCTATCGCGAGGTGAGGGATGATAGGTGGAGCCCACCTATCATACCCTCACACTCCCTCCTCTCTTTGCCAAGCCGGGCCCATGGGCATGTTTAAATAGAAACCTGTCGCGCGTACCGCTTCGCCCTGGGCCGGTTCTTTCCTGGGTCGGCTCAACTATGACGGTTTCGGCCCATTAGGAACAGGGCCATTTATCCCATTCCATTTTGGAAAAAACTCGCCAAAATCTATGATAAATAAGTATAATTGCAAATGATATGATTCCAACTCCACAAATCCTAGAATATTCCTTAGAATTTAATAGTGCCATTTGAGAAAAATGTTGAAACTTTTTATGCACTCATTTAATTTAAAACCTGTTTTTGGCATCTTTTTGCCTGTGTTTAAATAGTTTAAAACAATATTTTCACAGCAAAACCTTAGACAAATATTTTTATTATAGTTTTTAGTATTTATCAGAATAGGGTAGCATTTTAATAGTAGCTTTGTGTGCTCTATTTTTCTGTGATGCTTATTATTATCGCTATTTATCGCGACGATAGATTGCGCTATTGATGAGGGAGTTGGACCCGAAGACTTTGAAGACCCCAAAGACTTTGTTGAGCCAAGCAAGCAGCCCTTTGACCATGTTAAGAAACCATTTTTATTGCATCTCATATAGCACTTTACTTTCGTTATAATTGATCATGTGGAGTAGTGACCACTTCGATGGGTTGCTTCCGATACTTTTACCGGTGACACTTGCATCGTGCATGACCCTATAACCTTATGAGGGTTATGCGGGTGGGTGTAGATAGGATGCTAGTAGATGCTATGCGAGTGGGTTTGGGATTATGCATGGTGACGGATATACGGAGATGATTTCAAGGACTTTTCGGAAACCCTATCGGGTGCCACTAATGCCCGAGGGAGATGATGATGAGTTGGGTGACCACTTGTGAAAGAAGTGGTGCACCGAAGGAAGTGAGCGTATGTTTTCGAAAATGAAGAGTTTTAAGATTTGCTGTCCATCCCAACCTTACGTGTGCGACCACGATACCCCTTATGGGACGCGGCTTTGTTGATTACTATGGTTGGTGCTAGTAGGAAGCCCGCATTACCAGTGGTGAGAGTGAAATGGTCACTCTCGAGTCAGGGTCATCCCGGAAGTGGAAGGCCATGCGTTGTCTTTACAGGCACCAGGCACACCGTTGTGTGCCCTCATGGATGATACGTGTGATGTATATCATGAGGGATGGCACCAACGAGTGGACTCTTTGTTTAGTATCACCATGGGAAAGGCATTGTTCGGGTGATTACCTCGGGTATGTAATACACCGTGAGTCATGGATGACACGGAAGTTCCCAGAGTCTTGTGGGTAAAGAACGCAACCTCTATAGAGTGTAAAACTATTCGAATAGCCGTGTCCACGGTCATGGACAGTTGGAGGTCCTGCTTAAACTGCGTCCGATGGTTTTAGAAACTTGGCGTGTGTGTGTGGTTGACACAGAGGTGACACTTGAGATAAGTCAGATGACCTGACATGATGATTGAGCATGAGATGTTCAACCCCCTAATCATGATGATATCTATAACTTGTTCATATGGATATCTACAAACTTTTATTGCATGCTTACCTAGTTACTTGACCATGTCATTGCATTCAAAATTAGCTTTCTGCAAAATACCTATTAGTACTATATCATGCATTGTTATTACCTTGTTCCAAACATGGGTTGCTTGCGAGTACATTCAAAGTACTCATTGGCTTGCCATTGGTTATTTAATTGGTTAGGCATGGAAGAATAGGAGTATGGTGAAGAGTTCGTTGGTGACGATCATGTGAACTAGGATGCTTCCTAACGAGAATATGCACCTAGGGTAGGGTCCTAGGCAAGGCCCACATACCCTACCTAAGGACACCACATGGGAGGACTTGAAGATCAAGCATGAACATCGGAGTGGATCCCTAGAGACGTTCAAAGTCACTTGACAGTAATCCACTCGGAGACTCCCGCTCTCACTCGGCAGTCGCGTGTCACTCAGAAGACCTCGCTTTCACTTGATTCCAGAAGACCAGGAGCCATCGTCAAGAGCCCAATGGGCAGACGCTGGTTCAATGGTCATTAGTAGCTTTTATTACGTACGTTACGTGTAACAGCAGACTTTAAACCCCATGACCAGGCCCTTAGATGCGGGATAATTATGAGGGGCACCAAACTCTATATAATCCGCCCCTCCCCTCCTGCACAAGGGTTCACAACCAGTGTAATCTCAACATTCCAGACGACATAAAGCTCCCGAGCACTGAGACGTAGGGTTGTTACCTCCACGAGAGGGGCCTAAACTCATACATCCGTGTGTACACCCTCGCCATAGCTAGGAATCTGCCCTCTCCCTTCGTACCCCTACCATCTACTGTCAGGCTCGTTCCCATGACAGTTGGCAGCCACCATGGGGAAGGTGTCTAAGCGACTTCCGGCGAGGTTGCGATTTTCATCCTTCAACATGTCTTCCGGCGGTGTTTTTGCTCTGGTCCACGAGATCCATTTCAGAGCGCTCACCTTCATCACCAATGATTCGGCATGGCTCTAGAAGGCGCCTCTCAATGTCGAAACGCTCCTGGTCCGCGAGGCCGCACACTTCCACGCGAGTCCCTGTGGCGTGTTGTTGCGTCGGCGAGGAAGCTCAGCTGTGGTGTCTGGTCCCAGTGTTTTAGCAGAGCTATACGTTGTGCAGAGATTCCCCCCAACTTCAGAATGGCAGCGGGGATCGGAAAGTTTTCGGGTGAAATAAATCCAGAGACTTTGTTAGATGATTACCGAGCGGCTTTGTAGATTGGTGGCGGAAATGACAATGTTTCAATGAAGCACCTGCCCCTCATGTTGGATGGTTCAACGCGAGCTTGGTTAAATCATTTGGCTCCTTCCAGCATACATTGTTGGCAAGATCTTACCCGAGTGTTTGTCCGGACCTTTGAGGGCACATGCAAGCGCCCGGTAGGTCTAGTCGACTTACAACACTACATCGAGAAGCCCAATGAAACCTTAAGGGATTATATTCAGCGATGGTCCACCCTGCATCATACGGTGGAGAATGTGTTGGAACACCAGGATGTTTGTGCTTTCAAGGCTGATGTGAGATACAGGGAGCTGTACCTAAAGTTCGGGCGCACTAGTGATATTTCACTCGGCAAGATGATGGAAATTGCCACTCGGTACGCCAATGGCGTGGAAGAAGATCGCCTCCATAGAGGCAAAGGAAGAGTTGTCGCCAACGAGTCTGGCAGCGGCAACAATCAGAAACAGAAGCGGAGGCTTAAGACCCGGATCCGGCAGAGTCAGCGGCGCTGGCGACTCAATCGAAGAACATGGGCAAAGCCAAAGCTCAGTATGCCCCCGAGAAGTGGAAAGGTTAGTCAGGAACTGATATCATGGATTAGCCGTGTGTAATTCACATGAGGAAAGACGCAAAAGGCAACCTGATTTTGCCCAAGCACACCACTCGACAGTGTCGAACCCTTATCCAGCAATTCAAGGGAGACCAGTCGAGTGAGAAACCTCTTGAAAAGGGAGATAAGGAAAAGGAAACATTCCCGGATGTCACTGCTACACTGGTGATCTTTGCTGATGTCGAGAGCAAGAGTCGTCTGAAAGTCATCAACAGAGAAATCAACATGGCTGTGCCAGACACCCCCACCTACCTCAAATGGTCCCAATATGCTATCACATTTGACCAGACAGACCATCCTGCTCGTGTGGCCACTCCCGGTCAACAGGATCTGGTAGTTGATCTGATGGTACAGGGGACTCGACTCGAAAAGGTCCTCATGGATGGCAGCAGCTGCCTGAACATTCTTTATGCGGATACCCTGAAAGGGATGGGCATTCCGATGTCCCTTCTGAGCGAGAGCTGCATGCACTTTCACGGGGTCTTCCCAGGAAAGAAGGCCAAGTCACTCGGCCACATAGCATTGGATGTGACATTCGGGAATGACAAAAAATTCCGAAAAGAAAAGTTAACATTTGAAGTCATGGATTTCAAGAGTGCTTACCATGCCATTTTGAGTCGACCCGCTTACGCACGTTTCATGGCCCGACCATGTTACATGTATCTCAAGTTGAAAATGCCAGGCCCTAAGGGCATGATCACGATCACTGGCAATCGACAGTGGGCCAAAGAGTGCCTCTAGCAAGGCACCAAGATCGCCGATCAAAAAATGGCCGTGGTCGAGCTAGAGGAATACAAGAAAACTGCTGACCCTACTGATTTGCTCCACGTAAAGAAACCGGCTTCCGAGTCGGCATTTCAGTCGGCAGGGGAAGTGAAGGAGGTGCACATCCACCTGACGGATCCAACTACTGCCCCGACGAATATCTCAACAACACTCGATAGTAAATAGGAAGCCGAGCTCATCCAGTTCCTCCGTGAGAACTGGGATATCTTTGCATGGAAGCCTTCTGACATGTCGGGGATTCCCAGGGAGCTAGCTGAGCACCGTCTGCGAGTGGATCCGAAAGCCAAGCCCATTAGGGAGCATTTGCGTCAATCAGCAGCGGAGAAGCGCAAGGCAATCGGAGAAGAAGTGGCCCCTCTCTTGCAAGCCAAGTTCATTCGGGAGATTTACCACTCCAAGTGGCTCTCGAATGTTGTGATGGTGCCAAAAAAAGATAAGTCGTTGCGCATGTGCATTGACTTCAAACATCTCAATAAGGTGTGCCCAAAAGACCATTTTCCGCTCCCCTGCATAGATCAAATTGTTGACTCGACAGCGGGGTGCGAGCATTTATCGTTTTTGGACGGTTATTCTGGGTACCATCAGATCCATCTGTATGGCCCGGATGAAATAAAGACAGCCTTCGTCACCCCATTCGGGTGCTTTTGCTACATCACCATGCCTTTTGGTCTTAAGAATGTCGGCACTACTTTTACGCGCATGATTCAGAAATGTTTACTTGACCAGATCCCTCAAAATGTCGAGGCGTACATGGACGATATAGTGGTCAAGTCCCGCAAAGGTTCCGACCTACTGGCTGACTTGGTCGAGACATTCGCCAATCTGAGGCGATTTGACATAAAGCTAAATCCAGCCAAATGTACCTTCGGTGTCCCTGGCGGCAAGTTGCTTGGTTTTCTCGTTTCCAAGCAAGGAATTGATGTCAATCCTGAGAAGACCAGCGCCATTACCTGTATGAAGACTCCCGTGCGAGTGCACGACGTTCAGAAGCTCATAGGTTGCTTGTCAGCATTGAGTCGATTCATTTCCCATCTTGGTGAGAAGGCTCTACCCTTATATCAGTGGTTGAAGAAGTACGACACGTTTGACTAGACTCTCGAAGCCGAAGCAGCGTTTGTTGAGCTCAAAGCCCTGATCTCCACCCAGCCGGTGCTTGCTGCTCGTGCCAACAAGAGCCCTTGCTCCTGTACATCACGGCCACAAATCAGGTCGTTAGTATAGTGCTAACTGTGAAGCGAGAAGAGGATGGTAAAACCTATAATGTCCAGCGGCCAGTTTATTATGTCTCGGAAGTATTGTCCCCCTCAAAGCAAAGATATCCACACTATCAGAAGCTGGTGTATGGTATTTACCTGTCAGCGAAGAAGGTGGCGCATTATTTCCAGGTCCATTCGATTTCTGTCGTTAGTGATGCCTTTGTCCGAGATTTTCAATAATCGCGACGCATCAAGTCAAGTGGATAAATGGGCAATTGAGCTTGGACACTTTGACATCAGATTTGAGGCCAAGAATGCAACCAAGTCCCAAGCATTGGCAGATTTCATGGCCGAGTGGACTAAACAGCAACAGCCCATCCAACTTCACTTGGCGCATTGGACAATGTTCTTCGACGGCTCCAAAATGTTGAATCGGTCCAGTGCTGGTGTTGTCTTGATATGCCCCAGAGGCAACAGGCTCAGCTATGTCCTGTAAACTCACTTTGATTCCTCCAACAATGAGGCAGAGTATGAAGCACTTTTGTATGGGTTACGCATGGCTATCTCACTCGGCGTCAAGCGCCGGATGGTTTATGGCGACTCAGATTTGGTGGTGAATCAAGTGATGAAAGAGTGGGATGTTAGAAACCCCGCCATGACCGGATACTGCAATGCCGTCCGGAAGTTGGAGAAGAAATTTGAAGGCCTGGAACTTCATCATGTTCCCCGACTAAAAAATCAAGCGGCGGATGAACTGTCCAAGATTGGTTCCACTCGATGGCCTGTCCACAGCGGTGTGTTCCTTAAGCACTTGCACACTCCTTCGGTTCAAGAGGATCCCTTTACCGAAGAGCCCCCACAAGCCTTGAGCTCCTCTGACTCGATTGAAGTCGATGTTCCTGCTGTGATTGACCTGGTCATGGAGATTCTGGTTATCATTCCCGACTAGACTGTTCCATACATTGCCTATATCCTCAGAAAATAGCTCCCTGAAGATGAACCAGAGGCTCGACAAATTGTACACAGGTCTAGGACTTTCATTGTGATGGGAGATCAACTATTCAGAGAGAGTGTGACTGGTGTGACCCAGCGCTGCATTCCCCCGAGGAAGGTCGGATGATTCTAGACGAAATCCACTCGGGAACTTGCGGCCACCATGCGTCTTCGAGGGCGATCGTCGCTAAAGCATACCGAGATGGTTTTTACTGGCCACAAGCTAATGAGATGGCTAAGGACATCGATGATCGCTGCGAGGGCTGCCAGTTCTATGCGAATCTGTCCCACAAGCCGGCATCTGCTCTGAAGACAATTCCTCTCGCCTGGCCGTTTGCAGTTTGGGGAGTCGACATGGTTGGTTCCTTCCGACCCGGAAAAGGAGGATTCACCCACCTGTTGGTAGAAGTCGACAAATTCATCAAGTGGATTGAAGCCAAGCCCATCAAGAAGTTGAACTCTCGTATGGCGGTCACATTCATGAGGGAGATCATTATCCGATACGGCATTCCGCACAGCATCATCATGGACAACGGCATTAATTTTGACTCGGAAGAATTCAGGAGATTCTATAACTCCCAGGGCACCCGAGTGGACTATGCTTCTGTTGCACATCCTCAAACCAATGGGCAAGTTGAGCGGGCTAATGGTCTCATTCTGCAAGGTCTGAAGCCTCATCTCATGCGCGATTTGGATCATGCTGCCGGTGCGTGGGTAACTGACCTGCCATCGATTTTGTGGGGATTGAGGACAACGCCTAACCAGTCGACTGGACGAACTCCTTTCTTCCTTGTCTATGGCGCTAAACCCATGTTACCGAGTGATTTGGCCCACAATTCTCCTCGAGTGGAGCTATATTGTGAGGTCGAAGCTGAATAGGCCAGACAGGATGGGGTAGATCGTCTAGAGGAGGAGCAAGAGATGGCTCTGATCCGGACCACTGCCTATCAGCAAGACCTACGACGCTTCCATGCGAGGAATGTCAAGAGTCGAGCATTCCATGAGGGAGATTTGGTGCTCCAGGTGAATCAACACCAACCTCACAAGCCTGCTCCTGCATGGGAAGGACCTTTTGTCATCACTAAGGTGCTAAAAAATGGAGCCTATCGCCTGTATAATCTCATGAAACAGATAGATGAGCCATGAGACTGGAATGCAGATTTGCTTCGGCGTTTATACACTTGAGACAAGAGTTTTCTGATGTAATAAGAATACTTCATCAATGCAATTCACGTTTATGCGATATATACTTCGTCGATTTCAACCGGGCAGTTACATTCTTGGGGATACTCCGAGTGATGAGCAATCCTCACACTCGAGGGCTTAGCTGCGAAACATGTTTCGCCTAAGTTAAAAACCTTGTCGGGTGGATAGCAGTCCATTCACTCCATGGCCTATTCGCGAATCCGTCTTTGCTTAGGTTCAAAAAAATACTCCGAGTGATGAGCAATCTTCACACTCGGGGGCTTAGCTGTGAAACACGTTTCGCCTAAGTTAAACACCTCGTCGAGTGGATAGTAATCCATTCACTCGACAACTTAGTTGTGAATCGACATTCGCCTAAGTTCAAAAATACTCCGAGTGACGAGCAATCCTCACACTCGGGGGATTAGCTGCGAAACACGTTTCGCCTAAGTTAAAAACCTCGTCGAGTGGATAGTAATCTATTCACTCGACAACTTAGCTATGAATTGACATTTGCCTAAGTTCAAAAATACTCCGGTGATGAGCAATCCTCACACTCGGGGACTTAGCTGTGAAACACATTTTGTCTAAGTTAAAAACCTCGTCGGGTGGATAGTAATCCATTCACTCGACAACTTAGCTGCGAATTGACATTCGCCTAAGATCAAAAATACTCTGAGCGATGATTAATCCTCACACTCGGAGGCTTAGCTGCGAAAGCATTTCGCCTAAGTTAAAAACAAAATCTATCGAACAAATGATTGAAAGCCAAAGCACGAGTAAAATCTGAAAGGTAAAATCGTAGATAAACGTCTTGTGCAGAAGCAAATGTGCTCAGTCCTAAGGCCTGAATGAAGTTTTAGGGGATACAGTTCCACTCGGCATACCGAGGCAAATTTAACTGTTTTTCCAACGACCCAAGTTTTTTAAGCAGGGGACGAACTGGCGGGCTCGACAAAAGTGTCCAGGTCGATGCCGTCAGCGATTCTGGTAGCTGCATCGATGAAGGTTTCCACGAAGTCCTCGAACTGGAGTTTCTTCATGTTTACCACCTGGAGCTCCTTCAGCTTCTCCTCCCTCACGTCCCTACAGTGGACCCTGACGAGTGGCAACGCCACGTCGGCCCCACAACGAGCAGCAGATTTTTTCCAAGCTTGCACTCGACTGGGAAGTTCGTTCAGGCAAGACATCATGGAGTTGAGGTCGATCTAAAGAGTGTCCTTAGTCCATAGCTCCTTATTGATTCTTTCCATGGCAGATTTCAGTCGAGTGATGTAGGCCTGGGCACCCTGGAGCCAAAAGTTAAGCCATAGCATGTTCATCGCCACCACATCAGCAACCGGCGACTTGGCAGGGTCAAGCATGGGCTCAATCTCTTTTGTTTCCTTTTCAAAGTCCTCGCAGAATTCTGTTGAAGAAGGGGAAATAGGAAGAGAATCGGTGAACTACAACCCTCAAAATTTTTGCAAATGTCAGTCGACAAGAAATACTCACCATCGAGCAGAAGATACATCTTCCTCGAGAATTTGCCCAGATGCTTCTCCAGGCCATTACCCCTCTTGGTTAGTTGCTTCGCCTTCTTGACAAGGTCCGCACGCTCCTACTTCAGCTTGGTGTTCTCGTCCTCCACCTCCTTGGCAGCCGCCATCTTTCGTTCCGCGGCTTCAGTCTTCTCCTTGGCCGCTCCTTGAGCGTCAGCAAGCGCCTTGTCCTTCTCCTCCAGCGCCTTCATGGAATCTAAAGAAATAACATTGTTGAGTCGCACTCGGAGTCGACGGTTTTCATTGCGTATGTCTGTTCGAGTGAGAGCACTCAGTTGAAACATGAAGAGTGAAGGGGAGAATGTAGAAAATCAGCAATAATTACCTCCCCAAGTCTTCATCTCAGCACGTGCTCGCTCCAGAGCATGGTTGGCGACCGCTAGATCCACCCACAACCGGTTCCTTTCATCCTCCACGTCCTTGTACTCCGCCCCAAGCTCACAAGCCCTTTGGAATCAACACAAGAAAGGAATTCATTCGACGAGTGATGCTTGGGATAGTCGACTGGGTATCGAACGCCGGTGAATGACCATCTTAGAAGAATTCAAGCAGACAGTCCACTCGACATGTCCAGTGGCTCTGGCGCTCCGCGCGCCATAAAAAAATTCAAAGGTTGTCTCTATTGAGACCCCTGCCGATGCAAGCACTCGACAGTGGTCTTGGGGACTACACCTAGTGGGTGCACTATGAGCGCCCCCATTGAGAGTGTTAACTCTCGATCCGTCGAGTAACTCGTCAGGAAAAAAAACACTCGACATGTCGAGTGACCCTAGTACCATGCGTACAGCAAGTTGTCAAGCCTATTGTTTATCGTCTGCGATGAACAGTAGCCTCGGGGACTACACCCAGTGGGTGCACTTAGAGTGTCCCCACTGGTTATTCAAACATTCGACAAGGTTAGCCTTGTCATGACACTCGACCCTTAGAGTGACGCGCCTCCCTACTCTATGAAGTGCAGTCTATCCTTATGAAGCGTCATATCATGGTTTGTCAATAATATCCATGAAACCTGCAAGGTAGCTAGGGAGTGGTGTGATTCAAGGAAAAGTGTATCCTATATACAATAGACTCTAAGACCCCTGCCGATGCAAGCACTCGACAGCGGTCTCGGGGACTACACCCAGTGGGTGCGCTAAGAGCGACCCCATTGAGACGGTTAACTCTCGATTCGTCGAGTAACTCGTCAGAAAAAATATACACTCGACAAGGTCAGCCTTGTCACGACACTCGACCCGTTGAGTGACGCACCTCCCTACTCTATGAAGTGCAGTCTATCCTTATGCAGCGTCATATCATGGTTTGCCAATAATATCCATGAAACCTGCAAGGTAGCTACGGAGTGGTATGATTCAAGGCGAAGTGTATCCTGTATACAATAGACTCTAAGACCCCTGCCGATGCAAGCACTCGACAACGGTCATGGGGACTACACCGAGTGGGTGCGCTAAGAGCGGTCAAAAAATACACTCGACATGTCGAGTGACCCTAGTACCACGCGTACTATCAATCCCAGTCCTACTCGACTATGATCTGGTCTATTCGAGTGAAGAAAGTTCAAACATTCTACAGCAACCACCCACTGGGTGTACAAGAGCCAAGAGAAGACAAGAATTCAATTGACAATGGACTTACAATCGAACTTACTCGGACATTGCTATGGATGGCTGCGCTGATGTCAAAAGCCAGTTTGCTGGCCTCGAACGCCTCCTTGGTTCTCAGCATGAGCTGCTCCGCCTGAATCATGGCTTCCTTCGCAGCTCTAGTCTGATCTTCCGGGGTGCGATGCAGAGAGAAGGCTATCATAGGTGGGGTCGGCGTGATTGCTGGGGCAGCTAAAGCAGTCTGAGGGGGTCCAGTTGGAGTCGATGTCATAACGGTCGAGACGGCTGGAGGAGCATGCGACAGAGGTGCTGCGGGTTCAGCCCTGGGTTGTGTAGAGCCACCTCTCCCCTGTGAAGACTCTGCGGTCGAGTGCTGAAGGGCTTGCACCGATGATGCCCTCCGGGTACGAGCACGCGAATTGTCCAGTTGCTCCTAGTCGTGCTCCACCTGAATGACCTCTGCAATGACAACCGACAGTGTTAACATTTACATGTGTCGAGTCCCATCTAGACGAACCAACAACTTTCTTACATCTATGAGAAGTGGCAGCATCAGCAGTGTCAACATCCATCGCTTCCCCTCCATCCCGATGAGGCGAGGTCACACATGTAGCAGCTCTGACGGATTGAGTGGCATTCGGTCAAATACAACGACAGACTTCAGTCGGCAGAAAAAATTCAGAAATAAACACTTACGTGAAGATGACAGGTACGGCCACCCTCATGCGAGGCTGAGCTTTGCGAGGCTTGGTGACGGCTTTCTTGGGTTGCTTGGCCAGTCTTTCACTCGACTCAACGGTCGAAGGGTGGCTCCGTTTCGGGTTCTTCTCACTATGGCCCGAAGCCCTGTCCTGAACAGCTGCCGTATCCTGGCGGGCCTTGGTACGACCTTCGTGCCACGGAGGGGACTCGACCTCTTCCTCTTCGCCAGAGTCTTCATATTTGTCCTTGGTGTCGGAAAGACCGTCACTATCCATGCTACCGCCCTCGCTCACCATGTCGTCTTCCACATGGTTCCCGTTGGGAACGGGCGAGTGCATGTTCGTCCACTCCTGCATGATTCAAGGGAGTAAGTCAGTTTATAAGTCAAAGTATCACTTGACAGTACAACATCAGTCGACACCACACAACTCACCAGATTCTTCGGCAGGTTTTCAGCCGAGTAAGGTCAGACCCTCTTGGCTCCTAGAGGATTGTCGCAAGCTCCAGTGATGCTATGAAGCCACTGCTCGCCAGTTTTTTGTGGAACCTCCTCTGGATGCGTCCTGGTCGTGTCCTCTGGCTCGTGTAGTGCCACATGGTGTGGTCTCTTGCTTGGAGCGGCTGAATGCGTCGACCGAGGAAGATCTCCAGAAAATCCATTCCTGTCACTCCGCCTCGGGTCAGTTGCACCACCGTTTCAACTAAGATACCCACTTGGACATGCTCCTCTTCGGTCACCCTCAGAGATTTGGGAACAGCGGGGCCGTCTGGTGTAAAAGGGGGAAGTCCAGTCGACATGTTGGGTGATGCTATGTCTTTGCAGTAGAACCAAGTGGACTGCCAGCCTCTGACAGACTCGGGAAAAGTCATGGCAAGGAAGGAACTACGGGCTCTTTTTTGAACCCCTAAACCTCCACACAGCTAGAGCACGTGAGTCTTCCCATCAGTGGGGACGGCTTTCTTCACGGTCTGGGATCTGACTGTGAAGAGGTGCTTGAACAATCCCCAATGGGGAGAGCAACCCAGGAAGCACTCGCATAATGTGACGAATGCAGATAGATAGGAGATGGTATTTGGCAAGAGGTGGTGCAGTTGAGCACCGAAAAAGTTCAGAAATCTCCTAAAGAATGGGTGGGGAGGCATGGAAAAACCTCTTTCGACATGGGAGAGAAGAAGAATCCGCTCCCCATCACGTGGCTCCGGCTCGCGCTCCTCCCTGGCAACCTCCAAGCGCCATCCACCACGAGCCCATCGGAGACGAGGCCCTTCATGTCCTCGCGAGTGACTATAGAGGGAAGAAAATCCCCCTGCATCCAACCCGCCGGCACGGTGAACCGGGTGTTGAGGGCTTCTTGCCCTTGAGCTTCATCGCCCCCTTCTTCGCCCACTCCAGCTTCTCCATCGTGTTCTTCATCATCGACGGGGAGGCTCTCATCGAGGAGGATCGGAGTGGGGCGCCGGGAGCAGAGGAGGGGGAGGAAAAGAGAGAAAGAACTAGCGGAAGTACTGTGCGAACCGCAACACGGAAAGCTTTATACGCTGCTGAGTGTCTCACTAACCAGTGGACCCATGAGGTAACCGCGCACGCCAACCGCTGACGGCGCCAGGTACGCGGCGATATGACCGGCGTGAAAATCGAGGCATCGTTCTTCCACTTGCCCTGATCGAGGCATCATCATCGCCCGCGCGTGCTTCCCAAATTTTCGAATCCTAGAAAATCCGGGTCTGTCAGACCGACCCGTCGCCTCCCAAGATACTGTTAGTTCACTCGGAGCAAAACAAATGCTAAACATCCACTCGGTCACTTTTAAGGCTGAATGGATCCAGGCGAGCGGAGAAGAATTCAATCGATGCAAGTTTCATTGAAGCCCCGAATATCATTCAGAAGATTTTCTGTGTCGATCTTGAATGAACGCTAATGCTCGCAGTTCAATCGATGCAAGTTCCATGGAAATCCCAAATATCATTCGAAGGATTTGATGCACTAACTCAAGGTCTACGTTGATACCTCCTTCCACCACTCAAACCCCGATCCATTCGGGGGCGAATGACGAGGATATGTACCTAGGGTAACTACCTAAGGACACCACATGGGAGGACTTGAAGATCTGGCATGAACTTCCGAGTGGATCCCTGGAGACATTCAAAGTCACTCGACAGTAATCCACTCGGAGACTCCCGCTCTCACTCGGCAATCACGTGTCACTCGGAAGACCTAGCTTTCACTCGAAGCCAGAAGACCAGAAGCCATCGTCAAGAGCCCAACGGGCAGACGCTGGGTCAATGGTCACTAGTAGCTTTTATTACGTACGTTACCTGTAACAGCGGACTTTAAACCCCATGACCAGGCACTTAGATGCGGGATAATTATGAGGGTCAATGAACTCTATATAAGCCGCCCTTCCCCTCCTACACAAGGGCTCGCAACCATTGTAATCTCAACATTCCACATGACATAAAGCTCCCAAGCACTAAGACATAGGGCTGTTACATCCACGAGAGGGGCCTGAACTCATACATCCATGTGTACACCCTCGCCGTAGCTAGGACTCTGCCCTCTCCCTTCGTACCCCTACCATCTACTGTCAGGCTCGTTCCCACGACACTTCCCAATCAGAATGCATGTAGGTTTAAGGCAGATGGCAATGGGTTCACGCTTTCAATCAAGATTTGTGCTGTTTGTTCTGTTTAAGTGTTTGGCCATTGTGGTCCTATCTATGTAAGACTAGACCTCCATGGCCTTTATTTGTGTAAGACGCTAAATGTGGATGTAAGACTATTGTTATTCAGCTTCTGTGTGTTCAGTGAGCATTGATCTCTGAGATCACTGTACACATGCGTTCGGTGATCACGACTTATGAGTCGGGGTCCCCACACGTATGGTTGGAGTGAAAGATCTTGACCTCAACACAAGGGTAGGCGGTTCTCTCTTAAAAAATCAGTTGGTATGAGTGGGGAACTGATCTGAGTGCATGGGGTATATATAGGCATCTCCAAAAATCCATCTGATACACACAATAAGTCAGACTCGGTGGAACTGATGTGTGAATCTCGGTTGTACTGAAGTGACTTAAAGTTAGGAACATATGAATCTCGGTGAGACCGATATAGGAATCTCAGTTCCACTGATAAGGTGACCAACGGTCAGAATGTCCAATCTCGGTGACACCGATCCAACAATCTCGGAGGGACCATAACTGTGAACTTGCGTAACAGAAAGTTGACATCCCAACTCGGTGGCACTGAATGCAATATAAGTTGTACCGAAAAGCTAGGTTTAGGCTGAGTTTTTCTAGGGTTTTGAATCGGTGGCACCGAGTGGAATGTGTTTGTTGCATCGATTTTGAGTTCTTGGCTTTGAATAGACTTTTGTGGAATAGCTTGTGGGTGTATGTGGTGACTATCACTTGTGCACGTCTGAGCATTTTGTTCACCAACAAAACCTTACCCCTTTTAATAGTATTGGATTTCCTATGGACTCAAAGTGATTTTGTCACAAATGTAAAATATAGATTCCTTTGCTTGAAGCTTGGCCAATGCTATTCCCTGCATCTTGGGGTATTCCATAGTCCTTTTGCCAACCCATCATTGAACTTTTCCTGAAACATACTTAGTGGAAACTTTAGTTCAATGACATATATGTTGTTATTAATTACCAAAACCACCAAGGGAACAAGTGTGCTTTCACCCACGTCAAGTCCCATGCGACCAAGCTCATGCGGACAACAGAGGTAAGCAGCTTCATGCGGAGGCTCGTTGCAGAAGGTTTTGTGGGCCGCGCGTCCAGAGCGGCATCACCCTGCCGCCTAGGGAGGATTCCCATGGGGCACGAGCTGACAGTTCAGGAGGAATCGAAGGACTTTTCACAGAGGCCTGTGTTCCAAGATTTGTCGTACCTATAGATGGCGCCATGGATCACACGTCCCCCGCGGGGTGCCAGCATTCTCTCGGAGTAGGGATATGTACGGGCGTCCTCTCCAAGCCGGGCCTGGGGGCTTATACTGAGGGGGCACCAGGGCACATTGGTGCAATTGAGGGGGTGTCCCGAGATGCGCGGGGGCGCGGCACGGCCGCAGCCCTCCGGAGCAAGCAGCACGCAGCCGAGCCTTGTGAGCCGCAAGGGCAACCGCCTAGAGGGATCCGCAGGATACGAGCAGTGTGGGCCGCATGCGGCAACGGGGGCGTCGGCGTGTCCCTAATGAGGTAGGGCATCGTGAGGTCCTCGCGGCGTGGTCTGGCTAGCGCCCCGACGCCTCACGAGGCTGCTTCACCGACACAACACCCCTATGGCTCCGCTGGGTGCATTGTGATCATGTTTGGGCCGCGGAAGCGCAATCCCGCGACTACACAGGGAACAATGCACTCAAGTTTGGGCTATAGGGGTGCACCATTGCGTAGAAATGTGTGGGATACCTCTTGACTTAGTTGGGAGGAGCTAGGCCATGTGCCCAGGGGCTTGTCCATCTATTTTCACTCGCGGCACTCTCACATAAGAATGAATGGGTTGTATACGCCCGGAGCCCCCCGAGGATGCGGAGGGGTTCCTACCCATGCCTAAGTGGAAGCCCCATGCTCCATGCCGGAGGACAACACTGTCCTCCAATGACCATGCCCACGCAACGTGGGTGGGCTATGCTCCGTGCTGGGGGAAGATGAAGACGAAGACTAGCCTACGTGCCGGGCGTAGCTATTTCTTGTTCCCTTTCGAGTTCGAATTGCTAGTTTTTGAAATGAAACTCGAAATTTTCGTAACTCTATTCGAAAAGGGGTGGGAATTTTCTCTCTTTTTGATTCATTTTCTGGTATTGAAATCTCGTCTTCTAAATCGACACTTGTTGGTCTCCCCCTCACATGTCCCGCGAACAGGGGAGGCATGGGCACGGTATGAGCACCTTGCCAAGGCCATGGCACCTTGGCCCACGTGAGACGCATCTGGGACAGCCGACAAGGGCCAATTACCTTGGAAGCATCCATCTTTTAGCGGTCGACCCTAGCTTGGGAGCTTTGGCCATGGATCAGCGCAGCATCATGAAGCCTCAGGAGGCTCAGGCACCTCTCGGGGAGGGAACCGGCAGGAAAGGAATGGGAGCCGATCGAGCGTCAAGGGGGGCTCCTAAGCAACGCGCCTCAGGAGCCTCACTAGTCACGTAACCCCTTGCCCCTTGGTCTCGTCCTGGTGATCCGGACGGCCCAATGGCGGTCGAGGTATGTGCGGGGTTGGGCCCCGCCGACATAGAGCGCCGCTTGAGAGTCAAAGTGGACTCATGAGCCACGCGCCTTAGGAGCCTCACTGATCGCATAGCTCCTCACCCCTTGGTCTCGTCCTGGTGACCCGGACGCCCCAACGACGGTCGTGGTATGCGCGGGATTAGGCCAGGCCAATGTAGAGTGTCGGAAGATACCAAACCATTTCCGCCTGCAAGGAAGAATCCCTCCCTGGTGGGATCCTTGAGTTCCCTAGATGCCCCAGCTGCATGTCATGACACACGAGCTTGCCACGGCCCGCCAAGCTAAGTACCCCGACCGTAAAGAGCAGAAACCTTTTGATCGAATAATACCCTGAATGCTGGGTAAGATACAGGAACACTAACGTGAGAATGCAGGAGCAACGGTTTACTACGTGCCCACATCAGGCCTCTTGTGGCCCCAGGTACAGGGAAGGGCATCGCAAGGTAAGGAATTCGGTCCCTCTAGGCGACGTCGCTAAAAACCCAGTCATGGGGTGGCACGTTCCCCCTCGGAAGCGTCCGCCTCATAAGGCCGTGACAGGCCGTCATTGCCGGGCGCACCGCGGCACCTCCGTGGATCACTCAAAGGGTGTCGATCATGGAGCAGCAGAAGAGCGGCACGAGCAAAGGTGTGAGGGAATGCATGGTGCCGCACCGACAATAACACAAAACCCTGCACAAGAGACGAGGGCACATCACACAAAAAAATCAACCGACAATTCAAAAGAAGAGGGAGGAAGACGAAGGTAAACCACAAAAGATTAACGCCCGTAGGGGCCAAGTGCTTCTTGATGTAACAGGGACCAAAGGAAGAAAACAGGGGAAGCCTAGGCAGATGAGCCACTGTCACCATCCAGACCACCGCCTGCCTCGACACCGGAGTCGTGGCCCTCGTTGTATGAAGGTTATGACCCACAAGTACAGGGGATCTATCGTAGTCCTTTCGATAAGTAAGAGTGTCGAACCCAACAAGGAGCAAAAGGAAATGACAAGCGGTTTTCAGTAAGGTATTCTCTGCCAACACTGAAATTATAGGTACGAGGTAGTTTTGTGATAAGATTATTCGTAATGGGTAGCAAGTAATAAATGTAGCAAAGGTGCGGAAAGGTGTCCAATACTTTTTGTATCAAAGGACAAGACTATAAAAACTCTTATATAAAGCAAAGGGCTCCCGAGGACACATGGGAATTTCCGTCAAGCTAGCTTTCATCGTGCTCATTTGATTTGCGTTCATTACTTTGATAATTTGATATGTGGGTGGACCGGTGCCTGGGTGCTCCACTTACTTGGAAAAACCTCCCACTTATGATTAACCTGTCTCGCAAGAATCCGCAACTACGAAAGAAGAATTAAGATAAATCTAACCATAGCATGAAACATATGGATCCGAATCAGCCCCTTACGAAGCAACACATAAACTAGGGTTTAAGCTTCTGTCACTCTAACGACCCATCATCTACTTATTACATACCAATACCTTCCCCTAGGTCCAAATAACAGGGAAGTGTCATGTAGTCAAAGTTCACATAACACCACTAGAGGAGAGGCAACATACATCTCATCAAAATATCGAACACCAAATTCACATGATTACTTATAACAAGACTTATCCCATGTCGTCAGGAACAAACGTAACTACTCACAAAGCATATTCATGTTCATAATCAAAGGAGTATTAATTATAATTAAGGATCTGAACATATGATCTTCCACCAAGTAAGCCAACAAGCATCAACTACAAGGAGTAATCAACACTACTAGCAACCCACAGGTTTCAATCTGAGGTTTTGAGACAAAGATCGGATTCAAGAGATGAACTAGGGTTTGGAGAGGAGATGGTGCTGATGAAGATGTTGATGGAGATTGATGCCCTCTCAATGAGAGGATAGTTGGTGACGACGATGGCTTCAATTTCCCCGTCTGAGAGGGAAGTTTCCCCGGCAGAACAGCTCTATCGGAGCCTAGATTGGTTCTGCCCAAGTTCCGCCTCGAGACGGTGGCACTTCATCTCAAAGCTCTCTTCTGTTTTTTGCATGTCAAAACCCTTCATATGGCAGAAGATGGGCACCAGAAGGCTGCCAGGGGGGCCCACAAGCCACAGGGGCGTGTCTAGGGGGGTAGGCCGCGCCCAACAGGCCTGTGACCTCCTGGTGGGTCCCCTCTGGTATTTCTTTCACCCAATATTTTTTATATATTCTAAAATAATTCTCGGTAGCTTTTAAAGATTTTTGGAGTTGTGCAGAATAGCTCTCTCATATTTGCTCCTTTTCCAGTCCAGAATTCCAGCTGCCAGCATTCTCCCTCTTCATGTAAACCTTGTAACATAAGAGAGAAAATGCATAAGTATTGTACCATAATGTGTAATAACACCCATAATGCAATAAATATCAATATAAAAGCATGATGCAAAATGGACGTATCAACTCCCCCAAGCTTTGACCTTGTTGTCCTCAAGCGAAAGCCGAGATCAATAAATATGTCCACAAGTTTAGAGATAGAGGTGTCGATAAAATAAAATACAGACATGAGGGCATGATGATCATCTTAAGAACAGCAATACTTATTGATATATAATTTCGTATACTGGGGTAACAATTCATTCACAAGGTAAAGTATGAACCAAGAACTCTATTGAGAACCTACAAACTACGATCTTAGTCATTCAAGCAATTTCAATTTATCATAACATCGGAAAGAGTCAATATAAGAGCTTGTAAAGAAAATCCACATACCCAATCATCTTTAAGTATTTCTTAATTGCTAACACTCACTCGGTACTCATGAGGTCGGAGCTTCAATTGGACATAGAGAAAGATAGGGGCTTATAGTTTTGCCTCCCAACTATTTACCTTAAGGGTAATGTCAACCGAAATAACTCATGATCACCCACATCCAAGTGGATATATGCGTACAGATCATTCCCCATCACATGACGCTTGCCAAGAGAGAAAGGCAAAATATAGGAAGTGGTGAATATCACCATGACTCTTGTAAAAAGGTAAGTACTAGAAAGTAAAGTAATAGATATGCCCTTCCTAGAGGGAAGCAGAGGTTATCATGCACTTTTTGTTTTTGGATGTGTAGACCCTTAATGCGAAGGAACGTCATGGTGTATTGCCCTTTGTGATAGCAACCTTTATTATGCAGTTCGTCGCTTTTATTTCTTTACCATAACAAGTTCGTACAAAGCTTATGTTCCCTTACAATAAAAGATCATGCATATTTAGGAGCAATTTTTATTGCTTTTTGCACTGATGAAAACTTACTTGAAGGATCTTACTCAATCCATAGGTAGGTATGGTGGACTCTCATGGCAAAACTGGGTTGAGGGTGTTTGGATGCATAAGTAGTATCTCTACTTGGTGTAGAAGTTTTGTCTAGTATGAGGTGGAAGCAAGCACCACATGTTGGAGGATCTATAACCATATAACTTCTATTCGGAAATAAGCAAACATAACCCATTATGTTGTCTTCCTTGTCCAACATCAAGTTCTTAGCATATAATATTTTAATGAGTGCTCACAATCATAAAAGAAGTCTAAGATAATATATTTATATGTGAACCTCTCCTTCTTTATTACTTCCTTTTAATTGCAACAATGACCAATTGCTATGTTTGTCAACTCTCAACAAATTTCGATCGACCTACTGCTTATATGTGAAGTCATCACTCCCCATAAGATCATCATATATACTCTTTGCTTTTATTCTAATTTTCTTTAATTACTTTTTCTCAAGATCATAGCAGAAAGCAAAGCCCTTAACTCAAAACTAATTTTTATTATATAACTCTCAGACTCGCTTACATATGGGGAACATAAAGCAAAACTCAAAGCTAGATCATACTAAAAATTTATTCTAACAGATCAAGATATAACAAAAAGGATCAAACTAGGAAAACGATAGAAGTAAAAAATGTGATGGTAATATGATACCGGGGCACCTCCCCCATGCTTGGCACAAGCCAAGGGGAGTGCCCATACCCATGTGTTTAGTTGTCTTTCTTTAGAGGTGGTGATGTTATATTCTTTGCAATGATGCCCCTCAGAATGCGATTCTCCTCCTCAAGCTTGTTATTTTGCCATCTAAGACCCATTATTTCCAAACGAAGCTTCCTGGTGATGGTTAGAGATACCATCACCCATGGATGTTTCATTATTGCGGGGGAATAAGGAACACTCTTTTTCATATTTTCATAAGTAAGAAATTTAACATTGCGAGGGATGACCGAATTCGAAATTGCCGAGCTCTGAAGTTCCTCCAGCATGACTCCAGGTTGTAGACGAGAGGTAACTTCTTGGTCGTCCTCCATGGCATCCACCCTTTTAAAGTCAGCCACCATCTCTTCCTTCATGGGCATCCAGAAGTGGTTGGCTTCGCTGTATGTTCTGGGCCCCGGTGTTGGGTGACAGACAGGGCTCTCCCCGACCGAATCTTGCAAAGACATCTTGCTCTAAATCTGTTGTAGAAACAACTCAAAATTTATATAATGAATTTTTACAGACCTACGGGAGTGTACCACAAGAAAAAGGAGTCTGGAGGGTGCATGGGGTGGCCACAAGCCACAGGGGCGCGATCAGGGGGTAGGCCACGCCCACCTGGCTTGTCGCCTCCTCGTGCACCTTTCGGACTACTTTTTATTGTCCAAATTTATTAAATATTCCAAAACATAGAAAATTTATATTGGAAAAGTTTTGGAGTCGGTTTGCTTACCGTACCACATACCTATTCCTTTTCGGAGTCTGAAACGTTCTGGTAGGTCTCCCTAATGTACTCCTCCGGAGTTATGGTATTGATAATATTGGTTTCAGCATTTATGGGGGTACGTGGGATGTAATGTTTGATTCTTTGCCTGTTTACCACCTTCGGGTTTGTGCCCTCAGCGTTGTTGATCTTGATGGCACGGAAATGATACACTTCCTCGACAATGTAAGGCCCTTTCCATTTAGAGAGAAGTTTTCCTGAAAAAATATTAAAGGAGAATTATATAGCAAGACATGGTCACCTAAATTGAATTCACGCTTTTGTATCCTTTTATCATGCCATCTTTTAACCTTTTCTTTAAACAACTTGGCTTTCTCATAGGCCAGGGTTCTCGACTAATCAAGTGAGCTAATGTCAAATAACCTCTTCTCACTAGCAAGTTTAAAATCATAGTTGATCCCTTTAATTTCCCAATAAGCTTCATGTTCTAGTTCAAGAGGTAAGTGACATGCTTTACCATAAACCATTTTATACGGAGACATACCCATAGGGTTTTTGTAAGCAGTTCTATAAGCCCATAATGCATCATCAAGTTTCTTGGACCAATTCTTTCTAGATCTATTAACAGTCTTTTGAAAGATCAATTTAATTTTGCTATTGCTTAATTCTACTTGACCACTAGACTGAGGATGATAAGGAGATGCAATTCTATGATTAACATCATACTTAGCAAGCAATTTACGGAAAGCATCATGAATAAAGTGTGAACCACTATCCGTCATTAAATATCTAGGGACTCCAAATCTAGGGAAAATAACATATTTAAGCATTTTAATAGAAGTGTTATGATCAGTACTACTAGTTGTAATAGCTTCTACCCACTTAGTAACATAATCAACAACAACTAGAATATGATATACCCGTTGTACTTTGGAAAAGGTCCCAGATAATCAAAACCCCAAACATCAAAAGGTTCAATAACAAGTGAGTAATTCATAGGAATTTCCTGACGTCTACTAATATTACCAACTCTTTGGCATTCATCACAAGACAAGACAAACTTATGAGCATGCTTGAAGAGAGTAGGCCAATAAAAACAAGATTGTAATACCTTGTGTGCAGTTCTATCTTCAGCATGGTGTCCTCCGTAGGCCTCGGAATCACACTTTTGTAGGATATGTTCCTGTTCATGCTTAGGTACACAATGTCAAAGAACACCATCTACCCCTTATTTATACAGGTGTTGGTCATCCTGAAAGTAATGTATTAAATCATAGAAGAACTTTTTCTTTTGTTCGTATGTGAAACAAAGTGGTATAAATTTAGCAAAAATGTAATTAGCATAATCAGCATACCATGGAGCATTACGCGAAGCATTTATGATAGCTAATTGTTCATAAAGAAAGCTATCATCAATAGGTAGTGGGTCATCAAGAATAGTCTCTAACTTAGACAAGTTATCCGCTACGGGGTTCTCAACGCCCTTTGTATCAATAATATGAAAATCAAATTCTTGTAGTAGAAAAACCCATATAATAAATCTTGGTTTAGCATCTTTCGTTTCCATAATATATTCAATAGAAGCATGATCAGTGTGAATAGTTACTTTGGAATCAACTATATAAGGTCTAAACTTGTCACAAGAAAACAACACTGCTAAAAATTCCTTTTTAGTGCTAGCATAGTTTCTTTGAGCATTGTCTAGAGTTTTACTAGCATAATGGATAATATTTAATTTCTTATCAACTCTTTGTCCTAGAACAGCACCAACGGCATAATCACTAGCATCACACATAATTTCAAAGGGTAGGTTCCAATGAGGTGGTTGAACAACATGTGCAGAAATCAAGGCCTTCTTAATAATTTCAAATGTTTCTACACAATCATCATCATAAACAAAAGGAACATCTTTTTGCAAGAGATTAGTTAGAGGCCAAGAAATTTTAGAGAAGTCTTTAATAAATCTCCTATAGAAACCTCCCTGACCAAGTAAACTTCTTATACCTCTGATATTCGTGGGACACGACATTTTTTCAATAGCATCTACTTTAGCTTCATCCACCTCAGTACCACTTTTGGAGATTTTGTTTCCCAAGACAATGCCCTCATTAACCATAAAGTATCACTTCTCCTAATTCAAGACAAGATTAGTTTCTTCACATCTCTGCAAAACTCGATCAAGGTTGCTCAAGCAATCATCAAAAGAAGTTCAGTAAATGGAGAAATCATCCATGAAAATCTCAACAATCTTTTCACGAAAGTCAAAGAATATAGCAGTCATACATCTTTGAACGGTAGTAGGTGCATTGCATAAACCAAAAGGCATATGTCCATAAGCAAAGGTACCGAAAGGTCAAGTAGAAGTTGTCTTTTCTTGATCCTTTTTTGACACAGGTATTTGAGAGACACCAGAATAACCATCTAAAAAGCAGAAGTGTGTGTGTTTAGATAGTAGTTCTAGAATTTGATCAATAAAAGGTAGAGGGTAATGATCTTTCCTAGTAGCTTTATTCAATTTCCAAAAATCAATTACCATTCTATATCCTATAACAATTCTTTCTGGGATCAATTCATTTTTATCATTAGGAACAATGGTAATACCTCCCTTCTTAGGAACATAATGAACGGGACTAACCCATCTAATATCATCAATAGGATAAATTATACCTATCTCTAGCAGGTTTAATATTCTATTTTTTACCACTTCTTTCATTTTAGGATTTAACCGTCATTGGTCATCAACAACTGGTTTAGCATCAGGTTCCATATTAATTTTATGCTGACATAGAGTGGGACTAATGCTCTTAAATAATCAAGAGTATATCCAATAGCAGCACGGTGATTCTTTAGAGTTTTCAATAATCTCATTTCTTCATGCTCTGAAAGGTTAGCACTAATAATAATAAGATATATCTTCTTTTCATCAAGATAAGCATATTTCGGAGTATTCGATAATTGTTTAAGCTCAACACGGGATCACCCTTGGGTGGAGGAGGATCCCCAAGTATTTCAATAGGCAAGTCGTGTTTCAAAATAGGATGCTGATCAAAGAAAATCCTATCTATTTCATTCATTTCATTCATATGCATATCGTTTTCATGGTCTATTAAATATTGTTCTAAGGGATCAGTAGGAGGCATAGCAATAGAAGCAAGACCAATAATTTCGTCCTTACTAGCCAATTCTTTATCATGGGGTTGTCTACCAAATTTGGAGAAATTAAACTCATGGACACATCCCCAAAATTCACAGTGACAGTTTCTTTCTCACACTATCTTTGCATTAACAGTATTCAAGAAAGGCCTACCAAATATAATGGTACAAAAATCATCTTGCGGGGAACCAAGAACAAGAAAATCAGTAGGATATTTTATTTTCCCACACAAGACTTCAACATCTCTAACAATCCCAAACGGTGCTAGAGTATCTCTATTAGCAATCTTAATCGTAACACAAATTTCCTCTAATTCAGCTGGTGCAATATCATTCATAATTTCTTTATATAAGGTAAAGGGGGTTGCACTCACACTAGCACCCACATCACATAGGCCATGATAACAATGATCTCCTATTTTAACAGAAACAACAGGCATGCCAACTATAGGCCTATGATTATCTTTTGTATTAGGTCTAGCAATTCTAGCAGCTTCATCATAGAAATGAATATGCCCTTCAACATTATCAACCAAGAG
Organism: Hordeum marinum; assembly: GCA_022496015.1. Taxonomy (NCBI): domain Eukaryota; kingdom Viridiplantae; phylum Streptophyta; class Magnoliopsida; order Poales; family Poaceae; genus Hordeum; species Hordeum marinum. The sequence goes on from CM039673.1 coordinate 229,314,792, forward strand.
ATCTTTAACCATAGCAATACTAGGTTCAACTTTAATTTGTTAAGGGGTGTAGCTGTTCTAACATAGCTCTTACAAACCACCGTTGAAGCTTTAGCATGTTCCCTTATTTTAACAGGGAAAGGTGGTTTCTTAGTGTAAGCAGCAGGAATAACAGGATCAACATTATAAGTAATAGTTTCTTCTTCAAATTTAATAGGTTCAACTACTTTCACTTCAATGGGAGGATGATATTTAATCCACTTCTCCTTAGGGAGATCAACATGAGAAGAAAATGATTCAGAGAAAGAAGCTACTATCTCAGAGTCAAGTCCATATTTAGTGCTAAATTCACGAAAAGCTTTCGTGTCTATAAAAGATTTAACACAACCAAACTTAAGGTTTATACGTGACTCCTAACCCTCATCGAGTTCCCAAGCTTCAGAGTTGCATTTAATTCTTTCCAATAAATCCCATTTGAATTCAATATCTTTCTTCATTTAGGAACCAGTATAAGAAGTATCGAGCATGGATTGATCATTACTAAAAACCGAGCATAAAATTTCTGAATAATAATGTCACTTAAGAGCTCATGATTGGGACATGAATATAACATTGACTTAAGCCCCTCCCCCAAGCTTGAGAGATACTTTCTCCTTCACAATGCCAAAAATTATAAATATAATTCCGATCACGATGAACCACATGCATACTATAAAACTTTTGATGAAATTCCAATTTCAATTGGTTGTAATTCCATGATCCAATATCATCACATAGCCTATACCATGTCAATGCCTTCTGATTAAAAGATAAAGTAAAGACCTTATTCTTGACATCAACCTTGGGCAAACCTGCAACCTTAAATAATCCACAAACTTCATCCACATAGATTAGATGCAAATCAGGATGTAGTGTTCCATCTCCTGCACAAGGATTAGCTAGCAGTTTGTCTATCATACCCGAAGGAATTTCATAATAAATATTTTTAGTAGGTTCAGTAGGTTGAGTAGAAACTCTTTGTGCTTCCGTTCGAGGTGTAGATACCCCGAACAAGACCCTCAAAGGATTATTTTCCATAGTAACAAGTGACAGTAAATTTCAGCACACTATATAAATTTTTCCTTACCAAATTCCACTCACCAAAGGCGCTTCACTCCCCCACAACGGCGCCAAGAAAGAGTGTTGATAACCCACAAGTATAGGGGATCTATCATAGGTCTTTAGATAAGTAAGAGTGTCGAACCCAACGAGGAGCAGAAGGAAATGACAAGCGGTTTTCAATAAGGTATTCACTGCAAGCACTGAAATTATAGGTAATAGATAGTTTTCTGATAAGATAATTTGTAATGAGTAGCATGTAATAATATTAGCAAAGGTGCAGCAAGGTGGACCAATCCTTTTTGGAGCAAAGGATAAGCCTAGAAAAACTCTTATATAAATAAAAACGCTGCCAAGGACACATGGGAATTTCTGTCAAGCTAGATTTCATCATGGTCATTTCATTCGTGTTCGTTACTTTAATAATTTGATATGGGGTGGACCGGTGCTTGGGTGTTGCCCTTACTTGGACAAACCTCCCAGTTATGATTAACCTCTCTTGCAAGAATTCACAACTAAAGAATAATAATTAAGATAAATCAAACCATAGCATGAAACATATGGATCCAAATCAGCCCCTTACGAAGCAACACATAGACTAGGGTTTAAGCTTCTGTCACTCTAGTGACCCATCATCTAATTATTACTTCCCAATGCCTTCCCCTAGGTCCCCTAGGCCCAAATAATGGTTACGTGTCATGTACTCGACATTCACATAACACCACTAGAGGAGAGACAACATACATCTCATCAAAATATGGAACGAATACCAAATTCACATGATGACTTATAACAAGACTTACCCGATGTCCTCAGGAACAAACGTAACTACTCACAAAGCATATTCATGTTCATAATTAGAGGAGTATTAATTATCATTAAGGATCTGAACATGTGATCTTCCACCAAGTAAACCAACTAGCATCAACCATATGGAGTAATCAACACTACTAGCAACCACATGTACCAATCAACACTACTATCAACCACATGTACCAATCTAAGGTTTTGAGACAAAGAACGAATTGAAGAGATGAACTAGGGTTTGGAGAGGAGATAGTGGTGATGAAGATGTTGATGGAGATTGACCCCCTCTCGATGAGAGGATCGTTGGTTATGACGATGGCTTCGATTGCCCCCTTCGAGAGGGAAGTTTCCCTGGCATAACAGCTCCACCGGTGCCCTAGATTGGTTCTGCCCAAGTTCTGCCTCGAGACAGTAGTGCTTTGTCCCAAAAGCTCCCTTCTGATTTTTTTCTAGGTAAACCCTTCATATAGTAGAAGATGGGCACCGAAGGTCTGCCAGGGGGCCCACAAGCCACAATGGCACGGCCAGGGGGGTAGGCCACGCCCAGCAGTCTTGTGACCTCCTGGTGGTTCCCCTCTGGTATTTCTTTTGCCCAATATTTTTATATATTCCAAAACAATTTGCCATAGCTTTTCGGGACTTTTGGAGTTGTGCAGAATAGGTCTCTCATATTTTCTCCTTTTCTAGCCCAGAATTCCAGTTCCCGGCATTCTCCCTCTTCATGTAAACCTTGTAAAATAAGTGAGAAAAGGCATAAGTATTGTACCATAATGTGTAATAACAGCCCATAATGCAATAAATATCAATATAAAAGCATGATGCAAAATGGACATATCAGAAGGTTCTTGGACGGACAGTTCCACAAGGGACTCCACGTGCAGGCGCACCTCATCCCTAAGGGGCCTTTGGAGCCCCTCAGGCATCAGCTCCATGATGCGGGGGAGATCAAGCTCCGGGGCGTGGTGGAGGTCGCGCGCTGGACATGTTGTCCTCGTCCACCCAGGAGACAAACTGTGTCCAGCACCTCCACCACCTTGCCGAAGAAGTTGAGGTAGCCTCCGTCGTCGTGCGCGCATGGCAGTGTGGGGCCTTCCCCGACGAACCGGCCCACCGCACCAACCGCGCGGCGGGTAATGTCCAGGTACTGCTTGGCGCACTGCACCTCGAGCATCTTCACGTGTGCCACCTCGTCCTGGGCGGCCTGCACGGCGTCAGCGGCACCCTTGATCTCGGCCTAAAGGGACGCTAGTTCAGCCTTGGCCTCCTCCTCACCCCTGAGCACGACTTGGAGGGTGGCCTCGGCACTCGCCAGTTGGGCCCTCAACGCATCCGCTTCATCCTGGAACTCATCGAGCTTGCTCCTTTTGGGCGTAGGCGCTCTGGGAGGAGGAAACAGTTAGGTTCGGCATATCGGGCGTGATTGCAAGAAAGTGTGTGGGTGACTCACTCATCGATGATGGCCCAGCGCCGGCGAGCTTGAGCCGGCCGCGAAGGCCCCCCGCCACCACCTCCAGAGGCTTGGGGTGGAGTCAAAGACCCCGTGCGCTTCCCCGCACCTGTAGTAGTCCCTACAGATGCCATGGAAGGTAAGGGAAGAGAGGAGGATGAGAAAGATATCTATGGGAGGATGGGGAGCGAGAAGGCACGTCAGGATGGCAAGACCCCCCGGGCGGGGCAGATTTATAGGCCTAACCACTGCCCATGCGGCATCGTGGGGAGTGGAGGCGCCGTGCGCTCCTCGGGCACCGCATGACAGTCTCGGTTGGTGTGCAGCCCTGCTCCATGTTGCTTCATCTGCCCTTGTTGGGTCACATCCACGTCGCCCGAGGAGTGAAGGCACAAGGAGACAGATGCCTTCAAAGAAGGGTAATGATGTTCGGCGTGGCCCAGAGGCTTCGCTTCAGCCTGACTCGGGGCGGTTCCCGACATCTTCGGGGAGCGGAGGCGTTCGCACCTCATTATGTGCCACACACCAGGAGAGGCCCGCAGGTGATTGGGGTCCACGATGCTCAGGTCCGTTTCTTTGGCTTCACCCCGAAGCCAACTCAAGTGCACCTCGGGCCCGGGGGCTGCTGTCGGCATTCTCGGAACGGGGGTACCCAGACCTGCCAGCCTGCGGCCCAGGGCATGGCCCACTTCGACAGCCAAGCACGGCCTAGCACGACCAAACTCAAGAAAAGGCCCTCACGAGTGGGACGGCTCCAAGACCCTCGAGGGGAGGAGACCTCCTTAGGTCGCCTCCCGAGGGGCAGAGATCCCTATGCAATGCTCAGCCTCGGTAGACTGGGGGTGACGCAAGCCTCGCCAGGCAGGCACCAGCACGCGTAGAGGGGGGAGTTTCCTCTTTTATGCAAATGAGGCAAAGACGTACACAGGTTCCCAAAGCACCCCCAAAGGTTTCCATTCTGGTGCAGCGAGAACAAGATCACGAGCCCCGCAGGACAAACGTCATCGCCGAGCCCACCTCTACATTAGCAGAACCTACTTTGCAGGCGAAGACCACCTTTCGTCAGGATAAGGTGTACTCCTTGTCCCCCTTCGAATTTGGCCATTGTGGGATCCATTCCTGCCATTGCAAAAAGGGAAGAGGACCCAAGCCACTATAAATAGAGGCTAGGCTGCTTAGTAGAGCGGGAGAAAGACGAAACACCACTTGAGCACCCTCGCGAGGTTAACCACCACTGTACTAGTTCATCCACAAACCTCCTCGTGAGGCAATCCACCAAAGGCAGGAGTAGGGGTTTACACTTCCCAATGACCTGAACCTGGGTAAATCCCCATGTGCTAGTCTCCTTCCTATGATTGAGTGAGTTTGTTGGGCTAGGTGGTCGAGCTATGAGCTTGAGGCTGGAGTTGGTGGGGACCTTCCCACACACCCTTGAGTTCGAACCTCTTTGGGTTTTACGGAGCTCGAAATCCGATAGTAGCGGCTCGCAGAACTGCAAGCGATGTTGTGACTGCGCTCACCAACGTAGTGAGCATGATGTTTGCCCCCGCCCCCATCGCCTGTAACGGCCAGCCTAGACAGTTTGGATGGGTACAAAGCGATTGAAAATGGTCACTAGGCCTTCTTGGGTGCCATGGGTGTCGATAAAGACACGCAGAGTCGAAGAAGATTCATGCACCGAATCCCCCTACCCGGCCTGCCAAAGATGTCGAGGTGCAACTATCTATGGGACCGATAAGGTCCCTTTTGTGGTTCCACAGGGAGTTCGGGTACACAAAGAGCACCAATGGCTATTGCACACATAATGGATTAGACAGGTTCAGGCTGCTTAGAAGCATAAAACCCATAACTTGTGTTTTTGGTGGATTGAATATGCGTTCATAGTATAGGAGCGCTTGCCCGGCAACGATGCACGAGGGATGCAGCTACGTGTGTAGAATGAACAGAGAGTCAACCTTTCTAAAGTTAGCCTTGGGCCTCATTTTATATGTTAAGGGTTTTCCATAATGGCTAAATTGGTCTTTACGCAGATGTGCGGTGCATTCTTACACCTACAGAAGTTGTTGTTAGAGTTGGTAGTGGGAAACACCTCACTCTGACGGACTAGGACAGGCGCATTGAATGTACTGTGAGGTGGAGCAGTGGTGACGTTCCCCGGCAAGGATTGACTCTCCTTCTGTGTCATTCGCCTAGCTACCTCTTATTCCTTCGTCAAGTTATGGGACGTGTGTCATTAAAGCTGCTAGGAACCCATCGCTTCTGCCATGCGTCCCGACCAGCCTCGCCTGTTTGCCTGCTTGCTCGACACCGTAGCTGATGTAGACAATCAGCCTGGTCAGGTGGAGCAGCGGCCTGGTGGGCTGAAATCTTTCTTGATGGCCTTTGAGGTTGGGTTCCTTCAACTGGGAAGGGGGCATGCTGTTTGCTTCGGTCTTCATTTCTGGTTGCCCATAGGTTGATGTGAATCCGACAAGGACTTGTTGGCTTGGGTGCTATGGCTACCCGTGCACAAGTCTGGGTACTATGGACCCTAGTTCTTAGTGCACCGACACTAGCGTTCAGAAGCGGCCTCCTCGGGTGAGAGCGACTCTTCTTGGGGATTGTCCTGGTGAGGGTCCGTCCACTCTATCGTGAAGTCCGCCAAGGTCGCGCCTTGATGGTCTTGGTGGTGAGAAACTCCAACTCGAAGGGCTACACCTCGATGTTCCACTCGACCATGCGACGGGTATCGTTCGAACTCCATAAGACTTGCTCCAACGGGTAGGAGGAGATTACTCTGACCAGGTGCGCCTTGAAGTAGTGGCACAATTTCTTGGAGGCCATGAGGATCACCAGGAGGATCTTTTATTGCATGGGGTACTGTTCGCGTGTGTCTCACCTCACCATACTAATGAAGCAGACAGGGTGCTCGACAAGGTGCATGGCCGTGGTGTCTGACTCGTACTCATCGAGGGGCCCTGGCGGCGACGCCGCGGGGGTACTGAGGGAGTCTTGGATTAAGGGGGTCCTCGGGAGGCCGACTTGTTTCTTATAGGCTGGATTGTATGGGCTGCTTACCAAACATTGGATTGATCGAAGGCCCTATCTCGAGGAAGGAAGCTTCGGGAATCATGGCTTGTCCTCCACGTTTGATGTAGTGAAAAGGCATGTTTATCTCTGCATGTAACCGACCATGTGTAAACCCTAGGTACCCTCGGCGTCTATATAAGCTGGGCTTTTTTAGGTTGTAGATAGAGGACAACTCGTCTATGGTTTAGCTATCCGATCTCGAGGTAGATCAACTCCGTAACCCACATATCATCAATACAATCAAGTAGGGCGTAGGGTATTACCTCCATAGGAGGGCCCGAACCTGGGTAAATCTTGTCTCCTTCGTCTCCTATTACCATCGATCCTAGTCTCACGGTTCGGGACCCCCTACCCAAGATCCACCAGTTTTGAGACCGACATTGGTGTTTTAAATGAGAGTTCCGCTATGATCGCCCAGGGAATCGATGGCTCGCCCTGTCATCAAAGAAGAGGTCTGCAACATGGACACTTTCGTCCCCGGAAAGAACTTCGCCTTCGGTAGCGTTGTGCTACACACTGACCTGACCAGCAATCTCGGCCGTGTCGAAAGCTTCACCCCTGATCAAGAGGTCAGATTCGGGAACATAGAGTTCTCCGTAGATTATCGGGGTGACCTATCGCTAACCGGACTCGCAGCCTTCCCTGCCATGCCTGAAGACTCTGAGGCTTTAACCTCGGACTCCTCTTTTGGTCACACCCATGGGGTTAACCCCGGCGTTGGCCTGACTCTTAATCTGGATCCGCCATAGGGCCTAAGGATTGGATACTTGTTTTTGCGGAACACTCCACTCGCCCGGACACGTCATAGGTTAACTCCAAAAGTTCCGGGCAGGTTGACCCGATTGAGCTCTCGACACTCAATGAAGCCCTAGATCGGATCTCGTCAATGAAGATTACCGACGATCCAACCTCGATCCATGCTTGGATCGGTTATAGAGCGGGTCAGCACATATTTTTTGCCCCATCCACCACCCACTTAATAGCCACAGTCGAAGATTTAACCGACATGTTGGACTATGCCTCCGAGGAGGTAGAATACATGGATGAAGAGGACTGCGCTCCCACCCGTTAACACTTGGCGATGGGCCGCCACCTCCACATACGATGTATACATGGTGGACCTAACGACAATGGCATGCCTAAGAACGATGGCGACAAGTCGGGCAACGCATTGTCAAGGCGCCAGAAGCTGCATAAGCGGTCAAAAGGCAAAAAGGGAAGGAAAGCTATCATCGGCACCGGTGACAGAGATACCCCGGCAGACCTCTACGATATCTATATCCCCGAATACCCGCTAGAGGGTCAGGAGAGGCCTGACAATCGCGACCTGATACGTCTCCAACGTATCTTTAATTTTTGATGATGTCATGCTATTATATTATTTGCTTTCGATGTTTTATATGCATTAATATGCTATTTTATATTATTTTTGGGACTAACCTATTAATCTAGAGCCTAGTGCAGTTTCTGTTTTTCCTTGCTTTTGAGTTTTGCAGATATGGCATATTAAACGGAATAAAATCTTCATAATGATTTTTTCTGGAATGAAAGAGATCTACCAGACTTGGAGTGCACACCAAGGCATTTGCCAGGACGTCACAAGTCAGGGAGTCGCGGCCACCCCCTGGCCGCGCTTGGGAGGCTTGTCGTCTCTTGGCAGGTCTCCTAACCCTATTCTTGATCCTATAAATACCCAAATATTCCCCCAACACCAAAGGGAGCCATGCAAACACTTTTCCGCCAACAAAAGCCTCCGTTCCCGAGAGATCCAATCTTGGAGCCTTTTCTGGTAATCTGCCGGAGGGGGTTTCAATCACGGAGGGCATCTACATCAACTCCATTGCCCCTCCGATGATGTGTGAGTAGTCCACCATGGACCTACGGGTCCATATCTAGTATCTAGATGGCTTCTTCTCTCTCTTTGATCTTCAATACCATGGTTTCATGATCTTCATGGAGATCTATCCGATGTAATACTCTTTTACGGTGTGTTTGTTGAGATCCGATGAATTGTGGGTTTATGTTCAGATTATCCATGAATATTATTTGAGTCTTTTGTGAATTATTATATGCATGATTTCATATCCTTGCAAGTCTCTTCGAGTTATTGGTTTTGTTTTGCCAACTGGATTGGTAATTCTTGCAATGGGAGAAGTGCTTGGTTTTGGGTTCAATCTTGCGGTGTCCTCACCAAGTGCAATAGTAGGGGTAGCGAGGCACATATTGTAATGTTGCCATCAAGGATAACAAGATGGGGTTTTCATCATATTGCTTGAGTTTATCCCTCTACATCATGTCATCTTACCTAATGCGTTACTCCGTTCTTCATGAACTTAATACTCTAGACGCAGGCAGGAGTCGGTCTATGTGTGGAGTTATAGCAATAGATGCATAATAATTTCAGTCTACTTAACATGGACATGATGCCAATATGCATAATCATTCCCTTGTATATCTACATAATTATTCTCTTTTCTATCAATTGCTTGACAGTAATTTGTTTACCCACGGTGATACTTTCCTTCAAGAGGGAAGCCTGTAGTGAAATCTATGGGCCTCGGGTCTACTTTCCAAAATATATCTTTAGATCTATAAACCAAAAATACCAAAAATACCTTGCTACAATTTAATTATGTTTTTACTTTCCGCATTCGTTTACATCTATCTCTATCAGATCTAATCGTTGCAAATAACCGTGAAGGGATTGAAAACCCCTTTATAACGTTGGGTGCAAGAATTTGATTGTTTGTGTAGGTGCATCCATTGCTGACTTGCTTGTTCCTCCTACTGGATTGATACCTTGGTTCTCATCAACTGAGGAAAATACTTATCTACTTCACTGCATCACCCTTTCCTTTTTAAGGGAAAACCAACGCAACCTCAAGAGGTAGCACGACCCCGATGACTTCAATGATTCCGAGGACGAGAACTACCTCCCTCCTGTCGAGGAGGAGGACATCCTGGAAGCCGATGACTTAGACATTCCTGATAATCTTGAAGATCAGGAATAGTTCAGGCAACAGCTCATAGCCATGACCCATGGTCTGAAACCAAAAGAACAACAACTTAAAGCCGAAGAAGATGACCTCAATGATCGATGGACAGGAGTCCTCTCAGCCAAGGAAGGATACGGTACCAGTCTGTCGAACCAACCAAAGAGCTATCCACGCAGAAGGCTATTGCTGCAATTTGATGACGAGCTCACTAATACTCCGTCTCCCAAACATACACCATACGACAAGCCATACTGCCCTCCTCGAGGATGACATAGGACGGCTGACGACACCGGTTATAGGTCGGCGATGCCCCAAAGACGGGGAAAGGAGTCACTAGATCTCAATCATAGGTTCGACCTTTGAGACGACTTAATTACAGAGCAGGTCATACCAGATCCATCTACGGATCGAGAGGCTACTCACCCAATAGACGGGAAGTGTATAGACCATGGCTCGATCGCAACAATAGAGGTTGAGACCAAAACTGGGCTAGAACAGATGCCGAATACAAGCGCGACATAGCTAGGGTCAGAGGCGCCGCTAACCCACTATGCTTCATAGACGAGGTGATGCAGCATCAGTTCCTAGAGGGATTTAAACCCATGAACATAGAATAGTACGATGGAACAACTGATCCAACCATATGGATTGAGGACTTCCTCCTCCACATCCACATGGCGCAAGGAAATGATCTCCACACCATCAAATATCTCCCCCTAAAACTCAAGGTGCTAGCTCGGCACTGGCTAAACAGGCTCCCTGAAAACTCCATTGGATACTAGGAAGACCTCGAGGATGCATTCCGATTTAACTTCTAGGGAACCTATGTTCAGCCGCCGGACTCCTCTGACCTAAGAAATGTTGTTCAGAAGCCCGGAGAGTCTGCGTGGCAATTCTAGAACCGATTCTTGACCAAGAAAAACTAGATTGTTGACTGACCGGATGCCGAGGCAATAGCCTCCTTCCGGCACAATATTCAGGATGAAAGGCTGGCCCGCCAGCTTGGCCAGGATAAACCTCGGATCAGGTCCGCCCTTACATCACTCATGACCCGCTTTTGCACGGGCGAATATAATTGGCTAGCAAGACATAGCCACAACTTAGAAGACCCCGTAACCTCCGAAGTTCAGGACAACAACGGGAAACCAAAGCACAACAAGAACAAGCAACGACACAACAATAGTGATGGCGATGACACGGTCGTTAATGCTAGCTTTCACAATTCTAAACCTGGGCAGCTGAAGAAGCCTCCTAAAGGCAAACGCGATGAACCCACCCAGCTGGAGAAGATCATGGAAAGGCCTTGCCAAATCCATGGCACTCAAGAGAAACCCGGCAATCACACACACCACAATTGTTGGGTGTTCAAACAGGCTGGCAAACTCACTCCCGAGGATCAAGGCAAGATCCCTCGTAGCGAGGATGAGGATGATCCTTGGGGTCCAATTGGTGGCAAACAAAAGAAATTCCCTCTAGAGGTCAAACAGTAAACATGGTATACGACACCCATATACTCAGGAAGGAGAGGAAGTGCGCCCTTCAAGAGGCCTACACTGTAGAGCCTGTAGCTCCAAAGTATAACCCATGGTCGGCATAGCCAATCACCTTTGATCGGTGTGTTCACCCGACCAGTATCCGTCATGGGGGATCGGCCGCCCTCGTCCTAGACCCCATTATAGATGGGTATCACCTCAAAAAATTCCTAATGGACGAAGGAAGTAGCCTTAACCTTATTTACTCAGACGCGGTGAAAAAGATGGGTATAGATCCGTCAACAATGAAACCCAACAACACTACCTTTAAAGGAGTGATTCCAGGTGTCGAGGCCTGGTGCATGGGCTCTGTCATCCTGGAAGTAGTGTTTGGCTCGCTCGATAACTTTCACAACGAAGACTTGATCTTCGACATCGTACCCTTCCGCGATGGCTATCATGCCCTGTTCGACCAGACGGCGTTCGCTCGCTTCAACGTCGTCCCACATTACGCATACCTCAAGCTCAAGATGCCCTGCCCCAAATGGGTCATTACTCTCAATGGCAACACAGAGCGCTCTCTCCGAACTGAGGAACATGCGTTAGCCCTGGTGGCTGAATTCCATTACAATGATGATCAGCAAACTCCGACACCAGCCATAAAGGCACGCAGGGTTGGGAAGCGAGCGCGGCTTCAGCCCAAGCTCTGCGAACCCTCCTCTGCCTGCAAATAGGGACTGACCCCCCATCGCACAACCCTAGGACCAGTAAAGTACGTGCCAAGGAGGCACAACTTTGCACTTAAAATTCCAAGGGCGACGGTGGGGAAACAAGGGTAGGTGTTTGGCTGGACCGAACTACTACCATCAAAATGTCTTCGGACACAATGCAGATACCATCAAAGGTCAAGCAGGCAATGGTTAACCGTTACCCGCATACCCATGGGTAATTACTCCATCAGGGGACTTGGATATGCCATCTTTAATGCCCACGGGGAAGTTGGTGGGTCAAATACCTTACCCAGTACACAAGACGATGATGGGGATGGGATAGAATTACCCATGCCCGTTACCTACCTTACCCATGAAGTCCTTACATGTGTCATCTAATTACTAGACACCATGTAATTCCCGTCCTTACCCACCCAAATTTCTATTAATCTCATCCATTTGGCCACAAAAAACCTAAAAAATCTAACCTAGCCACAATATATTATTTATTGTGCTAAAATGCTAATATTTACTACTGAAATTCTATCTAAGGTTGTTACTGATTGCATACATGGGTTTCACCATGGGGAAAAAACTGACGGGGATAGGGATGGGAATATTTTTATCCTCGCGGACGGGTATGGGGATGGGTACGGGCATGGAAAGTCTCTCGCGGGGAAAGGGATGGGAGTTCAGTACCTGCATGGGTAATCCCCATTGCCAGCCAGAATCAAATGGCCTGCCAAAAGGCATAAAGCTCATTCCCATTTCGGCGACTTCTCAAGACCTTGTTTGCAAGGTCCGTTCGCCGAACAGTACCACCCATTGAGGTGCACCAAGCCGCAGTAGTAGACCAGCGACAGGGCACATCGAGCATGTAAGGTCAACAATCGAAGACCCCTGGTACAACCACTCTTCTACAGTTAATTTGTTCAAATACTTGTAAGCATTTGCTTCGGCAATCCAAGCAATAAGAGTTGTTGAGAAAAATATAACATCATCATACATGTTTGTCTTGTCCGTCCTTGTTGCCACATATTTTATTTTCTCCCTCTTCTCGTGAAACTGTTCGGTATGTTACGATGCAACCAGTTAATAGACCGGGGGCTCGAGTTTAAAAAATCGCCTTATGTACAACTTCTTATGCGTTCGGCGTCTTGGAATTCGCTTTATATGCATTGGTTCCGAACTATGTTTTGGGTCAATAGTTGGGTTGCCTGGCTCCTATGCTTGCCTCTTTACATTCCACTCATTTGGCTAAAAGGGAAAAGGCAGCACCCCTGCAATTGTGTTTCCGGCTAGCCTGGTCAAGCACCTTAGAGGAGAAAGCCGAAAACTAACTGTCATATTATGCGAGAATCGGTCTATGAATTCGAGCTTCAAGTGTTATAGTTAAATTGTCATCAGAGGATATTCCATGTCATACGAGGGGTTTGTTCTTCATACAAACCTTGTGATATAGGCCTTAGCCATGGTTCATCCGAACATCACAACACTTGGGGGGCTAGTCATTAGCCCCCCACATTCCTTTTTGCGCCCCTATGGCTAAGTGAATGCAATAAAGCATCATGGTCTGATTGCCTGGTCCGCTGCACTCTACCGCCTTTGGGTTCCAATAACTCGGCTAAAGGACATAGTGCATTGGTAGAGACGCCCCATGTAGTATCTACATGGGGGCCAAAGCCGACGACTTGCAGCTTTGAATTTCAACGGCCACATAGGAGTTATAAGGAACGCAAACCATTGAAAGCATGATAAAATTATTACATTGAAACATTAAAATTTATTCGGACACATTACAATCAACTCATACATGTTGTCTTCTGAACACTGCGACTCTATCGCCCGAGCACCCTCCATTACTCCAGCGAAGTATAGCTCGAGGCGCCTATGTTCCTTTCCAGAAGGCGGAGGGGCGGTGGCTATATTCATCAGATCAAGCCCTGGCAAGTGCACCTTGGCCTTTGCAAAGAATATTCGGGCTCCCTCGATGCACGAGGAGAGCCTGAGCACGTCGAGACGGGGCGAGGCGTCGATCAGCTTCTGCACCAGGCCGAAGTAGCCTCCTGGCAGTGGCTCGTCGGGCCATAGCTGGATGGAAAGATCCTTCATGGCCAGCTCCGCCATCCGGTGTAGCTCCATCAGCTGCTTCAGCTGCTCAGCAAGAAGAGGAGGGCACTCAGGGGCTTGAAACTGCACCCAGAATAGACAAGCTTCGTCTCCTTCTTCCCGCGAATCATAAAGCTGATTGGCATCCTCTACGCTCTTCTGGAGGTCGAAGCAGTCGCCTGAGGAACGCCACTCCTGGGTAAGCAACTTGAACTTGCTATCCCCAAAGACACAATGCAATAAGTACAGCTTACCCATCTTTGATATCCTTCGCTTGCTGGACTTGCTCCTCAAAGAACCGCCTATCCACCTGCTCCTTTTGGAGATTGATCTTTAGGGTGGATAGTTCGGCCGCATTCTCCTTGCTTCTATGCTCAAGGTCCTCACCCTTCTGGTCGGCGTCTTTGAGCTCTTGTTGGATCTCCTCCACCTGAGCCTCATGCTTGTCGCTGGTGGCTCTTAGGGCAGAAAGTGTGGTAGCCGCTTGTTCGGCCGCCACCCTCTCAACCGCCACTTCATCCTTTGCCTGCCGCAGCTCGGACTTGAGCTTCTCTACCTCCATCACCGAGGCTGTGTGACAATATGAAAAACTACATTGACAGTATTACAACAAAAAAAATTCAGGCATTGATTTAAGCTTACCTTGTGCCTAGTCTAATCTCTTGTTGAGAGCATCAAGCTCGTATTTGGAGCTTTTGAGCTTCCGATTCAGCTCGTCCAGCTCGGCGTCATTCACAGCCACTGCCGACGACGAAGCCTGTAACACACAAATCCTTGTCAGCTTGCATGGGTCCAATACCTCCGAACTGTGGTCAATCCGACCATATGTTCGATGCTCTTAAGGGTTGTTAGAACGTTCCGAACATATAGTTTTGTATATATGTTCAGAAACGGGTCCATGATTGACCCCTAGGTATGTTTTTTAAAACTCACCTAGGGCTCGGGGGCTGCCATGTATATAATAATAATAAGAAATTGATATTTTGAAAATAGAGTGCCGTGTGGCTTACCTGAAAGCCTGTCAGAAGACCCTGAAAAGCCTCCTTCAGCCCATTGTCGACCGACAGAATGCTCTGTAATACCGCACCCATAAGGGTGCGGTGCTCCTCTGAGATGGAGGCGCTCAATAGAGCCTCCCCCATGACCGGCCACCCTTTGGTCGGTAGTGCAGATGGTGATTGGATAACCCTATCACCAATCGGGGATTGAACCGGTGCCTCCGGAGGCGTGGTGCACTTCGGAGATGTTCTCGGAGGGGACCGAGCATCCACTCGTCTGGCCTCCTCAGTATCCGGGTTGGGTCCCCCCCCCCCCCGTCTTCGGTGGGCAAAGAATTAGCCTCGACCATGATGTCGTCTCCCCCATCGCTGGTGCCTAGATCCACAGGGACATGCTGGGACGACACCTTCACGGTGTCCTTTGCGATGCCTGGAGAAGTGGGATGCGACTCCCACTCTCCGCTAGCTCGGCGGGTGGGGTCTCCTCATCCTAAACTTGGACGGTGGGGAGGACGCGTGATGGGCTACAAAGTCAATAAGCGCTCACATGTTAGTAAACTTTAAACTTATCAATGAAAGTCAAAGATGTCTTCGGATTCTAACCTTTGAGCAGGGGTCTTGAACCTTAGGCTCCTTCATGGAACCCTCTCGAAGTCATCGTACTTGGTATCCGAGTCCAAACTATCATCGGACAAGGATATATGTGTCCGACACGCTTTCTTTTGGGCAGGAGGAGGTACTTCCTTCGTGGCATCCGATGACGCTGCCCTCATTCTTGCGAGGGGGAATCGCCCTCCCCCTCATCCTCATCCTTGTCCTCATCCTCATGCTCCTCTTGATTTGAGGCATGGGTTTCCTCGGGCACGGCCTTTGGCTAGTCCCTGATGTGAAGGCCTTCTAGGCCTGTTTTCTTCTTCTTCTCCTTCTTCGTAGGCGCCTCGTAAGGCGCCTCGATGGGCATCTCCGCTAACATCCCGGACCTGATGTCTTCAGGTTGAGGCGTCGGGCAGTCGATGCCCATGGCTTTGCTCAGCCATTTCTGCAAAGAATGATCGGAAAGATGTTTAGATCTTCTTTATGAAAGATAGAGCCAATCAAACAAAGAAACACCATACCTTGGAAGCGGGCTTGGCGGCATGTAGACCCCGATCCTCCTCCTTAGCTAGCCAATCCTTCTATGACTTGAAAAGCGTGTTCCACAGCTTCTCTCGAGTAGTGTGGAAGAGGTGTCGAAGCATGGGCTCCTCGTCGAGCCGACGAGCCCACGAGGCAGTATCTCAGTGATGGCATGGAGGATGCGCCGCCGTAGCATAACCTGGACCATGTTGGTTAGCGCGATGTCATTCTCGATCATGGAGCTGATGCGCTTCTGCAGGTTTCTCACTTCCTTTCTTGACCCCCAGTTGAGGCCATTTCGGAGCGATGAAGTTATTCTGGTGGGGGCGGATCTGAATCTGGTTGGGGCAGCCTGACCTTCCTCCCTTGTCTCGATGATGTAAAACCACTCCTTCTGCCATACTTTGATGGTGTTGATGAAGGTGCCAGAGGGCCATATGACGCGGGTGAGCTTGCCAATGACAGCCTCACCAAAGTCTATGTGTTCGCCTGCGACACACTTCGGGTTGATGTTAAACACCTTGAGCCAAAGACTGAAGTGTGGCTCGACCCGCAAAAAAGCCTCACAGACGAGGATGAAGGATGATATGTGCATAAAGGAGTTCGCCGAGAGGTCATGGATTTCAAGGAGATAGAAGAACATGAGCCCCCCTGACGAAGGGGTGGAGCGGGAAGCTCAGACCCCAGATGAAGTGGGGGAGGAAGAACACCCTTTCGCCTAGCTTGGGGGTGAGGATCACTTGGCCTTTCTCCAGCACACGGTGGGAGATGTTTGCGGGGAGGTAGCCGGCGTCCTTGAGGTCCCGGATGTCCCGGTCGGTGACCATGGAAGCCTCTCACTTGCCATTTGAGACGGAGCCCGCGATGGATGAGCTGAAAGGGGGGTTGATGGAAAACCTAGATCTACGCTTTGGAGGCTCAAAAGAATGGGGAAGCAGAGGAGGCGAATGGTAAGTGTGGTTGGGCCTTGGGGTTTTCTTTCCCTTTTATGAATGTTGGTGTTTTGGGAACGGGGGTACCGAGTCCTGCCTGCCTGCGGCCCAAGGCATGGCCCACTTCATCAGCCAGGCGTGGCCTGGTGTGGCGCTACTCCAGACAAGGCCCTCGTGAGGACCCCAGGCTTGCGAGGAAGAACAACATCAAGACCAGCAAGGATGGGCCTCCTCAGGCCCCCTCCTGAGCGGCGGAGATCTCTATGCAAGGCTTGACCTCAGTAGTCAAGGGTGACGCAAGGAAGGACAGGCGGGGCGCCAACGCGCTAGGCGGCGCAGTTTCCCCTTTGGTGCAAAGGGAGCAAGGACGTACACGGGTTCCCAAAGCGCCGCCCAAAGGTTTCCTTTCCAGTGTAATAAGAACATGACCATGAGCCCCGCAGGACGGATGTCATCGCCAAGCCCACCACTGCATCACCAATAGCTACTTTGCAGGTGAGGACTGCCTTTGGACAGGGCGCAGATGTACTCCTGTCCCCCTTCAAACTTGGCCGTTGTGGAATCCCTTCCCGCCATTGTGATAAGGGAGGAGAACCCGGGCTTCCGCTATATATATAGAAGCTAGGTCACACTGTAGGATGGATTCAACACTTATCCACTCAACACACCACCGCAAGGCAGAGAACTAAGAACACATCTTGAGCCCCCTCGCGTGGCTCAAGAACATTGTACTAGTTCATCCACCAAAACTCCACGAGAGGAAATCCACCAAAGCAGGAGTAGGGTATTACGCTTCGCAGCGCCCTGAACCTGGGTAAACTATCGTGTTCATCTTCTTCCTCGTCTTCGTGCGAGTTCACCATAGTGTCCATCGAGTAGCGAGCTAGGTTGAGTGAGGCCGCGAGAAACCTTTGCACACGGCCCTGTGTTCAAACCTTAAGGGTTTTGCGGAGCCCAAAATCCAACATTTGGCGTGCCAGGTAGGGGGCGTGTCGAAGCATTCCATCTCTCGGCGGCCATGAACGAGAAGCCTGGTCAATCCATGGTGGACAAGATCCGCGACATCGGCCGGCCTATCACGCGCGGAGGCACCAGGGTGCGCGGGGCCGCCCGCTCGGCCGCCTGCATCCTCGGTGGGTCGCAGGTGCCCTTCTTGAGCCGTCAAGTCAAGCAGTTCCTTCGCCACATGGGGGTGGTCCAGCCACAGCCCGAGGTAATGCCACCCCGAGCATGGCTGGAGATCAACATCACCTTCGGCCACAACGATTATCCCAAGGAGACAGCAGCCGCCGGGGTGCTTCCCATGCTATGCACGCCCACCAGAAGCGGTATGGCTGTCTGCAAGACTCTCATCGACGGCAGTGTCGGCCTCAACGTCATCTCCGTGGAGGCTTTTGACGCGTTGCAGCTACCCCACAACCAACTCACATCTTCGGGGACCTTCGCGGGGGTGGACGAGGGATCCGTCGTCCCTGTGGGGCGGGTGCGTCTCCCCGCCACCTTCGGCACTCGCTGCAACTTCCGCACCGAGCAGATCGATTTCGACGTCGCCCGCATCCGCCTCCCATGGGTTGCCCAAGGCTACCACAAGGACCAGGAAGAAGCTAAATTCTGATGAAGTTTTAGACTTCATTCCTGAGGATATTCTTGCCAAGAAGCAAGAAAAGGCTGCTAAGAAGTCATGAACTGAAGCTACTTCTTCCAGAAGAGTTGTTAGCAAAGTATATGCACCTTCTGCACCTATGAGAGCACCTGAGAGTGCTAGGGCCGCAATGACTATAGATCCCCCAAGGAAGTATTTGTCTAAGAAGGCAGGGGAGAAGAAGGCCAGAAAGAGGATTATCCATGTGATTGGAAGGCCTACCTCTACGTATGAAGATCCAGAGGAGGCTGGTGGTGCTGCTGCTCAGGAAGAGGAGGAAGAACATGTTGAGAAGGTCCCTCCCAAGAAGGAAGCCAAGAATCTTATGGATGATGATATGCCAAAGATTGGCACTTCCAAGGGCACCAAGACTACATCCAAGAAAGCTGCTGCACAAAAGTCCAAGAGGACTACGAGAGACATTCCAGCTTCTGAGAAGAACAAGGGGACTGCCTCCAGACTTGAAGATGATGATGACTTGACTACTTTGATGAAGCTCAAACCACATGTCTAGTACATGATGCCAGCCACTTAGTTGCTGAAGACATGAAGAAGAGGAAAGACTCAAGATTGAGAGCCTAGAGAGCCATAGATCCTTATGCCCAGAGGAAGAAAACTGCTGTTGACTATAGGTTCTACACCAGAGAGCAACAAGACTTTTATGAGACGGTGCTGCTTGACAAGAGACCAGCTGTGAGCGATATGAGATATGTTGATTGGAAATTGATTAAGGAGAATGTGGACTACTTTCCAACTGTCCAGGATAATTTCCACTGCATTGGTCTGGATGAGTTCATTGGCAGAGAGCTCACTCCATGGAACGATGAGATGATCATGCAATTCTACTCCATTGCACATTTCTATGGAGATGGTAGAATTGTATGGATGACTGAAGGAGCAAGGTATGAATCCACTGTTGAGGAGTGGGCTGCACTTTTAGGAGTTCCAGATGTTCAGGATGGTTATCTAGATGTATACTCAGAATCCAAGGCAAGTTACAATGCCATGAAGGATATGTATACTCCTATCCCTGTAGACAAGGTGCAATCTCATAAGCTAGGATCCATCTACTATTTGGAAGGAGGCCTCCGTACAATGAAAGTTATTCTGAGGCATACCTTGATGCCCAAGTCAGGAGATGATAAGATGATCCGAGGCTACTCCATCAATATGTTGATCCACCTTGACAGGAACACCAGGATTAGAGTCATGGATTTCATTGTTGAGACAATCAAGAGGGTTGCTACTAATCAAAAGCACTCTTGCTGCTATGCACCCTACATCCAGTTTCTTATCAATTCTCAGTTGGAGAAGCACATTTTTGCTCTAGATCGTCCACATCTGCCCCTAAAGCCAGATCTTGAGGATAATGTTGTGGTGATGGACCCATATCATCCCACATCTACTACAGCACAGGCAGAGGCAGAAGCAGTTCGAGCCGCTAGTGCTCAAGCCCCTCGATCCAGGAACGAGCAAATGGATCTTCTGATCTCAGCTGTTCAGGGCATGCAGAAGGATATCAAGGGGATTCTAGACAACCAGAACAGTCTTGTGAGGATCTTTGAGACAAGGATCAAGACTCTTGGTGACAAGGTGGACAAGGTGACAAAGGCAGTTATAGAGCTTCAGAAGGAAGTTGACTCCGTGCACATCCCTCGGGTCTCTTCTACTTTTTCAGATGAAGATGATGATGATGAGGAGGAGGAGGATGGATCACCTCTCAGGCCGGGCACCCAGTTCACTACTTAGGCTAGATCAGTCACAGTGCCTGCACTAGACTTGAGGCCCTCTTCATCAGCTCCTGCTACTGTCAGCACATCTCCTGCCCCATCAGCTCCAGTTCCTCTAGCGTCAACTCCAGCTCCATCCACGACATCTATAGAGACCTTCGCCGACGATGTTCTCTCGACTCCTTCATCGAAAACTAGAGGATATCAGCCCAAGAACGCTTAGATATATGCCTTTGAACTTTTTGGTAACTTGTTGCCAAAGGGGGAGTAGTGTATATAGATCTTTAGGCTTCGAGTGAGAGAACGTTTGGTGTTTATTGCTTTTTCAAAAACTATTGCTTTTGGTTGTCTTGATACTCTTTTGCTTTTCTTGTGATACTCGCTTGATGATGTTTGATTATACGCCTTGATGTGTGATGCTACTATTTCCTATCATCTTAATGCTTATGTGATGATCATTCTTCTTTGGTTCATTGTGTTGTGCTATGATGTTCATTCCAATTACTCTCACACACCACCAAGTGGTATGTGACATGTAAGAAGTGACCCATGTAACTAATCGATTGAGCATTTGCATTCAAACGCAAATTTAAAAATAATGCACAAATTTAGGGGGAGCTCTTGCTTATCACATAATTCTCAAAGCGACGATAATATTCCATGATTTTATCTTTGTCGAAGCTTTGATCTATATGTTGTCATCAATTACCAAAAAAGGGGGAGATTGAAAGCACATTTGCTCCCTTGGTGGTTTTGGTAATTAATAACAACATATAAGTCATTGAACTAATGTTTCCACTAAGTATATTTCAGGACAAGCTCAATGATAGGGATGGCCAAAGGATTGTGGAATTACCCCAAGATGCAAGGAAATAGGTTGGCCAAGCTTCAAGCAAAGAGGACTCTACATTTTACATTTGTGAGAAATCACTTTGCGTCCATAGGAAAGCCAATACGATTAAAAGGGGGTAAAGTTTTGATGGTGAACAATATGCTCAAATGTGCACATGACAGTCACCAAAACATCCACAAACTCTCCCACCAAAGTTTGTCCTAAGCCAAATATGCAAAATCAATGCAACCAACATTCCTATCCCGGTGCCACCGATTCTAAACCCTAGACAGACTCAGCCAAACCCTAACACTTCGGTGCAGCCGACAATGGACTCGATGCCATCGAGTTGGGTTGCCAAGATTCTGTTATGCAAATACACATTTCTGGTCCGTCCAAAAATGGTGAATCGGCGTCAATGAGTTTGGTAAATCTGACCATTGGTCACCTTGCCAGTGCAACCGAGAATTGTATATCGGTACCTCTGAGATTCAAAAGTTGCCACTTTTGGTCACTTCGGTACCACCGAGATTTACACATCGGTGTCACCGAGTTGGTCATTTTCTGGGTAACAGTTGGATTTTTTTGGATGCCTATATATACCCCTTGACCACCACCCACTCGAAAGAGAAGCACTCAGAACTATTCCGTACCTATCCTACTCAGTTTTCTGAGAGAGAACCACCTACCCTTCTGTTGAGGTCAAGATCGTCCACTCCAACCATATGGATCTTGATTTCTAGCCTCCCCAAGTTGCTTTCCACTAATCCCATCTCTTCTACCAAGCCAAATCTATGAGAGAGTGATTGTGTGTTGAGGAGTCTATCATCTTGAAGCACAAGAGCAAGGAGTTCATCATCACTACCGAGCCTATCTTTTGGAGGGTGGTGCATCCTAGATTGGTTAGGTGTCACTTGGGAGCCTCCTACTTCATGTTGTGGATTGAACCAAGAAGTTTTTAAGGGCAAGGAGATCGCCTACTTCGTGAAGATCTACCCATAGTGAGGCTAGTCTTTCGTGGACGGAAGCCGCATGGAATAGTCAAGGTTGCTTCTTCGTGGAACCCTCCGTGGACTCTCGCAACCATTACCCTTCGTGGGTTGAAGACTCCATGAACGTGGAAGTACGATAGAACTACCTATCGGAACCACGGGAAAAATCACCATGCCATCACTTGTGTTTGCTTTCCTAACCCTTTGTTTACTTACATGTGCAATGTCTTTATGTTCCGCTGCTACACTCTTAGTCATGCATGTGTAGGGTGTTACTTGATATGCTACGAATGCTAAAACTTGTCAAGGATTAAAACTAGGAAAAATGCAAAACTTTTATTTGGTGAAGTAGTCTAATCACGCCCCCTCTAGACCTACTTTTGGTCCTACACCATCCAATAAAAAGGATGATGAGGATTTTGAGCGCTTTGTTGAAATGCTTAGACCTGTCTTTTTGCGTATGCGCTTGATCGATATTCTGAAAATGTCTCCTTATGCTAAGTATATGAAAGGTATTGTGACTAATAAAAGAAAGATATCGCAAGCTGATATTTCCACCATGCTTGGTAATTATACTTTTAAGGGTGGAGTACCAAAAGAATTGGGAGATCCAGGAATACCAACTATACCATGCTCTATTAAAGGGAATTATGTTAAAACTGCTTTATGTTTTTTGGGAGCTAGTGTTAGTGTTATGCCTTTCTCTTTATATCGTAGACTAGATTTGAATAAGTTGACACCTACTGAAATATGTTTGCAAATGGCTGATGAATCAACTTCTATACCTATCGTTATTTGTGAGGATGTACCTGTGTAGTTGCAAATGCTACTATCTTAACGGACTTTGTTATTCTTGATATTCCCGAGGATGACAGTATGTCTATCATCCTTGGTAGACCCTTTTTGAATACATCAGGGGTCGTCATTGATTGCAACAATGGCAATGCCACCTTTCATATTAATGGTAATGAGCATACGGTACACTTTCCAAAGAAACAACCTCAAGTTCATAGTATCAACTCCATTGAAAAAATTTAGACGATTATTGTTGGAGACATTGAATTCCCTCTTCCTCCTGTCAAGAGGAAATATGATATAGTTATTGTTGTGGACATGCATATCCCCATTGTGAAAAAGAAAAAATGTTGAGGAAGATGTTTCAAGGGGGGTCATCGACCAAGAAGGCCCCGAGACTCGCGAGTGAGCCCGACCTGGAATCACTAAGGGAAGCACAAGTACGACCTTGTGAATGGCCATGGGATCAATTCATGAGGGGATGCCGGTTTCAAGGAATAATTCTACGCATATACAAGAAATGTTGGCCTTGAGGAATTCGTGTCGGACAAATGCAAGCAATACTATGAACTCATGGATTCTTTCGCGCGGAGGTTTCCATTTTTGCTCAATCGTAATAAACCTTCCGTCCTATTTTACGTTTATGACAAATCATATACTTTGGACATAGAGGTTTTTAATCATGCATGCAAAATTCCACAATGGGGCAGCTATAGTGATCCACACAAAACTTAATGTAATGATTTTCTTGCTAGTATTACCTTCGGAGAAACTAGAAATATTAAATAGGCTACCATGGGGAGCATTCACTTTCTTGTCATACACTATTTTGCTCTATTCATAGGTAGATGTATTAACGGTAAAACTGAGCATAGACACCTTTGTGCAACCGATCTTAGTATTCTTATGAGTGTAGTAATGGGCGAAAGGCGATATAACTTGGGAGCCATTATTTCTAGAAGGTTTCATAATAATGCTAAGGATGGAGATTTCTATGGCAGGATTTATGCCACTCATTTAGCTAATTATCTTGGGGTACCCATACGCAAAAGTGATATTGAGTTACCACGTACTTTTCTTGATTATGAGGCTTTCGTACATTTTCACTTCTTGAAAGGAATGAACAATATCTCCAGTACCGACTAATTTTTGACAGACAACGTGATGTCCATGTTACACTTCCTGCTCCTGCCTTCTTTAACTTTCAGGAAAAATAGAGATACTTTATAACCAGAGAGGAGGCAAACGAGTACGCGAGGAACATGAAATCAGCTCACCTTCATGCTGTAGTCATTTAGGCGGTAGCCGCCGTAGCCTAGCACAACCCCGGGTATGACTTCGGATATTACCCGAGCCATCCATGGCCATAGACCAACTTAGTACAAAAGCCTAAGCTTGGGGGAGTACGTATTTCTCACCAACTTTACATTCATGTTCACACACTCATCTTAGTAGTCGGTCTTCATACTTTTTCATTGTACCATCCATGGTAGTTTATTTCCTTGTTTCGCTTTCTTCTTGTGCGTTTAATTAACTTTGAGAAAAATACAAAAATATTAGTTTCATCTTTATTTTTTAGTTGCTTAGTTGTAGCATTAAAAATCGCTCATGTGGCGACTTGGGGTTGTTAGTATCTTCCATGCTAGGTGGGTTATTCTCATGATATGTGTTGATTCACTATCATTCACGAGAAAGTGGCTGGTAATCGGGATGCCCAATTCCACGCTCGAAATAAAAGCAAAATATAATTAAACAAAACTCCCCCAGGACTATGTTTGTATGGACGGTACCCGTGGATTCGGCTCGCCGTGGAGTGTGACTGATTGATGGAGGGGGAGTAAAAAATTTATCATTCTGTTTGGGAACCGCCTATAATGTATCTAGCATGGAAGATGTTGAAAACCTTTTGTTCATTATGTGAGAAATGAAAGCATATCGCTAAAAAATTATTAAATACCTCTGTTTAAAAACTCGAGCTCTGGTATCTCTACAAAACAATGCTTCCCTCTGCGAATGGCCTTTCATTTAATTTATTATTGAGTCATCCTCTTCTCAAAAAGGGCACCGGTTAGAGAGCACCACCGTCATTTGTATGCTTTGCTCTTAATTGATATTGTGTATGAGCATGACTGGATCTCTTTCACCGTGAATTACAATGTCTAGATAGTCCTCGTTCTTTAGAGGTGCTCTGCATTTATGCTTTGCGGTCTCAGAAAGGGCTAGCGAGATATCATTTCATCATATTGTATCATGATTGTTTTGAAAAAGTGTTGTCATCCGAGAGTTATTATTATTGCTCGCTAGTTGATTATGTCATTGATATGAGTAAATGTGAGACCTAAATGTTATTGTGAACATGGTTAGTCCATGATCTTTGCTGAAAATCTGAACATCAGTTAGACGTACTTACAACAACAAGATCAAACAGAGTTTGTAATTTTTATTTTCTTTATCACTTTCAGTTTATCAACTGAATTGCTTGAGGACAAGCAATGGGTTAAGCTTGGGGGAGTTGATACATCTCCATCATATCCACTTTTCCAAACTCTTTTCCCTTGTTTTGGACTCTAATTTGCATGATTTGAATGGAACCAACCCGGACTAATGCTGTTTTCAGCAGAATTGCCTTGGTGTTATTTTTGTGTACAAATAGAAGTTCTCGGATTTTCCTGAAAATTTATGGAGAATATTTTTGGATTTAATAAAAAATACTGGCACAAGAATCAATCAGAAGGGGGCCACCTACAGGCCACAAGCCTGCTAGGCGCGGCCACCCTCCTAGCCACGCCTTGCAGGCTTGTGGGGCCCCTGTGGCTCCTCCAACCTCATCTCCAACTCCATATAACCCTATTAGCAGAGAAAAAAATCAGGAAGAAGAGTTCATCGCGTTTCACAATACGGAGCCGCTGCCACCTCCTGTTCTTCCTTGGGAGACCAGATCTGGAGTCCGTTTTGGGCTTTGGAGATGGGAAATCAACGCCATCGTCATCACCAACCATCCTTCATCACCAATTCCATGATGCTCTCTGCCTTTCGTGAGTAATCCCATCGTAGGCTTGCTGGACGGTGATGTTTTGGATGAGATTTATCATGTAATCGAGTTCGTTTTGTTAGGGTTTTATCCCTAGTATCCACTATGTTCTGAGATTGATGCTGCTATGACTTTGCTATGCTTAATGCTTGTCACTAGGGCCTGAGTGCAATGATTTCAGATCTGAACCTATTATAATTTCATGAATATATATGTGTTCTTGATCCTATCTTGCAAGTTTGTAACATCCCAAAATTTCATTTTGGAATGTTATGAAATATAGCTATGCATCATCATCACATTGTTTGAATGAAGTGAATTGTTGAAGTTCTTCTTTTGGATTTCTGAAAGGCCACTTTCACTTTCCATTTACTTGCTTCTACTATTTGAAAATCTCTGGAATTATTCAAAAAAAACAGAGGAGTAACATGACACTCCACACCAAGGGCATCTTGGTGAATTATTTGAACAATAAAACCAGGGGTTTATTTGAAAGTTTATATCAAAAATATTTAAAATCAATTAGGCATTTTCTGAAAAATAGAGAACCGGAATTTAAGGCCTCCTTTTAATATAAAACCGGAACAAAGCATTAACACATGGTGAATACATAAACTCCTCAAACTACGATCATCAACATGAAGTATCCCCACTATTTTCACTATGGGGTTGATGGATTATAACATCTAATAGGTGCATACGACTAGGCAAGATCGGATCTAGAACATAGATATAATTATGATAACATAAACAGTTCAGATCTAAAATCATGACACTCGGGCCCTAGTAACAAGCATTAAGCATGGCAAAGTCATAGCAACATCAATCTTAGAACATAGTGGATACTAGGGATCAAGCCCTAACAAAACTAACTCAATTACATGATGAATCTCATCCAACTCCTCACCGACTAGCAAGCCTACGAACGAATTACTCGCTCCCTGTGGGGAGCATCATGGAAGTGGCGATGAAGGAGGCTTGACGATGACGAAGACCAAAGATTCCCCTCTCTAGAGCCCCAAACAGACTCCAGATCTGGCCTCCTGGGGAAGAACAGGAGGTGGCGGTGGCTCTGTATCGTGAAATGTGATAAACTTTCTCCTTGATTTTTTCTAGAAAAATAGGATTTATAGCTCTGAAATTAGGGTCGGGGGGCCCATGAGGTGAGCACCATCCACCAGGCCGCGCCAGGGGGGCTGGCGCGCCCTGGTGGGTGTTCCTCACCCAGGCCCCCTTCTCTGGTGTTTTTGGCTCCAATTTTCCTCAAATATTCTGAAATACTTCTCCAAAAAGTTCCATTCCATTCCGAGAACTATTTATGCACAAAAGATAATACCATGGTAGCTCTATGGAAAACAGCGTCAGTCTAGTTTAGTTTCATTCAAATCATGCAAATTAGAGTCCAAACAAGAACAAAAGCGTTAGGAAAATTAGATACGATGGAGACGTATCACTGTTCACGCGAACATATCAATGTTCACCCAGAGGAAGGTGATGAGCGCACTCTCCTGTTTGGGGGTGAGACCGCTGTCGATGGTGAGGAAAGGGCCTATGGCGCTTCCATCCAATGATACCTTCTTCATCTCGGCTCGCTCCTGGGATAACATGAGCTTCTTCTTCGCTAGCGCTGGCTCATAAAGATTGGGTGTGTCCTCCCCGCCCGGGGATACGGTGGCGTCCGCCTTGTAGGTGCGCGCATTGGGGTGTATCACATCCTTCTCTCTATAGTGGACGGTGAGGGTACCACTGCACCTGGGCATCTTGAGAAGGCCCTAGGAATGATGAACCGCATCCATGAACTTGGAGAGTGCCGGGCAGCCAAATATGGCACTGTTGGGCAAGTTGATGGGGCTACATCGAAGACAATGAGCTCCGTTCGGTAATTCCCATGGGTGCCGAAGGTGACAGGGTGGCACACCTGCCCCAGGGGTAGGGTGGCGCCGCTGGTGTTGCCCAAGAAAGGCCTAGTGGGAGCCAGGAGCTCAAAAGGCACCTGGAGCGTCTCGAAAGTCTACACCAAGAGCAGGTTAAGGCCCGCACCACCGTTGATGACTGTCCTAGAGAAAGACATGATGCTAATGGTGGGGGTGCATAGCAGAGGGACAGAGCCTACCGCCCTGGTAAACTTGAGATTGTCGCTGGCATCAAAGGCGACGGGGCTTCAGACCATCAGGGTCAGCCTGCATGCCCGGGTATCGGCAAGGACGCGTTCACCTTTTGTGATGATCACTTGAGGTGGTGGCGAGATGGAGGGGCTAGGCCTGATACTTGTTATCTGCATTGGGTTTTTCATGAAGAGAAACGGGTGATGCAGCACAATATAGGTAAGTATTTCCCTCAGCAGGGAACCAAGGTGACGGGGCCCTCGAACCAATAGGAGTAACAACCAACCCCCATCTTCAGGGGCTACACACAGAAGAGCAAACACTTGCACCCAACGCGGGCAAGAGGGTTATCAATCCCCTTAGACTCTTTATTTGCAAGCTTGTAAGTAGTGCGGTTGGTCATAGATAACTATAAATTGCAAAACAAAATGAAAAGTAAATAATTACAGCAACATATTGTAGCATTTGTAGACTTATAAGTGAATAGTCCCAGGGGCCATAATTTTCTCGAGTGGCATCCTTCATGAAGTAAGCATACGGTGGGGATACAAATTACTGTTGGGCAATTGATAGAAAAGCGCATAGTTATATGATATTCACGGCAATGATCATGTGTATATAGGATCACGTCCATAAGCAAATAGGCCGACTCCTGCCTGAACCTATCACCATTACACCACCCATCGACCGCTATCCATCATGCATCTAGAGTATTAAGTAAAATAGAGTAATGCTTGGAGAACAATGACATGATCTAGACAAAGAGCATTCAATTAATATGAACTAACCCCATTATTTTATACTTAGTGGCAACAATACAAAGGCGTATCTTGTCCCCTTCTGTCACTGGGATATAGAAACCCGTCAGATTGAACCCACTACAACACACCCCTCTCACTCAAGAAAGATTAATCTACTTGGCCAAAGCAAATCAATAGATCAGACATAATTATGAAGCTATAATTATCATGCAAATAAGAATCATAATAATTTTAGGGTAGGCTCAAACTTTTCATGAATAATCTGAGCATAAATCCACAATTCATTGGATCCCAACAAACGCACTACACAAAAGAGTTACATCATATAGATCAAAGCTAAGGTGCGATGATCATTGTAGTGAAGATGGAGAGAGGGAGAGGGAGAGGGAGAGGGAGAGGGAGAGAGAGAGAGATTTAAGTACTAACTACGAACACGTAGGTCTGTGGGGAACTAGTCACACATCACCATGGGAGCAGCAAGGATGATTTAGAGGCCCTCCGTGATTGATCCCACCTTTGGCAGGGCACCAGAGCAGGGATCCACATGGTCACACGACATAACAGATACTTTTAGCGGCAGAAAATGTGTTTTGAGAGGCTCTCTAGGGTTTTGGGAATATATGTGAATTTAAAGGTGAGAGAAGGGCACCGGGAGGCAACCGAGGGGGCCTTGAGCCAATAGGGTGCAGCCTACCACCTGGCAGCGTCCAGTTGCCTCGTGCCTCCCTCATGAGGCCTTTGGTATCCTCCTGAAGCTTCCAGGTCTTCTTTTGGTCCAAAAAATCATGTTGAAGTTTCATGGCAATTGGACTTCGTTTGGTAATGTAAACATGAAAAGCCACAACCAAGTAGAAAACAACCACTGGCACTAGGCACTGGGTTAATAGGGTAGTGCTACAAAATAATATTAACTAGTAAATAAACACCCTAAAAGCATCCTAGAATGATAATATAATAGCGTGTGACATAAAAAATAAGAGATACGTTGGAGACATATCAGCATCCCCAAGCTTAATTCCTTCTCGTCCTCGAGTAGGTAAATGATAAAAATAGAATTTTTGAAGTGACATGCTACCCAACAAGTAATCTTTTGTAGGTTTGATCATTAGGAAACGATGAATCAATATACATCAACATAGTAATACTTATAAACATAAGCAACATAATCATCAAGTTCCAAAGCATATGATCCATAAAGAATGTTCACCCCTTATTCATTTTATCATATAAGTATACCATCACTCCATGCTCACCACATAAATACAAATGTTCATCACCACGGTGTCAAGTCAGACAATTGGATCGTACTTTTTAACGTGCTTCAGCTTTTTATTACTCGTGCAATATACGAGCGTGAACCATGAATATAGCATAAAGGTGGAATATAATATGGTGGTAGATTTAAAAGGGTGAAAGTGGATAAGAAAGTCTCACATCAACTAGGCGTATCAACGTTTTATGGAGATGACCATCAATATATACCAATGCGAGGAGTAGGGATTGCTATGCAAAGGATGCACTTGATCTATAAGTGCATGGAAGCTCAACTAAAGCTAAGTGTGTGTCTATCTAACTTGCTTGCTCATGAGGAGCTCAGGCATTTGAGGAAGCCCATCGATGGAATATACAAGCACTATCCCTTCTCTCTTTTCTCTCATTTATTTATTATTATTTTCCTTTTTTTCCTTTTTTCCTTTTTTTTCTTTATTTCGTCTGGAGTCTCTTCCCGACTTGTGGGGGAATCATTGTCTTCATCATCCTTTCCTCACTACGACGGTGCCCTAAATAGTGATGATCATCACACTTTTATTTACTTACAACTTGATATGAAAAACTGGTAGGATGATATGATTATATATGAATGCCTCTGGGACTATACGTGAGGATCTGCAATGATCTAGCATAGCAAAAGATATCAAAAATGGACAAGCCATGTAAATATCATGCTAGCTATCTTACGATCATGCATAGCAATATGACAATGAAAGTATAATTCATATGATGTGATGGTGGAAGTTGCATGCAATATATCTTGGAATGGCTATGGAAATGCCAAGATAGATAGGAATGGTGGCTGTTTTGAGGAATATATAATTAGTCTTATGTGCAAAAGAGTGTATCATGTCACGGAGTTTGGATGCACCGGCAAATGTTGCATTGATCCTCGAGGTGAGAATGGGCAATGCACGGTATCGAAAAGGCTAGCAAATATGTGGAGGTGAGAGTGCGTATATCCATGGATTAACATTAGTCATAAAGAACTCACATACTTGTTGTAAAGTTTTATTAGCTCTCTCAAAGAAAAGCACTACTCGCATGCTCCTAGGGAGGAGGTTGGTAGGAGTTAACCATCGCGCGCCCTCGACTTAAATAGAACTACGATTTCAACGTTGAATAAGTATGCTCACACATCATCACCATGCCATAAAAATATTTGGATGAACAACAAGTTGACAACCTATAATTCGCGATACTCTTATTAACCAATGATCATGCACTCATGCACTTTCAGATTACCACATTAATATCATTAACCAAGATTTCTCTTTTATGTTCTACATGTGGTTTTGATTATGCACTCATTGAATACCTATTGTTTTTTGACTAGTCTTATAACCCATGCAAATTACCATTTTTATTTATTAAATCTCAAAAAAATATAAGCAAATAAAAAGAGTGTAATTATTTCTATAAAATTTATACGCCACTGTGCTCTAAAAGATATAAGTGAAGTACTAAAGCAATTATTAAGCTCAAAAGATATAAGTGAAGCACATAGAGTATTCTAATAAATCATAGTGATAGTGTGTCTCTCTCAAGCAGTTGTGTATATCAAAAAATTATTGTGGGGAACTAAAAACAAAAAGAAAACTAAATCAAATGACGCTCCAAGCAAAACTCATATCATGTGATGAATAAAAATATAGCTCCAAATGACAAACCGATGGATTGAGACGAAAGAGGGGATGTCTTCCAGGTCATCCCCAAGCTTACATGCTTGAGTGTTCCTATAATATTACCTTGGGGTGCCTTGGACATCACCAAGCTTATGCTCTTTCTGCTCCTTATTCCTTCGTCCATCGCGATAACACCCAAAACTTAAAAACTTCAGCACGCAAAACTCAACACAAACTTGTGAGACCTGTTAGTATAATAAACATATAAAATACTTTAGGTACTGTTATAAATTGATTCTTATTTTATTAATTTATAAGGTACTGGATTATAACTTATCTATGACTTATACCCTCGATAAAATCCATGGCATCATCAAAACAAGCAAGCTATGCAAGCCAAAACACAATCTGTGTAAAACAGAACAGTCTTTAATGATCTGTAAAGAAACTGTACTTCTGTAACTTTAAGAATTCTGAAAAATTAGGTCAGCCTGAGGAATTTTTTTAGAAATCCTTTGTAAAAATTTCAGATCAAAAAAACATTCTAGTAAAATCAGAGAAATTCTTCACTAGACGCTAAAGTTTCTATTTTTGCACCATATCAATTGTACTTATCATGCAAGTCATCCCAAAGGCTTTACTTGGCAAAAACACTAATTTAAACACACAAAAACAAGAATTACATTATAAATAACCATGTTATAAAAAACAAACAGAAAGTAAAAAATCAAAATCAAAGATAACTATTGGGTTCATCCCAACTAGCTTTATTGTTTTGCTCCCCTAGCTAGGCGTAATGCATATGATCAAGTGTTGTCATCCTTGCCATCAAGCTTCTCAATAACACAACCATGGATAATAGGAATGATAGGAGACTTGAAAATAGTATCTTTATCAAGTTCATAAAGTTGGGATGCACATTAATCATTTTGAGATCTTTGTTTCTTTTGGTAGGAGAGGTACTAATGCTCTTAGGAACATATATGAACTTGGGACGAGAGCTCCTCGCCTTAGTTTATGAGGGTGTGAAAGAGGAACCTACTTTATCAATGACTTCCTCAATTTTATCAATCCTACTCATGCTTTGTTTTACCCTCTTATCAATAATTGTATCCTTCTCCTTTAAACTTTTCAAAGTCATTCCTACTCGTGACCCAAATTGAGTGACATGATTCTGAAGCTTTTTATCTAACTCCTCAATTTGTTCACTAGTAGTCATTTTATTTTCAATAGCATCAAGAATTTGCATAACATGTTCCATGGTTAAAATAGTTTCACTAATCATAATAGGAGGTGATCCAATTAATTTTTTCATGGCCTTAAAAGCATCTGAAGTGTGACTTATCAAGAAATTACCATCGGTAATCATATCAAGTACAAATCTATACCAAGTGGTAATACCAAGATAGAAATTACGTAGCAAGCTTTTGTAGCATTGCTTATGAATTGATTCATTTTGAGCATTGCAAATCCTATACCATGCGTATTTTAAACTTTCTCCTCCCCTTTTTAAAAAATTGAGTACCTCACTATCGGGAGTAAATGGAACAAAAGAAGAACTAGCCATAGCCACAAGCAAACAAGTAAACTAGTAACTAACAAAGAGAAATATTTTTGTATTTTTTATTTTTACGAAGCAAGCTAAATATAACAGAAAATAAAAAGCAGAACAAGTGAAAGATAATTTGTGTGAAGTTACTTGATAGTAGGTTGCTGATACTCCTTGGCAGCGGTGCCACAAATCTTTCCGAATACTTGTCATCTGTGTTGGGTTTTCCATGAAGAGGAACGGGTGATGCAACACAATATAAGTAAGTATTTCCCTCAGTAGAGAACCAAGGTTTATCGAACCAATAGTAGTAACAATGAACCCCAGTCTTCAGTGGCTACACACAAAAGAGCAAACACTTGCACCCAACATGGACAAGAGGGTTGTCAATCCCCTTGGACTCGTTATTTGCAAGCTTGTAAGTAGTCTGGTTGGTAGTGGATAATTGTAACTTGAAAAATGAAATGAAAATTAAATAATTGCAGCGAGGTATTGTAGCGTTTGTAAACTGATAATTGAATAGATTCGGGGGCCATACACTAGTGCAGCCGCGTGCTATACAAACAGTTTTTAACCCCTTTCTATGACGTAGTCTTAAACCGCCGCCTTGCATGTGCGGAGGATGGGGGGCTATCCCACACGACATGCAAAACCCGTGGGTGATGCCTTCACCTGGTCGCACATGATGGGAAAAAATATATTGTTTGCGGTTGGAGGGACCATCACAAACGAACATATTGGGGAAGAGGTGTGAGATGACTTAGCATACCACACACGGAATGCCATGGGTATGTTTCCGTTCGTATTGCAGATCACACACAATTTTCTGCATAACATCATTTTTGATAGGTGTTATCATCACACACGATAGTTTAAATTCTGTCGTTTGCGTTACTCAGAACATCACTTGTGGTGTCTAGAAGAAACTGTTTGGCATTGGGCTACCCATCACACACACAAGCTATGTGAAAACGTTTGTGATTGGGTGTCCTAACGCACACAGTTGTCAACCAGAATTCATGTGTGATTGCTCAACGATCCAACACGCAAACTTTCTAGAAACCGTGTGGGTTTGTTCATGTCATCACCCACGGTTTTGTCTTAGAAACCGACTGAATGGGATCCCCAATAATTAGCCTGATTGATTAATTATTTATGATCCATTTAGTAATCAAAATTAACATTTCATATCAACCATAGAATATAATTCTTATTCGTAGTACGGCAACCAGGATTCCATAATTGAATTACATCAGGGTACAACCTTATATAGGCATATACTGCCTATCTACCCAATTGCACAATAAGACAAAGTTTCAAATGCAACATCTAATACCTTTGGAAATTAAGTATAATCATAGACGGTAAATAGACATATGAATCTCATCTAGAAAATTGTTAGAGTGGAAGGCGTATATTGAGCCTTCAATGATGTTGAAGGACCTCGCAAGTTTAGGCAAGTGTATGTGGATGATTGTCCACCCATCCTTCGTCCTCTTAAGGAAGACTTCAAGATTGTACCATGGGTGCTGTATGAATACCTTCATCGCCTCTTGATCATACATGTGGTTTGAGACATAATCATCGATGAACTGCCTTGAGAAGGACTAAAAAGAAACATACGCATAAATATCTTTACTAAGCTTTGAAATGGCGCAAAGGTAAAAGGACAAGGTGAAAGAGATGGTACCATCCTACAGTTGTCTGATGTCTTTTTCATTATGCAGACAAACATCTTGTTGTTTTTCGTGGCTACTTTCTTTATCTAAACAATCTTTTTGAATTTCTTGATTTGACTGATCTTCAAGGACACCTCATTTCCCCACATGCATAAACCTCTCACAACAGGACCTACATGTGCGAGAACAAATTATCAATAAAAACATTCATATTACAATGGTTTCTACAATTGCACACTAATGTGCTATTAGCCAAATGACCATGGATGTGCAAACCTTGATGGTAAACTTCAGTGTCCCCATTGTTTCCCCTGCAACATATTTAAGATAAATATTGACCAGGTTACAAGTGATATTTGACATACTATCACTAAAATATATTAATGGAAACATAAACACATTGTGGATCCAACATATTAGTTCAAGCCACATTGAAAATCTAGTTATCTAAACCAACCGCTAAGAACTAGAAATGTACCAATTCTATATGTTGCACATGTATTTAGTACACCTAAATTTGCTTTATTCGCCACATGCATAACAATACAAAATTGTACCAACAACAATCATACATCACATTTCAGAATTGAATTAAATATTCAAATGATCAGCACAACAAATGAACGAAACAGTTAACTAAGCACCACATTGCACAATAGAACATACAAGAAGGTCAGCTTGCAATAGTATAACATTGGACATTTCACTAGAATTTCTAAATAAAAGGTAGTAGCAGCACATGCAACTGCTAAACGAAACGTGCTTAACCGGCATAGCTAGGTGAACATAGGTCCTAAGTGGTAGAGCTAAGAAAAACAAGCAATTCCTCATCGTCGGAGATATCGATAATGATGGGCTCCGTCAACTTGGAAGAGGGAGAGGCCTCCACACCATGGGTGCACCCCTCGTAGTGGTGAGTGGCCTGATCCTGCCCCAGCACCAACATGTCGGCTCTGGAGTTGAGGTAAGCATGGGCATGCTGAGAAAACACAACAAAGTCTTCGTCGAACGCACCGGCGGTGCCCTCAAGAAAGACCACAAGCTGTCGTTTATAGCAGCCAACCTCGTGGCGGCGTCAGCGCGGAGGCGACGATGGTGGCTTCGACGGTGAGGTGCTCCTCCAATATCTAGGGGAGGCACGCATGGAAGCCATAGCTGCCCCATCTGCACATGCAACCGTGATTTGCTTCTCCGCAGCCAAATGCTCTTTGAGATCCTGGCTATATTGTGTGCAGCATGGCTTTCGGCAGAGATTATTTGGAGGATGGGGTCGTGATTTGGGTGGAAGGTGTCACGCCGACGGTCGGGACATGAGGGATGGAGGAGGAGGGGGTGAGGGGGGTATTTGGGAGGTGTGGATTACCTGACTAGATAGACGAGGCCGAACAGCAGGAAGGAGCGTCGCCGGCGAGGAGGTGGCGCTGCAAGCAATGAATGAAGGTTTGAACTAGGAAAGGTAGAGTAAAAGGGAGAAATGTGGCTTTTGATTGGTACCAGGGGGCGAGGGAGATAGATATTTCTATGGCAGCCCAAAATTTTCATTCAGTTCAACGAAGAACTGGCGTGGAAAGCACCATCGAACATAGTCCCTTATTCGGGACCATGTGCGATAGCAAAACATCACAAATGAAGTCTTGTTTATACACCGTATGTGTAGCGGAGAACAATCACCTATGGGATCATGGGGATCCCTTTCGATTCAGCAGGGGGCGAGCTCGCACAAAGAGTCGGTCTGGTAAGCAGCGCACGGGGAGTTTTTAACCAGGTTCGGACACACGGATGCGTAAAATCCTACTCCTGCTTGGTTATATTGATCATGTTCTAGGGTTCTAGCTATAGGAGCGCCATGAATGGCTGCTACGTGAGCTTGGTCACCTCCCGTTGTGTAACTGTCGGGCTGCCCGGTTGTCTAATCGTCTAAGTGTCTGATTGTCTGATTCTCTGATTGTCTAAACCCTTCTCTGTAACGCCCCGGGCCTCCTTTTATACCTAAGGGGATCGCAACAGTGGAGTACAGTGTGCACACGGGATGCAGTGCTACTATAGTGCTATCGTACCTAACTCTGGCGGAGTAGGACAAGAGCATTCAATGCATCGTCAAGCACCTCAGTCCGTCAATGGGACGGGACGAGGGCCCGTCCCGTCGGTGCCACTTAGCTCCCCCCAACATCAATGCCACGATGCGCGTCCAAGTGAATCGACACCTGCCTTGTGTGCTGGCAGTGCTTGCCGGGGCCTTGCCTTGCCGGGCCTTTGCCTTGTCGGGGGCCTTGCTTCGCCTGGGGGCTCTACAGCCCTCCCGACAAGGACTTGCCGATAGTCTTAAGTCCTC
Source organism: Hordeum marinum (assembly GCA_022496015.1). Lineage (NCBI taxonomy): Eukaryota > Viridiplantae > Streptophyta > Magnoliopsida > Poales > Poaceae > Hordeum > Hordeum marinum. The sequence continues at coordinate 229,351,870 of CM039673.1, forward strand.
TGTGCTGGTGCTTGACAATTCTTTGCTGGGCCTCACTGCTGGGGCGGCTACTACTGCCCATGCATGAGTAAAGGGGCACTAGATGGCGTTGTTGGGCTAGGCCCAACCAGTGCACGGGCACGCATGGCAAGGCCTTGCAGTTGTGATCATTGCGCTCGCTGCGCTTCCCCATGATGCCCATTGAATGCAGGTACTAGGATACGTGCATGGTGCGGGCGTTACAGCAGTGCGCCTGCGGGACATTTCTGTATCATCTTGCTTTTGTTAAAAAGAGGCCACCCCGCACCTTCCCCATAAAGAGGAGATTGCATAGCCGATGCACATTTACCTCTCGCCTTTCCCAATCTGAGAACCGATGTTGTCATCCTCCTTGAGCCCAAGGCAGAGCCTCTTGCATCCGTTAGCGCCCCCGCCCATTCTTAGTCCTTGATATCCATCCCCGCCATCACCATGCCACCCAAAGCCATCAAGGGCAAGGAAATGGAGGTCGTCTCGGAGAACAAGGTGGCGAAGATGCGGAGGGAGCATGTCATTCTCCCGCCAAGGATCAGTCTGGGTGACCTCAAGAGGCGGTACCGGTGGATGTGGGCGACTGCGACGGCGGGGCACCCTGCCACTTGCGTGAGCCCGGGTCCTTCCAGGGAAGGTCCAAGCAAATACCCTTTCTTTGCTGATTACTTTTACTACGGGCTCTGTCCCCCTTACTCGGAATTCTTTATCAACCTTATGCTTACTTATGGCTTCCAACTCCTGGATTTCACGCCGAACGCTATGACATCCATGGCGGTTTTTGCACACCTCTACGAAAACTTTGCCGGAGTAACCCCTAGCACTACCCTCTTCTGCCATTATTTCAACTCTTGCATCCAGCAAGGCGGAACCCTTTCTGGCATCTTCACTTGGATTCCTCGACCAGGAACCAAGGAGGTCTACCCTGAAGGGCTTATTGCGATAGATGGGACGAGTGGCAAGGCAAGTGGTGCTGCCTCCGAGAGGAGAAGCCCCATCCCTTTTGTATGCCACGACAGACCAAGATGGTGCGCGGCGATGACTGGAGCGCCCTCAGCCCTTGGGATGAGAAGCTCACGATCGCGACCACCAGGATCCACCGCCTTAGGAATGCCGACCTTTATGTGGAGATGATAGGCACTAACTTCCTTCACCGGCGCATCACCCCCATGCAGAACAAGGGGAGGACGGCCTGGGATTTTAGGAATGCGGCGGACATCATGAGGCTGCGCCCCAGGCTAAATCACAATCTGACACCCATGCAGCACGGGGCCCTCTACCAGAAGTTGTTCAGGAGCATCATCGCGATCGAGCTGCCGGCGGGCGTAGTCCCCTTGTGCAATAACTCGGCCTTGGGCAGAATCATTGCCATGATGTCGGTCCTTGATGCCCACAACCTTGACACAACCTGGATGGAGCCGTCCGCGGAGGAGGCGCAATTTTTTTAACAACCTATCGGAGACGACCATCCACAAGGAGGAGGGCCTCCTCCGCAACACCACCGAAGAGGAGCTGGCGTATATCGCCAACAGGACAGAAGAAACGGCACTTGCCAAGGAGGCCGGCAGCATCGGCTTCTTGGAAGATGAAGATGGGGAAGCGGAAGTACTGTCAGGCGAGGATCTTGCTGGGCAGGGCGGGATCACCGAGGAGTGAGGAGACACGTCTGCCTCGGGCCACCTTGTCGGAGATACATCCAAAGAGGAGCCGCTCAAGGAGGTCCACCCCTCGTCCAAAGGAAAAGGCATGTCCTTAGGAACATGCCTCCGGGCTCCCAGCTCGGCAAGCCTCTACGAGTAGCGCAGCCCTTGGCAAGGGGGCAACCGACAAGGCTGCACGGTGACGCAAAGTCCACCAGCAGCTCGCGCCTGCCACGACCAAGCAATCCAGGACCACCCCTCCACCTCCTCCCAGAGGCTTCATGGCAGAGGTCGCCTTCGAGCTTTCTGCCCTTAGCTCGGGGGAGGAAGAAGAAGAGTCAGGATCCTACCGTATTTTCCCAATCCTCGATTCCCTTTCCCGACTTGTCTAATCCGTCTTGGTTTTTCTTCACAGGGACACGGAAACGCTGGCACAGCGGGACGCAGAGAGAGCAAACACTTTGACGGTTGAGGGGTTGTCGGCAAGCACCTCAGGCGTGCCAAGGGCGACCATCGCCAATCCGGAGACTATCTCGCATTGCGTCCATGACTCAGCCCCCGGCGGAGCCCCCAGCATGAGTTCATTACTCATTTCCTGCTGGCACGTGCTGGGGTGTGCATCTTTACTGTTGACGTCACCGGACGTGCAGGAGGAGGACAACGACAAGGAGAGCCATCGGTAACCGCCCCGGATTCACTGCCAAGGGTTTTTTCTCCGGCCAGGACTTCCTCCAATGCGCTCTACCATGATGAGGGAGGGCTGGCAAGCCCAAGCACCAGCGGGTCTCCGCCGGTGACCATCATAGGTGAAGGTATTCCTTTCCTTCTTATTCTTTTCTTTTTTTGTCTTCTTGAACTTCTTCATTAGCTTTGCTTGGTTCGCCTCCCTGGCCTTCAGGCATTCCCATGGCGGAGGGAATGGACGCCGACTCTGTCACCAAGGAGACAGTGAGGGACGCTGCCACCGAGGCTAACACGATTGCCGCCGAAGAAGCCATGAAGAGCGCCAAGGCTGAGACCACCAGGAATGCCGCCGTGCTGAGCTAGCCAAAGCCGTGCATAAGGAGGAGGCCGCCAAGAAGTCCACCGAGGAGGCTGCCAAGGAGTCTGGAGAGAAGGCCGGTGGGGAGGCCAGTGGTCGTACTGATGACATCACTGTCGCAGGAGCGCCAGGCGCTACACCGACCACTGAGCCCCCAGCTGCTGGGGAGGCGACCGTCAAGGACCGGTCGCCTCCGTCTGAAGCTCCCTCGTCCAGTAGATACTTCAAGGTGGGCGAAAATTTGTTCGCCAGCATGCCAGGCAAGGCAAGCACCGAGGCGCCGCTTGAGGAGGGAGTCCTCGTTGAGGAGGCCATTGTCGCTGCTCGGCTCAACATCATCGATGACCCAAACACCGGCAGCAGATCCCAGGAGGAGAGGCTCCTCCAATCCATGGGAGACGGCTTCCGGAAGCTTCACGCGCTTCACCGCGCCTGTAAGGAGAAACTCGACTCCAAGGCCGCGGTCATCAAAGCTTCCGAGGCTAGTTTCCAGGAACATGTCGAGGAGACCCAGGCTTGGTACGCCCAAGCCTCCAAGGACCTGCAGACTGGTCAGTCACAACTGAGTGAAGGCTGGAGCCAACTGTACCTGCAGCAGTCTGACGCTGAACAGGTGCAGGAGAAGGCCAAACAACGGGCCACCATAGAGCACGCTCGTTTGACGGAACGCCGCATCTTGGTTGACGCCCAAGAGGAAGACCTCGTCGCTCGTGAGAAGGCATTTGCCAACAAGCTCTGCGGCAAGGAAGTGGAGCTCGAGGATCTCGTCGCGCGGCGGACCTAGATGTTGAAGCGGGGGCACCAGGAGGCACTTGGAGCCCTGGTGGCAGACCATGCTGGTAAGCAGAAGGAGTCCCTCGACGCAGCCGAAGTTGTGGAGACCACCAAGATCTTTCTGGAGGAGAGGGTGAAGGAACTTTAGGCAGCCTTTGAAGACCAAGGCGCGAAGGCATCGTCACTCGAAGCCGAGCGGAACAAAGCCGTTGCCAGCCTGATGGAGGCGCAAGTCGCCGCTTCCGACAAGGCTAAGAAACTCTCCGTGGCCAACGAATCCATCAACGATCTGACCTTCAAGTTAGCCACGCTGACTAGGACTCTCGAGGTCACCAAGACTCGGGAGAAGGCTCTAGTCAAGGAGCTCCACGATGAGAAGCAGCTTGTCGAGAGCACCATCGTCTCCCACAACGACTATGTGCGTGGAGTGGAAGTCTAGATCGAGAAGCTCGTCGACGTCATGGGGAAGCTCGCCGAACAACTGTCCGCCATGGGCCTAGAGGGCCCATTGTATTCTCCTGACGACAGGGTTCCTACGAGTGCCAAGTTGACCATGTTCTTCGAAAGCCTACTTGGGGCCCTTGAGCAGCTCCATTCCGACCGGGTGGCCCACCTGGCCGATGAATCGCGCAAGCTCTGCCAAGCTGTCCTCCGCAAGGTGCTAGTCAAGGTGGCATACAGGAATCCTGGCCTCAACCTCGCCAATGTCCTTGACCATTTGCCAAAGGGTGTACACATCCAGGCGCTCGAGGAACTCGTCGCGCCCATCATCGAGTGGGTAAGCCAGGCCAAGCGGGTCGAGGGGGATCGCCGAGATTAGTTGCCCCACCCCTCGTCGCTGCACATGTCAAGGACAATTCATATCATGTTAGAGTCTAGGACAGGCCAATGTAATGCTACCTGCTTATGTCTTGGACGATTGCTATGTTATCCTCCTAGTTAAACTGTTTCTGTGTATGGAATTTTCCCTACGCCCTTTCTGGAAGAATCTTGCCGGCGTGTGTAGTCCTACCGCAAGTGCTTTGAGTAACGGGTCCTTAGCCGCCTACTGGTGGTCCCACTACCGGCAAGATACCTTGGCGTCCTTGGTGCGACCATTCAAGGCATTGACCTTACTCAAAAATGGGATAAGGGTGTGAGCGCTGTCACTTGGATCATTGAGCGGACTTGAAATGAAACAAGGAGCGCAGGTGAGGCCACTTAAGTCGTTGAGTGGTCCCGAACACAGTGAGGGCGCATCCAATCACGGCAGGGTTCCCATGCATGCAGAAATCGAAGTTGCTCAAGGAAAATAACTTTGTGGCAAGGATTCACATGGGGTTTTTGCAACCTATCTTTTTGTTGCCTTTCTCCTTCCGGCAAGTTTTTTTTTGTGATGTCACTCACAGGTATCCGTATCATCGTCCCCCCCGGCAAAGCTACATGCGAGGGATCCTTCTGTCCTTTGGGAAAAAGAAAGAAGAGAAAATATGGATATGGAACCTTGGCGGTCTGTTAGCCCTTGCCGGGATTAAGTGCAATGCAACACTTCAGATAAACATGCACATAAGTAATCATGAGAATCGAACAAGATTGCAGAACACTTATCTTTATTTAATTACGCACAGGGTCTGAGCCTGGCTTTGTACCAAGTATTACATGCTTCATCAGCACGACTTGTACAGAAGGTGGTTGTCAGGGCTGGCCCAGCAACCGTGCTTCATGGGTAGAACTTTCGAGGATGTTCAGTATTCCAGGAGGTGCTCATTGGAATGCCATCCTCGGTCTCCAGTCGGACTGCGTTGGGCCTAGTGACTCGTACTACCCGATAAGGGCCTTCCCACTTCGGCATCGACTTGTTTGGATTCTTGGCGGACTAAACTCGCCGAAGAACAAGGTCGCCTTCCTCAAGGCTTCTGGCATTGACCTTGCGGCTATTGTAGCGGCGCAAGGCTTGCTGGTAGCGCGCAGCTCCCACAGCAACCTGAAGACGGTCTTCCACAAGGAGCGTCGCGTCGTCTTGCTACAACTGCTCTTGCTCAAACTCAACATAAGCGAGTACTCGAGGAGACCCATACATGAGTTCCGTGGAGAGAATTACCTCCACCCCATAGACAAGGGAGAAGGGTGTCTGGACGGTAGCTCGATTTGGTGTCGTCCTGATTGACAAAAGAACCACCGGCAACTCATCAATCTAGTTCCTTCCGCACTTGTGCATCCTATCAAAAGTTCTTGTCTCGAGACCTCGCAGCACTTCAGCATTAGCCCGCTCCGCTTGACCATTGCTCCTGGTGGGCAACGGAAGCAAAACAGATTTTGCTACCAAGGTCTTGGACATACGACATGAAGGTGCGGCTCATGAACTGTGTGTCGTTGTCAGTGATGATCCTGTTGGGAACACCAAAGCGGCAAACTAGTCCTTTAAAGAATTTGACGGCTGACTGTGTTGTGACCTTTCTCACTGCTTCCACTTCCGGCCACTTTGTGAACTTGTCGATCACCACGTACAAGTAATCAAAGCCCTTGACAACATGGGGAAAGGGGCCCAAGATGTCGAGCCCCCAGACCGAAAATGTCTAGGAGAGAGGGATTGTTTGAAGGGCTTGAGCTGCTTGATGAAGTTTCTTCGAATGAAACTGGCAAGCTTCACACTTGATTACTAGTGCAGTTGCATCCTGGAGGGCAGTGGGCCAAAAGAAGCCTTGCCGGAATGCCTTTTCGTCAAGTGCTCTTGATCCTATGTGTGATAGCCCAGGTGCTGTCCCTACCCTATTTGGCATGTAACCATATGTTTGAACCTTGTGTCATGAGCTATGCGATGTTTTGCACCTTGTCCCATGTGAATGAATTGCATGCATGCATCATGGCATCCATCATTTCATCATCATGCCTTCATTCATATTTTCCATGTTGGGTTCATGTGCCCTTGTGTGATTGTGTTGTGTTTTGGCTTGTGTGTGAGGTGGTTTGTGTGTGGGTGAGTCCATGTGTGCAAACCTTCTTCCTCCCATATTCCCCTCTCTTCTTTTAAAATATATGACCAGATTTAAGTTGTTATTTAAATGATTTAAAAATGTTCATGTGTTAGCCCAATATGCCTCATAAATATTGGAAGTGAAGCTTTTGTTTTTTTGATATGTTTGGCTTTTGAAAACTATTTAAACAGGGGCTGTTTTATTAGTATATTATAAAAATAACTTGTGCAAAAAATCTCATTTAACATTTTATAAACAGGAGCATAATATCCCTGCTCAAAACTATTTTTTTTGTTTTCACCAAAACCTTTTTCTTTTGCTTTGGGTTTTAATTATCCTGGCTGTTTTAATTTTTAAAAGCAAAAAAAACCTTCTCTGTTTAGTGAGAAAGAAGACGAGGAGTAGTGGGCCGAGGCCCAGCCCACATGAGCAGTGACGGCTACCTGCTCCCTCATTCCTTCTCCGTCAGATGTGAGTATGTGTGTGCGAGCAGAGTGCAGAGCCAGCTTCACCATCACCGTTAGCCGTCACGGACGTCGAGGCCGCCCCCCCCCCCCATTTAAAGTTCGCACCCCTAGGGTTCCTCCCTCTTCCTTCTCCCTCTCGTCGCCGCCGCTTTCCTCTTCTCCCTCCTCCTCCTTCTTCCCCTGTTCTTCTTCTTCATCGGGTTCAGAGAAGAGGCAGGTTCCGAGAGAGAGAGGGCTCGCCGTCGCGTCGTCGCCTCCGGTGGGGCTCGTCGCCGTCGGAGATGGCCATCGCGTTCCTGGTGGACCCGCCGTCCCGTTCCCGAAGCTAGGTGGCCTCAGGAGGTCTTCTCCTTCCTCCTCGCCGTCGCAGCGCGGCCGGTCTTCTTCCCCTCCGACACCGCCGCGTCCCCAGCCGCTCCGTCCCCTTCATCGCTGTTGATGGCGCCCCCACGTCTCTGAGAAGCTCTCGGTGAGCAGCCCGTCCCCGTGGTTTCCTCTCCTTGTCGTAGCTCGCTCCGTCATCGCTGTAGGGCCGTCGCCGCTGCTCGGAAGGTCTGAGCTTGAGCTCGCCTCTGATCCCACTCGGCGCAAGCTGAGGCAAGGGATGGGTTCCCCGTGGCTCCCCATTTCGATTCCGCCCGTCTTTGTCGCTGGAGACGTCTTGTAGTCGCCGGAATCATCGCCTCCATTGCTCTGTCGCCGTTCCTCTGCTCTGTTCTTTACTTTAGTTTCGTTAGGTATTATGTGCGTGTGTGTACTAGAGGTGCAGGGACCCTCCTTTGTTAAGCTATCGAGCAGTAGCGCAGTGGTAGTACGGTGGGGAATCGACCCTGAGGTCCCGGGTTCGATCCCGAGCTCCTCCACCCCCTTTTTTTGTGTTTTTTCTTTTTTTTTCTTTTCTTTCTTCTTCTTTGGTGATTTCTTTTATTTTGTCTTTGTGCTAGTTGTTGTGTGTGTGTGGGGTGTATTGCAGCATGTAAGTGAGTGTGTGTATGCACCTGATGGTGCATGTGCCCATGTATGCCTTGTAGTTGTAGATGTGTGTCATAGTGTTATGGGTATTGTATGTGTGGTAGAGTTAGGTGTTGGTGGCGTTTGTGTGTGTGCTTTTGCACATACACTTGACCAAGTGCATGTGTATGTATGTTTGTGTGTGTTTCACACACACACCCATGTATGAGGGTGTGTGTGTGTGCTTGTGCATGTGTAATTGCACATGTATGAGCTTGAGTGTGTAGATGCCTAAGTGCATATATCCATGAGCATGGTTTGCATATGAGTGTGTAGTTGGTTGGTATATATATGCAAGTGTGGATGTAAGTGCATGCTTAGCTCCATGTGTAGGTTCTCTGTTATGAGCATTTTAGCATATTTCCTCTTCTAGATGGTTTCATCCTTGCTAGTGATGCTATGCCATGTTAACATGTCCCTAGGGTGCTATTTATTCATTTACAACTTGTAAGCATAGAGCCCATGTCAGTTTTGTGCATTTTCATCATGTCACTTAAGTGCCATAAGTCATCCATGGGAGATAGGGTCAAATTTCGACCTAGCTTTCCTTCCCCTTGCTCCACACAAGTATAGGGGTATGAGTAATGCTTTTGGGGTACTATCAACCCATGTATGCACCTGTGAAGTCAGATTTGACTTTGGGGCAACTTGTCAAAACTGCATTTTATGCTGTGATGCCCTTTTGTCTTTTTATTGTGAATTAATCTATGCATGCTTTCAAGATCTGGCCAACATGAATTTGTTAGTCAAAGTTGTTGGGAATGTCCCCGTATTTTTGTTATTCACATTAAGTCACTAGATGAGTGGGAACCATGCTGTTTCGTTGGCTACTTTCTGTTTCTGTTCTTCCTGCTTAGAAATGGCTAAGTCTGGAGACCCTGCTGTTATTGTTTTGCCAGGTAGAGTGGGTCGTAGCTATTGATGTGTTGTGAATTTGATCATGCTCAGTGTTACTTAATTTTAGTGTATATTTCCATATACCATCATGTTAATTTTAATGCCAATCGGAGCTATCTAGCATATTTAACCAGTGCTGTCAACTTGCTACTTTATTAACCCAGATTCCAGAAAACTGGAATTTTCACCAAGTCCCTAAAAACCTGATTCTTCATGCCAACTTGATTGCTCCATGCATATTGATGTGTGCCCCTTTTTTTGATTGCATAGTTGAATGAAATGATGTGGGTGTTGAGTAGATACTGTCCATATCTTGTTTGTGGCTATAGGATTCCTGTACCTCTAGTTGTGAGCCTTTCAAATTGCTATGTTGCTGTTTTCTGGCAGATTAGGTGCTATCTTGTTTTGTGAGTTGTGGGAGCTATACTCCATGGAATTGAGTGATTATTGATTCTATTGTGATTGGTTTTTCATCACATGTCCATTGGATACCTTGGAATGCCAAGAATTAGCCCAGGTATTTGGTGATCTTGTGTTTTGCCTCCGTACCTTGTCGTGAGCGTATCTCGAGAACCGTAGCTCCGTTTCTTGCGATCCTTACATGCATTTACATCGATTTTGCATGTTGCATCCATATTTTCCATGTTCATGTATGTTTAGTTAACTTAACATGAGGTTATGTCCAGGTTCACTAATATACAAACTTTGCATGCGAAACTTGACTAGATTGGATTGCCATGTTAAAACCTTCATTAAATGGATCATGCATCATCTTGGTTGTGCATTGAACCTTGGTAGTTTATTTATTTGCTGTTTCTATTGACTAGACACGAGTGTCGAAACTGAGTTCGAGGACCCTGGAGAGTACCACTACGAGGATCCCGCTACTTGTTCCGCTGAAGAACCAACAGGCAAGATGATCGTACCTGGATCCCAATACTATCTTTGCTTGCTAGTTTCTCGTTCTTATCGTTAAAATTGCACTACCTACCACATGATATCAGCCCCATGTTGCCATGACAGCCTCTAACCTCCAGATCCCAGCAAACCATTGAATGGCTAAGTTATCGCTGCTCAGCCCCTCTTATAGCGTTCTTAGTTGCAGGTGCAGGTCGTTCCATGTGATAACATGGTTTGGATAACACAAGTAAATTCTGTTATTTAATTTAATGCACATATATATTTGGTACTGGTGGAAGGCTTGGCCTTTTGCTAAGTGATTTGTTCCGCTCGTACCGCCATTAGTTCCTTGTTACCGGTGTTATGTTTTCCATATTTTGCGCTCCTAACACGCTTGGGGTTGTTATGGGGACCCCCTTGTTTATTTGCTGGAGATTAAAACTTGTGTGGCAAGACCCAACATTGGTACTACATTTGCTATAACTAATGAACCTGCATAGGGCTTTGCAACCCCGTGGATAATTTAATCAACCCCCGGGCAGTGCTTCGCATGAGTGTTGGTACAAAAATGTCAACCGTCGGTGGCCACCAGGGACAACTCTATGTTTGGCCTACCGGAAGTTTGGACAATCCGTCATGTCCTGAGACTGAGATACGTGGCTCTTATCGGGTTCGTCGACACGTCGGGAGGTCTTGCTAGATTTGTTTTACCTTTATCGAATGTCTTGCGTGAGGACTCTGACTTTCTTCGGGTTACTCGAGGTGTTGGAAATCCTTTGGAATTACCGAAGAAGATCACGAGATCCGTGGTGGAGGAATTCCCGCGGAGTGTGGTTATTTGTGATGGACTTGTTGGAGCACCCCTGCAGGGTTAAATCTTTCGGAAAGCCATGCCCGCGGTTATGTGGCAACTTGGATACTTGTTTAACACTTGGTTTAGAAAACTTGAAGTAAACTCTAATTAAAATACACCAACTGTGTGAGTAAACGTGATCGTCTCTGCTTGTGAACATGATCCGAGAGAGAACATGGTGGGGTTATGATTGACGTAAGTAAGTGTTCAGGATCTCTTGGAGATTACTCCAGATTCGATCGCTTAACGCAGACCACTCACATTTACATTCTTGTAGCGTAAGTTAGACGCCATATAATGCTTAGTGTTGCTACAAACAAAACATCACCCTTCCTTCCTAAAGCTTAAATAGTATTGGTACTCGGGCACATGATAGCTGAGTCCTCTGTGGCTCATAGTTTACTACAATAATCCAGGTGCAGGTTCAGATGAGTTCATGCAGGATGATCTTACTCAGCTCCAGTGGGAGTATGATGAGGACAGAGGCAGGATGTACGTGACATATCCGGATGAGTAGAGGGCCTGGTCGTGATAATTGGGGCAGCTTGATAGTATCATTTGTAACTTCTTTTATCGTTTGATTTCATCCGTGGTTGGACCCTGTGTTCATCTTGATGCTACGATTTGAGTGTCATTGTAATTTAGCATGTGGCGAGTGTAAGCCAACTTGTATACTCTTATCATTCAGTATTGTATGTTGTGATGATACTATTCTTGTTAACGGCAAGATGCGCCTCTATCCCTTGCGAGGCCCTCGTGCCTTAAACGGATAGGCGCGCATCTTGGGCGTGACACTATGTGGGAGCCACATATGCCTCTGTGTATCTCTGCCAACAGCTCCGGTCCATCCTCCCGAGAAATGCACTTGAGTTTCATGCCATTCGGTCTCTTTCTGTATAGGATGTTGTCTACGAACTGGTACATATGAGACCGGCGGGCTACTTTCTCTGCTTCCTCTTCTTCCTTCGGGAGTTCTCCTGGTTGAAGTAATTGGACAATGTGTTGTGCCCACGCTAGAGCCTAGGGTTCGACAACAAGGACTAAAGGTGTATCCTCTACTAGGTTAGCATTTGCCTCGACCGCAAGGGCCTGAGAGCCTGCCAGAGTCTGCCGCACCCCCGGCAAGCCTGGCGGGAGCGTATGCTTCTATGGCAAGGGTCGAGGGCCCTGTCGGAGCATAGTACTCACCGACAATCCCGTCGTTCCCTCTAGCAACCTTCTCGCTGGTGGCTTCGGGGAGCTCTGCCGGGAAATACTTGCCGGAACTTAACTTTCTTCTCTTCTCTTGTCCAGTTGATGGTGTCACGGAGGGTTGAGTTAGTTGGAGCATGAAAGTTCCTGGTTCCATAGGTAACTTAAGGGCAGCACACTTTGACAGGCCATCGGCAACTCTGTTCTCTACACGTGGAATGAGCTCCATTTGCAGGCCATCAAAACATTCTTCCAACTTCCTCACTTCATCTACATAAGCTTCCATCAATGGACTCTGGTAATCTTTGTTCACTTGCCTGACGACAAGTTGAGAATCACACCTAACAATAAGTTTCTTGATCCCAAGGTTTCCCACGATCCTGTGACCGGCAAGCAGCCCTTCGTACTCAGCAGTGTTGTTCATTGATCTCTCCTGGGGAAAATGCATCTGGACCACATATCTGAGGTGCTCTCCGATGGGTGCGACAAGCAGCACTCCGGCACCAGCACCCTATAGCGAGAAAGCCCCATCAAAATACATGATCCATTCTCGATCAGTCTCCTTGTTGGGGAGAGTTGACTCTGGAATTTCTTCATCAGGTGTTGGGGTCCATTATGCAATGAACTCTGCCAAGTCCCTACTTTGAATGGTCCAAGTGCTTTCAAACTTAAGACCAAAGCTTGATAATTCCAAGGCCCACACCACAATCCTACCGGTAGCTTCTAGGTTTCGCAATATCCGTTGTAGCAGGAAGCGGGTGACAATGGTGATCTCATGTGCTTGGAAGTAATGGCGCAGCTTCCTTGGGGCCATAAGAAGATTGAAGAGCAATTTTCGCATGCCAAAATACCTTGATCTAGCCCCCTGCAACAAGGAGCTGACAAAATAGACTGGTCGCTGCACCACTTTCTTCTTCTAGACTATCTCTTTCAACTGCGCAGATCCTTCTTTGCCGGCACCAGACCCCTGTCGGAGACTGCCCCGGCTCATCGCTTGGCGTCCCTACCGTTGCTGCTGCTTCTTTGTCAACTTCTCTTCCATCCACTAGTGCAGCACTTACCACTTGATTCGTTGCCGCTAGGTACAACAGCAACGTCTCTTGTGGTTCTAGCACAACTAGGATTGGTGGAGAGGAAAGTTACTTCTTCAAGTCTTGTAGCGCCGCTTCCGCTTCTGGAGTCCATTTCATTGGACCTGCCTTCTTAAAGATTTTGAAAAAGGGGAGGGCGAACTCAGCAGATTTTAAGATGAACCTACTTAGAGCAGCAACACAGCCGGCAAGGCGTCGCACATCCTTGACTCGTCTTGGTGCCTCAATTTGCTCAATTGCTTTGATCTTGTCGGGATTCGCTTCGATTCCTCATTGAGACACAAAGAACCCGAGAAGCTTGTCGGATGGGACGCCGAACACACATTTCTCGGGGTTGAGCTTCATGTTGACCTTGCATAGATTGGCAAATGTTTCTTCTAGGTCTGATATGAGCGTAGCCTTGTCCTTAGTTTTGACCACTATGTTGTCCATATAAGCCTCCATATTTCTATGTAGTTGGGGCTCGAAACCAATCTGGACTGCTCTTGCAATGGTAGAACCAGCGCTTTTCAACCTGAAAGGCATATGCAAAAAGCAGTACGTACCACATGGGGTGATAAATGTGGTCTTCTCTTCGTCTTCCTTGGCCATAAAAATCTGATGATAGCCTGAATAGGCGTCAAGGAAACACAATAAGTCGCAGCCGGTAATGGAGTCCACAATCTGGTCGATGCGCAGCAAGGGGAAAGGATCTTTGGGGCAAGCCTTGTTAATGTCTGTGAAATCAATGCATAGCCTCCACTTCCCATTCGCCTTCGCACTACGACTAGATTGGCCAACCACGTAGGGTGGAGTACTCCTTTTATCAGGCCAGTTGCCTCTAACATCTTGATTTCTTCGGCAATAAACTGTTGCTGCTCCAAAGCTTGCTTCCGAACCTTCTGCTTGACGGGCCGCGTGTGTGGGCATACGACAAGGTGGTGCTCAATCACCTTCCTGGGAACACTGGGGATATCACATGGTTGCCATGCAAACACGTCGACATTCACTCACGGGAAGGCGATGAGCGCGCTTTCCTATTTGTCGTGAAGGGTGGAACTTATGGTAAAAGTTCCCCCCGTGCCATCCTCCTTGGAGTGCACCTTCCATGTCTCTGGCAGGGCAGCCTTGGACTTTTTGCTCTTGCCGGTGGAGCTCTCTGGCACATCGTCAACAGTAGCGCAGCACCCCGAAGAGGTGCGCTTGCCAGACTATGCGCTAGAGGCCCTGCCAGTCTTTTTCCCCCAGGAGCTTCAGCGATAGGAGCAACTGCCTTAGTGGCAGGTGTTGCGACTGCGCCCCGGTAGAGTTGGTCGGCGTAGATAAGCATGCTCTTCTTGTCGGAGTGGATGGTAATGACACTCATTGGTCCGGGCATCTTCAGCACGTTGTAAGCGAAGTGGGTGGCCAGCACGAACTTGGCCAGTGCCGGACGGTCAAGAATGCCGTTGTATGGCAACGAGATCTCGGCAATGTCAATAACGATCCTCTCTATCCTTAAATTGATGTCGCTGCCAAATGTCACCGGCAACGTGACCTTGCCTTTTGGCTAAGTCCTTCCCGAATTGACCCCTTGGAAAGTGCCTGTCGGCTTGAGATCTCCGTCAGGAATCTACAGCCTCTGAATGACATTGGGCGACACTAGGTTCAGGCTGGCCCACTGTCGACTAACATCTTCGTCACCTTGAGGTTGTGGATTGTTGGAGAGACCAACAACAGTAGGCACCCGACCGCAGTTATGCGATCAGGGTCATCCTCGGTGTAGAAGATGATAGGAGTGTTGGATCATTTCAGAGGTTTCTGTGCGCCGATAGAGGGCTCTGCCGCATTAACCTCGCATGCCCACTATTTAAGTTGGCGGTAAGAGCAATGCGACGAGGCTCCTCCTTCTATGCACATCATCTCCATAGTATTCTAAACCTCATGCTCATTGTATTCGTCGTCCTCTTCGACATCATCATCATCTCCTTCTTGCTTGTCGCGGCCACGCGCGGGCCGATCCTTCTATTGCTTGGGCTTGCCGCGGCGACCTCCTAGGCCAACATGCTTCTTCTCGGAACCCTCAGCACCCTCCTGACCCTTCTCCTTGTCGCGCCTTTCATATTCGGCCCTCTGCTTCTCGGCAAGCTGCTCAACTTGCCGACAGTCTTGGAGGTCGTGATGAATCTTGCAATACTGCTTGCCGGAATCTTCCGACTTGCCGGCGGCCGCTAGGGTGTGGCAAGAGGCGCACCAGGCAACATCGTTGCCGGGGTCATCTACCTTGCCTTTCTTGGTGGCACCGGGGTTTCCGGTTGCCTCGACGGCAAGCACGGTATTCCCCTTGCATTTCTTGTCTTCGTTGGCCCTTCTTTGCCGGGACAGTAGTATCCTCATCTTCCGAGTCGACCTCTTTGTCGGCATCTTTGCCCAGGAGTCTTCTCCCTTCTTCAGCCCGAGCGCATTTGTCTGCCAAAGCATAAATCTCGATGACGTCCCTGACTTTGTTCATCGCCAGCTCTTCCCACATCGTGCGGTTACGCACATTTTGATGGAAGGTGTTGACAAAAGCGGCAGGGTGAATATCTGGGATGTTATGGTGCACACGGCTGAACCTCTGGATGTACTTACGTAGAGTTTCACCTTTACTTCTAGGGGACGATGTGCAGATTGCTCTCTTGGACACGAGCTTCATGACCTCCGGTGAAGGCACCAATGAACTCATGACACAGGTCCACCCAGGAAGCGATGGACCCCTCCAGCACGTGCATTAGCCATGACCTAACGTTGGGCTTAAGCACCAATAGGGATTAGTTGGCTAATATCTTGTCATCGTGGCCCCCGGCAGCCTGCACTGCAATGGTGTAGACGCTCAAGAACACTGACGGATGGGTCTTGTCGTCATACTTCTCCGAGACTTCTGGTTTGAACATGCAGGAGTTGGGCCACTGGACTTGCTGCAGCTCATGGGTAAACGCTGGACAACCCACCTGGTAAGGTAGGCTGATAGGGTACCCAGGTACGGATTAGTCTACAGTCGGCTCAACGCGCCTGCCCGATTGGAGGTGCGCTTCCCGTCGCCACTCGATCGCGGTTCGGGCGTCTTCCTTGCCATGTTCCCGAGGAACATGACGCTGATCATGGTGCATTTGTGGGTCCGACGACGCCGTTGAGTAACCATCATAGGCGTCGGTCCGTCGGGTCGGCGATCGACGATGCTGCCGGGTACGAGAGTGTGCCGAGGTAGCGCCGACTCCGGGCACTTCACCACTTGTCTGAGGCGGCCCTGTGGGCCGAAGCTTATCTGCGAGGGTGAGGAGGCTCTGAATGGTGGCTCTCCATTCGTCGAGCTTCTTCGTAGCAGAAGGGAAGTTCAGGAGTAGCTGCGCTCGCGCCATCACTTCCTTCGCTGTGGATGGCAATGAGCGGCGCGAGGAACACGAGGTGCTCTGACTCCTAACCGTTTTAGAAGTAGCACCGCCGCGGTCTCGCATCGGCATGCCACTCCCACTTGCATGCTGGTCCCACGCATCTTGGGAATGATGCGCAGGAGCTTTTCCATGGGGCTTTGAGAACTATGGGTGTCCTGGCGCGGCTCTCCACGTGCGTCCTGAGAAGGTCACGACGTAGGTGCCGGTGTGGGTGCCCTAGAAGACACTCTTTCGCCCCCGGAGTACACCGTACCACCCGCAGGCGGTACCGCTCCATCTTGAGTGAAAGGACAACAAGCTCCCTTGGTGGTTTTAATAATTCAGGACAACATACATTGTCTCCTGGACTAACACCTCTATCTAGTGTATTTCAGATAATAATCCATGGAGTGTTGAGTTGGCAAAAGGATTGTGGAGATTGTCGAATTACCCAACATCCAAGGAAATAGGTTGGCCAAGCTTCAAGCAAGAGGACTCTACATTTTACACTTGTGAGAAATCACTTTGAGTCCATAGGAAAGCCAACACTATTAAAAGGGGGTAAGGTTTTGTTGGTGAACAAAATGCTCATACGTGCACAAGTGATAGTCACCAAAAACATCCACAAGCTCTCCAACCAAAGTCTGTCTATAGCCAAACATTCAAAATTGGTGCAACCAATAGTCCTATCTGGGTGCCATCAATTCCAAACCCTAGACAAACTTAGCCAAACCCTAACCCTTCGTTGTAGCCGACACTGCTTTAGGTGCCATCGAGTTGGGATGCCAACTTTCTGTTACACAAGTTCACATTTTTGGTCCATCCAAGAATGTTGAATCGGCGTCACCGAGTTTGGCAATTCCGACCATTTGTCACCTTGTCGGCGCAACCGAGATTCCTATATCGGTCTCACCGAGATTCAAAAGTTGCCACCTTTTGGTCACTTCGAAACCACCGATATTAACACATCGGTGTCATCGAGTCTGACTTTTGTATGTAACGGTTGAATTTTTGGGTATGCCTATATATACCCCTCCACCACCACTTACTCGCAAGAGAAGCACTCAGAACTATTCCATACCTATCCTATCAGATTTTCTGAGAGAGAACCACCTACCCTTGTGTTGGGATCGTGATCTTCCACTCCAACCATATGGATCTTGATTCTAGCCTCCCCAAGTTGCTTTCCACCAATCCCATCTCTTCCACCAAGCCAAAGAGAGTGATTGTGTGTTGAGGAGTCTATCATCTTGAAGCACAAGAGCAAGGAGTTCATCATCATTACCGATCCTATTACCTTTTGGAGGGTGGTGCCTCCTAGATTGTTTAGGTGTCGTTTGGGAGCCTCCTACTTCGTGTTGTGGAGTGAACCAAGAAGTTCGTAAGGGCAAGGAGATGGCTTACTTCGTGAAAATCTACCCATAGTGATGCTAGTCCTTCATGGACGGAAGCCATATGGAATAGTCAAGGTTGCTATTTTGTGGACCCTTATGGGTGGAGCCCTCCATGGACTCTTGTGACTGTTACCCTCCATGGGTTGAAGACTCTATAAACGTGGACGTACGATAGCACCACCTATCGGAACCACGGGAAAAATCTTTGCGTCTCCTATTGCGTTTGATCTTCCTATCTCATCTCTTTACTTCATGTGCTATGTCTTGACTTCCCGCTGCCATATTTGTAGACAAGCATGTGTAGCGCTGTTAGACTTGCTAGACTTGGTAAAATAGTTAAAATCTGCCAACAGATTAACTTTGGAAAAGGTTATGTTTTAAATTCCTGCTATTAGTCTATTCACCCCCTCTAGACACTCTTCTAACGATCCTACAAGTGGTATTAGAGCCTTGGTCTCCATTGCTTCGGTTTAATCACCATGGAGGAAGATGGATCTGTCTAGAGTAGAGAGTTTGAAGTGTAGAGTGCCTATTATTGATGGAGAGTACTATAGTCAATGGAAGAATGCCATGATTGATCTATTTGATAAATTCCATTTGACTAAATATATTGAAAACCCCTATGTTCTCCCTGTTGATGAATTGCATCCCACACACGAAGAGGAACCTAACATGCTTGGTAACCTAAGAACTGTCAATCTTATTGTTAGAGGTTTACCAAGATTCATGCTTCCTCAATTGAAGAACTTTGCATGTGCCTATACCTTGTGGACAGATTTAGAGAAACGATACCCAAATCTTTCATGAGGAAATATTGATGAAATTCTTCATAAAACTATTGCTTTTCACAAAATGAAGCCAAGTGATCCAAACTTTGATAAATGCCTATTTGAGCTCCGTGATCTTATGCATGCTAAAGGAGATGTCACCACTATCAACAACATTATCGTTGAATCCATTCGCATTCATAAACTTGAACATTGTCATGATCACTATTCTAACGAATCTCTTGTTCTTTATGACGAGGATTTCCCACTTGATGATGACAATGTGGAACATGACTATCTTGGTAAAGATGAGTTGTTCGACATCGAGCATGAAAAGATCATGAAGAATCTGAGTCTTATGGCAAACTTTAAGGATTACATGTCCAGAGGAAAAGAGTGGATTCTTGACAGTGGATGTACGGATCATACGACTGGTGATAAAGACATGTTTCAAGAGATCACGCCTAATCAAGGTCCTCGAAGGTATGTGATCTTTGGAGTCAACTCTAAGGGTAAAGTACTTGGCCTTGGTAAGGTGGACATATCCCATGATAGCACTATTCAAAATGTTATGCTTGTTGAATTCGTTGGCTACAATCTTCTTTCCGAATCCAGACATGCCGACTTCGGTTTTAATGTGTTATTCACGAAAGTAGGTTCCCAAGTGTTTCGTCAAGATAATCATAAAATGGTCTTTACCGGTTTCCGTAGAGGTGATCTCTACATTGTTGATTTCACTAAGAGATCCAAACCTCATACTTGTCTTATTGCAAAATCTTCTAAAGGTTGGCTTTGGCATACAAGACTTGGACATGTAGGCATGCGCAATCTAGATAAGCTAATTAAAGGTGATCATATATTTGGTGTGTCACAGCCCTGGAAATTGATTGCATTAGTTGCATCATGTGCATCATGTCATCATGTTTATTTTCAAATGAACTTGAAATGGGGACTTTCATACCCTAGCACCTCATTAAATAAACCAAATTCCAAACCCTGAATTTACAATGATTTCCAAATGCTCCTAAAAAATGTTCACTGTTTCTGATAAATGATGGCAACAACATATTAGGGGACATCTTAATTTTCAAACAAATATAGCATTTTAAAATACCCATTAATGGTACTGAAATCAATTAATAAAGCATTATAAATATGTTAGTTGTCCAAAAATGCCCAAACCTTTTTGGGGAAATTTGATTATAATCAGACTATATTTAATAAAATATTGGGCATTAATGTGCTAGGTATCTTGGTCTCACAAAAATAAAAGAAGATTGTCAGAATAAAAGAAAACAGAAACTAAAAAAAAGAGAAAAGGGAGCTTACCTGGCAGCCCACAAGAGTCGGCCCAGTCCAGCCCCACTCCCTGTCGTCTTCCTCCTCGCCAGGGGGATGACGGCATGGCGCACGCACAGGAGGCGCGGCCACCTCCTGCTTGCCGCGGACGAGGAGCCCCGAGCTTATCTCCTCGCCCAGGAGATACCCCGTCGCCCCCTCCATCGATTCGCCTCTCTCCCTCGCTCTCTTCCCTCTCCCCTGATCCTCTCCCTCCCTCTGCTCGCCATGGTGGCCGTCGAACCTCGTTGCGATTCGCTCCGCCTGGTGCTTCCCCGAGCTCATCATGATCTCCAGGAGCCCCACAGTGAGCCCTGCTCCATTCCCCCCTCTTCCCGTGCTTCCTCGCGCTCCGTAGCCCCATGCCCGCACACGACCGAACTCCGGCCACCACCAAAGTCGTCGTGGTCATCGACTCCGGCGACCCCGCGTCCTTCCGTTGCCCTAGGTGGATGCGCGCGAACCCTAGCTGTCCGTAGATGCTTTCCGCCACTCAATGGTCGCCGGAGGAGGATTTCTGGCGATCCCCGCCGACTCGGCTCGCTGCCGGCGGCCTCCCTCCGTCGAAGCCGACGTGGCCAGGTTAGTTAGCCACTAACCACCCCACTTAGCCGCTAACCAGAGGGCCCCACAAGGGGTCAAAGCTCAATTAGCCTTTGGTTTGACCGGGGATTAGACCTGGGTCACTGACCAGTGGGCCCCAGTGGCCAGGTTTGACCTGGACTCGGTCTAGTTGACCTGCTGACATAGGCATGACCTCAGCATGACGCAATAAATATTTTCTGTAATAAAAATAATTCTAGAAAATGCTTTAAACTTCTAAAAATCATAGAAAATAATCTATAGCTCGGATGAAAATAATTTATATATGAAAAATGATCAAAAAAATCCAATGAATCTGTTTATGCCATGATCATGCATGTTTGAACAAGTTAATCTCACCAAATAAGACATTTTATGATTAGGGCAATATATGAAATATCATTTGGAGTAGGAATTCAAACTTGTTTGAATTCCAATTTAATTAAGTTGGATAATTATTCCTCTAGATCAATTCAGTACCTTAATATGCCATGTCATACATCATGATTGTTGCATTCCATTGAATGTGTTCTTTCTTCCTGTTTGCCGGTATTCGTTCCCTCTCGGTAGACGATGGTTCCGACGATGTGAACGTTGACACTAATGAAGAGAAGTATTTCTTCGGAATTGTCAGGCAAGCAAAAAAAACCTTGAGCATACTGATATCAGCCCACTCCCTCGCTCTTGCTCTCTTTTACTGCATTAGGACAACAACGATTCAACTGTTACACGTTCTCGGTAGTTGAACCCATTCCTTTGCATGACCTGTCTTTGCCACAGTAAATAGTTGAAAGCACTTAGCATGAGTACCAACTGTTTGAGCCTTGTTGTGCTTACTCATACATGCATGCTTACTTACTATGCCTGCTATGCTTAGAGTCGCGGAATGGCAGTGTTCATGTCCTATGGTGTGAGAGCTAAGTGTGTGACCACGATTTGGTAAAGGTAACGAGGAGAGGTCATGTAGGAGTACATGGCGGGTTGTCTCATTGGGACCGTCCTTAAGAATTGAGTTTTGTGTATGTTATCCAATACAAGATACTACCACACATTGGGCCCTGAAATATGACCCCGCTCGAACTATTAATCGCCTAGACCTCTGTCCAGGAGTTGCGATTAGTTTCTAGTGTTTGTAGGAAAAGTGATGGCGGCCGTGCATAGCGCTGCCCGACGGGGTGGACTATGATGCGGTACAGGCACAGTGGCACGATGTACCAGGTGGCACCCGAACGGTGGGTTTGGGAACCCTGCGCACATCGTTTGAGACCATAGTGGAAAGTTCGGCCGGACTTCCGTGCGGGTTCAACCTCGGATAGGCGATAAACCTGGACTAGGGTCTTGTGTGGTTGACGGTCGTGGACGACGCCCATGCCAGTGCTTCCGCTTGAAGGTTGCCGAGATGCATGACATGCATATGGTGCTAAGTGGCGAGAGCGTGTGTGAAGAAGTATACCCCTGCAGGGTGAAATAATTTGTTCGAATAGCCGCGTCCTCGGATATGGACTACTTGGAGAACTTATGTGGTTCATAGACAACTGGAAGTGGATACTCGAAAATACGCAAGATAAGCGTGAGTGCTATGGATGGCCTTCTCGTAGGGAGACGAAAGTGGATCCATAGTGGTGTATGGATGGCCTTCTCGTAGGGATACTGATGCATATGTAGTTAGTTCTGATGTAAGTCTTGCTGAGTACTCTTGTACTCACGTTTGCTTAATTTATTTATTTTTGCAGAGGAGACGCTAGTCTCATTAGCGGTATTTATGACGTGAAGTTCGAAGTTGACCGGGTTAGCTTGGGAATCCCAGACAGAGGTCTGGTTCCTTTGGTAGGGTCGTTGTTGCTTTTCACGCTCCTCTAGCCACTGTTGTAGATGTCTGTACCCAGACATCTTTAACTTCCACTTGCTTGTTTGAATGCTCTGTATGTAGGGTCTTGTGATCTCTGTTTGTAACATCTATTGTAATGGCTCTTCCGAGCCTTTAAAATAAATGTTGAAATGTTGTATGGTTATGTTGTGATGCCATAGTTGTATCTATGCATATCGGGCATGTCGTGCGTACGTGTGACATGCAATGGTATGTATGGGATCCGACACCTAGTTGTGTGCCTTTAGTAGTACTCTTTACAGGGAACTGCCTCTTTGTGCTTTCACCGAGCCTTGGTAGCTTGCTACTGCTCCAGACACATTGATTGACCGGCATGTATCCTTCTTTGCTGCTGTGTCTGTCCCTTCGGGGAAATGTCTCGCAGTGTAATGGAGTCCCTGTAGCCTGCTACGACTCGCCTACGTGTAGTGATGGCATTTATGCCCCACGGTGTAATGGAGTCCTTGTAGCTTGCTATGACTCGTCTACACACGCTAGAGATCGACACCTGCATTGGTGGGTTACGTATGCCTATCCCTGTACGGATGTGCTACTTGGGTTCTACGACTAGTCATGTCGGCCCGGGTTCTTTGACATTTGAATGCTAGTGACATTATCACATACGTGAGTCAAAAGACGCAAATGGTCCCGGCCTAGGTAAGGTGGCAACCGTGGAGATAACCGTGCGTGAGACCGCAAAGTGATGTGATGTGTTACATGCTGGATTCTTATGGCTTAGGATCGGGCTCCCGACAGCTTTGGTATCAGAGCTTGACTGCCTATAGGATTACCAAGCCAAACTGGTCAATGTTGAGTCTAGAACTGCTTTAGTTATATAAGGTAATTGATTGTGGAAGGGAACGTAAGGCTCTTTTTACTCCTTTCCTTGTGTCATTCTAATTCTGAGTCACCCTCTTCTTTATTCTACGGGGATTAAGAACTAGGCCTTCTCATATATCTATTAGGAGGACGAGTTACTATGCTGGAGACCTGTCGCAAATTTGTTGTCTTCTTGGATCAGTGTCTCCATATGAATTCGTTGTCATTTTGTTAGTTTTCTTGTGCAGGTTGCCTCATATTTCATGCCCATACAGCCATTATGCTGTTCGAGTTATCCAAGGTTTCTAAGTTATCTGATGCAATTGCAAAACTCTTTCCTCTCGAGTTAATGTCTTTCAGGCCAGAGAAAGCACACTAATTTTTGAATTGAGGTACTATATTACCTCGACGTGTTTGATGAAGGTGCTTAGGAAACCGTGTTGTTCCAGTGAACCACCCAATAGTCTAGTGGTGTCTTATGTTTTCAGTGTGATAAATTTGGCCATCATCATCAAAGGCATGTTGTGATGCTACTTAGTCAATAGGTATCCTGTATCCGGGTTCTTGAACCCAAGGATCATTCTGCTCATTCCCGTTGATAATATTTGCTCGTTCCTTTAGGATATTAGTAACCTTGTTGTAGTTCTCAAGATGTGTGGTATATCATTCTTCCACTACCATGAAATAGTTATGGCAGAAGTTCTTTGTGAACGGAAGATCACAACATGAGTGCTCCTGATGAGTTCTCCATTCCATACTTGTGACTCTGCCAATCCTTCATTTCTACATGGATTATCTGGAAGAAACATGTTGAACTATGTTCGACATATTCAATCTATGCATTTACAACTCAGGAAAAATCAGGTGCTCTTGAGTTGTCCTTCTTCAATTTTATTTTGACCGTTATCTACAAATGGATAGTCAAGAGTATGTTATGCATTGAGTAATCAATGTCATCTATTCTTGTGATCTGTCAAGCCATTCTATTCCAGAATGACTAGGAGAAGCAAACTCCCGTATCTCATCCATTTCTTGGATTGGGTCAAAGCAGTTGTATTTCGCGGATCAAAATGCCAACTTAGCTTTTGCTCTGTTCTACCTTGAGGTATTACCCTCTTCATGTCAAGATTATCACGAGAACTATATTCCTTCTTATGAAATCTTGATGTAGTAATACTTCTCGCCATCATCATTCATCTCTCGGTCTCTATGTTGTTTGTAACCAGGATACCGACAAGGGAATCGTGATGTGTGAAATCAATACTCCTAGCAACTTTGTTGCTTGGTAGTTAATGGACAATAATATCACTCTTGGTGTGGTGATCATTGAATTGTCATACTAAGATTGATCGTGCTACCTAGTCCACTTTCCATGGTGCACTTTTCGGTCAATGAGTTAGGATTGTGTCAATCCTTTGCTCTGTTAATCGTATCGTCTTGTCTTGAAAAGCAAGATTGTTCTCGAGCTTGATAACATATCGGTGGATCGTGATTTTCCGAATATCTTCTCGGAAGTATTACCAAGGAGTTCCTTAACCCTTATGTTGAGTTCGTGACCATGGTGATCTTTCTATGAATCAACCCTTCTCCAAGAATCCGTGTTGGATATCCCTGAACTAGTTGGTTAAGCTAAACAACAACTTGGAGAGTTGGAAGATAGAAGCTTAATCTAACTTGTCTCATGTAAAAGGGATGTCTTGTGTTTTGTGCTTGTATGTGTAGAAGAAAGATGATATCTTCATCAATTGATCTTGTGACCAATTGATGCATCTATCATCTTGTACAACCATTGATTTGAGTTTGGGCTATCGTCAAATTAAAATCAGAACCAAAGATTTCTTTAATGTTGTTTTACTCGCGGGTTTATCCTCAAGCATACACTGTTATATCTTTTGGTCTGGCCAATGCTATCAACTTGCTCACATAGTTGTGGAAGTCCATCCATATGGATATCCCGATGAATTGTTGTTAAGCCCATTGACAAAATTTTCATCTCTTCCATGACTCATGATGAACATGAGGCTAGTGCTGGAAACTTTGTAGGTATATATTCGTGTCTTGTACATGAATCTTATGCATGGTGTAAGAAGTGACTTACTCTTGTTTCATGTGCATGTGGTGCAAGTTGCCGCCATGAACTTGAGAAAGGTCGTTTTGTTTTCTTGGAATCATCCCAAGTCAGTCATGCACGTGCGAAGTATTCTATGGTTTGGTAGACTGATCATCTCCATTCCACATGCAATCTCTAGCACACTAAGCCCCTGATTGACTTGTTCAAGGAAAAGAAGTTAAGTGCTACTCTTGAAGGTACCAGACGGACTTGCACCCGACTTCGTTATCCGCAATGATTGTTCCATCTGGAACTCGGCAGTGTTTTGTTGTAAGATTTCTATGTAGTCACAATTGTCCTGGACATTGTGTTCACATGTGTCTTGCAATCCAGCTCATGTTTTGGACTTGGCTTCCGTAGTTCATCTCCTGAGAATCTCGCAACGTCATCTCTTCGATTTGTGTTGCAACCTTCCACTTTCAGACATGCTGAGTCTGGAATATCCTGACACCAACCATATCTGAATCTCGGGCGGATATGATGGTTGGAACATTTCCCCAGGAATTATAACATTGGTCTCCCTGTAACCCGGTGAAGGAATGCTGTGGCTAACATACCTATCCGGAAGACCTATTACTATGATATCTTGAATCAGCAACCATAGCCACTGCCCCATGAGGTTCTCATATGACTTTTCAAAAGTTGTTTCTCATGGACCTTTTGAGATCCCGAAGTCCGACCATTACTTGATGTTCTAGATAGTAAACCTGACCTATGATTGGGGGTTGAAATAGTACATCAAGGAGAACATTAGAAGCGGAGTGCTAAATGTCTCTCGGTCGATCATCCAGATTTCGCTCCCTTGGCGTAGCTAAGGTGAAATCTGAGAAAGTGTTGTCTTCCTTTGCATCTGCATCCTCCATGATTATTCATCATGGTAGTATGGAGTGTTGCCAGGATCCTTAGCATGGATGTTGGTAAAATCCTAGTGAATATGGAGATGCTCAAGTTCTTGCGAGCACGCTCAGACACTGGGTTATACTCTCGGTATTTCTTGGAATGTGCCTTCCATCGCCGAGTTATGTTATAGCTC
Source organism: Hordeum marinum (assembly GCA_022496015.1). Classification (NCBI taxonomy): domain Eukaryota; kingdom Viridiplantae; phylum Streptophyta; class Magnoliopsida; order Poales; family Poaceae; genus Hordeum; species Hordeum marinum. Next base: position 229,377,977 of record CM039673.1, read on the forward strand.
TAGTTTCCATTCTGATCTGAGTATGCCATTCTTTCGAATTCCTTCAAATGATCGTTGTGAAATGCCTTAGGCTAGAATGAAGAGTTTCAATGATCTCTGTATCAAAAGTAATTCTCTTTGCCACTTAAGGGATAATCTTACGAGTCACCTTCCCCTAGGTGCCCGTTATGGTATTATGGCAATTAACTCCTCACTACTTTCAAACCTCTTCACCATCCGTCTTAGCGTAGAATTGTTTCCTACCAATTGAACCTCCGTCATCTGCTTCATTCACTGTTCTTGATGTGTGTTTTGTGCCTCAGCTCGAGAGATGTTATCACATCTCATTCTACGAGTTGATCATGAGTGCTCGATCTTAGGGAAGATCGAATCATGTAGAGCTCTCTATCCCTGTTGTTTTCTGCTGGATGAAGATTCCGAAGACAAAGAAGTCAGGATCGGCATAAAGCAATAAATCAACATCTTCGAGGAGAGCAACTGGATCGTGAAGATTGTGGTAGTTGTGTCCCCTTTGTCCTCACACCCTACGCCTGAATCTCGGGACGAGATTCTTGTTTAGTGGGGGTGAGTTGTCACAGCCCTGGAAATTGATTGCATTAGTTGCATCATGTGCATCATGTCATCATGTTTATTTTCAAATGAACTTGAAATGGGGACTTTCAAACCCTAGCACCTCATTAAATAAACCAAATTCCAACAAATGAATTTACAATGATTTCAAAATGCTCCTAAAAATCTTCACTGTTTTTGATAAATGATGGCAACAACATATTAGGGGACATCTTAATATTCAAATAAATATAGCATTTTAAAATACCCATTAATGCTACTGAAATCAACTAATAAAGCATTATAAATATGTTAGTTGTCCAAAAATGCCCAAACCTTTTTGTGGAAATTTGATTATAATCAGACTATATTTAATAAAATATTGGGCATTAATGTGCTAGGTATCTTGGTCTCACAAAAATAAAAGAAGATTGTAAGAATAAAAGAAAACAGAAACTAAAAAAAGAGAAAAGGGAGCTTACCTGGCAGCCCACCAGAGCCGGCCTAGTCCAGCCCCACTCCCTGTCGTCTTCCTCCTCGCCAGGAGGACGAGGGCATGGCGCACGCACAGGAGGCGTGGCCACCTCCTGTTTGCCGCGGACGAGGAGCCCCGAGCTTATCTCCTCGCCCAAGAGATGCCCCGTCGCCCCCTCCATCGATTCGCCTCTCTCCCTCGCTCTCTTCCCTCTCCCCTGCTCCTCTCCCTCCCTCTGCTCGCCATGGTGGGCGCCGAACCTCGCTGCGATTCGCTCCGCCCGGTGCTTCCCCGAGCTCATCGTGATCTCCAGGAGCCCCATAGTGAGCCCCGCTCCATTCCCCCCTCTTCCCGTGCTTCCTCGCGCTCCGTAGACCCGTGCCCGCACACGATCGAACTCCGGCCACCGCCAAAGTCGTCGTGGTCATCGACTCTGGCGACCCCGCGTCCTTCCGTTGCCCTAGGTGGATGCGCGCGAACCCTAGCTGTCCGTAGATGCTTTCCGCTGCTCAAATGGTCGCCGGAGGAGGATTTCCGGCGATCCCTGCCGTCTCGGCTCGCCGGCGGCGGCCTCCCTCCATCGAAGCCGACGTGGCCGGGTTAGTTGGCCACTAACCACCCCACTTAGCCGCTGACTAGAGGGCCCCACAGGGGGTCAAAGCTCAATTAGCCTCTGGTTTGACCGGGGATTAGACCTGGGTCACTGACTAGTGGGCCCCAGTGGCCAGGTTTGACCTGGACCCGGTTTAGTTGACCTGCTGACGTAGGCATGACCTCAGCATGACGCAATAAATATTTTCTGTAATAAAAATAAATCCAGAAAATGCTTTAAACTTCTAAAAATCATAGAAAATAATCTATTGCTCGGATGAAAATAATTTATATATGAAAAATGATCAGAAAAATCCAATGAATCTGTTTATGCCATGATCATGCATGTTTGAACAAGTTAATCTCACCAAATAAGATATTTTATGATTAGGGCAATATATGAAATATCATTTGGAGTAGGAATTCAAACTTGTTTGAATTCCACTTTAATTAACTTGGATAATTATTCCTCTAGATCAATTCAGTACCTTAATATGCCATGTCATACATCATGATTGTTGCATTGCATTGAATGTGTTCTTTCTTCCTGTTTGTCGGTATTCGTTCCCTCTCGGTAGATGATGGTTCCGACGATGTGAACGTTGACACTAATGAAGAGAAGTATTTCTTCAGAATTGTCAGGCAAGCAAAAAAACCCTTGAGCATACTGATATCAGCCCACTCCCTCGCTCTTGCTCTCTTTTACTGCATTAGGACAACAACGATTCAACTGTTACACGTTCTCGGTAGTTGAACCCATTCCTTTGCATGACCTGTCTTTGCCACAGTAAATAGTTGAAAGCACTTAGCATGAGTAGCAACTGTTTGAGCCTTGTTGTGCTTACTCATACATGCATGCTTACTTACTGTGCCTGCTATGCTTAGAGTCGTGTCGTGTCGGGACTGATACATCTGGGTGATGGATCGGAATGGCAGTGTTCATGTCCTATGGTGTGAGAGCTAAGTGTGTGAACACGATTTGGTAAAGGTAACGATGACATGTCATGTAGGAGTACATGGCGGGTTGTCTCATCGGGACCGTCCTTAAGAACTGTGTTCTGTGTATGTTATCCAAGACAAGATACTACCACACATTGGGCCCTGAAATATGACCCCGCTCGACTTATTAATAGCCTAGACCTCTGTCCAGGAGTTGCAATTAGTTTCTGGTGTTTGTAGGAAAGTGATGGCGGCCGTGCATAGCGCTGCCCGACGGGGTGGACTATGATGGGGTACAGGCACAGTGGCACGGTGTACCAGGTGGCACCCGAATGGTGGGCTTGGGAACCCTGCGCACGTCGTTTGAGGCCATAGCGGAAACTTCGGCCAGACTTCCGTGCGGGTTCAACCTCGGATAGGCGATAAACCTGGACTAGGGTCTTGTGTGGTTGACGGTCATGGCCGACGCCCACGCCAGTGCTTCCGCTTGAAGGTTGCCGGGATGCATGACGAGTATATGGTGCTAAGTGGCAAGAGCGTGTGTGAAGAAGTATACCCCTGCAGGGTGAAATAATCTGTTCGAATAGCCGCGTCCTCGGATATGGACTACTTGGAGAACTTATGTGGTTCATAGACAACTAGAAGTGGATACTCTAAAATACGCAAGATAAGCGTGAGTGCTATGGATGGCCTTCTCGTAGGGAGACGGAAGTGGATCCATAGTGGTGTATTGATTGGAGAATATGTGGACTCGTGTGTGCTATCCCACCTCAAAGAAAGCACTTGTAGTCGTAGTATAGGTTAGCCAAGAGTCAAAGCTGGCTTGCTGCAATAAACTCCACAACCCCCTTCATTAATACTGATGCATATGTAGTTAGTTTTGATGTAAGTCTTGCTGAGTACTCTTGTACTCACGTTTGCTTAATTTATGTTTTTGCAGAGGAGACGTCAGTCTCATTAGCGATATTTATGACGTGAAGTTCGATGTTGACCGGGTTAGCTTGGGAATCCCAGACAGAGGTCTGGTTCCTTTGGTAGGGCCGTTGTAGCTTTTCAGGCTCCTCTAGCCACTGTTGTAGATGTCTATACCCAGACATCTTTAACTTCCGCTTGCTTGTTTGAATGCTCTGTATGTAGGGTCTTGTGATCTCTGTTTGTAACATCTATTGTAATGGCTCTTCCGAGCCTTTAAAATAAATGTTGAAATGTTGTATGGTATGTTGTGAAGCCATAGTTGTATCTATGCATATCGGGCATGTCGTGCGTATGTGTGACATGCAATGGTATGTATGGGATCCGACACCTAGTTGTGTGCCTTTAGTAGTACTCTTTACGGGGAACTGCCTCTTTGTGCTTTCACCGAGCCTTGGTAGCTTGCTACTGCTCCGGACACATTGATTGACCGGCATGTATCCTTCTTTGCTGCTGTGTTTGTCCCTTCGGGGAAATGTCTCACAGTGTAATGGAGTCCCTGTAGCCTGCTACGACTCGTCTACGTGCAGTGATGGCATTTATGCCCCACGGTGTAATGGAGTCCTTGTAGCTTGCTATGACTCGTCTACACACGCTAAAGATCGACACCTGCATTGTTGGGTTACGTATGCCTATCCCTGTACGGATGTGCTACTTGGGTTCTATGACTAGTCATGTCGGTCCGGGTTCTTTGACATTTGAATGCTAGCGACATTATCACATACGTGAGTGAAAAGACGCAAACGGTCCCAGCCCAGGTAAGGTGGCAGCCGTGGAGATAACCGTGCGTGAGACCGCAAAGTGATGTGATGTGTTACATGCTGGATTCTTATGGCTTAGGATCGGGGTCCCGACAGCTTTGGTATCAGAGCTTGACTGCCTATAGGATTACCAAGCCAAACTGGTCAATGTTGAGTCTAGAACTGCTTTAGTTATATAAGGGAATTGATTGTGGAAGGGAACGTAAGGCTCTTTTTAATCCTTTCCTTGTGTCATTCTAATTCTGAGTCACCCTCTTCTTTATTCTACGGGGATTAAGAACTAGGCCTTCTCATCTATCTATTAGGAGGACGAGTTACTATGTTGGAGACCTGTCGCAAATTTGTTGTCTTCTAGGATGAGTGTCTCCATATGAATTCGTTGTCATGTTGTCAGTTTTCTTGTGCAGGTTGCCTCATATTTCATGCCCGTACAGTCGTTATGTTGTCCGAGTTATCCAAGGTTTCTAAGTTATCTGATGCAATTGCAAAACTCTTTCCTCTCGAGTTATCTGATGGAATTTACTTTAAAAATGTTCCATTAGTTTGTGATAATGAAAGTGCTATTAAAATTGGTCATAATCCTGTGCAACATTCTCGAACTAAGCATATTCAAGTTCGACATCATTTCATTCATGATCATGTTGCCAAAGGAGATATCAATCTTAAGCATTCTCGCACTAACAAGTAATTGGCCGATATCTTTACTGAGCCACTTGATGAGAAAACATTTTTTCACTTGAGGAGTGAGTTGAACATCATTTATGCTTCAAACTTGAGCTAGACTCACTCGGTTGCAAGCAAGGGCATGAGCTTTATTTTTATTTCCATGTTCTCGTATCTTGTTATCATATGCCATGGAATTCTATGCTCCCTTGCATTGCATCTAACCTTTTGTAGGTACTTGGAAGAACTTCATTCCACAAGATTGCCATCAACTCCAATTATAAGCAATCTCGTCATTACCAAGTATCCACAACCCTCTTGCTGATGGAAGGAAGAAGACAACAAAAAATATCCTTGACATAACTTGATCTTAGCTCCAAAATCTTAAGTGATATCATGTCAATTGGATATATCCATTGTTCTTCATTGCATGACTAACCTTTGTAGGTGACAAGTGTACTAGAACGAGAAGGAATGCTCCCAATTCAAGATGATTTTCTTCAACCTCGAGCATCCTCAACAAGTTCACCTACGAGCAACATCATCAACATCACTCAAAGGTATGTACTCATATCCTTGAAAAGGCTTTACTTGAAGTCATGGGCTAAAGCAACTCAAGTGATATGAAGACATTAAACTGCTTAATCGGAAAATGGTAACCCCATTCGGTAACCCCATTACTTTTATCTCTGTGAAAACAGAAACTTGGTATTTCATTCGGAGCCACTGATATAAATAACTCGGTTCTACCGAATTTGCAGATGAGTTGCACTACACAATCTCGATACCATCAATTTATTTATCCTAGAGTCACCGATTTTTGTTTGTTTTCTAAATATGTGTTTGTTTCTGTTCTTGTGATGTACTTGTTCCTTCGATGACCCCATTATTAAAAAAACAAAAAAACAAATTAGGAGGAGAAGAACAAACAACACTTCAGGGGAGAAATTCTTTATTCAAGGATTCCTAGCTCCAAGGAGAAGAAAACTAAAATTAGCAAAAGGGAGAGAAGTTACATTCAATGATTCCCTTAGTTCGTTTCTATGAACCCTACTGTCAATGACCCTTCTTCTTGAGGATCCCTTCCTTGTCAATGATCCCTGTCACTACTCCTAAGCTTAAGCTTTTTGGTAATTTATGCCAAAGGGGGAGAATATCAAAGCTTCATGCTAAAGGGAGAGTTAGACGCTTATGCAAAGGGGGAGATATGATTTAGGGGGAGTGGAAAAATATCAAAAGTTCACACTTATATAAACAAGGGGAGAATAACAATGTAGGGGGAGAAAACTATTTTTGGAGAAAAGTGTAAAGTGAACCAAGGATTACTTTTTCTCACCCTATCCAATCCCAATATCTAGATGCTGAGATTCAGGGGGAGAGGATGAACTACCACTTTCATATCTAAGGGGAGAATAGATATAAAAGATTAATGCTAAAGGAGGAGACATGTCAATCTTAAGGATTATCATATTTTATATGTTCTCCATATCTTGGTATCCTTTGAGTTCTATTGATTTTGATTGGTAGAATACTCTTGTGTTTCCTAACATTGTTTTCTCAAGTGTGTCTCTACTACTAGAATGCTAAATAACTCAAGGTAAGTATATGCATCATATCTTCGATCAAGATGATCTCCTGCTTCTTGAACATATTGTTTGCAAGAGTGAAGTCTTGATAAAGGATACACCTCATTCATATACATTTGATGCAAATAGCCAAGATACACATGACCTTTCATATCCCTTCTACTATTTGTGTGTCCATGCATTCCAAAGCAACTATCCTTGAAAGGACTGCACACATTTAGGGGGAGAAAATCTAAGTCATGTGTTTCTCAAATCTTCATTACATCCATGCATATCTTTATTTGAAGCTTTGATTGTATGTTGTCCTCAATTACCAAAAAGGTGGAGATTGAAAGCACAACATGCTCCCTTGGTGGTTTTGATAATTCATGACAACATACATTGTCTCTCGGACTAACACCTCTATGTAGTGTATTTCAGATAATAGTCCATGGAGAGTTGAGTTGGCAAAAGGATTGTGGAGATTGTGGAATTACCCAAGATGCAAGGAAATAGGTTGTCCAAGCTTCAAGCAAGAGGACTCTACATTTTACACTTGTGAGAAATCACTTTGAGTCCATAGGAAAGCCAATACTACTAAAAGGGGGTAAGGTTTTGTTGGTGAACAAAATGCTCATACGTGCACAAGTGATAGTCACCAAAAAACATCCGCAAGCTCTCCCACCAAAGTTTGTCTATAGCCAAACATTCAAAATTGGTGCAACCAACATTCCTATCCCGGTGCCACCGATTCCAAATCCTAGACAGACTCAGCCAAACCCTAACCCTTTGGTGCAGCCGACACTACTTTTGGCGCCACCGAGTTGGGATGCCAACTTTCTGCTATGCAAGTTCACATTTTTGGTCCATCCGAGAATGTCGAATCGGCATCACCGAGTTTGGCAATTCTGACCATTGGTCACCTTGTCGGTGCAACCGAGATTCCTATATCGGTCTCACCGAGTATCAAAAGTTGCCACCATTTGGTCACTTCGGTACCACCGAGATTAGCACACCGGTGTCACCGAGTCTAACTTTTTGTGTGTAATGGTTGGATTTCTGGGGATGCCTATGTATACCCCTCCACCACTACTTACTCGCAAGAGAAGCACTCAGAACTATTCCATACCTATCCTTTCAGATTTTCTGAGAGAGAACCACCTACCCTTGTGTTGAGATCAAGATCTTCCACTCCAACCATATGGATCTTGATTTCTAGCCTCCCCAAGTTGCTTTCCACCAATCCCATCTCTTCCACCAAGCCAAATCTGTGAGAGAGTGATTGTGTGTTTAGGAGTCTATCATCTTGAAGCACAAGAGCAAGGAGTTCATCGTCATTAGCGAGCCTATTACCTTTTGGAGGGTGGTGCCTCCTAGATTTGTAAGATGTCGCTTGGGAGCCTCCTACTTCATGTTGTGGAGTGAACCCATGAGCTTTGGGGATGTGTCTCATGAGTTTAATTTCTCTAAATTTCGTAGACAACCTCATGACAAGGAATTGCCTAGTAAAGATGAAATTATTGGTCTCGCTTCTGTTGCTGTGCCTCCTACTGATCCCTTAGAACAATATTTGCTAGACCATGAAAATGATATGCATATGAATGAGAGGAATGAAATAGATGAAATTTTCTTTGAGAAGCAGCCTATTTTGAAACATAACTTACCTATTGAAATACTTGGGGATCCTCCTCCACCCAAGGGTGGTCCTGTGATTGATCTCAAGCAATTACCCAATATGTTGAAATATGCTTATCTTGATGAAAAAGAGATATATCATGTTATTATTAGTGCTAACCTTTCAGAGCGTGAAGAAAAGAGATTATTGAAAACTCTGAGGAAGCACCATGCTGCTATTGGATATACTCTTGACGATCTTAAGGTCATTAGTCCCACTCTATGCCAACATAAAATTAATATGGAGCGTGATGCCAAACAAGTTATTGATCACCAACGACGATTGAACCCTAAGATGAAAGAAGTGGTAAGAAGTACTAAAGCTTCTGGAGGCAGGTATAATTTATCATGTTGCTGATAGTAGATGGGTTAGTCGCGTCCATTGTATCCCTAAGAAGGGAGGTAGTATCGTTGTTCCTAATGATAAAAATGAATTGATCCCGCAAACAATTGTTATAGGTTATAGAATGGTAATGATTTTAGGAAATTAAATAAATCTAATAAGAAAGATCATTACCCTTTACCTTTTATTGATCAAATGCTAGAAAGATTATCCAAACATACTCACTTTGGCTTTCTAGATGGTTACTCTATATTGTCTCAAATACTTGTATCAACCTAGGATCAAGAAAAAAACACTTTTACTTGCCCTTTTGGTACCTTTGCTTATATACCTATGCCTTTTGGTTTATGCAATGCACTTGCTACCTTTCAAAGATGTATGATGGCTATATTCTCTGAGTTTTGTGAAAAGATTCTTGAGGTTTTCATGGATGATTTTTCTATTTATGGAACTTCATGTGATGATTGCTTGAGCAACCTTTGTCGAGTTTTGCAGAGATGTGAAGAAACTAATCTTGTCCTGAATTGGGAAAAGTGCCACTTTATGGTTAATGAAGGTATTGTCTTGGGGCATAAGATCTCCAAAAGAGGTATTGAAGTTGATAAAGCTAAAGTTTATGCTATTGAAAAAAATGCCGTGCCCTACGGATATCAAAGGTATAAGAAGTTTCCTTGGTCATGCTGGTTTCTATAGGAGGTTTATCAAAGATTTCTCTAAGATTTCTAGGCCTCTCACAAACCTTTTGCAAAAATATATTCCGTTTATTTTCGATGATGATTGCGTAGAAGCATTTGAAATTCTTAAGAATGCCTTGATTACCGCACATGTTGTTCAACCACCCGACTAGAACCTACCTTTTGAAATTATGTGTGATGCTAGTGATTATGTTGTTGGTTTTGTCCTAGGACAAAGAGTCGATAAGAAATTAAATGTTATCCATTATGCTAGTAAAACTCTAGACAGTGCTCAAAGAAACTATGCTACTACTGAAAAGGAATTTCTAGCAGTTGTGTTTGCTTGTGATAAGTTTAGACCTTATATTGTTGATTCCAAAGTAACTATTCACACCAATCATGCTGCTATTAAATACCTTATGGAGAAGAAAGATGCTAAACCTGGACTTATTAGGTGGGTCCTTCTACTACAAGAATTTGACTTGCATATCATTGATAGAAAGGGTGTTGATAACCATGTGGCAGATAACTTGTCTACGTTAGAAAATGTTCTTGATGACCCACTAACTATTGATGATAGCTTTCCTGATGAAGAATTAGATGTCGTGAATACTTCACATAATGCTCCTTGGTATGCTAATTACGCCAATTACATTGTTGCTAAATTTATACCTCCTAGTTTCACATACCAACAAAAGAAAAAGTTCTTGTATGATTTAAGGCATTACTTTTGGGATGAGCCACATCTTTATAAAGAAGGACTAGATGGTATTATTAGACGTTGGGTACCTGAGCATGAACAGGAACAGATCTTACGCAAGTGTCACTCCGAAGACTACGGAGGACATCACGCTGGAGATAGAATTGCACACAAGGTAATACAATCTGGGTTTTATTGGCCTACTATCTTCAAGGATGCTCATAAGTTTGTCTTATCCTGTGTTGAATGTCAAATAATTGTAATATTTGTAGACGTCGGGAAATGCCTATGAATTACTCTCTTGTTATCGAACCATTTGATGTCTAGGGCTTTGATTATATGGGGCTTTTTCCACAATCTAATGGGTATACTCATATTCTAGTTGTTGTTGATTATGTCACTAAGTGGGTAGAAGCTATTCCAACTAGTAGCACTGACCATAACACTTCTATTAACATGCTTAAAGAAGTTATTTTCCCTAGATTTGGAGTCCCTAGATATTTGATGATTGATGGTGGTTCACATTTTATTCATGGTGCTCTTCGTAAATTGCCCGCTAAATATGATGTTAACCATAGAGTTGCATCCCCTTATCATCCTCAGTCTAGTGGTCAAGTAGAATTGAGCAATAGAGAGATTAAATTGATTTTGCAAAAGATAATTAAGAGATTTAGGAAGAATTGGTCTAAGAAACTTGACGGTGCATTGTGGGCTTATAGAACTGCTTAGAAAAATCCTATGGGTATGTCTCCGTATAAGATGGTTTATGGTAAAGCATGTCACTTACCTATAGATCTAGAACATAAGGTGTCGTGGGAACGATCCTGGCAGTAGATGGTAGGGTACGAAGGGAGAGGGCAGAGTCCTAGCTATGGCGAGGATGTACACACAGATGTATGAGTTCAGGCCCCTCTCGTGGAGGTAACAACCCTACGTCTTAGTGCTCGGGAGCTTTAGGTCGTGTGGAATGTTGAGATTACAATGGTTGGGAACCCTTGTGCAGGAGGGGAGGGGCGGCTTATATAGAGTTCGCTACCCCTCATAATTATCCCGCATCTAAGAGCCTGGTCGTGGGGTTTAAAGTCTGCCGTTACAGGTAACGTATGTAATAAAAGCTACTAATGACCATTGAACCAGCCTCTACTCGTTGGGCTCTTGATGGTGGATCCTGGTCTTCTGGCGTCGAGTTAAAGCGAGGTATTCCGAGTGACACGTGACTGCCGAGTAAGAGCGAGAGTCTCCAAGTGGATTACTGTTGAGTGACTTTGAACGTCTCCAGGGATCCACTCAGAAGTTCATTCTTGATCTTCAAGTGCTCCCATTTGGTGTCCTTAGGTAGGGTATGTGGGCCTTGCCTAGCACCCTACCCTAGGTACATATCCTCGTCATTAGCCCCCGAATGGATCGGGGTTTGAGTGGTGGACGGAGGTATCAACATAGACCTTGAGTTAGTGCATCAAATCCTCCAAATGATATTTGGGATTTCCATGGAACTTGCATCGATTGAACTCTGAGCATTCGCATTCATTCAGGATCGACACGCAAAATCTTCCGAATGATATTCGGGGCTTCAATCGAAACTTGCGTCGACTGAATTCTTCTCTGCTCGCCCGGATCCATTCAACCTTAAAACTGCCCGAGTGGATGTTTAGCATTTCTTTTGCTCCAAGTGAACTGACAATATCTTGGGAGGCAACGGGTCGGTCTAACAGACCCAAATTTTCTGGGATACGAAAATTTGGGAAGCATGCGCGATTATGACGCCACGATCAGGGCAAGTGGAGGCACGACCGGGTCATATCGCCACGTACCGGGTGCCGTCAGTGGTTGGCCTGTGCGGTAACCTCGCGGGTCCACTGGTCAGTGAGACTCTCGGCAGCATATAAAGCTTTCTGTGCTACAGTTCGCACAGTACTTCCGCCAGTTCTTTCTCTCTTTTCCTCCGCCTCCTCTACTCCCGGCGCCCCACTCCGATACTCCTCGACGAGAACTGTCGAGTCGACGATGAAGAACACGACAGAGAAGCTGGAGCGGGCGAAGAAGGGGGCGACGAAGCTCAAGGTCCAGAAGCCCTCAACTGCCCGGTTCACCGTGCCGGCAGGTTGGATGCAGGGGGATTTTTCCCCCTCTGTAGTCACTCGCGAAGACATGGAGGGCCTCCTCTCTGACGGGCTCGTGGCGAATGGCGCTTGGAGGTTGCCGGGGGAGGAGCGCGAGCCGGAGCCATGCGACGGGGAGTGGATTCTTCTTCTGTCCCATGTCTAAAAGGTTTTTCCATGCCTCCCCACACGTTCTTTAGGGGATTTCTAAACTTTTTTGGTGCTCAACTGCACCACCACTCGCCAAATACCATCGCCTATCTATCTGCATTCGTCACTTTATGTGAGTGTTTCCTGGGTTGCTCTCCTCATTGGGGGTTGTTCAAGCACCTCTTCACGGTCAGATCCTAGACCATGAAGAAAGCCCTCACCAACGATGGGAAGGCTCATGTGCTCCGGCTGTGTGGAGGTTTAGGGGTTCAGAAAAGAGCCCATAGTTCCTTCCCTGTCATGACTTTTCCCGAGTCCGTCAAAGGATGGCAGTCGACTTGGTTCTACTGCAAAGACGTAGCATCACCCAATATGTCGACCGGACTTCCCCCCTTTACACCCGACCGCCCCGATGTTCTCAAATCTCTAAGGGTGACCGAAGAGGAGCATGTACAAGTGGGTATCTTTGTTGAAGCGGTGGTGCAACTGATCCGGGGCGGAGTGACGGGAATGGATTTGCTGGAGACGTTCCTCGGTCGACGCATTCAGCCGCTCCATGCCAGAGACCACACCATGTGGCACTACGCGGGCCCAGAGGGCACGATCAAGATGCATCCAGAGGAGGTTCCACAGAAAACTATCGAGCAGTGGCTTCGTAGCATCACTGGAGCTTGCGACAATCCTCTAGGAGCCAAGAGGGTCCGACCTTACTCGGCCGAAAACCCGTCAAAGAATCCGGTGAGTTGTGTGGTGTCGACTGATGTTGCACTGTCGAGTGATACTTTGACTTATAAACTAACTTACTTCCTTGAATCATGTAGGAGTGGACGAACATGCACTCGCCCGTTAACAACGGGAACCATGTGGAAGATGGTGTGGTGAGCGAGGGTAGTAGCATGGACGGCGACTTTCTTTCCGACACCGACGACGAATACAAAGACTCCGGGGAAGAGGAAGAGGTCGAGTCGCCTCCCCGGTGCGAAGGTCGCACCAAGACCCGCCAGGATCCGGCAGCTATTGAGGACAGGGCTCCGGGCCCTAGTGAGAAGAACCCGAAACGGAGCCGCCCTTCGATCGTTGAGTCGAGTGAAAGACTGGCCAAGCAACCCAAGCAAGCCGTCACCAAGCCTTGCAACGCTCTGCCTCGCATGAGGGTGGCCATACTTGTCGTCTCCACGTTAGTGTTTATTTCCGAATTTTTTCTGTCGGCTGAAGTCTGGAGTTGTATCTGACCGAATGCCACTCAATCCGTTAGAGCTGCTACATCTGTGACCTTACCTCATCGGGATGGAGGGGAAGCGATGGATGTTGACACTGCTGATGCTGCCACTTCTCATAGAGGTAAGAAAGTTGTTGGTTCGTCCGGATGGGACTCGACACATGTAGATGTTAACACTGTCGGTTGTCATTGCGGAGGTCATTCAGGTGGAGGACGGCAAGGAGCCACTGGACACTTCACGTGCTCGTACCCGGAGGGCATCATCGGCACAAGCGCTTCAGCGCTCGACTACAGAGTCTTCCCAAGGGAGAGGTGGCTCGACACAACCCAGGGCTGAACCCGCGGCACCTTTGTCACATGCTCCTCCGGCCCTCTCGACCATTGTGACATCGACTCCAACTGGACCCCCTCAGACTGCTTCAGCTGCCCCAGCGATCACGCCAACCCCACCTATGACGGCCTTCTCTCTGCATCCCACCCCGAAAGATCAGACCGGAGCTGCGAAGGAAGCCATGATTCAGGCGGAGCAGCTCATGCTGAGAACCAAGGAGGTGTTCGAGGCTAGCAAACTGGCTTTTGACGTCGGTGCAACCATCCATACCAATGTCAGAGTAAGTTCGATTGTAATTCCATTGTCGATTGAATTCCTGTCTTCTCTTAGCTGTATTGTCGATTCGCAGCTAAGTTGTTGAGTGAATGGATTACTATCGACTCGACGAGGTTTTAAACTTAGGCGAAACATGTTTCGTAGCTAAGCCCCTGAGTGTGAGGATTGCTCATCACTCGGAGTATTTTTGGACTTAGGTGAATGTCGATTCGCAGCTAAGTTGTCGAGTGAATGGATTACTATCCACTCGACGAGGTTTTTAACTTAAGCAAAATGTGTTGCGCAACTAAGGCCCCGAGTGTGAGGATTGCTCATCACTCGGAGTATTTTTGAACTTAGCCGAATGTCGATTCACAGCTAAGTTGTCGAGTGAATGGATTACTATCCACTTGATAAGATTTTTAACTTAGGCGAAACGTGTTTCGCAGCTAAGCCCCCGAGTGTGAGGATTGCTCATCACTGGGAGTATTTTTGAACTTAGGCGAATGTCGATTCACAGCTAAGTTGTCCAGTGAATGGATTACTATCCACTCGATGAGGATTTTAACTTAGGCGAAACATGTTTCGTAGCTAAGCCCCAGAGTGTGAGGATTGCTCATCACTCGGAGTATTTTTGAACTGAGGCGAATGTCGATTCGCAGCTAAGTTGTCGAGTGAATGGATTACTATCCACTTGACGAGGTTTTTAACTTAGGCGAAGCGTGTTTCGCAATTAAGCCCCCCAAGTGTGAGGAAATCTCATCACTCGGAGTATTTTTGAACTTAGGCGAATGTCGATTCGCAGCTAAGTTGTCGAGTGAATGGATTACTATCCACTCGACGAGGTTTTTAACCTAGGTGGAATGTGTTTCGCAGCTAAGCCCCCGAGTGTGAGGATTGCTCATCACTCGGAGTATTTTGGAACTTAGGCGAATGTCGATTCATAGCTAAGTTGTTGAGTGAATAGATTACTATCCACTCGACGAGGTTTTGAACTTAGGAGAAACGTGTTTTGCAACTAAGCCCCCAAGTGTGAGGATTTCTCATCACTCGGAGTTTTTTTTGAACCTAAGCGAAGACGGATTGCAAATAGGCCATCGAGTGAATGGACTGCTATCCACCAGACAGGGTTTTTAACCTAGGTGAAACATGTTTCGCAACTAAGCTCCCGAGTGTGAGGATTGCTCATCACTCGGAGTATCCCCAAGAATGTAACTGCACGGTTGGAATCGACGAAGTATATATCGCAGAATCGTGAATTGCATTGATGAAGAATTCTTATTACATCAGAAAACTCTTGTCTCAAGTGTAAAAACACCGGAGCAGATCTGCATTCCAGGCTCGTGGCTCATCTATCTGTTTCATGAGATTATACAGGTGATAGGCTTCATTGTTTAGCACCTTAGTGATGACAAAAGAGTCTTCCCATACAGGAGCAAGCTTGTGAGGTCGGTGTTGATTCACCCGAAGCACCAAATCTCCCTCATGAAATTCTCGACACTTGACATTCCTTGCATGGAAGCGCCGCAGATCTTGCTGATAGGCAGTGGTCCGAATTAGAGCCATCTCTCGCTCCTCCTCCAGAAGATCTACCCCATCTTGTGTGGCCTGTTCAACTTCAGCCTCAGATTATAGCTCCACTCGAGGAGAATTGTGGGCCAAGTCACTCGGCAACATGGCTTCAGCGCCATAAACAAGGAAGAAAGGAGTTCGTCCAGTCGACCTATTAGGCGTTGTCCTCAATTCCCACAAAACATACGACAGCTCAGTTACCCACGCACTAGCATCATGATCCAAATCGCGCATGAGATGAGGCTTCAGACCTTGTAGACTGAGACCATTAGCCCGCTCAACTTGCCCATTGGTTTAAGGATGTGCAACAAGAGCATAATCCGCTCGGGTGCATTGGGAGTTACAGAATCTCCTTAATTCTTCGGAGTCAAAATTAGTGTCGTTGTCCATGATCATGTTGTGCGGAATGCCATATCGGATAATGATCTCCCTCCTGAACGTGACCGCCATATGGGAGTTCAGCTTCTTAATGGGCTTGGCTTCAATCCACTTGGTGAATTTGTCGACTGCTACCAACAGGTGGGTGAATCCTCCTTTTCCGGGTCGGAAGGGACCCACCATGTTGAGTCCCCAAACCACAAATAGCCAGGCGAGAGGAATTGTCTTCAGAGCAGACGCTGGCTTGTGCAATAGATTCGCATAGAACTGGCAGCCCTCACAGTGATCAATGATGTCCTTAGCCATCTCATTAGCTCATGGCCAGTAAAAACCAGCTCGGTATGCTTTAGCGACGATCGCCCTCGAAGACGCATGGTGGCCGCAAGTTCCCGAGTGGATTTCGTCTAGAATCATCCGACCTTCCTCATGGGGAATGCAGCGCTGGGTGACACCAGTCACACTCTCTCTGAATAGCTGATCTCCCATCATAGTGGAAGTCTTGGACCTGTGCACAATCTGTCGAGCCTCTGCTTCATCTTCGGGGAGCTCTTGTCTGAGGATATAGGCAATGTATGGCACAGTCCAATTGGGAATGATAACCAGAATCTCCACTAGGTCAATCACAGAAGGAACATCGACTTCAGTCGAGTCAGAGGAGCTCAAAGCTTGTGGGGGCTCTTCGGTGAAGGGATCCTCTTGAACCGAAGGAGTTTGCAAGTGCTCCATGAACACACCGCTGGGGACAGGCCATCGAGTGGAACCAATCTTGGACAGCTCATCGGCCGCTTGATTTTTTAGTCGGGGAACATGATGAAGTTCTAGGCCTTCAAATTTCTTCTCCAACTTTCGGACTGTATTGTAGTATCCAGTCATAGCGGGATTTCTAACATCCCACTCTTTCATCACTTGATTCACCACCAAATCTGAGTCGCCATAAACCATCAGGCGCTTGATGCCGAGTGAGATAGCCATGCGTAACCCATACAAAAGTGCTTCATACTCTGCCTCATTGTTGGAGGAATCAAAGTGGATTTGCAAGACATGGCTAAGCTTGTCACCTCTGGGGGATATCAAGACAACACGAGCATCGGACCCATTCAACATTTTGGAGCCGTCGAAGAACATTGTCCAATGCGCTGAGTGAACTTGGATGGGTTCTTGTTGTTCAGTCCACTCGGCCATGAAATCAGCCAATGCTTGGGACTTGATTGCTTTCTTGGCCTCGAATCTGATGTGAAAGTGTCCAAGCTCAATTACCCATTTAGCCACTCGACCTGATGTGTCATGATTATTGAAAATCTCGGACAAAGGAGCATCACTTACGACTGAAATCGAATGGTCCTAGATATAATGCGCCACCTTCTTTGTTGATAGGTAAATACCATACACCAGCTTCTGATAGTGTGGATATCTTTGCTTTGAGGGGGACAATACTTCGGAGACATAATAAACTGGCCGCTGGACTTTATAGATTTTACCCTCCTCTTCTCGCTCGACAGTCAGCATTGTACTGACGACCTGATTTGTGGCCGCGATGTACAGGAGCAAGGGCTCTTTGCTGGCAGGAGCGGCAAGCACTGGCTGGGTAGAGAGCAGGGCTTTGAGCTCAACAAACACTGCTTCGACTTCGGGAGTCTAGTCGAATGTGTTGGACTTTTACATCAATTGATATAAGGGCAGAGCCTTCTCACCATGACGAGCAATGAATCGACTCAATGCTGCCAAGAAACCTGTGAGCTTCTAAACGTCGTGCACTCGCACGGGAGCCTTCATACGGGTAATGGTGCTGATATTCTCGGGATTAACATCAATTCCTCGCTCGGAAATGAGAAAACCGAGCAACTTGCCGCTAGGGACATCGAAGGTACATTTTGCTGGATTCAGCTTTATGTCGAATCGCTTTAGATTGGCGAATGTGTTGGCCAAGTCAGCGAGCAGGTCGGAACCTTTGCAGAACTTGACCACTATATTGAACATGTACGCCTCGACATTCCGAGGGATCTGGTTGAGTAAACATTTCTGAATCATGCGCATAAAAGTAGCGCCGAAATCCTTAAGACCAAAAGGCATGGTGATGTAGCAAAATCACCTGAATGGGGTGACTAAGGCTGTCTTTATTTCGTCCGGGCCATACAGACGGATTTGACGGTACCCAGAATAAGTGTCCAAAAATGAAAAACGCTCGCACGCCGCTGTCGAGTCAACAATTTGATCTATGCGGGGGAGCGGAAAATTGTCTTTGGGCACACCTTATTGAGATGTTTGAAGTCAATGCACATGTGCAACGACTTATCTTTCTTTGGCACCATCACAACATTTGAGAGCCACTCGGAGTGGTAAATCTCCCGAATGAACTTGGCTTGCAAGAGACGGGCAACTTCTTCTCCGATTGCCTTGCGCTTCTCCGCCGCTGATGAACGCAAATGCTCCCTAATGGGCTTGGCTTTCGGATCCACTAGTAGACGGTGCTCAGCCAGCTCCTTGGGAATCTCCGGCATGTTAGAAGGCTTCCATGCAAAGATATCCCAGTTCTCACGGAGTAACTAGATGAGCTCGGCTTCCGATTTACTGTCGAGTGTTGTTGAGATATTCGTCGGGGCAGCAGTTGGATCCGTCGTGGATGTGCACCTTCTTCACTTCCCCTGCCGATTGAAATCCCGACTCGGAAGCTGGCTTCTTTGCATGGAGCAAATCAGCAGGGTCAACGGTTTTCTTGTATTCCTCCAGCTCGACCATGGCCATGTGTTGATCGGCAATCTTGGAGCCTTGCTAGAGACACTCTTTGGCCCGCTGTCGATTGCCAGTGACCATGATCACGCCCTTAGGGCCTTGAATTTTTAGCTTGAGATACACGTAACATGGTCGGGCCATGAAACGTGCATAAGCGGGCCGACCCAAGATGGCGTGGTAAGCACTCTTGAAATCCACGACTTCAAATGTCAACTTTTCTTTTCAGAAATTTTTGTCATCTCCGAATGTCACATCCAATGCTATCTGGCCGAGTGACTTGGCTTTCTTTCCTGGGATGACCCCGTGAAACTGCATGCTGCTCTCGCTCAGACGGGACATCGAAATGCCCATACCTTTCAGGGTATCCGCATAAAGAATGTTCAGGCCGCTGCCACCATCCATGAGGTCCTTTCTGAGTCGAGTCACTTGCACCACCGGATCAACTACCAGAGCCAGCCGATCAGGAGTGGCCACATGAGCAGGATGGTCTGTCTGGTCGAATGTGATAGCATATTGGGACCATTTGGGGTAGGTGGGGGTGTCTGGCACAGCCATGTTGATTTCACTATTGATGTCTTTCAGACGACTCTTGCTCTCGACTTCAGCAAAGATCACCAGTGTTGCAGTGACATCCGGGAATGTTTCCTTTCCTCGTCTTCATCTCCCTTTTCAGGAGATTTCTCACTTGACTGGTCTCCCTTGAATTGCTGGATAAGGGTTCGACACTATCGAGTGGTGTGCTTGGGCAAAATCAGGTTGCCTTCTGTGTCTTTCCTCGTGTGAATCACAGGCGGCAGATCCATGATATCAGTTCCTGACTGACCTTTCCCCTTCTTGGGGGCATACTGAGCCTTGGATTTGCCCTTGGTCTTCGACTGAGTCGCCAGCGCCGCTGCCTCTGCTGGAGACGGGTCTTCAGCCTTCCGCTTCTGTTTCCGATTGTTGCCACCGCCAGACTCATTGGCGACAACTCTTCCTTTGCCGCTACGGAGGTGGTCTTCTTCCTCGCCATTGGCGTACTGGGTGGCAATTTCCATCATCTTGCCGAGTGAAATATCACCAGTGCGCCCGAACTTCAGGTACAACTCCCTGTATCTCACACCGGCCTTGAAAGCACAAACAGCGTGGTGTTCCGACACATTCTCCATCGTATGATGCAGGGTGGACCATCATTGAATATAATCCCTTAAGGTTTCATTGGGCTTCTGGACGTAGTGTTGTAAGTCGACCAGACCTGCCCGGCGCTTGCAAGTGCCCTCAAAGGTCCGGATAAACACTCGGGCAAGATCTTCCCAACAATGTATGCTGGAAGGAGCCAAATGATTTAACCAAGCTCGAGCTAAACCATCCAACATGAGGGGAAGGTGCTTCATTGCAACATTTTCATTTCCACCGCCAATCTGCACAGCCACTTGGTAATCATCTAACCAAGTCTCTGGCTTTGTTTCACCAAAAAACTTTCCAATCCCTGTCGCCATTCTGAAGTTGGGGGGAATCTCTGCAGAACGTATAGCTCTACTAATAAACTCGGGACCAGACACCACAGCTGAGCTTCCACTCGGAACATCTCTGTCGAGCCCTTCTCTATAGGCTCTGCTCTTGTCGATCTGCTTCTGAACAAGATAGGCGTGGGCGTTAAAGTCCGCGTCCCGCTCATCATCGAAGGAGCACATGTCGTCCTGGCACTAGGGCACGTACAGACCACTCCGTGGAGGAGTAGGCACTCGATGGTGGTCTTCGCGGTGATGCTGATCTCTTTATTGCCCTTCACGAAAACTGCCGCTTCGACGACGCAAGGGCGATCCAGGGTTGTGTGTCGACTGAATGGTCTCTGCCTTGGGTGAATTGATGTGCATCCTATTACGGGACTAAGAAACTGCTGAATTCTGACGCTGCTCTGCATCCAAAAGCGCTCTGATCTGCATCAGCCCTCTACCAGCCTCTAACCGGGACGACTGAATGGAATCCGCTATGCTAGCGGCAGCAACATTTAGCACAAGAGTTCGGTATACCTCAACATTGTCTTGAGATCCAGTTGGAAACAGTTGTCGATGACGTCGACTGAGGCATGGCTGGCACTGGCAAGCGCGCTCATCAATCTCTGCCTGGAGCTCTTCCAGACGAACGTGCACGGTCTCCAAAGCTTGGGCCTCGGCAGTCACGTCGACGATGGGAGTATGAAGAACCTCCTCATCGCGACGTGGCTGCTCTTTTGACAGACCTCCAGCCTCGTGCTTGCCACGGCTGAAGCCAGGCGGTGAACTCTGATGAGAGCCCGCCATCAAGACCTCCGCTACAGGATCGCAGCTTTCACACTCGGAAGGCACGTCGGACGGATCGGAATCCAACTCAAACACGCCATGAAGGGACTCGGTGGGCTCGAGCACTGCAATCTACGGAGAAGTTTGGCACGCCACTGCATGTTCGACCCAATGTTGAAGTCGTGGGCGGCCAGACCGCTTGCGACTGCAGACAGCAAGAGGGGCCAACGCGTAAGGAGTCGACGGCTGACGCAGCAACACGCCACAGGGACTCGCGTGGAAGTGCGCGGCCTCGCGGACTAGGAGCGCCTCAACATCGAGATGTGCCTCCTGGAGCCATGCTGAATCGTCAGTGATGAAGGTGAGCGTTGTGAAACGGATCTCGTGGCCCAGAGCAAAACCACCGCTGGAAGACATGTCGAAGGATGAAAATCGCAACCTCGCCGGAAGTCGCTTAGACGCCTGCCCCATGGTAGGCGCCAACTGTCGTGGGAACGAGCTTGATAGTAGATGGTAGGGGTATGAAGGGAGAGGGTAGAGTCCTAGCTACGGCGAGGATGTACACACAGATGTATGAGTTCAGGCCCCTCTCGTGGAGGTAACAACCCTACGTCTTAGTGCTTGGGAGCTTTATGTCGTGTGGAATGTTGAGATTACAATGGTTGCGAACCCTTGTGCAGGAGGGAAGGGGCGGCTTATATAGAGTTCGCTGCCCCTCATAATTATCCCGCATCTAAGGGCCTGGTCGTGGGGTTTAAAGTCTGCCGTTACAGGTAACGTATGTAATAAAAGCTACTAATGACCATTGAACCAGCGTCTGCCCATTGGGCTCTTGATGGTGGCTCCTGGTCTTCTGGCGTCGAGTGAAAGCAAGGTCTTCCGAGTGACACGCGACTGCCCAGTGAGAGCGGGAGTCTCCGAGTGGATTAATGTCGAGTGACTTTGAACGTCTCTAGGGATCCACTCGGAAGTTCATGCTTGATCTTCAAGTCCTCCCATGTGGTGTCCTTAGGTAGGGTTTGTGGGCCTTGCCTAGGACCCTACCCAAGGTACATATCCTCATCATAAGGCTTATTGGGCAATCAAAGAGCTCAATTATGATTTCAAGCCTGCTGGTGAGAACGGGTTATTTGACATTAGATCACTTGATGAATGGAGAATTCAAGCCTATGAAAATACTAAGTTGTTGAAAGAAAATGTTAAGAGATGGCATGATAGAAGGAAACAAAAGCATGAATTCAATGTAGGTGATCATGTGTTTCTATACAATTCTCATCTAAGATTTTTTGCAGGAAAACTTCTCTCCAAATGGGAAGGTCCTTACGTCATTGAAGAGGTATACCGTTTCTGTTCCATCAAGATTAACAACGCCGAAGGCACAAACCCGAAGATGGTGAACGGTCAAAGAATCAAACATTATATCTCAGGTACTCCCATAAATGTTGAAACCAATATCATCAATACAATAACTCCGGAGGAGTACATTAGGGAGACTTACCAGAACGTTTCAGACTCCGAAAAGGAATAGGTACGTGGTACGGTTAGTAAAAAGACTCCAACACTTTTTCAATGGCAATTTTCATGTGTTTTGGAACATTTAAAAATTTATGAAAATTTATAGTCCTAATAGTGCATGATGAGGCGACAAGCCCTGCTCGGCGTGGCCACCCCCTAGTCGTGCCCCTAGGGCTTGTGGCCACCTCATGCACCACCCGGACTTCGTTTTCTTGTGACATACTCCTTCGGGTCGGTAAAAATTCATTATATAATCTCCTGAAGGTTTTGATTCTCGTATCACAAAAATAACTCATGTTTTCTCTTTTGAGCTATTTCTACAGCAGATTTAGAGCAATATGTCATCCCAAGATTCTGCTGGGGAGAGCTTCATATCGCATTATCCTGCCAATCCCAATCTCTATGGAGACTTGGACCCATATGGATTAATCTCAGAGGAGAAACAAGAAGTCAAGTACGAGGAAGAAAGCTCGAATGAAGAAGAGGCCTCCCTACTTCAGCGAGGAGATATGCACATGGAGTTTAGGAAATCAAGCTTCCCAAACAGAAGGCGAAAACCCAAGGTTCTATTTATCCCTTCTCGTTTCATGTAGGAGAGCAAGGAAGAATTATGTCAAAGGATATTGAAGCTCGAGCAGGAAGTAGACGATTTGAGGGAATAGAATGTTACGCTTAGGAGGAAACTAGAAAGGCTTCCAATCCCATCAACAACTCCCACATCATCACCTCCGAAGCCAGACAACTAAACTCATGGGTATGGGCACTCCCCTTGGCTTGTGCCAAGCTTGGGGGAGATGCACCGGTATCGTATCACCATCACATCTTTTGTTTTTGTTTTTATTTTTATTTTATTTTCATCATCTTTTCTTAGTTCAATCCTTTTGGTTATATCTTGATCTAGTAGAATAAAGTTTTCGTGTGATCTAGCTTTGTGTCTTTGCTTTATGATTCCCCCTATGTAAGCAAGTCTGTGAGTGATATAATGAGAAGTGCTATTGAGTTGAGGTCCTTGCTTGGTATGATTTTAATCTTGAGAAAGATGAAGTAGAAAGAAGTGTAGAATAAAATCAAAGAGTTCATATGAAAATCTTATGGGGAGTGATGACTTCACATATAAAAAGTATGTCGATTGAAACCTGTTGTGGGTTGACAAACATAGTTGTTGGGCATTGGGGTAATTAAAAGGAAGTGATAAAGAAAGAGAGGTTCACATATAAATATATTATCTTGGACATCTTTTATGATTGTGAGCACTCATTAAAATATTATATGCTAAGAATTTAATGTTGGACAAGTAAGACAACATAATGGGTTTTGTTTGCTTATTTCTGAATAGAAGTTATTTTGTTATAGATCCCTCAACATGTGTCGCCTGCGTCCACCTCATATCAACCAAACTTCCACACTAAGTAGAGATACTACTTGTGCATCCAAACACCCTTAACCCAGTTTTTCCATGAGAGTCCACCATACCTACCTAAGGATAGAATAAGATCCTTAAAGTAAGTTGTCATCGGTGCAAGCAATAAAAATTGCTCTCTAAATATGTATGATCTATTAGTGTGAGGAAAATAAACTTTATACGAACTTGTGATAGGGAAGACATAAAAGTGACGGACTGCAGAATAAAGTTCTCTATCACAAGGGGCAATATAAAGTGACATTCTTTTGCATTAAGAGATTGTGTAGCCAATCATAAAAGCGCATGATAACCTCCGCTTCCCTATGCGAAGGGCCTATCTGTTACTTTTTATTTTCTAGTACTTACCTTTATGCAAGAGTCGTGGTGATCTCAATCACTTTCATTATTTTCGCCTTTATCTTCTGGCAAGTGCCACATGTTGGGGAATGATATAGGCACATATATCCACTCGGAAGTGGGTGAGCATGAGTTATTACTATTGACGTTACCATTGAGGTAAATAGTTGGGAGGCAACACTATAAGCCCCTATCTTTCTTTGTGTCTGATTGAAACTTTGAACTCATAGGTACCTCGTGAGTGTTAGAAATTGTGAAAGACTAAAAGATGATTGAGTATGTGGGTTTGCTTTACAAGCTCTTATATTGACTCTTTCCTATGTTATGGTAAATTGGAATTGCTTCAATGACTGAAATCATCGTTTGTCAGTTCTCAATAGAGTTCTTGATTCATACTTTACCATTGTGAATGAATTGTTACTTTAGCATAAGAAATCATATGTCAAAATATATTGTTATTCCAAAGATGATAATGATGCCTTAATGTCCGTATTTTATTTTATCGACACCTCTATCTCTAAACATGTGGGCATATTTATTGATTTCGGCTTCCGCTTGAGGACAAGCGAGGTCTAAGCTTGGGGGAGTTGATACGTCCATTTTGCATCATGATTTTATATTGATATTTATTGCATTATGGGCTGTTATTACACATTTTGGTACAATACTTATGCCTTTTCTCTCTTATTTTACAAGGTTTACATGAAGAGGGAGAATGCTGACAATTGGAATTCTAGACTAGAAAGGAGCAAATCTGAGATACGTATTCTGCGCAACTCCAAAAGTCTTGAAAATCTACGGAGAATTTTTTTGGGATATATAAAAATACTGGGCGAAAGAAATACATCAGGAGGCCCACCAGGGAGCCACAAGCCTGCTGGCCGCGGCCCCCTGGCCACGGCTAGCGAGCTTGTGGCCCTCTTGGAAGCCCTCTGGTGCCCATCTTCTCCTATATGGAGGGTTTCATCGAGGAAAAAATCATAAGAGACCTTTCGGGACGAAGCACTGCTGCCTCAAGGCGGAACTTGGGCAGAACCAATCTAGAGCTCCGGCAGGGCGATCCTTCCGGTGAAACTTCCCTTTGGGAGGGGGAAATCGAAGCCCTCATCATCACCAACAATCCCCTCATCGAGAGGGGTTCAATCTCCATAAACATATTCACCAGCACCATCTTCTCTCCAAACCCTAGTTCATCTCTTGTATCCGATCTTTGTCTCAAGACTTCAGATTGGTACCTGTGGGTTGCTAGTAGTGTTGATTACTCCTTGTAGTTGATGCTAGTTGCTTTACTTGGTGGAAGATTATATGTTCGGATCCTTGATCATCACTTATACTCCTCTGATTATGAACATGAATATGTTTTGTGGGTTGTTACGTTTGTTCCTAAGGACATGGGATAAGTCTTGTTATAAGTAATCATGTGAATTTGGTATTCGTTCGATATTTTTGATGAGATGTATGTTGTCTCTCCTTTAGTGGTGTTATGTGAACGTCGATTACATAACACTTCACAATTGTTTGGGCCTAGAGGAAGGCATTGGGAAGTAATAAGTAGATGATGGGTTGCTAGAGTGATAGAAGCTTAAACCCTAGTTTATGTGTTGCCTCATAAGGGGCTGATTTGGATCCACACATTTCATGCTATGGTTAGATTTATCTTAATTCTTCTTTCATAGTTGTGGATGCTTGCGGGAGGCGTTAATCATAAGTGGGAGGTTTGTCCAAGTAAGGACATCATCGAAGCACTGGTCCACCCACATATCAAATTATCAAAGTAACGAACATGAATCAAGTGAGCATGATGAAAACTACCTTGTCAAAAATTCCCATGTGTCCTCGGGAGCACTTCGTTTTATATAAGAGTTTGCCAAGGCTTGTCCTTTGCTATAAAAAGGATTGGGCCACCTTGCTACACCTTTGTTACTATTGTTACTTGCTACCCGTTACGAATTATCTTATCACAAAACTATCTGTTACCGATAATTTCAGTGTTTGCAGAGAATACCTTACTGAGAACCACTTATCATTTCCTTCTTCTCCTCATTGGGTTCGACACTTTTACTTATCGAAAGGACTATGATATATCCCCTATACTTGTGGGTCATCAACGCACCGATGGTGGGCTGAAGCTTCCGGCTTGAGCCATATATGAGGATTGGCCCAAGATATTTTCATACCACATCACAAACGTTTCATGATCAAGAGTTGTTGGCGATTTATTTGATTTTCAAACTGCTCTAATACTAAAAATGAAGTTACATTGGCAATTGAAGGTGTTTGGATGGCAATAACATTAATCTGCAATGAACTTGCAACTATCGGACTGTGTGTTAAATATGGAATAATTCCAGGAAGTTTAGGCCCTTTAAAATATTTAAAGAGATTTTGGACATTTCATGTGAATAGTTAAAATTTGAACTACACTTTATTAAGCACATAGTAGGCACCTAAACGGGTTGAAAATCAACCATTTGTCACTGCATGCATGTTTTGGTCCCATGCAAGAAATGGAAATTAAATGAATTCCAAACCTCATGGTATTTAGGCTCGGGCATAGACTTTGATAAGCCGTGTTTTCAAATTCCAGTAATTCCAAATGTCATGAGAAATTCATGAAACTTTACATGGTGTGATGTCATGGCGCATGTGTGTTGTGGTAAAAAAATGCCTAGTTCGGGAGAAGTTTTGGCACAAACCTCTTACAAACCGAAGATTCTCACAAGAAGTCATGTGGTTCCGGTAGGGACAGTTCACATTTCATGTGCGAAACAACATCTCTTATCGCTTCTCCCCTTGAATTTATTTCTAGAGTCTCCATAGAGTAACATGAATGTGTCGTGTGAATCAATGGAGTCTTACAGAGTTCATTTGGCCTTTTAAGTACATTAAGAAATTGAGTTTTCTAGGCATCAAATTAATGTCCATATACGTAATTCAAATTTGAACTACAATAACTGCACGCTCTAGCTTATGAAAATATGTTGAAAACCATATACTTTTCACTGGTTGCTTGTTTAGGTCCCATGCCATAAATGGGAATGAATTTCGAACATATATATCTACGGCACGAGGCTGGACCGCAAACATCTGGAAACTTAATTTTTGAATTCATGAAATTTGGGCATGGTGCCATCAATTGCCCTATTGTGTGTGTTGTGGTAATAAAAATTGCCCAATTTTGGACAATTTTTTGCACAAAGCCTCTTACAAACTGAAGGTTCTCACAAGAAAGTCATGTGTTCCGATAGGGAAAGTTCACATTTTATGTGTGAAACAACATCCATTCTCTCTTGTGGCCTACATTTATTTCTGGAGTCAACCACAGAGCAACTTTCTCGGAGTCATGCTAAACTGTGGGTTTTTTCTAGGGTTCATGAGACATGTTTAACACATTAATTGAGTTTTCTAGTCATTTAATGTGCATAATTCAAATTTGAACTACAATCACAAGGTCCAACACATGAAAAATAGTTGGAAAAATATGCCTTTCCATGGATGCATGTTTAATTAGGTCCCACACAAGATATGGGGATGAATTTCTAACATCTCATTGACTATTTTCTCAGCCACAACCATTGAGATGCTTTGTTTTAAATTCCCATAAATCCAAAGCTTGTTAGAAATTCATGAAACTTGTCATGGTGTCGTGACAAGGGCACACACATGCCATGGTAAAAAAAATGTCCAAATTGGACATGTTCTTGCATAAGCCCCTTACAAATTGGAGCTCCTCACAAGAAGCTTTGTGGTTTCGATAGGGAACATTATATATGCATGCCACATATGTGGTCGAAAATACATTTGATGCCTCTTCTCTCCTTGATTTTCTTTATATAAACAACATAGACATATGTACGTGTGAAGTACAAAATATGATTAAATAAGGGATCATCTGGCTTTTAAATACATTAATTGAGTTTTCGGTGCATTCTTTAATGTGCGTAATTCAAATTTCATCTACAATCACAAGGTCTAGGGCAGAAAAAATGGGTTGAAAAAACATATATATGTGCCCTTGGATGTATGTGTTAGGTCACAAGCAAGAAATGAGAACAAATTTCAAACATGTAAGCATGTTGGCTCGGCCGCAAATATCGAGAAACTTGGTTTCCAAATTAAAGTAAATCCAAAACTCTGTGAGAAATTCATGAAACATGGGATGGTGTCATGTGAAGGCACACATATGCCATGGTAAAAAAATACCAAGTTGCCATGTTTAGTAAGAAGCCTCTTACAAACATGATGTTGTCATACAACAATAAGCTACGTCCAGTGCTCTGATAAGGAACACATATATATATGCATGCCACATCTACAGGTGAAAAATGACATTCGATGCCTCTTCTCTCCATGATTTTTCCTAGAAACAACATAAAGGACTAGTTGTGTACTGAAACATATTACATTACTAACTGTTAGTATGGATGTTTATACATTAATTGAGTTTTATGTGCATTTAATGTACATAGTTCAAATATAAACTACACTCACAAGGTCTATGTTGGGTAGGGCCTCATCATATAAAGCATAAATATTTTGTGCTATTTTTAGTGTCCACTTTGAGAGAAAGAGCAAGCATTATTAATAGCCAACAAAGGCATTTTGGAACAAAAACCTGTCACATTACCATCGCAAACGGGCGTATTATTTATAATTGGTAGACGTTCTACAGACCTTATGTGCAGGCCACGTGTCGCTATCTGTATTGACAAGCAGGTAGCATATGGATAGGTGTTTGAGTACACGGGTGGCGTGCGAGCTGTGTCATGCGCACGCTCATCAGGGTGGCATGTCCTTTGCTAGTCATCAAAGACGTTTCAGACTGAATACCCGTATGCAGACCAAGGGCAATTGTTCCTTCCCTACTAAGCCAAGCGAAAATCTGGTGGGAAGGAATTTTTCATTGTGTCATCGCAAATGGTTGTGAATGATGACCCATGTGCCCTTCCCGGTGCTACGACTTCTACTGTTGCTAACTGCTAAGGTTGCCATGCCATGTATGCAAAAAAATCTAATGTGGGAGGTAATTAAGGAGAGATATGAGTTTGGTGACCACATGAAGAAACAATGCCAGGTGCGTGAACAGTGGCAATACACTTAAATGAAAGAAACTCACCAATCCGTGCAAGAGTTTATTTGCTAAATCATTAAATGAAGGAACCTTAGCTACAATGCATTGTGGACTTGAGTTGCTAAGACATTTAATACACTAAGCACCACATGTAAGCATCGATCGATGTGTTGGCAATAGGAGTCAAGTAAGATTCGAATCTGTCATATTGGGTAAATTTTCATTTGTCAAATTGGAAACATTGATATTTTTCCAATTTTGCAGGAACAAAATCACTATTACGATGCAATTTTGCAACTGAAATTCAGTAAACATAGATTTCATTCATAGATAGCTGAATCGAACAAACTTTTCCCCATTTGTTGCGAACCACGTACCGAAATAGCTAGTTCAACTATATATACTAGCTAATTTAAAGTACGTGGTATAGTTCAACCATATCTATAGTTAGATGAACTGAACAAAATAGCCCCTAAATACTACTCCGGAGGGGCTTCATGCTACTGCCAGCAGCCTTCTTTTCTATCGAGCGCGTTCAGTAAGAGGCAGGGGAGGAGAAGTCTATCGGCGAGCTGGAGGAGTCGAATTCGTTGGTTGCCGCTGCTGCCCTACGCCGCTCCTGATGCACCTCCTCGAAGAGGCGGGACTCGACATAGATCTCCTCATTCCGCGCCATAGCTACGGCCATGGCAGCGGTAAGCCTCTGTGCATGCTCGACCTAGCGCTCCTCCCCCTCATGTAGGAAGTTGATGTAGTGCGCTAGGCCACTGACACACAAGCCGGGTGGCTGTACTTCGGCGACGGCCTCCTCCTCCCGCCTTCGGGCCGCAATGGCAAAGCGGGTGATGGCCCTGGTGGCTGACCATGGGGTGGCTGCCAAGGTGGACGCTGGTGTGGTGGTGGCCAAGGAGCCAGCTAGTGGGGTGGCGAAAACGGCGGCCGGCGATGGGGTCGGGGCGACGACGGTCGCCGGAAGCAGCTGCCTTCGAGCAAATATGGAGGAGTGTGTGGTGGGTTCCGTGCGCACAGCCAACAAGGATGCCACACGCACTTGTGGGATCACTAGAAGTGTATGTCTATAGGGGTTGAATAGACTATTTGTAGGAATTTAAAACTACCTCAAGCACAAATCAAATGTTGCCAGTTTTTAGCATACATAGCAAACCTAGAAAACCCTACACATGCAAGTCATCAAGTATAGCCGCGAAAGTAAAGACATTGCACATGGAATTAAGGAGTCACTAGTCGAATGTCGATTAGTAGTCCCGGTCGGGATGTGCCTTTAGTACCGGTTCCCCAGCCGGTACTAAAGGATCGAGACTAAAGGTCCAGACCTTTAGTACCGGTTGGCCCACGGACCGGTACTAAAGGCCCACCATGTGGCTGCCTGCGTGGGCTAGCGGTGGAGGACCTTTAGTACCGGTTGGTGATACCAACCGGTACTAAAGGCCCACCATGTAGATGCCTGCATGGGCTGGTGGTGGAGGACCTTTAGTACCGGTTGGTGATACCAACCAGTACTAAGTGTTCTGGTTTTTTTGTTTTAGCTTTTAATTAGGTTTTCGTTTTCCATTCATTTCAAGTTTATTTTACGGTGCTACATACTGTAAACATTAGACATGTTGGTGCATATATATGTAATATAATATACAATATCTCATACATAGTATATATACAAATGGAATTACACATCCATATATATCTGGGACTTATAACTTAAGGCCCAAAACCTGGACGGGACTAGCTAGCTAGTGCTCTGGATGAAATCTCAGTTTTCTACTACTGATTTGCTGGCATTATTGACGCGGCGGTAAGGAATAGTGCTCTCCATTTATATCAATGACATGTCGAAGAAGAAATGCCGCAAATTCCTCTTGAAGTGCTACAAAGCGTTGCTCGGGTGAGAGCTTCGACATCATCTGCCAAACCTGGAGTTGTCTTTCACGTGCTCCTCTGCGACGTATACGGCCTTCGGTCTGGATGCAAATGTTCTCGCAGAGGAAGTATCCACATAAATTTGTCCCCTGTGGCTGCTTGGCGCACTTTGCAAAAGAATAGAATTCAATAAGATAATTAATAATCAAGCATGTGATAATGGTATTGAAACTAGAATTAAAGAGATGTGTGGACCTAGTAGTACTACTTAATTACCTGCATCTTTTTCCACTTCAGCTTCGGTTTCCATTGACGACCATGATGGGTTTTTTCTATCATCTTTTTCCAAACACTAAGCGGCAAAGAAAAAGAACGAAAGAGTTATTATAATTACTTTTGATATCAGGAAATAATGGAAGAAAGCGAGGTCGATAAAGATTGAAATTACCGTTCTATCATAAAATACAAGTCCACGTACGCTAGTGTATCTAGTGAGTCATACACTTGAACAAGTCCATCAGCGAGGATAATATTTAGGAGGATATAGTGGTCTCTGCACAGAAGTTTATATAATTAAGCAGGCATGCATATAACTCATCAACTACACTTGACAGCGAGCTAGAAAGCAAAAATAGAATGAGTAGTATACAAGAGAGTAAACACTCACCCCATGTTGTAAGGAAATATTATAGTAGATTTGGTATTCATTAGTGCCTCTAGAAAATTTTCCAAGAGATCTTCTGTGTCCTTGGCATAATGTTTTACCACATGACCATTAACGGTACTTGGGTCGATGAACCCAATGTCATCGATTCCCTCTTGGTTCAATTCCCACATCTTCAATCTGCATAATAGCGTAGAAAAGAACATATATAGTGAGGATAAGCAAATGAACGATATCTTAGCTAGAGACTTAAATTATTAAAGATATAAATCACTTACAGACAATAGCAACTGATGAGAGTTTTCTCGATAGAGTCCATGTGGTATAACTAGAAAAGTTCTGAGAATTCAAGACATATGTCACATCTACTGACATAATGCTCTTTCCTATTTGACCATGACTGTCGTCTCCCCTCGCTTTGCTTCACACAGGTACCAATCATGCAACCGTCGCATCGCAGTTGGTAGTTCCTTGTACTTCTCGGGTGTGACAAGTGGTTTTCCGACGGCATATTGCATTGCATACTCAGTTGCACCGTACCCACGGATTTCCTCGGTGCCAAAGCTTTGGCTAAGAGTGAGACCTACAGCCTCTACTTCTTCGAGGTCGATTGGGTTGCCTTGCACGTCGACTGGTTGGATCAATTTCTTGCTTGGATCAATTTCTTGCTTGGATTGGTACTCACCTTGAGCAGAGAGATCAATTGCTTGGATTGTTCTCCGAGCTGGGGAACTGTTTTCCCGCTAGTAGTACCTCTTGTCGTTGATGTCGTACTTCCCGACTTCTTCCTTGGGCTGGGCCGACTTCTCTACTCACTTGCCTTCTGAACTTGTCGCTCATAGTCTGTCGGCATACGCTCGACATATGCCGGGGGTCGATCAATAAAGTGTTCCATAAAGTGCTCTTAGACTTCCTTGGGTATTACCTCCTTTGGCGGCATGGTCTTCTTCGCAAAAAAGGCTTTCACTTGGCGATCACTTTCAATTTTGTTTTCCTCTAGTGTCATGTCATAAGGCAGCTTCCTTTTGGCCGGAGGCTTGGGTTTCTTCTTTGCTTTCTTCGAAGGAGGACTGTTGTTAGCCTTCCTCTTCTGGGAGCCCTGCTGGCGGGGCCACTGGCGGGGTGGAGTCAGCTCACGCGGCGGAGATCGATATCGACGATATGGACTCGCGTCGTGCTCTGTCCCGAGGTTGGGAGGACTGCTGGCGAGGTGGGGAGGACTGTTGGCGGGGTGGGACGCCTCTCAAGGTGGGGAGGACTGCTGGGGAGGTAGGGAGGACTGCTGGCGAGGTGGGGAGGACTGCTGGCGAGGTGGAGAGGACTGCTGGCACTGCGATGCCTCTGGCTGGGATCCCTCGCGCTGGACATCGATGCTCGGAGGAGCCGGTGGCCTTAGCACCGACTGTGGAAAGACGATCTAGTCCTTACTCCATAGAATGAGACCACGGCCGGCTTCTGCCAATGTGGACTCCCCCTCACCTCCAGGGATGTCAAGCAATAGTTCATCATATCCTGGCTCTATTGCGTCCACCACGACACGAGCATACCCAGCTGGAACCGGATTGCAATGCCAGAGAACATCGGGTGTATTTGGTAAAGCATAGCCCATCGCGACCCACACGGGTATGTTCTTCATTTTTCGGATTAGCTCACAAGATGTCTTCTCGGTGATATCATCCACGTGGGTGTGACCCAGTGGTACCCCCGTTGAACCCACGCTGCTTTTCGGCAGTGTAGATGGGATGGGATCCCCTACCTCTTGCTGCGGAGTTTCCCTTTGCTGGGTCAGTATTTGTATCTGTAGCTGCTGTTGCTCATACTTCTGTTCCAACTTTGAAAGTCAGTCTGCTTCCACCTTCTTTTTTCTCGAATGGCTTTTATAGCTGTCCTTCCATCCCGCAAACCCCTCGTACCACAGAACAATGCCCACGCCTCATGTTCGTCCTCTGTGTTTGGGATTCCCGAGGGTGCGTGTAAGCTCGTCGTTCTCTCTATCGGGGTGAAACCGTCCTTCTTGGGCAGCTTTTATTGTATCAATCAACTCATCTGATGCATGCTTCAGACTGGCCAGTGCAATAATCTTCCCTGTTGCTGGGTCCAACTTTCCCCCATGCGCAAAAAACCAATTCCTGCACCTCTAGGGCCAGTGAAAGGTTACTGGAGTGATCCCTTCAGCATGCATCTTATTCTCTAATGCATCCCACTTAGGAATGACTAACTTGTATCCACCTGTCCCAAGTTTATGGTGATACTTTTTTTCTCCGCATTTATCTTATTCTTTGCCGACTTCTCCATAGCAGCTTCTGATGTCTTGTACTCAATAAATGCATCCGAGTGATTCCTTACCTTCTCGTATATTCCAATGAATTTGAGCGCCTTTTGGCCTCTAGCGTTGTACTCGGTCCATAATCTTTTCTTCCAAGTCTGGAACGCGTCGGCCATCTTATGGAGAGAAAAGTCCTTGACTTTGTCCCTTTGGCGCTTCGAGAGAGAATCTGGTAGGATGAAATGCTCCATGAGATCTTGCCAAAGGGTATCTTTAATTCTTGTATCGACATAATTCACTCCTGGTTTTGGGTTGTTTGGTTGAATCCATTCTTGCATTGTGATCGGGACTCCATCCCTAACAACCACTCCGCATTGACGCACAAATGTCTTGGCATTGGCTTTAGGGTGAGTCGGTGCGCCATCATGTTTGAAAGCATCAAGATTGAGCTTTACATTGCCGTCCAATATTTTGGCACCGCCTCGTACCTTTCTACTAGATTGGCTCGATCCGGAGGGCTGATAATTAAAAGAAAAGAGATTTGTTAATATATATATATACAAATCAATTAATACACATGTAATGATCACCAGAGGCTAATATGTGTATATACCTCGCCGGACATTGTTAGTTGTACTGTATTTTGGAACATAAGTTGTTCTTCCTCGGCCTCACAGCCATCACCGTAATCGTTCAGATATTGTGAACCGTCATCATCATGTGATTCACCCAGAAGGTCCGCTGGGTTTTCGGAAGAGCGTATCATGTCGAAGATGTCCCCTTCATGAGCTCTACCGGCATTATCCATAGCTTAATAACTAATCCATAATAATATAGATAAAAAAAATTAGTATTCAAATTAGCATGCATTCAAGAAGCAAAATAACTGTTAGTTAATTAACAATGCATCATCGAATACATATATAGTAGTTCTTAGAAAAGATCTCATCTCATAATCTCGGATAATTGTTAATACATCGGTTAATCCATTGATCTAGCTAATACATCATAATAATACATATATAGTAGCTAATATATCGATCTAGCTAGAACCCTAGCGCCCGGCGGATATCAGGGCGGGCGGTGGACACCAAAAGAGAAGGAACCATCACAGGAACTAATAGCTGCAGTGAGATCCCTGAAAGCTATTGAACACACAAAAAATATGGAGTTAAAATAAGTTATTAAAGATGAAATCCCTTTTTAATAGATGAGTTTTCGTCTGAAACCCTCATACTTCGAAAGAGATTGTCCAATTTGTACACCAAGTGCATCCAGTTTTTGCCATAACCCTCTCAACTCTTTAGAAGTTGATATGTGGGTGAAATTATGATGTCATGCCAAGTTACAACCTTTTCGGAGTTCATTTGTACTGCTTTTCAAATTTAGGGTCATTTAGCTCAAAATAAATCATTAAATGCATGAAATATCAAATGAAGTCAGAAAGGGTTGAAAATTGATGATGTGCCCTTGAATGGTGCATATTAAACACACAAAAAGTATGGAGTTAAAATAAGTTATTAAAAATGAAATCCCTTTGTAATAGATGAGTTTTTGTCCGAAACCCTCATACTTCGAAAGAGATTGTCCAATTTGTACACGAAGTGCATCCAGTTTTTGCCGTAACCCTCTCAACTCTTTAGAAGTTGATATGTGGGTGAAATTATGATGTCATGCCAAGTTACAACCTTTTCAGAGTTCATTTGTACTGCTTTTCAAATTTAGGGTCATTTAGCTCAAAATAAATCATTAAATGCATGAAAAATATCAAATGAAGTCAGAACGGGTTGAAAATTGATGATGTGCCTTTGAATGGTGCATATTGAACACACAAAAAGTATGGAGCTAAAATGAGATCCCTTTGTAAAGGATGAGTTTTCGTCCGAAACCATCATACTTTGAAAGAGATTGATCAATTTGTGCACGAAGTTCATCCAGTTTTTGCCATAACCCTCTCAACTCTTTAGAAGTTGCTATGTCGGTGAAAATATGATGTCATGCCAAGTTACAACCTTTTCAAAGTTCATTTGTACTGCTTTTCAAACTCGAGATATGACATTTCAAATGCCATTTAATCAAATTGTCTTATACAACAGTTTAAGTTGTTCAAACATGCATGGAAACGCCATAAACAGAATCTTTATATTTTTCTAATATTTTTTCATCTATTATTTATTTCCATTGGAGTCATAGTTTTTTTCTATGATTTTTTAAAGTTTAGGGGGTTTTCTGAAAATAATAACTAATAATGAATTAAAAAAACCTTTAGTACCGGTGAGAGCCACGCACCGGTACTAAAGGTCCACTGCCCCGCGCGTTTTTGGGGAGGACCTTTAGTACCGGTGCGTGGTTCGCACTGGTACTAAAGACCCCTTTAGTACCGGTGCGAGCCACCCACCGCTACTAAAGGTCCACCGCCCAACGCGTTTTTCGGGAGGACCTTTAGTACCAGCGTGTGGTTCTCACCGGTACTAAAGACCCCTTTAGTACCGGTGCGAGCCACGCACCGGTACTAAAGGTCCTCCACATATAAATAGTGGAGGCCTCGTCCCAGTGCGAGCCACGCATCGGGAGAAGCTCATTCACACGCCGCCAGGCTGCCAGAAATTGCCATCGCCGCCGCCCGTCGCCCCGATGCCGCGCGCCGCCCCGACCCTGCCGCCCCAACGCTGCGGGCCACCCCGACGCCGCGCGCCACCCCGCCGCCACCGCCCCGACGCCGCCCCGATAGTGCCCCCACCCAACTCCGGCTCCGATGAGTGCCCGGCCACCCCCTCCATTATTCCTGTTTTTTCTGTTAATTTAGTTAGTTTAGGTTTAGGTTTAATATAGTTAGGTTAGGTTTAATTTAGTTAGTTTAGGTTTAAGTTAGTTTAATTTAGTTTCTTAGGTTAATTATTATGTTAATTAATTGGTTAGTTAGTTTAGTTTAGTTAGTTTAGGTTTAATTTAGTTGAGGTTTAATTTAGTTTTGGTTTAGTTTAGTTTAGTTTAGGTTTAATTTAGTTTAGGTTTAGTTTAGTTAGTTAGTTAGGTAGGTCGTCCTTAGGTTATTAGGGTATGTGTTAATTTTGTTAGATGCTGAGTGTTATTTAATTTGTTAGATGCTAGGTGTTAATTTTGCTAAGTTTTATTTAATTTGTTTTCATAATTAAGTGTTTCTTCTCGACGTCGACGATGCCGATCCCACATCCTCGTCATCGAGTCGCCGGAGGAGGTCACTTGCTTGAGCCGAGGGGCCCTGTCAGGGATTTCGCTCCGCGGGGCTGGTAATGGGAGGTGCTGCCTTCCGGGCGGCGCAGCTTGCTGAGGAGCCAGCCCGTCATCGACCCAGAGGTTCTGTGGTGGCGGCCGCATGGGCCACAGAGTTTTTAGAGGCTTGAGTCCCCCGCGGAGGTGGTACAGTACTATGTTAGCAAGGAGAACGAGCACGTCCCTCGCTACATGGCAGCTTTGGAGGCCAGGTC
Organism: Hordeum marinum; assembly: GCA_022496015.1. NCBI lineage: Eukaryota > Viridiplantae > Streptophyta > Magnoliopsida > Poales > Poaceae > Hordeum > Hordeum marinum. Next base: position 229,415,495 of record CM039673.1, read on the forward strand.
CGACAATACTTGGCAGATTCTTCAGGGATCTCACTGCAGCTATTAGGGTACAAATGAACACTTATTTATATCTCACGTTTGAAAAGAAGTACAAATGAACTCTGAAAAGGTTGTAACTTGGCATAATTTCATCCACATAGCAACTTCTAGAGAGTTGAGAGGGTTACGGCAAAAACTGGATGCACTTCGTGTACAAATTGGACAATCTCATAAGAAGTATGAGGGTTTCGGACGAAAACTCATCTATTACAAAGGGATTTCATTTTTAATAACTTATTTTAACTCCATACTTTTTGTGTGTTCAATATGCACCATTCAAAGGCACATCATCAATTTTCAACCCTTTCTGACTTCATTTGATATTTTTCATGCATTTAATGATTTATTTTGAGCTAAATGACCCTAAATTTGAAAAGGAGTACAAATGAACTCTAAAAAGGTTGTAACTTGGCATGACATCATAATTTCACCCACATATCAACTTCTAAAGAGTGGAGAGGGTTACGGCAAAAACTAGATGCACTTCGTGTACAAATTGGACAATCTCTTTCGAAGTATGAGGGTTTCGGACAAAAACTCATCTATTACAAAGGGATTTCATTTTTAATAACTTATTTTAACTCCATACTTTTTGTGTGTTTAATATGCACCATTCAAGGGCACATCATCAATTTTCAACCCTTTCTGACTTCATTTGATATTTTTCATGCATTTAATGATTTATTTTGATCTAAATGACCCTAAATTTGAAAAGCAGTACAAATGAACTCTGAAAAGGTTGTAACTTGGCATGACATCATAATTTCACCCACATATCAACTTCTAAAGAGTTGAGTGGGTTACGGGAAAAACTGGATGCACTTGGTGTACAAATTGGACAATCTCTTTCGAAGTATAAGGGTTTCGGACGAAAACTCATCTATTACAAAGGGATTTCATCTTTAATAACTTATTTTAACTCCATACTTTTTGTGTGTTAAATATGCACCATTCAAAGGCACATCATCAATTTTAAACCCTTTGTGACTTCATTTGATATTTTTCATGCATTTAATGATTTATTTTGAGCTAAATGACCCTAAATTCGAAAATCAGTACAAATGAACTCTGAAAAGGTTGTAACTTGGCATGACATCATAATTTCACCCACATAGCAACTTCTAAAGAGTTGAGAGGGTTACGGCAAAAACTGGATGCACTTCATGTACAAATTGGACAATCTCTTTCGAAGTATGATTGTTTCGGACTAAAACTCATCTATTACATGCATGTCCTTCACATAGAAAGTGATGACGGTGAAGCCGGTCACATCCTAGAGTGGGATCTCGCGGTGTAAGACTTTTTTGATGTGTTTGTCCCTTGCTTATGATTGCTCCGTAACCATGGAGAATCTCCATCATTTAACGGGATGCTTGGGTCAGTCTTCACTCTGAAGGGAGGGATTTCATGAAACTTTTCATAATCTTCTGACATGTCTGTCTTGTCCTCCACTCCCACAATATTTCTTTTCCCTGAAAGAACTATGTGGCGCTTTGGCTCATCGTATGATGTATCCGCTTCCTTATATTTTTTCTCCTCGGTTTGCCAGACATGTCCTTCACATAGAAAACCTGAGCCACATCATTGGCTAGGATGAATGAGTCGTCTATGTATCCAAGATTGTTGAGATCCACTGTTGTCATTCCGTACTGTGCGTCTACCTGTACCCCGCCTCTAGTATATTTGACCCATGTGCACCGAAACAAAGGGACCTTAAGATCAGGTCCATAGTCAAGTTCCCATATCTCCTCTATGTAACCATAATATGTGTCTTGAAAGTTAGTTGCATCGTAGCGGACACCACTGTTTTGGTTGGTGCTCTTTTTATCTTCGGCGATCGTGTAAAATGTATTCCCATTTATCTCATACCCTTTGAAAGTTGTTACAGTCAAACTTGGTGTCTTGGAGAACCAGTACGGTTCATCTGGAACATCATTGTCATTGATGAGCTTTGTTTGCAACGAACCGGCAAAAGTCTCCATATGTTTACGTTCAATCCAGGGGGTCAGACTGCTCCGGGTTCTTGGACCATACAATATTCTTGTGTTCCTCCATATATGGAGTCACCAAGGTGGACTTTTGTAGAACCGTGTAGTGTGCTTGAGTGAAAGAATGTCCATCCATATTTATTGCTTCTTTCTTTCCTAATGTGCCTTTTCCACCAAGTCTCCCCTCATGCCACGATTCAGCAAGACCAACCGGCTTAATGTCAGGAACAAAGTCAACACAAAACTCAATAACCTCATTTGTTCCATTTCCCTTGGCAATGCTTCCTTCTAGCCTAGCACGGTTATGAACATATTTCTTTAAGACTCCCATGAACCTCTCGAAGGGGAACATATTGTGTAGAAATACAGGACCCGGAATGTTAATCTCTTTGACTATGTGAACTAGAACGTGCGTCATAATATTGAAGAAGGATGGAGGGAACACCAACTCGAAACTGACAAGACATTGGACCAGGTCATTCTGTAACCTTGGTAGGATTTCTGGATCGATTACCTTTTGAGAAATTGCATTGAGGAATGTGCATAGCTTCACAATGGCTAATCAAACATTTTCCGGTAGAAGCCCCCTAAGTGCAACCGGAAGTAATTGTGTCATAATCACGTGGCAGTCATGAGACTTTAGATTTTGAAAAAATTTCTCTGCCATATTTATTATTCCCTTTATATTCGACGATAAGCCAGACGGGACCTTGATACAGAGCAGGCATTCAAAAAAGATTTCCTTGTCTTCTTTCGTAAGAGCGTAGCTGGCAGGACCTTCATACTGCTTTGGAGGCATGCTGTCCTTTTCGTTAATTCTTTGCTTGTCCTCCCGTGCCTCTGGTGTATCTTTTGTCTTTCCATACACGCCCAAGAAGCCTAGCAGGTTCACACAAAGATTCTTCATCATGTGCATCACGTGGATTGCATTGCGGACCTCTAGGGCTTTCCAATATTCAAGTTCCCAAAATATAGATTTCTTCTTCCACATGGGTGCATGTCCGTTGGCGTCATTCAGAACAGATTGTCTGCCGGGACCCTTTCCAAAGATTACGTGCAAATCCTTGACCATATCAAATATATATTCACCAGTACGGAGGCTAGGTTTCTTCCGGTTATCTGGCTCACCTTTGAAATGGTTGCCTGCCTTTCTTAAGATATGCTTGATTGGTAGAAATCAACGATGTCCCAGGTACACATTCTTCTTACATTTATCCAAATATATACTTTCGGTATCATCTAAACAGTGTGTGCATGAATTGTATCCCTTGTTTGTATGTCCTGAAAGGTTAATAAGAGCAGGCCAATCATTGATGGTTACAAACAGCAATGCTCGTAGGTCAATTTCCTTCTGTGTGTGCGCATCCCACACACGTACACCTAGTTTTTTCCACAACTTTAGAAGTTCATCAACTAGTGGCCTTAGGTAGACATCAATGTCGTTGTCGGGTTGCTTAGGGCCTTGTATGAGCACTGGCATCATAATGAACTTCCGCTTCATGCACAACCAAGGAGGAAGGTTGTAGATACATAGAGTCACGGGCCAGGTGCTGTGAATGGAGCTCTGCTCCCCAAAAGGATTCATGTCGTCTGTACTAAGACCAAACCATAAGTTCGTTGCGTCAGCTGCAAAGTCCTCTAACTCCCTCTCAATTTTTCTTCACTGCGACCCATCAGCGGGTGCTCTCAACATCCCGTCTTTCTTACGTTCTTCTTTGTGCCATCGCAACAACTTGGCATGCTCTTTGTTTTGGAACAAACGTTTCAACCGTGGTATTATAGGAGCATACCACATCACCTTGGCAGGAACCCTATTCCTGTGGCGTTCGCCCTCCACATCACCAGGGTCGTCGCGGGGGATCTTATAGCGCAGTGCACCGCATACCGGGAATGCATCCAAATTCTCGTACTCCTCACCGTGGTAGAGGATGCAGTCATTAGGGCATGCATTTATCTTCTGCACCTCTAATCCTAGAGGGCAAATAACCTTGTTTTCTTCGTACATACTTTCAGGCAATTCGTTATCCTTTGGAAGCATCTTCTTTATCATTATCAGCAATTCTTGAAATCCCTTGTCAGTTACACCATTCTTCGCCTTCCATTGTAGCAATTCCAGCGTGGCACCCAACTTTTTCTAGTCATCTTCACAATTTGGATACAATAATTTCTTGTGATCCTCTAACATGCGTTTCAACTTCAACCTCTCTGTATCATTTTCGCAGTTTCTCTTTGCATCAGCAATGACCCAACCCAAATCATCAGCAGGCTCATCTAATGCCTCTTCTTCAGCTTCCCCCATTGATGCCTCTTCTTCAGCTTCCCCCATTGTTGTATCAGCGAAAGGATAGTTGTCATCATCCTCTTCTTCTTAATTTTCTTCCATTATAACCCCTCTTTCTCCATGCTTGGTCCAACAGATATAGCCGGACATGAAACCGGACTTCACCAGGTGGTAGTGAAGGGTTTTTGAGGTAGAGTAATTCCTATCATTCTTACAGTCACGACATGGACAACACATGAAACCATTCTGCTTGTTTGCCTCGGCCACACGAATAAAATCATGCACGCCATTAAGAAACCCTGGACTTAGTTGGTCATCGTACATCCATTGCCGGCTCATGTTCACTACACAACATCGAAGTGACCAAATTAATACAACTTCATCATCACATTACAAACAAAAGTAGAGCTAGCAGTGACCAAATGTTATTACTGCAAATAATAGATACTTATAGTTCATACATACATCTCATAAAACAACATACAACTATCTAAAACATGTAAATGCAACAACAAATGCGATCATAATCGCAACTAAAGTAACTATTGAGCCAACAACATAATGATACCAAGCCTCTTTATCAATGGCATATTTTCTAATCTTTCTAAGCTTCAAGCGCATTCCAGCCATCTTGTTCTTGTGATCATCGACGATATCGGCAACATGCAACTCCAATCCCATCTTATCATATTCAGTTCTGTTCAATTTTTCTTTCAAATGATCAATTTCTTTTTCAGCTTGTATTAATTTCTCGAGCAGAATTGCATAGTCAGTTGGAATTTATGGTTCAACTACTTCCTATAGATAAAAACATCTACGTCTATTTGGTGGCATAATTAATTGTTATAGACATTAGATGATGTGTGACATAGTTATAAAAGATAACGACATACCACATCTGAATCATAGACTGGACGAGGGCCGATGTGGGCGGATACCATAACCATGACACTATAGAATAACTAACAATAATAAAAGTAAGTAAATAGTACACGCAGCTATCTAAATCATACAAATAATTTTTTTAAAGGTTTTAAGAAGAACAAGAGGCTCACCAAGGTGGCCGGTGCCACGACGAGACGGTGCGGACGATCGACGGTGGTTACGACGGTCGGGGATGGGAAGGCACCAAATAAACACACTTGCACATATGCAACCTAATAAGTTAATTTGAGCTCAAATTGCATATAAATCAAATAAACTCCCACATAATGATATCACTCCTCCAAACCCTAGCTAAAACCCACAAATCACATATCTTTGAGCATACCACAAGCTAATGATTAATGAGAGATGAAGGAGCAAAGCTGCTAACCTTTATGAACACTTGGATAGATGGGGTGCCTTTAAATCTTGACAAATCCTTGGCAAAATGGAGAAAGAAGAACAGGGGAGAAAACAGAGAAATGAGAGCCCCTTCGTCGGCTTCAGACGAAGCGTATATGTAGGACGTCTTTAGTACCGGCTGGTGACACCAGCCGGTACTAAAGGTTGCCCTTTAGTACCGGTTGGTGTAACCAGCCGGTACTAAAGGTGCACGCTGGGGACCAAGTCTGATCAAAAGCCTGCCACGCCCCCTTTAGTACCGGCTCATGACACGAACCGGTACTAAAGATCGCGCACGAGCCGGTACTAAAGGTTGCCCTGCTCCTAGCTATTGGAGCCGGCATGAACCACGACTAATACCGTCTTTAGTACCGGCACGTAACCAGACCGGGACTAATGCTTGGGTCGAAAGGTCCGTTTTCTACTAGTGAGTAGAAATAGAGAGATCAAATGCATGAGGGACACAAGATTTTTCCTGTGGTTTCGATAGGTGGTGCTATTGTACGTCCACGTTCATGGAGTCTTCAACCCACGGAGGGTAACGGTCACGAGAGTCCACGGAGGGCTCTACCCATGGAGGGTTCCATGAAGAAGCAACCTTGACTATACCATGATGTCCTATGTCCATGGAGGACTAGCCTAACTCGGGGTAGATCTTCATGAAGTAGGTGATCTCCTTGCCATTACAAACTTCTTGGTTCACTCCACAACACAAAGTAGGAGGCTCCCAAGCGACACCTAACCAATCTAGGAGGCACCACCCTTCAAAAGGTAAAAGGCTCGATTGTGTCAATGAACTCCATGCTCTTGTGCTTCAAGATGATAGACTCCTCAACACACAATCACTTTCTCACAGATTTGGCTTGGTAGAAGAGATTGATTGTGTGCAAAGCAACTTGGGGAGTCTAGAGATCAAGATTCATATGGTAGGAATGGAATGACATGATCTCAACACATGAGTAGGTGGCTCTCTCTTAAAAAATCTGTAGGTATGAGTGGGGAACTTTTCTGGGTGCTTCACTTGCAAGTGAGTGGTGGTGGAGGGGTATATATAGGCATCTCCAAAAATCCAACCGTTACACACAAAATGACCAACTCGGTGACACCAATGCATTAATCTTTATGGTACCGAAGTGATCAAAAGGTGGAAACTTTTGAATCTCGGCGAGACCGATATAGGAAACTCGGTTGCATCGATAAGGTGACCAACAGTCAGATTGCCCAATCTCAGTGACGCCGATCCAACAATCTCGGAGGGACCAATATTGTGAATTTGCGTAACAGAAAGTTGGCAGCCTAACTCGGTGGCACAGAATGCAGAATTGGTTGCATCGAAAAGCTAGGGTTTGGCTGAGTCTGTCTAGGGTTTGGAATCGGTGGCACCGAGTGGAAAATGTTGGTTGCACCGATTTTGAATATTTGGCTTTGGACAGACTTTTGTAGAAGAGCTTGTGGGTGTATGTGGTGACTATCAATTGTGCACGTATGAGCATTTTGTTCGTCAACAAAACCTTACCCCCTTTTAATAGTATTGGCTTTCCTATGGACTCAAATGATTTCTCACAAACGTAAAATGTAGAGTCCACTTCCTTGAAGCTTGGCCAATGCTATTCCTTCTCCTTCTTCTTCATGGGATACTCTCCACACTCCTTTTTGCCAACCCATCTCTCTATGGACTTTATCTGAAATACACTAGGTAAAATATTAGTCCAAGAGACAATGTATGTTGTCATGAATTATCAAAACCACTGAGGGAGCACATTGTGCTTTAGTCTCCCCCTTTTTGGTAATTGATGACAACATACAATCAAAGCTTCAAATAAAGATATGCATGAGTATAATGAAGACTTTGAGATACACATGACTTGGACATGCTCCACCTAAATGTGTGCAATCCCTTTAAAGGATAGTTGCTTTGAAATGCATGGACACAAATGTAGTAGAAGGGATATAAAAAGCCATGTGTATCTTGGCTATATGCATCAAGTGTATATAAATGAGGTGTATCCTTGATCAAGACTTTACTCTTACAAACAATATGTGCAAGAAGCAAGAGATCATCTTAATGAAAGATATGATGCATATGCTTACCTTGAGTTCTTGACCATTCTAGTAGTCGAAATACACTTGAGAAAACAATGTTAGGAAACACAAGAGTATTCTACCAATCAAAAGCAATAGAACTCAAAGTTACCAAGATATGGAGAACATATAGAAGATAGTATTCCTTAAGATTGATATGTCTCCAAGATCATTTAGAACTTTCTCCCCTACATATGAAATAGTAGGACATCCTCTCCCCCTGAATCTCAGTATGTACATATTAGGATTGGATAGGGTGAGAAAAGACCTAAGATGAAATAAGCATATTTTCCTCCAAACATATTTTTCTCCCCCTTACTTTGGTGTTCTCATATTCTTCTCTCTCACTAAATTATATCTCCCCCTTTGCATAAGCATGTATCTTCCTCTTTAGCTTTGAAGCTTTGTATATTCTCCCCCTTAGGCATTAATTTCCAAAAAGGTCAGACATAGGGTCAGATATAGGGATCCTTGATGAAGAAGGGGATCCTTGAGAACAAGGGTAGATACAGGAATCATTTTAAGACCCATTAAAAATATTTCTCTCCTTTTGGATAAACAGAGAATTTGTAGAACTTCTCCTCCTTAGAGTTAGGGATCCTTGAATAAAGTTTCTCCCCCTAAGTTTTTTTAAAGAAAAGGGATCATTGAAGTATCAGGGACATCACTAGTAAGATACCAATTGAAAAACCGCTAAAGAAACACAGGAAAAAAATCAGTGACTCCAGAACAAAACAATCGGTGGAACCGAGATGAAGTTTTGCAGCTCATCTACTAAACCGATAGAACTGAGTTCTTTGAATCGGAGGCTCCGAGGCATACAACAAAAACTTGGATCAATTTTCAAATTTTTCAAGTATGTGAAAATTTAATCTAAAGACAAAGTTGTATCTGAAAATCAAACAAGAAGAGAAACAATCAATTTGTTCCAATTGCGAATAATTTACCAATTGCGGGTAATTTACAGAGAGGTATCAACTAGAAAAGATTTGAATGGTTCCAAGAAATTTACAAAGGGGAATGGGCCAATCAAAATTCTTATCTAGATCATGGGCGGTGACTAGGTCACCTATATTAGAGTATATTGACTTAGGAGCAAGGCAAGAATTCTTGATCATAGGTCATACTCATCTTTAAGCTCAAAATGGGGTTACCATTTTTCGATTAAGCATTTTAGTGTCTTCATATCACTTGAGTTGCTTTATCTTATGACTTGGATTAAACCTATATCAAGAATATGAGTACATACCTTTAGGTGATGTTTATGACATAGCTTGTAGGTGAACTTGATGAGGATGCTCAAAGTTGATGAAGATCATCTTGAGTTGGGAGCAATCCTTGTTGTTTTTGTTCACTTTTCACCTACAAAGGTTTGTCATGCAAGAAAAAAACATGATATATCCAAATGACATGATACCAATTTGTGAGTTGATACCAAATGAGAAATATATGTCAAGGATATGTTTTTTTGTCTTCTTCCTTTCATCATCAAAGCGAGGTTGTGGATACTTGGTCATGACAAGATTGCTTAAGATATGAGTTGTTGGCAATCTTGTGGATTGTTGTTCTTCCAAGTACCTACAAAGGATTAGATGAAAGACAAGGGAGCATAGTATTCCAAGATATATGATATTCAAGGTAATATCATAGAATAAACAATGACGCTCATCTCCTCGCATGTATCCAAGCGATCTTAGCTCAAGTTTGAAGCATCATTGATATTCAACTCACTCCTCAAATGACAAAACACTTTTTCAATACAAAACATCGTTAGGCATTTATACCAAGCGCGGGGTGCTTTCTTAAGTCCATATAGAGCTTTGCGAAGTTTGTAAACATGGTTAGGTTTCTTAGGATTTCCAAAACTAGGTGGTTGCTTCACATAGACCTCTTCTTCAATCTCAGCATTTAAAAAGGCACTTTTAATGTCCATTTGATAAAGCGTGGTATCATGGTGATTAGCATAGGCAAGAAGAATTCTAATAGCTTCTAATCTAGCAACGGGGGCGTAGGTCTCACCGTAGTCCATACCTTCGACTTGCATATATACTTGGGCACAATACATGCCATTTTGTGAACGACCTGACCGTGTTCATTTGGCTTGTTCCGAAACACCCATTTGGTTCTGATGATGTTTTTCTCATTCTTGGGCTTCTCCAGGAGTGTCCACACTTCCTTCCTCTCGAAGTTGTGAAGCTCTTCATGCATAGTTTTCACCCAATCCGTGTCTTCAAGAGATTGTTCTACCTTCAAGGGTTCAATGCTAGAGATGAAAGAATAATGCTCAAAAAAGTTAGCTAGACAAGTTTTAGAGCGAGAGATTCTCCTTGTTTGTATGTCACCAAAAAATTGGTTTAGGGGATGGTTCTTGGTCACTTGTGCTCAAACTCGGGTCATCTTTTGATTGTTGGATGGTGGACCTTCTTCATCATCATCTCCTTCATCTTCATTGTTGTTGAAGATGTTGTTCCCTTGAGTAGGTGGTGAAGGAGGTTGGGGTGGATCTTCATGATGCACTTCATCCTCTTCATCATCTCACCGTGAACCGCTCGTGGATGCCTCCATGTCATGTTGTGGTTCACCTTGACGTGAAGTGGGGGCTTCCACTTGAGTTGTTGAGGTACTTTCCTTCACCTCCATGGGACGAATCTTGCCAATAGACAAGTCTTGGATAGCTTCCCAAGGGTCCTTATCACGTACATCATTTGGCAATTGTTCGACTTGCGAACCATTGGATTCATCCAACTTCACATCTACCGTCTCTTCAACTTTTTGAGTGAAATTTTGTAGACACGGTAACTGTGAGAGTTCGATCAATAACCAAGCAGGGATCCTTCATGAGATTTAGGGGCAAATTTAGTACGACAATGCTTATCAAGAATGTAGCACTTTGAGCCGAATACTCGAAATTATCCAAATTGGGGTTTGTTATCGTGAGAAGCTTGTATGTCGTTTTATCGAGAAGCTTGTGCAAGTAAAGTCGGTTTGTGGCATGACATGATGTTTCCACGACTTCTGCCTAATAACCCACAAGTATAGGGGATCGCAACAGTTTTTGAGGGTAGAGTATTCAACCCAAATTTATTGATTCAGCACAAGGGGAGCCAAAGAATATTCTCGAGTGTTAGCAACTGATTTGTCAATTCAACCACACCTGAAAGACTTAATATCTACAACAAAGTATTTAGTAGCAAAGTATTATGGAAGTAACGGTAACGATGGCTAAAGTAACGGTAGCAGTTTTGTAGTGATTGTAACAGTAGCAACGGAGAAGTAACTTAGCACAGATCAATATGTAGGAAGCTCGTAGGCGATGGATCAGTGATGGATAATTATGTTTGATGGCATTCATCAGGCAACAGTTTTAACATAGGGTGACATAGAACTAGCTCCAATTTATCAATGTAATGTAGGCATGTATTCCATATATAGTCATACGTGTTTATGGAAAAGAACATGCATGACATATTTTGTCTACCTTCCCGTGGCAGCGGGGTCCTAAAGGAAACTAAGGGTTATTAAAGACTCCTTTTAATAGAGAACCAGACCAAAGCATTAGCACTTGGTGAATACATGAACTCCTCGTACTACAGTAATCACCGGAAAGAATCCCAGTTATTGTCACCCTGGGGGATGCAGATCATAACTCATAATAGGTGTCTACAACTTGCAAGATAGGATCAAGAACACATATATATTCATGAAAACATAAAATAGGTTCAGATCTGAAATCATGGTTGTCGGTACACTAGACTTTTTGGGCCATCTAGTGCCCCTTTACTCGTGCACGGGCAGTAGTAGCCGCCCCGGTGGCGAGGCCCAGCAAAGACTTATCAAGCGCCAGCGCAGAAGACTCAAGACTACCGAAAAGACCTTGCTGGGAGGGCTCGGAGCCTCCAGGCCCCCGACAAGGCAAGGTCCCAGCAAGCACCGCCAGCGCACAGGGGAGGTGTCAATTCACCTGGACGTATGTCGCGGTGTCGATTCACCTAGACGTATGTCGCGACGTCGACGTTGGAGGGAGCTAAGCGGCGTCGATGGGACGGGCCCAGGTCCCGTCCCACTGATGGACTGAGGCCCCTGATGGTGCATTTAATGCTCTTGTCCTACTCCATTAGGGTTAGGCATGATAGCACTGTGGCACTGTGCATCCCGTGTGCACACTGTACGCCACTGTTGGGATTCCCTTAAGTATAAAAGGAGACCCAGGGCATTACAGAGAAGGACCTGTTTTGGACTTCTGGACCTTTTGGCTTTTGGGATTTCGGACAGTTAGGAAGTTAGACAACCGGATAGCCCGACAGTTAGGCAACTGGAGGTTCCCAATCTCACGTAGCAGCCATTCATGGCGCTCCTATAGCTCGAACCCTAGAGAAGGATAAATACAACCAAACAGGATTAGGGTTTTATGCATCCGTGTGGCCCGAACCTGGGTAAAAACTCCCCACGTGCAGCTCACCAAACCGGCTCTTTGTGCCAGATCGCCCCCGCTGAACCGAAAGGGGCCCTCGTGGTCCCATAGGTGTTCGTTCCCACGACATCTTTGGCGCGCCAGGTTGGGGGGCACATGAGTGGTACGAACCTGTTCCGGTGATCTACACCCCATCTTCATCATCGCCATGGGCCCCAAGAAGAAGGGACTGACAGCAATTGGCCCACCAGCGTCTGTCGTTCTTGTATCTGCACAGATAGGAGACGACGTGGACATGGGTGGAGGAGGACGAGGCGGAGGTCCGGAACTTCCGTGACTTTCCGGTGACCAAGACCAACCAATCGGCACCGCTCGCCGCGGAGACACCCATGGCGACGGTGGGAAACCCCACGCCCCTAGGTCTCAGGACAGAGCGGTACCACCTATGGGTGGTACGGCAAACTCCGGGGCAGAAGAGTGTCTTCTAGGGCACCCATGCCGGCGCCTACACCGCGAACTTCTCAAGACGCGCGTGGGGAGCCGCGCCACGGCGCCCGCGGTTCTCAATGTCCCCATGGAAAAACTCCTGCGCATCATTCCCAAGATGCACGAGACCAGCATGCGAGTGGGAGTGACATTCCGATGTGAGATCGCGGTGGTGCTCCTTCTAACATGGTTAGGAGTCAAAGCACCTCGCGTTCCTTGCGCCGCTCGATTCCATCCACAGCGGAGGAAGCGATGGCACGAGCGCGCCTACTCCTGAACTTCCCTCCTGCTATGGAGAAGCTCGACGAATGGAGAGCCATCATTCAGAGCCTCCTGGGCCTTGCAGATAAGCTTCGGCCCACAGGGACGCCTCAGGCCAGTGGCGAAGCGCTCGGAGTTGGCATGACCTCTACACACTCTCCCCCGCGTCGGCGTCACCGGTCGCCGACCCGGCGAACCAATGCCTACGACGGTTACTCGACGGCATCGTCTGACCCACGGAAGCATCGCGATCAGCGTCATGTTCTTTGGGAACGTGGCAAGGAAGATGCCTGAACCGTGATCGAGTGGTGACCGGAAGCATGCCTCCAGTCGGACACGCGCATGGGGCCCATTGTAAACAACTCCGCACCGGGGTACCCTATCAGCCTACCTTACGAGGCGGGCTGTCCAGCCTTTACCCCTGAGTTGAGGCAAGTCCAGTGTCCCAACACCCGCACATTCAAACCGGAAGTCCCGGAGAAGTACGATGGCAAGACCCATCCGTCAGAGTTCCTGAGCGTCTACACCATTGTGGTGCAGGCTGCCGGGAGTCACGATGACAAGATACTGGCCAACTACTTCATGTTGGTGCTTAAGCCCAATGTCAGGTCAGCGCTGATGCACTTGCCGGAGAGATCCATCGCCTCCTAGGCGGACCTATGTCATGAGTTCATTGGCGCCTTCACAGGAGGCCATCAAGCTCCTGGCTAGGAGAGCGATCTACACATCATCCCCCAGAAGGAAGGCAAAACTCAGTGCAAGTACATCCAGAGGTTCAACCTCGTGCACCACAACATCCCAGATGTTCACCCTGCCGCTATTATCAGCGCGTTCCATCAGAACATGCGCAACCGCGGGATGCGGGAAGAGCTGGCGATGAACAAAGTTAGGGACGTCGCCAAGGTTTATGCTATGGCACACAAGTGTGCTCGGGCTGAAGAAGGGAGAAAACTCCCCGGCGAAGATGCAAGTGCGGAGGTCGACTCTAAAGATGAGGATACTGCCGTCCCGACAAAGAATGGCCAGCGACGGAACCAGAAGCGCAAGGGCAAGATCGTGCTTGCCGTAGAGGTATCCGGCAATCCCGATGCCGCTAAGAAATGCAAGGTCGATGACCCCGATAACGATGTTGCCGGATGCGCCTCCTGCCACGCCTTGGCGGCTGCCAGCAAGCAGTATTGCAAGATCCATCGCACCAAAGGCCATGACCTCCAAGACTGTCGGCAAGTTGAGCAGCTTGCCGAGAGGCAGAGGGCCGAGTATGAGAGGCGCGACAAGGAGAAAGGTCGGGATGGTGCTAAGGGGTCCGGCAAGAAGTGTGTTGGCCGATGAGGCCGCCGCGGCAAGCCCAAGCAACAGAAGGATCGGCGCACCCGTGGCCGCGACAAGCAGGAAGGAGATTATGATGATGTCGAAGAGGATGACGAGTCCAGTGATCATGAGTTTTAGAAGGCCACGGAGATGATGTCCATAGAAGGAGGAGCCTCGTCGCATTCCTCTCACCGCCAACTTCAAGAGTGGGCGCGTGAGGTTAATGCGGCAGAGCCCTCTATCGGCGCACAGAAACCTCTGAAATGGTCCAACACTCCTATCATCTTTGATGTCGAGGATCAACCTGATCGCATAACTATGATCGGGCACCTACCGTTGTTGGTCTCGCCAACAATTCGAAACCTCAAGGTGAAAAATATGTTAGTCAACACTGGGGGAGCCTGAACCTGATCTCTCCCAATGTCTTTCAGGGGCTGCAGATTCCTGATGAAGATCTCGAGCCGACAAGCGCCTTCCAAGGGGTCAATTCGGGAAGGACTCAGCTGAAAGGCAAGGTCATGCTGCTGGTGATGTTTGGTAGTGATATCAACTTCAAAACGGAGAAGATCATCTTTGACGTTGCCGAGATTTCATTGCCGTACAACGGCATTCTCACGCGTCCGGCACCGGCCAATTTCATGGCGGCCACCCACTTCGCTTAGGACATGCTGAAAATGCCCGGACCAATGAGCGTCATTACCATCCACTCCTATAAGAAGAGTGCGCTTATCTGCGCCGACCAACTCTATCGGGGCGCAGTTGCAGCACCTGCCGCCAAGGCACTTGCTCCTGCCACTAAAGCTCCCAGGGGGAAGAAGACTGGCAAGGCCTCTGGCGCACATTCCGGTAAGCGCACCTCTTCGGGTTGTTGCGCTACTATTGACGATGTGCTAGAGAGCTCCACCGGCAAGGGCAAAAAGTCCAAGGCGGCCCCACCAGAGACCAAGAGGGTGCCCTCCAAGGAGGACGGCACGGGGGGAACTTTCACCATAAGTTCCACCCTTGACGACAAATAGGAAAGTGCGTTCGTCGCCTTCCTGCAGGCAAATGTCGATGTGTTTGCATGGAAACCATTTTTTATCCCAGTGTTCCCAGGAAGGTGATTGAGCACCACCTTGTCGTCTGCCCGCACACGCGGCCTGTGAAGAAGAAAGTTCGGAAGCAAGCTTTGGAGCGGCAACAGTTTATTGTTGAGGAGATCAAGAAGTTAGCTGCAGCTGGCCTGATCAGAGGAGTGCTCCACCCTACGTGGTTGGCCAATCCAGTCGTGGTGCGCAAGGCGAATGGGAAGTGCAGGCTATGCATTGATTTCACAGACATCAACAAGGCCTTCCCCAAAGATCCTTTTCCGTTGCCGCACATCGACCAGATTGTGGACTCCACTGCCGGCTACGACTTATTGTCTTTCCTTGATGCCTATTCCGATTATCATCAGATATTTATGGCCAAGGAAGACGAAGAGAAGACCGTGTTTATCACCCCATGTGGTATGTACTGTTTTTTACGTATGCCTTTCGGGTTGAAAAGCGCTGGCTCTACCTTTGCACGAGCAGTCCAGATTGGTTTTGAACCCCGACTACATAGAAATATGGAGGCTTATATGGATGACATAGTGGTCAAAACCAAGGACAAAGCCACTCTCATAGCGGACCTAGAAGAGACGTTCGCTAATCTGAGCAAGATCAACATGAAGCTCCACCCCAAGAAATGTGTGTTTGGCGTCCCATCCGGCAAGCTTCTCGGGTTCTTTGTGTCTCAACATAGAATCGAAGCGAATCTTGACAAGATCAAAGCAATTGAGCAAATTGAGGCACCAAGGCGAGTCAAGGACGTGCGATGCCATGCCGGCTGTGTTCCTACTATGAGTAGCTTCATCTCAAAATCTGCTGAGTGCGCCCTGCCCTTTTTAAAAATCTTGAAGAAGGTGGGTCCAATGAAATGGACTCTGGAAGCGGAGGCGGCGTTGCAGGATTTGAAGAAGTACCTTTCCTCTCTGCCAGTCCTAGTTGCACCAAAACCACAAGAGTCGTTGCTGCTATACCTAGCAGCAACGAATCAAGTGGTGAGTGTCGGCTAGTGGCTGAAAGAGAGGTTGACGAAGAAGCAACGACAACGGCAGGGACGCCAGGCGATGAGCCAGGACAGTCTCCGGTGGGGTCTGGTGCCGACAGAGAAGGATCTGCACAGTTGAGAGAGATAGTTCAGAAGAAGAAAATGGTATAGCGACCAGTCTATTTTGTCAGCTCCTTGTTGCATGGGGCTAGATCAAGGTATTCTGGCGTGCAAAAATTGCTCTTCGGCCTTCTTATGGCCTTGAGGAAGCTGCATCATTACTTCCAAGCACATGAGATCACTGTTGTCACCCGCTTCCTGCTACAGCGGATATTTAGAAACCCAAAAGCTACCGGGAGGATTGTCGAGTGGGCTTTGGAATTATCAAGCTTTGGTCTTAAGTTTGAAAGCACTTCAACCATTCAGAGCAAGGCCTTGGCGGAATGGACCCCAAAGCCTGATGAAGAGATTCCAGAGTCAACTCTCCCCGGCAAGGAGACTAGTCCAAAATTGATCATGTATTTCGATGGAGCCTTCTCGCTGCAAGGCGCCGGTGCCGGAGTGCTACTTGTCGCACCCATCGGAGAGCACCTCAAATATGTGGTCAAGATGCACTTTCCCCAGGAGACATCAACAAACAACACTGCTAAGTACGAAGGGCTGCTTGCCGGTCTCAAGACCGTGGCAGACCTTGGGATCAAGAAACTTATTGTGAGGGGTGATTCTCAACTTGTTGTCAAGCAAGTGAACAAAGATTACTAGAGTCCGTTGATGGAAGCTTATGTAGATGAAGTGAGGAAGTTGGAAGAGCGTTTTGACAGCCTGCAAATGGAGCACGTTCCACGTGCAGAGAACAGTGTTGCTGATGGCCTGTCAAAATGTGCTGCCCTTAAGTTACCTATGGAACTAGAAACTTTCATGCTCCAACTAACTCAATCCTTTGTGACACCATCAAATAGACAAGATAAGAGAAGGAAGTTAAGTTCCGGCAAGTATTTCCTGGCAGAGCTCCCTAAAGCTGCCGGCGAGAAAGTTGCCCAAGAGAATGGCAGGCTTGCCGGTGAGTACTATGCTCTGACAGGGCCATCAGCTCTTGCCATAGAAGCATACGCTCCCGCCAGGCTTGTCGGCCCGAAGCAAACTCTGGCAGGCCCTCAGGACCTTGCCGTCGAGGCAAATGCTCCCCGGCAGAGGATACGCCTTTAGCCCTTGTTGTCGAGCGCCAGGCTCCAACATGGGCGCAACATCTTGTCCAATTCCTTCAGACTGGAGAACTCCCCGAGGAACAAGAGGAAGCAGAGAAAGTAGCTCGCTGGTCTCATAGGTACTAGTTCGAAGATGACAACCTATACAGAAAGAGACTGGATGGCGAGAAACTCAAGTGCATTTCCCAGGATGATGGATTGGAGCTGTTGGCAGAGATACACGGAGGCATATGTGGCTCCCAGATATGATCAAGAGCACTTGCCGGAAAGGCATTCCCACAAGGTTTCTTTTGGCCCACTTCCCTCCAGGATGCAACTGCATTAGTAACCAAGTGTGAAGCATGCCAGTTCCATTTGAAGAAACTACATCAACCAGGTCAAGCCCTTCAAACAATCCCTCTATCCTGACCATTTTCGGTCTGGGGGCTCGACATCTTGGGCCCCTTTTCCCGCACTCCCGGGGGCTTTGAGTACTTGTATGTGGCGATCGACAAGTTCACAAAGTGGCTGGAAGTGGTAGCAGTGAGGAAGGTGACAACACAGTCTGCCGTCAAGTTCTTTAAAGGAGTAGTTTGCTGCTTTGGTGTTCCCAACAGGATCATCACTGATAACGGCACACAATTCACGAGCCGCACCTTCATGTAGTATGTCCAAGACCTTGGTAGCAAAATTAATTTTGCCTCCGTTGCCCACCCAAGGAGAAACGGCCAAGCGGAGAGGGCTAATGCTGAAGTGATGCGAGGTCTCAAGAAAAGAACTTTTGATAGTCTGCACATGTGCGAAAGGAACTGGATTGATGAGTTGCCGGCGGTTCTTTGGTAGATCAAGACGACACCAAATCGAGCTACTGACCAGACACCCTTCTCCCTTGTCTATGGGGCGGAGGCAGTTCTCCCCATGGAACTCATATATGGGTCACCTCGAGTGCTCGCTTATGATGAGCTTGAGCAAGAGCATTTGCGGCAAGATGACGTGACGCTCCTTTAGGAAGGCCGTCTTCAGGCTACTATGAGAGCTGCACGCTACCAACAAGCCTTGCACCGCTACCATAGCCGCAAGGTCAATGCCAGAAGTCTTGAGGAAGGAGACCTTGTTCTTCGACGAGTTCAGTCCGCCAAGAATCCAAACAAGTTGACGCCAAAGTGGGAAGGCCCTTATCGGGTAGTACGAGTCACTAGGCCCGGTGCAGTCCGCCTGGAGACCGAGGATGGCGTTCCGATGAGCAACTCCTAGAATATCGAGCATCTTCGAAAGTTCTACTCATGAGGCGCGGTTGTCGAGCCAGTCCCGGTAACCACCTTTTGTACAAGTCTTGCCGCTGAAGCATGTAATCCCTAGTACAAAGCCAGGCTCACACCCTATGTGTAGATAAATAAAGATAAGTGTTCTGCAATCCTGTTCGATTCTCATGTTTACTTATGAGCATGTTTATCTGAAGTGTTGCATTGCACTTAATTCTAGCAAGAAGTAACGAACTGCCAAGGTTCCATACCCATATTTTCTCTTCTTTCTTTTTCTCAAAGGACAGAAGGATCCCTCGCGTGCAGCTTTGTCGAGGGGAATGATGGTAAGGATACCTATGAGCACGACGTTCCGAAAAAAACTTGCCGGAAGGAGAAAGGCAACAGAAAGATAAGTTGCGAAAAACCCATGTGAATCCTTGCTGAAAGTTATTTTCCTTGTCTAACTTCCACTCTTGTACGGAAAACCTGTACGCACGGGAACCTTGCCGTGATTGGATGTGCCCTCGCTGCATTTGGAACCACTCAATGGCTCAAGTGGCTTCGCCCGTGCTCCTTGTTTTGTTTCGAGTCCGCTCAACGACTCAAGTGACAGCGCTCGCACCCATATCCCATTTTCGAGTAAGGCTGACGCATTGAACGGCCGCGCCAAGGACGCCAAGGTGTCTTGCCGGCAGTGGCACCGTCGGCACACTCCTAAGGACCCCGTTCCTCAAAGCGCTCGCGATAGGGCTACACACACCGGCAAGATTCTTCCAAGAAGGGCATAGGGAAATTTCCATATATAGAATCAGTTTAACAAGGAAGATAATACGCATTCATTCAAAATGGGGTGAAATTTACATAAGATACCATTTTTTCTAAGTACATCTTTATTTGACTTTCTCCCCTAGGGGAGATTACAGGAAGAAAAGGATGGAAAGGAGAGGCGGGTACAAGACGAAAAAGATGGCGAGAGGCCGCCGGCGGAAGCCCGGCCTGACCCCTCTAGACCAGCACTACACGGACGAGCAGGGCTGCCAGATGGGCAAGCAAGAACTGGTCCCTCTTGGACCAGCATTGTGCGGAGGAGAAGGCCGAAGCGGGCGGAAAGGAGGATGGACCCCTAAAGCCGAAGTCCACGGGCCTGCTTGAGCTGGATTATGAGGCAGCACCCGGGACTGAAGCACCCAGCAAGGACATCTTGTTAGGAGGGGGAGAGGCATGAGGCTGGTGATGATGGTGCGGCTGGCGGTCAGTCCGAGGTCCAATCTTCGGGCTCCGACTTGACCGCCCAAGGACCGGACTCATCGCCACTGTCTCCACCACTGTCCTCCCTGTCACTCTTGCCGGAGGACAGGCTTTCGGTACTGCTCGCGCTCTCTTCGCAGCAGCTAAGGCGGATGTCAGAGCTCCCATAAATCTTCATGGAGAGCGTATCAGCATCCGTCATTTTAAAACGAAGAATGTTGTGACAGCCCAAGTGCTGTCCCTACCTTTTATGGCATGTAATCTTATGTGAACCTTTTTGTCATGAGATTAATGATATGAGTTGAACCTTGTTATGGCATGTCTTGTTCATGCATTCATGCATCATGCATCATATCATCCATCATGTCATGCCATTGTTTGTGATGTGACCTCATTGTGGTTGAGTGTGTTCTTGTGTTGTGTGATGTGGTTTGAGTGTGGGTGGTGCAACACTCCTTATCCTTCCTCTCCTTTTCTTTTCAACAAAACCCAACCAAATACCCCTTTATTCCCTTGTCATTTTATCAACAGAAATAACTTGCTAATATAATTGTTAAAAATGTTCAAGTCGTATGAGATATTGTTTGGAGTTTTTGTGTGTTGTTGTTTAAGTGTTTTGGACTTTGTGATTTTGGAGTTTAAAATAATCAGGGGTTGTTAATTCATAAGGGTATTTAAATTACTTGCTTTAAAAATCATCTTGATATTTTTAGTAAATAGTGCATTTTATTTTCAATGTCAAAGTATTTTTTGTTCTTGCAAAAATCCTTTTATTTTTCTTTGGAGGGTTTTTCTTATGTTGTTGTTATTTCAAAAAGGAAACTCCCTCGGTCTTATTTATGTGAGAGAGAGTGGGCACTAGGCCTTTCCCCGGCCCAGGTAACCTCCCCATACGCGGACCAACCCAGCCTTAGCGGCAACCTGCCCATCACCCTCCTTTCCGTTAGTTCAGAGCAAGAGCAGAGAGAGAGCAATCGCCGCCATGATCTTCAGACATCGAGACACCTTCAACCCGTGCCTATTTAGTCCCCTCGGCGTCCGTGCCGCCCCCCTAGGGTTCCCTCTCCCTCCTCGTGCCGCCGCCCTCCACCTTTCCTCCCCCTTCGTCTCATGTAAGGCGAGATTCAGAGAGTGGGTTGAGAGGTTCAGAGCAGGAGCTCGTCGCCGCGGAAGCGTCTCCAGCCAGCCCCTGATCCGGCGAGCGTCGGGATCGTGCCACGTCGTCCCCCTTCTTCCCCGTCGTCCTCTGCTGCCTCATGGGACGCCAAGGCCAGCCTTTGCTTCGTCTTCTTCCTCTCCAGTCAAGCTCCTCCACCACAACAGTTCGATGCCGTGGTTCCTCCCCAAGCCATTTGACGACATCGAGCCGCTGTAAGACCTGCGCGTCTTCCTCCCCTCTCCGCTTCCCCCCTCATAGCCGCAATCGTCGTTGTGCTCGGTCCGATGCTATGTTCGCGTGGCATAGTGCCAGCAAGCTCATGCCGCTCGTTCCCCTTGCTGCCGCACCTCCCTAGCCCTAGGAATGGATCCTCCAAGGTTCCCTCTTCCCCGCCGAGCTTCCTCCTCGCCGGAGAGGCCCCGTAGTCGCCGGATTTTGGCCGCCGTCGTGCTCTATCACTGGGTGTGCAAGTTTTCAGTTTCGTCAGATAGCGTCGTCGGTTAATACTAGTGGGCTAGTTGTCCTCCTCTCTTAAGGTCCGGCGTAGTAGCATAGTGGTGTGCGCTCAGGGGTGAGACCAGTGGGTCTGGGGTTCGATTCCCCCCAAACCCCCCTTTTGTTTTATTTTTTTTCTTTCCTTGGTTTATTTCTTCTTCTACTTGTGGTATGTATATATGTGTGTATGTGTATAAATACAGGTATAGATGATTTTTTTCCCTTTATGTTTTAGATATATGTGTACATGTGTGTAGTGAGTGTATGTGGTGCTACATACATGTGTGTGTAGTGTGTGTGGTGCTTACATGCATGTCTAGGTCCATATATGTACTTGTGCATATATGTGAGCATATGTGTGTGAGTGATGAGCACCCACACACATAGGTGAGTGTGTGCTCATGAGTGTATGTGCCATATGCACTTGTGCCTATGTAGCTTGTGTGTGTGCATGCCATGTGTGTGTATGTGTGGTAGTGTGAGTGTAGGTTTGGGTGTGTGTGTGTGTGACAAGTGGGCCATACCCCACTTGTCATACACTATTTACTTAGCATATTTGCCATGTTCTGTAGGATATATTAGTTCATTTCCATTCATAGCTATATTGCCAAATCTGGACATGTTCATTTTTGCACATGAGCATTTAGGGTAAGTTTTCACTTATAAGAGTGGAGGATGTTTTTGCTATGTATTTGTTGTCATGATGCTCCATGGGACTATATGAGAATGATACATGATTTTGGGGTAGAAAGACCCAAGGAATCCATTGGTGCAATTGGATTTCACTTTTGAGCAAGTCAGGAAACTACTATTTTCTGCTATGATGCTACTTCGTCATTTTTGCATGAATTAATCCATGCTTGCTTTGGGGCATGTGCCAACATGGAAGTGTTAGTGTTTTATGCCTATTATGCCATGGTATTTTTGTTTGACATGAGAATCACCCATATAAGTGGGAACCTTGCTGCAAAGTAGCTAACTTAATGTTACTGTTTTCACCATGCTAAATAAGTCTGAGAATCTGCTGTTATTTTTATACCATGAAGAGTGGTTGTTATCTTGTGATATGTTGTGAATTAGCTCAAACTCAGTGCTAGTGTTTTGAATTAGATGTTGTCTACTACCATCCTGTTAATTTTCATGCCATGAGGTGGTCTCTATCACCATTAGTTTCTGCTATCAACTTGCCATCAGGTTAACTCAGATTCCAGAAAACTGTTATTTTCACCAAGTCCCAGATTTTTGTTTCATCATGCCAACTTGTGAGCTTCACGCTTATTGATGTGTGCCTCCTTTCCTGATTATGTAGTTGGATAAGTTGTTAAGAATGTTATGTAGTTTCTGTCAATGCCTTGTTTGTGGTTGTAGGGTTCCAGTAGCTCAAGTTGTTGGCTGTGAAAGTTGCTATGTTGCTGTTTTGTGGCAGATTCTTTGTTTTATTGTTTTGTGACTCGTGGGAGCTATACTCCATGGAATTGCTTGATCTTTGGATCTATTGTGGTTGGTTTTTCATTGCCTAACCAGTGGCCACCTTAGAATGCCAAGGAATAGCCCAGGTCCTTCTTGTCTTGTGTTTGGCCTTCGTATCTTGTCATGAGCGTATTGTGAGAACCATAGCTCCGTTTCTTACGTTCTTCATATCCATTTTTATCGATTTTGCATGATGCATCCATATTTTCCATATTCATGCATGTCTAAATAACTTAAGTTAAGGTTCTGTCCTGATTCATTAATAACCAATCCTTTGCATGTGAAACATGACTAGTTAGGATTGCCATGCTAAAACTCTTCAAACAAACATGCATCATTCTTTCTTGGGAATTGCACCATGGTTGTTTGTTTATTCTTGCTGTTTATTTTGGGTAGACACAAACGTTGAACCTGAGTACGAAGAGCCAGGCGAGTACAACCACGAGGATCCCGCTACTTGTTCCACTGAAGAACCAACAGGCAAGATGATCGTACCTAGATCCCGATACTATTTTCACTTGCTAGTTGTCTCACTCTTATCTTTACAATTGCGCTATATACCACTTGAATGTCAGCCTCCTAATTGCCATGATAGCCTCTAACCCTCCAAATCCTAGCAAACCTTTGATTGGCTAAGTTACCGCTGCTCAGCCCTTCTTATAGCGTTCTTAGTTGCAGGTGCAGGTTGTTCCATGTGATAACATGGAGTTGGCATATCACAATATTATATGTTGCTTAATTTAATGCACATATATATCCTGGTATTGGTGGAAGGCTTGGCCTTTTGCTAGGTGTTTTGTTCCGCTATTACCACCATAGTTTCTTGTTACCGGTGTTATGTTTCCATACTTTGCGCTCCTAACATGCTCGGGGTTGTTGTGGGGAACCCCTTGTTTATTCGGTTAAGATTAAAACTTGTCTGGCAAGATCCAACTTTGGCACTACATTTGCTTAATAACTTAATAAAAATGTATAGGGCTTTGCAACCCCATGGATTAAACAACAACCCAGGCCAGTGCTCCTCATGAGTGTTGGTCCAAACTGGGCGAAGTCCGGCGCCCCCTGGTCACCTAGGGTTTTAGCCAACCTGACGTCTTGCCCATCTGGTAGTGCCCTGATACAGAGATACACACGGCTCCTATTGGGATCTGTCCTACCAGGCGGTCTTGCTGGATTTGTTTTACCTTTATTGAGTGTCTTGCGTGAGGAGCTCTGACTTTCTTCGGCTATCTTGAGGTGTTGGAATTCCTTAGGAGTTGCCTAGGATGATCATGAGATCCGTGGTCGAGGCTATTCCCGTGGAGTGTGGTTAATTTGCGATGGACTAGTTGGAGCACCCCTGCAGGGTCAAATCTTTCGGAAATCCGTGCTCGCGTTTATGTGGCAACTTGGATATTTGTTTAACACCCGGTTATAGTTAACTTGAAGTAAACTCTAAAAAAATGCACCAACTGTGTGAGTAACCGTGATCGTCTCTCCTCGTGAACATGATCCGAGAGAGAACACGGTGGGGTTATGATTGACGTAAGTAAGTGTTCAGGATCTCTTAGAGGTCACGCTAGATTCGATTGTTCATCGTAGGCCATATATTTATCTTCATGATACGTAAGTTTAGCCACCATACATGCTTAGTGTTGCTGCAAACTAAACACATACCCCATCCCAACCATTAAGCTTGAATAGTCTCGGTACCCGGGCGCATGATTGCTGAGTCCTTATGGCTCACAGATTACTACAACAATCCAGGTATAGGTACAGATGAGTTCATGCAGGATGATCTGACGTAGCTCTAGTGGGAGTATGACGTGGAAAGGGCAGGATGTATGTGACTTATCTGGATGAGTAGAGGACCATGGTCGTGATCTTTGGGATAGTGAGATAGTATCATTTGCATCTGCTTTTCTCGTTTGATTTCATCCATAGGTGGACCCTGCCTTCATATTGATCTTTGAACTCTGTGTGTAATTGTAATTTAGTACGTGGCGAGTGTAAGCCAACTCATATACTCATCTCTTATGTAATGTATGATGTAATGATGCTATACTTGCGAACGGCAACATGCGCCTCTATCCCTTGCGAGGCCCCTGTGCCTTAATATGGATAGGCGTGCATCTCGGGCATGACAAATGTGCCCCACCTGGATGTTGTGGGCACAGGTGAAGGTCTTCCAACCGCGCCTGCGGAACATGATGCGGCGCGCTGGGTAGTCGACGTCCACCCGCATCGCACCATTGCAGCACCCTGCCACCAACCGCCAAAGGAAGGGCGGCCGGTCGTTCTCCACCACCCTAGCAAAGCGGCGTGGGAGGTGCAGGTGGCTCCGGAGGGGACCACCCAGCTCAAGGACGAAGTCCAGCACCGTCCCCTTGGCGTGGGCCTCTTCGATGGAGATCCTTGGCATCGGAGAAGGGGGTGGAGCAGCGCTCCGTCTCCCCCGACCTCGGCCTCCACGGTGACCATGGCCTCTCGCGCCTTCTCCACCATGCGAACCCGAGCCTCCCTCTGCCTCCACGGCTGAAGCAGCGGCATGATCCAGATGAGAGCTCCTCCTCGCATCCAAGGAAGGTGGTCGCCCTCCCCCCTGGTCATGGCGAAGGGCGAGCGCTACTTGAAGATTGAGAAGACAAGGGAGGAGGCGGACTGCAAAGTGCACTCGAAGGGTAGAAGAAGCATGGGGGCTGGATCTCCCCCATTCCAGAGGATACCACCCACCTCCTCCAATAGCGGCGCCCTCGATCACGAGGCAAACAGGAACAGTCCCGTCGCCCCAATCCATGGCATCGCAGTTACAGCCTTTTCTGAGGGACTTTAAGTCACGGGTGCTTATTGCTAGCTCCCCGCTATGCATGCGGCACGCGTGGCATAAAGGACCTAGCGCGGTAATTAAAAACTCGATGGCCGCGCCGCACACGTATCCCACTACCAGCATTCAATGGGCATCATGGGGAAGCACAGCGAGCGCAATGATCACAACTGCGAGGCCGTGCCACGCGTGCCCGTGCACTGTTGGGGCCTAGCACAACAACGCCTCGTGACGTGTATGGCCCAGGCCCGGGGGCTACTATCGGTGCACTAGAGTTTTTGGGCCATCTAGTGCCCCTTTACTCGTGCACGGGCAGTAGTAGCCGCCCCGGTGGCGAGGGCCAGCGAAGACTTATCAAGCACCAGCGCAGAAGACTCGAGACTACCGGTAAGACCTTGTCGGGAGGGCTTCGGAGCCTCCAGGCCCCCAGCAAGGCAAGGTACCAACAAGGCAAGGCCCCGGCAAGCACCGCCAGCGCATAGGCCAGGTGTCGAATCACCTGGACGCATGTCGTGGCATCGACATTGGAGGGAGCTAAACGGTGCCGATCGGACGGTCCCCCGTCCCGTCCCACTGACGGACGGTGGCCCCGAATGGTGCATTTAATGCTCTTGTCCTACTCCGTCAGGGTTAGGTACGATAGCACTGTAGCACTTTGCATCCCGTGTGGACACTGTATGCCACTGTTCTGATTCCCTTAAGTATAAAAGGAGACCCAGGGCATTACAGAGAAGGACCTTTTTTGTACTTCTGGACCTTTTGGCTTTTGGGCTTTCGGACAGTTAGGCTGTTAGAAAACCGGATAGCCCGACAGTTAGGCAACTGGAGGTTCCCAAGCTCATGTAGCAGCAGCTCATGGCACTATTGTAGCTCGAACCCTAGAGCAAGATCAATACAACAAAGCTGGAGTAGGGTTTTACGCATCCATGTAGCCAAAACCTGGGTGAAAACTCCCTGCGTGCAGCTCACCAGACCGGCTCTTTGTGCCATCTCGTCCCCCGCCGAACCGAAAGGGGCCCTCATTGTCCCATAGGTGTTCGTTCCCATGACAATGGCACTCGGGCCCTAGTGACAAACATTAAGCATAGCTAAGTTATAGGAACATCAATCTCAGAACATAGTGGATACTAGGGATCAAACCCTAACAAAACTAAATCGATTACACGATAAATCTCATCCAACCCATCACCGTCCAGCAAGCCTACGATGTGATTACTCACGAACGGCAGAGAGCATCATGGAATTGGTGATGAAGGATGGTTGGTGATGACAATGGCGTCGATTTCCCTTCTTTGGAGCCCAAAACGGACTCCAGATTTGGTCTCCCAAGGAAGAACAGGAGGTGGCGGTGGCTCCGTATCGTGAAATGCGATGAACTATTCTTCTTGATTTTTTTCTCCGCAAATAGGGTTATATGGAGTTGGAGATGAGTTCAGAGGAGACACAAGGGCCCCACAAGACTGATAGGCGCGGTCAGGGGGTGTGGCCACGCCTAGAAGGCTTGTGGCCTGCAGGTGGCCCCCTCTAGTTGATTCTTGCACCAGTATTTGTTATTAAATCCAAAAATATTCTCCATAAATTTTCAGGACAATCCGATAACCTTTATTTCGGCACAAAAATAACACCAATGCAATTCTATAGAAAACAGCATCAGTCCGGGTTAGTTCCATTCAAATCATGCAAATTGGAGTCCAAAACAAGGGCAAAAGAGTTTGGAAAAGTGGTTACGATGGAGACGTATCAACTCCCCCAAGCTTAACCCATTGCTTGTCCTCAAGCAATTCAGTTGATAAACTAAAAGTGATAAAGAAAAACTTTTACAAACTCTGTTTGATCTTGATGTTGTAAATACGTCTAACTGATGTTCAGATTTTCAGCAAAGATCATGGACTAACCACGTTCACAATAACATTTAGATCTCACATTTACTCATATCAATGACATAATCAACTAGCGAGCAATAATAATAATTCTCGGATGACAACACTTTTTCAAAACAATCATGATACAATATGACAAAATGGTATCTCGCTAGCCCTTTCTGAGACCACAAAACATAAATGCAGAGCACCTCTAAAGAACAAGGTCTGACTAGACATTGTAATTCACGGTGAAAGAGATCCAATCATGCTCATACTCAATATCAATTAACAGCAAAGCATACAAATGACGGTGGTGCTCTCTAACTGGTGCCTTTTATAAGAGGAGGATGACTCTACAATAAAGTAAATGGAAAGGCCCTTCGCAGAGGGAAGCATGGATTTGTAGAGGTGCCAGAGTCGAGTTTCTAAAACAGACGTAGGTAATAATTTTTGAGTGGTATGCTTTCATTGCTCACATAACGACCAAAGGTGTTCGACATCTTCCATATTGGATACATTATAGGTGGTTCCCAAATAGAAATAGAAAGTTTTTACTCCCCCTCCACCAATTAGTCACACTCCACGACAGGCCGAATTCATGGATACCGTCCATATAAACACAGTTCTGGGGGAGTTTTGTTTAATTATATTATGCTTTTATTTCGAGCATGGAACTGGGCATCCTGATTACCAGCCACTTTCTCGTGAGTGATAGTGAATCAACACATATCGTGAGAATAACCCACCTAACATGGAAGATACTGACAGCCCTCAGTCGCCACATGAGCGATTTGGGCATACAAAACGGAATGTTTATTTGAAGGTTTAGAGTTTGGCACTGGCAAATTTACTTGGAATGGCAGGTAAATATCGCATATGGGTAGGTATGGTGGACTCATATGAAACAACTTGGGTTTGAGGTATTGGAGAAGTATTCTCGCTTAGTACAAGTGAAGGCTAGGAAAAGACTAGGGGGTGACCAACTAGAGAGCGACACAGTCATCAACATGCTTTGAGATTAACCAACATTGAATGCAAGCATGAGTAGGATATAAATCACTATGAACATAAATATTGTGGAGGCTATGTTGATTTTGTTTCAACTACATGCATGAACATGTGTCAAGTCGAGCCACTTAAATTGTCCAGAGGATGATACCATCCCATCATACTACATCACAAGCATTTCAATATGCATGTTGGCACCCAAGACAAACCATTATCCACTCTTAGCTAATTAAGCATGGCATGAGTAACTATAATCTCTGATTGTCATTGCAAATATGTTTCACCCATGATGAATTGAATTCAGAACGATGAGCTAATCATATTTACAAAAGCAAGATAGGTCGAGTTCATACCAGCTTTTCTCCATCTCAATCTTTTCATCAAATATTTTATTATTGCCTTTCACTTGCACGACCAAACGGTGTGGATAATAATAAGAGTGCACGTGCATTGGACTAAGCTGGAATCTGGAAACAATAACTCAAAGGAGAAAACAAGGTAACATGGACTCCCTAATAGGTAAACAATAATGCATATGAGAGCCACTCGACATTTTCATTGTGGTCTTGTCCTTACGACCCAAAGAAAGAAAAATCAAAACAAGAACAAGAAAACTATTTACACGGGAAAGCTCCCAACAAGGAAAAAGAAGAACGGAAAATCTTTTAGGTTTTGTTTTAACGCTACAACTAAGCAACTAGAAGATAAAGCAAGAACTATTTTTTTGTATTTTTCTCAAAGTTAATTAAACACACAAGAAGAAAGAAAAACAAGGAAATAAACTACCATGGATGGTACAATGAAAGAGTATGAACACCTACTACTAAGATGAGTGAGTGAACATGAATGTAAAGTCGGTGAGAAATATGTACTCCCCCAAGCTTAGGCTTTTGGCCTAAGCTGGCTTGGATGATATCCGAATTCATAGTTGGGGTCGTACTGGGTTGCGGCGGCTACCGCCTGAACGACTGCAGCTTGAAGTCGAGTTGATTCCGTGTTCCTCTCATACTCGTTTGCCTCCTCTCTGGCTATAAAGTATCTCTGTTTTTCCTAAAAGTTAAAGAAGGCAGGAGCAGGAAGGGTAACATGGACAGCATGCTATCTTGTAAAAAATTAGTCGGTACTGGAGTGATTGTTCATTCCTCTCAAGAAACTGAAAACGTACCAAAGCATCATAATCAAGAAAAGCAGGTGGTAACTCAATAGTATTTCTGTGTATGGGTACCCCAAGATAATTAGCTAGATGTGTGGCATAAATCCCACCAAAGAAGTCTCCATCCTTAGCATTGTTATGCAGCCTTCTAGTAGTAATGGCTCCTAAGTTATATCGCCTTTCGCCCATTATTGCACTCTCAAGGATACTAAGATTGGTTGCACAAAGGTGGCTATGCTCAGTTTTACCGTTAATACATCTACCTATGAATAGAGCAAAATAGTGTATGACAAGAAAGTGAATGCTCCCCATGGTAGCCTCTGTAATATTTCTAGTTTCTCCGACGGTAATGCTGGTAAGAAAATCATCATATTCACTTTTGTGCGGATCACTATAGCTGCCCCATTGCGGAATTTTGCATGTATGATTAAAATCCTCAATGTCCAAAGTAAATGTTTTGTCATAAAGGTCAAATAGGACGGGAGGTTTATTACGATTGAGCGAAAATTCAAACCTCCGCACGAAAGAATATGTGAGTTGATAATATTGCTTGCATTTGTTCGACACAAATTCCTCAAGGCTAGCATTTCTTATGTATGCGTAAAAATCTTCCTTGAAACAGGCATCACTCATGAATTGATCCGATGGCCATTCACAAGGTCGTACTTGTGCTTCCCTCAATGGTTCAAGGTCAGGCTAACGTACCGCTAGTCTCGGGGCCTCCTTGCTCGATGAACCCCATTGAAACACCTTCCTCAACATTTTTTATTTTTCTGAAAAAAATCCGAAATTTCTAGTGACTCAAAATAAAGGTGCACAAAACTCAACAAAACTCATAACAACTACTCCCTCAAGTGCCTGAAGGCTATATCATGAATCAAAACTACTTGGGACCATACAAATGTGACATGCAAGCTCAAGAACAAGGTCACCACACCAGTAAAAATTTGCAGTATATAAAGCACTAGAACAAAAACTAATTGGACCATTGGAGGAGTCACATACTGAGGAACAATCTCCCAAAATAGTTTTGCGAATGAAGCTTTGCACAAGGAGATCGGAAATGGCAACAAAATGAGCTAGAACACAGGTTTGAGCAATGGTGGGATTTTTCTGGAGGAAGATGAAGTGGATGGGTGCTGGAATAAGTGGAGGGGGGCCACGTGGGACCCATAAGCCTACTAGGCACGGCCAGGGGGTGGCCACACCTTGTGGGCTTGTGGACCACTGGCGCAGCCCCCTGCAGTGTGCTTAGTGCGTGATATTTTTAAATATTCCAGAAAAATTCATACTCATTTTTAGGACTTTTAAAGAACTTTTATTTTCAGGTCACTTTTTTATTGCACGGGAAACTCAGAAAACAGAAAAATAATAGCATTTTTACTTAATTTCATCTAACTAACAGAAAGTGAAAGTTGGGTACAGGAAGTTGTGCTTTCCAAATTCATCCATCTCATGCTCATCAAAAGCAAACCATCAATAAGGTTGATCAAGTCTTATTAACAAACTTCTTTCGAATAACATGAAACCGAAGAATTTTCAAATAACACTAAGTTACCACAATGGGGATATGCATGTCCCCAACAATAAGTATATCATATTTCTTCTTGACAGTAGGAAGAGGGAATTCAAAGTCTCCAATAATAATCGTCGGAATTTTTTCAATCGAGTTGATACTGTGAACTTGAGGTTGTTTCTTCGGAAACTGTACGGTTTGCTCAATACCATTAATATGAAAAGTGTCATTGCCCTTGTTGCAATCAATGACAGCCCCTGCAGTATTAAAAAAGGGTCTACCAAGGATGATTGACATACTGTCGTCCTTGGGAATATCGAGAATAACAAAGTCCGTTAAGATAGTAGCATTTGCAACCATGAAATTTACATCCTCACAAATACCGATAGGTAGAGCAGTTGATTTATCAGCCATTTGCAAGGAGATTTCAGCAGGTGTCAACTTATTCAAATCAAGTCTACAATATAAATAGAAAGGCATAACACTAACACGAGCTCCCAAATCATCTAAAGCAGTTTTTAACATAATTCCCTTTAATTGAGCATGGTATAGTTGGTATTCCTAGATCTCCTAATTTCTTTGGTACTCCACCCTTAAAAGTATAATTAGCAAGCATGGCATAAATTTCATCATCCCGTATCTTCCTTTTATTAGTCATAATATCTTTCATATACTTAGCATAAGGAGACATTTACAGAATATCAGTCAAGGGCATACGCAAAAAGACAGGTCTAAGAATTTCAACAAAGTGCTCAAAATCCTCATCATCCTTTTTCTTGGATGGTTTAGGGGAAAGGGCATGGATTTCTGAACCCATGGTTCTCTTTCTTTACCATGCTTCCTAGCAATAAAACCTCTTTTGTCATATCTTTTATTCTTAGGTTGTGGGTTATCAAGATCAACAGCAGGTTCAATCTCCACATCATTATCATTACTAGGTTGAGCATCAACATGAACATCATCATTAATATTATATATAGGCTCTTGTTCATCACAGATAGTGTCTCAGCATCAGAAACAGAAATATCATTTGGGTTTTCAGGTGTATCTATAACAGGTTCACTAGCAGCATGCAAAGTTCTATCATCATCCTTGTTCCTCTTATTACTGGAGCGACTAGGTGCATCAATATTACTTCTTTGAGAATCTTGCTCAATTCTCTTAGGGTGGCCCTTAGGATACAAAGGTTCTTGAGTCATTCTTCCACCTCTAGTCACAACTTTAACAGAATGATCATTGTTCTTACTATTCATCTCATTAAGCAAATCATTCTGTGCCTTAAGTACTTGTTCTACTCGAGTAGTTACCATGGAAGCATGTTTACTAATCAGTTTAAGATCATTGATTGTTCTACTCATATAATCAACTAAGCGACCAAGCATGAAAGAATTATGTTTCAATTGTATACTAACATAAGCATTACAATTCTCTTGCTTAACAACAAAATTATCAAACTCATCCAAACATTGGCTAGCAGACTTATTATAAGGAATATCACTTTCATCAAATCTACAAAGAGAATTTACCTCTACTACCTGTGTCGGGTTATCAAGATCATGTATTTCTTCAATAGGTGGTAGATTCTTAACATCTTCATCTTTAATACCTTTTTATTTCATAGATTTGTTTGCCTCTTGCATATCTTCAGGACTTAGAAATAGAATACCTCTTTTCTTCGGAGTTGGCTTCGGAGGTGGTTCGGGAATAGTCCAATCATTATCATTGCTCAATATATTATTCAATAGTATTTCAGCTTGTTCAATAGTTCGTTTCGTGAAAACACAACCAGCACAACTATCTAGGTGGTCCTTAGAAGCATCGGTTAGTCCATTATAAAAGATATCAAGTATTCCATTTTCCTTGAGAGGATGATCAGGCAAAGCATTTAGTAACTACAGAAGCCTCCCCCAAGCTTGTGGGAGACTCTCTTCTTCAATTTGCACAAAGCTAAATATTTCCTACAAGGCAGCTTGTTTCTTATGGGCAGGAAAATATTTTTCAGAGAAGTGACATATCATAACCTGGGGACTATGCACACAACCATGAGCAATAGAATTAAACCATATCTTAGCATCACCCTTTAGCGAGAAAGGAAACAACTTGAGAATATAATAATAACGAATTTTTTCCTCATGAGTAAATAGGGTGGCTATATCATTCAGTTTAGTAAGATGTGCCACAACAGTTTCAGATTCATAGCCATGGAAAGGATCAGATTCAACCAAAGTAATTAACTCAGGATCAATAGAGAATTCATAATCCTTATCAGTAACAAAGATAGGTGAAGTAGCAAACTTAGGATCATATTTCATTCTAGAATTCAAAGATTTTTCTTTCCACTTGCATAGTAATTTCTCAAGATCATCTCTATGATTACAAGCAAGAAAGTCCCTAGCTACCTCTCCTTCCATAACATAACCCTCAGGAATATCAGGCAATTTATATCTAGGAGAGCTAAGTCTAGCAGGTATCTCAAAGTGTTCAGTTTCAATAATTTCATCAGTTTCAGAAGTATCATAATTTTCAGCATTGACTCTAGCAATTTGTTCATCAAGAAATTCACCAAGTGGCACGATATTATCAAGAAAAGTATCATCATAAGCACCATGCATAGCAGAAGTGGCATCATCAATTACTCGTGACATATCAGAATTACTAGCAGGTGGTGGTGTCGCAAACTTACTCATAACAGAAGGTGAATCAAGTGCAGAGCTAGATGGCAGTTCCTTACCTCCCCTCATAGTAGAGGGATAAATCTTGGTTTTTGGATCTTTCAGATTCTTCATAGTGGTCAACAGATATAAATCCCAAGTGACTCAGAGAATAGAGCTATGCCCCCTGGCACTGGTGCCAGAAAAAGGTCTTGATAACCCACAAGTATAGGGGATCACAATAGTTTTTGAGGGTAGAGTATTCAACCCAAATTTATTGATTCGACACAAGGGGAGCCAAACAATATTCCCAAGTGTTAGAAGCTGAGTTGTCAATTCAACCACACCTGAAATACTTAATATCTACAGCAAAGTATTTACTAGCAAAGTAGTATGGAATTAACGGTAACGATGGCAAGAGTAACGGTAGCAGTTTTGTAGTGATTGTAACAGTAGCAACGGAGAAGTAACTTAGCAAAGATCACTATGTAGGAAGCTCGTAGGCATTGGATCAGTGATGGATAATTATGTCGGATGGCATTCATCATGCAACAGTTATAAAATAGGGTGACACAAAACTAGCTCCAATTCATCAATGTATTGTAGGCATGTATTCCATATATAGTCATACGTGCTTATGGAAAAGGACTTGCATGACATCTTTTGTCCTACCCTCCCGTGGCAGCGGGGTCCTAATGGAAACTAAGGGATATTAAGGCCTCCTCTTAATAGAGAACCGGACCAAAGCATTAGCACTTGGTGAATGCATGAACTCCTCAAACTACGGTAATCACCGGAAAGAATCCCAATTATTGTCACGCTGGGGGATGCGGATCATAACTCGTAATAGGTGTCAACTTGAAAGATAGGATCAAGAACACATATATATTCATGAAAACATAATAAGTTCAGATCTGAAATCATGCCACTCGGGCCCTAGTGACAAGCATTAAGCATAGGAAAGTCATAGCAACATCAATCTCAGAACATAGTGGATACTAGGGATCAAACCCTAACAACACTAACTCGATTACATTATAAATCTCATCCAACCCATCACCGTCCAGCAAACCTACAATGTGATTACTCACAAACGGCGGAGAGCATCATGGAATTGGTGATGAAGGATGGTTGGTGATGACGATGGCGTCGATTTCCCTTCTCTGAAGCCCAAAACGGACTCCAGATCTGGTATCCCGAGGAAGAACAGGAGGTAGCGGCGGTTCCATATCGTAAACGCGATGAACTCTTCTCCCTGTTTCTTTCTCCGTGAAAGGGGTTATATGGAGTTGGACATGAGGTCGGTGGAGCCATAGGGGCCCCACAAGCCTGCTAGGTGTAGCCAGGGGGGGTCGCGCCTAGCAGGCTTGTGGCCTGTAGGTGGCCCCCTGTAGTTGATTCTTGCACCAATATTTTTTATTAAATCCAAAAATATTCATCGTAAATTTTCATGGCAATCCGAGAACTTTTATTTCTGCACAAAAATAACACCAAGGCAATTCTGCTGAAAACAACGTCAGTCCGGGTTAATTCCATTCAAATCATGCAAATTAGAGTCCAAAACAAGGGCAAAAGAGTTTGGAGAAGTGGATATGATGGAGACGTATCACTGTGCAAAAGTGTTTTGGTGTCTTGTATTCGTCAAGCATCGTTCTTGCCATCTCAATGAGCGTATGGTTCTTCCTCTCAAGAACTCCATTTTGTTGAGGCATGTTCGTAGGCGAGAACTCATGTGAGACGCCTTATTCAGAAAGAAAGGTATACACATGGGTGTTCTTGAACTCCGATCTATTATCTCTCCGAACCTTCTTGATCTTCACTTAAAACTGATTTTGCGCTTTGCGAGCGAAGTTCTTGAAGATCTTTTGTACCTACGACTTATCATCAAGAAAGAATACCCACATAAATCTAGAAAAATCACCAATTATAACTAGACCATAAGAGTTTCCACCAAGACTCTTGTAAGCATTGGGACCAAATAGATCCATATGAAGTAACTTGAGTGGTCTCCTAGTAGTCATGATATTCTTGACCGGATGACTTCCACCTAATTGCTTTCCTGCTTGACAAGCACTAAAAACTCTATATTTGTCAAAAATAACATCCTTAACACCTAGAATGTGATCGCCCTTGCTTAGCTTATCTAGATTGTGCATGCCTACATGTCCAAGCCTTCTATGCCACATCCAACCTTTAGATGATTTTGCAATGTGACAAGTACGAGGTAGGGAATTTTTAGTGAAATCAACAATGTATAGATCACCTTTACGAATACCGGTAAACACAATTTTCTGATTATCAAATCGAAACACTTGGCAATCTACTTTAGTAAATAGCACATTGAAACCAAAGTCTGCTAGTCTAGATACGGAAAGAAGATTGTAACTAAGGGATTCAATAAGCATCGCATTTTGAACTGAGCTATCATGATATATGCCACTTTACCAAGGCCAAGTACCTTACCCTTAGAGTTGTCTCCAAAGGTCACGTACCTTCGAGGACCTTGATTAGGCATGATCTCTTGAAACATGTCTTTATCACCAGTCATGTGATCCGTGCATCCACTGTCGAGAATCCACTCTTTTCCACCGGACATGTAATCCTTGAAGTTTACCATTAGACTTAGATTTCTCATGATCTTTTCATGCTTGATGTCGAATAACACATCTTCATCATAGTAGCCATGTTCTTCATCGTCATCATTTGGTGGAATTTCCTCATCATAGAAACCAAGAGATTCACTAGAATCATAATCATGACACTATTCAAGTTTATGAATGCGAATGGCTTCAATGATAATGTTGTTGATAGTTGTGGCATCTCCTTTAGCACACATAACATCACGAAGCTCAAATAGGCGTTTATCAAAGTTTGGATCACTAGGCTTCATTTTGTGAAAAGCAACAGTTTTGTGAAGAATTTCTTCAAGATTTCCCAATGAAAGATTTGAATATCGTTTCTCCAAATAATTGCACAAAGTATAAGCACATGCAAAGTTCTTCAATTGAGAAAGAATGAATCTTGGTAAACCTCTAACAATAAGATTGACAGTTCTTAGGTTACCAAGCATGTTAATTTCCTCTTCATGTGTGGGATGTAATTCATCAGTGGGGAGCACATAGGGATTTTCAATATGTTTTCTCAAATGAAATTTGTCAAATAGATCAATCATGGCATTCTTCCATCTACTCTAGTACTCACCATTAAGAATGGGCACTCTATAATACAAACTCTCCACACTAGACACATCCATCTTCCTCCATGGTGTTGAAATCAAAGCAATGGAGACCAATGATCTGATACCAATTGCAGGATCACTAGAAGTGTATGTCTAGAGGGGGTGAATAGACTATTTGAAGGAATTTAAAACTACCTCAAGCACAAATCAAGTGTTGGCAGTTTTTAGCATACATAGCAAACCTAGAACACCCTACACATGCAAATCATCAAATATAGCAACGGAAAGTAAATACATTGCACATGGAAGTAAGGAGTAGAGATAGAGAGATCAAAATCATGAGGGACACATGTCACGCCCAAGATGCGCGCCTATCCATTTAAGGCACGAGGGCCTCGCAAGGGATATATGTGCATCTTGCCGTTAGCAAGAATAGTATCATCACAACATACAATACTGAATGAGAAGAGTATACAAGTTGGCTTACACTCGCCACATGCTAACTTACAATGTCACTCAAATCATAACATCAGGTTGAACAGAGGGTCTGACTACGGATGAAATTAAACGATAAAAGAAGTTGCAAATGATACTATGAAGCTATCCCAAAGATCACGACCAGGTCCTCACTCATTCGGATACGTCACGTACATACGGCCTCTTTCTTCATCGTACTCCCATTGGAACTGGGTAAGATCATCCTGCACCTGCTCATCTGCACCTATACCTAGAGCTGTTGTAGTAAACTGTGAGCCACAGAGGACTCAGCTATCATGTGCCCGGGTACCGAGACTATTCAAGCTTAAAGGTTGGGAAGGGATAAGTGTTTGGTTTGTAGCAGCACTAAGCATATGTGGTGGCTAGCTTACGCAACATGAAATAAATATGAGTGGCCTACGAAGAACGATCGAATCTAGTATGATCTCTATGAGATCCTGAACACTTACTTACGTCAATCATAACCCCACCGTGTTCTCTCTCGGATCATGTTCACGAGCAGAGACGATCACGGTTACTCACACAGTTGGTGTATTTTAGTTAGAGTTTACTTCAAGTTTCCTATAACCGGGTGTTAACAAATATCCAAGTTGCCACATAACCGCGGGCACGGCTTTTCGAAAGATTTAACCCTACAGGGGTGCTCCAACTAGTCCATCACAAATAACCACACTCCGCGGGAATTCCAACACCTCGAGAAAACCCGAAGAAAGTCAGAGTCCACACGCATGGCATTCGATAAAGGTAAAACAAGTCCAGCAAGACCTCCCGACGTGTCGACGAACCCGATAAGAGCCGCGTATCTCAGTCTCAGGACACGACGGATTGTCCAAACTTCTGGTAGGCCAAACACAGAGTTGCCCCTGGTGGCCACCGGCGGTTGACATTTTTGGACCAACACTCATGCAGAGCACTGGCCTGGGGGTTGATTAAATTATCCACGGGGTTGCAAAGCCCTATGCAAGTTCATTAAGTTATTAGAAAATGTAGTACCACAGTTGGGTCTTGCCGGACAAGTTTTAATCTCAACCGAATAAACAAGGGGGTCCCCATAACAACCCCGAGCATGTTAGGAGCGCAAAGTATGGAAAACATAACACCGGTAACAAGGAACTAAAGACGATAACAGTGGAACAAATCACTTAGAAAAAGGCCAAGCCTTCCACCAATACCAAGATATATATGTGCATTAAATTAAATAACCGAATATTGTGATATCCAAATCCATGTTGTCACATGGAACAACCTGCACCTGCAACTAAAATGCTATAAGAGGGGCTGAGCAGCAGTAACTTAGCAAAACAAAGGTTTGCTAGGATGTGGAAGTTAGAGGCTGTCATGGCAACATGGGGGCTGATATCAGGTGGTAGTTATCGCAATTGTAACTATAAGAGCGAGAAACTAGCAAGCAAAAATAGTATCGGTATCCGGGTACGATCATCTTGCATGTTGGTTCTTCAGTGGAACAAGTAGCGGGATCCTCGTAGTGGTACTCTCCTGGTTCCTCATACTCAGTGTCAACACTCACATCTACCCAAGAGAAACAGCAACAATAAACATCCAACCAAGGTGCAATGCACAATCAAAATGATGCATGATCATTTATGAAGAATTCTAACATGACAATCCAAAACTAGTCATGTTTCACGTGCAAGGTTGTTTATTAATGAATCTGGACAGAACCACATGTTAAGTTATTTAGACATGCATGAACATGTAAAATATGGATGCAGCATGAAAAATTTATAGAAATGCATATAAAGATCGCAAGAAACAGAGTTACGGTTCTCACGATACGCTCACGACAAGGTACGGAGGCAAAGACACAAGATCACCAAGCCATGGGCTTATTCCTGGCATTCCAAGGCATCCACTTGATAGGATATGAAAATTAAATCAAAATATACTCAAGAATCAATCAATTCCATGGAGTATAGCTCCCACAATCCACAAAACAATAAAACACCAAATCTGCCACCAAACAGCAACATAGCAACTTGAAAGGCTCACAACTTGAGCTACAGGAATCCTACAGCCACAAACAAGACATGGACAGAATCTACTCAACACCCACATAAGATTATCCAACTATACCACCAGCAAAGGAGCCACAGATCAATAAGAAACAAGCAATCAAGTTGGCAAGAAGAATCAGTTTTCTGGGACTTGGTGAAAATTCCAGTTTTCTGGTATCTGGAATTACAAAGTAGCAAGTTGACAGTAGTTGTTAAATATGCTATAGGGCTCCTATTGGCATGAACATTAACAGGATGGTAGATGACAATATCAACTACAAATAAATGACACTGAGCATGAGCAAATTCCAATTACATCACTAGTTACAACCCACTCTTTATGGCAAAACAATAACAGCAGAACTCCCAGACTTGGTCATTTTTAAGCAAGCTGAACAGAAACATAAAGTTGCTTACTAAGCAGCATGGTTCCCACTTATCTGGTGACTTATCATAAATAAATAAAATACTTGGACATTCCCAGCAACTTTAGCTAACAAACTCATGTTGGCAAGAACTTAAATGCATGCATAGATTAAATCATAAATAAAAGACAAAAGGGCATCACAGCATAGAAATGCAGTTTTGTGAAGTTGCCCCAAAGTCAAATATGACTTCACAGATGCATTCCTGTGTTGATTCTACCCCAAATTCATTACTCATACCCCTATACTTTCTTGGAGCAAGTGGGAATAATCTTAGGTCGAAAGTTGACCTCCTAATGCATGGGTGACTTATGACACTAATGCACATTCATGAAAATGACCCAAAAGGGCATGTCTCCTATTGATACTAGTTGTAAAAGGTTAAATAGCAACTAAGGAACATGATATCATGGCATAGCATGATGAACAAGAAAAGAAAACAAGCTAGGAGAGATATACATGCACATATACACATGAGAGCTCTCACATACACTTATATCTACACATGCACAAGGTCTAGCATCCACTCACTCTCATCTACCTAAACATGGCAGAAACATGCAAGAATAAAACCTCACACACCTACACATGCATATCTACTCAACCTACATGTGTGTGTGTATGTATAACATGCACACACCTCTCATTACACCTACACACCACACCACACTCAAGCATGGGTGTATATAGGCACACATGCACTTTCATACATGTATGCCCACATACACATACACATACACACCTACACACTCACTCATGAGCATGCACACAACACTCACTTACATGCACTAGCACACATGCATGTGTATGTACCACCTAGTGACACACACACAAACATACATACATCTCCCATGTAGGTGTATGCATCACCATGTGACACATACACACACAATCACACTCACATGTGTGTGTAAGCTCTAAGAACACACACACCACACCCTACCACTATACATGTGCATACACACATATGCGCTACACTATCTACACACACAACAGGAAAAAAACACTCAAGCATTGCACACACACATATGTGGCAAGAGTGAAAGAAAAACAAAGAAAGAAAAGAAAAACACAAAAAAAAGAAAGGGGGAGGGTTATGGGGTCGAACCCCTGATCTCCTGGTCATCCATACACGCGCCACACCACTACGCTACGCTGCATTTGCTTAACAGAGGAGGGACTCGATCTGTTTTAAACACACACACTAGCGAAACCTGACGAAACTGAAGAAAGGCAGGCGCCGGTGACCCGAGAACGGCGGCAGCGATTCCGGCGACACAAGGGGTCTCCGGCGACAGGGAGCGGCGGAAGCGAAAGGGGAAGCTACGGGGACTCCATCCCTCGTCTCATCTTGCGAGGAGGGGGATCGGAGGCGAGCTCAAGCTCGATCCTTTCGAGCGGCGGTGACGGCACTACGACGACGATGCTGCGAGCTACGACGAGGAGAGGGGACAGCGGGGGACCGGCTGCTCACCGAGGGGAAGCTTGACGAAGCGGGGACACGGTGACAACGAGACGACGAGGAAGAAGACGAAGGAGACGGTGGCGGCGATCCCTCGCTTGCGGACGACGGCGATGATGGGGCGGCACAGCAGGGGTTCTCACCACGCCCTAGCGCAGGGAACGGGCATGGGAGCATCCCTGGACCGGCTCACCATCGGCTCGTCGAGGAAGAAGCAGCGGCAGGACGGGAACGGCAGCAACAAGGACCGGCGACACACGACGTCTCTCTCTCAGAATACTCTGCTTCGGAGACTTACCTGAAGGGGAAAGAAGAGAAAGGAGGGAGAGGAATGGAAAGGCGGCGGCGAGGAGGAACCCTAGCAAGGGCACGGACGCCTAGGGGCTAAATAGGAGGCGAGGAGAGGCTCGGCGACGCCACGGTGGCCATGTGCGCCCTCCACAGAGGAGGAAGCAAGCGCACGGAGGATGAAAAGGTGAGGGGGAAGACGCTAACGAGAGGACCCGGGCTCGCCAAGCTGGAAAGGAGCACAGCGCACGCCTCTGCGAAGGAATGGGCCAAGCCCACTCTCACAAGCCCACCTCAGCGAAAAACCACAGAAGGAGGGTTTTTGATTTTAAAATTAAAAAGGAAACACCACAAATAAGCCCAGGGCAAGAAAAAAGGTTTTAGAGCAAAAAAAAAAATATTCTAGTGAATGAAATAAAGAGCCCCTTTTAATAAAAATATTAAGTTGATTTTTAGAGCAAGTAATTTATTTAATATTTAAAATGGCAGCTCCTGTTTAATAAAAATCACCAATACCACAAACCCCAAACAACACAAGCAACATTCTCCAAATTAGTAAGAAAATGAAGGCCACCTCTTGAACATTTTTAAACAATTTTAAAAACAACTTAAATCTGATGATAAATAATAATAGGAAGAAAGGGGTTTTGGAAGGGGATATTGCAAAGGAAAAGAGAGGGGAAAGAAGAGGTTGCACACATGGATCCAACCACACACAACACCTCTCACATCACATAACAACACACTCACCACCATCACATCATAGCAAGTCACAAGAAAACCAACATGGCAAGTAAAATGAAATGAGAATGATGCATGATGAAATGATGCATGAATGCAACCACACATGAATGACAAGGAGCAAACATACATCTCATAAGCTCATGCACAAGGTTCATACATGGGGTTACATGCCAAATAAGATAGGGACATCACTTGGGATGTCACAACACAAGAATTTTCCTATGGTTCCGATAGGTGGTGCTATCATACATCCACATTCATGGAGTCTTCAACCCACGGAGGGTAACAATCGTGAGAGTCCACGGAGGACTCTATCCATGGAGGGTTCCACGAAGAAGCAACCTTGACTATACCATGACGGCCTATGTCCATGGAGGACTAGCCTAACTCGAGGTAGATATTCACGAAGTACGCGATCTCCTTGCCCTTGCAAACTTCTTGGTTCACTCCGCAACACAAGGTAGGAGGCTCCCAAGCGACACCTAACCAATCTAGGAGGCACCACCCTCCAAAAGGTAAAAGGTTCGACTCCTTGCTCTTGTGCTTTAAGATGATAGACTCAACAAACAATTACTCTCTCACAGATTGGGCTTTATAGAAGAGATTGATTGGGTGGAAAGCAACTTGGGGAGGCAAGAGATCAAGATTCATATGGTAGAAATGGAATGGCATGATCTCAGAAAATCAGTAGGTATGAGTGGGGAACTATTCTAAGTGCTTCACTTGTGAGTGAGTGGTGGTGGAGGGGTATATATAGGCATCTCCAAAAATCCAACCGTTACACACAAAATGACCAACTCGGTGACACCGATGTGTTAGTCTTGGTGGTACCGAAGTGACCAAAAGACCAATATAGGAAACGCGGTTGCACCGATAAGGTGACCAACGGTCAGATTGCCCAATCTCGGTGACGCCGATCCAACAATCTCGGAGGGACCGATATTGTGACTTTGCGTAATAGAAAGTTGGCAGCCTAACTCCATGGCACCGAATGCAGAATCGGTTGCACCGAAATGCTAG
Source organism: Hordeum marinum (assembly GCA_022496015.1). NCBI lineage: Eukaryota > Viridiplantae > Streptophyta > Magnoliopsida > Poales > Poaceae > Hordeum > Hordeum marinum. Next base: position 229,459,155 of record CM039673.1, read on the forward strand.
GGTTTGGCTGAGTCTGTCTAGGGTTTGGAATTGGTGGCACCGAGTGGAAAATGTTGGTTGCATCGATTTTGAATATTTGGCTTTGGACAGACTTTTGTGGAATAGCTTGTGGGTGTATGTGGTGACTATCACTTGTGCACATATGAGCATTTTGTTGACCAACAAAACCTTACCCCCTTTTAATAATATTGGCTTTCCTATGGACTCAAAGTGATTTCTCACAAATGTAAAATGTAGAGTCCACTTCCTTGAAGCTTGGCCAATGCTATTCCTTCTCCTTCTTCTTCATGGGGATACTCCCCACACTCCTTTTTGCCAACCCATCTCTCTATGGACTTTATCTGAAATACACTAGGTAAAAGTATTAGTCCAAGAGACAATGTATGTTGTCATGAATTATCAAAACCACCAAGGGCGCACATTGTGCTTTCAGCACTACACGCTTCCGCGAACTGGGCCGCCGACGTGGTGCAACCTCCCAACTAGAGCTTCCCTCTAGCTTGGTGGCGGAACGATGATGCACAAGTGCCATTGGCGATTGGGGGAGAAGAAAAGTTGCGAAGCAACAGGCAGGGAGGGGATGAATGCGATGTGGAGAGGCCGGCTGTGGGGGTTTATAAAGCAGGCGGGCAAGGCGAGCCGGGCGGGAAACTTGCATGCATTCATGCGCGGGAACAGGAAGCTTGCACGTGTTCATGCGCGGGAACGAGAAGCTTGCACGCGTTCCTGCATGGTTTCGTAGGAACAGGAAGCCCAAAAGTAACATTGTGCGCTCCCGAGGCATCACGGGAACGGGCATTTTGGCGCGTCGGGTGGGAAACTTGCGCGCTCCTGAAGCGTGCACCAGAATCCTCATGCGGCAACGCGGTGAGAAGACCGGACGAAGGTGGGTGAAATGATAAGTACGCAAACGGTTAATAATAAACAACAGATTGCATTTTATTACAAATAAAACGGTCATTCTATATGCACCACCGCGAATGAATGTACGCATGAGGCGGTTGATGCGGCCTCGGTGCGCTGTGCTCGCATCCGTGCATGCCCAGACACGCTGCTAGCATCCACGTGCGAATGATTAGGCACGCTAGGGGAGCCATATGCTAGCGGTTGCGTCGCTCCTGGTGCCACAATGCAGTTAAGCGCTGCAAAAACTGCCATGCGGTTGACGCGGCCATTTACCTTCGTCTCTTCCACCTTCCGATCGTGCCACACAACCCAAGAAGCACACCCACGACAGCAAATAATATAAAGAGGATGCATGTCTCTTCATCGCTTCAGACTTCCCGTGCGGATCCAATGGTGGCTGCCGGCGTCGATCAGCAGTTCGCCATTATTGTCAAAGTGGACACACACAACTGGAAGATGGACCTCTCGGTGGTGTACACCAATAGCCTGGTCGTGGTGGTAAACTCCATCAACATGTTGGAGCAGCTGTTTGCTAAGGATGACAAGTACAAAGTGGTCGGCTTCAACCTCGAGTATACCGACGGTCTTGTCAGGCATGATCAAAAGGTTGTTGTCACCCAGTTGTGTGTGCGCCATCATGTACTCGTCTACCACTACTACCTGGCCCACAAGGCCTTACGAGCATTTCGCCAGGTTTGTCAACAGCCCCAACTACAGGTTCGCAATGGTGGACACCACCAACGATCTAAAGGTGCTCAAGACTGCAGGCTTGTCCTGCTAAAAGCTTGTCAACATCTAAGGTCAGTACAAAGTCTAGGGGCAAGAAGAAGAAGCAGAAGGACTCCCTGGTTGACCTTGCCGCGGCCATCATTGACCCCTACTACAGAGACATGAAGGTTGGGTGCCGCAAGGACAAGACTGCCTGGCACGCGGCCTGGGTGGACGAACTAGATGAAGAACACATCAAGTATGCGGCCAAGGACGCATACACCAGCTACGAGATATACAGGAGGATCATTGACATGCGAAAGTGCCTCCTTCCTATAAACGGCAAGAGATAGCCACAAGTCGTGCAGTGTCGGCAGCGTCGTTAGAAGAACAGTATGATTTGGCGATTGTCTACTTCTCGTAAATTTATATTGAGGAATGTACATGTGTTGTGTAGTCACTTATGGAACTGTATATTCAAGTTGGTTATGCAACAATAATGGTGGTGTTCTGTAGACAGAGCATATAGATGTTATGCAAACAGAGAAAATCACATCTCATACAATTATTAGCAGCAATCGTGTGCCAACAACACACACAGGTAGTCAGGAGGAATTGTTTGGGTTATTATTGGACTTGCCACACATGTCTGATGAATGAACTGTTTGATGGGAACCTACAAGACAAATGATTGTTAGGATGAACCGTTTGGGTTATTATTGGTCTTCACACACAATTCTAATGAATGAACTGTTTGTCGGGTATCACACATGCCTTCTTAGGCTAACTCGTTTGTGTTCTGCTGGATCAGTGTAAACAATTGTCCGAGTGAACAGTATGCGGCACTATGCACACGTATATAGTTTCTTAACCGTTTCTGTTATCTAGCATAATCACAAATAGTTCATAAGAACAAATTGTATGCAATGCATCACACACGCAACTTTTTTAACCGTATTTGCTCGTTCCTTCATCGCGCACGGTTTTCGTCATTGGAGGCGGAGCTTGAACTATATTGTTTGCGATTGATGGATCGCACACAGTTTCATCGAAGGGTCTCTGATTGATGTGTCGCGTAAGCAGCATCCTATAGTAGTGATAGTTTTCCCTAGTGGCATCTCTCATGAAAGTAAGCATACGGTGAGTATACAAATTACTGTGGGGCAATTGATAGAAAAGCGCATAGTTATGTGATACTCATGGCAATGATCATGTGTATATAGGCACGAGTTCCATAAGAAAATAGGCCAACTCCTGCCTGCACCGATTACTATTACTCCACGAGTAGACCACTATCCAGCATGTATTAAGTAAAATAGAGTAATGCTTGGAGAAGAATGACATGATGTAGACAAAGAGAATTCAATTAATATGAACTAAACCCATAGTTTTATCCTTAGTGGCAACAATACAAAGACATATATTGTCCCCTTCTGTCACTGGGATATAGAAACCCGTCAGATTGAACCCACTACAAGGCACCCCTATCACTAAAGATAGATCAATCTACTTGGCCAAAGCAAATCAATAGATCAGAGAGATTTACGAAGCTATGATGATCATGCACATAAGAATCATAATAGATTTCAAAGAAGAGTCAAATATTTTTCATGAATAATCTGGACATAAACCCAAAATTCATCGAATCGCAACAAACGCACCACACAAAAGGATTACATCTGATAGATCAAAGCAAAGATATGATGATCATTGCATTGGAGATCAATAGAGAGAGATTGCCATCTATGTACTAACTATGGACCCGTAGGTCTGTGGGGAACTAGTCACATATCATCATGGGAGCAACAAGGGTGATGTAGAGGCCCTCCTTGATCGATCCCCCTCCGACAGGGCACTGATACATCCATTTTGCAGTATGCTTTTATATTGATATTTATTGCATTATGGGTTGTTATTACACGTTATGGTACAATACTTATGCCTTTTCTCACTTATTTTATAAGGTTTACATGAAGAGGGAGAATGACGGCACCTGGAATTCTAGACTGGAAAAGGAGCAAATCTGAGATACCTATTCTGGACAACTCCAAAAGTCTTGAAAATTCACGGACAATTATTTTGGAATATATGAAAAATACTAGGCATAACAAATACCAGAGGGGGGCCACCAGGAGGTGGCAAGCCTGCTAGGCATGGCCAACCCATGGTCACGCCTAGTAGGCTTGTGGCCCACATGGCAGGTCCCCGATGCCCATCTTCTGCTATATGGAGGGTTTTGACATGGAACAACTCATAAGGAAACTTTCAGGACGAAGCGCCGCCGTCTCGAGGCGGAACTTGGAGACAACCAATCTAGAGCTTCGACAGGGCTGCTCTGCCGGGGAAACATCCCTCCTGGAGGGGAAAATTGAAGCCATCGTCATCACCAACAATCCTCTCATCGAGAGGGGGTCAATCTCCATCAACATCTTCACCAGCACCAACTCATCTCCAAACCCTAGTTCATCTCTTGTATCCGATCTTTGTCTCAACACCTCAAATTGGTAACTGTGGGTTGCTAGTAGTGTTGATTACTCCTTGTAGTTGATGCTAGTTGGTTTACTTGGTGGAAGATCATATGTTCAGATCCTTTATGATAATTAATACTCCTCTGATTGTGAACATGAACATACTTTGTGAGTAGTTATGTTTGTTCCTGAGGACATGGGATAAGTCTTGTTATAAGTAATTATGTGAATTTGGTATTCGTTCAATATTTTGATGAGATGTATGTTGTCTCTCCTCTAGTGGTGTTATGTGAACATAGACTACATAACACTTCACCATTATTTGGGCCTAGGGGAAGGAATTGGGAAGTAATCAGTAGGCGATGGGTAGCTTAAACCCTAGTTTATGCATTGCTTCGTAAGGGCCTGATTTGGATCCATATGTTTCATGCTATGGTTAGGTTTACCTTAATTCTTCTTTCGTAGTTGCGGACGCTTTTGAGGGGGGTTAATCTTAAGTGGGAGGTTTGTCCAAGTAAGGGTAGCACCCAAGCACCAGACCACCCACATATCAACTTATCAAAGTAACGAACGTGAATCACATGAGCATGATGAAAACTAGCTTGACGGAAATTCCCATGTGTCCTCAGGAGTGCTTTGCCTTATATAAGAGTTTGTTCCGTCCTGTCCGTTGCTACAAAAAGGATTGGGCTACCTCACTGCACCTTTGCTACAGTTGTTACTTTTACCCATTACGAATTATCTTATCACCAAAATATCTGTAACCGATAATTTCAGTGCTTGCAGAGAATGCCTTATTGAGAACTGCTTTTCATTTCCTTCTGCTCCTCGTTGGGTTCGACACTCTTACTTATCGAAAGGATTATGATAGATCCCCTATACTTGTGGGTCATCAGGCACCAGAACATGGCTCCAAATGGGCACTCGATGGAATAGAGACTTGCGGCGGCGGAAAAAGTGTTTTGGGAGGCTCTCTTGGGTTTTTGGGTTATATGTGAATTTATAGGCAAGAGAGGAGCACTGGAAGGCAACCAAGGGTGGAATGAGCAAACAGGGTGCGACCTATCCCCCTGGTCGCTCCCAGTTGCCTCGTGCCTCCCTTGTGAGGCCTCTGGTCTCCTCCCGAAGCTTCCAAGTCTTCTTTTGGTCCAAAAAACATATTAAAGTTTTGTGGCAATTGGACTTTGTTTGCTACAGTGAACCTGAAAAGCCAAAAACACGAAGAAAACAACAACTGGCAATGGCCACTCTATTAATAGATTAGTACTCAAAAATAATATTTATTGGTAAATAAAGACTCAAAAGCATCCTAGAATGGTAATATAATAGCATGTAACAATCAAAAATTACATATATGATGGAGACGTATCACTGTGCCTGCCGACACGACCTCTGTTATCCTTCCTTAGAGCGGGTGCGTCACCCACATAATGGTATCGAAGCCCCACGCCTCATGTCGTGTGCCAGGCCTTGTGAGGCGGCCCCTTGAGGGGATCCCTGTGAGGCGGCCCGGCACCTGGAGGCCTCCGTCAGGGCCCGTCCCTCTTGGGGCAGGTCCCCCCGGGCGGCTGAGGTTGGCAGTCTTACCTGGGCCAGTTCAGGGTCGCCTTCAGGGACATCGATAGGCGGGTTGCGGTACCCTAGGCCAAGGTGACGAGAAGGTGCACCTGCCCAGGGAGAGAGTGGAGCCATCGTTGATGCCATAGAAGGGCATGGTGGGCATAAAGTGCTCGTAAGGCACTTGAAGGGTCTCGGAGGTCTCCATAGAGAGTACATTGAGGTCTGCACCATCGTCGATGAGCGTCTTGGTGACGTCCACATTGCTTATAGTAGCAGTGCACAGCAGGGGGACGACACCCACAGCCTTCATGGACTTCGAGTGGTCACTAGTGTCGAAGGCAAGGGGAACTCAGATCACTTGAGGCGGTCGGCGGAATCAAGCGTCGGGAGGGCCGCGTTCACCTCAGGAGAGAACTTCTTGAGGTGGGAATTGGATGGAGGGGCCTAGGCCCCGCCGAGGATGCATGCCACCCTATAGGGCTCTTGGTAGCCCCCAGCATTCTCAGTGGGAGGGAGGTTATTGGCGCATGACAGGGCAGCGTTAGCCTGAGGGTCAGCCTGCCTCGGCTGGTTCTGCTAGCCCTGACAGTTGTTGTTGCTGCCTGACACTTGTTGTTGGTGGTGGCATTGTTGTCATTGTCGCTCGAGCGGCCACCTCCGTTGCCGCCACCGTGGCCCTTGAAGCGCTCCTTGTGGATGTCGTGGCCCGCGGCGCGGCCCTCACGAAGCAGCTTGAGCTCATAGCAGTCTTCAATGATGTGGGAGTTCATGTTGTGGTAAGCGCAAGCGAGGCGATCGTCCTTCTTGGGCTCCCCGCGATCACGGACATGCTTGTAGTCCAGCTCCATCGCGAGCACGAGAAGGTGTTAGTGTCAAAACCGGCAGATCTCGGGTAGGGGGTCCCGAGCTATGAGCCTTAGATCGACGGGTAACAACGAACAAAGGCGACAGTGTTTTACCCAGGTTCGAGCCCTCGTGGGGACATAAAACCCTATGTCCTACTTGATTGTATTGATGTTTCTGGAGATTACAGAGTTGATCTACCTCAAGATCATCTAAGCTAAACCCTAGATGAGTTAACCTATCCATTATGAATGGGGGTCCTCCGGTTTATATAGGCACCGGGGGTCCCTAGTGTTACACACAACTGACCTTTCACAAGGGATAGATACGCAGATCCTATCTTCAGGACTTGGAGGCCACGCCATTCTGCAGAACCTTCCTTCTTGGATACATGATCATTCACATTTCGGTCTTCGGCAGATTAGCCCAACAGGTCGGCCCACGTGGAATGAGCCAACGTCCTGAGGACCCCTTAGTCCCGGACTCCCTCAGTAGCCCCCGAACTAGCCTTCAATGCCGAGGAATGTAGTCTTTGGCAGCTTTGCGCGTCCATGGTATTCGGCTTGATAGGCGAGTTCCCTCTACATTCGGCAGATCTCAACCCGTCCCTTGACGACGCTCTATCTTCCGGAGTATGCTTTGTTTATCCTGAAGGCCAAACACCCGGGTGTGAATAGTAACCCTACCTGAAAATCTTTCTAATGAAAAGCCACAAGAGCCAGTTATCAAGACTCGATTCGCGACTCGAGGTTGCTTTTCCAGTGGCACGCCCTATTAATATGAAGATCGTGTCACGCATTTTGTGGGATACGAGTAATGATATGGGTAACCCCGCGCGTGCATAGTGGCACGGTTGCTTCGGGAAGTGCCACAACTTGTGGCGGTAAAAGAGGACCCTTGGTATTACGCCCCCCCCCCATAAAAGGGAGAAAAAACCCAAGGTCTCACTACGCCTCCAGATTTGACTTCTTCTCACACCCTAGCCTCAAGCGCCTAGATCCATTTCTTCCTTTTCCTCCCAAGCCACCTTTCCCAAGCTTCCCCACAACTGGCTCGGGCTCACAAGGCAATTGGGAGGCATCATGCATCATCGACAAGGACATTTGGGAGCTTAAGGTCGCCGGATACCTCTTGCCCAACATCCCCCTATTGGGGAACGTTGCATGGGAAACAAAAAAATTCCTACATTCACACAAGACCTATCCATGGTGATGAGCATCTAAGAGAGGGAGAGTGGATATACATACCCTTGTAGATCGCTAAGCGGGAAGCGTTAAGAAACGCGGTTGGTGTAGTCGAATGTCTTCGCGATCCAAATCGTCGTGCGTCCCGCGATCCAATCACGATCCGTCCCGCGATCCAATCACGATCCTTCCGATCTAGCGCCAAACGGACGGCACCTCCGAGTTCAGCACATGTACAGGTTGATGACGATCTCCGCCTTCTTGATCCAGCAAGAGGGAGTGGAGAGGAAGAAGAGTTCTTCGGCAGCGTGACGACGCTCCAGCGATGGTGGTGGAGCTATTCTGGTAGGGCTTGCCTAAGCACTTCAGAAATCCGATCTAGAGGAGAAACTATGCACTGGAGGAACGGGTAGCACGTGGCTGAAAATTCTGTGCAAACACCCTAAAACCTCCAGTATATATAAGAGGGAGGGAGGAGAGGCCTTGGCGCAAGGGCCAAGCCCTCCTTAGTTCGGCCGAAGTGGGAGGAGAGGAGGATTCCTCCTCCAATCCTAGTAGGACTAGGATTCCTCCCTTTTTGGCCTTTTTCCACCTTTTTCCCCTTTGGGCTTTTCTTCCCTATCCGCATGGGCCTTGTGTGGGATTTCCACCAGCCCACTAAGGGATGGTATTCACTCTCCCACAGCCCATGAAGCCTCTTGGGTCGAAATACCCCTCCCGGTGGTCTCCTGGTACACTACCGATTAGCCCGAAACTTTTCCGGCGACCAAAACAGGACTTCCTATATATGAATCTTTACCTCCAAACCATTACGGAGCTCCTCGTGATGTTCGGGAACTCATCCGGGACTCCGAACAACCTTCGGTCACCACCATACATAACTCTATACTACCGAAATGTTACCAAACCTTAAGTGTGCAGACCCTGCGGGTTCGAGAACTATGTAGACATGACCGAGACACCTCTACGGTCAATAACCAATAGCGGGACCTAGATGCCCATGTTGGTTCCTACATATTCTATGAAGATCCTTATCGGTCGAACCTCTATGTCAAGGATTCAGTTAATCCCGTATGATGTTCCCTTTGTTCTTCGGTATGTTACTTGCCTGAGATTCGATCATCGGTATATCCATACCTAGTTCAACCTCATTACCGGCAAGTCTCTTTACTCGTTCCGTAATACAAGATCCCGTGACTACACTTAGTCACATTGCTTGCAAGGCTTATTGTGATGTTGTATTACCGAGTGGGCCCTGAGATACCTCTCCGTCACACGGAGTAACAAATCTCATTCTTGATCCATGTCAACTCAACAGACACCCTTGGAGATACCTGTAGAGTACCTTTATAGTCACCCATTTACGTTGCGACGTTTGATACACACAAGGCACTCCTCCGGTGTCCGTGAGTTGCATGATCTCATGGTCATAGGAAGATATACTTGACATGCAGAAGACAGTAGCAATAAACTGACACGATCATATGCTACGTTTGTAGTTTGGGTCTTGTCCATCACATCATTCTTCTAATGATGTGATTCCCTTATCAAATGACATCACATGTCAATGTCTAGGAAACCTTGACCATCTTTGATCAACGAGCTAGTTCACTAGAGGCATACTAGGGACAAAGTGTTGTCTATTTACCCACACATGTAATGTGTTTCCAATCAATACAATTATAGCATGGATAATAAACGATTATCATGAACAAGGAAATATAATAATAAACACTTTATTTATTGCCTCTAGGGCATATTTCCAATGCCCCCACCACCCTACTAAAGAGGGCCAAGTGGTTCCAACGCCGAGGACGGGCGAGAGAGTAGTATTCATCCCCCATTTCCCCCGACGGTTGGGTTTCCCTCTCCACCCCTTCGTTAGGGGGCCAATGTTATTCTATGGCTCGGACTTTCACGATCTTCCCCCAATCTCTTTTATGCACATCTCGGCCTTCATCACCATCTCTGAGGCCTTCCTGCGAGTCCAGATGCACTTCAGCCTATGGCTCAAGGTCTTCAATGTGAAGCCGAAGACGGTCAGCGGTCAACATGTTAACTGTGGCAGGGATGTAATTAGCAAGCTCTCGCAGGTCGGATAGCTGAACGGCACCCTCATCGACACCGTGAAGGTCTAGCAAAAGGAGTGGTTCTATATCACCGAACCATGGGACGTGGGTTGGTCGGTGTCAGCCGAATTCAGATTTGGTCCCACTACGAGGCTAACTCGTGGATCTAGAATGGCCTTGACTGGGGGTCCGCCTCGGAGGTGAAGGCACTGCAAAAGTGTATCACCTAGATGGTGGAGGCCAACATCGAGCTGACCAACATGGTCCAGGTCATGCTCCGCCGTCACGTCCTAGCCTGCCCGGGAAACCCGATGTGGGCCTACAAGCTCGGGGACCCGGTTACCGTGAGAAAATTCTTTCGCACAACTCACGAGAAGTTGTGGAAAGTACTCTTCAAGCCCTAGAAGGAATGGTCGGCTGAAGAAGAAGACATCAGCTTGGACGCCAACACTCTGCCCTTGAAGGTATGACTGGATCTCTTATCACGTCCCAAACTATAGTCCTTGGCAAGGATTTAACCCGTCCTCTCTTTGTCCTTGCAGAGTTGGCTTTAGAAGGTTGTGCAAATCAACTGCCCCGCCCCCAAGCCCGAAGACCCCAGGTTGCCCCTGCTAACGGCGATGCTGGTTGTGGTGCCGTACGCGGCACCAGAAAAGAAGGAGAAGGAGGAGGAGGAGGAGATCCGCGAGGGCCTACACTCTAGGGGTCCTCCGGATACCAAATCCGAAGAAACCCAAGCCTCCTCCGCACATGAGGATGAACATGAGGAAGACGGGGGGAAATCGACTCTCCCCGGACAAAGAAGAGGGCCGCGGCCAAGGACGCCGAGCAGGATCTTCCTCGTCTGGCCCTGAAGAGGGCATGTAGGCCCAAGGTAATTCTGGCGGACGACAGCCTTGATTCCAATGAGAATTCTGGAGCTTTCGAGAGGGTCCCCGAAGGAATCCTAGGGTCAAACCTCGGCTTAGAGGTATTGAATCTAGATACCATCTGGTCTATCCACATTGATTTTTCCAAACTAACATGTTCAATTTCATTCATGAGAAAGTCCGGTGCGGGACCTGCCGACCGAACAGGTCTCAAGGGAGTCTTCAACGGTCGAACTGGCGGAGAGCGGGACGGAGTCTCGCACCACACACCCCTGGCAACAGGTGAGGCCTTGGAGGTGGTATCCCTCCGGACCCCCTGCACTGAACATCGGGGGTGAGACGATGATGGCCGAGGCGCATGCCTCGACCATCGAAGACTTGTTGGCCGAGGACTATGCCTCGGTCACTGGGGTCCAGGAGGTCGAACCCCTCCTGGCATATAAGCATGGGGACCTTAAGTTGCCCGGGGTCACTTCACAGTCGACTCCGAAGACTTCAACGCCTCACCCGTCGTCGACCCTGCCTCCACAAGGAGGGGGAGAAGAACTGCCACCGCCGGTGCCGCCCATCACCGAGCGGACCATGGACGGGTGGCCGGCCATGATGAAGAGGCATTCTTTGACTCCTCCATTACCGAACATCACCGCACCCTTATGGCTGCGGTTCTAAAAAGTATTCAGTGGGTCGACAGTGGACTGAAGGAAACCTTCAATGGTTTACTCGTGGGCTTCAAGGTAAGCCATGCTCTTGTTCATAATGATGAATTTTGTTTATATTGTCATGAATTACTTATGGGTATGGTAGCCCCCGAGCCATGGGTGAGCTTTTAAAACTCGCCCGGGGATCCTAGAAACATAGGCATATAGTTCGGCATCGAATAACCGTAACTCCTGCTTATGTATAAGTTTGCTTTTTGCAGGCCTTGTCCTCAGCCAGGGCATCCAATGCCCTTGAACTGGCCAAGCTAAACCAGAAGCTTCAAAGCTCCAATGAGGAATTGGACTATTTGAACAAACGGCTCAACGAAGTACAAGGTTGGTTTTTAGCCGTGGTTGCCTACTCTATTAATTTTCTCATTAGTGTGGATTCTCCTGATTTTGGATCCTGATCTTGCATCTCTTTATGCCCTTAGCTTCAAGCGCAGAGGTCGAAAACCTCAACTCCGAGCTCATGAGGGCAAAACAGGAGGCTGACGACTAGAAGGCGGCAGCCGATAAGGCAGCCACTGAGCTAAACTCGCTAAGGGTGGAGAGCGTCAGGCATGAGGCTTGAGTAGACGAGGTCCAACACGAGCTCCAGGATGCCTACGCTAAATACGAGGCCTTGGAGAAGCAGGTCAAATACCATGTGTTGGGGATATAACTTCGTGGTATAACCCGCCCAGGAGGAGTCAGGTCACAACTCGGCGGCTCATACTTAAGGTCCTAAGTGGGCCGTAAGATTGGAAACAATCCTAGAGACAGCTCGTCAAGTGGGCGGGATGGAAGCCCAGAGCCGGAAGACGGTGCAAGACCCGGGCGCGTGAGCCACCCAGAAGATGGCTTGCCAAAGAAGGCAAGACGACTTAGAGACATGATCGAATACTTAGTATAACCCGGTCTATGTCGGGACCCCGATCCTAAGTCATATGAATCCAGACTGTAACATATCACATCACTTTGCGGCCTCACGCACCGTAAGCTCCACGGCTGCAGCCTTACCTTAGCCGGGACCGTTTGCGTCTTTTGGCTCACGTATGTGAACATGTTGCTAGCAATCAAATGACAGAGAACCCGGGCCGACATGACTAGTCATAGAACCCAAGCGGCACATCCATATGGAAACAGGCATACATAACCCAGCAATGCAGGTGTCGGCCTCAAGCGTGTGTAGACGAGTCATAGCAAGCTACAAGGACTCCATTACGCTGTGAGACATAAATGTCATCACTGCACGTAGACGAGTCGTAGCAGGCTACAGGGACTCCATTACACTGCGAGACATTTCCCTGAAGGGACAGACACAGCAACAAAGAAGGATACATGCCGGTCAATCAATGTGTCCGGAGCAGTAGCAAACTACCATGGCTCGGTGGAGACACAAAGAGGTAGTTTCCCGTAAAGAGTGCTACTAAAGGCACACAACTACGTGTCGGATCCCATTCCTACCGTTGCACGTCACACGTACGCACGACATGCCCGATATGCATAGATACAACCATGGCATCACAACATAACCATACAACAACATGACTTTTATTTAAGAGGCTCAGATGAGCCTTGCATAATATGTTCCTACAGATAGGGGTCACTGACCCGACACTCAAGTCATACAAACATGTTCATACAAGCCAAGCGGAAGCATAAAGTTGTCTGAGTACAAACAGATGAAAGGGGTAAAAAGGCACATGGCCTGACTATCTACAGCCCGCCACAGGGCAAAGGTCGTAGCTGGGACACCAGCTATTCGGCATCGTCGACATCTAGAAAGAACCCACCCGAAGGGTCCTGGGTCTCATCTGCAACATTTATTAAGCAAACATGAGTACAAATGTACTCAGCAAGTCTTTAAATTAGACCTAGGCTAACTATGCTCATATATCAACAAAGGGGGAGGTGGAGTTTATGCAGCAATGCCAGCTTTGAGTCATGGCTAACCTACACTACTCAGTTTTGAACCCTTAGTTACAATTTTAGATATCGCACACGAGTCCACTAACTCCACGACATTACACTACCATAGATTCACTTCCCTCTCCTGGGACAGTGCCATCTATGGTACTCACACTTGTCTTGATATTTTTATGAGTATCCATTTGATTATCTATGAACAGCATAAGTCCTCCAAGTAGTCCATATCCGAGGACGCGGCTATTCGAATAGTTTCATACCCTGTAGGGGTGTACTTCTTCACACACGCTCTCGCCACTTATCGTTGTGTGCTCATAAAACCAGGCACCTCGACCACCTTCAAGCGGAAGCCCAGCGAGGGAGTCGTCCATGACCGTCAATCACCTAAGACCTCTAGTCCAGGCTATCGCCTATTTGAGACTGAACCCGCACGGAAGTCCGGCCGAAGTTTCTGCTACGGCCCCAAACAATGTGCGTAGGGTTCCCAAGCCCACCATTCGGGTGACCCTTGGCACATCGTGCCACTGCCTACCACGTTGTAACCCACCCCTAGGGTCAGCGCTACGCACGGCCTCCGACATACTATAAACACCAGAAACTACTTGCAACTCCTGGACTAAGGACTAAGCGACTGATAAGTCGAGAGGGTCAATTAAGTATCCCAACGTGTGGTAGTAACTAGTCTTGGATCACAAACACGGAACTCAGTTCCTAAGAACGGTCCCAATAAGACAACCCGCTATGTACTCCTACATAGCCTCTCATCGCTACCTTTACAAAATCGAGTTCATCATAACATCATCACATCAGAACAACATCGTTTCACTCAGTTCATCACCCACATGAATCTGACCTGACACAACTCTAAGCATAGCAAGCATAGCAGGCAAAGTAAGCTAAGCACATCATGGCACAAGCATCTACCAAGTATGCTAGGTTGCAAGGTTTAGCTATTTACTGTGACAATGTCAGGATATGCAGCAGAATAGGATCATCTACCGTGTATGACTTACATGTGATCGATTGTCCTAATGCAATAAACAAGAGCAGGAGCGAGAGGGTGGGATATTATTGGAATGATCAAAGGGGTTGCTTGCCTTGCTGGGAAACGGAAAGGTTCTCTCCTTCGTCGGGATACTCGGGGGTATCCTCAGGAGCAGGGCCTACCGCAATGCAGATAAGAAACAATCAACACACGCAAGTGCAACAATATGATGCATGATCATGGCATGATAGCATGTATAGATGTGCTAATGCAACTAGTGTTCATGTTGATTTGAAATGAATTCGAATATAAGTTCAAAAATGTTCTGCATTTTAAATTCCATTTACTAACCTATTAACAAGTTTCAATGTTCACCTATTTAGATTGCTCTAACATGCATGACAATAGCATCATTGGATTTATTGGATTTTTCTGATAAATTTTCATATATAAATTATTTTCATCTGACTTACAGATTAATTTATATGAAGTTTTGTATAATTTCTGGAATTATTTTTAGACCAAAATTCAATTTATAATGCCAGCCTGACGTCATGATGACGTCAGCAGGTCAAAGGCGCCAGCCCAGGTCAAACCTGGTGGCTTGGCCCCACCTGTCAATGACACAGGCATCTAACAGTTTTTTTAATTAAACTAACTACTAATTAGCAGGGCTGGGCCCACATGTCAATGGCACAGGGGGGGTTAATTAACCTGACAAGGCGGCCCACCTGCAGGGCTCAGGCGACGGGCTCGTCGCCGGCGACCTCTGGTCGCGACGGCGTCCGTGCTGCCGGCCACGGGAGCAATAGCCGGAGGTACTGGGGCGAAGCCCCTGCTCACCCACACCCAGGGGAGCTAGTAGAGGGCGCGGGGGACGCTGGAGCTCACGACTACGATGCTGGAGGTGGCGGTCATAGCTCGGCCAAGGAAGGCCTCGGCGCTAGGGCCTACGGGAGGGGGCGCTGGAGGTCGGGGCGGCACCTACGGGCCCGCGCAAGCATCCCGGGGTGCTCAACTGAGCACGGCGGGTGCTCTGGCTGCGGTGGCCATTAACACCGGCGGCGGGAGCTTCGGGCACGACGGGAACGGCGGCTACGGCAGCTAGACGGCAAGGAGAAGGAGGGGAATCGACGGAGGGGCTCATGGCGCAGCTGATGACAGAGCTCGCAGGCTCAGGGAGGCGCCAGGGCGACGAATCGGCGGTGGCAACGGCTTTGGATGCCGATGGGAGAGAAGAACAGAGAGGGGGTGCGAGAGGGAGAGCGGTGGGCGAGAGAGAGGGAGGAAAAAGGTCCACAGCGACGAGGGGGGAGGGAGCTGGCGCTCCTAGGGGCTCCACGGCAGCCAGGCAAGCAGGAGCTGGCCAGCACGCCGCTGCCACACGCCATCCTGCCTACTGGCAGGAGGTTGAAGACGGTGGGGCTGGCTGGGCCAGCTGGGCCAGCTCCAACTGGGCCTCCTCTTCTTCTTTTTCTTTCTTTTTTTTCTTTTCTATTAAATGATCTGACATTTGTTTATTTATCTGCAGGTACAAATGACTTTGTAATATATCCAGGAGATTTTATATATTGAAGTTTGAATATTTCAGACTTATCTAAAAAGTTTCAAAATAATTTGAAATCAGAAATAATGATAATGCTTTCTTTATCATTATCAGGGGCTTTATCATTTATTTCTAAATGGCTTTAGGTGTTCAAATAATTAAAATGATCCCCATCCTAATCATGTCCAAATTTACCAGACATAGTGAACATTTTTATTGGGCATTTTGGATTTGTTGAATTTTCACCAAGTTTGAATTGTTTGGATTCATAGTGAGCTTGGGGTTTCTTTTTGTTCCCCATTTTATGTTGATGCAATAAGATGAAACATGATGCAAACACTTGCTATCCTAGGACATCTAGCTAGGGATGTGACAGTCTGGACTCTTGTAAGCCCGTGACCCTAGCCTATGTATATAAAGGCGGGTTCCCAGCTGGCTTAGGACACAAAACAATCTGTCGAGAGCTAGGTCAAGCGAATCCGCACCTTTGTAATCGATATGCAATCAATACAACACAAAGCAGGACGTACGCTTTTACCTCTTTTCGAGGGGCCAAACCTGGTTAAACCCTTGTCTCTCGATTCTGATCAACCCCTTTGAGCTCACCGCTGTAGCGATGGCCTTGAACCTAAGTCCTCTCTATAGGACATCTGTCGTGACAAAACCATGACAGTTGGTGCCCACCATGGGGCTAATGCACGGCGGTGTCGAGTTCTCAAAGGGCTCTCCCACGAAGATCGAGGGATATGCCATCGGCCGGATGACTAAGAGTCTCCATGGCAATATCTACATCGACGATGCTGGCTAGGGGGCTGAGGCTGACTCAATCGAGTACGGGTATCGGGTCCCCTTCAACGGACATCACGTTTTCATTTGGAATATTGGCGGATCTGAACCTGGGATGGACATCTGCACCAACCTCGTTGAGCCATCCCGGCGTACGCAACCCGCCCGTGTTCAACCCGGATGGAGGAGCGTCTTCGTCGGCTTCACCAAGGCGTCAAAGACTCCATGTCGAGAGGGGAAACCCTTATCCTTTCAGATGACGGGTCCTCGAGCGGAGAGGCGGAATTGATCTACCATCTTAATGATGGTGGTCTTGGGGGCTATGCCGATGATGACAATATTTCAGAGCCTTATGATCTGCCAAGTAGAGACGCCATCTTTATTGCAGGCACGGCGCCGACTCTGAATAGCATGATGTCCAGAGCGGCGGCGGGAGCCGCCCCACCAGGTATCGGGTCATCTAGGCTGTCGGCTTAAGTTTTGCTGGATCTGATGGAGGAGCTAACAACCTTGATGGGAACCAAAATCACAGATGGAAACTAGGCAGATTGTAATGCAGAGATTACCAGGATAAAGGCGTTGATGACCAAGGCCTAAGAGGATATCAACATGTTGCAAAATCAGATGAATGCTGAGTCGAAGTGTTTGAGGGCAGAGGCATTCCATTTTAATCTAGACCAACAAGCTTCATAGGAAGTCCTGCTGAGGAGGACCCAAGTCTGCCTCCCGATACAGCTTGAACCCCGAAACCTTTTTAACACCCCCGGGGCAGGGCCGAATGTGCCACTGGCCATAACCCAGGCCACGAAAGCACCACGACAGCTAGACCCGCCCCGGAGGGATCAAACCCCGTTGTGGCACCTCGTGACACCACCTGGCCATTATTCTAACCCGGTGGATAACATGATAGCAGCAGCGGCCAGGCTCAATGCACTCCCTCTCGCTGAGGGGACGTCGTTCGCTGAGGAGGCGCGGAACGCCATCGGGTTACTACAGACAGCGATGGCTCAGCAAGAGAAGTATACGTACACCCGATGTGACGCCCCCAATTTGACCGTATGCTAAACATACACACAATGCTTACGACCAAGATTAGGGACTCACTAATCAATATCACAACACAACTCTAGACACAAATTAAGGTCATACAACTTCGTATTACAAGCCAGGGCCCTCGAGGGCTCAAATACAAAGCTCAACAAGCACGAGTCAGCAGAAGCAAAATATTATCTCAGTACAGACATAAGTTAAACAAGTTTTGCCTTAAGAAGGCTAGCACAAACATAACCAGCGGATCGAAATAGGCGAGGCCTCCTGCCTGGGAACCTCCTAACTGCTCCTGAGCGTCGACACTCTCCACGTAGTAGTAGGCTCCAATGGTGGTGTAGTAGTTGTCTTCGGCGTACTCCATCTCTTGGATTCTGTTGTCTGAACGCAGAATCATATCGAGGTGAAAAGAGAAAGCAAAGCAGTGGTGAGTACTCATCCAAAGTACTCGCAAGACTGACATCAGAACTATGCTAAGTATGCCTTTGTATCAAGGAATGGGGTTATATCTAGACTGATTGCAGAAAGCAAGAATAGAAGGGAACGCCTAGTCCTATTGAAGACTAGCATCTTCAGCATCTTGCAGCATTAGAAGAGAGTGGACGGGTATCTCATACATAGCAATATTATTGTAACAAAATTATTAAGTAACCACGCCCAAAGATTCTCCTCAACTCCCTGTGGGGAAGCAATCTTAGAGCCAACATTCATTTCAAATTAAGTCACAGTTATAGTTGTAGAAGGTCAAGGTACAACTCCAAGTCGTCATATTATCGTGGACACGACTATTTGAATAGATAAGTTCTTCCCTGCAGGGGTGCACCACATTCCCCAACATGCTTGATACCTCTAGACGGACACACTTTTCTAGGTCATGCCCAGCCTCGGGACATCAACACGTCGTAGCCCTACCTAGGCCCAACAAAGAGGCCAGCCCGCCAGTCTAAATCCTAAGCGCGTAGGGGTCATGGATCCATCGCCCTTTGCACTCCTGCATGATGCGAAGGCGGCCGAGGTCAGTCCTAGCACCCCTTATAACAAGTGTGATGTCGTTGTGGACCACTCGGGTGTGCGCCGCTCCATTGCTGACGTCTGAAGACCTTCAGCTGATACCACGACGCTGAGTACCATAACTTCTCCCATGTGAAGGTTAGTGTGTATTAGGCTAAACGACCAACTCAGATCAAATACCCAACCCATTAGCGTTTTATTAATGCGGGGCAAGCGTGACCCATGAAGTGCGGTCTTGTTGCCCCGTCTCGAGGATGTGAGGCAAGGGCCTCTCCTGCCCATCCATGCCTCATCTTAACCCTTTGGATGCCTTATCGGTGCATCCCACCTTATCTCACACACATGGGTACCCTTGGGTCCGACCCGTCTCAAGACTATCGGGAACTCAGGTCCACCTCAATAGAGTGGTACCGCCTATCCCTTCAATCATGTCACGTTAATACAGTGTCAAGTCAGTAATAGCTGTGTGGTCATACGCCAAGTGGATATCCGAGGAATCACCCTCGATGAACCCCACCCGAGGTATGTGTATGACAAGAGTCGCTACCGATAGTTGGGAAGGAGGAATCACCCTTGATACCCACGATCGAGTAGCTATGCCACAGAATTAACATCGGGAGGCTAAGTGAGGTATCACCCTCGGCACTCGATAGTAGCTCTACAGTGCATACTTAAGGGGTGTGAGGTGATGAGTTAGTAAGGGTTTGTCAGTCGGTCATGATGACCGAGTCTTCTGCCTTTAAGTCCTCGATGACGTCGAAGGTGAAACAACGACGGGAGCCAAGAACAGCGAGCGCGCACTAGGGCACGCGGTGAATGCGGCGGCCAGGTGGCAAGCGGGGTCAGGGCATGGAAAACACACGCGAGTGGGGCCACGGCAAGCGCGACGAGCGCGCGGCGATGCGCGGGCGCAGCTTGATGTGGGGGCGCCAGAGCGTGGCGAGCGGGGGGCGAGTGGGAGTCGGTGCCGGAGGGGGAGACGAGAAAGGGAGGTGCCCCGGGGCTCACCGCGTTGTAGGGAGGCGGGGGCGGCGAGGCTCGGTGGAGCTAGCGATGGGGAGGCGGGGAGGATGCAGCAGCCCACGGTGGTGGTTGGCGACGGCAAGGAGACGATGAGGGGGCACCGGCGGCAAGGGGCGCCGGGTGCTGGAACGAAGGGAGGGTGATGGGGACGAGCGTGCAGGATCGAGTCCCGCTCGATCCAGATCGAGGGAATGGGGTGGGGGTTAGGGTTTGGGGGGTGGTTCACCCCTCATGTAGAGGTTGGGGGTGGCCCGGTTGGGGCCGACCAGTTGGGCCATGGCCCAGTTGGGCCGGAGGGGGTTTGTTTTATTTTCTTTATTTCTTTTTGCTGTCTGTTTTTTCTAGCTTTTGTTTTTTTCTTTTTAGCATTAATTTCCTTTAGCAAAGAATGTGTGACTTGGTTCAATAAACATCTTGCAATATTTTGCATGTCCACACACACTTTGGGTTTTTTTACAATCTGTTTGCAATTTCCAATTAAATTTAAGATCACTTTAAATTGCAATTTGGTGCTGTTATTGAAGGTGGGGTCCACACCATAGCCTTGGTGATGTTGTTTTCCCCAACACCAATTGTTTTGTGATTTATCAAAAGTGTGCAACATTTTTCCCTTGTTGTTTGCCAACTTATTTTATCACCATTAAATTCAATGCCCATATTAATGAAATTTGAAATGAGATATGAATTTTCAACTTGATCATATCTTTTTTAGCAAAATGATTAGGCACTGATCATGGTCATCACTGTAGCTTAATTACAATGATCCCTGTAGCATGGATCCACGGGTGTTACAACTCTGCCCTACTAAAAACAATTCTCGTCCCAAGAATTAAGAAGTAGAAGGAAAGAGCATGGGGTATTCTGCACAAAAATGATCTTCGCATTCCCTAGTGGCTTCATCTTCAGAATGATTTGCCCACTGCACTTTGAAGAACTAAGTAACCTTCTGATGAGTCCGATGTTCAGTTTCATCGAGAATGCAGACTGGTTGCTCCTTGTAAAAAAGGTCTTGCCGCAGCTCCATATCATGATCCACGGCTCTGATAGGATCCTGGAAGCAGCAACGAAGCTATGACACATGGAACACATCATGAACCTGAGAAAGGTTTGGCGACAGTTCCAGTTGATATGCCACTTTACCATGCCTTCCAAGAACAATGAAAGGACCAATATATCAAGGAGCCATCTTGCCCTTGATTCCAAAACGGTGTATACCTCTCATTGCGTGACTTGAAGATAAGCCTTTTCGCCAGGTTGATAGATCATATCTTTGTGATGACGGTCATACTAACTCTTCTGACGAGACTGGGCATCCTTCAGATTTGCATGAATAATGCGGACTTGATCTTTGACATGTTGGATAATATCCAGACCGATAAGTGTACGTTCCCCGGTTTCTGACCAATTCAGAGGAGTTCGACACTTACGTCCATGTAACACTTCAAACGGAGCCATCTTTAGACTAGCTTGATAGCTATTGGTGTAGGAGAACTCAGCATACGGGAGAGATTCCTCCCATCTCTTGACAAAATAAATGACACAAGCTTGAAGCATGTCTTCGAGAATTTGGTTGACTCTTTCAACTTGTCCTTGGGATTGAGGGTGAAAGGCGGTGTTGAATGACAAATGAGTTCCCATAGATTCGTGGAAACTTTCCTAGAATCTTGAAGTGAATGAGACGCCACGGTCTGAACTAATCACCAATGGAATACCGTGGAGTGAAACAACTCTGGACATGTAGAGAGTTGCCAGCTGACTAGCAGTGATCGTTTCCTTGACAGCCAGAAAATGTGCAACTTCAGACAACTAGTCAATGACGACAAGAATAGCATCATTACCTTTCTGTGACCTGGTAAAACCAGTAATGAAGTCCATTTAAACATCATCCCATTTTCATTGAGGAATAGAAATAGGTTGTAGAGTTCCAGCAGGCTTTTGATATTCTGCTTTGATCCGATGGCAAATGCCGCATTCTGAAACATAGCGTGCAATGTCTTGCTTCATGTTAGGTTCTGTTGTCTTTCATGAATGTCTTGGTACATCTTGGTACTACCAGGATTAATAGACAGCGGAGTGGCATGTGCTTCCTTCATGACCCCCTCAGTCATAGCATTGTTTTTCTCCTTACTCGGTACCACTAGGCGGCTTTTGAAGTGCAAAGCACCATCCCCAACGATAGTGAAGGATGAGGCCTTTCCTTCTGCAAGATCGAGTTTAATCCTCTCGACTTGGTTGTCACACCTCTAGATCCACTTGATGACGTCCACAAGATATCGTTTAGCAACCAGGGTATTAAGTGAACCCTGGGAAACAACATGGAGGTTCATTTTGTAGGACACTTCAGGAGGGGGAGTGAGATAACCCTAGGGAACAATATGGAGGTTCATCTTGCGAAATTCTTCTTGAAGAAGGGGGTGAACTTTATGAACCTGAAGGTGATTGCAGTATGACTTGTGGATCAAAGCATCGGCCATTACATTAGCCTTGCCTGGTATATAAGAAATTCCCACGTTGTAGTCTGCTATGCGCTCCATCCATCTCTGTTGATGGAGTTTCAGATCTGGTTGAGTAAACAGGTACTTCAGACTTTGGTGATTGCTGTAGATCTCGCATCGATTACCAACAAGGTATTGCCGCCACTCCTTTAGTGCATGTATTACTGCAGCAAGTTCAAGGTCATGAACTGGGTAGTTCTCTTCATGAGGATGCAACTGACGAGAGGCATAAGCAACCACTTTGCATTCTTGCATTAGGACACAGCCTATTCCCTGATTCGAAGCATCACAATAAATGACAAAGTCCTTACGGGTATTCGGAGGAGCAAGCACTGGAGCAAACGTCAGTTTGTCTTTAAGTGCCTGAAAATCTCTCCTTGCATTTTTCGGTCCACTCATATTTGACACCTTTGAAGCAGATTGGTTAAGGGCTTGGCAATCTTGGAGAAGTTCTTGACTAATCAATGGCAATAGCTGGCAAGTCCGAGAAAACTTCTGACTTGCTTGACATTCTTCGGGGGAGTCCAGTCAAGAATAGCCTGACCTCATTCAGGGTTGACCGCAATACCATCCTTGGAGATCACATGACCAAGGTAGGTTACTTCATCCATCCAAAACTCACACTTGGAATACTTGGCATATAGCTGATGTTCTCGAAGCCTCTCCAATACAAGACAAAGATGTCCAGCATGATCTTCTTTATTCTTGGAAAATACCAGAATATCATCCAGATAAACCATGATGAATTTGTTGAGGTAGTCCATGAACATGTAATTCACTAAACGAGAGAAGGTTAGTGGAGCAGTGGTTAAACGAAGGACATGACGGTATACTCGTATGAATCATAGAGAGTAACAAATGCGGTCTTAGGAATATCCTTTTCACGAACACGGATTTGATGGTAACCCAGACTCAAGTCGAGCTTAGAGAAAATTGAGGAACCAGCAAGTTGATCATACAAATCATTGATCCGAGGAAGTGGATATTTGTTCTGAATTGTAGCTTGGTTGATTGGTCGATAATCCTGGGCCAAACAGATTGTCCCATCCTTCTTCTTAACAAAGACAGAAGGTGCTCCCCAAGCAGAGGAACATGGAGGAATGAAACCCAGCTGAAGGGAATTATCAATTTCTTGCTTAAGTTCAAGGAGTTCATGTGGTGGCATCTTATACGGATGCTTAGCTATAGGAGTCGTACCAGGTACCAATTCGATGACAAACTCGACAGCTCTAGTAGGCAGAATCCCTGGAAGTTCTTCTGGAAATACATCCTGGAAATCCCAGATAACTAGAATTTTTTCAATCCCCTCAAGAGGTGACTCATTTAAAGCATTCATGGCATATAGTCGGGCTTCAGCATCTCACACAAGATGAGCATGGTAGTTGACTATCTCATTCGAAGGATGGAGAAGGTGCACAGTTTTGGTGGCACAAATTACCAAAGCATTATGTGCTTTCAACCAATCCATTCCGGGAATGAGGTTGATCTTGGAAGACTTCAATATAATGGGGTAAGCATGGAATTCCAGTCCTTCTATTTCAATGGGGACATCATGACAAACCTTGGAGGTTCGACATTGGCCAGCGGGGGTGTTTACCACTATTGGAATGTTCATCTCCTCGTACTTAATGCCATGCATGTATGCAAAATCTTCAGAAATAAGGAATGTGATGTTCCTGTATCAAACAATACATAAGATGTTGTTGAGTTAACGAGAAGAGTACCCATCACAGTAGCAGGCTGGTCTTCAGCTTCATTCAGTTTAGCATTGTTAGCTTCAGCACAACCCTGAGCAAGCCTGGCGTTGTTGTTGCAAGGCTGGTTGGAAGGCAGTGCAAGTTGATTCTGATTTTTCCTGCAGTCTATGGCACGGTGTCCTAGACAACCACACTTGAAACAAAGCCCATCCGCAGGACGAGAAGGGGGAACAGGAGCCCATGGTGGCGGAGCTGGGAGCCTCGGCTGCCTAGGTGGGGGTGGAGGCAGACGAGGTGCAGCATAGGATGGCCTCGGAGCAAGAGGCAGTGCATGGTACATGTTGTGGGGGATCCAGATCTTGTGCTTCTGAGCAGATGAACCCGAAGATGAGCCCATGTCACGATTGCGTTTGTTGTTGTCCTTGTAGTCCTGCAGACCTATTTCCACTATAATAGACTTGTTCACCAAGGAGGCAAAGTTATTGAAGTCTTGAACAAGGAGTGCCAGCTTTATATCTGGGTGGAGGCCTTCATGGAACATCTCCTGCCTATGAGCATCAGTTGTAATGTCTTCTTCAGCATAGCGAGATAAGTCCAGAAATTCCCACTAATAAGCATCCACAGTCTTGTTGCCCTGGACGAGATTGTGGAACTCACGCTTCTTCTTGTCCATCAGTCCCTGAGGAATGTGACGAGCATGAACGCGGCTTGGCACTCCATCCAGGTGATGATTGTTCCAACAGGCTATGAGCGTCTATGACTGTCCCACCATTGAGCAGTAGGAACCTTTAGAAAGTATGAGTCAAAGTTAACATAGCTAGCCACTGGGGCGCCAGAAGATTCCAGCTCATAAGTGATGTCACAGAGCCAGTCATCTACGTCAAGTGGCTGAGTTGAGTTACGGTAGATCGCGGGGTTGAGACGCGTGAAGTCCTACGAATTCATTGGGGTTGGCTGTTGATTCATATTCGGCCTCGGGAACTAGTCCATAAGCCCTTGCATAAACTGGCGATTTAGTTCAAACTGCTGCATCATACCAGCCATGTATTTGGGTGGCAGTGGGTGGTCAGCCTCACCACGACCACGACCAGCTGGCCTAACCATCCTGTTATAAGCAACAGTGATAGTTGAGCATTGAGTAATTGCAAAGACAAAGAATCATTCATGAAGTAAATTGCACAAAGAAGGAAGTGCAATAGATACGACATAGTAGTTTAAATTCAACATGCATATCCATACATGGTCTATTACAAACCATAAGTCTCTTACAAATTAGACGATAGGTCTGGCATGAAATTAACCTAGACAACTAGGCAGCATGCAGGCACGCGGTAGAGGGATACAACAACGGACATAGCGAAAAGCTACATCAATGTCGGGGACAACGAAAGAACACACAGAACTGCACATGGCCCTGAATGCCAAACCTGTGGGCAGGGTTCTGCATCCCATGCACACTTTGATGTAGAAACTAGTGCCCAAGTAGGAGCATAGGTCCATGTGCTGGAGTACAACCTCCAACTGCAGGCCACTAAAGACCTGGAGGAAACTCAGTCCGACGCGGGCAAAGAATGTACTCCGGATGCATCCCCGCACTGACTTCTGGCAACAACTGCTCCATAGCCTGATAAAGACGAGCACAGGTGGCGTATCGCTCGATGTTAAGAGCCCTGACAATGCGATCCAGTGCCTCTGTGTACTGAACTAGAACATGTGGGTTGTAACGACGACTCACGTAGGGGATGCAGACAACAGTGTAGGACCGGTCATTGTGCTGCCGCGCGAAAGGGGTCAAGACCTCAACGTCGGCTGCAGTATCAACTCCCGTAGGAACATACGGGATGTACCTGAATGTCGTCTCCTCCAAACAGGGGTTCGCTGCACGGAGACGAATAATAGCAGCATAGGCATCCTATACTGCCATCTCAACGGTCACTCCAATGCCCCGGAAGGTGTGCAGTTCAGTGATGGAGAGGTCCCGCCGATCCCAGATTACCATCTTAGCTTCATATTGTTCCTGGTTGAACTTGTGGTAGTCCTAGTAAACAGTGTACTCGGGGTACCAGCAATATCCCAGCCTGATCAAGAGCTTGACCAGAATGGCCGGGACCCTAGTTGTATCGTGAGCCAAGGTCAGACGAACGACTTGCCTAGTGGGACGCATCTGTAACAAGAAGATTCAAAGATGTCAAATGATTGTGTGTGCATCATAACTTCAAAGGAAACAATTGCCGATGAAACAAATCACCGGTGGATATGATCACGAGAGCCTAATGTTAGTGTTAGCAAAATCTTTAACCCGAGAGAGAAGAGAGATTAGAACCTAGAGTATAGACGAGGAATAAAAGATACTAATACCCCCCGATTGAGATATGGGCCCATAAGCCACACAACAATGTTAGCAAAAGTTTTTCAAGTACTAGACTCAACTTCGGCCAAGGAGTTGGGAAGGGGGATACCTATAGGCAGTCGACTATGATACCAACTTGTGACGCCCCCAATTTGACCATACGCTAAACATACGCACAATGCGTATGACCAAGATTAGGGACTCACTAATCAATATCACAACACAACTCTAGACACAAATTAAAGTCATACAGCTTCATATTAGAAGCCAGGGGCCTCGAGGGCTCGAACACAAAGCTCGACAAGCACGAGTCAATGGAAGAAAAATAATATTTGAGTACGGACATAAGTTAAACAGTTTTTGCCTTAAGAAGGCTAGCACAAACATAAGCAGCGGATCGAAAGACGCGAGGCCTCCTGCCTGGGAACCTCCTAACTACTCCTGAGCGTCGGCACTCTCCACGTAGTTGTAGGCTCCAGCGGTGGTGTAGTAGTCGTCTCCGGTGTACTCCATCTCCCGGGCTTCGTCGTCTAAATGTAGAATCGTATCGAGGGGAAAAGAGAAAGAAAAGCAGTGGTGAGTACTCATCCAAATTACTCGCAAGACTGACATCAGAACTATGCTAAGTATGCCTCTGTATCAAGGAATGGGGTTATATCTGGACTAACTGCAGAAAGCAAGAAAAGAGGGGAAGGCCTAGTCCTATCGAAGACTAGCATCTTCTGCATCTTGCGGCATTAGAAGAGAGTAGACTGGTATCTCATACATAGCAATATTATTGTAAAAAAATTATTAAGTAACCACGCCTAGAGATTCTTCCTTGACTCCCTGCGAGGAAGCAATCTCAGAGACAACATTCATTTCAAACTAAGTCACAGTTATAGTTGTAGAAGGTCAAGGTACAACTCCAAGTCGTCATGTTACCGTGGACTTGGCTATTCGAATAGATAAACTCTTCCCTGTAGGGGTGCACCACATTCCCCAACATGCTTGATGCCTCTGGCCGGACACACTTTTCTGGGTCATGCCCAGCCTCGGGACATCAAAACATCATAGCCTTACCTAGGCTTAACAAAGAGGCCAGCCCGTCGGTCTAAATCCTAAGCGCGCAGGGGTCATGGGTCAATCGCCCTTTGCACTCGTGCACGATGTGAAGGCGGCCGAGGTTAGTGCTAGCACCCCTTATAACAAGCGTGATGCCGTTGCGGACCACTCGGGCGCGTGTCGCTCCATTGCTGATGTCTGAAGATCTTCGGCAGATACCACGACGTTGAGTACCCATAACTTCTCCCGCGTGAAGGTTATTGTGTATTAGGCCAAATGACATACTCGGATCAAATACCCAACCCATTAGCATTTTATTAATGCAGGGCAAGCACAACCCATGAAGTGCGGTCCCGTCGCCTCGTCTCGAGGATGTCTGGCAAGGGCCTCTCTTGCTCGTCCACACCTCATCTTAACCCTTTGGATGCCTTACCGGCGCATCCCACCTTATCTCACATAGACGGGTACCCTTGGGGCCGACCCGTCTCAATACTGTCGGGAACTAAGGTCTACCTCAACAGAGTAGTACCGCCTGTCCCTTCAGTCCCATCACATTAGTACAGTGTCAAGTCAGTAGTAGTTGTGTGGTTATACGCCAGGTGGATATCCGAGGAATCACCCTATATGAATCCCACTCGAGGTATGTGTATGACAAGAGTCGCTATCGATAGTTGGGAAGGAGGAATCACCCTCGATACCCACGATCGAGTAGCTACGCCATAGAATTAACATCGGGAGTGCTAAGTGAGGTATCACCCTCGACATTCGATAGTAGCTCTGCAGTGCCATACTTATGGGGTGTGAGGTGATGAGTTAGTAAGGGTTTGTCAGTCGGTTATGATGACCGAGTCTTATGTCTTCAAGTCCTCGATGACGTCGAAGGTGAAAGCAGGGGCAATTGGGACAATGTTGGGGTCGCTGGGGTAGCACTGACCATACCTATACTAAGCATTTTAGGATAGCAGGTAACATAATAGTAGTAATCAAAAACAGGCTATGCATAAGAATAGGTGCTAGCTAATACAGTAGCAAAAACCTAATGCAAAATAAGAGGGAAGAATGGGCGATATCAGAATGCTCAAGGGGGGGGTTGCTTGCCTTGCTGCTCTGTGGCAAAGACCTGACCATCAACGGCGTAGTCGTACCCGGCAGCACCGTCAGTCTTGGGGTCTACCGGAGAGAAGAGGGGGAAGAAACAATAAATATAAAGAAGACAAATACATCACGATGCATGACATGGCAATATGCAGAGCTAGGCATGTACTAACGTAGTATTACACGTCGCAGACAGGTCGGAAGAATATCTGACAATATTTCTCGCGTCTCTCGCTATTACCGGATAGATGAAATTGATGGAAAAGTTCCATGTTTGCTATGCTAGGAGCACGTGATAGACTAACGGACTGCATATTCGGATTTGTGGGATTTTTCTGATCAACTTTCATGTATAAATTATTTTCATCCGAGTTACAGATTATTTTATATTAATTTTTAAAGTTTTATTAATATCCTAGAATAAAACAGATTAAATTTAATTGAAAAATAGAATTATGACATCACCATGATGTCATCCTGACATCAGCAGTCAACAGTGGGGTTGACTGGTCAAACTGACCAGTGGGTCCCATTGTCATTAACACAGGATTAATTAGGTTTAAAATTAATTAAAACAAATTAATTATGATTGTGGGACCGACCTGACATCCTGTTTAATTAAACTAATTAAATATTTAATTAACTAAATAATTGTTTTAATAATTAATTAATTTAACTAATTATTCATTTTAATTAATTAATTATTACTATTATTATTAAACCGTTTTAGGGGGCTTGGCCCCATGTGTCATCCGGTGGGGGGTTGGCCCCACATGGCAGTGGGGGCATTATCCCCACGCCACAGATCAAAACCGGGGCAAGGTTAGGGGCCACCGGCGGCTCGCCGGCGGCCGTGAGCCACGCGGGCCAGTGGGGAAACAGCGACGGGGGCCAGGAACGATGAGCGGGCACCGGGGCACGCGGCGAACGCAGTGGCAGCGGGGCAAGCGGGATCAGGACGCGACGGATGCACGCGAGTGGGGCCGCGGCGACCGTGGCGAGCGCGTGGCGATGCACGGGCGGCAGGTGCGGTGCACGCGGGCGCAGCTTGAGGTGGATGCCGGAGCGCGGCGAGCAGGGGCGAGCAGGAGCCGATGCTGGAGGGGAGGGGAGAAAGGGAGGAGCCTCAGGGGCTCACCGTGTTGCAGGAAGGCGAGGGCGGCGAGGCTCGGTGAAGCCGGTGGGGAGGAGGCGGGGAGGATGTGGCAGCCTACGGCGGTGGTTGGCGACTGCCAGGCTACGGTGGGGGCCACTAGCGTCGAGAGGCACCGGGCGCTGGAGCGAAAGGAGGGTGACGGGGAGAAGCGTGCGGGATCGAGTCCCGCTCGATCCAAATCAGGGGGAATCGGGTGAGGGTTAGGGTTTCGGGGGGGGTCACCCCTCATGTAGAGACTGGGGGTTGGCCAGTTATGGTCGGTCGGTTGGGTCACGGTCCAGTTGGGTCGGAGTGGGTTTGTTTTGTTTTTTGTTTTTGTTTTTTTATTTTCAGCTTCTGTTTTATTTCTATTTAGCATTAATTTCCTTTAGCAAAGAATGTGTGACTTGGTTAAATAAACATCTTGCGATATTTTGCATGGCTACACACACTTTGGAGATTTTTAGAAGCTGTTTGCAATTTCCAACTGAATTTAAGATCACTTTAAATTGCAATTTGGTGTTGTTATTGAAGGTGGGGTCCGCACCATAGCCTTGGTGATGTTGTTTTCCCCAACACCAATTGTTTTTTGATTTATCACAAGTGTGCAACATTTTCCCTTGTTGTTTGCCAACTTATTTTATCACCATAAAATTCAATGCCCTTTTTAATCGAATTTGAAATGAGATATGAATTTTAAACTTGATCACATCTTGTTTAGCAAAATGATTAGGCACTAATCATGGTCATCACTGTAGCTTAATTACAATGATCAGTGTAGCATGGATCCACGGGTGTTACAACTACGGCATGGGGGCGAGCGGGGTCAGGGCATGGCGAACGCACGCGAGCGGGGCCGCGGCAAGCGCGCGGTGATGGGCGGGAGGTGCGGTGCGCGCTGGCGTAGCTTGAGAGGGGCGCCGGAGCACGGCGAGCGGGGGTCGAGCGAGAGCCGATGCTGGAGGGGAAGAGGATAAAGGGAGGAACCCCGGGGGCTCACCGCGTTGCAGGGAGGCGGGGGCAGCGAGGCTCGGTGGGGCCGGCGAGGAGGAGGCGGAGAGGATGCGGCGGCCGACAGCGGTGGTTGGAAACGACCAGGCAACGGTGGGGGGCACCGGCGACGAGGGGCGCCGGCCCCTGGAGCGAAGGGAGGGCAACGGGGAGGAGCACGCGGGATCGAGTCCCGCTCGATCCAGATTGGGGGGAATGGGGTGGGGGTTAGGGTTTTGGGGGGTCACCCCTCATATAGAGGCTCGGGGTGGGCCGGTTGGGGCCGGCCGGTTGATCCACGGCCCAGTTGGGTCAGAGGTTTTTTGTGTTTTCTTTTTTTTCAGCTTTTGTTTTATTTAGTTTTAGCGTGAATTTCCTTTAGCATAGAATGTGTGACTTGGTTCAATAAACATCTTGCAATATTTTGCATGGCCACACACACTTTGGGGATTTTTAGAATCTGTTTGCAATTTCCAATTGAATTTAAGATCATTTTAAATTCCAATTTGGTTATGTTATTGAAGGAGGGCTCCACACCATAGCCTTGGTGATGTTGTTTTCCCCAACACCAATTGTTTTGTGATTTATCACAAGTGTGCAACATTTTTCCCTTGCTGTTTGCCAACTTATTTTATCACCATAAAATTCAATGCCCTTTTTAATGGAATTTGAAATGAGATATGAATTTTCAACTTTATCATATCTTGTATAGCAAAAATGATTAGGCACTAATCATGGTCATCACTGTAGCTTAACTACAATGATCACTGTAGCATGGATCCACGGGTGTTATAGACGGAGTCGTTTGCACTCAACCCCCATCCCAAGTCGTAGTTACAGCCGACACGTGGAGTCACCGGCAGTTTCCAGCAGCGAGCGGCGATGCAACCCGCCCTATGATGACCTGCCCCGTACAAATGCCAAAGAGATCATGGACAGAGGCAGAGCCCATCGAGGAGGGACGCCAATGACAGATTACCCGAAGATTCCTGGGCCCTCTTCGATAACCCCTTCCACCTCGGTGGGAGCCGGAGTCTCATCCAGGGGTGTGGGTGTGCCTTGCTTAACAGCAGCACTACGTAATGAGCGCTTTCCTAAGGACTTTAATGGTTCGTGCAAAGTGTCCAACTATATTGCTGATCTACCCTAGAGGCCTGGATCGAGAGCTATGAGCTCGCCATGGACATGTTGGACGTCAGTGAAGCCGTTTGTGCAAAATACTTCATCATGATGTTGGAAGGACCGGCTCATACATGGTTAAAGGGTCTGCCTCCCAATACCATTGCTTCTTGGGCCGGTTGAAAGCACGATTCATCAAGAATTTCCAAGGGACATGCAAGCAGCCCATGACGATTGTTGACCTCAATCAGTGTGTCCAACATGAAGATGAGTCGGCCCATCATTGGGTCCGGTGGGTTTCAACTGTTATCCACTCATCCAATAATATCTCAGCGGCTCAAGCAGTCCTGATTTTGGAGAAAAAATGTCACTTCTTACCCTTTAAGTAGAAACTCGGGCGGCTAGAGCTTTCCTGTTAGGACATGGGTGAGCTCATGTCGGCTCTCACCAAATATGCAGATTTAGATACTACTAAAGACCCAGGGTCTAATGAGGAGAAATCGGCTAAGGGTAGGAAGAATGGCGGCAGCAAGGTCTAGCAGTAGAACGGGGTAGGAAATAACAACCCTGGCAATGGCAGAAAGAGAAAGAACTAGGATGGCAGGTCAGATCTGGTAGCCAACACCAGCGCTGGGAAAAATCATGCTAAGGGCAATGGTAAGCCACCTTTAGGTAAGGCTAAAACCCCTTTAATATGGAGGCCATGATCAACAAACCTTGCCCGGAGCACAGTCAACCCGGCAAGCCATCCGGTCACGCTTGGAGGGATTGTTATATCATGCGGGAGTTCCGAAACTACAACCTTAATTAGCATCATGTTAATGGCAACGGACCGTATGGCGGGTCAGGATCCGTCTCTCATGGGTCCGGTTTCGATGGAGGCGGCTCAAGTTCAGGCTATCAGGGGCAAGGCAATCAAGGTGGTCACCATCAGCAGCCTGGCAACAATGGTCAACAACAAAACAACCAGTAAGGGTATCAGAGTAACCCGAAGCAGCTTAATGGAGGCAAGTATCACATTTTCACCACAAGTCTGGATAAATGGGATCAAAAGCTACATAAGAGGGTGGTTCACACCGCACCGCCGGCTCTTCCACGATATGAGAAGTGGTCTGAGCATACGATATCAAGTAGCAGGGAGGATCACCCGCCATGGGTTGATAACCCGAGACACTTGGCACTTGTGGTGGCCCCCTAGGTGGGAGGCTATAAATTCACCAAGGTACTAATGGATGATGGTGGTAGCATCAACATCTTATAATATGACACTTTTTGGTGGATGGAGCTGACAGACAAAGCTATTAAGCCATCATCAACAATTTTCCACGGTGTTGTGCTGGGCAAGTATGCTTATCCAGTGGGAAAGATCACCCTCGAGGTAGCATTTGGTGATGACAACAATTACAGGGTGGAAACCTTGTGGTTTGAAGTAGTGAAAACTAACAGCCCATATCACGCCCTGTTTGGCCGGTCGGTTTTGCTAAATTTATGGCCAGGCCCTATTATGTCTATTTGCAACTCAAGATGTCGGCTCTAAAAGGGACGATCACGGTGCATGGTGATGGGAAGATTGCTCTTGAGTGTGAGGAGGGCGATGCTGCATATGTGGAGACAAGTTGTGTTGAGGCGGAGCTCAAGTTTTATACAGATAATGTTGACCCGGCACATATGACTCCATTGAAAAAGACTAGCATAGAGTCTGAGCCACCCCTGAAGTTTGTGGTAGAAGATACCAAGTTGGTGGATTTTGCTGTCGGCGACTCATCGAAGCAGTTTACTATTGGGGCTAATATGGACCCCGCATAGGAAAGCGCGCTCATCAAATTCATCCGTGAGAATCGGGACATCTTTGCATGCAAACCTTCTGACATGCCAGGTGTACCGAGAGAATTCATTGAGCACCACCTTAATGGGGATCCTAATTTTCAGCCGATCAAGCAATTTATCCGTCATTTCAATGAGGAGTGGTGCAAAGCTACTAGGGAAGAGATAGCCGGCTCTTAGCAGCAGGGTTCATCATGGAGGTTTTTCACCTTGAGTGGTTGGCTAATCCAGTGATCGTACTTAAGAAGAACGACACGTGGTGCATGTGTGTGGATTACACAGATCTCAACAAAGCTTGTCCAGTTCATCCATTTTCCCTCCCTCGCATTGACCAAATCATTGACACCACGGCAGGTTGTGACAGTTTATGTTTCCTGGATGCTTATTCGGGTTACCATCAGATCAAGATGACAGTTAAAGACCAAGAGAAGACATCTTTCATCACGCCTTTTGGAGCTTTCTACTATGTGTCCATGACTTTGGACTTAAAAGTGTGCAGGCGTCTTATCAACGCTGTGTATTGAACTATCTTCATAATCAGATTGGGCGTAATGTTCATGCTTATGTGGATGCTATTGTGGTCAAGTCAAGGAATAAGGAGACTCTGCTTGACGATTTGAAGGAGACTTTTGATAATCTGAGGGGTTGCAAGATGATGCTTAATCTGGCTAAATGCATCTTTGGTGTCCCTGCAGCCAAGCTCCTAGGTTTTCTGGTTTCAGAAAGGGGGATAAAAGCTAACCCAGATAAAATAAAGGCCATTACCTCATTGTCTAATTCGGCGTGTGTACATGATGTCCAGTGCTTGGCAGGTCATATCACCGCCTTAAGCCGGTTCATGAGCCACCTGGGCGAGAAGGCCATCCCCTTATATCAGATGAAGAAGAAGACAAATGATTTTGTCTGGAGTGATGCTGCCGATGAGGCGTTTGAAGCGCTCAAAAAAATTAGTTGAGCCGCCGGTTTTGACCGCTCCTGCGGAGAAGGAACTGCTACTCCTATATGTCGTGGCTAATAACAGGGTTGTTAGCGCTACAGTTGTTGTGGAGCGCAAGGAGGGAGGGAAGGAATATCTAGTTCAGAGGTCGGTTTACTATGTCAATGAGGTGTTAATAGAGTCCAAGCAGACATACCCGCATTAGCAAAAGCTAATATATGGAGTGCTCATGGAAAATCGCAAGATGAAGCATTATTTCCTTGGACATGCAATCATGGTGGTTATGTTTGCGCCTTTGGGTGATATCATTCAAAATAGAGAGGCCACCGGCACGATTGCTAAGTGGGAACTGGAGCTTGGGCCTCTTAATCTTAAGTATGTGCCTTGAACGGCTGTCAAGTCTCAAGCCTTGGTGGATTTCATATACGACTGGACGGAGTTCCACGCACCTGAGGAGAAGCTGGATAATACATACTGGACAATTCATTTTGATGGATCCCGGCAGTTGGAAGGCTCGGGGGCCGGAGTTGTTTTAACTTCCCCTAGAGGTGACAAGTTTTGTTATGTGTTAAGGCTAATGTTTCCTTGTACTAACAATGCAACTGAGTATGTGGCTCTACTTCATGGTCTCCGTGTGGCCAAGGAGATGAATCTAAGCTGGGTGGGGTGTTTGGGAGACTCGGACCTTGTGGTTCAACAAGTTTTCGGCACATGGGATTCTAAGGGCCCTTGTATGGCGGCTTATCGCGAGGCGGTTGACATCATTGCCGGTCACTTCAAGGGGTATCAGGTGGATCATATTGATCGTCGGAAGAATGAGGCGGTTGGTGTTTTATCAAGACTGGGGTCTCAGCACAAGCCGGTGCCGCCTAATGTGTTTCTCGATGTCTTGCATCACCTATCAGTCAAATTACCTTCTAAGGAGGATATTGTTGTACCTGACCCAGAGGGTTAATTGGTGGCAGCTCTCCATGCTATTCCTGATTGGACGTTGCCTTATCTGGCATATCTGACTCGCAGCGAGTTACCCTAGGATGAGACATTGGCACGGCAGATCGTGAGTGTCTCCAAGTCCACGACTATCGTCAATGGCAAGTCGCACAGATGTAGTGTGACTGGTGTCTTTTAGCGCTGCGTTTCCCCGGAAGAGGGCAAGGAAATTCTACATGAGATACACTCTGGTGATTGTGCTCACCACGCTGGTTCAAAGTCTTTGGTGGCCAAGGCTTACCGACATGGTCTCTTCTAGTTGACGACTCATAAAGACGCAGAGGACATAGTTACCAATTGCGGCAGGTGTCAAAAATTTGGACGACGCGCTCATGTGTCGGCTCAGGATCTGCGAATGATTCCAATCACCTGGCCGTTCGCGGTCGTGGGGCTTGATATGGTCGGGCCTTTTAAGAGGTCTAAATATAAAAAGACCCACCTTTTGGTGGCGATGGATAAGTTTACCAAGTGGGTTGAGGTAGAGCCGGTCAGCAAGTGAGATGCACCCACGGCAGTTCATTTTGTTAAGAAGTTAATCTTTCATTTTGGTTACCCTCATAGTATCATTACTGACAATGATATAAATATGTCTAAAGGGGATATGAAAGCATTTTGTGAGAGTGAGCATATTCGCCTTGATGTCTCCGTCGTGGCTCATCCACAGTCCAATGGGCAGGCAGAATGTGCCAACCAAGATATCTTGAGAGGGATAAAACCTAGGCCTATGGTTCCTTTGGAGCAAACGCCGGGTTGTTGGGTGGAGGAGTGACCTTTAGTTCTTTGGAGTATTAGAACCACCCCCAATAGGTCAACAGGCTATACGCCTTTCTTCATGGTTTATGGAGCGGAAACTGTTCTCCCAAGTAATATCTGCCATGACTCACCTAGGGTGACAGCTTATATTGAAACTGACAAGAAACGGCGCGTCAGTACGCGCTAGATGCTTTGGATGAGGAGCAGGATCTTGCAGCAACACGGTGAACAATTTATCAACAAGATTTGCATCGCTATCATAGCCGCGGAGTCAAGACCCGGACGTTCCAAGAAGGCGACTTAGTGCTACGTCTGATTTAAGACCAGACAGATATGCATAAGTTATCTCCCCCTTGGGAAGGACCTTTTATGGTCAGCAAGAATCTCAACAATGGGTGATATTACCTCATTGATATAAGGGAGAGCAAAGAGTCACGTACTTCTAGAAAAGAGACCAATTGTCGGGACCCCGATCCTAAGCCATAAGAACCCAGCTTGTGACACATCACATCACTTTGCGGCCTCATGCACGGTTATCTCCATGACTGCCACCTTACCTGGGCCGGGACTGTTTGTGTCTTTTGGCTCGCGTATGTGAATGCGTTGCTAGAATTCAAATGACAGGGAACCCGGGTCGACATGACTAGTCGTAGAACCCAAGTGGCACATCCATACAGGGACAGGCATACGTAACCAAGCAATGTAGGTGTCGATCTCTAGCGTGTGTAGACGAGTCATAGCAAACTACAAGGACTCCATTAGGCCGTGGGACATAAATGTCATCACTGCACATAGATGAGTCATAGGAGGCTACAGGGACTCCATTACACTGCGAGACATTTCCCCGAACGAGCATACACAGCAGCAAAGAAGGATACATGCCGGTCAATCAATGTGTCCAGAGCAGGAGCAAGCTACCAAGGCTCGATGGAAGCACAAAGAGGCATTTCCCCATAAAGAGTACTACTAAAGGCACACAACTAGGTTTCGAATCACACACATACCAATGAATTTCAAACATACACACAATATGCACGATATATGTAGATACAACATGGCATCACAACATAACTCTATGACTCAAGTATTTATTAAAGACTCATAAGAACCAAAATAGTGTGGTATTACAAACAGGGGTCACATGACCCAACACTCAAGTCATACAAGCAACAAGCGGAAGAAACACATGTCTAGGTACAGACACCTACTAAAAGAGCCTAGAGGAGCCTGAAAAGCTACAACGACCCTACCACGGGAACCAGACCTCTATGTTGGATTCCCAAGTTAATCCGGTCAACATCGAACTTCATGTCATAAGTACCACTAATGAGACTGACGTCTCCTCTACAAAAACCTAAATTAAGCAAACATGAGTACAAGGGTACTCGGCAAGACTTACATCAGAACTAACTACATATGCATCAGTATCAATGAAGGGGGTTGTGGAGTTTATTGCAGCAAGCCAGCTTTGTCTCTTGGCTAACCTGTACTATGACTACAAGTATTTCTTAGAGGTGGGATAGCGCACATGAGTCCACACATTCACCAATCAATATACCACTATGGATCCACTCCCGTCTCCCTATGAGAAGGCCATCCATAGCACTCACGCTTATCTTGCAATTTTATAGGTACCATTTCACTTGTCTATGAACCACATAAGTTCTCCAAGTAGTCCATATATGAGGATGTGGCTATTCGAACAGATTCATAACCCTGCAGGGGTGTACTTCTTCACATATGCTCCTGCCACTTATCGCCATGTGCGCATAAAAAGGCACCTCGACAACCTTCAAGCGGAAGCCCGGCGAGGGAGTCAGCCATGACCGTTAACCACACAAGACCCAGTCCGGGTTTATCACCTATTTGAGACTAAACCCGCACAGAAGTCTGGCCGAAGTTCCTGCACAACCTCAAACGATGTGTGCAGGGTTCCTAGGCCCACCGTTCGGGTGCCACTTGGTACACCGTGCCACTATTCCTATACCGCATCATAACCCACCCCGTCGAGCAGCGCTATGCACGGCAGCCAACACTTTTCCTACAAACACCAAAAACTAGTTGCAACTCATGGACAGAGATCTAGGCGATTAATAAGTCGAGCAGGGTCATATTTCAGGGCCCAACTTCTGGTAGTAACTGTCTTAGATCACATACACTGTGACATCCCAAGTGATGTCCCTACCTTATTTGGCATGTAACCATATGTATGAACCTTGTGTCATGAGCTATGTGATGTCTTGCACCTTGTCCCATGTGATGGATTTGCATTCATGCATCATGGCATCCATCATTTCATCATCATGCCATTCATCATGCTTGGTTGTGTTGTGTGTCTTGTATTGGATCATGTACGTGATGTGCCTTGTGTGGTCTTGGCCTTGAGAGTGGTGGTCTCCATGTGTGCAACCTCTCCCTCTTCTACCTCTCTTCTCTTCCTTGTCTAAAACCCCCTCCCATTGCTTTTATTCCCAATGTAATACTTGGCAGATTTAAGTTGTTCTAAAAATCTTTTAAAAATGTCCATGAGGTGGCCCTAATGTTGCTATTAATATTGGGAGTGAAACTTTGGTTATTTGGGTATGTTTGCTTTTTGAAATCTATTCAAAACAGGGGCTGTTTTATTAATATGCTAAAAATAACTTGTGAAATAATTCCATTTGACATTTTTATAAATAGGAGCATAATCTCCCCTTCTCAAAACTATTTTTGTTTTCACCCAACCCTTTTTCTTTTGCTCTGGGCTTTATTTTTTCCTGGCTGTTTTATTTAAAAGAAAACCCTTCTCTGTTTTATTTGAGAGAGAGAGAAGGAGCAGTTGGGCCGAGGCCCAGCCCACGTGAGCAGTGACAGCCACCTACCCCGTCCTCCTCCTCCGTTAGTTGGTTCAGAGAGAGAGCGTTGCCGCGTCGCCCTTTTCCGTGGCCGTCGCCGTCAGCCTAGTGGTATTTAGTTCCCCCTCGGCGTGCATGCGTCCCCGCCTAGCGTTCCTCTTCCCTCCGCCGCCGCCGCAGCCCCCATCGAGCTCTCCTCCACTCTCCCTTCTCTCCTCTTCCTCCCTGTCAAGGTAAGTTTCAGAGTTAGTCAGTGAGCTCCGCCGGGTCTTCATCGCCGTTGTAGCGCGTCTCCGGTGGCTCCTCGCCGCGTCCAGGATGGCATGGGGTGCGCGGACTCTCCCGCCGTTCCATTTCCACCGCTAGGGGCCTCGGAGGAGCCCTGTAGCAAGGAGCACGTCGTCGCCGGACGTCCTGCTCCGCCATCTTCTTCCTCTTCGTCGTCGCCGCGTCCCCGCCTCTCCTTCCCCTTCGTCGTCGCGTTCCGCCACTCCCCGAGCCCCTCGAGGTGAGCAACCGGAGCTCCTCTTCCCCCTCTCCTACTCTGTAGCGTGTCCGCCGTTGCGCTATCGCCGGCGTCCGCTACTGAGCACCTGCTGCTCGCCTCCGTCCCCCTCTTCGCGAGAAGAGGCGAGGGATGGGAAAACCGTGGTGCCCCGCTTCGATTCCGCCCATCCGCGTCGCCAGAGACCCCGTGTAGCCGTCGAAATCGTCGCTGCCATTGCTCTGTCACCGCCGTTGTTGCCTGCGCTGTCGTTCTTCGGTTTCGTCAGAGGGAGTGTGTGTGTGTGTGTATTAGAGCGCCACGTCCCCCCTTGTGTTAAGAGCCGAGCCGTAGCCCAGTGGTAGAGTGTGTTGTGTGTGACCAGGGGATCGGGGGTTCGAATCCCCCTTCTCCCCCTTTTTTTCTTGTGTTCTTTTTTTTGCCGTCTTTTCTTTCCCTTTTAATTGTTTGTGTGTGTATGTATGTGTGGGACCTAGGATCCCTTATTATTTCTATTAGAGGTGCATGTGTAGTGTTTTGTGTGTGTGCACTTAGTGTAGGTATGTGTCACGCCCAAGATGCGGTCCTATCCTTATTTGGGCACGAGGGCCTAGACAAGGATAGAAGCGCATCTCGATGCGTTCGCAAGAATGGATATCATTAAAAGTACATGTACAGAAGAGATGAGTATATGGAATTGGCTTACACTCGCCACAAGCTACATCAGAGTCACATCAATACAATACATACTCAAACATCATACAGCAGAGCAGGGTCCGACTACGGACGAAATCAAACGATAAAATGACATCCACCCTTGCTATCCCAGGCTGCCGCCTGGAACCCATCCAAGATTGAGGAAGAAGAAGAAGAAGAACTCCAAGTCAAATCAATCAACGCGCTCACGTCAAATCATCACATTACCTGTACATGCAGCTGGTGTTGTAGTAAACTGTGAGCCACAGGGACTCAGCAATCTCATTTCCAAGGGTATCAAGACTATTAAAGCTTAATGGGTAAGGCATGGTTAAGTGGTGAGGCTACAGCAAGCGACTAAGCATTTATTTGGGTGGCTAACTTACGAGTACAGAAATTAAAGTATGGTGGTCTACGCATAACGGACATGAACTAGAATTGATCACTAACTGATCCTGAACACCTACTTACGTCAAACATAACCCCACCGTGTTCTCTTTCGGATAAGGACTCACGAGAAGAGACAGTCACGGTTACTCACACGGTTGGTGTATTTTATTAGAGTTTACTTCAAGTTTGCTATGACCGGGTGTTAAACAAATTATCCAAGTTTGCCACATAACCGCGGGCAAGGCTTCTCGAAAAGATTTAACCCTGCAGGGGTGCTCCAACTTGTCCATCACAAATTAACCACACGCAGTGGGAATAACCTCAACCACGGATCTCGTGATCTTCCTAGGCAATTCCAAAGGAAATCCAACACCTCGAGATAACCCGAAGAAAATCAGAGTTCCTCACTCAAGACGTTCGAGAAAGGTAAAACAAATCCAGCAAGGCCTCCCGACGTGTCGACAATCTCGATAGGAGCCGCGTATCTCGTTCTCAGGACATGGCGGATAAGCTACGCGTACGAAGGCCTGATAGAAATCTCCCAAGTTGCCCTGGGTTGGCCCCGCACAGTGCTCTAGTTTTGGACCAGCACCAGCAGCACTGGCCCCCCTGTATTATGTTAAATTAATCCACGACGGGGCGACCCTCTATGCATTGAAAAGGTGATCAGTTCTATTATGATGGGAAATGTAGTACCAAATTTGGGCCTTGCCAGACAAGTTTTAATCCAACCCGAAAATCAAGGGGGTCCCCATAACAACCCCGAGCATGTTAGGAGCGCTCATTTCTGGAACATAACACCGGTTCACAAGTAACTAAGGGCGGCAAGAGTGGAACAAAACACCAAGCAAAAGGCCAAGCCTTCCACCCTTTACCAAGTATATATGTGCATTAAATTAAATAGCAGCAATACTATGATATAACAAAAGGAAGGCCCACGCTGACACATGGAAGCAATATGACCTGCAACTAGCAAAGCTATAAGAAGGGCTGAGCAAGCGGTAACATAGCCAAACAAAGGTTTGCTGGGGAGTGGAAGGGTTAGAGGCTTTCATGGCAATGTTGGGAGGCTTATCAAACAAGTGGTAGGTAGCGAGACATAATGATAAAAGACGAGACAACTAGCATGGCAATGATAGTAATGGTATCCAGGGAAATGTGTCATCTTGCGTGAGATCCCGCTCGGAAGAAGACCGAGTCCATGAAGAAGACGAGCCAACGTAGTCGAACGAATCCTCACACTCCGAACGCTTTCGGAACTCTATCGAGAAGAAGCAATCCGAAACAAACAACCAACACAAGATACACCACAACATATGCAAGACACGATGCACAACAATATGATGCATGTCCGGTTTAAATATGCAATGCATGACAATTCACAACAATCAAAGACTACACATTAAGTGAAGCTCAATGTGCAACGAGTTGCATATTGACGAAACTCCACGTTTGAATTATTTAGTTCACTCTCGTTAGGTACACAACAATCTTAAATGTTGTTAAACATGACAGGTGGTGAAGCATGAGTAAACTATACTATCTAGGCATCTTAAATGAGGCCGGAAACAACTTATAGCATTTCCAAAATGACCCCATATATTAATTATGAATTTGGTCCAGATCTGATCTAAACATATTTTATATTTGTTAAACAGCGAAATAATTATCACCATATTATTCTACACGTAATTCTAGTCGAATTACATATATAGAACATCTCAAACGGAGCTACGGTCTAAAAGATATGAGCAACGCAAGATGCACATGTCATGAATGCAAATGCATGGGGAAAACAATCACAAACACTTCAAATCATGAACACAGCGAGTTATTATGAAACTACATGAGATTCTAAGCAAGTTTCATATATGGAATGTCATTAACGGAGCTACGGTTCAACCACAATCATCAAAACAAGTTTTAGTTGGAATCTGCCAAAAACAGCAACATAGCATTTTGAACATGTGAAAACAGCAACCTACAAGACTCCAAAGTGCACAAACTAAGCATGGGGCAATATCATACAACACCCACATCATTTCATCTTCACATATCATAAGCAAAACAAGCACGGATCACTTGGTAGGAAGCTCACAAGAAGGCTACTTGAAAACAGATTCAGACTTAGTGAAAATAGCAGTTTTAGACAGTGCAGTTTTTATCATGAAGGCATAATGACAGCAGTGAAAGTAGATGCAACAAATCATATTATGGCATGAAACTTGACAGCATGCTAGAGGACAACATCAACAACAAATAACTCCATTACACCTACCACAAAAGAGTTCTAGATCACCAGCAAATCACATGGCAAGACAG
Organism: Hordeum marinum; assembly: GCA_022496015.1. Classification (NCBI taxonomy): domain Eukaryota; kingdom Viridiplantae; phylum Streptophyta; class Magnoliopsida; order Poales; family Poaceae; genus Hordeum; species Hordeum marinum. The sequence goes on from CM039673.1 coordinate 229,501,924, forward strand.
CAACAAAATATAACAGATTCCAGACTTAGAAATATTTTGACCCTCAAAATAGCAGATTTTCATAGCAAGTTGACAACAACAAAACAACACCAAAACATGCATTTCTATGACAAGCAAAATGACCATGGGCTAGAACACATATCAAAGAGCAACTTTCATGTTGGAAAATAATTCATATCATGCCCGGATTAATTCGTACGAAAATGACAAAAGGGCATCACGGTGAAAAAGACATGCACTCAAACATGCTCAAATGACAAAACTAAATGCACCGATAAATCCTATGCATTTTTCTACCCCGAAAACATATATAATACGACTAGGTTCATGTAGGAATTTAATCACAATTAAATATGCAAGCAATAGGCCTAATCATGTTATAGCAATTCAGTTATGCAAATAAAAATGCAATCAACATGCCAACATTTATCCCATGCATGAAAATGCGGTGCGAATGAGGAGAACATTTTTAATATATTATTAGATTAATTCCGATGCACGGTTAATTAATTATGAAAATGCAATTAGTGCAAATATGTAAAAAGACATGTTAAGCAATTTTAGGCATGGGTGAAAATGGCATATTATAAAACTACATATTATTCTAGCCACTTTTACATGTTCAAATTATTTACAAACGATGCACGGATTAATACTTATTAGCAGTTTAAAATCATGCCATCATCCGAAATTACAGAAAAAGAAAAAAACGCGGGGGATGGGGCCGGCTTGCTCACCTATGGGCTTGGCCCATCTCGGCCGGCAGGGAAGGCAGGAGGAGCTGCGCTGGGCCACGCTGGGGCAGCAGGCCCACGAGCGGCCGAGGGAGGGAGCGCTCGGGGTCAACGCGCCAGCTGCTCCCGCTCCTGTGCTCACCAGGAGCGGCCATGGCGGCGGCGCGGCGCAGGCGGCGGGCAGGCGAGGGTGGCTGGAACGGGCCAGGACGCGGCGGATCCGGCCGGCAGTGCCCGGATCTGGCCAACAGGAGGCCGGCGGCGGCACGTGGAACCAGCGAGCTCGGGGGACGGCCATGGCGGCGAGCTGTGGAAGGAGAGAGGGCCGGGGTTAGAGAGAGAGGAGGGAGGAAGGAGAAGGGAAGGGAGAGGGGGTCCGGCGGCGAGCTGCTCCGGCGGCGGCGGCTGGTCTCCGGCGACGAGGAACTCGGGAGGAGCTCGGGGCTGCCATGGAAGGCACGGGGAAGCTCGGGAACGGCGGGATCCGGCGCGATTCGGGCCCGGATGGGCTCGAACGGGCCCAGATGGGCTCGAGCGGGCTGGCTGGAGGTGGGAGAAGGGGCAGGCTAGGGTTTGGCTGCACGCGGAACGAGGGTCTATTTATGGGGATTCGGGGCTGGGGCTACGACACTGTCCATTTTCGGACTGTCGGCTGTCAGTCCGACGTCCGAAAGCGGAGGGTCGGGGCTACGGCGGCTGTGCAGAGGGGCTAGGGAGAGAAGAGAGGGAGGACGGTGCGACGCGGCACGAAGATTTTAAAACGGCGAAAAACGTCCGACGAGAACCGATAAACTACCGATAACCTCACTTCTACGGATGACCGACGGGGCATCAAACGAACTTAGAACGCGACAAAATTCGACGGGCGGTCTACCTAAGCTATAACAAGACCGCACGACAAGTTTCAACTCGATCCGAGAATATTTTTGCGTGCGCTTAAAAACGGTTTTATTTAAATGGTGTCGCGGGCGCGTGCGTGTGTGGTTGGTCTCGAACGGGCAACGGCAAGAACGCAGAGAACCGGCGACTGCGAACGGATGCGGTTTTGAAAACGGGTGACGATGCAATGCTGATGATGCAAATGATGCGATGAAGAATGCAACAAGCAGATGAACACATGCCGAGAAAGAAAACAAAAGGGGAATCTTCTGGAATCTTCTGGAACGTCGGTCTCGGGCTGTCACAGTATGTATGTATGTATGTGGTCTTAGTGAGTGTGTGTGTATGTTTTGCATACACTTATGCACATCTTATATGTGTATGTGTTTGTATGCATACATACACCCCCCCTTGTATGTGTACACATGTGGATGGGTTGTGGTTGATGTGTGTGTGTAGGTGTGTGTAGGTGTGTGGTGCACCATGTATGAGGGTGTATGTGTGTGTTGGTGCATGTGTAAATGCACATGTATGGGCTTGAGTGTGTAGGTGCCAAGTGCATACAAGCATGAGCATGGTTTGCATATGAGTGTGTTGTTGGTTGGTATATATATGCAAGTGTGCATGTAAGTGCATGCTTAGCTCCATGTGTAGGTTACTCTCACATTAGCATAGTTTCTCTTCTAGCTAGTTTCATCCTTGTAAATGATGCTATGCCATGTTAACATGTCCCTAGGGTGCTATTTATTCATTTCCAACTTGTAAGCTTAGAGCCCATGTCATTTTTGTGCATTTTCATCATGCCACTTAAGTGCCATAAATCATCCATGGGAGATACGGTCATAATTTCGACCTAGCTTTCCATGCATTTGCTCCACAAAAGTATAGGGGTATGAGTAATGCATTTGGGGTAGAATCAACCCATGTATGCACCTGTGTAGTCAAATTTGACTTTGGGGCAACTTGACAAAACTGCATCTTTAGGCTGTGATGCCCTTTTGTCTTTTTATTATGAGTCAATTCATGCATGATTTTAAGTTCTTGCCAACATGAGTTTGTTAGTCCAAGTTGCTGGTAATGTCCCAGTATTTTTGTTATTTATGATAAGTTCCCAGATCAGTGGGAACCATGCTGTTTAGTTGGCTACTTTCTGTTACTGTTCATCCTGCTTAGAAATGGTTGTGTGGAGATTCTGCTGTTATTGTTTTGCCATGTGGAGTGGGGTGTAGCTAGTGTTGTGGTTGTTATTTGATCATTCACAGTGTTAGTTAATTGTAGTGTATGTTGCCATCTACCATCCTGTAAATTTTCATGCCATCTGGAGCTTTTTAGCATATTTAACCAGTGCTCTCAACTTGCTACTTTGTTAACCCAGATTCCAGAAAACTGGAATTTTCACTAAGTCCCTAAAAACCTGTTTCATCATGCCTACTTGCCACCTCCATGCATAGTGATGTGTAGCTCTTTAGCTGATTGCATAGTTGGATGAATTGGTGTGTGTGTGTGTGTGGTGTAATTTATGTTCATGTCTTGTTTGTGGCTGTAGAGTTCCTATAGCAATAGTAGTGGGCTTTTCAAATTGCTATGTTGTTGTTTTGTGGGAGGTTGCGTGCTATCTTGTTTTGTGAGTTGTGGGAGTTATACTCCATGGAATGGATTGATTCTAGAGCCTAATATGATTGATTTTTCCTCACCTAACCAGTGGCTACCTTGGAATGCCAAGAATTAGCCCAGGTCTTTGATGATTTTGTGTTTTGCCTCCGTTCCGTGTCGTGAGCGTATCTCGAGGACCATAGCTCTGTTTCTCGCGATCCGTATATGCATTTTCATCAATTTTGCATGATGCATCCATATTTGCGATGTTCATGCATGTCTAAATAACTTAACATGAGGCTCTGTCCAGATTCACTAATATACAAACTTTGCATGCGAAGCTTGACCAGAACTGGGTTGCCATGTTTAAAACTTCATTAAATGGATCATGCATCATCTTGGTTGAGCATTGCACCTTGGTTGGTTATTCATTTGCTGTTTATCTTGGGTAGACGCGAGTGTCGAAACTGAGTTCGAGGACCCTGGAGAGTACCACTACGAGCATCCTGCTACTTGTTCCACTGAAGATCCAACAGGCAAGATGATCGTACCCGGATCCCAATACTATCTTTGCTTGCTAGTTTCTCGTTCTTATCATTACAATTCCTCTTCCTACCACATGATATCAGCCCCCATGTTGCCATGACAGCCTCTAACCTCCACATCCCAGCAAACCGTTGATTGGCTAAGTTACCGCTGCTCTGCCCCTCTTATAGCGTTCTTAGTTGCAGGTGCAAGTTGTTCCATGTGACAACATGGATTGGATATCATGATAATTCTGTTATTTAATTTAATGCACATATATATCTGGTATTGGTGGAAGGCTTGGCCTTTTGCTGAGTGTTTTGTTCCGCTGCTACCGCCATTAGTTCCTTGTTATGGGTGTTATGTTTTCCATACTTTGCGCTCCTAACATGCTCGGGGTTGTTATGGGGACCCCCTTGTTATTCGGTTGAGATTAAAACTTGTCTGGCAAGACCCAACATTGGTACTACATTTGCCTAACAACTAATAAAAACTGCATAGGGTCTTGCAAACCCGTGGATAATTCAATCAACCCCGGGCCAGTGCTCCGCATGAGTGTTGGTCCAACCCAGAGCAGCTTATTAACGCCGCCCAGGACAACTCGGTATTGGCGTGGTAACCATCGCTCATCCGTCGTGTCCTGAGAATGAGATATGTGGCTCTTATCGGGTTCGTCAACACGTCGGGAGGTCTTGATGGATTCATTTTACCTTTATCGAGTGTCTTGCGTGTGGAGGCTGACTTTCTTCGGGTTTTACTCGAGGTATTGGAATTCCTTTGGAATCACCTATGATGATCGCGAGATCCGCGGTCGAGGTATTCCCACGGAGTGTGGTTAATTTGGTAATGGATTAGTTGGAGCACCCCTGCAGGGTTAAATCTTTCGGAAAACCGTGCCCGCGGTTATGTGGCAACTTGGATATTTGTTTAACACCCGGTTATAGAAAACTTGAAGTAAACTCTAAATTAAAACACATCAACTGTGTGAGTAACCATGATCATCTCTGCTCGTGAACATGAACCGAGAGAGAACACGGTGGGGTTATGATTAACGTAAGTAAGTGTTCAGGATCTCCTATAGATCATACCAGATTCGATCGTTCTTCGTAGGCCACTCATATTTATTTCATGTTGCGTAAGATAGCCACCATATAATGCTTAGTGCTGCTGCAAACTAAACATCCCCCTTCCTTCCTAAAGCTTAAATAGTCTTGGTACCCGAGCACATGATAGTTGAGTCCTCTGTGGCTCACAGTTTACTACAATAATCCAGGTGCAGGTTCAGATGAGTTCGTGCAAGATGATCTTACACAGCTCCAGTGGGAGTATTATGAGGAGAGAGGCAGGATGTATGTGACATATCCGGATGAGTAGAGGACCTGGTCGTGATCGTTGGGACAGCTTGATAGTATCATTTGCAACTTCTTTTATCGTTTGTTTTCGTCCGTAGTCGGACCCAGTGTTCAACTTGATGCTATGATTTGAGTGACATTGTAAGTTAGCATGTGGCGAGTGTAAGCCAACTTGTATACTCTTCTCATTCAGTATTGTATGTTGTGATGATACTATTCTTGCTAACGGCAAGATGCGCCTCTATCCCTTGCAAGGCCCTCGTGCCATAAACGGATAGGCGCACATCTTGGGCGTGACAAGTTGGCATCAGAGCCATACGACCATAGGAGCCTTTGCTTGTTCGAACTTGGCCGAGTCGAGTCTAGTAAAAACTATTTTGAGTCTAGTTATATCGGAGGGTAGGATTCTTTTTACTCCTCTTCTAAGCTCTGGTGAGGTATACGACTTAGGAAATTTTAATTCTACTCCTCTTCTCGCTCAAAAAAAATTTAGGATCACGCGGGTATTTTGGAGTCTATATGATGCTGATGTGACAGGGTTCTGTCTTGGTGCCTCCTGTCTGACTTGATTTCTTCCGGGGAGTCGAGCTCTAGGGAATGTTGGCACATCGTTATCATTCAGCTTCCTTGATATCTCAGGACGGAGAATGTTCGAAATTGCTTCAATACTTATCGTGGTGAAATAAGGTCGGAGTCACCCAGTACTGGGGAGGCATCCGAGGTACCACCATGGTGTAGTATCATTGTGAGATCGAGGATTCGAGATTAGACGAGTTTGCGAAATGTCTTGAATTATGGTGTGGAAGGTTGCGGATGCAGTCGCAACTGATTGCCTAGGGCAGGTTCCTGATTCCGCAACCCGAATCGCATAAACAAGAAAGTTTTCGGAAGTTCATAGGTGGGAAATCTTGTAGTCACCTAGGATCATCTTCCCCAGATGTATTGGGTATGTACATTTGTCTGAGTGCTTAGCTCAATACTTGTTGTGTTATTGCAAGTGGCTTCTAATTTCTGATGATGTTATCATAACCGAAGAAGCATTCTTACTAATTTTTCAGTAGGAAGGCTATGTTGTTAATTGTTCAATTTCTTTCAAGCATTTGATTCAGCTTATGTTTCATCTTGTCAATGAGGTGCTGATGCGTTTTGTCCATCTTCAGGATGGCTCCACCAACTCGCAGCAATCCGGGGCGTGGTGAGGAGCAGACTGATGTTCCACCACCACCCCCGTCATCGCCTCCTCCGCCTCCTCCTCCAGAAGCTTGGCAAGCTGTGATGGCCGCGACCAATGCAAACACCCAGATGTTGCTCAGGCTGTTGCAAGAAAGGGAGTAGGGTCAGTAGGGCTTTCAAGGCAATTTTCAGAATCAACTTCAGTTTGCGACACTCAATCAGTTCCTTGCCAACCAGCCCAAGACTTTCACCTGTTGTGAGCAGCCTCTAGATGCTGATGATTGGCTTCGTGATATGAGTAAGCATTTTGAGTGCAGCAATGTCAGGCCACAGGACTTTGTCAGGTTTGCATCGTTCCAGCTAAAGGGTCAAGCAGCTGATTGGTGGCAACAGTACAAGGATTCCAGGGGCGATCGTGTTGTTACTTGGGACGCTTTCCATCGTGACTTCAGGGCTCATTACATTCCGACAAGCTTTGTCGAGGAGACGCGTGAGAAGTTCAGGCACCTGAAGCAAGGAACCAAGTCTGTCTACCAGTACAACATTGAGTTCCAGAATCTAGCTCGTTATGCCAAGCAAGATGTTCCAGATGATAAGGCTATGATCTATCAGTTCAGAGGTGGTCTCAAGGATGAGATTCTACCAGGCCTTGTTCTTCAAGAGCCTCGTGAGTTTGATCGGTTCTACTACATGGCTTTGAAGATTGAAGCAGCTCAGCTCAAGTTGGAGAACTCTAAGAAGCGTTCTAGGGATTCATATTCTTCTTCTTCCGGCTCTCAGATGGTTCCTAAGCAGCAGAAGTATTGGGCGCCAAATCCTCTTCCGTTTCGTCCTCCTCAGCAGCAGAAGCAGTTCGGTGGTCGTGGTTCTTCCCACCCACCCAACCCAGGTTTCCAACAGAAGAACCAGGCGTCCAAGGCAGTTCTTGTTCCTCCTCCAGGCAATGTTCGTCCGCTTTCTGAGGTGACTTGTCACAAGTGTGTCAGAAGGGCCACTATGCAAACAAGTGCAACCAGCGCGTCTTCCGCCTCCTCCTCCTGTCAAGCCTCCAGGCAATGCTATGGTGAAGCATAATCCCAAGTCAGTCAGAGTGAATGTGGTGAATGCAGCAGAAGCAGAGCAGTCCAATGATGTGATTATGGGTAATCTCTTAGTTAATGATTTTCCTGCAAAAGTCTTATTTGATTCTGGTGCATCGCATTCATTCATATCCAGGCCTTTTGTCGCTATGCATGAGTTTTCTATGGAGCATTTAGCTAGTCCGTTTCGTGTGGTTTCTCCGGGGATGCGCATGAGTTCGCATATGATCGTTCCAGATGCTTCTATCAAGATGGGGAATTATTCTTTTCTGGCTTCTCCAATTGTTCTTGGGAATTCCGATATTGATCTCATTCTGGGCATGGACTTCCTGGCTATGAATAAGGCTCATATTGATTGCAAAGCAAAAGAATTCAAGCTGACTCATCCTTCAGAAGACGTGATTATTTTCGCGGCTCGCGATGACACAATCCGTCTCTTTGCTCTTAATGAGAAGGGTGAAATCTCGGCGATTTCTCAAATTCCAGTAGTTTGTGAGTATGAAGATGTCTTTCCAGAAGAGTTGTCAGGAATGCCTCCGCACCGGCCAGTTGAGTTCGTGATTGATCTCGAGCCCGGAACTGAACCCGTCTGCAAGCGCCCGTATAAACTTGGCCCCGAAGAGCTGAAAGAGTTGAAGAAGCAGCTAGATGAGCAAGAACGTCTGGGCCTGATCAGACCAAGCTCTTCTCCGTGGGGTTGTGGAGTTTTGTTTGTCAAGAAGAAGGATGGCACGGATCGTCTTTGTGTGGACTATCGGCCATTGAACAAGAAGACAATCAGAAACAAGTACCCACTTCCCAACATCAATGAGTTGTTTGAGCAACTGAAAGGTGCCAAGGTTTTCTCGAAGCTTGATCTTCGCTTGGGTTATCATCAAATTCGCATTCGCGAAGAAGACATTCCCAAGACCGCTTTCAGGACGAGTTTTGGCTCTTATGAGTACACCGTTATGTCGTTTGGTCTTGCGAATGCTCCTCCAACCTTCTCAAGAATGATGAATTTCATATTCTCTCCTTTCAAGAATGAGTTCGTCTTGGTCTATCTGGATGATATCCTTGTGTTCTCAGAGTCAGAAGAAGATCATGCAGAGCATCTCCACCTTGTGCTTGACAAGTTAAGGGAACATCGGTTCTATGCCAAGTTTTCCAAGTGTGAGTTCTGGCTCAATAAAGTGATGTACCTCGGGCATGTCATCTCTGCCGAGGGAATTAAAGTGCACCCTGAGAAAGTCGAGGCAATCTTGAAGTGGGAACCTCCTCAGAATGTGAAGCAGTTTGGAGCTTCCTCGGGCTTGCTAGTTATTGCAGAAGATTCATGGAGAACTTCTCTCAAATTGCTAAGCCTCTGTCCAATCTCCTCCAGAAGAGCGTCAAGTATGTTTGGTCTCCTGAGTGTGATGTGGCGTTCAATATGCTCAAGCAGAGACTGACTTCAGCTCCAGTTCTTGTTCCCCCTGAGCAGTCCAAGCCTTTCCAAGTTTTCTGTGATGCTTCTCTCCAAGGTCTTGGTGGTGTTCTCATGCAAGACAAGAAGATTGTTGCTTATACCTCGCGTCAGTTGAAGCCTGCCGAGAAGAACTACTCCACTCATGATCTTGAGTTGGCGGCAGTTGTGCATGCTCTAATGACTTGGAGGCATTTGTTGTTGGGTAGATCAGTTGAGGTGTACACTGATCACAAGAGCCTGAAGTACATTTTCACTCAACCCAATCTCAATCTTGGCAATCTCGTTGGGTGGAAATGCTTGAAGACTTCAACCCAAGCATTGAGTATACTCCTAGGAAAGCAAATGTCATTGCAGACGCACTCAGCCGTAAGGCGTACTGCAATAGTCTCATCTTGAAGCCTCTTCCACCCGAGCTTTGCGAAGCCTTCCGCAAGCTCAACCTTCAGATGATTTCGCAAGGATTTCTTGCAAATCTTCAAGTCTCTCCGACTCTGGAAGATCAGGTTCGCCAAGCGCAGCTGCTAGACGCTATGGTGAAGAAAGTGAAGAAAGGTGTGGCCAAGAGCATTCCGAAGTATAAGTGCTTTCGTGTCGATGACAAAGATACCTTGTTCTTTGAGGACCGTCTTGTTGTTCCAAAAGGTGATCTCAGAAAGGTTATCATGGACGAAGCACACAATTCTCTTCTTTCCATTCATCCAGGCAGTTCCAAGATGTATCAGGACCTCAAGCAAACCTTCTGGTGGACTCGCATGAAACGTGAAATTATTTAGTTCGTGAACAAGTGTGATGTTTGTCGCAGAGTGAAGGCGGAGCATCAACGTCCAGCAGGTCTTCTTCAGCCTTTGCCTATCCCAGAATGGAAATTCAATCACGTGGAGATGGATTTCGTAACTGGGTTTCCTAAGTCCAAGAGGGGCAACGATGCCATCTTTGTGGTTATCGACAAGCTGTCAAAAGTTGCTCATTTCCTGCCAGTCAAAGAATCAATCTCGGCAGCTCAGTTTGCAGAGTTGTATACGTCAAGGATAATCTCTTTGCATGGCATTCCTCAACTCATCTCTTCTGACCGTGGAAGTCTCTTCACTTCCAAGTTTTGGGAGTCCTTCCAAACTGCTATGGGTACTAAGATCCGTTTCAGCACGGCGTTCCATCTGCAGACAAGTGGTCAAGTTGAGAGGGTCAATCAGATCCTTAAAGATATGTTCAGAGCCTGTGTGATATCGTTCAGCATGAAGTGGGAACACTGTCTTCCATATGCTGAATTCTCATACAACAACAGCTTTCAAGCTAGTTCAGGCAAGGCCCCTTTCGAGATTCTCTATGGCGGAAAGTGTCGTACCCCGCTTAACTGGTCTAAAACCGGTGAGCGTCAGATATTGGGCAATGACATGATCACAGAAGCTGAAGAAATGTGCCATGTCATTCGCGAGAACCTCAAAGCAGCTCAGTCCCGTCAAAAGAGCTATTATGATAGCAAGCACCGGGATGTTTCTTTCCAGGTGGATGATTTTGTCTATCTCAAGGTTTCTCCCATGAGAGGCACGCAGCGATTTGGAATCAAAGGGAAGTTGGTTCCTCGTTTTGTTGGTCCTTTCAAAGTTGTTGACAAGAGAGGTGGTCTTGCATATCAACTTGAGCTTCCTCCAAACTTCGCGAATGTGCACGATGTCTTCCATGTTTCTCAGCTCCAGAAATGCTTCAAGACTCCCGAGCAAACCATTGACCTCCAAGACATAGATCTTCAAGCTGATCTTTCTTATGGTGAGCATCCAGTTGTAATTCTAGAAGAAACTGAGCGTAAGACTCGCAACAAGTCTATCAAGTTCCTCAAGGTGAAGTGGTCTCATCAATCCGACAAAGAAGCTACTTGGGAATGTGAGGACCTGCTCCGTTCCGAATTTCCAGACTTCTTTCGTCCCTAGATCTCGGGTCGAGATCCTCTTGTAGTGTGGGAGAGTTGTGACATCCCAAGTGATGTCCCTACCTTATTTGGCATGTAACCATATGTATGAACCTTGTGTCATGAGCTATGTGATGTCTTGCACCTTGTCCCATGTGATGGATTTGCATTCATGCATCATGGCATCCATCATTTCATCATCATGCCATTCATCATGCTTGGTTGTGTTGTGTGTCTTGTATTGGATCATGTATGTGATGTGCCTTGTGTGGTCTTGGCCTTGAGAGTGGTGGTCTCCATGTGTGCAACCTCTCCCTCTTCTACCTCTCTTCTCTTCCTTCTCTAAAACCCCCTCCCATTGCTTTTATTCCCAATGTATAACTTGGCAGATTTAAGTTGTTCTAAAAATCTATTAAAAATGTCCATGAGGTGGCCCTAATGTTGCTATTAATATTGGGAGTGAAACTTTGGTTATTTGGGTATGTTTGCTTTTTGAAATCTATTCAAAACAGGGGTTGCTTTATTAATATGCTAAAAATAACTTGTGAAATAATTCCATTTGACATTTTTATAAACAGGAGCATAATTTCCCCTTCTCAAAACTATTTTTGTTTTCACCCAAACCTTTTTCTTTTGCTCTGGGCTTTATTTTTTCCTGGCTGTTTTATTTAAAAGAAAACCCTTCTCTGTTTTATTTGAGAGAGAGAGAGAAGGAGCAGTTGGGCCGAGGCCCAGCCCACGTGAGCAGTGACAGCCACCTACCCCGTCCTCCTCCTCCTTTAGTTGGTTCAGAGAGAGAGCATCGCTGCGTCGCCCTTTTCCGTGGCCGTCGCCGTCAGCCTAGTGGTATTTAGTTCCCCCTCGGCGTGCGTGCGTCCCCGCCTAGGGTTCCTCTTCCCTCTGCCGCCGCCGCAGCCCCCATCGAGCTCTCCTTCGCTCTCCCTTCTCTCCTCTTCCTCCCTGTCAAGGTAAGTTTCAGAGTTAGTCAGTGAGCTCTGTCGGGTCTTCATCGTCGTCGCAGCGCGTCTCCGGTGGCTCCTCGCCGCATCCAGGATGGCATGGGGTGCGCGGACTCTCCCGCCATTCCATTTCCGCCGCTAGGGGCCTCGGAGGAGCCCTGCAGCAAGGAGCATGTCGTCGCTGGACGTCCTGCTCCGCCATCTTCTTCCTCTTCGTCGTCGTCGCGTCCCCGCCTCTCCTTCCCCTTCGTCGTTGCGCTCCGCCTCTCCCCGAGCCCCTCGAGGTGAGCAACCGGAGCTCCTCTTCCCCCTCTCCTGCTCTGTAGCGTGTCCGTCGTCGCGTCTGTTGCCGGCGCCCGCTAGTGAGCACCTGCTGCTCACCTCCGTCCCCCTCTTCGCGAGAAGAGGCGATGGATGGGAAAATCGTGGTGCCCCGCTTCGATTCCTCCCATCCGCGTTGCCGGAGACCCCGTGTAGCCATCGGAATCATCGCCGTCGTTGCTCTATCGCTGCCGTTGTTGCCTGCGCTGTCGTTCTTCAGTTTCGTCAGAGGGAGTGTGCGCGTGTGTGTGTTAGAGCGCCGCGTCCCCCCTTCTGATAAGAGCCGAGCCGTAGCCCAGTGGTAGAGTGTGTTGTGTGTGACCAGGGGATCTAGGTTCGAATCCCCCTTCTCCCCCTTTTTTTCTTGTGTTATTTTTATGCTTTCTTTTCTTTCCCTTTTAATTGTTTGTGTGTGTATGTATGTGTGGGACCTAGGATCCCTTAGTATTTCTGTTAGAGGTGCATGTGTAGTGTTTTGTATGTGTCCACTTAGTGTAGGTATGTATGTATGTATGTGGTCTTAGTGAGTGTGTGTGTATGTTTTGCATACACTTATGCACATCTTATATGTGTATGTGTTTGTATGCATACATACACCCCCCTTGTGTTTGTACACATGTGGATGGGTTGTGGTTGATGTGTGTGTATGTGTGTGTAGGTGTTGTGCACCATGTATGAGGGTGTATGTGTGTGTTGGTGCATGTGTAAATGCACATGTATGGGCTTGAGTGTGTAGGTGCCAAGTGCATACAAGCATGAGCATGGTTTGCATATGAGTGTGTTGTTGGTTGGTATATATATGCAAGTGTGGATGTAAGTGCATGCTTAGCTCCATGTGTAGGTTACTCTCACATTAGCATAGTTTCTCTTCTAGCTAGTTTCATCCTTGTAAATGATGCTATGCCATGTTAACATGTCCCTAGGGTGCTATTTATTCATTTCAACTTGTAAGCTTAGAGCCCATGTCATTTTTGTGCATTTTCATCATGCCACTTAAGTGCCATAAGTCATCCATGGGAGATACGGTCATAATTTCGACCTAGCTTTCCATCCATTTGCTCCATACAAGTATAGGGGTATGAGTAATGAATTTGGGGTAGAATCAACCCATGTATGCACCTGTGAAGTCAAATTTGACTTTGGGGCAACTTGACAAAACTGCATCTTTAGGCTATGATGCCCTTTTGTCTTTTTATTATGAGTCAATTCATGCATGATTTTAAGTTCTTGCCAACATGAGTTTGTTAGTCCAAGTTGCTGGTAATGTCCCAGTATTTTTGTTATTTATGATAAGTTCCCAGATCAGTGGGAACCATGCTGTTTAGTTGGCTACTTTTTGTTACTGTTCATCCTGCTTAGAAATGGCCAAGTCTGGAGATTCGGCCGTTATTGTTTTGCCATGTGGAGTGGGGTGTAGCTAGTGTTGTGGTTGTTATTTGATCATTCTCAGTGTTAGTTAATTTTAGTGTATGTTGCCATCTACCACCTGTAAAGTTTCATGCCATTTGGAGCTTTCTAGCATATTTAACCAGTGTTGTCAACTTGCTACTTTGTTAACCCAGATTCCAGAAAACTGGAATTTTCACCAAGTCCCTAAAAACTTGTTTCATCATGCCTACTTGCCAGCTCCATGCATAGTGATGTGTAGCTCTTTAGCTGATTGCATAGTTGGATGAATTGGTGTGTGTGTGGTGTAGTTTATGTTCATGTCTTGTTTGTGGCTGTAGAGTTCCTGTAGCAATAGTTGTGGGATTTTCAAATTGCTATGTTGCTGTTTTGTGGCAGGTTGGGTGCTATCTTGTTTTGTGAGTTGTGGGAGTTATACTCCATGGAATGGATTGATTCTTGAGCCTAATATGATTGATTTTTCATCACCTAACCAGTGGCTACCTTGTAATGCCAAGAATTAGCCCAGGTCTTTGATGATCTTGTGTTTTGCCTCCGTTCCGTGTCGTGAGCGTATCTCGAGGACCGTAGCTCCGTTTCTCACGATCCGTATATGCATTTTCATCGATTTTGCATGATGAATCCATATTTGCCATGTTCATGCATGTCTAGATAACTTAACATGAGGTTCTGTCCAGATTCACTAATATACAAACTTTGCATGCGAAGCTTGACCAGAACTGGGTTGCCATGTTTAAAACTTCATTAAATGGATCATGCATCATCTTGGTTGAGCATTGCACCTTGGTTGGTTATTCATTTGTTGTTTCTCTTGGGTAGACGCGAGTGTCGAAACTGAGTTCGAGGACCCTGGAGAGTACCACTACGAGGATCCCGCTACTTGTTCCACTGAAGATCCAACAGGCAAGATGATCGTACCCGGATCCCAATACTATCTTTGCTTGCTAGTTTCTCATTCTTATCATTACAATTGTGCTTCCTACCACATGATATCATCCCCCATGTTGCCATGACAGCCTCTAACCTCCACATCCCAGCAAACCGTTGATTGGCTAAGTTACCGTTGCTCTGCCCCACTTATAGCATTCTTAGTTGCAGGTGCAGGTTGTTCCATGTGACAACATGGATTGGATATCACGATAATTCTGTTATTTAATTTAATGCACAATTATATATGGTATTGGTGGAAGGCTTGGTTTTTTGCCGAGTGTTTTGTTCCGCTGCTACCGCCATTAGTTCCTTGTTACCGGTGTTATGTTTTCCATACTTTGCGCTCCTAACATGCTCGGGGTTGTTATGGGGACCCCCTTGTTATTCGGTTGAGATTAAAACTTGTCTGGCAAGACCCAACATTGGTACTACATTTGCCTAACAACTAATAAAAACTGCATAGAGTCTCGCAAACCCGTGGATAATTCAATCAACCCCGGGCCAGTGCTCCGCATGAGTGTTGGTCCAACCCAAAGCAGCTTATTAACGCCGCCCGGGGCAACTCGGTGATTGGCGTGGTAACCATCGCTCATCTGTCGTGTCCTGAGAATGAGATACGCGGCTCTTATCGGGTTCGTCAACACGTCGGGAGGTCTTGCTGGATTCGTTTTACCTTTATCAAGTGTCTTGCATGTGGAGACTGACTTTCTTCGGGTTTTACTCGAGGTGTTGGAATTCCTTTGGAATCACCTGTGATGATCGCGAGATCCGCGGTCGAGGTATTCCCACGAAGTGTGGTTAATTTCGTAATGGATTAGTTGGAGCACCCCTGTAGGGTTAAATCTTTTGGAAAGCCGTGCCTGCGGTTATGTGGCAACTTGGATATTTGTTTAACACCTGGTTATAGAAAACTTGAAGTAAACTCTAAATTAAAACACATCAACTATGTGAGTAACCGTGATCGTCTCTGCTCGTGAACAGGAACCAAGAGAGAACATGGTGGGGTTGTGATTGACGTAAGTAAGTGTTCAGGATCTCTTAGAGATCATACCAGATTCGATCGTTCTTCGTAGGCCACTCATATTTATTTCATGTTGCGTAAGCTAGCCACCATATAATGCTTAGTGCTGCTGCAAACTAAACATCCCCCTTCCTTCCTAAAGCTTAAATAGTCTTGGTACCCGGGCACATGATAGTTGAGTCCTCTGTGGCTCACAGTTTACTACAATAATCCAGGTGCAGGTTTAGATGAGTTCGTGCAAGATGATCTTACACAGCTCCAGTGGGAGTATGATGAGGAGAGAGGCAGGATGTACGTGACATATCCAGATGAGTAGAGGACCTGGTCATGATCGTTGGGACAGCTTGATAGTATCATTTGCAACTTCTTTTATCGTTTGTTTTCGTCTGTAGTCGGACCCCGTGTTCCAGTTGATGCTATGATTTCAGTGACATTGTAAGTTAGCATGTGGTGAGTGTAAGCCAACTTGTATACTCTTCTCATTCAGTATTGTATGTTGTGATGATACTATTCTTGCTAACGGCAAGATGCGCCTCTATCCCTTGCAAGGCCCTCGTGCCTTAAACGGATAGGCGTGCATCTTAGGCGTGACATACGCAGAACTCAGTTCTTAAGGACGGTCCCAACGAGACAACCTGCCATGTACTCCTACATGGCCTCTCATCCCTACCTTTATCAAATCGTGTTCACACACTTAGCTCTCACACAGTAGGACATGAACACATCCATTCCGATTCATCACGCGGATGATTCAGACCCAACACGACTCTAAGCATAGCAGGAACAGTAAGCAAGCATAGATGAGTAAGCACAACAAGGCTCAAACAGTTGCTACTCATGCTAAGTGGTTTCAACTATTTACTGTGACAAGGACAGGTCATGCAAAGGAATGGGTTCAACTACCGATAACATGTAACAGTTGGATCGTTATTGTCCTAATGCAGTACGAGAGAGCAAGAGCGAGAGATTGGATTTATATCAGTATGCTCAACGGGGTTGCTTGCTTGACACTTCTGAAGATAACAATGAGTCTTCCTCGGTGACAACAATCTCAACGTCGGAATCATTGTCTACCGAGAAGGAACAACACCGACAAACAGAGAAATGAACACATTCAATGCAATGCAACAAACATGATGTGTGATATGGTATCTTAAAGCATTGAATTGACCTGGTGCAGTAGATAGTCATATTAAGTGAAGTGGAATCCAAATATATGCTAAATTCCAACTTCAACACTATTTACTACTTTACCCTAATCATGAAATGTCCTACTTGGTCAGGTTAACTTCCTCAAAAATGCATGATCATGGCATAAACAGATTCATTGGATTTTTCTAATCATTTTTCATATATAAATTATTTTCATCTGAGTTACGGTTGAATTTCTATGATTTTTAGAAGTTTTACACATTTTCTGGAATTTCCAGAATTATTTTATTACTATAAAATCAGTTAATGCGTCAGCAATACGTCAGCATTGCGTCAGCACGTCAACAGCCCCGTGTCCAGGTCAAACCTGACGACCAGGACCCACACGTTAGTGTCACGGGGCTAATCGTCGCACTGACGAGAGGTTTGACCTAGCCTAGGGCCCATTGTTAGTGGTTAGGGGGGTTATGAGCGGGTTAATTAAGCCCTAATGGACAACCAGGTTAGCCCTTGCCGGAGCTTTGCCAGTAGCGACCAAAACCACGGCGGCGGGGCGCCGGAATTGGCTACCGAGATCGGTTCGACGCGCGGGTAGCACCAAGGGGTAGCCCTTGCTCACGCTGATCCATTAGGACACCGTAGAGATCATGGGGTCACCGGAGCGGTGGCCAGTGATGAGCTGTGCGGCAACAACGGCTCGGTCACGAGCGGGAGCTAGCTAGGGGGTGCTCAGGCAATGGGAGAAGAGGGGGAATGGAGAGGAGCTCCTTAGGAGGCGGATAGGCTGGTGGGCAGGCACGGGGACGGGCCGAGCGCGGCGAATTGACGGTGATGCTCCGGCAACCGAGGCAGGGATGACGAGCTCGATGGCAATGATGGAAGGCGCCTCATCTTGATTCCAGTGGCGGGATGGACCAAGGCATCGCGGAGCATCGACTGGGCTTGCTAGAGGGGCTGGAGGGGGCCGGTGGTCGCGGTGGTTGCGAGTGGCGGCGACCGTGGCACTCGGGAGGCGAGGAGGAGAAGAGGGAGAGGGCAAGGGAAAGATAGAGGGGGTCGGCTCGATTTGGACAGAAGTGGCGAGGTTATCCCCGGCTTCCATGCAAGCTAGTAGGCAGGAGGTGCCCAGGGCATGTGCCCATGCGCGGCGACCACGCGCTCGTCCTTCTGTCCCGAGGAGGAGACGACAGAAGGAGGAGGTTGTGGTGGGCTGGGCTAGCTACAGTGCTAGGCCAACAGGTAAGTCATCTCTCTCTCTCTGCTTTTCTATTTATTTTTGTTTTTTCATTTCTTTTATTTGTTTTGATTTTGTTTCAGAATCAAATCAGGTTTGAAAATCTTCAAACTTGTTCCTGTCATTGAGGGGGTTATTCCACCCACAGTGAACATTTTGTTTTCCTATTGTGGGCAACTTTATTTATTCAAATAAAAATAAGCAGCTGAAATAATTCCAACAATAATATTCCCTGGGTTGAAATATTTCTTTTGAAACCTAAAATTTTAATTTTTTAGTCCAGTTATTTGATTTGAGGCAATTCCCATTTGTCATGTGTTTATGAAAGCCATTTTGGTTCACTCGTTCAATTTTGTTTTGGATTTTGGTTTAATATGTGAGGGGTTGGATTAGGTCATCCCCATTTCATGTTTAAGGGAAAAATTAACATGATTCACATGCAATAACAAGCAGAGCGTCGCGGGATGACCCTCGGGTACCCCAAAGACGGCGAGTCGGACGGGGTGCACGCCCGCCTGGGTCGGCTGCTCCGACTCACACGTGTGGCCGACTGCTTCAACCAGCTGGCTACAGCCGCCAGCCGGCAGCCCAAAGCCAACTATGACGTCCCATCGGACACATGCAGACCAGATAGCCATATCAAGTGGCGGTGCACTATTGGCAAGCAGTAGCGTACCATACGCGCATCATGCAGTACGATCTACAGTGTAACCTGCCCCCTAGACACTGATTTATAAAGTGCACCAGAGGACAGACTTAGCTTAGTTCACAAGCTACATATGGCTTGACATGTAAGCTACCCATGGTAGCTTACACCTCAAGCTACTTGGGATGTAAGCTACCCACTATAGCTTACATCCCAAGCTACCCACTCATGCCTATATAAAGGCCTCATGCCCACCACATATAGAGGTTACACTCTCACGTGCTCACACATACACACACATGAGGCAAGAAGCCTCATGGCTCTCCTCTCCCATACAGCTTCAGGAGCAACCATGTACCAGATATTCCACAGATATACAGATATGCAGGAGTAGGGGTATTATCTCTCCGGATAGCCCCGAACCTGGGTAAACCACTGCATGCTATTCGCATACCCATCCCTGATCATCCACGACATCCTTGCTCTCACCTCGATAAGCCACCCCATGGCATCTGTCGTCTCGCGCGACCCACCGTGAGAAAACGACGATAGTTGGTGCCCACCATGGGGCAAGCTGCTGCTGGAACCGCGGTCCAGGCGGGACCCTCTTCGTCATCTGCACCGTGGTGTCGCCGTCGTCAACGCTCGGGGGCTCGACATCAACATGTCCCCGAGGCGAGGGTGCGCGACGTCATGGCCTTGCTACCAATCTCGTCATCACCACCCCGATGTCACCGTCGTTGGCGGCTGGGGGCTCAACAACAACATGCCCCCGACGCGTACATACATGACCAGTTGCCTGGCCAGATGTATACATATATACGCATAAGCATTAGCCGAATGCATGCATGCGTATACTAGCTAGGCGCAAGACGCACCTGAGCATGTTATTTCCAAGACAATAGAAAGATCCTGCCCATACACTACCCAGGCACGAGCGTAGGTTTTCAGCAAACATGTACACTACTACCTGGTCGCTGCGGTCGTCGGACCAGCCACGGCGGCGCTGGCCGGCTACATGGCCACGGCGATGGCTGGCTGCCGCCTTTGCCTGGCTGGGTACGGTGCAGGCCGGCTGCTGCATGGCCGGATGGCCCGGGCTACATGCACGCATGCAAGGCATGCGCGCCCTACGTGCTGTCACGTGATCAGCTAGGGCTGCCCGAAAGGAGTTTGCTCGTCTAGCTACCCGGTCGCACGTCTGTGGCGGCGCCTCCACGACCCGTACATCACCTCGGCCTGTTGTGCCTCGCTGCATCAGTCCGTCGTGCCGGTCGGACTCCACGCAGGAACGTGCCGGCTCCGCCTCACTTCACCAACACCTCGATCGCCCGGCTGGAAAGCACGTGTGGGCTCCCAGCCGTGCTCGGACCTACTGCACCTCGCAGCCGGCTGCAGCCTCCATGCGCTGGCCACGCCTGCCGCTCCATGAGGAGCCCCACCCATGACTCCAACGCTGGCCCCGCCTCCATGCATCCCGACGGCCGGCGCCTGTGCTCGCGTCTGTCTCGCCCCGCTTCGGCCCGATACCCCGCCTATGACGCACCCGCCGGCTCCGCCTGGCAAGCCGCTGGCCGTCTCGACCGGCGCCACCGCATCGCCACACCGGTCCGGCTCCTACGCCACCTTGTTGTTAGCCGGTCCCACGTGCGTCGGCCGGCTCCCGTGCTGCTGGCCTCGCTCTCACCATGGCCGGTTCGGGCTCCTCCTCACCTTGCCCAACCGCCCGCTGGTCCCGCGGCTGGCTTGCCGCTGGCCGGCCCCGCTCGCATCGCCCGTCAGGTGGTGCTCAACGCCCAGCTCTTTCGCGCACCATGAGCCCCCCTCGCGCCTGGCTACCGGCTCTGCTCCACGGTCGCGCGCCCGTGGCGCTGTGGGTCGCCACATCCCACCTACTGCTGCCCCTTGCGGCGCCTCCGCATGCTATTGCGCTGGGCTGCCGGCTCACTGCTGCAGCCGGTCATTGTCGCTTCCGTGCTAGCCGGCCGCCACCACCTCCTTTGTCAGCTCAGCGTTGGTCCGGCTGCGTCGCCCGACCGGCTCCATGCAGCCTGCCCGCGCCTTCGCTTCTTCCACTCGCCTTCAATGATAGCGCCTAAGACCCTCGCTCCGTCAGCTGGTTCGGTTGGCCCCCAATGACGCCCCTGCTCCGTCAACTGGTTCGGTTGGCCACCAGCGACGCCCCCACTCCGTCAGGGCTGTCTCCACCTCCGGCGGTGACAACCCTGTCGCCCTGCTGCTGCCTCGGTCCACACGAGCTCCCGCTCCTGTGCCCAAGCCCGATGACTCGTGTGGGCACCCGACCTGCTCCGTGCTCACCCGCTGGCGCATCGCCTCCCGCTGCACTACCACGTGGGCTGGCTGTCGCTGCCGCGCGCTGGCCCCGCCTCGCTGCCCCCGCCCGCGGCGTTGGGTCGTCACTCGGTCTGGCTCTGACTCACCACGACGTCGGGCGAGCGGCCTCCTCGCTGCCCCAGCCGGCGACTCCGCCCTCACCCCCGCCCTGACCGGTGCGCCCATACATGGCCCCGCACCGGCTATTACCCCGTGCGCCCCGGCTATGCCGGACGCCGCCGCCGGCCGGCTCCGGCTAGCCTTCGCACATCAGGTCAGCGCCCGCGCCGCCCAGCGTCGTCTGCGCCCTGCACGACTCCCGGCCGGCTACTGCAAAAGGACAAAAGGGTGGCTATCCAAAAGTAAATATACATCCGGCTAAAAAGAACTTGAAAAGAAAAGGGACTCTACGTCCGTTTGCCCATGACAGATGGTCAACCCGGAGGCTCGGACCCTCGTCCTCGGCCGGCTGGACCACATCTTCGCTCGGCTGGTTGGCACTCGCCCGTGTCATCGCTCGGTCGGCTGGAGCGCCTGCCCGCGTTGCCATCCATCCGGCTACCCGGCTGGCCTGCCCACCTACTTCGACATCGGGCAGACTAGGGAGTTGGCTCTGCTGCTCATCTTGGCCGATCAGGCCCGACCGGCTGGCCCCTCCATCAACCACCCTGGAGGATACACCCAGTGGGTGTGCTCGGCACGTCCGCTGGTAAAAGAGCGCGTCGTCTGCAAGCCGACAGTCGGCTGTCATCGACAACAACCGTCTCGCCTACGCGAAAATGAACGAACCTCCTTGCCCAGAGGCACGGAGGCTACTTCCGGCAGTTCCTCACGCTCATCAGCCGATGGACCCCGCGTCCGCCCTCGACAACGCCTCACGCACACGAGCCGAGGGACCCCGCGTCCGCCTTCGGCAGCGCCTTAAGCTCATCTGCCGGTGGACCCCACATCCGCCCTCGGTAGCGCCTCGCGCACACCAGTCGGCGGACCGCACGTCCACGCCTGGCAGCGCCTCGCGCTCACCAACCGGTGGACCACGCGTTCGTGCCCGGTAGCACATCATGCACATCAGCCGACAGACTTCGTGTCTGCGCCAAGCAGCGCCTCGCACTCATCAGCCGGTGGACCCCGCGTCCACCCATGGCAGCGCTTCCCGCACATCAACCGGCGGACTCCGCGTCTACGCTTGGCAGCGCCTCGCACCCATCAGCCGGCGGACCCCAAGTCCACACCCGACAGCACCTTATGCGCATCAGCTGGACCGCGTCGGCTGCAACACGGGCTGACTAACATCGACAAAACCACCTCGCCGGCACCAAAAAGCAATGTGAGCTACAGATCGCATCGCGACTGTTCGGCTAGCGAGAGCATAAGCTGGAGGTCACCCCACGCCAAAAACATCCCGGGAGAAAATGGCTTGGGCAACCTGGTCATTTCATTTGCGAGTCTTTGCTCGGTCGAGTCCGCTCCTGAAAGTGTGAGTACTGTATGCTCCACCCCGCGACCCACTCTCAGCCACAGACCGTCACGCGGCTATCCGGCTAGTGAGAGCACATGCCAAAGAGCGGAGGGCACATGAAAAAGATTGAAGGGGGCTCGGACGAAACCGAGTCGGCACCCTCTGCATAAACATAGACTAGCAAAATCAAATATTGGATGTATCTGCGCCGACTTAACCTTGTCTTATGCATGATCATTCCAATGAGGAACCTCCTCGTCCGGAGGCTACTCCTGGCAGGGCGCCCAGCCCATCGGTCAGTGGACCCTCCATTCGTACCCGGCAGTGCCTCGCGCTCGACAGCCGGTAGACCCCGCGTCCGCCTTCGGTAGGGCTCTGTGCCCACCAGCCGGCAAACCCTCCGTCCGTGCCCGGCAGCGCCTCGCGCTCGACAGCCGGCGGACCCCGCATCCGCCTTCGGCAGGGCTCCGCGCCCACCAGCCGGCGGACCCTCCGTCTGCGCACGACAGTGCCTCCCGCTCGACAATCAGCGGACCCCACGTTCGCCTTCGGCGGGGCTCCACGCCCATCAGTCGGTGGACCCTCCGTCCGCGCCTGGCAGCGCCTCGCGCTCGACAGCCGGCGGACCCCGCATCTGCCTTTGGTAGGGCTCCACACCCATCAGCCGGCGGACCCTCCGTCCGCGCCCAGCAGCACCTTGCGCTCGACAGCCGGCGGACCACGTATTCGCCTTCGGCAGGACTGCACGCCCACTAGCCAGTGGACCCTCCGTCCGCGCCCGGCAGCGCCTCGCGCTCGACAGCCGGCGGACCCCATGTCTGCCCTCGACAGGGCTCCACGCCCATCAGCCGGCGGACCCCACATCCGCCTTCTACTGTGCCCTGCGCCCTTTAGTTGGTGGACCCCGCGTCTACGCCCGACATCTTCCACACCACCGCCTGCTTCAGCAATAGCAAAGACCCTCTGCCAAACTCCTCTAGTCGCCCGGAGGCTACACCTAGCGGGTGCGTTGGCGCGCACCCGCTGGAAATCGCCAGCCGATGGACTCCGTGCTCGCCCTGGCATCGCCTCGCGCCCTTCAGCCGGCGGACTCCGCATCCGCGCCCGGCATCCTCGACGCCACCGTCTACTTTAGCAATAGCAAAGACCCTCCGTCCGACTCTTCGAGTCGCCCGGAGGCTCGGAGGCTACACCCAGCAGGTGCGCTGGCGCGCCCCCACTAAAAACAAGCCGTGTCGTCCCCAACCCGTGATCGACCGTCATCGACAACTTCTGCAACAACGACAACGACTACGAAAACCCTCCGCCCGACTCTGCGAGTCGCCCGGAGGCTCGGAGGCTACTGTCGGGGGGGATGACCATCGGGTACCCCAAAGACGGCAAGTCGGACGGGGTGCACGCCCGCCTGGGCCGGCTGCTCCGACTCACACCCGTGGCCGGCTGCTCCGACCAGCCGGTAGCCCGAAGCCAACTACGACATCCCATCTGACACGCGCGGACCAGACAGCCGTATCTAGTGGCGGCACACTATTGGCAAGCAGTAGCGTACCATACGCGCATCATGCAGTACTATCTATAGTGTAATCTGCCCCCTGGACACTGATTTATAAAGTGCACCAGGGGACAGACTTAGCTTAGTTCACAAGCTACATATGGCTTGACATGTAAGCTACCCATGGTAGCTTACACCTCAAGCTGCTTGGGATGTAAGCTACCCACGATAGCTTACATCCCAAGCAACCCACTCATGCCTATATAAAGGCCTCATGCCCACCACATATAGAGGTTCCACTCTCACGTGCTCACACATACACACACATGAGGCAAGAAGCCTCATGGATCTCCTCTCCCATACAGCTCCAGGAGCAACCATGTACCAGATATTCTTGGGTAGGAGCACAGATGCCCCGAGTTGTACTTCCATGCCAAATTAGAGGGTGCTCGGTCTATAGAGACTGAGTGCCCGAAAAGTATAATGTATGAGTGAGGGTGTTATCCTTATACGTTGAAGATAATTATGTTTTGTTATGCTTCTCCGAATATATCATGTTATGTATTGTTTTGACTCCTGTGTGGCCGATTTAATCTGAAAGTTGCGAGTCGTCGGTTTCAACCCCCACGTAGATACTATGAGGGGTGTTTCAGCCTCCGTGCTGGGTCCTTAATCGATATATCGGTGACCATAGGTGGTAAAGGGGGAAACTAGGCAATCAGACTTTTTGCTTTAGTGCTTTCACTTAGCCTTAGGAGCTCGAATGATGTAGTCTATTCGGCCGAAGCTTAATACTAGTACCACATGGTTTGGGAAGGTGCAAACCATTCGTATAACACGGGAGAACCTCCATCGATTCTTAGTTTAACACTTTAGCTCAGATCGCAGATCGGTTCTCGCTTATTACGACTGTTAGTTTTCGGCTTTCTCCACTAAGGTATTCGCCAGGCCAGCTGGGGATATAATCGCAATGTTTCTCCTTCTTACCCTTTTAGCCGAACTGGCGGAACGTAAAGGGGCAAGCACATGAGCGGGGCAATCCAACTATTGACCCAAGACATAATTCAGGACCGATGAATATAGTGCGCTATCCGAGACACCGAATGGGTGAGACACAGAGACAGGGTCATACTTGGGATGTTTTAGTTATACCCCAGCCCCCGGTCTATCAGCAAATCACACATGTCATATAATCGGACAATCTGTATGGTGTATATATGTGGAAAACAAGTAGAAAAATAAGGCATATGTAACAACCTTATGATTCACGCTGCTGAGACGGCTATTACAAGTAATTATTATTGCGTAAAAAAGGAAAAGTAATCTTTTATAGGATAGCATTTTATTTAGGGACCTTGATGGGTGGCTTGACGTCCTCCTTGAGCCCGGCTGCGCGTTGTTGCCCTCAAGCAGGGAGTTGCAGAACCTCTTGAGGGTGGTTGCTGCTTGGCGGATGGGCCTTGAGGGGGCCGTGAGAAGCCACCGTAGGTTGTGCCGGCATGGCGTTTTGTAGATCCTTAACGGTATCTCGCCTCTGGCCGAAGAAGTGATCGGACTATAGTTTATTTGAGCCGAATATCCAGTCCTCGGAAGTAGATCCCCACAGCTGCCCATGGTATTGTAAGAGCAAAATTGTGTCTTCAAGGGACATAGCTGACAGGTAGACGGGCCGTGTTGTGGGGAGCGTGTTCCTATTTGCCCTGAGCGGGAGGTGGATGCGGTAGGTCCGATTAGACTCAAGCTCGCTTGCCCGCCTGTCGTGTCTTGGAGGTGGGTTGGCATCCTAGGGCTTTGTTATCGTGTTGGCATTAGGCCACTAGGGACACGATATGTTCTTCCTTTCGGAGGGAGTGCTCCCTATTGCCATTGACAGTGATGACCCCTTTGGTCCAGGCATCTTGAGCTTCAGGTAGGCCTAGTGGGGGACGACCTTGAAGCGAGCGAATGTTGTGCGACCTAGCAGCGTGTGGTAACCGTTGCGGAACGATACAATGTCGAAGATCAAGTCTTCGTTGTGGAAGTTATCGGGAGATCCGAACACAACCTTGAGTGTTATAGTGCTGGAGTAGCGGGATTCAATGCCCGGAATAACACCCTTGAAGGAAGTATTACTCGGTTTAATCCTGGATGGATCTATGCCCATCTTTTTCACCGTATCTGAGTAGATCAGATTAAGGCTACTTCCTCCATCCATGAGAACTCTGGTGAGGTGGTATACATCGATGATGGGATCTAAGATGAGGGTCACTGAACCTCCATGATGGACACTAGTCGGATGGTCCCTCCTATCGAAGGTGATCGGGCAAACCGACCATGGGATGAACTTTGGGGCTATAGGGTCTAAGGCGTAGACTTCCCGAAGGGCGCATTTCCTTCCCTTCTTCAGTATATGTATGACACACATCATGTTCATAGTTTTTACCTCTGGAGGGAATTGCTTTTGGCATCCATTGTTAGGGCCGTGGGGCTCCTCATTATCGTTGCCGCGTGGTCCTTTACCCTGTTCCTCGGCTGCTAACTTGCTAGCCTGTCGAAACACACAACATTGACGGTTGGTGTGTGTGGAAAGCTTTTCCTGGGTGCCATGGATCTGGCAGAGTCTCTCCATTATTTTGTCCAGTGCAGTAGGTCCATCCTTGTTCCCTTTAGAGGGCTTCCTTCGTTGGTCGAGCTTCGAGCTGCATAATCCGGCATTTACCAATGTATCATTGGCATCCCCATTGCTATGGTGACGCTTGTTTTTATTGCGTCATGGCTTGTCGTTTCCATCCCATGCTTCCGAGGTGCCCAGATCTTCATGATTATGACTACGGCGGTCTAGCCAGTTGTCTTCGCCTGCGCAAAAGCAAGTCATGAGTGTGGTAATGGTGGACATTGTCCTTGGTCTGTCCTGGCCGAGCTGTCGGGCCAACCATTCGTCCCAGATATTATGCCTGGAGGAGGATATTACCTCGGCATCCGGATAGTCATCTATTTTTTCTTGGTTAAGAACATGTTCCAAAACTGTCGGGCCGACTCTCCTTCCTTCTGGACGACATTGCTTAGGTCGGAGGAGTCTAGAGGTCGGACATAAGTGCCCTGGAAGTTAGATAGGAAGGCGTCCTCAAGATCCTCCCAACATCTAATGGAGTTTTACGGGAGGCTGTTTAACCAGTGTCTAGCTGGCCCCTTTAGCTTTAGAGGTAAGTACTTAATGGTGTGGAGGTCATCTCCCCTGGCCATATGTCTGTGTAGGAGAATGATGACCCACAAGTATAGGGGATCTATTGTAGTCCTTTTGATAAGTAAGAGTGTCGAACCCAACGAGGAGCAGAAGGAAATGGCAAGCAGTTTTTAGTAAGGTATCCTATGCAAACATTGAAAATATCGGTATCAGATAGTTTTGTGATACGATAATTTGTAACGAGTAACAAGTAATTGTTGGGTTCTACCGTCGGTGCATCGCATGCAAATCAAAATTTTCCTATGCGCAGAACAACCAAGAACATGCTACATAGATGGATCACAGACCGTTACTGCTAGACGCGCAGTGTCGTGCAGCAAAAGTAGAGTTAGGGCAACGCGTTCGTGTGGTCCGTCTCCTCCTCGTCCGACCTCCCACGAGCAACCAATCCGATCTCCCTCGAACCGCCGGTCGCCGGATCCCATGTACAGGTGCGCCGGAGCAGCGCAAGTGCACCGCCTCTAATGGTATCCGCGCGTGCAGGAGGAAGACCATGCCGAGAACTTTTATTTCTACACAAAAAACGACACCGAGGTAGTTATGTTGAAAACAGCGTCGGTCCGGGTTAGTTCTAATAAACTCATACCAAAATCATATGGAATTATTGTAAACATGGCATGAATACTTCATAAATTATAGATACGTTGGAGACGTATCAATCCCACGTACAGGTTCGCCGGAGCGGCGCAAGTGCACTACCTCTAATGGTATCCATGTGTGCAGGAGGAACATCGTGCGGCAGACTGCTAGATCTGATCACACAGTCGGCGGCGGCGAGTGGAGGTGGCTAGTTGCAACACATGCAAAGCCCTATTTATGGCACCAAAGTGATCAACCGGATGGGTGCGCGCACGTCCACTATATATAGGCATCCAACACGGGCTCAACTCTTGGGCCTCGCACAGATCCTAAAGCCCACGTGTTCCTTCCCTTAAGCACGTGACCCTTTAGGTTCTCATCCACTTGGTCGCGAGTTAGATCACATCTGACTCGACCGGTGGGTAGTGGCCTCTAGCAAGAAATGCCGACTCCAAGTGTCTGATGTAGCTGGTTAGGCGAACCTATACTTCACACTTATGTAGCCTTTGCCACACGATATATGTTGTCGTGCACAAGGCGATATGGTCATCCTTGTTGCAGCACGACCTCTTTCTCGTTCTGGTGAATCCGACCAACATTTGGATTATCTCATAATCCTCATCGCATGGCCATGCTTATCCATGTCGGATCACCCGAGGGGCCCAGAGTATATCTCTCCTGATCGGAGGGGCAAATCCCATCTTGCTCGACCATGTCTCGCACCATGGGTCTAGACAACCCCGAAACCTACCTTTGTAACTACCCAGTCATGGAGTAGCGTTTGGTCGTCCCAAAGCAAGTCTGTCACAATCCCGAGTACATATGCCAGCTCAGGTCTTAGGACATAGAACATATGTTGTACTAGAGACTCACAGATGACCTATCCCTGCATCTCGTAGTTGGGTATGTCCAACTTAGACCTTATCTCGACTCGGATCCGACTACGTGAAATGCGACCAGACCTTTCTGAGTCCATATAATCCGGCTAGCATTCAATGCTACATGGTCAATGAGACCGGACCATCCACCGTGTCATATGCTAGTCTAACTGGCTGCGCATCCACACAGCCCTTTTGACTAGGGACCATTTAGGACAGTCATCATACAATGCATAGTCTCACAAACAAGTCACATACTTGTTAATACACATCAGTCATAATGTCCAAGGACTATATTTATTCATAAACACATAGGAAATATCATCATACATGATTGCCTCTAGGGCATATCTCCAACAGTCTCCCACTTGCACTAGAGTCAATCAAATAGACACCGAATGCCCATAGCTCTAACGTGCCTCTCATGCTTGGGTTGTGGAAGCGGCTTAGTCAACGAATCTACAACATTTGCATCCATGTGAATCTTGCATAAATTAGTATCACCTTTCTCTATGAGCTTTCGTATCAGGTGATATCTTTGGTCTATGTGCCTGGTCTTGTGGTGTTGTCTCGGCTCCTTGGCCTGTGTGATCGCACCTGAATTATCACAATAAAGGTCCAACGGTTTTGACCAGCCCGAGAACACACAAACATCTTCCAGGAACTTCCTAATCTAAACACCTTCCTTTGCGGCTTCACAAGCTGCAATGTATTTGGCCTCTATTGTGGAGTCGTCCACCGTATCTTGCTTGGAACTCGTCTAGCTCACTGCTCCTCCATTCATGACATACAATAATCCAGTTTGCGATCGAACGTCATCCCTATCGGTTTGAAACTAGCATCAATGTAACCCTTTATGTAGAGCTCCTCCTCACCTCCATAAACTAGGAACATCTCTTTAGTCCTTTTCAGGTACTTCAAGATAGTTTTCACCGCTGGCCAGTGACTCTCACCTGGGTCGGCCTGGTATCTGCTTGTTAAGCTTATTGCATAGGCAACATCAGGTCATGTACATAGCATGGCATACATGATGGATCCAATTGCCGAGGCATCTGGAATCTGACTCATCCGGTTTTGCTCATCAGAAGTCGTAGGACTCTAAGTCTTGCTTAGCCTTATACCATGTGAGATGGGTAAGAACCCTTTCTTGGCCTCACTCGTGTTGAACCTCTTCAACACTTTGTCTATGTACGTGCTCTGGCTTAAGCCGAGCAGCCTCCTCGATCTATCTCTATAGATCTTGATGCCTAAAATGTACACTGTCTCTCCAAGGTCTTTCATCGAAAACTTGCCATTCAATAATTCCTTGACTGAGTTCAGCATCGAAACATCATTTCCGATCAGCAGTATGTCATCCAGATACAAGATCAAAAATACTATCGAGCTCCCACTAGACTTCTTGTATAAACAATAGTCCTCTTCATTCTTGATGAAACCAAGGTCAATGATGACTTCATCAAAATGAATGTTCCAACTCCGAGCTACTTGCCTCAATCCATAAATGGATCTCTTGAGCTTGCATATTTTACCAGCATTAGTTGGATCGACAAAACCTTTGGGTTGTATCATGTATACATCCTCTTTTAAATTTCCATGAGGGAAAGCCGTTTTGACATCCATCTGCCATATCGCATAATCGAAATATGCAGCTATAGCTAGTATGATCCTCGTTGACTTTAGCATCGCTACCGGCGAGTAGGCCTCGTCATAGTCAATACCTTAAACTTGTCCATAACCTTTAGCGACAAGCCGAGCTTTGTGGATCTGAGCATTTCCTTCCACATCGTTTTTCTTCTTAAAGACCCATTTGCAACCAATGGCAACTATGCCAGGTGGCGGATCAACCAAGTCCCAGACTTGATTGTCATCCATGGACTTTAACTCGGATCTCATGGCCTCTAGCCATACCTCGGAATCTGGGATCACCATCGCTTCCGCATACGTGGCCGGCTCGTCGCTTTCTAGCAACAAAACATCGCACACTCTGTGCAATCTTTTCGACCTTCGTGGCTTCGGTGCCGATTCCACTACAGGTTCTCTGACCGACTCTGGTGTGATCTCATCACCAACCGAGTTGTTCCCGAGCGGCTCTCGAATTTCTTCGAGTCGCACCGTTCTCCCACTGGATCCCGACTGAGAAACTATTTCTCTGGGACAACCCCATTCCGAGCAACAAACACTTTGTTCTCTTCTCAGTTGTAGAAGTTATATCCGAAGGTTTCCCTTAGATACCCCACGAATATACATTTATCCAACTTGGGTGCGAGCTTGTCCGACATGAGTCACTTGAAAAATGCTTCACAACCCCAAATCTTTAGAAAAGACAAACTAGGACTCTTCCCAGTCCACACCTCATGTGGTGTTGTCGGGACCCCGATCCTAAGTTATGTGATTCCATACTGTAACAAGCCACATCACTTTGCGGCCTCACGCACGGTACTCCACAGCTGCCACCTTACCATGGCCGGGACCGTTTGTGTCTTTTGGCTCACGTATGTCAACATGTCGCTAGCAATCACACAACAAAGAACCCGGGCCGACATGACTAGTCATAGAACCCAAGTGGCACATCCGTACGGAAACAGGCATACATAACCCAGCAATGCAGGTGTCGGTCTCAAGCATGTGTAGATGAGTCATAGTAAGCTACAAGGACTCCATTACGTCGCGAGACACGAATGTCATCACTGCACGTAGACGAGTCGTAGCAGGCTACGTGGACTCCATTACACTGCGAGACATTTCCCCGAAGGAACAGACACAGCAGCAGAGAAGGATACATGCCGGTCAATCAATGTGTCCGGAGCAGTAGCAAGCTACCATGGCTCAGTGGAAGCACAAAGAGGCAGTTTCCCGTAAAGAGTACTACTACAGGCACACGACTAGGTGTCGGATCCCATACATACCGTTGCACGTCACACATACGCACGACATGCCCGATATGCATAGATACAACCATGGCATCACAACATAACCATATAATAGCATGACTTTTATTTAAGAGGCTCAGACGAGCCTTGCATAATATGTTCATACAGACAGGGGTCACATGACCCGGCACTCAAGTCATACAAACATAGTCATACAAGCCAGCGGAAACTTAAGTTGTCTGAGTACAGACGGCAAAATATAAAAAGAGGCACACGGCCTGATTATCTACAGCCCACCACACGGGCAAGATCGTAGCTGGGACACCAGCTATTCGGCATCGTCAACGTCTAGATAGAACCCACCTGATGGGTCCTGGTTTTCCTCTGCAACATTAATTAAGCAAGGATGAGTACAATCGTACTCACCAAGTCTTTAAAACAGACCTAGTCTATTTATGCCCATGTATCAACAAGGGGTGGTGGAGTTTATGCAGAAAGCCAGCTTTGACTCATGGCTAACCTATACTACTCAGTTTTACACTCTTTGTTACAATTTTACTTATCGCACACGAGTCCACTAACTCCATCTCAATACACCACCATGGACTCACCTTCCCCTTCCGGAAGCGTGCCATCCACGGTACTCACACTTGTCTTGAGATTTTTAGAAGTCTCCATTTGATTATCTATGAACAGCATAAGTTCTCCAAGTAGTCCATATCCGAGGACGCGGCTATTCGAATAGTTTCATAACCCTGCAGGGGTGTACTTCTTCACACACGCTCTCGCCACTTATCGTTGTGTGCTTATAAAACCATGCACCTCGGCAACCTTCAAGCGGATGCCCAGCGAGGGAGTCGGCCACGACCGTCAATCACATAAGACCTCTAGTCCAGGCTACCGCCTATTTGAGACTGAACCCGCACGGAAGTCCGGCCGAAGTTTCCGCTACGGTCCCAAATGATGTGCGCAGGGTTCCCAAGCCCACCATTCGGGTGACCCTTGGTACACCGTGCCACTGCCTACCGCGTCATAACCCACCCCGAGGGTCAGCGCTACGCACGGCCTCCAGCATGCTATAAACACCAGAAACTACTTGCAATACCTGGACCAAGGACTAAGCGACTGATAAGTCGAGAGGGTCAGTTAAGTATCCTAACGTGTGGTAGTATCTAGTCTTGGATCACAAACACGGAACCCAGTTCCTAAGAACGGTCCCAATGAGACAACCCACTATGTACTCCTCCATAGCCTCTCATCGCTACCTTTACCAAATCGTATTCATTATAAGCTCATCACATCGGTCAACACTGTTTCACTCAGTTCATCACCCAGATGAATCCGACTTGACACAACTCTAAGCATAGCAAGCATAGCAGGCAAAGTAAGCTAAGCACATCATGGCACAAGCATCTACCAGGTATGCTAGGTTGCAAGGTTTAGCTATTTACTATGACAAGATCAGGTCATGCATAAGAATAGGATCATCTACCGTGTATAACTGACATGTGATCGTTTGTCCTAATGCAATAAACGAGAGCAGGAGCGAGAGAGTGGGATGTTATCGGAATGATCAATGAGGTTGCTTGTCTTGCTGGGTTGCGGAAGAGTTCTCTCTTTCGTCAGGGTATGGAGTAGTATCCTCCGGATTGGGGCCTACCACAACGCAGATGAAACATTCAATACAAGCAGATGCAACAATATGATGCATGATCATGGCATGATAGTATGCATGGATGAGCTAATGTAACTAGTGATCATGTCAATTTGAAATGCATTTGAATATAGGTTCAAAGTTGTTCTCATTTCAAATTCTATATATTGACCTAATGCTAAAATGTCCATGTTCACTTATTTAGGTTGCTCTAACATGCATGAGAATAGCACCATTGGATTCATTGGATTTTTCTGATAAATTTTCATATACAAATTATTTTCATCTGAGTTACAGATTAATTTATATGATTTTTCAAAGTTTTAAATAATTTCTGGAATTATTTTTAAATAGGAAATTGACTTATTGCATCAGCATGATGTCATGATGACATCAGCTGGTCAGCTGATCCGGCCCAGAGTCAAACCTGACATGTGGGGTCCACATGTCAGTGTCTGGTTAATTTAATTAGCTGATTAAAACTAATCCTATTTTAATTAACTAACTGGGCCCACCTGTCAGTGTTTAATTAACTTAATTAATTAAAATGTTTAATTAACTCTAATCCCTAATTAACCAGGGGCTGGCCCCACCTGTCAGGGGTCAAACCCCGTGGTCAAACTGACCAGGGCCACCGGCATTGAGCCGCCGGCGACTCCAGGAACGGCGGAGGGGCTCGGAAACCCACCTCCGGCGACCAAATCCACGGCGGATGGCACCTATCTACTCAGCGTCGACGCGCACATCCATTCCGACCCTTCCCACGAGCTGGGGTGGTCGGAATCGACGTCGGCGATGAGCTGGGCGGCGGCCGGAGCTCGGGCGAGCTCGGGCTCGTCGAACCAGGGCACGTCAAGGCTTCTACTTGGCACTAGCAGCAACTGCGTGACTCCGCAAGCTTAATGGTGGCCTCGGAAGGTCCAACCGATCACTGGAACGCGACCGGCGACGAGCTCAGGCGGCGGCGCCATTCGGGCACCGATGGAATCCGAGTCTAGGGCGCGAGATAGAAGGGGGAAAAGGGCGGGAAAGATCAGGGGCTCACTGCGGATCCAGGGGCGTCGAAAGCGGGCTCGGGGACGGTCGGAATCAACGGCAAGCTTCGATTTCCCCTTCGGCAACCCGAGGAGGAAGAAGACGGCGCAGCGACGACAGAGATCTTCCGGCGACGCGTGGCTCAGCTAGGAGGTAGAGGGGGTTCGGGCGGAGTGTTTGGCTGGCTCAGATGGGCTCGGGGTTGGCTAGGGCGACGGCACGACGGCGAGGAGCGGGGCGGCCATGGCGGGAGCAGAGAGGGAAATGCGCGAGGGAGAGAGAGAGCGCGCGGGAGAGAAGAGAGAAGAGGGGGCCACGGCGGCGAGGTGCTTCGCACTGGCGCCCTCCCAGCCCTCCAGCAAGGTGCCAGGCAGGAAGGAGGTGGCCGGCGCGCGGCGACCATGCTCCCGGCGTCCTTCTGGCGCGAGGAGGACGACGACTGGCACCGGTTCGCTCCTGGGCCGGGCCTGCTACAGTGCTGGGCCATAGGTAAGTCTCCTCTCTCTCTTTTCTTTTTCCTTTATTTCTGATTTCTTTTGACATTTGTTTATTTCTTGCAGGTCCAAATAACTTTCAAATTATCCCCAAATGTTCTTCTAAAAAGTAGTCTGGATATTTCAAACTTGTGACTGAACTTTCAAATTATTTTGAAAAGAAAAATGTTAATAATGAAATATTTATCATTTTCAGGGGCTTTAATCATTGGTTTTAAATTATTTCTGAAGTTCAAATCACATGAATGACCCCTGATACAGGTTTGCCCATAATTATCATACATGGGGAACATTTTTAATGGGTATTTTGGATTTGTTGAAAATCCATCAAGTTGAATTACCTTATTTCATTAGGTGCTTGGGGTTTCTTTCCTTCTCCCCAAGTCAACGTAATGCAATGATGATGAATGATGATGCAAGCACAAGACCAACCTAAGACACTTGCTAGGGTTGTGACAACTCACCCCCACTCGAAAGAATCTCGTCCCGAGATTTTGAAATCATCGGGAAGAGTGCGGGGTACTCTAGTCAAAGACGATCTTCTCTTTCCCATGTCGCCTCCTTTTCAGAATGGTGTGACCATTGAACCTTAAGAAACTTGATGTTCCGACACCGAGTGGTACGCTCAGCCTGGTCGAGAATACGAACAGGATATTCTCGATATGAAAGGTTATCTTGGAGATCGAGCGCTTCGTGGTCCACTTCTCGGACAGGGTCCGAAAAGCAACGCCTGAGTTGAGAGACGTGGAAGACATCATGAACTTTGGAAAGATGCGAAGGAAGTTCCAATTGGTAGGCAACCTCTCCTCGTTTAGCAAGAATGCGAAAAGGTCCAATGTAACGAGGAGCCAACTTGCCTTTGATACCGAATCGATGGGTACCCTTCAGAGGTGTAACCCGAAGGTAAGCCTTCTCGTCAACTTCATAAGTCACAGACTTATGATGACGGTCATATTGACATTTTTGACGGGATTGGGCTGTTTTCAACTTTTCATGAATAACGCGAACTTGCTCTTCTGCATCCTGGATCATGTCCGGGCCAAAGAGTTGCCTCTCTCCGGTTTCTGACCAGTTAAGAGGTGTTCGACATTTTCGTCCATAGAGAACTTCAAAAGGGGCTTTGCCCAAGCTTGATTGATAACTATTGTTATAAGCAAATTTGGCAAATGGAAGGCAGTTCTCCCAATTCATACCGAAAGATATAACACAAGCTCGGAGCATGTCTTCGAGAATTTGATTGACTCGCTCAACTTAACCACTTGATTGAGGGTGGAAAGCAGTGCTAAAGGATAGATGAGTCCCCATGGCAGTTTGAAAACTTTCCCAAAATCGGGAAGTAAAGATACTTCCGCGGTCTGAGTTAATCTCCAAGGGAACACCATGAAGAGAAATTATTCGAGAAACGTATAACTCCGCTAGCTGACTAGCAGTAATGCTTTCCCGAACAGGAAGAAAATGAGCCACTTTGGAGAGACGATCAATGACTACGAATATAGCATTGTTCCCTCTCTTGGTCCTGGGAAAACCGGTGATGAAATCCATACCAACCTTATCCCATTTCCATTCAGGAATGGCTAAGGGTTGAAGGGTGCCAGCAGGCCTTTGATGTTCTGCTTTCACACGACGACAAACGTCGCAATTAGCAACATACTGAGCAATTTATCTCTTCATCATGGTCCACCAGAACCTCTGACGTAGGTCCTGATACATCTTGGTACTACCCGGATGAATTGTGAGAGGAGAATCATGAGCCTCCTTAAGAATCAGCTGTCTTAGACGGGTGCTCTTGGGAACCACCAACCCATTCTGAAAGAACACCACACCTCCATCATCCTTAGAGAAATCCTTAGCGTTTCCGCTAACGATATTTTTCTTAATCCGAGATATCCCTTTGTCATATCTCTGGACAGCTACTATTTGATCCTTAAGAGTAGGTTTCGCCACCAAGTTGGACAGGAATCCTTGAGGAACAATGTGAAGTTTTAACTTCCAGAATTCCTCATAGAGAAACGGTTGACCTTGTTGTAACATCAGATTGTTACAATAAGACTTACGACTTAGTGCATCAGCCATGACATTGGCTTTCCCCGGGGTGTAAGTTATCCCTAAGTCGTAATCTGTAATCAACTCTACCCACCGTCTTTGCCTGAGATTCAAATCTGGCTGGGTGAAGATATATTTCAGACTTTGGTGATCAGTGTATATCTCGCAACGATTACCCAGGAGGTAATGTCGCCATGTCTTTAGTGCATGGACTACAGCTGCAAGCTCAAGATCATGTGTTGGATAGTTATCCTCATGTGGACGCAACTGTCGAGATGCGTATGCAATCACATGACGATCTTGCATGAGAATGCAACCTAATCCTTGTCGCGAGGCGTCGCAATAGATAATAAAGTCCTTAGAAAAATCTGGTGGCACCAGAACGGGAGCAGAGGTCAGTCGTCTTTTCAACTCCTGAAAACTATGCTCGCATTGTGGGGTCCACTCGAACTTCTTATCTTTCTTGAGGAGTTCAGTCAGAGGTTTCGCAACCTTGGAGAAATTCTCAACAAAGCGGCGACAATAGCTCGCTAAGCCAAGGAAACTCCGCACTTTCTTAACCGATTCAGGTTGAGTCCAATCAAGGACGGCCTGAACTCTCTCGGGATTGACAGCAATACCTTTGCCAGAAATCACGTGGCCCAAATAGGTCACTTCCGGCAACCAGAATTCACACTTGGAGAATTTGGCATATAGGCGATGCTCTCGAAGTTTCATCAATACCAGCCTTAGATGCTCGGCATGTTCTTGTTCGTTCTTCGAGTAGATGAGTATGTCATCGAGGTATACCACGATGAACTTATCCAAATACTCCATGAAGATCGAATTCATCAGACGAGAGAAGGTAGCTAGGGCATTGGTTAAACCGAAGGACATGACGGTGTACTCGTATTGGCCATAACGAGTGACAAAAGCCATTTTCGGAATGTCCCCGTTTCTAATTCTGATTTGATGGTATCCCAACCTCAAATCCATTTGGAAAAGACGGAGGATCCAGCGAGTTGATCGTACAAATCGTTGATCCTAGGGAGCGGATACTTGTTTTTGATGGTGACCAAATTCACCGGTTGGTAATCCACAACCATCCGATCCGATCCATCCTTCTTCTTAACAAAGAGGACGGGGCAAGCCCAAGGAGAAGAACTAGGACGAATGAAACCTTTCTTCAAAGCTTCATCGAGTTGGGTTTTTAGCTCGGCTAGTTCTAAGGGTGCCATCTTATAGGGTCTTCTGGCTATTGGAACTGTCCCTGGAATAAGTTCTATCACGAACTCAACATCTCTGACAGGTGGAACACCTGGCAGTTCTTCTGGAAAGACATCCGGAAAATCACGGATTACCGAAATATCTTCTAGCTCGGGGAGAGGGCTTGCATTTAAGGAATAGAGTTGGCGCTTGTTTGTTCGAGTAGACACATTAACTATCTCTCCCGAGGGATGTGTAAGTTGAACATTCCTAGAGTGAGTATAATTCTTGGCATAGTGGGCTTTCATCCAATCCATACCTAGAATGATATTGATGTCCGAAGACTTAAGAGCTATCAAGGATGCTAGGAATACTAGTCTATCCACCAGAATTGCATTGTCATGGCTCACTCTAGAAGTTTGCCATTTTGATCCAGGAGTCCGAAATACTAAAGGAGTGGGCATGTCATAGAAAGACATGTTATGCAGCTGTGCATAACCTTCTGAGATGAATGAATGAGATGCCCCAGTATCAAATAGAACAGATGCTGGATGGCTATTAACAAGAAGCGTACCTAGAATGACATTAGGGTCTTCAAGAGCTTCTTCAGCAGACACATAATTAACTCGCCCACGGGTAGGAGTTGGCTTCACATAGAAGGCTTTCCCTTGTTTTCCGCGTCCAGCGGGCTTGGCATTATTCTGGGGACATTCACGAGAATAATGTCCCGGTTCTCCACACTTGTAGCATACCACCGTAGCACGAGGGGCAACATTTACTTGTGGTCCTCCAAATGGTCTAGGTGGAGGGTTTAACTGAACTGGACGAGGTGCCTGGAAGGATGGCCTCGCAGTGTACCTTGCCGGCATAGCTGCATTGGGTACCCATATTCGGCGCTTGTTGGGTCCTGAACCCGATGCAGGGTTGAAGTCACGGTTATGTCTCCTTGTGGCCTCGTAGTCAGTCTGTTCGGACTCAGCATTGATAGCTTTATTGACGAGAGCCTAGAAGGTGGTGCACTCGTGCAGACGAAGATCTCGGCGAAGCTCAGCGTTAAGTCCCTTGTGGAACCTAGCCTGCTTCTTAGCATCAGTTGAGACTTCCTCTGGAGCATAGCGAGCAAGATTACCAAACTCGCAACTGTATGCATCCACTGACAATCTGCCCTAGGTGAAGGCGCAGAATTCCTCTCTCTTGCGGTCCATCAGCCCTTCCGGGATGTGATGGAGACGAAATGCGGCGCTAAACTCTGCCCAGGTTGGTGCAGGTCCCTGGGGACGCATAGCCTCATAGCTTTCCCACCATAGGTTGGCAGGTCCCTCCAGAAAGTATGTCGCAAAGGTCACCTTGTTGGCCTCTGAAACATTTGCAGCTCGCATCTTGCGTGACATACTGGTCAACCAATCATCCACATCGAGGGGCTCGATCGAGTGATGGTACTTAGGCAGACACAGTTTAATGAAGTCACCAAGTGACACTCCATCATGGTGATCATTGCGGGGAGCGCGAGCAGTGTTCTGTTCAATCCTCTCC
This sequence comes from Hordeum marinum, assembly GCA_022496015.1. NCBI lineage: Eukaryota > Viridiplantae > Streptophyta > Magnoliopsida > Poales > Poaceae > Hordeum > Hordeum marinum. The sequence goes on from CM039673.1 coordinate 229,541,058, forward strand.
AACAGCCTGTTGGTCTCCCTCTTATTCCTTTCAGCTTCTAGCATCACCTCCGCTAGAGATGGTGCTCGTGGCAGCTCTTCTTGCCTTGGCTGGCTACTCTCGCCTTGCTCATGAGCATGCACGGGGTTGTTCCTAGTTGACACCATCCTGAGGGAAACAATCCACAGCTTAGATATAGAGAACAACAACTCTAAGACATGAGATAAGGAATGCACTGATCAACATGGCATGTAGGATAAACACCAATCAACATGGTAAAACAACTACCATATGAACATTAGGTTTCATACACATCATGACTTTGTTCAGTACAAACCCAAGCTGAAAACAACTACGGAGAGATGACACAACTCATCGGAGGCATTACAAGCATCCTATACATTATCTATCTACACCTCCGGAACTCAACTCTCGACCTTGATCATACCCCACCAGACACGCAGGACTGTGGCGATACAACTACTACCATACTAGGTCTAACATCCACGTACTCAAACATCACCGTAGAATGCCTCGTACAGGTTACCCCCATGACCTGGGAGCTGAACCTGAGGATCTGGAAATACTCTAGCCTGGGATCCCTGGAAACCATAAGGACACGGGTGTGGCCTTGGTCCCCTTGTCGGCGGCAACAGCGGTCCTCGAAGAGGGGTGATGCCTCCAACATCAGGCCAGTCTACGTGTGCTGGCAAATGAGTCCGCGATGGAGTCAGCATCTCCAAGTCTCCATAGCCTGTCTGCACGACAGGTGCCAACTGCGTCAAGGCTGTCCTAAGGCGTGCACGGGTAGCATAGAGCTCCATGCGAAGGGCACGTGCATCACGATCCCTGTTCTCCAACATCTGAGCGGTCACCTACAGTCTAGGGTCTTCATGAGAATGATCAAAGTAGGCTGCACTGAGATATCCATCCTCTCCTCCCATGGAAGCAGGAACATAGCAGAACTCCGTGTTCTGAAGCAGACCATGGTGAAACCTCATGATAGTCAGCATGGTGTATGCGGCTTCCTGAACGGCCATATCTATGGTAACTCCCAATCCATGAGTAGAGTGAAGCGGCTCTGCAGCTCCAGGATATGAAGGATATATCCTAACGGTACACAAATACTGACTCTGGTTGAAATCTCGATACTGCTCCTCCACTGTGTACTCTGGGTACCAGCGATATCCAGCCTCCATCATCACTCTAACCAACATGTCCGTGTGACCCGGCACATCGATGCACCTGGTCAGACGGACCACCTGACGGAAAGGACGAGAGGGCATCTGAAACAGAGTATGATGCAAAGACATTAGAGATCCTAGCAGAAATTGGACAGCATAACGGCTGTAATTGCTCAACAAAAAATTTGAGACAATTGAAAACAGATTGGAAAGGCATAACCACTTGACTATCTAGACTCAAATCTCTTCTCCATCTGTTTGTCACACCAACAACACTAAAATAACTGCACTTATTCACAAGCAAGCTAGCTATTGGTCCATGGCTAGTAACTCGTCATCCTAAGCAATAGATGAGAATCCTAGTTCCTATCCCCGTAGAAAAGATGAGAATGACCCAGCATAGAATAACTTGGGAAGAGGAGTAAAAAGAGCCTTACGTTCCCTTCCACAATCAATTCCCCTACTTATCTATAGTGTTTCTAGACTCAACTTCGACCGGTTTGGCTTGGTAGTCCTATAGTTAGTCAGGCTCTGATACCAACGTTGTCGGGACCCCGATCCTAAGTTATATGATTCCATACTGTAACAAGCCACATCACTTTGCGGCCTCACGCATGGTACTCCACGGCTGCCACCTTACCTTGGCCGGGACCGTTTGCGTCTTTTGGCTCACGTATGTGAACATGTCGCTGGCAATCACACAACAAAGAACCCGGGCCGACATGACTAGTCATAGAACCCAAGTGGCACATCCGTACGGAAACAGGCATACATAACCCAGCAATGCAGGTGTCGGTCTCAAGCGTGTGTAGATGAGTCATAGCAAGCTACAAGGACTCCATTACGTCGCGAGACACGAATGTCATCACGGCACGTAGACGAGTCGTAGCAGGCTACGTGGACTCCATTACACTGCGAGACATTTCCCCGAAGGAACAGACATAGCAGCAAAGAAGGATACATGCCGGTCAATCAATATGTCCGAGCAGTAGCAAGCTACCATGGCTCGGTGGAAGCACAAAGAGGCAGTTTCCCGTAAAGAGTACTACTACAGGCACACGACTAGGTGTCGGATCCCATACATACCGTTGCACGTCACACGTACGCACGACATGCCCGATATGCATAGATACAACCATGGCATCACAACATAACCATATAATAGCATGACTTTTATTTAAGAGGCTCAGACGAGCCTTGCATAATATGTTCATACAAACAGGGATCACATGACCCGGCACTCAAGTCATACAAACATAGTCATACAAGCCAGCGGAAACTTAAGCTGTCTGAGTACAGACGGCAAAATATAAAAAGAGGCACACGGCCTGACTATCTACAGCCCACCACACGGGCAAGATCGTAGCTGGGACACCAGCTATTCGGCATCGTCAACGTCTAGATAGAACCCACCTGATGGGTCCTGGTTTTCCTCTACAACATTAATTAAGCAAGGATGAGTACAATCGTACTCAGCAAGTCTTTAAAACAGACCTAGTCTATTTATGCTCATGTATCAACAAGGGGTGGTGGAGTTTATGCAGAAAGCCAGCTTTGACTCATGGCTAACCTATACTACTCAGTTTTACGCTCTTTGTTACAATTTTACTTATCGCACACGAGTCCACTAACTCCATCTCAATACACCACCATGGACTCACCTTCCCCTTCCGGAAGCGTGCCATCCACGGTACTCACACTTGTCTTGAGATTTTTAGAAGTCTCCATTTGATTATCTATGAACAGCATAAGTTCTCCAAGTAGTCCATCACCGAGGACGTGGCTATTCGAATAGTTTCATAACCCTGCAGGGGTGTACTTCTTCACACATGCTCTCGCCACTTATCGCTGTGTGCTTATAAAACCATGCACCTCGGCAACCTTCAAGCGGATGCCCAGCGAGGGAGTCGGCCACGACCATCAATCACATAAGACCTCTAGTCCAGGCTACCGCCTATTTGAGACTGAACCCGCATGGAAGTCCGGCCGAAGTTTCCGCTACGGTCCCAAACGATGTGCGCAGGGTTCCCAAGCCCACCATTTGGGTGACCCTTGGTACATCGTGCCACTGCCTACCGCGTCATAACCCACCCCGAGGGTCAGCGCTACGCACGGCCTCTAGCATGCTATAAACACCAGAAACTACTTGCAATACCTGGACCAAGGACTAAGCGACTGATAAGTCGAGAGGGTCAGTTAAGTATCCCAACGTGTGGTAGTATCTAGTCTTGGATCACAAACACGGAACCCAGTTCCTAAGAACGGTCCCAATGAGACAACCCACTATGTACTCCTACATAGCCTCTCATCGCTACCTTTACCAAATCGTATTCATTATAAGCTCATCACATCGGACAACACTGTTTCACTCAGTTCATCACCCAGATGAATCCGACTTGACACAACTCTAAGCATAGCAAGCATAGCAGGCAAAGTAAGCTAAGAACATCATGGCACAAGCATCTACCAGGTATGCTAGGTTGCAAGGTTTAGCTATTTACTATGACAAGATCAGGTCATGCATAAGAATAGGATCATCTACCGTGTATAACTGACATGTGATCGTTTGTCCTAATGCAATAAATGAGAGCAGGAGCGAGAGAGTGGGATGTTATCGGAATGATCAATGAGGTTGCTTGCCTTGCTGGGTTGCGGAAGAGTTCTCTCCTTCGTCAGGGTATGGAGTAGTATCCTCCGGATTGGGGCCTACCGCAACGCAGATGAAACATTCAATACAAGCAGATGCAACAATATGATGCATGATCATGGCATGATAGTATGCATGGATGAGTTAATGTAACTAGTGATCATGTCAATTTGAAATGCATTTGAATATAGGTTCAAAGTTGTTCTCATTTCAAATTCTATATATTGACCTAATGCTAAAATGTCCATGTTCACTTATTTAGGTTGCTCTAACATGCATGAGAATAGCACCATTGGATTCATTGGATTTTTCTGATAAATTTTCATATACAAATTATCTTCATCTGAGTTACAGATTAATTTATATGATTTTTCAAAGTTTTAAATAATTTCTAGAATTATTTTTAAATAGGAAATTGACTTATTGCATCAGCATGATGTCATGATGACATCAGCTGGTCAGCTGATCCGGCCGAGAGTCAAACCTGACATGTCGGGTCCACATGTCAGTGTCTGGTTAATTTAATTAGCTGATTAAAACTAATCCTATTTTAATTAACTAACTGGGCCCACCTGTCAGTGTTTAATTAACTTAATTAATTAAAATGTTTAATTAACTCTAATCCCTAATTAACCAGGGGCTGGCCCCACCTGTCAGGGGTCAAACCCCGTGGTCAAACTGACCAGGGCCACCGGCATTGAGCCGCCGGCGACTCCAGGAACGGCGGAGGGGCTCGGAAACCCACCTCCGGCGACCAAATCCACGGCGGATGGCACCTATCTACTCAGCGTCGACGCGCACGTCCATTCCGACCCTTCCCACGAGCTGGGGTGGTCGGAATCGACGCCGGCGATGAGCTGGGCGGCGGCCGGAGCTCGAGCGAGCTCGGGCTCGTCGAACCAGGGCACGTCAAGGCTTCTACTTGGCACTAGCAGAAACTGCGTGACTCCGCAAGCTTAATGGTGGCCTCGGAAGGTCCAACCGATCACCAGAACGCGACCGGCGACGAGCTCAGGCGGCGGCGCCATTCGGGCTCCGATGGAATCCGAGTCTAGGGCGCGAGATAGAAGGGGGAAAGGGGGGAAAGATCAGGGGCTCACTGCGGATCCAGGGGCGTCGAAAGCGGGCTCGGGGACGGTCGGAATCGACGGCGAGCTTCGATTTCCCCTCCGGCAACCCGAGGTGGAAGAAGACGGCGCAGCGACGACAGAGATCTTCCGGCGACGCGTGGCTCAGCTAGGAGGTAGAGGGGGTTCGGGCGGAGCGTTTGGCTGGCTCAGATGGGCTCGGGGTTGGCTAGGGCAACGACACGACGGCGAGGAGCGGGGCGGCCATGGCGGGAGCAGAGAGGGAAATGCGCGAGGGAGAGAGAGAGCGCGCGGGAGAGAAGAGAGAAGAGGGGGCCACGGCGGCGAGGTGCTTCGTGCTGGCGCCCTCCCAGCCCTCCAGCAAGGTGCCAGGTAGGAAGGAGGTGGCCAGCGCGCGGCAACCACGCTCCCGGCGTCCTTCTGGCACGAGGAGGACGACGAGTGGCACCGGTTCGCTCCTGGGCCGGGCCTGCTACATTGCTGGGCCACAGGTAAGTCTCCTCTCTCTCTTTTGTTTTTCCTTTATTTCTGATTTCTGATTTCTTCTGACATTTGTTTATTTCTTGCAGGTCCAAATAACTTTCAAATTATCCCCAAATGTTCTTCTAAAAAGTAGTCTGGATATTTCAAACTTGTGACTGAACTTTCAAATTATTTTGAAAAGAAAAATGTTAATAATGAAATATTTATCATTTTCGGGGGCTTTAATCATTGGTTTTAAATTATTTCTGAAGTTCAAATCACATGAATGACCCCTGATACAGGTTTGCCCATAATTATCATACATGGGGAACATTTTTAATGGGCATTTTGGATTTGTTGAAAATCCATCAAGTTGAATTACCTTATTTCATTAGGTGCTTGGGGTTTCTTTCCTTCTCCCCAAGTCAACTTAATGCAATGATGATGAATGATGATGCAAGCACAAGACCAACCTAAGACACTTGCTAGGGTTGTGACAGGTGTCTTGTCTACGGATTTAGATTGTACCCTATTAAGTGTGAAAGCTGCAGTTTCTATAGCATGTCCCCAGAAAGACAAGGGTAAATACGATTTGCTCATCATCGACCGGACCATGTCCAAAAAGGTTCGATTTCTCCGTTCTGACACACGTTTCTCTGCGGCGTACCAGGAGGTGTGAGATGAGGAACTATACCTCGGCTTTTCAGATGATTATCAAACTCCTGGCTCATGTACTCACCTCCATAATCTGATCGTAGAAGTTTTATCGTCTTGCCGAGCTGATTTTCAACCTCGTTCTGAAACTCTTTGTACTTTTCAAAATTGTCCGACTTGTGTCTCATCAAATAGATATACCCATACCTACTCAAGTCGTCGGTAAAAGTCACGAAGTACTGATAGCCACATCTGGCCGTTGTGCTCATTGGACCACACACATCACTGTGTATAAGATCCAAGAGCTCGGATGCCCTCTCACAACTCTTTGCAAAAGGAGACTTAGTCATTTTGCCTAGCAAGCATGATGCTCATGTCTCGAACGACCCAAAGTCGGACGAAGTTAGGAGTCCATCATCATGGAGCTTCTTCATGCGTTTCAGACTAATGTGTCCAAGTCGGCAATGCCAGAAGTAAGTCGGATTTATCTTATTAGGCTTATGCCTCTTGACATTCACGTTATAGACTGGTTCCGTTTCCAGATTTAAAATAAATAGCCCATCTACTATGGGTGCACAGCCATGGAACATTCCATTCAAATAAAATGAACAACCATTGTCCTTTATATTGAATTCATAACCTTGACTCGACAAGCATGAGGCAGAAATAATGTTCCTAGTAAGTGCAGGAATGTAATAACAATTATTCAATTCCAAATTAATCCAGAAGGAAGCTTGAGCTGCATTGCATTGACCTCCAATTCAGCAACTCTTGCTTTATTGCCGACCCGTATGTCAAACTCCCCTTTTGCCACACGCAGAGTTCTTACCAACCCCTGGATCGATTTGCAAATATGAACAACCGATCCGGTATCAAATACCCAAGAGCTACTAGGTATGTCAGCAAGGTAAATGTCTATAACATATGTAACAAGTGTACCTTTGCCTGAAGAAGCATCTCATGCCTTCTTCTCGTGCTTACCAAGCCACTGCTATAGTTCTTCTTCCAGTGACCAGCTTCCTTGCAGTGAAAGAAAATGGTCTTTGAGTTCGGTCCGGAATTTGGCTCAGCGGCGGAGACAACCTTCTCTGTGCCCTTTCCCTTACCCTTTTTCTTGGACCAACTCTTCTTGAACTTTGCCGAGTTCTGCACCATCAACACTTGATGCGTGCCTTTCTTAATATCTTGCTCTGCCACCTTGAGCATCCCAAGCAATTCAGTGAGCTTCTTATCCATGCCGTGCATATGATAGTTCATACGAACGTCCAATAGCTAGGTGGAAGAGAACTCAAAATTGCATTCGTGGACAGCTCGTCCCCAAGTGGGAGGCCTAACCGATCCAAAGCTTGCACATACCCGATCATCTTGATCACATGCGGGCTTAGTGGATCACCCTCCTTCATCTTACAATCCGTCAAGGACTGCCAAATGTTGAACCTTTCGGTCCTAGCCTGCACTTGAAACATGCTCTTCAAACTCTCGATCATATCAAAAGCTTGAATGTTTTCGAAATGTTGTTGCAAACTGGGCTCCATACAAGCCAGCATGAGGTAGCTGATCTCGTTTGATTCATCAACGAGTTTCTAGTGGGCATTCTTGGTTGTGGCGTTAGCATTCTCGACAGGTTCCTCTGGAAGTGGATCCGCTAGAACATGTTCCTTTTTTATCGTGCTTGAGAACAATTCTCAGATTTCTATACCAGGTGGTCAAGTTTGTTCCATTCAGTTTATCCTTTTCCAGAATTGATTTCAATGCAAAGTTGGGTTGAGCAGGTGGTGCCATTGATCTACAATAGAAAATATGCAATCACTAAGCAATGTGTTTATGTAGAGTAATTCAAGCCTTAAACAGAACTACTCCCACTGAAGTCATCATCCCTCCGCTAACTCACAGTGATTCAGGACCCGTCTAGCGCGAGCGACTAGTGAGCTTTAGCATCACTGCTAGCCAACTTGCCTATTTGGTAAGCAACTCCTTGCTAATCGTATCTCTATACGACTCCTATCGGTTGGGTAGGTATCTCATACCCCGGCTCCCAACTTTATCTGCCATAAGGCCCAAAACCGTTTTGATAGCCTTGTCAAGTTAACCCAACGCAGTGCATGTTCGTGTCCGACACGAACCCTCTAGTTCAAGGACACCTAGTAGCACCTCAATTTTATGAGCCCACCACTAGACGTACTTGACATGCTAAGGTGCAACATCCGGAATGGCAATATACTTGATATTAATGAGGGATCTTTCTACCATTATAACATGCATAGAAACAAGAAGCAATATCAATCACATATAAGCATAAATATGTGAAATAGTATGGCTCCTTCATGGGCGTCCTTCCATGGCCGGCTCCTACTCTGATGACCAAGGTGGAACTCCATCTTGTCCGTCACGCCAGGACGCCAAACCCTCAAACTTGATCTCTGTCCTCCAACTACTACAACTAGTAATGAATTTATAGAGAATCACAAGTCGACACGCAGGTCGTTATACAATATAATGACAGCACTTTGGCTCCTGCCGGCTGACAATCATGACACGCAGGTCATGTTAAGTTACACACATGCATCACATACATATGAGCCATACTATTCACATCAAACCTACAAAACAAACTTATGCATAGAATCGCATTCTACTGGTTTGTGTGATCGTGTACGAAATACAAGGCGCTACGTTTTCGGAAATCACAGATCGCATCTGCACTCCGATCACGTCGTATTTTCTGATCTGACCGATCTCATCGATCATCGCGAACCCGATTTGGATTTACATTTCACAGTTAACCCCGATGGTGGATACCAACCGGTAGGGGTAGGTTTTGTCACGACCTCATTGATTCCGATTGACAGGAAACATAGCCTCAATGATCCTGATGTGCAGTTGATCTCATCAACCGTGCACATAGTCGATCTCATGAACGACAACGGATCTCATCTGCTGCCTCCGCATATCAAATATGCATCCACTCTAAATCCAAATCCTATAACAGAGGATGTGATACCACTATTGGGTTCTACCGTAGGTGCATCGCATGCAAATCAAAATTTTCCTACGTGTAGAACAACCAAGTACATGCTACAGAGATGGATCATAGATCGTTACCACTAGACGTGCAGTGTCGTGTAGCGGAAGTAGAGTTGGGGTAGCGTGTTTGTGTGGTCCATCTCCTCCTTGTTCGATCTCCCACGAGCAACCGATCCGATCTCCCTCGAACCGCCGGTCACCGGATCCCGGATAATCCCCAAGTGCAAGGAATCATCGTAGCAATTTCCAAAGGTGGAACTGATAAGTATGCAGTGTCGAACCCACAAGGAGCTAAAGGTAAGATCAATATTCTCTCAAGTCCTATCTGCCACCGATACGACTCTACGTACACCGAACGTTTGCTTCCATCTAAAAACGAGAAATAAAACTACGTTGTGGATATGAAGAGGATAGTTGTGCATGATATCGGAAAACTAAAATATAAATATAGGTGTTGTTATCATAATATTACAAATAGCGAGTGTGGAATAATGATGGGTCGGTGTGCGGAATTATCCTAGGCAATTGTTAACAAGATCGGAAATCATTATTGCAATTTTATATGAGGGAGAGGCATAAGCTAACATACTTTCTCTACTTGGATCATATGCACTTATGATTGGAACTCTAGCAAGCGTCCGCAACTACTAAAGATCATTAAGGTAAAACCCAACCATAGCATTAAAGCATCAAGTCCCCTTTATCCCATACGCAAACAACCTACTTACTCGGGTCTGTGCTTCTGTCACTCACGCCACCCACCATAAGAGAATCATAAACATATTGCAAAACCTACAGCGGGGATCCCTCGCATGTGCGCGGCACGAAAGGCACCATATGACAGCACCAATAATAAAATGTGCAACTCAAACCAATCTAGATCATCAATCAACCCAAAGGACAAAAGTAATCTACTCAAAACATCATAGGATGCCAACACATCATTGGATCATAATATGTAGCATAAAGCACCATGTTCAATTAGGTGATTATAGCGGGGTGTGGGATAGTGGACTGCTAAAAGGAGATGAGGATGGTGATGAAGAAGGTGATGTTGATGAAGACGATCACCACGGCGATGGTTCCCCCGATGACACTCCGGCACCACTAGGAGAGAGGGGAAGAGGTTCCCCCCCTCGTGCTTCCTCCTCCACGGCCTCCCCCCTCTATGGGGAGAGGTTCTCCCTCTGGTCCATGGCCTCCATGGTGTTGATGGCCCCTCCGGGACGATGAAGATGTCTTCCGGTGATGGTGACCCCCTTCGGCAGGGTGCCGGACAGGGCCAAGATTGGTTTTTCGTGGCTCTGGAGGTGTGCGGCGGCGGAACTCCCGATCTAGGTTTCATATCGATGGTTTTTGGATTTATAAGAATTTTTGGCGTCGATCCCAAGTCAAGGGGGTTCTCGAGGGGCCCACAAGCTCGCTAGGCGCGGCCAGGGGGTGGCCGTGCCTAGCAGGATTGTTGCCTCCTTGTCTACTTCCTGGCCCATCTCTTCTCTCCAATATTTTTTATATTTTCCAAAAATATTCTCCGTAAATTTTCAGCCCATTCCGAGAACTTTTATTTCTGCACAAAAAATGACACCAAGGTAGTTCTGCTGAAAACAACGTCAGTCTGGGTTGGTTCTAATAAAATCATACCAAAATCATATGGAATTATTGTAAACATGGCATGAATACTTCATAAATTATAGATACGTTGGAGACGTATCATCATCCCCAAGCTTAATTCATGCTCGTCCTCAAGTAGGTAAATGATAAAAGAAATAATTTATGAAGTGTGAATGCTGGCAGGTGCACAAGTTTGATCAATGACAATTCCAATCACTTTTTCTAGCATCGATATGTATCATAAACAGTAGCTCATATCATAAACTTCTCATGATCGAGTAACAAGTTGTTCACACATTAAAGTATAGACCAGAAAACTTCTTGACAACTAACAAACCATATTCCTAGTCATCGAACAATTGCAATTCAACTTACTTTCAGGAAGAGTCTATGTAAGAGCTTTGATTTAGAAAATTCCACATACTCAACTATCATATAGTCTTCCATGATTGCTAGCACTCAAAGCATATTTTTAGAACAAATAGCATCCATCAAACACAAAGAAAGATAGGGGCTTAATGTTTCGCCTCCCAACTTATTTATCATATAGATAATTGTCAACAATAATAATTCATGATCAAATATATTTGGATGGCCATATATGCTCGGATCTTTCCCCACCACATGATGATTGCCAAAAGAAAAAGGCAAAATATAGGAAGTGGTGAAGATCACCATGACTCTTGTATAAAGGTAAGTACTAGAAAATAAAAGATAGGCCCTTCGTAGAGGGAAGAAGAGGGTGTCATGCACTTTTTGTTTTTGGATGCGCAAACTCTTAATGTAAAGGAACGTTACGTTGTGTTGACCTTTGTGATAGCAACCTTTATTATGCAGTCCGTCGTTTTTATTTCTTTGTCATCACAAATTTGTACAACACTTATTTTCCCATACAATAAAAGATCTTACATATTTAGGAGCAATTTTTATTGGTTTTTGCACCGATGACAACTTACTTGAAGGATCTTATTCAATCCATAGGTAGGTATAGTGGACTCTCATGGCAAAATTGGTTTAAGGGTGTTTGGGTGCACAAGTAGTATTTCTACTTGGTGCGGAAGTTTTGGCTAGTATGAGGTGGAAGCAAGCACCACATGTTGGAGGATCCATAACAATATAACTTCTATGCAAATATACTCAACCATAACTCATCACGTTGTCTTCCTTGTCCAACTTCAACTAATTTTCTCAAGTTTGAAAATAATTAATGGGTAATCACAATCACAGAAGATGTCCATGATAGTATATTTATATGTGAAATCTCCATTCATTCAATATTATTTCATGAATTGTTCAAGTGACCAACGCGGTGTTTGATAACTTTCAATAAATTTCACCACCTATACCTATTATTTGTGAAGTCACTACTCCCCATGGGATAAGTATATGAAGCATTTTTAATTTCATATTTATGATACTAAATTCATTCAACCATTTACTCATAGGATATAAGTGAAGCACGAGAGTGAATGACAAACTACTCCAAAAAGATATAAGTGAAGATCAACGCGTAGTTAATTAGATAAATATCCATGTGGGGACTCTCTCTCTTATTCAAAATTTCGGATCCAATGATTTTATTGAAACAGCAAACAAAATAAAAATGGCACTCCAAGAATAGCATGCATCATGGGAACGAATAAAGATTTAGGCCCAATCATAGGCTAACCGATAATTGTTGATGAAGAGAGGTGGGATGCGTAGCATCCCCAAGCTTAGATACTTGAGAGTTCTTGAAATATTTTCTTGCGGGGCCTTGGGCATCCCCAAGCTTGAGCTTTTGTATCTTGTTCAATCCTCTCATATCCCGTTTTCACCTATTCTCAAAAACTTCATCCACACAAAACTCAAAAAGAACTCGTGAGATAGGTTAGCACACATAAGAACAAATCAACACTTCATGTACTGCCAAGACAAGTTGAAAATAATCAAACATAAGGTACTACATGGCTATGGAAACTATACGGTAAGTAGATAGCAAAACTATGACAGCAATCTGTCCAAACAGAACAGTTTGTAGTAATTTATCAAACCATTGTACCTTTGTAACTCTAAAAATTATGAACATTTAGTACATGCTAATAAATTTATTTTTAAATAGTGTGTAAACATTTCAGAAACTTTCTACGTTCCAGTAAAATATGAAAATTCAAACACTACAACAAAAGTTTCTATTTTTTACACAACACACATAAAACATGCAATGCAAGCATCCTAAGGCAATTCTTGGAACTTTTTATTGAAAAACAAGATAATAAATAACCTAACATAGAAAAACGAAAATAAAATGATGCTCCAAGAAAAACTCATATTATGTGACGAATAAAAATATAGCTCCAAGTAAGATATACCGATAGTGTTGAAGACGTAAGAGGGGATGCCTTCCGGGGCATCCCCAAGCTTAGAAGCTTGAGTGTTCCTTTAATATTACCTTGGGGTGACCTAGGCATCCCCAAGCTTGGGTTCTTGTCACTCTTTATTCCCCTCATATCGGTATCTCACCCAAAACTTGAAAACTTCAATCACACAAAACTTAACGGAACTTCGTGAGAAGGGTTAGTGTAATAAAGATAAATCATTCACTTAAGTACTATCAAGAAAAGATTAATAATTGTTCCCCCATGATACCTACTGTATTATATCATTCCCATAATTTATATTACTCAATATAAGCTATAGGAACACTTGAAACAAGCAAACTATGCATGCAAAACAGAATCTATCAACAACAGAACGGTCTGTAAAGATCTGAATGATCACCATACTTACCTGACTCTAAAAATTCTGAAAAAATATAAAACATCACATAATTTCCATATCAATGTTGTGTAAAAATTTCAGAATTTTTGGACTCTCCAGTAAAATCAAAGAATTCAAATACTAGATGCAAAACTTTTTGTTTTTGCATAGAATCAAACAAGCAAGTATCCATACTATCCCAAAGGCTTTACTTGGCACTTTACTGAAATGAAAGGCACAAAACATGATTACTACAGTAGCTTAATCATGTTAACACATCAAAACAGAAAGTAAACGTATTGGGTTGTCTCCCAACAAGCATTTTTCTTTAATGCCTTTTTAGCTAGGCATGATATTTCAATGATACTCTTCCAAGCCAAATTCCGATGGTCATTATATTCATACTCTAAAATATATAAGTGAAGTTCATAGATCATTCTTAATTAATATAGATTAACCAACATCCAAGCTCAAAATATATAAGTGAAGCATACGAAGCATTCTCTAAAGCCATACTCAAAAGATTTAAGTGAAGCACAAAGAGCATTCTATAAAGCCATATTCAAAAATTTAAGTGAAGCACAAAGAGCGTTCTCCAAATCCGTACTCAAAAGATTTAAATGAACAAAAAATATCATTCTACAAATCCATCAAGGACTATCTCATACTATAAGGGAGCATAAAGGAAAAGACAAACATTAAAGACACATGTCATGTGAATCTATACCTACTAATAAAGCAAGGTGGTATTCTTGGTTTCGCCCTACTTAGATATAGTCTTTCTTCAATTTATATATACGTGAGGTGGTACTAATTTTTTTTATCATCAATTGATTTAAGGATCGTGCGTCTCGCCCGGCTGGGCCCAATTCGATAGTGGCCCGTACGTTAAAAGTTGATTTTTGTGTGTCCTCGCCCACGAAAGCATCAATAGCCCACTAAAGATGCCCGGACCAAATCATGTCCTTCTCCAAATTGCCAACACGTCGCCCAATCGGTCGAGGCAGCCGTCGTCGCCACCATCATGCTCGCCTCAAGCTCCAGGCGGATCTCCGCCAAATTTCCGTCCACCACGCAGCCCTGCTCCTCACTCGTGCGAGTAATCCGCAGCCCCCTCCCCCCGCTCTCCTTGCCATCTAGGTGTCCGACCTCGAGTCAACAATGGCATCCCATGCCGCCAAGTCTGACGCGCTCTCTGACTGGGAGGCGGAGATCTCCGCACTCTGGGATATGGTTGCCGCCCTCGAGGCCAGGCTAGGCACGCAGCGACCCACCCTTGCTGACCTGTCGGAAGCTTTCACGAATGCTGCAGCTGCTGCTACTGGCTGGTCATGTCTCCAACCCGCTGTCGTCGCATATCTCTACAAATAGGACTTGGCGAAAGGCCTGGCCTTGGCTGGGTGGTACATGGCACAAGGTCGAGGGCACGTGCCCGTGGAGCAGCAAGGGGGGCTTCGGTGGACTTGGAAGTTTTTCTAGACAGTACAACACGTGGGCATCTGGGGTCGTGGACGTACTCGCGGCGATGGTCAAAGCAGCAGCAACAAGGTGGAGGGAAGCAGTACGCATAGCAGAGGCGGTAGGAGACTCATGGCAGAGGCTGGTCGTAGTGGAGGCCTCGGGTAGGAAGACTCAGGTCGAGCTTAGGCGTGGCAACAGGAAAAGGACCAACGTCCATGGTGGACACAAGATAAGGGAGGAAGGGCGAGGCTCGTTGGATTGGTGCGAGCCATGGAGCTCAAGGAGGTCGGGGTCTAGGGGGAGCTGCATGCTATGGTGAGGGGGCGCAACAACTGCAGCCATGGTGCAGGCTCGAGAGTGAGGGCTGAGGGCAGCGACAATGCGTCTGGGCATGGCGCAAGCGAGGAGAGTAGTATGGAGAGGAGCCTTCAGTGTTCATCTAAATCGTCTTGATAGCAAAGCTCGCATGGCGACAGAGGTGCACGTGGTGTTGGCGTGTTGCTCATCCAATGGCCTCCCTCCAGGAATACGCTTTCATGTCCACATGAGCCCTGAGAGGCACACATACATGGCGTGTGTGCATGCAGTATGCACCAAGTACAAGTTTGATAAAGTAGTAGGTCCTTGACTAATCTCTGTCCAAAGTTTCAAAGCAATGATCGTTATGGTAGGTAAATTTTGAAGCACAATGCTAAAATTTCAAATTTCAGTGATTGATATGGCAGGTAAAATTTGAAGTACATTGCTAAAGTTTCAACTTTCAATGCACAATGCTAAAGTTTCAATTTTTAGTGATCAATCGGTATGGCACGGGGACAGGCTTTATGTTCAAGAATTTGACATGCACATGGAGATTTAACGGAGAAAGTCCATGACTAATTACGGACATATGCAACATGCACATGGAGATTTAACGGAGAAAATCCATGACTAATTATGGGCACATGCAATTACTGGCTACTACGTTCATGACTAATTAGGACACATACAATTACTGGCTACTACATTGTGTTAATCATACAGAGAGCTCCGCTGGGAAGTTTCTGTTTAGTCGGAGAAGTATGAGTGCAAAAGGGCAGGAAAAAACACAAAAAGTGTGCTAAATATAGTCCCATGGAGCAGATTAAATATTTTACATCACATGGTTTTCCTCCCCGCGACATCTTGTGCGTGCCGCTTGCTATGGAGGCTTTGTGACATCTCCCATGTGTGGTAATTTTAAGCAGTCAATTTTTCTACTTCATTGTTCCTACACTATTTTTTCCAGGATAATCCGCCTATTTTTGGTCATGATATAGTAGAATAAAGTGAAGCTATTTCGACATGCTCGGGTTGACATCTTGCTTGGTCATCACATAGACATGCGTCTTTAATAATTTAATTTATCTAATTTAATTGATGACCTAAAACTAAAATATAACTGCAATTTGACAATATATTTGGAGCGGTATCTAATGTCCATTTTGATGTGTTAATTTTTTAATAGGATATTCCAAACAGGTAATGCTTTAACAGAGATATGTGGAGTTGGTATTGCTAATCAACAAAGAAAGTGCATCTGGATTGTAGCATGGCTGCCCAATAATTTTGCATTAAAATAAAGATATGGCAAGGCTAAAGCATGTGAATCAAAAGCTACAACTCAACAATGCATTATGAAAGATATGCTCTCAAATACCACATAAATAACTAAATTTATATTTTATACCCATTGCAACGCACGGGCCTTCTTCCTAGTAAAACAAAAACCGAGGTATATCGATAATTGTTGAAGAATAAAGATGGGATGCCTTCCGGGGCATCCCCAAGCTTAGGTTCTTGAGTCTCCTTGAAATATTGACTTGGGGTGCCTTGGGAATCCCCAAGCTTGAACTCTTGTCCCTCCGTATTCTTCTTATATCGATACCTCCACGATCTTCGAACACTTCATTCACACAAAACTTAACAAAACCCTCGTGAGATCCGTTAGTATAATAAAGCAACTTACTACTTTAAGTACTGTTGTGAACTCATTCCAAATTCATATTAGCATTATATCTACTGTAGTCCCACTTCACCATGGTTCATACCCCCCGATACAAGCCATATATTCATCAAATAAGAGAACAATGCATAGAAAACAGAATCTGTTAAAAACAGGACACTCTGTAGTAATCTGGAAACTTCGTATACTTATGTAACTCAAAAAATTCTTAAAAATTAGGAAAAAATAAAAAATGCATATAAGTACTGTGTAAAAATTTCAGAAACTTTCGATGTTCCAGTAAAAACTGTAAATTCACGCACTACAGCCAAAGTTTCTATTTTTGCACTACACACACCAAACAAGCAATCTAATCATCCTAAAAGCAAATCTTGGCACATTATTTTTATAATACAATGGATATATATATATAAGGTGATAACTATTTTATAGAAGATTCCATGAAAAAATCTACATTATTTCCATGAGCATGAACACAAGTGTTCAAGGTCAACCCTCACTTCTCCAATGCACAACCTTCCAATCACTTCTCTTTTTGAAAAACTTCTTAGGCAAAAGGGGCAAGTAACTCTTTTTGTATTTTTCATTTTTTTCATTTTTTTCATTTCACCCACAACTACATAAAGCAAAAAGTGAAAACAAAATCAATTTAGTGAAGAAAGCAAACAAGCATACACGAGAATATCAACCCCACGCTATTGCTCCCCAGCAACGGTGCCAGAAAAGAGCTTGATAATCCCCAAGTGCAAGGAATCATCGTAGCAATTTACAAAGGTGGAAGTGATAAGTATGGAGTGTCGAACCCACAAGGAGCTAAAGGTAAGATCAATATTCTCACAAGTCCTATCTGCCACCGATACGACTCTACGTACACCGAACGTTTGCTTCCATCTAGAAACGAGAAATAAAACTACGCTGTGGGTATGAAGAGGATAGCTTTGCATGATATCCGAGAACTAAAATATAAATATAGGTGTTGTTATCATAATATTACAAATAGCGAGTGTGGAATAATGATGGGTCGGTGTGTGGAATTATCCTAGGCAATTGTTAACAACATCGGAAATCATTATTGCAATTTTATATGAGGGAGAGGCATAAGCTAACATACTTTCTCTACTTGGATCATATGCACTTATGACTGGAACTCTAGCAAGCATCCGCAACTACTAAAGATCATTAAGGTAAAACCCAACCATAGCATTAAAACATCAAGTCCCCTTTATCCCATATGCAAACAACCTACTTACTCCGGTTTGTGCTTCTGTCACTCACGCCACCCACCATAAGAGAATCATAAACATATTGCAAACCCTACAGTGGGGATCTCTCACGTGCGCGCGGCACGGAAGGCACCATAGGACAGCACCAATAATAAAACGTGCAACTCAAACCAATCTAGATCATCAATCAACCCAAAGGACAAAAGTAATCTACTCAAAACATCATAGGATGCCAACACATCATTGGATCATAATATGTAGCATAAAGCACCATGTTCAAGTAGGTGATTATAGCAGGGTGCGGGAGAGTGGACCGCTAAAAGGAGACGAGGATGGTGATGAAGAAGGTGATGTTGATGAAGACGATCACCGCGGCGATGGTTCCCCCGACGGCACTCTATCAACACCGGGAGAGAGGGGAAGAGGTTCTCCCCCTCGTGCTTCCTCCTCCACGGGCTCCCCACTCTGTGTGGAGAGGTTATCCCTCTAGTCATTGGCCTCCATGGTGTTTATAGCCCCTTCGGGACAATGAAAATGGTTTTCGGTGATGGTGACTCCCTCCGGCAAGGTGCCGGAGAGGGCCAAGATTGGTTTTTCGTGGCTCTGGAGGTGTGCGGCGGCGAAACTCCAAATATAGGATTCTTTTCGATGGTTTCTGGATTTATAGGAATTTTTGGCATCGATCCGACGTCAAGGGGGTGCTTGAGGGGGCCACAAGCTCGCTAGGCAGGGCCACGGGGGTGGCCGCGCCCAGTAGGCTTGTGGCCTCCTCCTCCACTTCGTGGGCCAGCTCTTCGCTCCAATATTTTTTATATTTTCCAAAAACATTCTTCGTAAATTTTCATCCCATTCCAAGAAATTTTATTTCTGCACAAAAAACCACACCAAGGTAGTTATGTTGAAAATAGCGTCGGCCCGGGTTAGTTCTAATAAAGTTATACCAAAATCATATGGAATTATTGTAAACATGGCATGATACTTCATAAATTATAGATACGTTGGAGACGTATCAATCCCATGTACAGATTCGCCGGAGCGGCACAAGTGCACTTCCTCTAACGGTATCCATGCGTGCAGGAGGAACACCGTGCGGCACGCTGCTAGATCCGATCACACAGTCGGCGGCGACGAGTGGAGGTGGCTAGTTGCAACACATGCAAAGCCCTAATGATGGCACCGAAGTGATCAACCGGATGGGTGTGCCGCACCTCCACTATATATAGGCATCTGTCGTGGGCTTAACTCTTGGGCCTCGCACGGATCCTAAAGCCCATGTGTTCCTTCCCTTAAGCGCACGACCCTTTAGGTTCTCATCCACTTGGTCGCGAGTCAGATCACATCCGACTCGACCGGTCAGTAGCGGCCTCTAGCAAGACGTGCCGACTCCAAGT
Source organism: Hordeum marinum (assembly GCA_022496015.1). Taxonomy (NCBI): domain Eukaryota; kingdom Viridiplantae; phylum Streptophyta; class Magnoliopsida; order Poales; family Poaceae; genus Hordeum; species Hordeum marinum. Next base: position 229,560,505 of record CM039673.1, read on the forward strand.
GTCCGATGAAGGTAGTTAGGCCAACCTGTATTTCACACTTCTATTCCCTTTGCCACACAATATATGTTGTTGTGCACAAGGCGATATGGTCATCCTTGTTGCAGCACGACCTCTTTCTCGTTTTGGCGAATCCGACCAACATTCGGATTATCTCATAATCCTCATAACATGGTCATGCTTATCCATGTCGGATCACCTGAGGGGCCCAGAGTATATCTCTCCTGGTTAGAGGGGCAAATCAAATCTTGCTCGACCATGTCTTGCAACATGGGTCTGGACAAGCCCGAAACCTACCTTTGTAACTACCCAGTCACAGAGTAGCGTTTGGTTGGCCCAAAGCAAGTCTCTCAGCATCCCGAGTACATGCGCCAGCTCAGGTCTTAGGACATAGAACATATGTTGTACTAGAGACTAACATATGACCTATCGCTACATCTCGTAGTTGGGTCTGTCCAACTTAGACCTTATCTCGACTCGGATCTAACTACGTCGAATCCGACCAGACCTTTCTGAGTCCATATTATCCGGCTAGCATCCAACGCTACTTTATTCATAAACACATAGGAAATATCATCACACATGATTTCCTCTAGGGATATCTCCAACAGTAACAAGTGTAGCAAAGGTGAAGCAAGGTAGCCCAATCCTTTTTGTAACAAAGGACAGGCCCGGACAAACTCTTATATAAAGTGAAGCACTCCCGAGGACACATGTGAATTTCTGTCAAGCTAGTTTTCATCATGCTCATTTGATTCACGTTCATTACTTTGATAATTTGATATGTGGGTGGACCGGTGCTTGGGTGTTGTCCTTACTTGGACAAACCTCCCACTTATGATTAACCTCCCTCGCAAGCATCTGCAACTCAAAAATAAGAATTAAGATAAATCTAATCATAGCATGAAACATATGGATCCAAATCAGCCCCTTACGAAGCAACGCATAAACTAGGGTTTAAGCTTCTGTCACTCTAGCAACCCATCATCTACTTATTACTTCCCAATGCCTTCCCCTAGGCCCAAATAATGGTGAAGTTTTATGTAGTCGAAGTTCACATAACACCACTAGAGGGGAGACAACATGCATCTCATCAAAATATCGAATGAGTACCAAATTCACATGATTACTTATAACAAGACTTATCCCATGTCCTCGGGAACAAACATAACTACTCACAAAGCATGTTCATGTTCATAATCAGAGGAATATTAATTATCATAAAGGAACTGAACATATGATCTTCCACCAAGTAAACCAACCAGCATCAACTACGAGGAGTAATCAACACTACCAGCAACCTACAGGTACCAATCTAAGGTTTGAGACAAAGATCGGATACAAGAGATGAACTAGGGTTTGGAGAGGAGATGGTGCTAGTGAAGATGTTGACGGATATTGACCCCCTCTCAATGAGAGGATTGTTGGTGATGACGATGGCTTCGATTTCCCCCTTCGGAGGGAAGTTTGCCCAGCAGAACAGCTCCGTCGGAGCTCTAGATTGGTTCTGCCCAAGTTCCGCCTCGAGACGATGGCGCTTCATCCCGAAAGCTCTCTCCTAATTTTTTCCAGATCAAAACCCTTCATATAGCAGAAGATGGGCACCAGAGACCTGCCAAGGGGGCCACAAGCCACCTAGGTGTGGCCAGGGGGTAGGCCGCGCCTGGCAAGCTTGTAACCTCCTGGTGGGTCCCCTCTGGTATTTGTTTGGCCTGATATTTTGATATATTCCAAAATAATTCTCCGTAACTTTTCAGGACTTTTGGAATTGTCCACAATAGGTCTCTCATATTTTCTCCTTTTCCAGTCCAGAATTCCAGCTGTCGGCATTCTCCCTCTTCATATAAACCTTGTAAAATAGCAGAGAAAAGGCATAAGTATTGTACCATAACTTGTAATAATAGACCATAATGCAATAAATACCAATATAAAAGCATGATGCAAAATGTACGTATCAACTTCCCCAATCTTAGACCTCGCTTGTCCTCAAGCGAAAGCCGAGATCGATAAATATGTCCACAAGTTTAGAGACAGATGTGTCAATAAAATGAAATACGGACATGAGGGCATCATGTTCATCTTTAGAACAGCAATACTTATTGATATATAATTTCTTATATTAGAGTAACAATTCATTCACAGGATAAAGTATGAACCAAGAACTCTATTGATAACCAACAAACTATGCTTTTAGTCATTGAAGCAATTTGCAATTTATCATAACATCGGAAAGAGTCCATATAAGAGCTTGTAAAGCAAATGCACATACTCAATCATCTTTTAGTCTTTCATAATTTCTAACACTCACGCGGTACTCATGAGGTCGAAGCTTCAATTGAACATAGAGAAAGATAGGGGCTTATAGTTTCGCCTCCCAACTATTCACCTCAACTGTGATGTCAATAATAATAACTCATGATGACCCACATCCGAGTGGATATATGTGTTTAGATCATTCCCCAACACATAATGCTTGCCAAGTGAAAAAGTCAAAATATAGGGAGTGGTGAAGATCACCATGACTCTTGCATAAAGGTAATTACTTAAGAAGTAAAAGTAACAAATAGGCCCTTCGCAGAGGGAAGCAGAGGTTGTCATGCACTTTTTGTTTCTGGATGTGCAAACCCTTAATGTAAAGGAACGTCGTGTTGTATTGCCCTTTGTGATAGCAACCTTTATTATGCAGTCCGTCGCTTTTATTTCTTTACCATCACAAGTTCGTACAATGCTTATTTTCCCTTACAATAAAGATCATACATATTTAGGAGCAATTATTATTGCTTTTTGCACCGATGACAACTTACTTGAAGGATCTTACTCAAATCCATAGGTAGGTATGGTGGACTCTCATGGCAAAACTAGGTTGAGGGTGTTTGGATGCACAAGTAGTATCTCTACTTGGTGCAGAAGTTTTGGCTAGTATGAGCTGGAAGCAAGCACTACATGTTGGAGGATCTATAACCATATAACTTCAATTAGGAGGTAAGAAATCATAACCCATTATGTTGTCTTCTTTGTCCAACATCAAATTCTTAACATATATTATTTTAATGAGTCCTCACGATCATAAAAGATGTCCAAGATAATATATTTATATGTGAACCTCTCTTTCTTTATTACTTCCTTTTAATTGCACCAGTGACTAATCACTATGTTTGTCAATACAAATTTCAACCGACATACTTCTTATATGTGAAGTCATCACTCCCCATAAGATTATCATATACTCTCTTTGCTTTTGTTCTATTCTCCCGGTATCAAAGCAACAAGCAAAGCCCTCACATCAAAACTACTTTTTATTATATAACTCCTGGATTCGCTTACATAAGGGGAACATAAAGCAAAACTCAAAGCTAGACCACACTAAAAACTTTATTCTACTAGATCAAGATATAACCAGAAGGATCGAACTAGGAAAAACGAGAAAAGTAAAAGATGTGATGGTGATACGATACCGGGGCACCTCCACCAAGCTTGGCACAAGCCAAGGGGAGTGCCCATACCCATGTGTTTAGATGTCCTTCTTCGGAGGCAATGGTGTTATATTCTTGGCGATGATGCCCCTCAGAATGTGATTCTCCTCCTCAAGCTTGTTATTTTGCCGTCTTAGATCCATTATCTCCTTGCGAAGCTTCCAGTGACGGTTAGGGACCCCATCACCCATGGATGTTTCATTACTGCGGGAGAAAAAGCAACACTCTTTTTCATATTTTCATAAGTAAGAAATCTAGCATTGGGAGGGATGACCGAATTCAGAATTGTTGAGCTCTGAAGTTCCTCCAACATGACTCCAGGATGTAGACGAGAAGTAACTTCTTGGTCTTCCTCCATGGAATCCACCCTTTTCAATTCGACCTCCATCTCTTCCTCCATGGACGTTCCAAAGTTATTGGCTTCACTATATGCTCCGGGCCCCGGTGCCGGGTGAGAGACACGGCTCTCCCCGATCGACTCTTGCAAAGACATTTTGCTCTAAATTTGCTGCAGAAATGGCTCAAAACAAAAACAAGCGGTATTGTCATGATACAAACGTCCAAACATTCGGGAGATTATATAATGATTTTTTACCGACCCAAAGGAATGTCCTACAAGAAAACGGAGTCCAGAGGGTGCACGGAGTGGCCATAAGCCACACGGGCACGGTCAGGAGGGTAGGCCGCACCCTGCAGGCTTGTCGTCTCCTCGTGCACCTTTCAGACTACTTTAAATTTTTGTAATTTATTAAATATTTCAAAACTAAGAAAAAATGCTATTGGGAAAGTTTTGGAGTTGGTTTGCTTATCGTACCACATACCTATTCCTTTTCGGAGTTCGAAACATTCCGGTAGGTCTCCCTAATGTACTCCTCCGGAATTATGGTATTGATAATATTGGTTTCAACATTTATGGGGGTACCTGAGATATAATGTTTGATTATTTGCCCATTTACCACCTTCAGATTTGTGCCTTCGGTGTTGTTGATCTTGATGGCACCGGAACAATATAATTCCTCGGCAATGTGAGGCCCTTCCCATTTAGAGAGAAGTTTTCCTGCAAAAAATCTTAAATGAGATTTGTATAGCAAGACATGGTCACCTATGTTGAATTCACGCTTTTGTATCCTTTTATCATGCCATATCTTAACTTTTTCTTTAAACAACATGGCATTCTCATAGGCCTGGGTTCTCCATTCATCAAGTGAGCTAATGTCAAATAACCTCTTCTCACCAGCAAGTTTGAAATCATAGTTGAGCTCTTTGATTGCCCAATAAGCTTTATGCTCTAGTTCTACAGGTAAGTGACATGGTTTACCATAAACCATTTTATAAGGAGACATACCCATAGGGTTTCTGTAAGCAGTTCTATAAGCCCATAATGCATCATCAAGTTTCTTACACCAATTCTTTCTAGATCTATTAACAGTCTTTTGCAAGATCAATTTAATCTCTCTATTGCTTAATTGTACTTGACCACTAGACTGAGGGTGATAAGGGGATGCAATTCTATGATTAACGTCATACTTAGCAAGCAATTTACGCAAAGCACCATGAATAAAGTGTGAACCACCATCAGTCATTAAATATCTAGGGACTCCAAATCTAGGGAAAATAACTTCTTTCAGCATTTTAATAGAGGTGTTATGATCATCACTACTAGTTGGAATAGCTTCTACCCACTTAGTAACGTAATCAATAGCAACTAGAATATGAGTATACCCGTTGGACTTTGGAAAATGTCCCATATAATCAAAACCCCACACATCAAATGGTTCAATAACAAGAGGGTAATTCATAGGCATTTCATGATGTCTACTAATATTGCCAATTATTTGACATTCATCACAAGACAAGACAAACTTACGAGCATCCTTAAAGAGAGTAGGCCAATAAAAACCTAATTGTAATACCTTGTGTGTAGTTCTATCTCCAGCTTGGTGCCTCCGTAGGCCTCGGAATGACACTTGTGTAGGATCTCTTCCCGTTCATGCTCAGGTACACAACATCTAATAACACCATCTACTCCTTCTTTATAAAGGTGAGGATCATCCCAAAAGTAATGTCTTAAATCATAGAAGAACTTTTTCCTTTGTTGGTACGTGACACTAGGCGGTATAAATTTAGCAACAATGTAATTAGCATAATCAGCATACCATGGAGCATTACGCGAAGCATTTATGATAGCTAATTGTTCATCAAGAAAGCTATCATCAATAGGTATTGGGTCATCAAGAACATTTTCTAACATAGACAAGTTATCCGCTACGGGGTTATCAGCACCCTTTCTATCAGTAATATGCAAATCGAATTCTTGTAGTAGAAGGACCCATCTAATGAGTCTAGGTTTAGCATCTTTCTTTTCCATCAGATATTTAATAGCAGCATGATTAGTATGAATAGTTACTTTGGAATCAACAATATAAGGTCTGAACTTATCACAAGCGAACACAACTGCTAAAAATTCCTTTTCAGTGGTAGCATAATTTCTTTGAGCGTTGTCTAGAGTTTTACTAGCATAATGGATAACATTTAATTTCTTATCAACTCTTTGTCCTAGAACAGCACCAACGGCATAATCACTAGCATCACACATAATTTCAAAGGGTAGGTTTTAGTCAGGTGGTTGAACAACAGGTGCAGAAATCAAGGCATTCTTATGAATTTCAAATGCTTCTACACAATCATCATCAAAAACGAATGGAACATCTTTTTGCAAAAGATTAGTGAGAGGCCTAGAAATCTTAGAGAAGTCTTTAATAAACCTCCTATAGAAACCATCATGACCAAGGAAACTTCTTATACCTTTGATATCCGTAGGACATGGCATTTTTTCAATAGCATCAACTTTAGCTTTATCAACTTCAATACTCTTTCGGAGATTTTGTGTCCCAAGACAATACCTTCATTCACCATAAAGTGGCACTTCTCCCAATTCAAGACAAGATTAGTTTCTTCTCACCTCTGCAAAACTCGATCAAGGTTGCTCAAACAATCATCAAAAGAAGTTCCGTAAATGGAAAAAACATCCATGAAAACCTCAACAATCCTTTCACAAAAATAAGAGAGTATAGCAGTCATACATCTTTGAAAGGTAGCAGGTGCATTGCATAAACCAAATGGCATATGTCTATAAGCAAAGGTACCGGAAGGGCAAGTAAAAGTGGTCTTCTCTTGGTCCTCTTTTGACACAGGTATTTGAGAGAAACCAGAATAACCATCTAGAAAGCAAAAAATGTGTGTGTTTGGATAGTCTTTCTATCATTTGATGAATAAAAGGTAGAGGGTAATGATCTTTCCTAGTAGCTTTGTTTAATTTCCTAAAATCAATTACCATCCTATACCCTGTAACAATTCTTTGCGGGATCAATTCATTTTTATCATTAGGAACTATGGTAATACCTCCTTTCTTAAGGACACAATGAATGGGACTAACCCATCTACTATCAGCAATACGATAAATTGTACCTGCCTCCAGAAGCTTTAATATTTCATTACTTACCACTTCTTTCATTTTAGGATTTAACCGTTGTTGTTGATCAACAACTAGTTTAGCATCGGGCTCCACATTGATTTTATGCTGACATAGAGTGGGACTAATGCCCTTAAGATCATCCAGAGTATATCCAATAGCAGCACGGTGCTTCCTTAGAGTTTTCAATAATCTCTTTTCTTCATGCTCTGAAAGGTTAGCACTAATAATAATAGGATATATCTTCTTTTCATCAAGATAAGCATATTTCAGAGTATCTGGTAATTGTTTAAGCTCAAACACGGGATCACCCTTGGGTCAATGAGGAGCCCCAAGTATTTCAACGGGCAAGTTGTGTTTCAAAATAGGGCGATGATCAAAGAAAATCTTATCTATTTCATTCCTTTCATTCATATGCATATCGTTTTCATGGTCTAGCAAATATTGTTCTAAAGGATCGGTGGGAGGCACAACAATAGCAGCAAGACGAATAATTTCATCCTTACTAGGCAATTATTTATCATGGAGTTGTCATGAAATTTAGAGAAATTAAACTCATGAGATGCATCCCCAAAACTTCTGGTAACAATTTCCTTCTCACAATCTATCCTGGCATTAACAGTGTTCAAGAAGGTCTACCAAATATAATGGGACAAAAATCATCTTGTGGGGAACCAAGGACAAGAAAATCAGTAGGGTATTTTATTTTCCCGCGCAAGACTTCAACATCTGTAACAATCCCAACTGGTGCTATAGCATCTCTATTAGCAAGCTTAATGGTAACATCTATTTCCTCTAACTTAGCTAGTGCAATATCATTCATAATTTCTTTATATAAGGTAAAGGGAATTGCACTCACACTAGCACCCACATCACATAAGCCATGATGACAATGATCTCCTATTTTAACAAAAACAATAGGCATGCCAACAATAGGTCTATGTTTATCTTTAGCATCAGGTCTAGCAATTCTAGCAGCTTCATCACAGAAATGAATAACATGCCCATCAATATTATCAACCAAGAGATCTTTAACCATAGCAATACTAGATTCAACTTTAATATGTTCAGGAGGTGTAGGTGTTCTAACATAGCTCTTACGAACCACAGTTGAAGCTTTAGCATGTTCCTTTATTTTAACGGGGAAAGGTGGTTTCTCAATATAAGCAGCAGGAATAACATGATCAACATTATAAGAAATAGTTTCCTCTTCAACTTTAATAGGTTCAACTACTTTCACTTCAATGGGAGGATGATATTTAAACCACTTCTCCTTAGGGAGGTCAACATGAGCAGCAAAAGATTCACAGAAAGAAGCTACTATCCCAGAGTCAAGTCCATATTTAGTGCTAAATTCACGTAAAGCATCGATGTCTACAAAGGATTTAACACAATCAAACTTAAGGTTTATACGTGACTCCTTACCTTCGTCGAGTTCCCAATCATCAGAGTTGTGTTTAATTCTTTCCAATAAATCGCATTTGAAGTCAATATCTTTCTTAATATAGGAACCAGTACAAGAAGCATCGAGCATGGATTGATCATTACGAGAAAGCCGAGAATAAAAATTCTGAATAATAATTTCTCTCGAGAGCTCATGATTGGGGCATGAATATAACATTGAATTAAGCCTCCCCCTAGCTTGAGTGATTCTTTATCCTTCACGAGGCCAAAAATTGTAGATATAATTCCGATCATGATGAACTAGATGCATAGGATAAAACTTCTGATGAAATTCTTTTTTTAATCGGTTGTAGCTCCATGATCCAATATCATCACATAGCATATACCATGTCAATGCCTTCTCCTTCAAAGATAAAGGAAAGAACTTCTTCTTGAAGTGATCCTCGGTCACACCTGCAAGCTTAAATAATCCACAAACTTCATCCACATAGATTAGATGCAAATCAGGATGTAGTGTTCCATCTTCTGCATAAGGATTAGCCAGCAGTTTCTCTATCATACCCGAAGGAATTTCATAATATATATTTTCAGTAGGTTCAGTAGGTTGTGGAGGAACTTTTTGTGCTTCCGGGCGAGGTGAAGATACCCCGAACAAGCCCCTCAAAGGATTACTTTCCATAGTAACAAGTGACAGTAAATTTTAGCACACTATAAAAAAAATTCCTTACCAGATTCCACTTACCAAAGGTGCTTCACTCCCCGGCAACGACACTATAAAAGAGTCTTGATGACCCACAAGCATAGGGGATCTATCATAGTCCTTTCGATAAGTAAGAGTGTCGAACCGAACGAGGAGCAGAAGGAAATGACAAGCGGTTTTCAGTAAGGTATTCTCCGCAAGCACTGAAATTATCAATAACAGATAGTTTTGTGATAAGATAATTTGTAACGAGTAAAAAGTAACAAGTGTAGAAAAGGTGCAATGATAACCCACAAATATAGGGGATCACAACAGTTTTTGAGGGTAGAGTATTCAACCCAAATTTATTGATTCAACACAAGGGGAGCCAAAGAATATTCTCAAGTATTAGCAGCTGAGTTGTCAATTCAACCACACCTAAAATACTTAATATCTACAGCAAAGTGTTTAGTAGCAAAGTAATATGGTATTAACGGTAATGGTGGCAAGTGATAGTAGCACTTTGTAGTGATTGTAACAGTAGCAACGGAAAAGTAACTTAGCAAAGATCAATATACGGAAAGTTGTTACGCAATGGATCAGTGATGGATAATTATGTCGGATGGAATTCATCATGCAATAGTTATGACATAGGGTGACATAGAACTAGCTCCAATTCATCAATGTAATGTAGGCATGTATTCCGTATATAGTCATACGTGCTTATGGAAAAGAACTTGCATGACATCTTTTATTGTGACAGCCTGAGACCGACGCTCCAGAAGAGTCCAAAAGATTCCCCTTAGTTTCCGTTTTCGTCCCTGTTTCGTTTTAGTTGTTGCATTCGTCATCGCATCATGCGCATCATCTGCATTGCATCTTCATCTTGTTTTCGAAAACTTGCATTCGTTCGTAGTTGCCGGTTCTCTCCGTTTCGCCGTTGCCCGTTTCAGGCCAGCCACACACGCACGCGCCCGCGGCACCTTTTAAATAAACCGTTTTTAAGCGCGCGCAAAAATATTCTCGGATCGAGTTGAAACTTGCCGTGCGGTCTTGTTATAGCTTAGGTAGACCGCCCGTCGATTTTCGTCGCGTTCTGAGTTCGTTTGATACCCCGTCGCTCAGTCGCAGCAGAGAGGTTATCGGTAGTTATCAGTTTTCGTCGGACGTTTCTCGGTGTTTTCGATCTCCATACCACGGGTCACAGACTCCTCTCTCTCTTCCCCACTTAGCCCTCTGCACAGCCGCCGCAGCCTGACCCTCCGCTTCCGGACAGTCGGACCAACACCCGGCAGTCCGAAATCGGACAGTGCGTAACCCTAGCCCTAGCCATATTTAAACCCCCTTGGTTCCCGTGCCCCCAAACCCTAGCCTAACCAGCCCCTTCTCCCACCTCTAGCCAGCCCGCCCGAGCCCATCTGGGCCCGTTCGAGTTGTTCCGGGCCCGAATCGGCGTTCCGGAGCCGTATCCGGAACTCTCCCGGAGCTCCTGCCCGAGCTCCAATGGAGGCAGCCCCGATCCCGTGCTCGATCCCCACCGGCCTCGTGGAGCTGCTCGCCGGCAGCCGCCGCCTCCGTTCGCCAGACCGCCCCTGGCCACCGTGCCGCCCTCTCCTCTCCTTCCTCTCCCTGTCCCGGCTAACCTCCGGCCTCTTCTCTCCTGCAGCTCCTCTCCCGCGCCGCGCCATGGCCGCCGAGCTCCTCCAGCGCCGCCGCCGGCCGCCACCGCCCCCGGGATCCGGTCCGCCTCCCCTGGATCCGCCCTCGCTGGCCCCTCTGCGCTGTCCCGCCGCCCGCCGGTCTCCGCCGCTCCCTGCGCTCGGGACGAGCAGCGGGACGAGCGAGCGCCCAGCGCCCGTTGACCAGCGCCCTGCGCGGCCCAGCTCCCCCCCCCCCGATCCGGCCTAGATCCGGCTGCCTCCTGCTGCTCCTCCTTCCTGGGCCTAGATCTGGCCCATGGTGAGCCCCAGACCCCTCTTTTGTTTTATTTATTCATTTGCGGTTAAACGTCTATATTTATTTTTCCATGCATCGTAACAAAGTATTTCCAACATGAAACATGCCTAGAATAATGTGTAGAATATTAATATGCCTATATAATCCATGTTAAAAATAATTAACATGTCATTTCCTGCATGTTTGCATTTATGTCCTAATATTGCATTTTCATAATTAACAAACCGTGCATCGAAATTAATAAATTGAAATGTTAAAAATGTTCATCCCATTTGCATCGCATTTTCATGCATGAGAAAAATGTTGGAATGTTATTTGCATATTATTTTGCATTATAGTTTTGCTTTACCGTGAATAGGCCTATTCCCGAGTATTTAATTGTGATTAATTTACCACATGAACATATGCATATTATATATGTTTTCAGGGTAGAAAAATATATAGGATTTAACTGTGCATTTAGTTTTGCCATTTGAGCATGTTTGTGTGCATGTCATTTTCACCGTGATGCCCTTTTGTCATTTTCGTAGGATTTAATCCGGACATGATATGAATTATTTTCCAACATGAAAGTTGCTCATTGATGTGTGTCCTAGCCCGTGGTCATTTTGTTTGTCATAGAAATGCATGTTTAGGTGTTGTTTTCGTGTTGTCAACTTGCTATAAAAAGATCTGTCATTTTGAGGGCCCCAAATATTTATAAGTCTGAATCTGTTATATTTTGTTGTTGTCTTGCCATGTGATTTGCTAGTGATCTAGACCTCTTTTGTGGTTGATGCAATGGAGTTATTTGTTGTTGATATTGCCCTCTAGTATGTTGTTAAGTTTCATGCCATTTCATGACCTGTAGCTTATGTTTTCACTGCTGTCAATATGCCTTCGTGATAAAACTGCACTGTCAAAAACTGCTATTTTCACTAAGTCTGAAACTGTTTTCAAGTAGCCTTCTTGTGAGCTTCCTACCAAGTGTTCCATGCATGTTTTTCTTATGATATATGAAGATGAAATGATGTGGGTGTTGTATGCTATTGCCCCATGCTTAGTTTGTGCATTTTAGAATATTGTATCTTGTTATTTTCACATGTTCAAAATGCTATGTTGTTGTTTTGGCAGATTTCAACTAAAACTTGTTTTGTTGATTGTGGTTGAACCGTAGCTCCGTTGGGGACATTCCATATATGAAACTTGCTTAGAATCTCATGTAGTTTCATAATAACTTGATGCATTCATGATTTGAGATGTTTATGATTGCATTTCCCATGCATTTGCATTCATGGCATGTGCATCTTATGTTGCTCATATCCTTTGAACCGTAGCTCCGTTTGAGATGTTCTATATATGTAAATCGACTAGAATTCCGTGTAGAATAACATGGTGATATTTATTTTTCTGTTTAAAAAGTATAAAATATGTTTAGTTCAGATCTGGACCAAATTCATAATTAACATATGAGGTCATATCGGAAATGCTATAAGTTGTTTCCGACCTCATTTAAGATGCCTAGTTAGTTAGTTTACTTAAGCTTCACCTCTTGCCATGCCGAATACCATTTAATATTGTCGTGTACCTAACAAAAGTGAACTAAATAATTCGAACGTGGAGTTTCGTCAATATGCAACTCGTTGCATATTGAGCTTCACTTAATGTGTAGTATCTGATTGTCGTGAATTGTCATGCCTTGCATATTTAAACCGGACATGCATCATATTGGCTGCGCATCGTATCATGCATATGTTGTGGTGTATCTTCTGTTGATTGTTTGTTTCGGATTGCTTCTTCTCCATAGAGTTCCGAAAGCGTTCGGAGTGTGAGGATTCGTTCGACTACGTTGGTTCTTCTTCATGGACTCGTTCTTCTTCCGAGCGGGATCTCAGGCAAGATGACACATTTCCCTGGATACCATTACTATCATTGCCTTGCTAGTTGTCTCGTCTTTTACCGTTATGTCTCGCTACCTACCACTTGTTTGAAAAGCCTCCCAACATCACCATGATAAGCCTCTGACCCCTCCATGTCCCAGCAAACCTTTGTTTGGCTATGTTACCGCTTGCTCAGCCCTCTTATAGCGTTGCTAGTTGCAGGTGCTTTGCTTCCATGTGCCAACATGGACCTCTTTTGTTATATCACAATATTGCTGTTATTTAATTTAATGCACATATATACTTGGTAAAGGTGGAAGGCTCGGCCTTTTGCTTGGTGTTTTGTTCCACTCTTGCCGCCCCTAGTTACTTGAGAACCGGTGTTATGTTCCATAAATGAGCGCTCCTAACATGCTTGGGGTTGTTATGGGGACCCCCGTGATTTTCGGGTTGGATTAAAACCTGTCTGGCAAGGCCCAACATTGGTACTACATTTGCTTAATAATTAACGAACTTGCATAGGGACCCGCCAGCACCCGTGGATAATTTTTAATCAACCCCCGGGCCAGTGCTCGTCATGAGTGTTGGTCCAAACTAGAGCACTGTGCGGGGCCAACCCAGGGCAACTTGGGTGATTTCTATCAGGCCACTGTACGCGTCGCTTATCCGTCGTGTCCTGAGAACGAGATACGCGGCTCCTATCGGGATTGTCGACACGTCGGGAGGCCTCGCTGGATTTGTTTTACCTTTCTCAAGCGTCTCGAGTGAGGAACTCTGATTTTCTTTGGGCTATCTCGAGGTGTTGGATTTCCTTTGGAATTGCCTAGGAAGATCACGAGATCCGTGGTTGAGGTTATTCCCGCTGAGTGTGGTTAATTTGTGATGGATGAGTTGGAGCACCCCTGCAGGGTTAAATCTTTTCGAGTAGTCGTGCCCGCGGTTATGTGGCAAACTTGGATACTTTGTTTAACACCCGGTCATAGTAAACTTGAAGTAAACTCTAATAAAATACACCAACCGTGTGAGTAACCGTGATTGTCTCTTCTCATGAGTCCTTATCCGGAAGAGAACACGGTGGGGTTATGTTTGACGTAAGTAGGTGTTCAGGATCAATTAGTGATCATTAGTAGCTCACGTCCGTTATGCGTAGACAACCATACTTTACTTTCTGTACTCGTAAGTTAGCCACTCAAATATACGCTTAGTCGCTTGCTGCAGCCTCGCCACTTAACCATGCCTTACCCATTAAGCTTTAATAGTCTTGATACCCTTGGAAATGAGATCGGTGAGTCCCGGTCGCTCACAGATTACTACAACAACAGTTGCAGGTGCAGGTAATGTGATGAATTGACGTGAGCGCGTTGCTTCATTTGACTTGAAGTTCTTCTTCTTCTTCTTCGATCTTGGATGGGTTCCAGGCGGCAGCCTGGGATAGCAAGGGTGGATGTCATTTTATCATTTGGTTTCGTCCGTAGTCGGACCCTGCTCTTATGTATGATGTTTGAGATGTTATTGTATTGATGTGACTCTGATGTAGCTTGTGGCGAGTGTAAGCCAGTTCCATATACTCGTCTCTTCTGTACATATACTTGTAATGATATCCATTCTTGCGAACGCATCGAGATGCGCTTCTATCCCCTTGAGGCCCTCGTGCCAAATAAGGATAGGACCGCATCTTGGGCGTGACAAGTTGGTATCAGAGCCTGTACCGACCTAGGATCTCCCTTGATTGTTTGAACTTGGCCGAGTCGAGTCTAGTGAAAAAACTGTTTTGAGTCTAGTTATATCGGAGAGTAGGATTCTTTTTACTCCTCTTCTATGCTCTGGTGAGGTATTCGACTTAGGAATTTTGATTCTACTCCTCTTCTCGCTCAAAATTTTTTAGGATCACGCGGGTATTTTGGAGACTATATGATGTCGATGTGACAGGGTTCTGTCTTGGTGCCTCCTATCTGACTTGATTTCTTCCGGGGAGTTGAGCTTCGAGGAATGTTGGCACATCGTTATCATTCAGTTTTTTTAGTATCTCAGGACGGAGAATGTTCGGAATTGCTTCAATACTTATCGTGGTGAGATAAGGTCGGAGTCACCCAATACTGGGGAGGCGTCCGGGGTACCACCATGGTTTAGTATCGTTGTGAGTTCGAGGATTCGAGATTAGACGAGCTTGCGAAATGTCTTGAGTTATGGTGTGGAAGGTTGCGGGACAGTCGCAGCTGATTGCCTAGGGCAGGTTCCTGATTCCGCAACCCGAATCGCATAAACAAGAAAGTTTTCGGAAGTTCTTAGGTGGGAATTCAAGTAGTACCTAGAATCATCTTTCCAACAAGTGCATAGTGGGTATGTATTTGTTCTGGCTTGTTTTGTAAGCCTCGTCCTTTGTTTGGTTTTCGAAAATGGTAATTCGAGTTGCTTCGATGTCAAGTGGTGATCTCATATCTTGTTAAGAAGTGTTCTCATATTTCTGTGGAAATGTTGATTCTTTTGTCCAATCAAGTTATCAAATCAATTCTTTCCTACAGGTGTGTTTCTCTTCAAGTTATCCTATCATCTCCAATTTTGCAAGATCAATCCTCTTATTTTTTCCGGAGTTCATTCCATCTATTCCAAGTGTTTTTTGTTTTCCCGCCCTCCCGCCCTTTTTCTCCATGATTGTATTCTCATCCAAGTGTCTTTTCTATTCAGGTGGTGCTTCCGCTATCTCTTGTCTTCTATCTTGTTTCCGGTGATTTCTTGTGGAGATTCTCAAGTGTTCATTTCAAGATCTATCATCATATTCCTTGTTCTCGTTGTTATTCTTCTCCGGTGATTCTTTATGAAGATGCTCAGTGCTCAAGTTATCATTCATTAGTATTCATCTTTGTTTCTTTTCCGGTGGATTCAATTCAAGCTCTTGGTGTTCATCATATCATTATCATTCTCTATTGCTCTCCCATGTTGGAATTCTTTATCAAGCCTCTCTTGCTTAGTCTTCTCTCTATTCTAACCGGAGTGTTGAAGATATCTCAAAAGACATTCATTTTCATTCTTGTCCTCTTAAATTATTTCAAGGGTCTCATATCATCAAGTTATTATTTGTACCGGTGCAATCTCTCTTTTAATCAATTGTTTCAATGGTGATCTCTTTGAGTGGGCCCATAACCCACAGGTCTTTTCCCAGGATCCTACCTAACTCTTCTATTCTTTCCGGAGATGTTCTCAAGTTTTTAAATATGGCGTAAGAATGATTTCATCGGTCATATTCCTCTTCCAAGATCGCTTCTAATTCATTTTCAGTGTTGGCTCAACCTTTCTTTAGTCATTGTTCCGAAGTGTCTCAGTAATTCATGAGGTTGTTTCTCATCATCATTCTCTGCATTCAAGATCGAAGGAGAGTTTCTCAATCGTTGTTCGTTCTTCCAAAGATTTTGGTTTCAGCTTTTGTTGTCATCTCAATTGTTTTGATCATGAGTGATTTCTCCCATATCTATCTAGTGCATTCAGAATTGTTTTCATTTCTTGATCCTCCGAAGGCCATCATTTCAGAAGATTTCTTCGTTCTTAGCTTTCAGCTTTCGTTCTCAATTCTTCTCAATTGTTGTCCCTTCGTTCGTATCTCAATTATTTCGGTGCCTTTTTCAGTTTCTATTAAGCAATTCTTGTTCTCTTCATTCTCAGGTGTTCTCTTTGTTTCGAATTCCTTCTGGTGCCTTGTTGAAGTTTTTGATCAGGTGGGTCATGCTCTCTTCGTTATCATGTTATTTCATTCATTTGTGTTATCATTCTTTCGTTTTGAATTCTAACCGGTGTTCTCGTGCAAGACTTCTTCAAGTCTATGATCTATCTCTCTCGCTTCAATTCTTTTTAAGAAGAATAAGTGATGTGTGAAATCCGTTGCTTGTCATCAACTAAACTTGATGAAGTATAGTCATATCATAATTCTTATTCTTGTTCATTCGAGTGATGTCAATCCTTCTCCCGGAGTTGTTCATGATATCAAATTCCTTATCCCAAGTTGTCATCTTTCTTTTCCGGAGTTCCTAGTTTTGATCAAGTATCTTGTCCCAAAGCATCATCTTGATCATTGGAAGGCCTCAATCTTGTTCTGTTGCATCCTTTAGTTCTTTTCTATCATCCTCTCATTTCCGGAGTTCCTTCATAGTGGTTCATCAGGAGATTCTTTCATTTTCAAGTGTTCTTCAAGATTCTCGTTGGAGGTGCTCAAGTGTTCTTTATCTTGGATTTCTAAGTTCAATCCCTTCTCCATTGTCTTTTGAGATGGTGTTATTAAATTCTTGATTATAAGGAGTCTCGAAGGAAGATTGTCAAGAATAAGATAAGTAAAACCATCATGTCTTTCTCGGAGTTATCTTGGGTTGTATTTCACCTTAAGATTTTCCTAAGGATTGTTCTTTTCATGGTGTCATAGACAATCCTTGTCATGGTGTCATAAATGATCCAAGTTTTCTCCTTATCCTCTTAGTGAAAGAAGCTTTGCATATCATGTTGCTCTCAATCAATCATTTATTTCTGTTGTGGCAGGTTGTCACCTCATTATTTTGAGATGTTGTTTATAAGCCCACAACAAGTTGTTCTTTTGTTGTTGGTGTTTCAACAACTCTGTTCAACCATGCTTCTCAAATTCATTGGTGCTAGAAGTGTCATTTCTTCTCAGTTCTCTTCTCTTCAAAGTTCTATCGTCTATTCTTTTGTTCCGGAGGCAAAGTGGTGTTCCTCTCTTCAATCTATTTTCTTGCTTTGTCAAGATCTTGTTCTTTCTTGGTTGTTCTTCTAATCAGAGTGCTGTCAAATCTTTCTTGTTCCTTCTGTATTGTGTAGTTTTGATCTTTTCCAACCGAAGTTTGGGTGCCTCTCTTTCAATTTCTTTCCATCATATCTAATTTTCCCCTCTTTCCTGCCGAAGTGTTGCCGAAATTTTCTGTGAATTCTTGCTTGTCCTTGTGTCATTCTTCATCTCTTTGCATCCTTCTCGTTTCATTGGTTTCACTTGTTTGTCAAGAAGCAACTAAGTTTTACCTTTTGCTCTTTCTCTTTCCCGTTTTCATTCTAGATCTCGGGATGAGATCCTCGTATAGTGGAGGAGAGTTGTGACAGCCTGAGACCGACGCTCCAGAAGAGTCTAAAAGATTCCCCTTAGTTTCCGTTTTCGTCCGTGTTTCGTTTTGGTTGTTGCATTCGTCATCGCATCATGCGCATCATCTGCATTGCATCGTCATCTTGTTTTCGAAAACTTGCATTCGTTCGTAGTTGTCGGTTCTCTCTGTTTTGCCGTTGCCCGTTTCAGACCAGCCACACACGCACGCGCCCGCGACACCTTTTAAATAAAACCGTTTTTAAGCGCGCGCAAAAATATTCTCGGATCGAGTTGAAACTTGTCGTGTGGTCTTGTTATAGCTTAGGTAGACCGCCCGTCGATGTTCGTCGCGTTCTGAGTTCGTTTGATACCCCGTCGGTCAGTCGCAGCAGAGAGGTTATCGGTAGTTATCGGTTTCCGTCGGACGTTTCTCGGTGTTTTTGATCTCCGTGCCATGGGTCGCAGACTCCTCTCTCTCTTCCCCACTTAGCCCTCTGCACAGCCGCCGTAGCCTGACCCTCCGCTTCCGGACAGTCGGACCAACACCCGGCAGTCCAAAATCGGACAGTGCGTAACCCTAGCCCTAGCCCTATTTAAACCCCCTTGGTTCCTGTGCCCCCAAACCCTAGCCTAACCAGCCCCTTCTCCCACCTCTAGCCAGCCCGCCCGAGCCCATCTGGGCCCGTTCGAGTTGTTCCGGGCCCGAATCGGCGTTCCGGAGCCATATCCGGAGCTCTCCCGGAGCTCCTGCCCGAGCTCCAATGGAGGCAGCCCTGATCCCGTGCCCGATCCCCACCGACCTCGTGGAGCTGCTCGCCGGCAGTCGCCGCCTCCATTCGCCGGACCGCCCCTGGCCGCCGCGCCGCCCTCTCCTCTCCTTCCTCTCCCTGTCCCGGCTAACCTCCGGCCTCTTCTCTCCTGCAGCTCCTCTCCCGCGCCGCGCCATGGCCGCCGAGCTCCTCCAGCGCCGCCGCCGGCCACCACCGCCCCCGGGATCCGGTCCGCCTCCCCTGGATCCGCCCTGGCCGGCCCCTCTGCGCTGCCCTGCCGCCCGTCGGTCGCCGCCCTGCACTGCTGCGGTCGCCGCCACTCCCTGCGCTCGGGAGGAGCAGTGGGACGAGCGAGCGCCCAGCGCCCGTTGACCAGCGCCCTATAAGTGGGCCGGTCCCCTGCGCGGCCCAGCTCCCCCCCGATCCGGCCCAGATCCGGCTGCCTCCTGCTGCTCCTCCTTCCTGGGCCCAGATCTGGCCCATGGTGAGCCCCAGCCCCCTCTTTTGTTTTTTTATTTATTTGCGGTTAAACGTCTATATTTATTTTTCCGTGCATCGTAACAAAGTATTTCTAACATGAAACATGCATAGAATAATGTGTAGAATATTAATATGCCTATATCATCCATGTTAAAAATAATTAACATGTCATTTCCTGCATGTTTGCATTTATGTCCCAATATTGCATTTTCATAATTAACAAATCGTGCATCGAAATTAATAAATTGAAATGTTAAAAATGTTCATCCCATTTGCATCGCATTTTCATGCATGAGAAAAATGTTGGAATGTTATTTGCATATTATTTTGCATTATCGTTTTGCTTTACCGTGAATAGGCCTATTCCCGAGTATTTAATTGTGATTAATTTACCACATGAACATATGCATATTATATATGTTTTCCGGGTAGAAAAATATATAGGATTTAATTGTGCATTTAGTTTTGCCATTTGAGCATGTTTGTGTGTATGTCATTTTCACCGTGATGCCCTTTTGTCATTTTCGTAGGATTTAATCCGGACATGATATGAATTATTTTCCAACATGAAAGTTGCTCATTGATGTGTGTCCTAGCCCGTGGTCATTTTGTTTGTCATAGAAATGCATGTTTAGGTGTTGTTTTCGTGTTGTCAACTTGCTATAAAAAGATCTGTCATTTTGAGGGCCCCAAATATTTCTAAGTCTGAATCTGTTATATTTTGTTGTTGTCTTGCCATGTGATTTGCTAGTGATCTAGACCTCTTTTGTGGTTGATGCAATGGAGTTATTTGTTGTTGACATTTCCCTCTAGTATGCTGTTAAGTTTCATGCCATTTCATGACCTGTAGCTTATGTTTTCACTGCTGTCAATATGCCTTCATGATAAAACTGCACTGTCAAAAACTGCTATTTTCACTAAGTCTGAAACTGTTTTCAAGTAGCCTTCTTGTGAGTTTCCTACCAAGTGTTCCATGCATGTTTTGCTTGTGATATATGAAGATGAAATGATGTGGGTGTTGTATGCTATTGCCCCATGCTTATTTTGTGCATTTTAGAATATTGTATCTTGTTGTTTTCACATGTTCAAAATGCTATGTTGCTGTTTTGGCAGATTTCAACTAAAACTTGTTTTGTTGATTGTGGTTGAACCGTAGCTCCGTTGGGGACATTCCATATATGAAACTTGCTTAGAATCTCATGTAGTTTCATAATAACTTGATACATTCATGATTTGAGATGTTTATGATTGCATTTCCCATGCATTTGCATTCATGGCATGTGCATCTTGTGTTGCTCATATCCTTTGAACCGTAGCTCCGTTTGAGATGTTCTATATATGTAAATTGACTAGAATTCCGTGTAGAATAACATGGTGATATTTATTTTTCTGTTTAAAAAGTATAAAATATGTTTAGTTCAGATCTGGACCAAATTCATAATTAACATATAAGGTCATATCGGAAATGCTATAAGTTGTTTCCGACCTCATTTAAGATGCCTAGTTAGTTAGTTTACTTAAGCTTCACCTCTTGCCATGCCCAACAACATTTAATATTGTCGTGTACCTAACAAAAGTGAACTAAATAATTCGAACGTGGAGTTTCGTCAATATGCAACTCGTTGCATATTGAGCTTCACTTAATGTGTAGTATCTGATTGTCGTGAATTGTCATGCCTTGCATATTTAAACCGGACATGCATCATATTGGCTGCGCATCGTATCATGCATATGTTGTGGTGTATCTTGTGTTGATTGTTTGTTTCGGATTGCTTCTTCTCCATAGAGTTCCGAAAGCGTTCGGAGTGTGAGGATTCGTTCGACTACGTTGGTTCTTCTTCTTCATGGACTCGTTCTTCTTCCGAGAGGGATCTCAGGCAAGATGACACATTTCCCTGGATACCATTACTATCATTGCCATGCTAGTTGTCTCGTCTTTTACCGTTATGTCTCGCTACCTACCACTTGTTTGAAAAGCCTCCCAACATCGCCATGATAAGCCTCTGACCCCTCCATGTCCCAGCAAACCTTTGTTTGGCTATGTTACCGCTTGCTCAGCCCTCTTATAGCGTTGCTAGTTGCAGGTGCTTTGCTTCCATGTGCCAACATGGACCTCTTTTGTTATATCACAATATTGCTGTTATTTAATTTAATGCACATATATACTTGGTAAAGGTGGAAGGCTCGGCCTTTTGCTTGGTGTTTTGTTCCACTCTTGCCGCCCCTAGTTACTTGAGAACCGGTGTTATGTTCCATAAATGAGCGCTCCTAACATGCTCGGGGTTGTTATGGGGACCCCTGTGATTTTCGGGTTGGATTAAAACCTGTCTGGCAAGGCCCAACATTGGTACTACATTTGCTTAATAATTAAGAACTTGCATAGGGACCCGCCAGCACCCGTGGATAATTTTTAATCAACCCCCGGGCCAGTGCTCGTCATGAGTGTTGGTCCAAACTAGAGCACTGTGCGGGGCCAACCCAGGGCAACTTGGGTGATTTCTATCAGGCCACTGTCGACACGTCGGGAGGCCTTGCTGGATTTGTTTTACCTTTCTCGAGCATCTCGAGTGAGGAACTCTGATTTTCTTCGGGTTATCTCGAGGTGTTGGATTTCCTTTGGAATTGCCTAGGAAGATCACGAGATCCGTGGTTGAGGTTATTCCCGCTGAGTGTGGTTAATTTGTGATGGATGAGTTGGAGCACCCCTGCAGGGTTAAATCTTTTCGAGAAGCCGTGCCCGCGGTTATGTGGCAAACTTGGATACTTTGTTTAACACCCGGTCATAGTAAACTTGAAGTAAACTCTAATAAAATACACCAACCGTGTGAGTAACCGTGACTTTCTCTTCTCGTGAGTCCTTATCCGGAAGAGAACACGGTGGGGTTATCTTTGACGTAAGTAGGTGTTCAGGATCAATTAGTGATCATTAGTAGCTCACGTCCGTTATGCGTAGACCACCATACTTTACTTTCTGTACTCGTAAGTTAGCCACTCAAATATACGCTTATTCGCTTGCTGTAGCCTCGCCACTTAACCATGCCTTACCCATTAAGCTTTAATAGTCTTGATACCCTTGGAAATGAGATTGCTGAGTCCCTGTGGCTCACAGATTACTACAACAATAGTTGCAGGTGCAGGTAATGTGATGAATTGACGTGAGCGCGTTGCTTGATTTGACTTGAAGTTCTTCTTCTTCTTCAATCTTGGATGGGTTCCAGGCGGCAGCCTGGGATAGCAAGGGTGGATGTCATTTTATCGTTTGGTTTCGTCCGTAGTCGGACCTTGCTCTTATGTATGATGTTTGAGATGGTATTGTATTGATGTGACTCTGACGTAGCTTGTGGCGAGTGTAAGCTAGTTCCATATACTCATCTCTTCTGTACATGTACTTGTAATGATATCCATTCTTCCGAACGCATTGAGATGCGCTTCTATCCCCTTGAGGCCCTCGTGCCAAATAAGGATAGGATCGTATGTTGGGCGTGACATTTATCCTACCCTCCCGTGACAGCGGGGTCCTATTGGAAACTAAGGGATATTAAGGCCTCCTTTTAATAAAGAACCGGACCAAAGCATTAGCACTTAGTGAATACATGAACTCCTCAAACTACGGTAATCACAGGAAAGAATCCCAGTTATTGTCACCCTAGGGGATGTGGATCATAACTCGTAATAGGTGTCTACAGCTTGCAAGATAGGATCAAGAACACACATATATTCATGAAAACAAAATAGGTTCAGATCTAAAATCATGGCACTCGGGCCCTAGTGACAAGCATTAAGCATAGCAAAGTCATAGCAACATCAATCTCAGAACATAGTGGATACTAGGGATCAAACCCTAACAAAACTAACTCGATTACATGATAAATCTCATCCAACCCATCATCGTCCAGCAAGCCTACAATGAGATTACTCACGAACCATGGGTAATATCATGAAATTGATGATGAAGGATGGTTGGTCATGACGAAGGCGTCGATTTCCCCTCTCCGGAGCCCAAAACGGACTTCGGATCTGGTTTCCCGGGGAAGAACAGGAGGTGGCGGCGGCTCCGTATCGTGAAATGCGATGAACTCTTCTCTCTGATTTTTCTCTCGACAAATAGGATTATATGGAGCTGGAGAGAAGGTCGGAGGAGCCACGAGGGCCCCACAAGCCTGCTCGGCGCGGCTAGGGGGGTGGCCGTGCCTAGCAGGCTTGTGGCCTGCAGGTGGCCCCCCTCTAGTTACTTCTTGTGCTAGTATTTTTTATTAATTCCAAAAATATTCTCCATAAGTATCCGAGAACTTTTATTTCTGCACAAAAATAACACCAAGGCAATTCTGCTGAAAACAACGTCAGTCCGGGTTAGTTCCATTCAAATCATGCAAATTAGAGTCCAAAACAAGGGCAAAAGAGTTTGGAAGAGTAGATACGTTGGAGACGTATCATGCAGCAAGGTATCCAATCCTTTTTGTAGCAAAGTACATGCCTGGACAAACTCTTATATATAGTGAAGCGCTCCCGAGGACACATGGGAATTTTTGACAAGGTAGTTTTCATTATGCTTATTTGATTCGCGTTCGTTACTTTGATAATTTGATATTTGGGTGAACCGGTGCTTGGGTGCTATCCTTACTTGGACAAACCTCCCACTTATGATTAACCTCTCTTGCAAGCATCCGCAACTACAAAAGAAGAAATAAGATAAATCTAACCATAGCATGAAACATATGGATCCACATCAGCCCCTTACGAAGCAACACATAAACAAGGGTTTAAGCTTCTGTCACTCTAGCAACCCATCATCTACTTATTACTTCCAAATGCCTTCCCCTAGGCCCAAATAATGGTGAAGTGTTATGTAGTCGACGTTCACATAACACCACTAGAGGAGAGACAACATACATCTCATCAAAAAATCGAACGAATACCAAATTCACATGATTACTTATAACAAGACTTATCCCATGTCCTCAGGAACAAGCATAACTACTCACAAAAAGCATGTTCATGTTCATAATGATAGGAGACTTAATTATCATAAAGGATCTGAACATATGATCTTCCACCAAGTAAACCAACTAGCATCAACTACGAGGAGTAATCAACACTACTAACAACCCACAGGTACCAATCTGAGGTTTGAGACAAAGATCAGATACAAGAGATGAACCCTGGTTTGGAGAGGAGATGGTGTTGGTGAAGATGTTGATGGAGATTGACCCCCTCTCGATGAGAGGATCGTTGGTGATGACGATGGCTTCGATTTCCCCCACCGGGAGGGAAGTTTCCATGATAGAACTATCATGCCCAAGATGCAATTCTATCCTTATTTCGGCACGAGGGCCTCGACAGGGATAGAAGTGCATCTCGTCATGTTGCAAGAATGGATATCACTACAAGTACATGTATAGAAGAGATGAGTATATGGAATTGGCTTACACTTGCCACAAGCTACACAATATCACATCAATACAACAACATATTCAAACATCATACAGAAGAGTAGGGTCCGACTACGGACGAAACCAAACGATAAAATGACATTTATCCTTGCTATCCCAGGCTGCCGCCTGGAACCCATCCTAGATCGATGATGAAGAAGAAGAAGAACTCCAAATCAAATAAGCATTGCTCTCATGTGAAAGCACCGCATTACCTGTACCTGCAACTGTTGTTGTAGTAATCTGTGAGCCACAGGGACTCAGCAATCTCAGGTATCAAGACTATTAAAGCTTAATGGGTGATGTATGGTTAAGTGGTGAGGCCGCAGCAAGCGACTAAACATTTATTTGAGTGGCTAACTTACGAATACAAAAAGTAAAGTATGGTGGTCTACACATAACGGACGTGAACTAGTAATGATCACTAACTGATCCTGAACACCTACTTACATCAAACATAACCCCACCGTGTTCTCTCTCGGATAAGAACTCACAAGAAGAGACAGTCACGGTTATGCACACAGTTGGTGTATTTTATTTGAGTTTACTTCAAGTTTGCTATGACCGGGTGTTAAACAAAGTATCCAAGTTTGCCACATAACCGCGGGCATGGCTTTTTGAAAGATTTAACCCTACAGGGGTGCTCTAACTAGTCCATCACAAATTACCACAAGCTGCACCGGAAAACCTCCACCTCGAGATAGCTCAAGGTATCCTTAGAGTCGGTACACAAGACATTCGAGAAAGGTAAAAAACATCCAGCAAGGCCACCCGACGTGTCGACAATCCCGATAGGAGCCGCGTATCTCGTTTTTAGGACATAGTGGATGAGCTAAGCGTACAGTAATTGACGTCTCGAGTTGCCCCAGGTATCCCGCACGGTGCTCTAGTTTGGACCAGCACCAGCATCATTGGCCCCTGTATTATGTAGAATAACGAACCTCGGGTAGCGCTAACTCCCTATGCGTCAAATTTATTATCAGTATTATTATCTTGGGCAAATGTAATACCAATGTTAGGCCTTGCCAGAAGAGTTTTATCCCAAAACGAATTATCAAGGGGGTCCCCATGACAACCCCAAGCGTGTTAGGAGCGCTCAATTATGGAACATAACACTGGTACACAAGTAACTATGGCGGCAAAGGTGGAACAAAACACCGAGCAAAAGGCCAAGCCTTCCACCCTTTACCAAGTATATATGTGCATTAAATTAAATAGCAATAGTATTGTGATAACAACAAAGAATGTCCATGTTGTCACATGGAAGTAATTGCACCTGCAGCTAGAAATGCTATAAGAAGGGCTGATCAAGCGGTAACATAGCCAAACAATGGTTTGCTGGATGTGGAGGGGTTAGAGGCTTATCATGGAAATGTTGGGAGGCTTGACAAACAAGTGGTAGGTAGTGAGACATAATGATGGAAGCGAGACACTAGCATAGCAATGATAGTAGTGGTATCTAGGGAAATGTGTCATCTTGCCTGAGATCCCGCTTGGAAGAAGAATGAATCCTTGAAGAAGACGATTCGTGAAGTAGATGAACGAATCCTCACACTCCGAACGCTTTTAGAACTCTATCGAGAATAAGCAATCCGGAACAAACAGTCAACACACGACACATGACAACATATGCATGACATGATGCACAAACCAATATGATGCATGTCCATTTAATTATGCAAGGCATGGCAAAGCACATCAATCAACTCCTACACATTAAGTGAAGCTCAATATGCAACAAGTTGCATGTTGACAAAACTCCACATTTGAATTACTTAGTTCACTCCCGTTTATTTACACATCAATATTAAATGTTGGTACATGGCAAGAGGTGAAGCATAAATAAACTACTCTATCTAGGCAACTTAAATGAGACTAGGAACAACTTATAGTATTTCCAAAACGGCCCCCCTCTGCAAATTATGAATTAGGTCCAGATCTGAACTAACTATATTTTATATTTATTAAACAGCAAAATAAAAGTGCACCATGTGATTCTGCACGTTTTTCTAGGCAAGTTACATATGTGGAACATTAAAACCGGAGCTATGTTTAATTAGTTATGAAATAAATGGTTTAGCAAGTCATTAGGCAAGTTTTTAATGCAAACAACACTTTTAATTGATTTTGACATGCATGAGGATGACATGATTAGATTCAATGCAATTTGAAGAACATATTGGCATATAATATGATATAGAGCATTTGTCACCACGACGGAAAGAAATGGGTGTCATGGCGATAAAACGAAATGATGCCACGGCAACATTTCGATGATCCGACAACTCGTTGAGATGTCAGTGCAAATGAACAAGTGAGATGTGCGGAACATTCAAGAGTGATGGTGAGTGATCCTGGATATCGGGTGTCTCATATGTCGAAGGGTGCAAAACTAGGGGCATCGCACAATGGACAATCACAAACGGTGCAAATACGTGGTTCATCTCATTCATCACACATGCATTCGTTCACGGGCGTCGTCTCAGGGTTATACCTACAAAGCGTGCATTTGAAGCGGATCGAGTCGATGCTGTGTAGACGGTCAAGGGTCGTCGTGGACGTCGTGGAAGTAGTTGTACGCATGTCGTAGAGGAAGTACTCGTTCACTCGAAGGTCTTGTCGAATCCAAGGCGATGGTAGTTGTACACGTTCCGTAGTGGTACTCGCGATCTTTCTCGATGGTAGTGGTACACTTGACGAATCCGAGGTCTTGGGGCGATGGTGGGTGTACACTTGCCGTAGTTGGAAGTAGTCATTCACTTGATGGTCTTGTCAGCTCTACGACGACGGTAGTGGTTCACTTGGCCTTGTTGGATCCACGGCGAAGGTAGTCGTACACGGCGGCAAACAAAATGAGGCAACACATGGTGGTCGGTGAGGTAGCTGGTCTTGGCAACGACAAAGGGGCAACATGACCAACGTGGCAGCAAGGTGGGCTTCAAGGGAAGCATGCCGAACAGAGCAGCTCGCGATGGCAACCATGGCAAGGCAGAGGCGCGAGGGTTAGCAGCATAGTAGCAGCGACAAGGCATGACCAACGATGGCCAGACCAAAGGAACACGAGCAGAGGCAGCGGTAGTACAAGTCGATAGGGTGGAGGGGCCGACGTCCATGGTAGGCGGCTCCCGATGAGGAAAATGGCCAAGGCGGGCTTTTGCCATGTGGAGGCGCTGCTCCGGGCGGGAGGCAGGTCAGCGGAGGCTGGGCCCACGTGGTCGGGGCCATGGGGCGACGTGAGATGCGCCCTACTCGCTCGCTCGTTCCTGAGCAGACCAGCAGCGGCGGCGGCGACGGAGAACCGCGACGGTGGCTTGGGGGTCTGACGACACGGGTTAACGCCAGGGACGGGCGAACGTCGGGCGGAGCTTGGGCAGAGGTTCGGTCGCAGAGTTCCAACAGCGACGGGGGAAGGAGGTTGAGGCTGCCATGGCAGCAGCTGCGGGCTGCGCGGCAAGGTTTGAGGAGTAAGGAGGCCAAGGCACGACAGGCAAGCAGGAGGTTGGGGGAGGCGAGATCCGACGGGGACGTGGCGGCGCCGACTCTGGTGGTCGGTCGGGACAGCCTCCGGTGAGGGTCACAGGAGAAGGGGCTGCACGGCTGGGTGCGGGGAGGCGATGTGTGGGTGTGCGTGTGGTGGCGACGCTGGTCGGGAGAAGAGCGAGGGGATTGGGAGATCGAGAGGAGGGAGACTGATGCGTGGGAGGCTGGCGATCGGGCTAGGTTTACGGAGGGGCGGCTGGGCCTAGCTGGGCCGGCCTAGCGGCTGGGCCTCTCTCCCTCTCTCATATTTCTTCAAAACAGGAAATAACAAAGGTGGAAAAAATAGAAAGGAAGGGTTAGGGATAGAATTTAGGCATGGGGGTAGTTTCCTTGGACTCACAAAAATGAGCTTGACCCAAGTAAATAGAAATTGCATGAATACAAGATTTAAATTCAAACTCATTTGAATACCACACAAATGGGTTTGAATTGGGTCTAGGTTTTAGGAGTGTCAAAAGATGTTGAGAATTTTGGTGGAGCTTGGGAAAAGGACAAAAGAATTTCAAAGCAAAGTTTGAGGTCAATAGTTGAGACATAAAAGGTGTGGTATTTAAATTGCAAGTGTGTTATTGTTAATTCCAATTAATGGAATACTCATTATAGCTCCCTAAAATATTGGGAGTATATGTTATATAGAGAAATCACCATGTGAATCCCCTCGATTAAAATGGACCAAGATCCATACAATTTATTTTTTTGGGCCACAAAATTTAATGACATGATGGCATGATCACATGCAAAAACAAATAAATCACATGACAACAATGGAATAAAAGGGGAATCTTTTGGAGCGTCGGTCTCGGGCTGTTACAAGAACAGCTCCGCCGGAGCTCTACATTGGTCCTGCCCAAGTTCTGCCTCGAGACGGCGGTGCTTCGTCCCGAAAGCCTTCTCCTGATTTTTTCTAGGTCAAAACCCTTCATATAGTAGAAGATGGGCACCGGAGACCTGCCAGGGGGCTCACAAGCCACCTAAGTGGGGCCAAGGGGTAGGCCATGCCTGGCAGGCTTGTGACCTCCTGGTGGGTCCCCTCTGGTATTTGTTTCGCCCAATATTTTTTTATATATTCCAAAATAATTCTCTGTAACTTTTCAGGACTTTTGGAGTTGTGCAGAATAGGTCTCTCATATTTTCTCCTTTTCCAATCCAGAATTCCAGCTGCCAACATTCTCCTTCTTCATGTAAACCTTGTAAAATAGGAGAGAAATGGCATAAGTATTGTACCATAACGTGTAATAACAGCCCATAATGCAATAAATATCAATATAAAAGCATGATGCAAAATGGAAGTATCAGAGAAAATCTTCTATCCACACGGCAGGGTCTGTGGTCCCGTCGTACTGTTTGATATTTACGGGTTTAAACCCTTTGAGGAACTGGTGCTGCATGACCTCGTTTGTGAAGCACAGTGGGTGAGCAGCACCTCTAACTAGGGCCACATTGTGCGGGAATTCGGCTTCTGGTGCCCGGTGTCGTTCCCGTTCTCGGTTGCTGTGGTCGAACCAAGGTTGTTCTCCATTCCGCATAGCGGGGGAGTATCCTCTGTATCCGTAGATGGATCTAGTGTGGCCTGTTCTATTATTGAAGTCCTGACGTAGGTCGTGCCGATCCCTATACCGCATTGGATCCTCCCCCCTCCTACGAGGCAACTCCGGTATGTATTCAGGGTCCTCAGCCGCTCTGTCTCTTCCTCGAGGGGGCAATCCGGCTGATCATGCTTTGTGTACCTAGGGGGTGTGCGCTCGAGAGCCTCTTCCTCGAATTGAAGCAAGCGTCAGCGTGGGTAGCTCCTGGTTTGGCCCGGATGCTTGGCGTTGTACCCTTCTTTGGCTACTAGGACCTTCGTCCATCTATCATTGAGGGTATCCTGCTCAGCTTGAAGCTGCCGCTGCTTGGCCTTTAGGCTCCGGGCGGTGGCTAGAAGCCGTCGCCTAAAGCGTTCTTGGTCTTGCAAATCCTCTGGGATGGTGAAATCTTCATCTTCGAGGCTATCGTCCTCATCGACCGGGGGAGACAGTTATCGTCCTTGGAGTTATCAGGATCCCCTGGGTCGCAAGGCTTCTCGATGTTTTCATGTGGTTTCCGTAGGGCTTCGAGGTCCTTTGGGTCTGCCGGAGTATAGTTTCTCTAATGCCCATGACGACCCCTTCCTTTGTTTGCCTTGGACCGCTTGCGTTGCTTCCGGCGCTTCAACGGCTCCTCGGATCTATCGCCATTTTGCTCGGGGTGATATCATCTTTATTGGTGGGTGTATCCACCATGTGGACATCATAAGAGGAGGTGGCGGTCCATCGTCCCGTATTGATAGGGACCGGGGTGTCGACCTCGTCATACATGTCCTCCGTCCCCCCGGAGGCATAATATAGCATGTCGATTAAGTCTTCGACAGTGGCTACCAAGTGGGTGGTGGGTGGGTGACGAAATTTTTCATGATCTGCCCTCAGTACGTACTGAACATACATCGGGCTTCGGTCGTTCGCGATCACCAATGACTGGATCCGGTCTAGCATCTCGTTTATCGTCGAGAGACTGTCCGGGTTCATCTCTTGGAGGTTTTCCGGAGCATTGTCCGGGGTGTCCTCGAGGTACGGGTTTCCGATGAGAGCCGGATCAGAGTGTTCAGGCTCTATGGCCAGATCTGAACACATGCGCGACTCCCCAGCGAAGGGGAAGTCAGGCAAGGGACCCGAAGTTAAGGCTTTGGAGTTGCCAGACTCATCGGGCGAGACCAAGAGCCCGACAGGGTTTAAGGGGTTAGATCGACGGAGCATTCTAGGTCCTCGGGCTTGGCTCCCCAATCCACGGAAAAGTTTCTGATATGGCCCAGATGGCCAGTCGGGTCAGCTTGCAGTGTGATGCTGCCGAAGGTGAAAACTTGCCCAGGGATGAAGACGTCCCCGCGGCAAAGCTGATCAATGATGACCAAGCGAGCCATCGACCTTTCTGTTGATCTCATAGCGGAACTCTCAATGAAAGCACCAATGTCAGTGTCAAAACCGGCAGATCTCGGGTAGGGGGTCCCGAGCTGTGAGCCTTAGATGGATGGATAACAGGGAACAAAGGGGGCAGTGTTTTACCCAGGTTCGGGCCCTCGTGAGGAGGTAAACCCTACGTTCTGCTTGATTGTATTGATGTGTATGGAGATTACAGAGTCGATCTACCTCAAGATTGTCTAAGCTAAACCCTAGATGTGTTCACCTATCCTCTACGAATGGGGATCCTCTGGTTTATAGAGACACCGGGGGTCCCTAGGGTTACACACAACTGACCTTTTACAAGGGATAGATATGCAAATCCTATCTTCGGGACTTGGAGGCCACGCCATTCTATAGAGCCTTCCTTATTGGATACAGGATCATTCATAGTTCGGTCTTCGGCAGATCAGCCCAACAGGTCGTTCCATGAGGAATGAGCCGACGACCCGAGGACCCCTTAGTCCCGGAATCCCCCACAAGGCCCTTGCGCTTGGCGTCCTTGCCCTTTGACTTCGTTGTGCCAGGCTCAACATCAAGGTCGTTATGGAGGAAAAGGCGTCCCTCTTCGGCCTTGGCGCAACGGTCGGCGAGGATGAACAACTCTGCTGCGGAGTCGAGATTGTCCCTGACGGAGAGGTTATCACACATCTTCATGTTCATGACACCATTGGTGAAGGCGAAGACGATTGCGGCATCGGAAGCCTTCGAGATCTTGTTCCACACCTAGTTGAAGTGCTGGATGAACTTGCGAAGGGGCTTGCTAGGGCACTGGTGCACAGACTGCAGGTCGTTGAGCGTGAGGGGATGGTCGCTCGTGCCGGTGAAGTTGGCGACGAGCTGCTTGGACATGTCCTCCTATGAAGAGATGGACGCATCGGGGAGGTTCATGAGCCACGCATGCGCAACGTTCTTGAGGGCCATGGGAAACCAGTTCGCCATGAACCGGCCATCCCCCTTCTTGCCCTGGATGCTGATGGTGTAGAGCAGGAGGAACTCCTTGGGGTTGGCACTGCCATTGTAGCGGGGAGGGAGCTTTGGCTTGAACTTGTCGGGCCACACCACGCGACACAGCCCAAGCACAAGGACCAGGTAGCCCCCGGTGGTGAAGACGCCTCCATCGAGGGGTGCGCGGTTTCAATGCTCAGCCGCGATAACATCATGGAGAACACGATGCTGACGGTTGCGCGCCTTCTCGAGGTTCACAGGCCCTTCGGGGGTGCACGGCGGACGATCTAGCTGTTGTCGCCGTCGCCAGTCGGCACAGACGACTCGTGAAACGTCTTCGGAGCGCGTACCATGGGGCGGCGTTCAGCCGCGTCGCAGGCCGGAGGAGGAGCATAGCGCCTAGCCTGGTCGGCGCGCGACGATGAAGCAGGCAGGTAGCGGGAGGGTGCCCGGCCATCGTGCACGGCATCGACGAGCTCAGTGATGCACCTGAGCCAGGCATCGTACCCGTCCTTGGTGGGACGCTAGCGCAACAACTCCTGTGCCATGAGCAGCGCGGCATGCAGAGCGGGAGGGTCACGACACGCAAGCGAGGAGGTGGTGGTGGAGAGAACACACGCCTGCTCGTTCATCAATGGGTGAACGAATGAGGCCAGCCGCTCCCCAACGGGCTCGGTGGCGGTGCGAGGGCGCTGCCCCGAGGCACCTCGGGCGGCGGGTGCCACGTGGACCCTGGCGGCAACTCGACGCGCAGTGCATTCCCGACAAGCAGCGGCGTCATCCATGTCGATGTTGATGTCGAGGTGGAAGGCGCGAAGACGACAAGTCCCCCTACC
The DNA here is from genome assembly GCA_022496015.1 of Hordeum marinum. NCBI lineage: Eukaryota > Viridiplantae > Streptophyta > Magnoliopsida > Poales > Poaceae > Hordeum > Hordeum marinum. The sequence continues at coordinate 229,593,394 of CM039673.1, forward strand.
TGGCACGACAAATGTCGGAGTCTAGGATCTGTGTTCAAGAAACTTCTCCAAGAACCAAGGTTCGAAAATCTGGGGGGCTTCGCTTGGCAACCTATGCCCCGACGACAACTACGCCGAGACGAGGACGAGCACACCCGCTCACACCGAACACGACGGGGACGCGCGAGCTACCCAGGTTCGGGCCACAGTGTAGTGTACTACCCTACTCCTGCGTGTGTTGGATTGCTTTGTAATGGAGAGCTTGTGGCTCGAGATACATGAGGTGTGGGGGAGAATGCTTCGATCCCCTTACATGGAAGCGACCCTGCCCCTTTTGTAGTGCCTTGGTCCTCTTCCCCCCCCAAAATGAGCGGGAAACGGTGGCTATAGGGCGGCAATACAAAGAGGCCAGGCGCCCATGCCTATCTTGACTAAAGGCGGTCTTCGCCTGATAAAGCAGTTGTCCTGACGCGCTGGTGGGCTCGATGATGACCTATGCCCTGGTGCACCGATCTGTCCTGCTCTCCTTACACCAAAGGGTAAATGCTTTGGGACTCACTTTGGGGGAGGCAGACACAGCTGCCCCCTTATCACCAAAATGGAACTGGCTTCGGTCATGCCCCGCCGTCCTTATCCTGACAGCGGGATGTCATCCACGTGATGGTGCGGAGCTCCGAGGGTGGCCCCTTATGTCAAGCCTCGCGAGGGGAGCCTCGCAGGCGCTTCGGTACTTGATGGCCTTGGCTAAGCTTAGCCTGGCGAGGCTACCCCCCCCCCCCCGCGAGGCAGCTTCTTCTGGAGTGGCCGCACCAAGCATCCTCCGCGGGCCGACTCAAGTGTCGCCTCCTAGGTCGGAGGCAGACGGGCCGTGGTACACTAGTTCTCACTGGGCCGACAATTGCCATCCCATTCCATGGTATGCTCCGGTCAACCTTCCTTCTCTGCACAATCCATGCATAAGTGTGGTTAGGCTAAATTTGTTCATCGGGCAGTTGTTTTCTATGTCAGCAACAAATTCCTTAAGAAAGGCAAACCTGCTCCTGCATCCTACATTGCAGTATTGCATCAGAAATTTGTAAGATACGGGAGCAGGTTGGTTAAGAATCCGTTGTGTAGGAGAAGTATGAGGCTATACTTGAGGAGAACACCAGGCTGGAGGGGCATGTGGCTGCTCTGTCCACTTCTTTTCTATCTCTCAAGGTAAAACACTTGATTGCCAGTAGCTGCAGTTCATCAACTGCACCAGTTGCATCACAATAATTTTTCTGATTTGTTATTATCCTAGCATTTGCTCCAAAATGACTACACATTAGCATTAGATTTGAGGAATGATTTGGTAATTTACTGTATGTATGAACATGAGAGCATGTAATTTTAAAATGATGAGGATCAGCAACTACGGATCATGAGACCAGAGCCGCGTCTTCTTTTATGTGCCAAGGAGTATTGCACAGCTGACAGGCAGGAGATCAATGGTGGCGAGGCAACAGATGCTGCAGCCGCTAGCACAGGCGACCGGCTTGCCGATGTCGTGGACGACAACAGGAAGAGGTCGTCGAGGAAATGCAGCGAGTGGTCGAACAAGGCGCAACCCTCGTCGCTGTGGCCCCCGACAATGGCGAGAGTCGCGTACGTGGACGACAACAAGTGCGTGATGGGCGACAGTCTTGAGCTCCTGCCCACGCCACCGTTGGCCTCTCCCACCCAGCTCCCGCTCCTCCCCGGTCCAACGAGCTTCGCAACCGTTGGCCGCTAGCAACACCTCAGGGACGCCGACCTCCAGAAGCCAGCGCAACCCCATTCTGTCGGCCTCGACCTGCAGCTCCGGCACACGGTGCAGAACACATCGTTGCTACTGCTTCCGTGCTTCATTTTTTAAAAGACACCCTAATTCCCTACGTATTTAAGTGGTTGGGCACACGATGCAGGACGACGCGTTAATTTGATCAATGTCAAATCAGCGAGTACGCAGAGCAAATAGCCGGATGTGAACCCCTATAGCAAATTTAGGGATCGTATTTTGGGTATCCATCGACCCAAGTTTGAGGAGCAAAATTACTATGCGTACGACGTTTACTTGTACGAGAATTGTATGATCATGTATCCAATGGTCTGCTGCAGTTTGACCATATGCATGGACGGTTTGATTGATCAAGTCATACACAAATCGGACAGTATGTGTGGTACGTATAGCAGCTCTCAACGTACCGTGAACTTTTCTCGAGGAAAAAATTGAACCTAGAGAGTGATTGCGGAGAAGAAGATATCTTGGCCGGAGGCGCCCGCCCGCATCCACTGCACACACACACACCGCCGCCGCCGCCGCCGCCCCCGCCGCCAGACCTCGACCTTGCCTTAGTTTTATACGCCGCTGCCGTAGACCGGTTCTCCCCTCACGCTGCCAGCGACCATGTCGAGTGGCCTGGACATGTCCCTAGACGACCTCATCAAGCAATCCAAGTCCAAGCCCAAAGCCAACCACACCTTCTCTTCCGGGCCCACCCGCCGTGCGGCGCCGTCCGCCCGGACCATGCCCTACCCGCCGTGTACTCCCAAGGTACCCGTCGCGTTCGCACTCCCTACCGGGCTTCAGGCTCTTCCTCCCTGCGCAAGAAACCTAACTCCGCCAGCTGATGCCTGCCCATCCAGGCCGCCACCGCCGACTCGCTGTACGGTGTCTACTCCGAGCACGTTGCCGCCATGGTAACCTCCCCGCCACCACTGGCGGTGGCCGGGCCACGGGCACTCGAGACGGGGACGAAGCTGCACGTCTCCAACCTCGACTCCAGCGTCACCGTCCAGGACGTCCAGGTGCTTGCTGTTCTTCTGTTCCTGTTGCTCTTAAGATTCATGCCAATACCTTATTCTTGTTGGTTGACTGTAATGTCTTAGCTATATTTTTATTCGGAGGGAAAGCCATCGTGACAATTTATTCATGAGTCAAAATAGTTCCCTCCACCAGGAGGATCGTGTTGCCACAAGCTAACAAGAGATCCAACTGCATGATTAGCTAGTATATGCGTTGTATTATTGGCTTCCGTCGGACAATGATCAAACTTAATTCCAGCGAAACCACGACATAAGAAGGTGCATTCTTCATAAACTGCTGCTGTTTGGCCTATTGAATTGTTGTCTGATCGCATGGTCGCCACAACCTACAGGCAGTCAGACTGAACAACAATACGATTACATCCCATATCTCCTGCGAATAGCAAACCGTCCCGGAGAGCATGAGCCTCAGCCATAGGTGCAGAATCAACATACGACATGCCACAGCTTCTTGCCGCAATATCACCGTGTAAGCCTGTAAGGTAACATGAACGTTGAGTACCACAAAGTCTTTTTTTCCGATAAAAGGCGCTTTATTACTTAAATGGTTTAAGCATTACAACCGGCCTCTGCATAACTGAGATGCACACAGCCATAACACCACAAAGTCTTCTGGCAGCTTCTCCTTGCTATGCTGAGTGATGCTTGATGAGGAACACTAGATGAAAAATAATGATAGTCATATGTCAGATTTGTTTGGCTACTTCTAGATGCTTCCACACTAGTGTAGTATTTCTGTTCTTTGCTATCTTACCTACTGTTTTCTAGAGTCCTCTAGTTGTGAGTAGCTATGAGTAGAATGGTGAATCTTAGGTAATGTTTTCTAGAGTGTTCTAGCCATAAGTAGAAGTATGTAAAGGCTTCCCAAAGCCCTATAAATAGAGGTCCTCACCTCTAGTTTGTAAGCAGACTATGTACCCACTATCTATAATAGAACTTGTTGTTCCTATCTAAGGTCTTGGACAAGATCTTGTGCTCTAGGAGTTTTGGATTGAACTCCTGCTGCCATATTGGCCTCCACTCGCCTCTAGAGCGATATCTAGCTCAGCACGTTGAAGTAGTTCTGTCAACACTTGTGCTGTACACATTGTAGTAGCAAGGTGGAGTTGCTCCTCCACAACCTTGTGCTGCTTCAGGTGGTATCAGAGCCCCGTTGATCCATACAACTTCTTGTTGTATTCTTTGAGAGCAAGCTGCAGCAAGCAATGGAGCAATTGGAGAAGAGGATGGATGCTGCAGAACAACAAATCAAAGAGCTGCGTGAAGATCTCAATCGGAGATTTGACCAGCTGGTTGAGATGATAAGAAAGGGTGTTCCCGCTGCTGCCAATGAAGGAGATTCATCTAAAGAAGAAGATGTTCAACAAAGAAGGAGAGGTAATCTTGGAGGAAGACCACCCCAACAACGTGTTGGTTAACGTACTTCAAGAAGGCCAATTTATGTTGAAGCTTCTGAAGGTGAAGAATATGATAATACCCTTGAAGAAACCGATCCCTATGCATATCGGAGATTACCCAACCCTACATATACAAGGGATACATACAAGGTGAAAGCTGAGATCCCAACTTTTAATGGAAATGTCGATATTGAAGGGTGCCTTGATTGGTTATATGAAGTGGAGACTTTCTTTGAGGTGATGGAGGTCCCGGAAGATCGTAGAGTTCCTTTGGTCGCATACAAGCTGAAAGGAGGAGCCGGTGCATGGTGGCACCGCGTTCAAGAAGAGCGCAGGCTGAGAGGAGAACCTCGTGTGAGAACTTGGCGGCAAATGAAAAGTCTTTTGAAAGGGAGGTTTTTACCCGCTGATTATGACCAGATCCTGTTTATCCAATTTCAAAATTGTGCTCAAGGGAATAGGACTGTTTCAGATTACACGGAGGAGTTTCTAAGGCTACAAGTGAGGTGCAACCTTGCCGAAACTGAGGATCAACAAGTTGCAAGGTACATCAATGGTCTCAATGATGCTATTCAAGATCGATTGATGATGCAACAAATCTGGTCCATTGATCAAGCACAAGCTCTAGCCTTGAAAGCCGAGAGGTTTGTGAGGGCGAGAAAGACAAGTAAGGCTCCATATCCTCCATGTCCCCATACCGAAGGCTCGTCTAGGAGTCAGCCTAATAGAGTGGAAGAAAAGACTGCTCCACCAAAGGCAAAACGATCCATCCAGAAGCCAACTAAAAGCAAGGCTAAGTCCAATGAAGGCCCAAAATGCTATAAATGTGGTGAAGAGGGGCACATATCCAGCAGTTGCCCACTAAGGAAATTTGTTAACACAACTATCCATGATGGTGAAGACAATGAGGAGGAATACGAATCTGAAGATGTAGAGGGACAAGAGGTTTGTCAAGAAGAAGGTGAAGAGGTGGTATGCGTGATTCAACGTCTCCTATGTTCCACACCACAACCTGACGACACACAACGGAAGAAAATATTTGAGAGCAAATGCACGGTGAATGGCAAGGTATGCAAATTAGTGATTGATAGTTGTAGCTGTGAGAATCTTATCTCCCAGAAGTTGGTGAAACATTTAAAACTTGAAACCCATGATCACCCAAATCCCTACACTATTGGATGGATCAAGAAAGGAGTGAATATGAGGATCACCAAACAATGCAACCTGCCACTTTCTTTGGGCAAGCATTACCGCCCAAATGTGTTGTGTGACGTAGTTGATATGGACGCCAGCCTGTTCTTCTTGGGAGACCTTGGCAATTTGATGTGGATACTCTACACAAGGGCAAGGAAAATTCTTACTCTTTCATTTGGAACAAGAGGAAGATCATTATTCTACCAAATAAAACTGATGGTAATATCTCTAAGGAGGAGGGGAAAAGTATGTTAACTATTTCCCACACCTCTAATGAGTTTATGGAAGACTTGAAGGAGGCAGATTTATGTGCTGCACTTATCGTAAAAGGAGAAGAGCATCCGGCTGTTGAAATTCTAGCAAAGGTACGTGGCTTATTAGCAGAGTTTCATAACATACTTGGAGAGCCACAAGGCCTGCCACCGATGAGAGGAATTCAACATAGAATTGACCTAATTCCGGGAGCAAGTCTTCCTAACCTCCCACACTATCGAATGAGCCCAAAAGAACATGATATATTGAAGGAGAAAGTGGAGGAATTGCTGCAAAAGGGGCACATTCGAGAAAGTATTAGCCCATGTGCTGTACCAGCCCTGCTCGCGCCAAAGAAAGATGGATCTTGGCGCATGTGTACGGACAGTAGAGCCGTTAACAAGATCACTGTAAGGTATAGATTCCCTATTCCCCGTCTAGATGATATGTTGGATCAGCTTAGTGGAGCAAGAGTGTTCACAAAGCTAGATTTAAGAAGCGGATATCATCAAATCCGTATCAAACCTGGGGATGAATGGAAAACGGCCTTCAAGACAAAGGAAGGGTTGTTTGAATGGCTAGTCATGCCATTTGGACTCTCAAATGCACCAAGTACCTTCAAGCACTTAATGAATCAAGTCCTTCGACCCTTCTTATCCCACTTTGTTGTGGTCTATTTCAATGACATCTTGATCTATAGCAAGGATGAGGATGAACACTTTGGCCACATTCGGAAGGTGCTAGAAGTACTAAGGGAAAATGAGCTCTACGTCAACTTGAAGAAATGTGTTTTCCAACAAACACAACTTCTTTTCCTAGGGTTCATCGTAACATGTGACGGTATTCGTGTTGATGATTCTAAGGTTGAAGCAATCCGAGAATGGCCAACTCCAAAGACCATTTCTGAGGTAAGAAGTTTTCATGGCCTTGCAACTTTCTATAGGCGATTTGTGAAGAATTTCAGCACTATCATGGCACCAATTACAGAGTGCCTGAAGAAAGGAAAGTTCCAATGGACAGAAGCGGCTGAAGCTAGTTTCAATGAGATCAAGCAAAAGCTCTCACGAGCTCCTCTCTTGGTTCTACCTGATTTCAGTAAGATTTTGAGTTGGAATGTGATGCAAGTGGAGTAGGCATTGGAGCTGTTCTATCTCAAGAAAGGAAGCCCATCGCTTTCTTTAGTGAGAAGTTGAGTGAAGCTAGACAGAAATGGAGTACCTATCAGCAAGAATTGTATGCCGTTTTCAGAGCCTTGAAGACTTGGGAAGTCTATTTGCTGCCTAAAGAGTTCATTGTTTATAGTGACCATCAATCCTTGAAACATTTTAGAAATCAGAAGCATATCTATCGCATGTTAGCAAGATGGGCAGCATATCTGGAGAGATTTAACTATCTCATCATGCATAAATCTGGAACAACTAACCGAGTGGCCGATGCTTTGAGTCGTCGTGCATGCCTCCTGACTTCTTTTGAGGCTGAACTTCCAGGCATGGATCAAATAAAGGAGTTGTATGAGGATGATGAAGACTTTGGCCATGTTTGGGTAAAGCACATCAGGGGCCAGCCATTAGGTGATGACTATTTGGTGCAGGATGGCTACCTCTTCAAAAATGATCGTTTGTGCATCCCAAGGAGTTCTCTACGTGACAAACTAATTAGAGAACTCCATTCAAGTGATCTTAGTGGCCATGTTGGACGAGACAAGACTATCGCTAACCTAGAAGCTCGCTACTTTTGGCCACAACTAAAGAGAGATGCTGGAAAGTTTGTTCAACGATGCCCTATATGTCAAACCTGCAAAGGCCAAATGCAGAACACAGGGTTATACATGCCTTTGCCCGTTCCTGTTGCTTCATGGGAGGACATCTCTATGGACTTCGTCTTGGGTTTGCCAAGAACAAGACGAGGGAGTGATGCTGTCTTTGTGGTCGTGGACAGATTCTCTAAGATGGCTCATTTCATCCCATGCCGCAAGACAACGGATGCTCATCATGTAGCAAACCTATTCTTTCGAGAAGTGGTAAGACTTCATGGAGTTCCAAGGTCCATCGTCTCAGACCGTGATAGCAAGTTTCTTGCTGCATTTTGGCTCACTTTGTGGAAGCAGTTCAACACTGAATTGAAATTTTCTAGCACTGCCCATCCACAAACAGATGGACAAACTGAAGTGGTGAACAAATTTTTGGGTAATCTGATCCGGTGCATTTGTGGAGAAAGAAAAGGACAATGGGATTTTGCTTTATCTCTTGCAGAGTTCTCCTACAGTAACTCCAAGCATAGGTCCACAGGAAGGAGTCCTTTTTTCATTGTCTACACTAAAGTTCCAACACATGTGGTGGACCTGGTGAAGCTACCATCAAGGGGAAACTCAAAATCAGCACTGTCCTTTGCTGATAATTACACTGAGTTATTTGAAGAAATTTGTGGTGTTTTGGAAGCACAAAATCAGAAATATAAACAACTTGTTGACTGCAAAAGGAGGCCGAAATCATTCCAAGTTGGTGATAAGGTGATGGTCTACCTCCGAAAAGAGAGGCTGCCTTTAGGTGTTAAGGGGAAGCTTCGGCAGCGAAAGTATGGGCCCTTCTCTATCGTGAGGAAAATAAATGATAATGCTTATGTGATAGATCTTCCAAGCGACATGGGTATATCCAACACTTTCAATGTTGCGGACTTGACTCTCTACCATCCAGAAGAAGCGCTCTATGAAGATAACTCGAGGGCGAGTTCCAAACAACAAGGGGAGAATGATGAGGAACACTAGATGAAAAATAATGATAGTCATATGTCAGATTTGTTTGGCTACTTCTAGATGCTTCCACACTAGTGTAGTATTTCTGTTCTTTGCTGTCTTACCTACTGTTTTCTAGAGTCTTCTAGTTGTGAGTAGCTATGAGTAGAATGGTGAATCTTAGGTAATGTTTTCTAAGAGTGTTCTAGCCATAAGTAGAAGTATGTAAAGGCTTCCCAAAGCCCTATAAATAGAGGTCCTCACCTCTAGTTTGTAAGCAGACTATGTACCCACTATCTATAATAGAACTTGTTGTTCCTATCTAAGGTCTTGGACAAGATCTTGTGCTCTAGGAGTTTTGGATTGAACTCCTGCTGCCATATTGGCCTCCACTCGCCTCTAGAGCGATATCTAGCTCAGCACGTTGAAGTAGTTCCTTCAACACTTGTGCTGTACACATTGTAGCAGCAAGGTGGAGTTGCTCCTCCACATCCTTCTTGGTTTCTTCCTTGATCTAGCATAGTTGAGGCACAGGGCCAGAATAGCTTGCGCCGACCATGCCGGCACCTGTACTGATTCACTCATGGGCCACTTGCCTTCTCTCCCACCATACGGTACCAAGTTGTGATAGCTTGTAGCTTGCCCGTCCGGTGTTTTGAATAAGCAAGGGCCGAGTCTGCCCTTTCATGTATCAAACTGTGAAAAACAAATATCCAATTCCTGTAATTGAAGATCTCCTGGATGAACTACATGGAGCTATTTTACAAAATTGATCTTAGGAGTGGGTATCACCAAATAAGGATGAAAGATGAGGATATTGCCAAAACTACATTGTCTACTCACATGGGCCATTATGAACATATAGTAATGCCTTTTGGCCTTACTAATGCACCAGCAACCTTTCAATCCTTGATGAATTTTTTGCTGGCCCTTATCTTAGGAAATTTGTAGTAGTTTCCCTTGATGATATACTCATCTACAGCTCCTCAACAGCTGATCACTTAAACCATTTAGCTGCTGTGTTTTCCATTCTCAGAAGCAACAAACTATTTGCTAAATTCATTAAGTGTTCACTTGGACAAACTCAGGTGGAATACCCCTGTCATGTGGTTACTGCTGACGGGGTGTCAACTGATCTTGTTAAAATTCAGGCTGTGCAGAACTGGCCTGCTCCCACTAATGTCACTGAGTTGAGGAGCTTTCTGGCGCTGACTGGGTATTAAAGGAGATTCATTCAGGTTGATCCTGGGTCATGTGATTGTCGCTGAAGGGGTGTCAACTGATCCTGTTAAAATTCAGGCTGTGCAAAACTGGCCTGCTCCCACTAATGTCACCGAGTTAAGGAGTTTCGTAGCATCCCGGTATCGGCACTATGCAGATCTAGCATCCTCAACTATCCTCTGTATAATATTGATCCTAAGGTGCCTACCTTCACACAATGCACATGTTGGAAACATGTACGCGGTGTGGCAGGACGGCCGGTATCACAAAACAAATAACGAAATAATGAAAAACAACAACATATACATATACAACAACTTCGAAGAGTCAAATTTAACGAATGAATACAACAACGGCCTTTCGATCAAGATACAACTCACACAATGGAAGCGAATAAACCTTAGACATGTAAGAATACAAATTGTCATAAGAAGGCTTAAACTAAATCAAAGGCGTCCACATCGCTGCCCAGGCTGCTGTATGTGGGATAACCAACTAACGTCGTCCACCTTCAAACCTGCTTCCTGAATCGTTGCCGGCTGGATTGGCGGCAATCCAGGTAAAAGAGTATGGGATAACCAGCTAACGTCGTCCATCATCAAACCTGCTTCCTGAATCGCTGTCGGCTGGATTGGTAGCAATCCACATAAAAGAGTAAATTAAGCAAGGTGAGTAGTCAGCTGTACTCACAAGACTTACCTGAGACCTACACTATTTATGCATTAAGTATCTTAGGGAGTAAGGGGTTTAGCGGCAGCAAGCACTAGCACCTATCTATCAAGTACAAGGAATGTGAGCATATAAGAACCAACTACGCTAATCGTGGTGCAACGCAACCCCACAGTTTGCGCACATATTGAGCTTCTATCCTATTGCAACACATCATAGAGCCTTGCATTCCCCTTCGGATCACCCATGGAGAAAATCCCCAAGGTACTTCCTTGGCAACTTCTATTAATTATTTGAAGTTGTGTAAATCTATTAATTAACAATATTAAGGGTGGGCAAGTTTTAGAGATTACAAGTTGAAGTTGTGCTATGATCAAGTCGATTGATCCAAGTTGTCCATAACCGCGGACACGGCTATCTGAATAGATTTATCCCTGCAGAGGTTGCACCAATGTACCCACACGCATGCCCTTCAAAACCACCTGTTGGCCCATTATAGGTATGAACTGGAAGATTTGAAACTGACATGACGCTGCCCTAGCTATATCCAAGACCAGAAAGCACCCAGCGAGTGGACACCTGAATCAAGTGTCCGACCGGCTCTCCAAGTCAGGACTTGACCGTGAGTGGGAAGTGGTCAGGATTGACTGTTGCCTTCAATTGAGATTAGCCGTCTGCCTGTCCACAATTTGTGAACCACCAGGGGTTGTAGCCCCTAACTGTGGTCAACCACCAGAGTGGATCCGAATGGAAGAAATAAAAGTAAAACCAGCGTGCGGCTCCTGGTCAAGTCTACAGTTTCGTGTACCCCGCGGGGGTGGGTGGGGGTGGGGGTGGGGTGGGGGCATAAACCACTCCCATGTGTGGTTAGAGCGCTCATTCTTGAACCTAAGTGCCCAAGATCCCGGGTCCTAGGTCGGCTCAAGTGGAACAAAACATCATGCCCTCAACATGGTTTCCCAACATTACCTTCCTAACTTACTATCTCATATTGCACAAATAGCATCATAATTCGGCTTGGCGTATCTGCTCACCAAAACGCCGGGGCAGCGGCCTACATTGTGTCGAAGCAGCCTTGCAGCAGCAGGAGAGTCATGTGCCACGGTGCGGAATCCATCTTCACCGCACCACTGTTTGAGTCCATAGGGGGGAGGGGGTGCTTTCAATTTGGTCGGCAACGATAGTCGTCATCGGCGGCCCTGACCTATGTGGTTCTGGCATCGGCGATGGGGGTGACCTGCGTCATGCATACCGTCTAAACAGGAGAGGTGTGCGAGATGGGTGGGGGCAGGACTAAGATTAGTGGCTTAACCGTGCAAGATTAGGGGTTGATTGGTGTGATTCGTGTCTTGCTGGCGCGCAGGATTAGGAGACTATGGACCATTGTATCGCGTGATTAAATGGTTGAGATGGTTTGGATCTGCCCCCTTTGATTCTCTTAGAGGTATAATAGATAAGGACGTGATATTGGTGGTGGTTGATAGATTTACTAAGTATGCTCACTTTATTCACATGATGAAACATCCTATTACGTGAAAAGTGTAGCTAAAGCTTTCTCTGACAACATATTTACATTACATGGCTTGCCAACTGTGACTGACTGATAGGCATGATATTTACTAGTCATCTTTGGCAGCAACTGTTGAAATCTTCGAGTGTAAAGCTCCACCTCGGCACACCCTATGACTCGTAACCTGATGGTCAAACTGAAAGAGTGAATCAGTAAGATGCATGAGCTTTCAACAGCCAAAGAAATAAATGAGCTGTGCCTCACTTTGGCAGAGTGGTTGTACAACACCACCTTCCATACTTCTCTGAAAATCACACCATCCCAAGCTCTCTATGGATTTCCTCCTCCTATTGTTGCTGAATCTGCTCTTCTTGATTCTATATGTGAAGACAGTGACACATTGCTTCAGAACAGACAAGCAGCCTAGGAAATCATAAAGGGCAACTTACTAAAGGCACAACAAAGAATGAAGTGTTATGCTGATAGAAAAAGTGAAGACAAATCTTTTCAAATTGGTGACGTGGCATATCTCAAGCTGCAGCCCTATAGATACACATCACTGAGTTTCCATAAGCATGTGGAATTACACTCAAGTTTTATGGGCCTTTCAGAGTAATTTAACAAATTGGGAATACCACATACAAACTGCTCCTACAAGAAGGGTGTCAATTGCACCCCACATTCCATGTCAGCCAGCTCAAGAGACACATTGGACCTCAGGTCATTCCCTCTCCTCATGTCCCATTAGTGAATGTTGATGGCGTAATACAGATGGAGCCTGAAGCTGTGTTAGAGAGAAAGCTCATTTGTAGGCCACAGGTTGCAATCAGCATCCCAGTTTGCTGGCTGATCAAATGGGCCAATCTACCGGTGGAAGCAGCAACATGGGAAGATTCGGCGTTCATCCAGAAGGTTTTTCCATCTTTCCAGCCTTGAGGACAAGTACTGTCTCAGCTGTTGGGGTGGGGGGTGGGGGGGTGGGAGGATTGTCAGGCCCTGTTCTGAAGATATCCACTTCTATTTGAATTGTCAGGCCCCGTTCTGAAGTTAACTGAAGATATCCACTTCTATTGTTCCCTCGCTTGGTAGCTTGTTTTTCACGTTGATCTTCGATCCATCGGCTGAAGACGCATGACACCGCTTTGCCAATGGGCCGCTTCCTTAACCGTTGATCGACCATCCGAAGCACCAACCCCTTGGTGTCTCTGTTGATCGCCCGACAACGGCCTGCTTGCTCTAATTCCTGTTGCTCTACTTTTCACTTACTCCCGCACTGTAGTGGCTATGAAGCCCTCTCCTCGTTCATTTCAGTTATGCTTTTGTAATTGGGTTAAACCCTAGCCGTCTGTGGTGTGCTGTACCTACCTTCTTCCTTTCCATGTAATGGAAACTCAGATCTGAGCGGCTTAATCCTGCTTGTTCTCTGAATTTCATACAAATTTCCAGTGTTGGAATAGTTCAGGTCTTGACTATCTGTTAATAATTTTAGTGTAAAGTGTTCTTTGAGAGACCATCTCTTAATCACCATGATTATTGGTCCACAGATTTCATAATTCCATGTGATAGATTGAGCTCATGTACTCCCTCCAAACAAGTTCTCATCACCACGGAAGAATATGATCATGCTTTCCGGTCTTCGATAAATAATATATTTAAAAGAGTACTACTATTCTGCAACCGGTTGCATAAATCTTATTCTACAGCTAGTTTTGCACTGCCTTCCAATAACAATGTGTCCTGCCTTGACTCGATCTATTGTACTGCTTCTACAGTCAGGTTATGGAAGTTGTAGAATAGTAAACCTATATATTTGAATATAGTGTGTCACACAAAGATTGTACAAGCAGATTGATCACAAATATACACTTCTATTTTTGCGAGTTTTACCATGGCATGTTTGTATTGTGATAAAACTATTTTTCGAGAAAACGCAAAGGACCTTCGCGCTTCATTTCATTGGAAAGATAGAAAGAGTGTTGTTACATCCTCCTAGGAGGTCAGGTTACAAAGCTAGTAGGGAGATCATTGGAAAGATAGAAAGAGTGTTGTTATATCCTCCTAGATGGACATCCCAAGATGGTGGTAAAACAACCCTGAGCCCGTGAGCCCCGGCCTTTACCCAACATTTGGCCTCATCTTTGATCTTGTCCGCAAGCTCGTCGAGCGATTGGCATGGTAAAACACACATGCATTTGTATGTTTCCAGAGCATCCATGGCGCTAGCAACGTGATGGATTGCAGAGCCTTACGACGCGTTGGTGGTGTGGCCTCCCTTGCGCGTAACCACCACAGTCCATGAAAGTGGCATCATGTTCGGGCACCGGCAGTCCCAACCAGGGGAGGGTCTTGTGCCAGGTTTGCTTTGTGAAGGGGCACGTGAGCTGCAGGTGCCTGATCGTCTTGGGTTCTTGGTCGCATAGAAGGCATTAGGGGTGGTGTTGCAGACCGCGACGGGCAAGTCTTTCAGCGGTCCAACAAGGTCTTGATTTGCCAGCCAATGAAAAATTTCACTTTCGCGTAGCAAGTCGTCGATCCCCGGAAGGTGGCCTGGTAACATGATAGCACGGAGTACCGTTGGCGGTCCACCTCCAACGTAACTTGTCCGTCTCGCTGGAAAGCGCAATGTGCTGCACGTCTTGCCAGAGCCGTAGGTATTGCCCGATCTCGTGAAGGCTGAGGACACCATGAATATCGCGCGCCCAGGCGTTGCCAGCGATGCCTTCCACCACAGTTCGCGATTTCCGGCGTCGCTTGGGGATGCACTGGTAGAGCATGGGTGCGAGCTCGCGGACAGACTGGCTGTTGAGCCAACGGTCCTCCTAGAAGAGGGCGGTTGCGCCGTCCCCAGTGGCCATGCTCGTATAGGCGTGGAATATCGCTTGTTCCTCCGCGGAAAACTGCATGTCTAGGCCTTGCCATCATGCTTGGTGTCCGTACGGGCGAAACAAAGCCATCGTTGCCGCAGCGCGAGCCCGACACGCTCAAGGTCGCGAACGCCGAGGCCACCATACTCGATCGGGCGGTACATGTGACGCTAGTTTACGTGGCAATGCTTGCCGTTAGCGGCCACGCGGCCAGCCCAAAGGAATCCACACTGGATCTTCTCAAGTTGTTTTAGAGTCTTCTTTGGGGGCGCGAGCGGAAGCATTTGGTGCATGGGGATCGCGCTAAGCACTGCCTTGACCAATGCCAGCCGGCCGGTCTTGTTCATCAACCATGCCTTCCATGTTGGGAGCTGACCTGCCACCGACTTGACAAGTGGCTGCAGCTGCGCGGCAGATGGACGACGAGTCGTGAGAGGGATGCCTAGATAGGTGGCAGGCAAGTCCACCGCCGGGCATCCCAGCTGCTCGATCAACTCGTCACTCGAATCGTTGCCGTGCAAGATGGTGGCAGAGCTCTTGGTGTAGTTCACTGGAGACTTGAGGCCATGCCGAACACGGTGAGTATGCCTTTGATAGCGGCCACATCGCCTGGCCTGGCGTGGCAAAAGAGCATCACGTCGTCGGCATAGAGGGAGATTGCCGGGATGGCGCGTCGGGGATGGAGTTGCTGCAGTCTGCCGGTCTGCGTGGCGCGTTGCATCAGCCTTCCAAGCATATCCACAGCCAGCACAAAGAGCTGCGTGGAGGTGATAAAACTATTGGCCCAACTGCAACATGGATGTTAAAGTTGAGTCACTCTCAACCACTTAATGAAATGGTTGCAATTTGAACCATGCATACTTGTACCATTATGTAGCATTGAACCATGTTCGGTGTGATCACATAGGCCTGATCAGTTGTGAGTCAGTGCGATAATGTCCATCATTCTAAACATGGTCATTGTGAATTTGTGATATATTTATACAAATATCATACTTCCAATTTATTTTGTCCTTCAAAGTAACCCAAGTCCCATAATCCATGGCCCAAAGTGAAATTACTCATCATGAGAAGTAAAGAAGTATTATGAATTTGTGACCAAAGCGAAAAACATGTAACTCTACATTTGTTTTAAGCACACAACTTAATTGTTATGTGATTGTAGCCGATGGGCTTTGTTTTTTCTTTATCTTGTCAGGAACTCTTTTCAGAGATTGGTGAGCTCAAACGTTATTCTGTTAACTATGATAAGGATGGGAAATCTCAGGTAGATTGTTGAGCAATGTCTTCTCTAAGTATCTTATATCATCTGTAGTTTCTATACCACAGATCTTTCTTGACTCTTTTCTTGTCAGGGAAGTGCGGAAGTTGTCTTTGCAAGAAAAGTAGATGCTTTGGATGCTATTGAGAGATATAATGGTGTTCTGCTTGATGGGAAGCCAATGAAGATAGAGCTCATTGGAAATAAGACCGAGCCACACCCAACAGAATCTTTGATGTACAACGGCGCTTCTTCTAACTACAATGCAACTCCAAACAGGTTAGTCTTTTTAATTAGATTTCTTATGTATGGTTTAATCGTTGTCAAAGAATGGGATATCCTTTTTGCTCATAAATGGGCATTCTCTTACACTACACCTCTTGATGTTTTTCTAATCCTTTGAAGCAATCTGTCATTTTTAATGCATCAAATTGGTTAAGTTGTGTCCTGAACCTAACATCTGGCCAAATGGAAGAGTATCAGAGTTTGGAAACATTGAAATTTAGATACCAGTACACTTGTTTATGTTTGTCAATGTGTCAAATTGTTTCGTTGGTAACACTTCTGATCATCATTCTCCGTGATCGTGTAGGCACAGTGAGTAGGTGCCCCTATTACTGTTGCTGCATTATAGCATTCACAGAGTTAGGTTGTTAAGTCTAAATTGTCTAATAATGTGGTGATGATTGCAACCTGTAATATAGGGCTTTTGTTTGCTGCCAAAAAATGCGAAGTGAAAGGTTGTGTTATAGTTCAGCACGTTCTGACAATCAGTCACATTTCCCACTTGGTAGACGTTTCCAGCTTAAAGCTGTTCATGTTTGTGCATGCAGCAACTCCACCACTCTTCGGTGGAGGACTTATCGATAACATAAAATGACAAACTGGGAATGTTGATGTATATCTTAGGTGCACCGCGGATATATGAAAAGATAAAATAAAGAACATAAGTTTGCTGCTTTGAATATCAATGATTAGATGCTGCTGGAAGTGAGGCATGTGCTTGAGTGGTCCAGTCCAGGAGTGGACTTGGGTGTTGGATGCTTGGGCGGTACATCACTAGAGTTGAGGGAACTACTTCAACGTGCTGCGCTAGATATCGCTCTAGAGGCGAATGTAGGCCAATATGGCAACGGGAGTTTAATCTAGAACTCCTAGAGCACAAGACCTGCTGCCAAGATCTTAGATAAGAACACCAAGTTCTTTCATAGATAGTGGGGGTACATAGTCTGGTTACAAACTAAAGGTGAAGACCTCTATTTATAAGGCATTGGGAAGCCTTCACATACTTCTACTTATGGCTAGAACACTCCAGAAAACATTACTTAAGATTCACCATTCTACTCATAGCTAGAAGAGACTAGAAAATATAGCTAGGGTTGAGAAAAAGAAAAGAAATACTACACTAGAGTGGAAGTATCCAAAAGTAGCCAAACATATCTGGCATATGATTTTCTTTTTCTTTTTTCTTGTCTATTGTTCCTCATCAGCTTCTTTGTAAGATGCAACTTGGAGCATAGTTCTTCACTTGCCAAATTGTGCCAACTACCACCATCACTGATGACCTTGATGGTTCTTCCATGGATACCTGCTTTGATGTGGAAGATATGGCATCTTTGATCATAGTCATTTTGTTGTTGAAGTGTCAAGATCTTGGAGGTGACTTGTAGGGCACTCATTGACTTGTCGGTGTCGAGCAACATGATCCAAAGGTTCCAGTTCTCCTTCATTATAAGATTCATACTCTCCATCGACATCGAGGATCATAGTGCCTCTTGTAGGGCACTCATAGGTCTTGTGACCATTCCTTTGCATGTAAAGCATCGGATTGGGCTTGTCTTGTTGGTGGAGTCCCTTGGAATATTGCATTTGGTGTAGCACTTGGCTTGATAGTACTTGGAGGAGAGCAACTTGATGTAGTCGCCAATGGCCTTGAGCTTGATGGACCACCACTAGTGGGTGTAGCTCGAATATAAGGTGCCGCACTTGTAGAAGCTTGAGAGTTGGTGATGAAGTTTCTTGATGGCCAGGCAGAATACTTTGAGTACTTTATCTCATCTTAAACTTGACGTTTCACCTTGCTTTCTTGATGAACCAACTTGTGTAAGGTGTTGTATGGTTGGAAATCCCTATCTTGTTGTAAGGTTGGATATCACAAATGAGGATAGAGAGCCAAAAGAAAAATACGCATGTGCAAAGATATTGAGGTTTGTGCAACCAAGAAAATGAGCAATACAAAATCGTCCCAACAAAGACTAAGTTCATGTTGCACAAACTTGAGGAGAGACGCTAGCTTGATTGCACATAGAGGGCAAGCATTTGTCCACTTGACTACTATACTATTACCAAAACTGTTAGAATTAGTCCGAGGCGCATAGTCGATCATCCGAGGACCAAGTAATCAGACACAACATGACACCAAGATTTGTTAACGAGGTTCACCGATATGGCTACATCCCCGGGGCCTGACTACGGGCGCTCCTCCCCGTGACACCGTCACAATACCGCACCCTAGCCGTCCGGCGCCGGCACACGCTGCTGGCTCCCCTTGCATGCTTGTGCTATTATGTTGGCATAGGTTACATCGTGTGTCTACCCTCTCATTATATAAGAGGCCAAGGATACAAGTGTCTTACTAGGACACGACTCCATATCCTGTCTAAACACAGTACAACTACAAGTCCAACTGTAACCTACCTTGTACACTATATTCGACACAACTCTAACAAACTCCACCTTGACGAATATTCTCCACCACCATGAATTTGTCCATGCGTCAAACTTCCATGTACATTGGACTTGAGCTTATCCCATGAGTATCGCCCGCCACTCCAAAGACTCCATGTGACTCCACCTACAATTTGTAGTCCCTTCTTTTCTTGAGCACACTCACCGTTCGAGCGAAATTAAGTTCCACATTACTCTAGTTTGCACTCCCAACTTCACACACCAATCGCTATTGACCCGTGTGAACAACTGACATATCAGGTGTCACACATAAGACTTACCTGAACTCAACATCACCGCTCTTCCTTGACCGCTCGTATAAAACTTGAAAGAATTTCACCATTGCTTGTAGTCATCTCGAGTCAAAATTCGCAGTCGTCTCACCACATGTATGGCCACTAGAGCCCTGGTCCCTCTCCATTTCCTGTGCATACTGCACGCCTCGCTGCTATTACCGCGTCGAGCCTTTGCTATCTCGGTTGAGTCTCAAGGGTCGCCACACCACTCAACCCCCATTGCAGAGTACCGCCGATCATCACCGACCGATGACGAGTTCCACGTTTCCATCAGACCACTGGGCTCCAGTCCGAACTACGTGGCACTCGCTTTTTCCTCGCTGAAACAGGCTTCGATACTCTGGATTCTTACACCGTAGCCCCTCAATCCAGCTCCACCTTCAACATGACTTCATGGTAGATGATCAGTCCACCCCGTGCCTCGTTAACTTCAAGCTCACATGCGCACCGTCTTGAATCAACCCCATGCTAGTCTTGTCGAAGCCACACAAGCCCTCGGGCATGTGTCGCGTGTTTCCATGCCACAGAAGTCAGTTACCATCAGCATCGCGTTCCTACGTCGTTGTCGCCGATCCCATCACCGTCTCCTGTACCAACCGACTCACGTCGATTCGTTGGACTGATCAGTCCAACCCAGCCAAACTTTTTCGACTTCATGACACGCTCCAGGCTCGCAAATCATCTTCCGCAAATTTCTATCCATCACATGATAATTCCATCTTAGCTGGCATGACTTCCCGCAACGCCTTCAAGCATCCTTGTTGTGCCAACAAATTTTTCATCCTTGTCTGCCATAACCCAAGGTTTTCAGTTCTACGAACTTCTCCACCTCAAACTTGACACCCGTTGGCATCATGGTTCTTCGTATGCTGACCCTGTGAAAAATTATTTGAGCTCTCCTCGTGTGATGTCCAAGTACATGAGCAAAACCTGACGTGGTACACCCTCATGTACTAATAGCAAAATCCAAATCAAGGATTCCTTTTGACCTTCACGTGTTGCTCCCTTGGCTCAACCCACAAGTGCTAGCTTTTGCCTAACCAATGGATGTGAATCGTATCAATGGATTTTCTCACGCACAAATCTAACATGCCTGCCTTTTCCGTCATATATGGAGACTGGGTCTCCTTTTTCTTTTCAAAACAAATTTCGTAAAACGTCGGTATGCTCTAGCGCTTCAACGCACCAACTAGTCCCTTTGGATCCAACCTGTCATGCGTGCGCAGTCCTCCTGGCTGCAGCCCCACGCTTGGGCCTCAGGTTTGCTCTACCAGCTGGGCCAACGCCCTGCGTGCTTGTCCACCTCGCGCGTAGACCACACGCTGCCTAGCCCCGCACGCTGCATAGCCCTTGGTCCGAGCCGTTCTTGTTGCCTTTGCGTCGTAACTCGTCCCTCGTCTGGATCGAATTGAGGCACCGCCGCTGCCGACTGCATCAATCCTCTAGATCAACGAACCACGACCTCATCGTAACCTTGTTCATGATACTTGTTAGAATTAATCCAAGGCGCATAGTCGATCATCTAAGGACCAAGCAATCACACAAGGCACGACACCGAGATTTGTTAACGAAGTTCACCGATATGGCTACATCCTCGGGGCCTAACTATGGGCGCTCCTCCCCGTGACACCATCACAATACCGCACCCGGGCACCTGCACACGCCGTCGGCTCCCCCTGTGTGCCCGTGCTATTATGCTGGCATAGATTACATCGTGTGTCTACCCTCTCATTATATAAGAGGCCAAGGATACAAGTGTCCTACTAGGACACGACTCCATATCCTGTCTAAACACAGTACAACTACAAGTCCAACTGTAACCTACCTTGTACACTATATTCGACACAACTCTAACAAAAGCTTGATGTTTTCCTACGAGTATCCTTCGCACTTGTATTTCTATTGCTCTTTGCACATTTTGCTAACAAGCTTCTTCTTTTTTTTGTGATACTTTTCTTCCTTTTGTCTTTCCTCTTTGAGCCAAGATCAACACTACAAGAGTATTGCCATCAAGATAATGCGAGGATATAAAACACACCTCACAAGATACCAAATGATCAATGAGATAAAAAGGTCACTAAGTAAGACAAGCGATCAATACCCGACAATACTCGATAAGCTAGTCTCGGTAGGTTCAAGGTAATCGCAAAGAATGGCATGGCTCATAAGGGTAATGGCAAGGAAGGCGAAGTTGTGTGACGAAATGATATACCTTGCGCACCTCTACCGTGACAAAATTGGAGGGGCCTGGCCTTGCTTCCTTTGAAGGTGTCAAAAGGTTGGATGGATGGTCGTCATAGGCGAGATTGGTGGTTGATGGGGCGGTGTAGGGGTACTTGTGCTTGTCGAAGAAGCCCTTGGTCCAAAGCCGGCGAAGATGCCTTACACTCATCGTAGCCGTCACTGTGCGCTCCTGGGTGAAGTCGGACACACAGTTGGAATGTTTGACAAGTCGGATAATCTGACTTTGCCCAGACAGCTACTCGTCAAACCGAGGAAGAACTCAAAATTGGAGGGAGGAAAAGAAAATTTTGAGGGAAAATTGACTAGGGAAACACAAATCAAAAGTAGATTGACTCGCACAACACCAGATCCATGGATCAAATCCAACCAAAACTCACTAGAAACAACAACAACAAAGCCTTTAGTCCCAAACAAGTTGGGGTAGGCTAGAGGTGAAACCCATAAGATCTTGTGACCAACTCATGGTTCTGGCACATGGATAACAAGCTTCCACGCACCCTATCCATGGCTAGTTCTTTGGTGATACTCCAGTCCTTCAGATCTCTCTTTACGGTCTCCTTCCGTATCACTAGAAATAACAAATTGCTCGAAATTGGGTGAAGATATTTTTATGGGGATTTTTGAAATTAGGAAGAATAAAACAAATTAGGCTATAAATATGAGGGGGAGGTGTTCTAGTTTGTGGCAACCTTGCCCATGATACCAAACGATATGGGGCAAGTGTGGCTCGGTCAAACTGAGGAAGAGTTCAAAACTGGAGGGAGGAAAAGAAAATTTTGAAGGAAAATTGGCTAGGGAAACATAAATCAAAGGTAGTTTGACTCGCACAACAGCAGATCCATGGATCAAATCCAACCAAAACTCACTAGAAACAACAAATTGCTCGAAATTGGGTGAGGATGTTTTTATGGGGATTTTTGAATTTGGGAAGAATAAAACAAATTAGGCTATAAGTATGAGGGGGAGGGGTTCCAATTCGTGGCAACCTTGCCCATGATACCAAACGATATGGGGCAAGTGTGGCTCGATCTTCACGAATTGGACGTGGATTGAGAGGGAACAAGTCAAATCAAGGGGAAAACAAGAGGAAAACACCCAATAGGACAAGATCCACTCCAATTAGCCTAAAATCCAAGGTCAATACAAGAGGCGCATCTTAGATCCACACAGAAAACATTGGAAAGTAGAGGAACAAAGGGAGTTCTTCGCCAATGGATTGAGCAAATCTCTCTCAAGTTCTTAGTTTATGCTTTGCTAACCCTAGAATGGAGTACGGTTTAGCTGGGGAAAGGTACACGGGTACGTGGCCCCTTTCACTGCACGCAGGTATGTAGGATAGTTTGACATAAGTAAAATAATCTGACATGTCGGACAACCTGGCCTTTGTCCAACGTAATATCCGACATGATCCAGCGAGGCTTGGTAACACTTGGTAAGTCGGACATAAGGTCAGATTATCTGACATGTCACATAAATTATGTCGGATTATCTGACTTCATCCGGAGAGCTCGGTTAAGTCAGACACTGGGTTGGACCCCAAGTCAGATAGTCTGACTTTTCTGTTGCTGGCTGGTTGCCCCCCTAGGTAGGTACTCTTTGCTTCCTCTTCAAGTCCCGTCTTCTTTTTCGTAGCCTGGCCTTCATTCCTTGCCTTTCCATGCTCGATTTCATCAGACCTAACTACACATAGCGTTCCTGCTTGAGGTAGAAGTCATGTCTCACAGTCACATGCAAGTATAGGGAGCTCATATAGGAAGGATGTCACCTCGGTTGCTGCATGTGCTCTTGTCAATGGTCCACTTGGAGCTTGTGGCGTTTGATGGGTTCATGGTGATGTCCATGGCATGCTCTATATCAGGTCCATCAGGTCCCTTGTTCTTTGCGCAGAGCTTGGCGCTGCTGGGGCCATGCCCATGCAGGCCACAGAGGCGGTGGGTTTTGGGTGCAATAACGGGTGTGCTCTTGATTCCCCCATGGACTGGCATCATGAAATGACTATTTGTAAGAAAGTTAATCTGTATTTTATGATTTTGACCTTGGACAGTGGCTTCTAGTCGAGGCTGTTTCACCACACCCAAATGAAGTTTGAACGTGAGTTTTCTGCACCTGAAGAATGCTGATTATGGAGTTAAGGGTTGTGGCTCCTCATTTGGATTTGCAAAACTGATTCCAGCCACATGCCTGTAGATACTGGCCCACTTGTGCATTTTCTAGAGTATTAACATGCACAGCCTATCATATTACAAAATGCATTCTATTGTTTGTGGGACACCAGATGACAACCACATTCTGTAGCCTGCATGTGAACTGGCATAGATTTGGCTCTGTGCAAGCCTTCTGAGCAGTGAATGTAAAACCAGCTCTATTTTTGGCAGGCCTTTTTACACCACACGTTCATTAGTTTGGTACTCCTTTTGCAGTCTGCTTCAGAGAGGTGGCCCGAGAGGGCCATTTCATGGTAATGGTCGTTCTCAAGGCAGTGGTCAGGGCGGTGCTGCTGGCAAAAGAGGAATGTTTCAAGGCAACGTTCGTCCTGGAAACACTGTCCAGGACAGTGGTGGGCAGGGACAGGGTAGAGCCAGAGGGCATGATCGCAGCCGAGTTCCTGCCTCTGCTGCGGATCTTGATGCTGAATTGGACCAGTATCATGCAGCAGCAGTGAAGCAAAAATGAGGCTCTGATGTAAATTATATACTCCCTCCGTCCATATATAAGTGACATGGTTTAAGTTAAAATTTGAACTAAAACCACGTCCCTTATTTATGACCGGAGGGAGTATATACATAGATTGTTGCTTTTAGTCGTCAGGTACCATGTTGAGAAAAGTTGGAAGGCATTAATTCGACATTTACATCTGCTGTGCTTTTCATATCCCTGCTCCGAGTGCTGGATATGTCATCAGTATTATCAAATTTTGAAACAGTGGTGTTCTCTTGGGGTTTCTTTGGATGATAAGATTACAAAGAACTAGTTCTTGTTAAATTCAATTTCTAACCGAATCTTGGATATGTTGTATCATCTTGTTTGGATTGTCTAACTGAATCTTTAGATATAAAAACTGAGTTTTGCAAAAGGACCCGTCTAAGGATCATCTAAATGAGACTTTGTTATGTCACATCTAAGTGATACATCCCTTTGTGTGGTCCCTTTCTCCTATGCAGCAAAACGTGTTTAGCTTGTTTTTTCTTGTACGTTTTTTTTTTGTTTCTTGTACGTGTGTTGTTTTTGTCTGGATTGATGCAACATTTTGTTGGGCTGGGCTTTTTAGTTCCTTTTTTACTTTGTATTTGGGCATTGTCATTTATATCGAATTTCTTTTAGCTGATGGGCTTTTTGTTGTGTTGTGTTTTTTGATAGGCTGGCCAAAAGAGAAGGCAGACTATATTTACACATATCTTGAAAAGAAAACACAGGAAGAATATAAAAATACTGAATAGAAAAAAAATACCAAAAAGAGCACGCTCGTGGAAACACAACGAAGAAATAATACTTTCTCTAAAGTTGTACTAGAGTTGTGACACCTATTAGTTGTGACACTTATTTTGGGATGGAGTAAAGTTGTATTAAAGTCCCTTATTTTGGGATGGAGGGAACAAAGGAAGTAATAATTTCAGACGTGTTTGGTTGTTTCCAGTGATTTTTGTCTCTTTGCATGTGTCGATGGGCTTGAATGAGATAAAATAGATCAAAAACCATCATCTGCATATAGTTTTGTTGCAGAGCTTGGCTGAGACAAAACAGGTCAAAAACCATCGTCTCCATATAGCGTGGTTGTATACCTGGGCATAAAAAACCTGGCCCGGTTGGCCCGGCTTGACCTTGCCCACGAGCTGGGCTCGGGCCTAGTTTTTGAGCCCGTTGGCCTGGTCAGGCCTGGGCCCATCATAATTGCGTTTTATTGAAGGGGCCTGGCCCGAGGCCTGGCGAGCTTTTATGCATTTGGGCTGGGCTTGGGCCTGTTTTTAAGGCCCGATGGCCGGGCCGGGTTGGCCTCGGGCCTAGGTTTTCATCTCCGGGCTTGGAGGCCCGGCCCATGGCCAGGTATATGTGGTTGTTGCAGCATAAGGGAATTGCACAAATTACTTGGTGTTTAATTGCAACATGCATAAGGTGCTATCATCACTTCTTACTAGTGGTGACCTTATCACATACGGTTTAAAAATAGTTTTGGTCATAGCTAGGAATCCAATCGTAGTTCATCATAACTACTAGCAAATATCAGTACAAATATAACAGTCAAATGGTTCAATAGGGGAAAGTTCATTGATGTCGAACTAGTTGGAAGTCCATCCCCGTCCTCTTCTTATTGTGTTGTCGTTGTTTCTTCTTCTTTAGATCCTTGTCCGACTTCTGTTATTTGTTGAAACACGCGGTACACTACGGTAGCGCTGAATAAAATTTCTACCACGCATCCAAGAAAATGCTGTTGGAAATAGATCATGAAACCGGGTTTATCACTAGACGTGTAGTCACCGCAGCGGAAGTAGAGTTGTCGATGCGTGTAGTTGATGAGCTGAGTCGTCTACTCCTCTTGTAGCTGATCTCCCACGAGCAGTGATTTCTCACGAACAGCTCCTCGCGGATCTCTTGAACAACTCCTCGTGGATCCCTTGAACGGTTCGTTTAAGCACCCGAGATGCGAAGCCTCCAAGGTATCCACATGTACGAGGGCAACGTCGGGCGGCGGACTGCTAGATCCGATCGCACGACATGGTGGTGTGGGGAGTGGCGGTGGCTGTCGAGGGAAGAAAAAGGGTCAACCGTGAAAGGTGTGCCCACTCCCCTTTATATAGACCTTCGAGGTGGGAGCCTACGACGAGTCTAGTCTCATTTTTCATTCGGATCCAATCCGAATGGGCTGCAATCCCGTAAGTGTGCGACCCTATAGGTTCATGTACACATGGACATGACCCGAGTCGGTAGTCGGTAGCGGCTCCTAGTAGAATGTGCCAACTCCTATCTGTGCACAAAGTCGTTAGACGAACCTCGACAATGTGTCATATATAACATTCATTTTCCCTCATGATATATGTTGTCGAGCTCAAGGCGAGTATTTTTCACCCTTGTGGTAGCTCGACATCTCTTCTCGAAATCGTGATGCAGATTCCCGAACCGGGTTAACACTTAGCCCATGTCGCATGGCCATGCATTCTGAATCTGATCACTCGAGAGGGCCAAAGGTATATCTCTCCTTACGAAGGGGCAAATCCCATCTTGGTCAACCATGTCTCTCGACATGTCTGACGACTCACCCGAAAGCTACCTTTATAACTACCAAGTTACGTAGTAGCATTTGATAGACCCTAAGTAAGTCGATCCTCATCTCGAGAACATGCGAGGACCTTAGGTCTGGGACATGGCATATACATTGTACTTGAGACTAACAAATGACAATATTTTGCTATGTCTCAAAATGGGTCTGTCCGACTTGGTGAGCTCAATCCCCGAGTCCATACTACCAGTTTAGCATCTCTATGCACATGACTTGTCAAACATAGTCATCAACTGAATCGTATACTAGTAAATGATATGTGTCTGCATAACTTTAATAACTAGGGACTATTAGAACAATCATTATACAATATATAGTCTCACAAATAAGTCACATACTTATTGATACATATCACAGATGATGTTCAAGGACAATACAAAATACTCATTAATACATAGAAAATAAAATAATCACATGATTGCCTCTAGGGCATATCTCCAACAATCTCCCACTTGCACTAGAGTCAATCATCTAGGCATCGTATGCCCATGGACCTCATGTGCGCCTCATGCTTCAAATGCGAGAGAGGCTTCACTAATGGATCAACAACATTTGCATCCGTGTGTATCATGCATATGTTTACATCTCCTCTCTCGACAATGTCGTGAATAAGGTTAAAACACCAAGTATGTGTTGAGTTTTATGATGCCATGGTTCCTTGACTTGTGCAATAGCACCACTATTATGACAACAGAGGTCCAACGGATTGGACGAGTCCTAAACCACTCCAAGATCAGAAATAAAATTCTTCACCCAAATTTGCAGCTTTAGAAGCCGCAATATACTCAGCCTTCGTTGTAGAATCAACTACCATATCTCGCCCGGAACTCCTCCAACTCATTGCTCCTTGTTCAGAATGAACACAAACCCAGATTGTGATCGACTATCATCCCTATCGGTTTGGAAACTAGCATCAGTGTAACTCTTTCAACGAGCTCACCCTCACCTCTATAAACGAGGAACATATCCTTTGTCCTTCTCAAGTATTTAAGGATATTCTTTACCGCTGTCCAGTGACTCTCACCTGGATCAGACTGGTATCTTCCCACTACGCTTAGAGCAAAGCTAACATCAGGATGAGTACATACCATAGCATACATGATGGACCCAACAGCCGAAGCATACAGAATCCCATCCACACGTCTTCACTCATTAGGAGTCGAGGGACTCTGAGTCTTGCTAAGACTAATGCCATGCGACACGGGCAAGAACCCTTTCTTGGCATCTTGCATGTTGAACCGCTTCAACACCTTGTCTATATATGTGCTTTGGCTCAATCCAATAAGCCTTCTCGATCTATCTCTATAGATCTTGATTCCCAGAGTATAAGCCGCGTCTCCCACGTCTTTCACCGAAAAACTATTTTTCAATGAATCCCTGATAGATTCAAGCATTTGAACATCATTTCCAATCAACAATATGTCATCCACATACAAGATCATAAATGCAACTAAGCTCCCACTGACCTTCTTGAATACACAATAATCACAGTCGTTCTTAATGAAGCTAAACTCTTTGACCGCCTCATTAAAACGAATGTTCCAAATCCGAGATGCTTGCCTCAATCCATAAATGGATCTCTGAAGCTTACTTACCATGCCAACATTCTTTGGATCGACAAAACCCACGGGCTGCGGCATATACACGTCCTTAGTTAAATTTCCATTAAGGAAAGACGTTTTGACATCCATCTGCCATATCTCATAGTCGAAATATGCAGCTATAGAAAGAATGATCTGAATTGATTTAGGCATCGCTACCGATGAATAAGTCTCACCGTAGTCAACTCCTTGAACTTGTCAATAACCTTTGGCGACAAGTCGAGCCTTATGGATTGTAACATTTTTGTCCATATCAGTTATCTTCTTAAAGATCCATTTGCACTCAATGGCTCAAACACCATCTGGCGGATTAACCAAGTTCCAAACTTGATTCTCATCCATGGACTTTAATTCGGATCTCATGGCCTCAAGCCATAACTCAGAATCAGGGTCCACCATCACTTCCACATACATGGTTGGCTCGTCGTCCTCCAAGAACAACACATTGCAGTCGTGCATATTGCACAACCTTTCCGACCTACGTGTAACTGGTGCCGATTCCACTACGGGTTCCTTGACCGACTCCGTTGTGATTGAATCTCTGGCCGGAATGTCCCTGCGTGGATCTCGAATTTTTTGAGTCGGATTGACCTCTGTTGGATCACTAGAAGAGTATGTCTAGAGGGGGGGGGTGAATAGACTACTAGCACAAATTAAAATCTACACAATATCCAAAGTTAAGTGCCGGCAGATTTTAGCAATTATAACAAGTCTAGTACACCCTACACATGCAAGTCATCAAGTATAGCAGCGGAAAGTAAAGACATTGCACATGGAAGTAAGGAGTTGAGATAGGGATATCAAACACATGAAGGACACGAAGATTTTTCCTGTGGTTCCGATAGGTGGTGCTATCGTATGTCCACGTTTATGGAGTCTTCAACCCAGGGAGGGTAATGGTCGCAAGAGTCCACAGAGGGCTCTACCCACGGAGGGTTCCACGAAGAAGCAACCTTGACTATACCATGATGGCCTATGTCCACGGAGGACTAGCCTAACTCGGGGTAGATCTTCACGAAGTAGATGATCTCCTTGCCCTTACAAACTTCTTGGTTCACTCCACAATCACGAAGTAGGAGGCTCCCAAGCGACACCTAATCAATCTAGGAGGCACCACCCTCCAAAAGGTAATAGGCTCGATAATGTCGATGAACTCCTTGCTCTTGTGCTTCAATATGATAGACTCCTCAACACTCAATCACTCTCTCACATATTTGGCTTTGGTGGAAGAGATTGATTGGGTGGAAAGCAATTTGGGGAGGCTAGAGATCAAGATTCATATGGTTGGAATGGAATGGCATGATCTCAACACATGAGTAGGTGGCTCTCTCTCAGAAAATCTGATAGGATAGGTGGGGATCTGTTCTGAGTGCTTTTGTTGCGAGTGAGTGGTGGTGGAGGGGTATATATATGCATCACCAAAAATCCAACTGTTACACCTTAAGTGACCAACTCGGAGACACTGATGTGTGAATCTCGGTGGTATCGAGTTGCTCCAAAGGTGCAACTTTTGAATCTCGATGAGACCGATATATATTTCTCTGTGGTACCGATCAGGTGTCCAACGGTCAGAATCTGCATCTCGATGACACCGATCCAAAAACTCGGAAATTCCGATTTTATGAATCGAGGCAATCGAAAGTTGGTAGCCTGAACTCGGTGGCACCGATGTAGAATCGGTTGCACCGAATGGCTAGGGTTTGACATGGGTCTGTCTGAGTTTAGGAATCGGTGGAACTGAGTGGGAAATGTTGGTTTCACCGATTTTGGATATTTGGCTTTGGACATACTATGTGGAGATTTTGTGGGTGTTTTTGGTGACTATCACTTGTGCACGTTTGAGCATCTTGTTTACCAATAGTACCTTACGCCCTTTTAATAGTATTGGCTTTTCCTATGGACTCAAAGTGATTTCTCACAAAGTAAAATGTAGAATCCTCTTCCTTGAAGCTTTGCCAATGCTAATCCTTCTCCTTCTTCTTGGGGATACTCTCCACAACCCTTTTTACCAATCCATCTCTCTCTATGGACTTTCACCGGAAATACACTTGGTAAAAGTATTAGTCCAAGAGACAATGTATGTTGTCATGAATTATCAAAACCACCAAGGGAGCATATTGCTTTCAATCTCCCCATTTTTGGTAATTGATGACAACATACAATCAAAGCTTCAATTTAAGATATGTAGAAATATATGAAGACTTTGAAGGATACATGACTAATACAAGCTCCCCCTAGATGTGTGCAATCTATTTAAAGGATAGTTGCTTTTGAATGCATGAACACACACATGGTAGGAGGACATGAGAAGTCATGTATATCTTGGCAATATGCATCAAACATATGAGAATGAAATGAATTCATGTTCAAGACTCACTCTTGCAAACAATATGTGGAAGAAACAAGAGATCATCTTGAACAAGAATATGATGCATATACTTACCTTGAGGTGCTTGAGCATTTAACAGTAGGAACACACTTGAGAAGACAATATTACGAAACACAAGTGTATTTGATAGTGCAAGTGCAAATCGAATCAAGAATACCAAGATATGGAGGACATATAAGAAATGATTTCTTTGAGAGTGATATGTCTCCAAATAAGTTTAGAGTTTTCTCCCCTAGACACCAATTGTGACACCAAATGAGAACGTTTTCCTCTCTCCCTGAATCACAATATGTAGATATTGAGAGTAGGTAGGGCTGAGAAAAGTCTAAAGCATATGAGAATCAAATTTCAAATTTATTCTTCTATCTTCTCCTTAAAAAGTGTTTGTGTGATAAGGGATCCTTGATATTTCTGCCCCTTTATATGATAAGGTTACACTTCTTCTTTTCATAAGCATCTCTCCCCCTGAAGCATGAATGCTTAGACATCTCCCCCTTTGGTATGAGCATATCCCCCTTTGTTATGTAATCTTTGAAGCTTTGATATTTCTTCCCCTTTGTCATTAATTTCCAAAAAGGGTTAGATAAAAGGAACCACAAAATGGGAAGGGATCCTAGAGATATAGGGTCATTGAGAGTTTTGAGACAAGGGTTCCTTGTAAACTATTTTCTCCCCCTTAAGATTTGATTTTCTTAAAAAATCTCCTCCTTTGATGTAGGGATCCTTGCTAATTTGAGATTGTATCTCCTCATGTTTCTCCCCCCACATCATTGGAATCATTGAGCTAATCATAAAGCACAACAGACAAAGTGCATAGTGGTCGGTGGCTCCGAGGCAAAAAGTTCGGTGGCACCGATATGTGGTTCTGCAGTAGGACTGCGAAATCGGCAAGACTGATAAGATTTGATCGGAAGCTCCGAGTTGGAAAACAAAAACTTGGCAACTTTGTCAAATGGAAGTTTTCAAAATGTCTCAAACGTGTCTCAAAGATTTGCAATGAATTTCCAGAAGGATTTGCAATGAATTTTCAGAAGGATTTGTAATGAATTTTCATCTAGGCTAGAGTTGAATGGAAATGTCAAAGAGCAACACAAGAAGGGTTCTCCATTCACTTCATTTGACTAGATGATGGGCGGTGACTAGGTCACGTATATTAGAGTATATTGACTTAAGGAGTCAAGCGAGAATACTTGATCATAGGTCATACTCATCGTTAAGCTTAAAATGGAGTTACCATTTTTTGTTTAAGCATTTTAATGTCTTCATATGTCACGCCCAAGATGCGACCCTATCCTTATTTTGGCTCGAGGGCCTTGACAGGGATAGGAGTGCATCTCGTCGTGTTACAAGAATGGATATCATTACAAGTACATGTACATAAGAGATGAGTATATGGAATTGGCTTACACTCGCCACAAGCTACATCAAGATCGCATAAATACAACAACATACTCAAACATCATACAGAAGAGCAGGGTGCGACTACGAATGAAATCAAACGATAAAATGACATCCATCCTTGTTATCCCAGGCTGCCGCCTGGAACCCATCCTAGATCGATGATGAAGAAGAACTCCAAACAAACAAGCATCGCTCTCATATTCAAGCATCATATTACCTGAACATGCAATTGTTGTTGTAGTAATCTGTGAGCCACAAGGACTCAACAATCTCATTTCCAAGGGTATCAAGACTATGAAAGCTTAATGGGTGAGGTATGGTTAAGTGGTAAGGCTGCAACAAGCGACTAAGCATTTATTTGAGTGGCTAACTTACGAATACAGAAAGTGAAGTATGGTGGCCTACGCATAACGGACGTGAACTAGCAATGATCACTAACTAATCTTGAACACCTACTTACGTCAAACATAACCCCACCGTGTTCTCTCTCGAATAAGGACTCACGAGAAGAGACAGTCACGGTTACACACACAGTTGGTGTATTTTATTAGAGTTTACTTCAAGTTTGCTATGACCGGGTGTTAAACAAAATATCCAAGTTTGCCACATAACCGCGGGCACGGCTTTCCAAAAGATTTAACCTTGCAAGGGTGCCTCAACTCATCCATCACAAATTAACCACACGCAGCGGGAATAACCTCGACCACGGATCTCGTGATGATCCTAGGAAATTCCAAAGGAAATCCGACACCTCGAGATAGCCCGAAGAAGATCAGAGTTCCTCACTCAAGATGTTCGAGAAAGGCAAAACAAATCCAGCAAGGCCGCCCGACGTGTCGATGGACCAGATAGGAGTCGCGTGTCTCGTTCCCAAGACACGATAGATAAGCGAAGTGTACGATGGCCTGATAGACATCTCCCGAGTTGCCTCGGGTTGGCCCCGCACGGTGCTCTAGTTTGGACCAACACTCATGAGGAGCACTGGCCCGGGTTGTTGATTAATTATCCATAGGGTCCAGAAAGTCCCTATGCAAGTTTATTAGTTATTAGGCAAATGTAGTACCAAAGTTGGGCCTTGCCAGACAAGTTTTATCCTAAAAAGAAAATCAAGGGGGTCCCCATAACAACGTCGAGCTTGTTAGGAGTGCTCAATTATAGAACATAACACCGGTTCACAAGTAACTAGGGCGGCAAGAGTGAAACAAAACACCGAGCAAAAGGCCAAGCCTTCCACCCTTTACCAAGTATATATGTGCATTAAATTAAATTGCAATAATATTGTGATAACAAAAGAATGTCCATGTTGTCACATGGAAGCAACTGCACCTTTAGGTAGAAACGCTATAAGAAGGGCTGAGCAAGCGGTAACATAGCCAAACAAAGGTTTGCTGGGAGGTGGAGGGGTTAGAGGCTTTCATGGCAATGTTGGGAGGCTTGTCAAACAAGTGGTAGGTAGCGTGACATAGCGATAGAAAGAACGAGACATCTAGCATGGCAATGATAGTAGTGGTATGCAGGGAAATGTGTCATCTTGCCTGAGATCCCGCTCGGAAGAAGAACGAATCCATGAAGAAGACGAGCCAACGTAGTCGAACGAATCCTCACACTCCGAATGCTTTCGGAACTCTATCGAGAAGGAACAATCCAAAACAATCAATCAACACACGGTAACACCACAACATATGCATGACATGATGCGCCAACAAATATGATGCATGTCCGGTTTAAATATGCAAGGCATGGCATGGCAGGAACAACAAACAACTACTACACATTAAGTGAAGCTCAATATGCAACGGGTTGCAAATTGACGAAACTCCACAATTAATTATTTAGTTCACTCTCGTTTAGGTACTCATCAATATTAAATGTTGTTAAACATGGCAAGAGGTGAAGCACAAATAACTACATCACCTAGGCACTTTAAATGACGCCGGAAGCCACGAATAACAATTCTGGAACGACTTCATATGCATATTTTACGTTTGGTCCAGATCTGAACTAACTATATTTTATAGTTGTTAAAAAGCAAAATAAATGTCACCATGAGATTCTACACATTTTTCTAGGCAAGTTACATATGTAAAACATTTGCATCGGAGCTACGGTTTAAAAGTTATTAAATAAATCCTTTTTACATGGCATTAATGCAAAAATAATGGAAACATCAAGTTAATCATTCTAATCACATGTGAGAGTTGAATATTGTGAATCTACACGAAATTCTAGTCATTTTTCATATATTAAGTTTTCTCATATGATGCACAGTTGAAGAGTTATTAAATGCATGAAGTCTAGGGGTTTTTCTGTAAAACAGTAATTCGCAGGTTAATTAACAAATTCGTTGGACGAAAAAAAACATGCGCTGGGCTGAATCTGGTAAACTAGACCGAATAGGAATTGAGCGCAAGATACAATGATGCGCACGAGGGCGCTGGACAGGCGGGCGCTCACGTAGGGTCCATGGGCTGACTTGGGGGGGGGCTGGGCCTTGGGCGCTAGAGGAGGCCCAAGAGGCATGCATGCGGTCAACGCGAGCGGCGGCGTCTGCTCCCGCTGGATCGGGAGATGAAGCAGACGCGGCAGCGCTCACGAACTCCGGTGGCGACGCGGCACTCCGGCGACGGGGCTGGGATGGAGGCGACGGGGATGGCCAGATCCGGGGTGGAGGGATCCGTTCCGAGCGGCGTCGGCGACCGATGACGTGAGGACGGCGACCGGTGGGGCTTGCGGGGCGAGCGGCGGCGGGGTTCGTGCGGGGCGCTGCGCGTCGATAGGCAGAGGGGCCGGCGAGGTGGGGCGCACTCCGGCGAGGTCCGGGGACGGGCGAGGGGCGGCGCAGGGCGAGGTCCGGCGAAGCGAGGGGCGGCGCGAGGGCTGCGGGAGCCCCTGGCTCGGGCGAGCAGTGAGCTCGGGTGGCGGGGCGGTTCGGGCCCGGGTCGGGCCTCCAGATGGGCCTCGATGGGCCCGCACGAGGTGGAGGGAGACAGGCGGCTGGTGGCGGTGGCTGAGGTTGATCCGGCACGGAAATTGAGGTGGGGCTAGGGTTAGCCAAATTAGGAAGGGGAGGGGGATTAAATAGGAAAGGGGGCTAGGTTAGGGGGTTTCCAGGGCCGATTTCGGCCATGCGATCGCAATCAGACGGCCGGATCGGGGCAAGGATGGTGGGCTGTGTGTGGAGGGGGCTAAGGCTGAGGAGAGAGAGAGAGAATGGAGGCCCGTGACACGAGTTTTAAACAGCGAAAAACGTCCGAGGAATAACCGATGACTGCACTGCTACGGTTGACCGTTCGGGTATCAAACGAACTCGGAATGTGACGAAATTTGGCATGCGGCCTACCTACACTAAAACAAGACCGCACGCCAAGTTTTGACCCAATCCGAGAATATTTTTAGCGCGCTTTAAAAATGATTTTTTAAACGTTGCCGCGGGCGCATGCGTGTGTGGTTGGTCTCGAAACGGGCAACAACAAGAACGGAGAGAACCGGTGACTACGAATAGATGAAAGTTCTCAAAAATGAGTGACGATGCTATGCAGATGATGCGAATGATGCGATGATGAAGGCAACAACCAAACGAATCGCACGCCGACAATGGAATAAAAGGGGAATCTTCTGGAGCGCCGATCCCGGGCTGTTACATCATATCTCTTTTTTTGAACAGAATATGTTCATATCTCTTGAGTTGCTTTATCTCATGACTTGGAGTAAAGCTACATCAAGGATATGAGTACATACCTTTGAGTGATGTTGATGACGTAGCTTGTAGGTGAACTTGATGAGGATGCTTGAAGTTGATGAAGTTCATCTTGAGTTGGGAGCAATCCTTTTTGTTTTCGTTCACTTTCTCACCTACATAGGTTAGTCATGCAAGGAAGAACATGATATATCCAAATGATATGATACCAATTGAGAGAAATATATATCAAGGATATGTTTTGTTGTCTTCTTCCTTTCATCATCAAAGAGAGGTTGTGGATACTTGGTCATGACAAGATTTCTTAAGATATGAGTTGATGGCAATCTTGTGGAGTGTTGTTCTTCCAAGTACCTGCAAAAGGGTTAGCAAGACAAGTGAGCATAGAATTCCAAGATATATGATATTCATGGTAATAATAGTATGGAATGGTTAAGTAAGTTCATCCCCTTGCATGCTTCCGAGTGAGCTTAGCTCAAGTTTGAAGCATCAATGATGTTCAACTCATTCCTCGGGTCACAAAACACTTTTTCATCAAGAGGCTTAGTAAATATATCGGCCAATTGCTTGTTAGTATGAACGTGCTTAAGATTAATGTCTCCTTTGGCAACATGATCAAGAATGAAATGATGTTGAACTTGAATATGCTTGGTTCGAGAATGTTGCACGGGATTATGACTAATCTTAATAGCACTCTCGTTGTCACAAAGTAATGGCACATTTTTCACATAGATTCCATAATCCTTAAGCATTTGTGTTATCCATAACAATTATGCACAACATGATCCGGCAACAATATATTTAGCTTCGGCGGTAGATAGAGATACCGAGTTTTGTTTCTTGGAGGACCAATACACAAGAGGTCTACCAAGAAATTGACATGTACCCGAGGTGGATTTTCTATCAACCTTGTCACCGGCATAGTCCGAGTCGGAGTAGCTAGCAAGATTAAAATAAGATCCCTTGAGATACCAAATGCCAAAGTTTGGTGTATGTATCAAGTATCTCACAATGCGTTTCACAGCCTTAAGATGACATTGTTTAGGTGCAGCTTGATATCGGGCACACATGCACACACTAAGCATAATATCGGGACGGGAGGCACATAGATAAAGCAATGAACCAATCATTGATCGATAAACCTGTTGATCAACCAGTTCGCCCTCCTTAGTGAGGTCATCGTGTCCGCTAGTGGGCATGGGAGTTTTCATACCTTTGCACTCTTGCATGTTGAACTTCTTGATAAAGTCCTTGGTGTACTTAGTTTGAGAGATGAATGTACCTTCTCTCGTTTTCTTGATTTGTAGACCAAGGAAGAATTTTAGCTCACATATCATGGACATCTCATACTTCTGTGACATCAACCTTCCAAATTTCTCACTAAATTGTGGGTTAGTAGATCCAAAGATAATATCATCCACATAAATTTGGCACACAAATAATTCACCATTAACTCACTTTGTGAATAAGCTTGTGTCAATTTTTCCAATTTCAAAACCTTTTTCAATAAGAAACTTCGTTAGGCATTTATACCAAGCACGAGGAGCTTGCTTAAGACCGTAATTTAAAAATCGGGGATGTTGTTTAACATAGACTTCGTCCTCTATTTCTCCATTTAAAAAGGCACTTTTAATATCTATTTGGTAAAGAGTGATGTCATGGTGATTGTCATAAGCAAGAAGAATTCGAATAGCTTCTAGTCTAGCAACAGGGGCATAGGTCTCACCGTAGTCCATACCTTCGACTTGCGTATATCCTTGGGCTACAAGAGGAGCCTTGTTGCGTACAACTTGACCGTCTTCATCTTGCTTGTTCTGAAACACCCATTTCGTACCTATTATGTTTTGCTCAACCTTGGGGTTCTCCACGAGTGTCCACACTTGGTTCCTCTTGAAGTTGTGAAGCTCTTCATGCACAGCGTTCACCCAATCCGCGTCTTCAAGAGCTTGTTCAACCTTCAAGGGTTCAATACTAGAGATGAAAGAATAATGCTCACAAAAGTTAGCTAGGCGAGTTTTAGAGCGAGTGATCCTCCCTGTTTGTATATCACCATAGATTTGGTTTAGGGGATGGTTCTTGGTCACTTGTGCTCAAACTCGGGGTAGCTTTGGCTTGTTGGATGGTGGAGCTTCTTCTTCATCATCTCCTTCATCTTCGTTGTTGTCGAAGTTCTCATCTCCTTGAGGTGGTGGTGAAGGAGGTTCTGGTGGATCTTCATGATGTACTCCCTCCTCCTCTTCATCTTTCCGTGTACCACTTCTAGATGCTTCCATGTCATTTTGTCGGTAGCCTTGATCCGAAGTAGGAGCTTCCACTTGGGTTGATGAAGTACTTTCCTTCACCTCCATGGGACGAATCTTGACGATGGGCAAGTCTTGGATAGGTTCCGAAGGATCCTTATCACCTACATCATTTGGCAATTGTTCGACCTACGAACCATTAGATTCATCAAACTTCACATCTACCGTCTCTTCAACTTTTCGAGTGAGGTTTTTGTAGACGCGGTAGGTATGAGAGTTCGACCCATAACCAAGTAGGAAACCTTCATGATATTTGGGAGAAAATTTAGCAGGACGATGCTTATCAAGAATATAGCACTTAGAGCCCAATACCCGAAAGTATCCAACTTGGGGTTTGTTACCGGTGAGAAGCTCGTATGCCATTTTACCGAGAAGCTTGTGCAAGTAGAGTCGATTTGTGGCATGACATGCTGTTTCCACGGTGTCGTGGATTTATCACGGCAGATGTCCGGGTGAACGGACTTGGATTCGAGGCCATCGCTAACGTGATGGACTCAAAGGGGTTGATTGGGACGAAGGACACGAGTTTACCGAGGTTCGGCCCCTCAAGTCGAGGTAATAGCCTACGTCCTGCTTGTTCTTGTATTGCTTGTTGTATCGATTACAAGGGAGCTAAAGCTTGACCTTGTTCTTGATCACCTGATCTCTAAGTCGCCCCGGGTCTGCCTTTATATAGGAGGTCAGGACCATGGGTCTTTACAATTGTCTAACCGAGTCTCATTGTCTATCCGAGTCTTCCTCTATCTTCTTGTCCAAGCTGTCCCCGAGCGGCTTACACGCCCGGGTCTTCTCCGTCCGGGCCACCTTGCGGCCCACACCTTGAGCTGCTTATCTTCCTGGGCCGTAGACTTTACGGCTCACCCTTGGGCCGGCTCACGAGCCATCAATGTGACCCGGAACCTTAATGGCGGGTCATACTGCGGGGTTATATCCCCAACGTTAGGCCCCAGGTTGAATTGAGCTTGCTCATTTCATCCCTTTCTTCTACTCTTCGGCGAGTCGCCCGGTGATGACCCGGCGTGATGTCACATAGTCCCTGCGAGAGAGATCCGCTGACGTGCCACCGAATCTTTTATTAAATGGTCAGCCCGAGAATCGAGGCGTCCGCCTCGGTCAAATGGTTTCCGTTGCCTAGATTTTCGCGCCTGTCTCGTTCTCCCTTTAAATAAGACCTGTTGCAGGTGAAAACTTTTCCTTCTCCCGCTCGCTCTTCATCTTCTTCCTCTCATCACCTCCGCTCCAGCGCACTCTGATCCGGCGCCGTCTTCGCATCGTCGTCAACCAGGCCGCTGCATCAACCTGTGGCGTTCCAGTTTTTCTTCCGTGTCCGCCGCTCCATCATCGGTAAGCCCAAGCTCCTCCTTAGATCCATCGCCACCGTAGTAGGGTTTGCAGAAGCTCCTCCGCCGCTGCTCGAGCTCCGTCCACACCATCGTCGGTGTACTCCCGACGCCGTTGATGCCTTTAACGCGCATCCTTGCCGCGTCGCCGCGTATGGGGCGGCTGTGCGCAATGCGCGGATCGTCGTGGCTCTGTTTTCTTTCTTCTGCTTCGTCTGTTCTTCGCTAGGTCGAGAATAAGAACCTTTTTTCCTGCTTTTGTAGATCCGTAATTGTAGCGGTAGTTTGCGAAACCTGTTTTCAGAACTTAGCCGATTTTCGCTCCTCCTTTCCTTGTTGAACCGCCAGGCCTCTCCGGCTCTCATCAGCCGGACTATGGCATAGTATTTGTAGAGCCCTTACAATTGTAAGCCGTCACAGATATCTTCTTGCTCTTAACTCACCGCGTATTTAATTTTGCATAGTCTTTAAGCCGCCAGCATGTCTCACGCCTCCAACTCATGCAACCGGGTCGGGTCTTGCATCACAGAAGAGTATTTAACGGATTTCGTTGGCGCGGGCACTGTTCCTTCCAAGGAGGTCCTTCATTGGCGGGTTCCGGGTGACGAAACACTTCCAAGGAGGACCATATCGAGCGAGGATTTGTGCCACCCGAAATTCTTCCGTGATGTTCTTCACCTATACAAGCTTCACCCTTAAGACTTGGCCCCCAACTCCGTTTCAAACATATGCAATTTCCAAGTGCTCTGCGAAGTCTACCTGCAAATCAAGCCGTCTGTGGGTTTGTTTCGAGAGTTCTTCTACGCCAACCGCTAAACCGAAATGAAAAGCGGTCCGAGTCTGGAGCTTGGAGGTATTTCCATTCAACGACGCAGAGACATCATCTTTCCGGCTGCGTAGATGCCGAGTCACCCGAAGGATTGGAACAAGACTTGGTTCTACTACAAGGACACCTCTCCTGAGAATGAGCGCCCATTGCCGGGTTATCATCCCTCCCGACTCAGGAGAGATTCAGAACTTCCTGGTCGGCTCTCATCTTCAGAGCGTGCCAGGTATGAGCTGGCTCATGCCAAGATCAAGGCACTCATGGCCAATGGTTTAACTGGATTGGATTTGATCCGCTGCTGGATTTCTTGGCGGATCATGCCCTCAAGCCGTAGAAGCCGGCTTATGTGTGAATACGAAGGCAAGTATGACAGATCCTTATGTTTCAGCCAATCAACCCTGACAGAGGATGACATTACCACTGTCATCCGGAGCCTTGTCCATGAAGCCTCCGGCTCATGCAACGCCATTGGCCTGGCGCCTTTCAGCGTCAACAATCCGGCTCTAGATGTAAGTCAATTTCTTCCTATCCATCTCTTCGATTTTTGTTTGTACCTTGCTGATCTATTACTCTTCTCCGGGTTATTTTCGCAGGCCGACTCTGATTTCTGGAAGAAGGAGTACGTCCTCCTCCGAAGAAGCTCAAGAAGAAGGCCCCAGCCAAGAAGCCAAAGAAAGATGCCCCGCGAGGGGAATGGTTCGACCCGCCACAGTCATCTAGCTCAGAGGTAAAATTTTAGTTGTTTGCTTGATATTTGCCTTCTTGTTTTACCAATGCTTGTTTTACTCACAAGATGATGTGGAGACCAGCCGCGCCAATGCCCCTGAGGTAAACTATGTTTCTTCCGGCTCGGAGAATTTTGTCCCCTGAAAGCCGCGGCGGGTTACCAAAAAAGTTCCTCTTTCTCATCCTCTCGCTTACCTGGCTCCCGACTTTCTTTTGAAAAAGCAACAACAGGCTGAACGTCGCCAGACCCGGAGCGTCGGCTCCACTGAGCTTATGTCCGGCTTGCCAAACTCGCCGGCTCCGAAGAAACGCCCCGCAGAGGTATGTGTTCCTGTTTGATTCATTTCTCTTTATAACCTTGGTGCTGTCTCATCTTTCTTAAATTTCATCTCAGAAATCGCCCTCTTCTGGCGACTCTTCGGCGACTGCTTTGCCGCCTCCCAACCCGCTGTAAGTGTTTTTCCACTATAACATCCGGTTCTTTGTAGGGTAGTAATATCCTTTGGATTCTGATCTTTCTATCTTGCAGTGCTCAAGCCAAGCGTCGGAAGACCAACAAGCCCTCCCCCGGCCCTGCTGCTCAAGAGCCGGAGCAAGAACAACCGGAGGAGCCACAACTGGATGTAGATCCGCCAATTTCCTCCATTGAGCCGGCTGCTGAAGATATCATCCCGGAGAGCCCTCTAAGGGGCCCTTCGATACCGCCAAGTCCTGCCAAGACCACTGCAACTCCGGAAGTCGTGATCACCGGTTCTGCTCCTCAGTCTCCTCTGGCTCACGTGTTGACCAGGCATAAAGAGTCGGCCGAGGCCTCCAAGAAGCTGGACTTCGACTCTTCTTTTGAGAAGATGACGGCCGAAGAACTCCACGCCGGGTATACGAACCGGCTTTCCACCAGCCGAGATCTAGAACTTCGGCTGGTCAACTTGATGAAGATAAAATATGAGGTACTCCTCCTCTTGCTATAACCTTACTTAGCCCCCAAGGGCCGGTTCAATTTTAGCTTAAGAGTTGAACCGGGTCTTTTCTGATCCTCTGTAGAAAATCCAAATCCATTGCCCCCAAGGACCGACTCAAACTTGATAAAGTTGAGTCGGAGCTTTAATGTAGATAGCCTGAAGAACCACTTGTAGCCCCCAAGGTCCGACTTAAACTTGATAACGTTGAGTCGGAGCTTTTAGTTAAAGTCAATTTGAAGAGCCATATTGTAGCCCCCAAGTTCCGGATTAACTTTGATGAAGATGAGCCGGAACTGTAT
The DNA here is from genome assembly GCA_022496015.1 of Hordeum marinum. Classification (NCBI taxonomy): domain Eukaryota; kingdom Viridiplantae; phylum Streptophyta; class Magnoliopsida; order Poales; family Poaceae; genus Hordeum; species Hordeum marinum. Next base: position 229,635,378 of record CM039673.1, read on the forward strand.
TGATTTCTCGAAGATCAAATATACATTAGCCCCCAAGTGTCAAACATATTGCTTGCAATCTGCTTGAGACTTGTATAACTTTGTCTTTAACCTTCATCATTTGATACGATTTCCATTCTGGCGACTTATTCTGTGTTTTGATATGTCACAGGAAGCCTTAAATGAAGCCGGGTCGCAGTTGATGGACCTGAAGACCAACCTGGCGGCTCAACAAGAGGCCCGCAGCATCGCCGATGAAAAGTGCCGGCTTCTCTCTGAGGAGCTGGCCACAATCAAGGCCGATTTTGCTGCTCTTAAGGAGTCAGCTGAATCTGAGAAGACTGCTTTGACCCAACGGGCGGATGACGCCGACCAACGGCTAATAGCTGTGGCGGATGAACTCCAAGGCTTGAAGCGCCACATAAGCAAGATGTCAACCGCCCTCTTTGGTAAGCTTCAGACAACTTTGTGTTTCAAATGGCTACATCTTTACTTAGACTGGCGACTCATCTGAATTGTCCGGTTTATATAGGTCCTAGGAGCCGGCAGTTGGCTTCTGATAGCCTGCTGCCGTCGAAGGCCATCTATACCTTAACTGAGCAGTTGTACTGTGGTGCAATCTGCACTATCAAGGCTGTGCAATATAAGGATAAAATTCCGGCGACTCTCAAGGGTGTCTTAGAGCTCTTCTCCACAATGCCGAAGCAGACCGCCGAGCTCAAGAAGTCAGCCGCCCGCCAAGGGGCCATTGCGGGCATTAGTCGGGCTTTGGCCTTTGCTCCGGGCCTAACAGCCGCCGAGATGATGGAGGGCTTCCCTTCAAGAAAAGATGACGGCTCGGAGTTTACTGACGCTGACTACATCCGGTGCATGAAGGAGTCCTGGGTGTTAGCTTCTGTCTTGGCGGAGGAGGTTGATTTGTCAACTTATCAAGCAGCTTATGACCCGGAGCAGAAGAGAGTCCGTGGTCCTCTATACGAGTGCAAAGATTTGACGCCTGCTCGGAGTAAGGACCTCTTTGCTCCAGATCTTGACCCATCACCTTATTTAGAAGGTTCTTTTGCGGCTCTAACGAACTGCAATTGGGATTTGGATAACCTCCAGATCAGGGCCTCAAAAGAGCCGGCGCAGGATGACCCATCAGCTAATTAGCTTCTGCTTAAGAACTTGTATCAGCTTAACCCTCCGTGTGACGGTTGGAAAACTTGTCCGAAATTTTGATCTCCCCTGGGAGTGTAATAGCTAGATGAAACTTGTCTGAAACTTGTCATGATGTTTTTATAAGATGATCCGGTTTTTGGCTGCCATTTGTCTTTGTATGCTTTGAATCATTCAGACTTGCCTTGTCATCATAGAAGACACCTGCAGCCAAGATTAGGTAAGGTACACCCGGAGGTGGTGACTCCCTTTTTGGTAATTACGGCTAATTTGGTCAGCCGGAGATGGCGTAAAGCCTGGACGATAAGGCATTTTAGAAGATACACCCGGAGGTAATAATATGGCGTAAATGCCAGCGGATAAGCATTAGAAGCTGTACCCGAAGGTAAGAAGCCGCCCTCACCGCGACTAATTTTCCTTAGCCGGATTTTTATAAGAACAACTAATAGGCGTTAGAAGTTGTACCCGAAGGTAAGAAGCCGCCGTTCACCACAGCTAATTTACCTTAGCTGTTTTTACATGGCCTTATGCCGGCTAATAGGCATTAGAAGCTGTACCCGGAGGTAAGAAGCCGCCGTTCGCAGGTCATGAGATGTTAGCTACCCGTCGGTAAAAAACCTCTCATAACCGCGGCTAAACTGGTTAGCCGGAGATGGCATAAAGCCGGCTGATAGGGTGTTAGAAGCGGTACCCGTCGTAAGAAGCCCCCCTTAGCAATATGACGTGACCCACCGGCGGATAGGCGTTAGAAGCTGTACCCGGAGGTAAGAAGCCGCCCTCGCCACGACTCATTTTCCTGAGCCGGTTTTTTGTTTTGTGGCATAAAGCCTGGTGCCGCGGCTCATTTTCCTGAGCTGGGATTTTGTGGCATAACGCCTGGTGCCGCGACTCATTTACCTAAGCCGGGATTTGTGGCATAACGCCTGGTGCCGCGACTCATTTTCTTGAGTCGGGATCTTACTTTGGCTGTGACACTATTTGATATAACTGTGACATGTAAAATGATAGTGTGCGATGAGGGGTCTCTACACCCTTAAGTGAAATAAGGCCGGAGATGCGCGATGTTCCACGGCCGGCGGGTCTCCTGACCCACCGTATATGAGTCATCTCGGATATCGATGAGGTAATATGACCCATTGTTGAGATTTCTGCTGACTACAAAAGGTCCTTCCCATGGAGGAGAGAGCTTACGCATATTTGTCTGGTCCTGAATCAGCCGGAGCACTAAGTCGCCCTCCTGGAACGTCTGGGTCTTGACCCTGCGGCTGTGATAGCGACGCAAGTCTTGTTGATAAATTGCCGACCGGGCCGCTGCTAACTCTCGCGCCTCTTCCAAAGTATCCAATGCGTCTTGACGTGCCATCTCATTGTCCACCTCAACGTAAGCCGCCACCCTTGGCAAGTCATGCCGGATGTCACTGGGCAAAACTGCCTCGGCCCCGTACACCATAAAGAAAGGCGTGAAACCCGTAGATCTGTTAGGGGTGGTCCTGATGCTCCATAAGATGGAGGGTAATTCTTCCACCCAACACTCGGGTGTTCGCTGCAAAGGAACCATAAGCCGCGGTTTGACCCCTCTTAAAATTTCCTCAGTGGCACGCTCCACCTGACCGTTGGACTGTGGGTGCGCCACTACCTGAAATACACTTGGTCAAAGTATTAGTCCAAGAGACAATGTATGTTGTCATGAATTATCAAAACCACCAAGGGAGCATATTGGTTTCAACCTCCCACTAGCCTTCCGATTGAGAAACTCTTTGTCATGGAAAACTCCATGTCAAGCGATAAACACTTCTCCCTCTTCACGGTTGCAGATGTAACATCCCAAGGTTTCCCTCGGATATCCCACAAATATGTACTTGCCCACCCCGGGTGAGAGCTTGTCCGACTGGAGTCGCTTGACATATGCTTCACAACTCCAAATCTTTAGAAAAGACAAACTATGACTCTTTGAAGTCCATATCTCATATGGTGTCTTATCTACGGACTTTGATGCTACCCTGTTTAGTGTGGAAGTCACGGTTTCTAGAGCGTATCCCCAAAATGACAAGGGTAAATCCGATGGACTCATCATCGATCAGACCATGCCTAACAAAGTCTGATTCCTTTGTTCCGACACACCATTTATCTATGGCCTACCTGGAGGACTGAGCTGTGGAACTATTCTACGGCTCTTCAGATGATCATGAAACTCCCGGTTCATATACTCATTGCCATGACGAGATCGTAGAAGCATGATTGTCTTGCCAAGTTGATTTTCCACTTCGTTCTAAAACTCCTTAAACTTTTCAAAAGTTTCTGACTTGTGCCTCATCAAGTGGACATATCCATATGTACTAAAGTCTTCGGTAAAGTCACGAAGCATTAGCGACCACTCTAGCTGTCGTGCTCATTGGTCCACATGCACCATTATGTATAAGTTCCAATAGCTTAGACACCCTCTCACAACTCTTTGCAAAATGAGTTTTAGTCATCTTACCGAGTAGGTAGTACTCGCATGTCTCAAATGATTCAAAATCAAATGAAGTTATAATTCCATCATCATGAAGCTTCTTCATGCGCTTTTGACTAATGTGCCCTAGTCAACAATGCTAGATGTAAGTCAGATTTATCTCGTTAGGCTTATGACTATTGACATTTATGTTATAGACTGATTCACCTTTAAGATCTAATAACCCATTCACAACAGGTGCAAGGCCATACAAAAATGTATTCAAGTAAATAGAATAACCATTGTCTTTAACACTGAATTCATAACCTTGCCTCATCAAACATGAGGCCGAAATAATGTTTTGACTTAATGCAGGAACATAACAACAATTATCAAGTTCCATTACATATCCTGAAGGTAAATGAAGATACATGGTGTCTACGGCTAATGCAACAACTCTTGCTTTATTCCCGACGCGTATGTCAACTTCTCCTCTTGCAACATTCCTAGTTCTTCTTAGCCCCTGCATCGAGTTGCATATGTGAACAACCGATCCTGTATCATATACCCAAGAGCTACTAGAAATATCAGCAAGAAAAATGTCTATAACATATACAATAAGTGTACCTGAAGAAGAAGTCACACTTCCAGTCTTCTTGCCTATCTGGGCAAGCAACTTGTTGTAGTTCCTCTTCCAGTGACCGGTTTCCTTGCAGTGAAAACAAACGGTCTCCATGTCTGGTCTGGACTAGGGCGCATCGGCGATAGTAGGAGTTGCCTCCTTGCCCTTTGCCTTAGTCTTTTTCTTGGACCAAATCTTCTTGAAATTTCTCATGTTTTGCACCATCAACACTTGATGCATGCTTTTCTTGATATTCTGCTCTGCCACTTTTAGCATCCCATGCAATTCAGTGAGCTCCTTTTCCATGCCGTGCATACAGTAGTTTGAGATGAACATCCCGTAGCTGGCCGAAAGAGAACCTAGAATTGTATACGTGGACAATTCGTCCCCAAGTGGGTAGCCTAACCGATCGAAAGCTTGCATGTATCCGATCATTTTGATCACATGCGGGCTTAGTGGATCACCCTCTTTCTGCTTACAATCCATCAAGGATCGCTAGACGGTGAACCTTTCAGTCCATGCCTGCATAAAACATGCTCTTAAAGTTCTCGACCATATTGAAAGGCTGAACATCTTCAAAATGCTGCTACAGATCGGGCTCCATACAATCCAACATGAGACAACTGATCTCGTTTCATTCATCAACGAGTTTCTAGTGGGCATTCTTGGTTGTGGCCTTAGCATTCTCGACAAGTTCATCTGGAGGGGGTTCCTCTAGAATATGTTCCTTTTTAACATGCCCTAGAACAATTCTCCAATTTCTATACGAGGTGGTAAGGTTTGTTCCATTCAGTTTATCCTTTTCCAGGATTGATTTCAACTAAATATTGGGTCGAGAAGGTGGTGCCATTGATCTACAACAGAAATATGCAAAACACTAAGACATGTATTCATAAAGAGTAATTCAAATTAAACATTTTAATAAGAACATTACTCCACTAAAATCAACATCCATTCATTTATTCTTAGCGATTCAAGATCCAAGATCCACATGTCAACTAGTGAACTTTTTGTTGGGGAACGTAGTAAGAATTCAAAAAATTTCCTATGTGCCACCAAGATCAATCTAGGAGATGCTAGCAACGAGAGAGAAGGAGTGCATCTTCATACCCTTGAAGATCGCTAAGTGGAAGCATTGCAAAGAACGCGGTTGAGGGAGTCGTACTCGCAATGATTCAAATCGCGAAAGATTCGATCCAAGCGCCGAACGGACGACGCCTCCACATTCAACACACGTACGGCCCGGGGACGTCTCCTCCTTCTTGATCCAGCAAGGGGGGAGGAGAAGTTGAGGGAGAGCTTCGGCAGCACGACGGTGTGGTGGCGGTGGAGCTCGTGGTTCTCCGGCAGAGCTTCACTAAGCACTACGGAGGAGGAGGAGGAGGGGTGGGAGGGGGAGGGCTGCGCCAGGGGAAAAGGTATAGATGCCCTCCTACCCCCACTATTTATAGGCCAAGGGGAGAGGGGGCTGCCCCCTAGATCCATCTAGGGTGGTGGCGTCAGCCAAGGGGGGAGGCTTGCCCCCCAAGTTGGTGGGGGCGCCCCCACACCCCTAGGGTTGGCTGCCCTAGGCACCTTGGGCCCTAGGGGGGGCACACCGGCCCAATAAGGGGCTGGTTGCCACCCAACTACAGCCCATTAGGTCCTTCGAGGCAGGTGGACCCTCCCGGTGGACCCTCGAAACCCTTTCGATGGTCCCAGTACAATACCGATAAACCCCGAAACCTTTCCGGCGACTAAAACTGGACTTCCCATATATAAATCTTCACCTCTGGACCATTCCGGAACTCCTCGTGACGTTCAGGATCTCATCTGGGATTCCGAACAACTTTTTATAATCACATACAATTCCCATTGCAACTCTAGCGTCACCGAACCTTAAGTGTGTAGACCATATGGGTTCGGGAACCATGCAGTCATGACCGAGACACCTCTCCGGCCAATAAACAATAGCGGGATCTGGATACCCATATTGGCTCCCATATGTTCCACAATGATCTCATCAGATTAACCATGATGTTGGGGATTCAATTAATCCCGTATACAATTCCCTTTGTCCATCGGTATGTTACTTGCCCGAGATTCGATCGTCGGTATCCCTATACCTTGTTCAATCTCGTTGCTGGCAAGTCTCTTTACTCGTTCTGTAACACATGATCCCGTGACTAACTCCTTAGTCACATTGAGCTCATTATGATGATGTATTACCGAGTGGGCCTAGAGATACCTCTCCGTCACACGGAGTAACAAATCACACTCTCGATTCGTGCCAACCCAACAGACACTTCGGAGACACATGTAGTGCACCTTTATAGTCACCCAATTACGTTGTGACGTCTGATATACCAAAGCATTCCTACGATATCCGGGAGTTGCACAATCCCATGGTCTAAGGAAATGACACTTGAAATTAGAAAAGCTCTAGCAGACAAACTACACCATCTTGTGCTATGCTTAGGATTGGGTATTGTCCATGACATCATTCTCCTAATGATGTGATCCCGTTATCAATGACATCCAATGTCCATGGTCAGGAAACCATGACCATCTATTGATCAATGAGCTAGTCAACTAGAGGCTCACTAGAGACATGATGTGGTCTATGTATTCATACATGTATTACGGTTTCCGGTTAATACAATTATAGTATGAACAATAGACAATTATCATGAACAAGGAAATATAATAATAACCATTTTAGTATTGCCTCTAGGGCATATTTCCAACAGTCTCCCACTTGCACTAGAGTCAATAATCTAGTTACATTGTGATGAATCGAACACCTATAGAGTTCTGGTGCTGATCTTGTTTCGCTCGTGAAAGAGGTTTAGTCAACGGATGTGCGACGTTCAGATCCGTATGTACTTTACAAATATCTATATCTCCATCCTGAATGTAACCACGAATGGAGTTGAAGCGGCGCTTGATTTGCTTGGTCTTCTTGTGAAACCTAGGCTCCTTGGCAATGTCAATAGCTCCAGTGTTTCCATAGAAGAGAGTCATCAGGCCCGACGCATTGGGAATCACTCCTAGGTCGGTGATGAACTCCTTCATCCTGACTCCTTCCTGCACTACTTCTGAAGATGCTATTTACTCCGCTTCACATGTAGATGCCGCCACGACGCTTTGCTTGCAACTGCACCAGCTGACTGCCCCACCATTCAAAATATACACGTATACGGTTTGTGATTTGGAGTCATCCGAATCTGTGTCGAAGCTAGCATCGACGTAACCCTTTACGACGAGCTCTTTGGCACCTCCATAAACGAGAAACATATCCTTAGTCCTTGTCAGGTACTTAAGGATATTCTTGACCGCTGTCCAGTGTTCCATTCCGTGATCACTTTGGTACCTCCCTACCAAACTTACAACGAGGTTCACATCAGGTCTGGTACACAACATGGCATACATAATAGAGCCTATGGCTGAGGCATAGGGGATGGCACTCATCTTTTCTCTGTCTTCTGCCGAGGTCGGGCATTGAGCTGTGCTCAATCTCACACCTTGTAATATAGGCAAGAACACCTTCTTGGATTGATCCATATTGAACTTATTCAATATCTTGTCAAGGTATGTGCTTTGTGAAAGACCAATGAGGCGTCTCGATCTATCTCTATAGATCTTGATGCCTAATATGTAAGCAGCTTCTCCAAGGTCCTTCATGGAAAAACACTTATTTAAGTAGGCCTTTACGCTTTCCAATAGTTCTATATCATTTCCCATCAACAATATGTCATCCACATATAAATGAGAAATGCTACAGAGCTCCCACTCACTTTCTTGTAAATACAGGCTTCACCATAAGTCTGTATAAACCCAAACGCTTTGATCACCTCATCAAAGCGAATGTTCCAAATCTGAGATGCATGCACTATCCCATAGATGGAGCGCTGGAGCTTGCATACCTTGTCAGCATTCTTAGGATCGACAAAACCTTCCGGCTGCATCATATACAATTCCTCCTTAAGGAAACTATTAAGGAATGCTGTTTCGACGTCCATTTGCCAGATCTCATAATCATAAAATGCGGCAACTGTTAATATGATTCAGACGGACTTCAGCATCACTATGGCTGAGAAAGTCTCATCGTAGTCAACTCCTTGAACTTGTCGATAACCCTTAGTGACAAGCCGAGCCTTATAGACGGTCACATTACCATCTGCATCAGTCTTCTTCTTAAAGATCCATTTATTTTCTATGGCTTTCCTATTATTGGGGAAGTCCACAAAAGTCCATACTTTGTTCTCATACATGGATCCTATCTCGGATTTCATGGCTTCAAGCCATTTGTTGGAATTTGGGCCCGCCATGGCTTCTTCATAGTTCGAAGGTTCACCGTTGTCTAACAACATGATTTCCAGGACAGGGTTGCCGTACCACCCTGGTGCAGAACCTGTCCTCGTGGACCTACGGAGTTCAGTACTAACTTGATTTGAAGTTACTTGATCATCATGATTAACTTCCTCTCTAGTCGGTGCAGGCACCACAAAAACATTTTCCTACGCTGCGCTACTTTCCGGTTTGAGAGGGGGTACAATTACCTCATCAAGTTCTACTTTCCTCTCACTTACTTATTTCAAGAGAAACTCTTTCTCTAGAAAGGATCCACTCTTGGCAACAAAGATCTTGCCTTCGGGTTTGAGGTAGAAGGTATACCCAATAGTTTCCTTAGGGTATCCTATGAAGACGCACTTTTCCAATTTGGGTTCGAGCTTTTCAGGTTGAAGTTTCTTGACATAAGCATCACATCCCCAAACTTTCAGAAACGACAGCTTAGGTTTCTTCCCAAACCATAATTCATATGGTGTCATCTCAACGGATTTAGACGATGCCCTATTTAAAGTGAATGTGGCAGTTTCTAATGCATATCCCAAAATGATAGCGGTAAATCAGTAAGAGACAACATAGATCGCACCATATCCAATAGAGTGTGGTTATGACGTTCAGACAAACCATTACGTTGAGGTGTGCCAGGCGGCATGAGTTGTGAAACAATTCCACATTTCCTTAAGTGCGTGCCAAACTCGTGACTCAAATATTCTCCTCCACGACCGGATCGTAAGAACTTTATTTTCTTGTCACGTTGATTCTCTACCTCACTCTGAAATTCCTTGAACTTTTCAAAAGTATCAGACTTGTGTTTCATTAAGTAGACATACCCATATCTGCATGGAGTTTCTTCATGCGTTTGACCTCAATATGACCAAGGCGGCAGTGCCACAAGTATGTGGGACTATCATTATCAACCTTACATCGTTTGGTATTCACACTATGAATATGTGTAACATCACGTTCAATAAAAATAAAACATTGACCAGCGGGGCATGACCATAAAACATATATCTCATACAAATAGAACAACCATTATTGTCGGATTTAAATGAGTAGCCATCTCGCATCAAACGAGATCCAGATACAATGTTCATGCTCAAAGCTGGTACTAGGTTTAAAACTAACCCCGAAGGTAGATGTAGAGGTAGCATGCCGATGACGATGACATCGACCTTGGAACCATTCCCGACGCGCATCGTCACCTCGTCCTTTGCTAGTCTCCACTTATTCCGCAGCTCCTGTTTTGAGTTACAAATGTGAGCAACCGCACTGGTATCAAATACCCAGGAGCTACTATGAGCGCTGGTAAGGTACACATCAATAACATGTATATCATATATACCTTTGACGTTGCCGGCCTTCTTATCCGCTAAGTACTTGGGGCAGTTCCGCTTCCAGTGACCGGTTCCCTTGCAATAAAAGCACCCAGTCTCAGGCTTGGGTCCATTCTTGGGCTTCTTCCCGGCAACTGATTTACCGGGCACGACAACTGCTTTTACGTCCTTCTTGAAGTTCTTCTTACCCTTGCTTTTCTTGAAACTGGTGGTCTTATTCACCATCAACACATGATGTTCCTTTTTATCTCCACCTCTGCTGATTTTAGCATCGAATATAACTCAGGAATGGACTTCTCCATCCCTTGCATATTGTAGTTCATCAGAAAGCTCTTGTAGCTAGGTGGAAGCGACTGGAGGATTATTTCAATAACCGAGTCATCCGAAAGATTAACTCCTAGCTGAGATAAGCGGTTGCGCAACCCAGACATTTTGAGTATGTGCTCGCTGACAGAACTATTTTCCTCAATCTTACAACCGGAGAACTTGTCGGAGACTTCATATCTCTCGACCCGGGCATGAGCTTGGAAAACCATTCTCAGCTCTTGGAACATCTCATATGCTCCGTGTTGCTCAAATCACTTTTGGATCCCCGGTTCTAAGCTGTAAAGCATGCCGTGATGAACCAGGGAGTAATCATCACTACGCGACTGCCAGGCGTTTATAACGTCTTGAGTTGCTGGGAAAATGGGTGCGTCACCTAGCGGTGCATCGATGACATATGTTTTCTTGGAAGCTATGAGGATGAGCCTCAAGTTAAGGACCCAGTCCGTATAGTTGCTTCCATCGTCTTTCAGCTTGGTTTACTCTAGGAACGCGTTGAAGTTGAGGGCAACATTAGCGTGGGCCATTGGATCTACAAGATAGATTGGAAAGACAATTTTAGACTAAGTTCATGATAATTAAGTTCATCTAATCAAATTATTTAATGAACTCCCACTCAAATAGACATCCCTCTAGTCATCTAAGTGATACATGATCCATATCGATTAGGCCGTGTCCGATCATCACGTGAGACGGACTAATCATCAATGGTGAACATCTCCATGTTGATCGCATCTACTATACGACTCATGTTTGACCTTTTGGTCTCTCGTGTTCCGATGCCATGTCTGTACATGGCAGGCTCGTCAAGTCAACCTAAGTGTTTCACGTGTGTAAATCTGGCTTACACCCGTTGTATGCGAACGTTAGAATCTATCACACCCGATCATCACGTGGTGCTTTGAAACAACGATCCTTCGCAATGGTGCACACTTAGGGGGAACACATTTCTTGAAATTTTAGTGAGGGATCATCTTATTTATGCTACCGTCGTTCTAAGCAAATAAGATGTAAAAACATGATAAACATCACATGCAAATCATAAAGTGACATGATATGGCCAATATCATCTTGTGCCTTTGATCTCCATCTTCGGGGCACGACATGATCACCATTGTCACCGACACGACACCATGATCTCCATCATCATGATCTCCATCATCATGATCTCCATCATCGTGTCTTCATGAAGTTGTCTTGCCAACTATTACTTCTACTACTATGGCTAACGGTTAGAAATAAAGTAAAGTGATCACATGGCGTTTTTGATTGACACGCATGTGATACAATAAATTAAGACAACTCCTATGGCTCCTGCTGGTTGTCATACTCATCGACATGCAGGTCGTGATTCCTATTGCAAGAACATGATCAAACTCATACATCACATATATTTCATCCCATCCTTTTGGCCATATCACATCACATAGCATACCCAGCAATAACAAGTTAGACATCCTCTAATTGTTGTTGCAAGTTTTACGTGGCTGCTATAGGTTTATAGCAAGAATGTTTCTCACCTACACAAAAGCCACAATGGTGATATTCCAATTTCTATTTACCCTTCATAAGGACCCTCTTCATCGAATCCGATCCGACTAAAGTGGGAGAGACAGAGACCCGCTAGCCACCTTATGCAACAAGTGCATGTCAGGCGGTGAAACCTGTCTCACGTAAGCGTAGGTGTAAAGTCGGTCCGAGCTGCTTCATCGCACAATGCCGCCGAATCAAGATAGGACTAGTAAAAGCAAGCAAATTGACCAAATCATCGCCCACAACTACTTGTATTCTACTCGTGCATAGAATCTATGCATAAACCAGGCTCATGATGCCACTATTGGGGAAAGTAGTAATAAATCAAAAAATTTCCTACGTGTCACCAAGATCAATCTAGGAGATCCTAGCAATGAGAGAGAGGGAGTGCATCTTCATACCCTTGAAGGGCGCTAAGCGGAAGCATAGAAAAGAACGCGGTTGATGGAGTCGTACTCGCGGCGATTCAAATCGTGGAAGATCCGATCCAAGCGCCGAACGAACGGCGCCTCTGTGTTCAACACATGCACAACCCGGGGACATCTCCTCCTTCTTGATCCAGCAAGGGGGAGGAGAAGTTGAGGAAGCACTCTGGCAGCACGACGGCGTGGTGGCGGTGAAGCTCGTGGTTCTCCGGTAGAGCTTCACTAAGCACTACAGAGGAGGAGGAGGAGGTGTAGGAGGGGGAGGGCTGCACCAGGGGAAAAGGTACGGATGCCCTCCCATCGCCCCACTATTTATAGGCCAAGGGGAGAGGCCCCCTAGATCCCATCTAGGGTGGGGGCGGCGGCCAAGGGGGGAGGCTTACCCCCCAAGTTGGTGGGGGCGCCCCCACACCCCTAGGGTTGGCTGCCCTAGGCATCTTTGGCATAGGGGGAGGCGCACCATCCCACTAAGGGGCTGGTTCCCACCCAACTACAACCCATTAGGTCCTTCGGGGCAGGTGGACCCTCACGGTGGACCCCCCGGAACCCTTTTGGTGGTCCCGGTACAATACCGATAAACCCCGAAACCTTTCCGGTGACTAAAACTGGACTTCCCATATATAAATATTCACCTTTGGACCATTCTGAAACTCCTCATGACATCCGAGATCTCATCCGGGACTCTGAACAACTTTCGGTAATCACATACAATTCCCATTGCAACTCTAGCGTCACCGAACCATAAGTGTGTAGACCCTACGGGTTCGGGAACCATGTAGTCATGACTGAGCCACCTCTCCGGCCAATAACTAATAGAGGGATATGGATACCCATATTGGCTCCCACATGTTCCACGATGATCTCATCGGATGAACCATGTTGTCGAGGATTCAATGAATCTCGTATACAATTCCCTTTGTCCATCGGTATGTTACTTGCCCGAGATTCGATCGTCGGTATCCCTATACCTTGTTCAATCTCATTGCCGACAAGTCTCTTTACTCGTTCTGTAACACATGATCCGGTGACTAACTCCTTAGTCACATTGATCTCATTATGATGATGTATTGCTGAGTGGGCCTAGAGATACCTCTTCGTCACACGGAGTGACAAATCCCAGTCTCGATTCGTGCCAACCCAACAAACACTTTGGGACACACATGTAGTGCACCTTTATAGTCACCCAGTTGTGTTGTGACGTTTGATACACCCAAATCATTCCTACGGTATCTGAGAGTTGCACAATCTCATGGTCTAAGGAAATGAGACTTGACATTAGAAAAGCTGTAGCAGACGAACTACACGATCTTGTGCTATGCTTAGCATTGGGTCTTGTCCATCACTTCATTCTCCTAATGATGTTATCCCGTTATCAACGACATCCAATGTCCATGGTCAGGAAACCATGACCATCTATTGATCAACGAGCTAGTCAACTAGAGGCTCACTAGGGACATGGTGTGGTCTATGTATTCACACATGTATTATGATTTTCGGTTAATACAATTATAGCATGAACAATAGACAATTATGATGAACAAGGAAATATAATAATAACAATTTTATTATTGCCTCTAGTGCATATTTCCAACACTTTTGGATCATCGCTAGAAGACTAGATCACTTGGTCAGCAACACTTGCTAATCGTATCTCTCTATGACTCTTGTTTGTTGGGGACATCTCATGCTACGCCAACTCTTATGCCTCGAGGCCCAAAACTGTTTTGATAGCCACGACAAGTTAACCAATGCTTCACTCATAAGTGTCCGACACAAACACACCATTTTAAGGAGAATTAGCAGCACCCTAATTTTATAGGCCCACCACTAAAAATACTTAACATGTGGTGGTGTAGCAATTGGGGAGGCAATTTTATTTGACATTCTTTGAGGGATCACCCTACTTAAAACATCTATCATGCAAACAAAGGGCGCATAAAGGGGATAAAATTTCACAGGCAGTTTATATATGTGTGATATGGTATAGCCCCTTTCATCAACTCATGGTGATCTCCATCTCCACGTGCATTGCATGCCCATGGCGATCTGCATCTCCATGCATCGTTTCCCTTGTGGTGATCTCCATCTCCACACCACGATGTCAACCGCCAAGTGTTACATAAGATATTATGCTATTACAAACTAATAGCTATGAGAGTAAATTACATTACAAGGCATCTCATGTTGACACACATGTCATTAATACAATAATGGGATTATCATATGGCTCCAACCGGTTGCCACACTCATGACACGCAAGTTATGATATAATAATTCACAAGCAACATTCATGGGCTATACTAAATCACAAGCATTCCCTGCAAAAACAAGTCACACGTTCTACCGCCGAAAATAAAACCACTCAAAACTCTATTTTCCAAGAGGATTTTGACCTCAAAAATTTCACCTAAAGCGGAGAAGCGGCTGAAGGTCAAATGCATCTTTTTGTTCCCTTGAGTTTGATAGGTCATGGAATGAAAACAGAGTTCGTATGCAAACTTATGCCTGTTTTATTGAGACCGCTCCAACAGATTTCAGCACCACGGAAATCACATTTCCACGGTGTCGATCTTTGTTCCGGATCGATCAATCTCATTGATCTTCACGTGTTGCATCTGGATTTATGTTCCATTGTCTACCCCGATGGCGGAAACCGACTAGTAAGGGTAATTCATGTAACAGCCTCTGTATCACGATCACGGAAGCGAGGTCAGAAAACTAACCTTCAACACTGACGTGCACGGCCAATCTCATCGACCCGCACCTGAACCGATCTACATATCTCATATGCAAATCACCGAATCGATCACCACGGAGCGGAGGCTCTGATATCACCGTTGGAATACGCGGTACGCTACACTAGTGCCAAATAAAAATTTCTACCGCACACCAAAGAACATGATGTTGGAAATAGATCACATGATCGGATTTATTGCTAGACGCACAATCATCGCAATGGAAGTAGAGTTGGTGATGCGTGTAGTTGATCAGGCGAGTCATCTACTCCTCCTGTAACCGATCTCCCACAAGCAGTGATCTCCCACGAACAGCTCCTTGGGGATCCCTCGCGTCCAAGCACCGCAGAGGCGATGCCTCCAAGGTATCCACATGTACGGGGGCAACGCCGGGCGGCAGACTGGTAGATCCGATCACATGACATGGTGGCATGGGGAATGGCGGTGGGTGTCGAGGGAAGAAAACGGGTCAACCCTAAAAGGTGTGCCCACTCCCATTTATATAGACCTCCAAGGTGGGCTCAACACTTGAGGCCCACGACGAGTCTAGTCCCATTTTCCATTCGGATCCAATCCAAATGGGCTAGAATCCGATAAGTGTGCGACCCTATAGGTTCATGTACACATGGACGCAACGCGAGTCTATAGTCGGTAGCGGCTCCTAGCAGAAAATGCCAACTCCCATGTGTGTGCAAAGTCATTAGACGAACCTCGACAATGTATCATATACAAGATTCCTTTTGCCTCATGATATTTGTTGTCGAGCTCAAGGTGAGTAATTGTCACTCATGTGCTAGCTCAACATCTCTTCTCGAAACCGTGATGTAGATTCCCGAACCGGGTTAACACTTAACCCATGTCGCATGGCCATGCTTTCTGGATCTGATCACTTGAGAGGGCCCAGAGAATATCTTTCCTTACGGAGGGGCAAATCCCATCTTGGTCAACTATGTCTCTTGGCATGTCTCATGACTCACCCAAAAGCTACCTTTTTAACTACCTAGTTACGGAGTAGCATTTGATAGACCCTAAGTAAGTCGATCCTCATCCCAAGAACATGCGAGGACCTCAGGTCTAGGACATGGCATATACATTTTACTTGAGACTAACAAATGAAAATATCTTGCGGTGTCTCAAAGTGGGTCTGTCCGACTTGGTGAGCTCAATCCCCTAGTCCATACTATTAGTTTAGCATCTCCATGCACATGACTTTTGAAACATAGTCATCAACTGAATCGTATACTAGTAATGGATATGTGTACGCATAACCTTAATAACTAGGGACTATTTGAACAATCATCATACAATATATAGTCTCACAAATATGTCACATACTTATTAATACATATCACTGATGGTGTTCAAGGACAATACAAAATACTCTTTAATACATAGAAATGAAATCATCACATGATTACCTCTAGAGCATATCTCCAACACTATCCCACATTGTCTGTGCCCACTCTATCCTTTTGTGTTTCCAGGCTTTGTTGTCAAATGCCTCTACACCATGGCCAACGCTGACAACATCGTCAGGCGTCAGAACTTCCTCCAACACCACTTCGTCACAACTCCATTGTAGGTTCTAGTTCTGCAGAATGTAATGAGTAAGAACGAGCTTAACCTGGGTGGGGAAAGTGTGAAATGGCTTCTCATCCAGGATCTTAAACCTATTCTTTAGATATCCAACTTCCCTCTCAACCGTAACTCTAATGACGGAGTGTCTGAGCTTAAACAATTCATGTGGAGTCCTAGGATAGTTCATGCCAAACAACTCGCTTAGATGGTACCCGGTTTTCCTGAAGGGTAGAAGAACACCTAGTTGACATGCATAGCCAGCATCTCCTAGGTAGAAAGAAGTTTCCACCAGGAATATTGACGCCATCAGATCTACTCATGCTGTCAATTACAATGTTAGCGTCATGTGTTGATCCCTCCCAGCCCGCCATCACATATGTGAACGTAAGATTGAAGTCAACAACAACATGGACATTCTGGCTTATATAGTGTTTTCTCCCCTGTATGCTATTGCAAATTGTGACCTCAGCACTCTAGCAGTGACATGAGTACTATCTATTTCCCCAATGTAATCCTGAAATGACATGTGCACTATCTATTGACGGGACGCGTGCGAGCAATCCACTGGGCAAGCTCACCGGGAGACGTGCGAGCATGAGTGTGAAATAACGGGAGGCATGTGAGCAGTCCGCCTAGATCCCAACCACTCCACATTAATGGTGCCTGACTAGATGGCTATAACAAGCGGCCTCACTCCCCACTCTCGCTACACACCACCTACATTGTGACAGCCCAAGTGCTGTCCCTACCTTATTTAGTAGGTACCCCATGTGTGAACCTTGTGCCATGAGCTTATGAGATGTATGTTTGCTCCTTGTCATTCATGTGTGTTGCATTCATGCATCATATCATCCATCATACATTCATTTTGCATGCTTGTTGGTTTCCATGTGTCTTGTTTGATGTATGGTGGTGAGTGTGTTGGTTTGTATGTGTGTGGTTGGATCCATGTGTGCATCTCCTATTCTTTCCCCTCTCTTTTCCTTTGCAACATCCCCTTCCAATACCCCCCTCTCTTCCTATTATTATTATCAACAGATTTAAGTTGTTTTAAAATTGTTTAAAAATGTTCAAGAGGTGGCCCCATGTGTTTTATGAATTGTGAGCATGATAGATTTGATGTTAGGGGTTTGTTGTATTTGTGATTTAAATTAAACAGGAGCTGCCATTTTATATATTTAAATAAATTACTTGGTCTATAAATCAACTTAATATTTTTTATTAAAAGGGGGTCTTTATTTCATTCACAAAAATATTTTACTTTTCTCTAAAACCCATTTCTTCTCTCAGGGTTTTATTTTGTTGTGGCTGGTTTTATTAAATGGGGAAAACCCTTTGCTTCTTCTGTTTTATTTGAGAGAGACTGAGAGAGAGGATAGTGGGCCGTGGCCCAGCCCAGAGGGGCAGAACGGCCACCTGCCCCGTCTCCCTCCTCCGTCAGTCATCGCGCGAGCTGCAGAGAGCAGCGAGCAGAGCGCTGTCGCCGTCGCCGTTAGCTGTTCACGGACGTCGAGGCGCTCCCCTCCTATTTAACCTGGACGTCCGCGCCCCTCTAGGGTTTCACCATCGCCGCCGCCGCCTTCCTCTCCTTCTTCCTCCTTCCTCCTCCTTCTCTGTCATAGAGCGCAGGTGAGATTCAGAGAGTGCAGAGGCGTTGGTGCTCGCCGCCGTCGTCGCCTCCGACGACCTCCTCCCCGGTGGTGATGGCGTGGAGCTTGCCGTTGCCGTCCGCGTTTCGTACCCGGTGCTAGGAGGCCGGTGGAGGCCTTCTTCTTCTTCCTCCTCGCCACCGGAGCATCGCCGGGCCTTCTTCCTCTTCGCGCGCATTGTCTCCGCCTCTCCTTCCCCTTCGTCGCCGTCGCTTGCGCCCCCGTGTCTCCGAGAAGCCCTCGGTGAGCAGCCGTCCCCGCTGTCCCCTCTCCTTGCCGTAATTCATAGAAGCGCCACCGTGGGCATCGTCGGCGCTGCTCGAAAGTCCCGAGCTTGAGCTCGTCTCAGGTCCCCCTCATTGCCAGATGAGACGAGGGATGGATTCCCCATAGTGCCCCTTTCGATTCCGCCCGTTCCTGTCGTCGGAGATTCCCTGTAGTGGCCGGAGTGGTGGCCGCCGGTGCCTTGCTTTGTCTTTAGTTTCGTCAAAGTGCTCAGTTCGGTGTGTGTATAAGATAGGTCGATCCCCCCTTCTATTGAGAAACGGCAGCATAGCGCAGTGGTAGCGCTCGATCTGGGATGTCTAGGAGGACTCGTGTTCGACCCCCGAACCCTCCCCTTTCTTTTTATGTGTTTTTCTTTTTTTCTTTCTTTCTCTTGTTTTTCTTTCTCTCTTGCTATGTGTGTAGAGTGCCTATGTGTGTATGCACATATGCATGGGATCACACGTGTATGTGTGTGTATGCTATGCATACACACATGAGTGTGTGTGTTTCTTTTATGTTACTCATGTATGTGAGTGTGCATATGTGTATGGTGGTGTGTGTATGTACCAAATGGTATATATACACATGTATGCATACATATGTGTGTGAGTGAGTGTAGTGTGTAGGTGTGTGTATGTGTATGTGGGCATACATGTATGAAAGTGCATGTGTGCCTATATACACCCATGCTTGAGGTGGTATGCATTGTGTTTGTGTGTGTATGTCCTACATGCACTCACTTGTGAGTGATGTGTATGTGTATGTGAGTAGATGACCATGAGTAGATATGCATGTGTAGGTGTGTGGGGTTTCTTATTGCATGTTGCTGCCATGTTTAGTGTAGACGAGTAAGTGAGTGGATGCTAGACCTTCTGCATGTGTAGATCTATGTGTATGTGAGAGCTCTCATGTGTATATGTGCATGTATGTCTCTCCTAGCTGTTTTCTTTTCTTGTTCTTGATGCTATGCTATGCCTAAGTACCTTATTCATGCCTCTTTACCTTTTCCATCAAGTGTCCAATAGAGGGCATGCCAATTTTGGCCTCTTACATAAGTGTGGGCAAGTGACATAAGTCATCCATGCCATTGTGGTGATTATTTCGACCCCCTTATCTCCCTCTTGCTCCAAGCAAGTATAGGGGTATGAGTAATGCATTTGCGGTAGAATCAACCCAGGAATGCATCTGTGAAGTCAGATTTGACTTTGGGGCAACTTCACAAAACTGCATTGTTATGCTGTGATGCCCTTTTGTCCATTTTATATGATTTAATCCGTGTATGGTTTTAAGTTCTTGCCAACATGGAAGTGGTAGTTAAAGTTGCTGGGAATGTCCCAGTCTTTTGGTTATCTATGCTAAGTCACCAGATCAGTGGCTACCTTGCTGTTAAGTTGCTATGATGATGTTGTTTCCTGCCAACCTGAAATATGACCAAGTCTGGGAAATCTGTTGTTATTGTTTTGCCATGTAGAGTGGGTTGTATCTAGTGATATGTTTGGAATTTGAGCATGCTCAGTGATAGTGATTTGTAGAAGATATTTCCTTCTACAATCCTGTTAATTTTCATGCCAATAGGAGCTGTCTAGAATATTTAGCTAGTGCTGTCAACTTGCTACTTTATTAACTCAGATCCCAGAAAACTGGAATTTTCACTAAGTCCCAGAAAACTGATTCATCATGCCAACTTGATTGCTTCTTGCTTATTGATGTGTGACTCCTTTGCTGTTTGCATAGTTGGATGAGTTTAAGTGTGTGTTGAGTAGATTCTGTCAACCTCTTGTTTGTGGCTGTAGGGCTCCTCTAGTTGTGATCTGTAGAAGTTGCTATGTTGCTGTTTAGTGGCAGATTTATTGTTTTATTGTTTTGTGACTTGTGGGAGCTATACTCCATGGAATTGATTGATCGATCCTTGAGTCTATTGTGATCGATTTTTTATCACCTATCCAATGGCTGCCTTGGAATGCCAAGAATTAGGCCATGGCTTGGTGGTCTTGTGATTTTGCCTCCGTACCTTGTCGTGAGCATTTCGTGAGAACCGCAACTCCGTTTCTTGCGATCTTTATATGCATTTCTATCGATTTTGCATGCTGCATCCATATTTGCCATGTTCATGCATGTCTAAATAACTTAACATGAGGTTCTGTCCAGTTTCATGAATGAACAACTTTGCATGTGAAACATGACTAGTTTTGGATTGCCATGTTAGAATTCTTCATAAATGAATCATGCATCATTTTGATTGTGAATTGCACCTTGGTTGGATGTTTATTGTTGCTGTTTCTCTTGGGTAGACGCGAGTGTTGAATCTGAGTACGAGGACCTAGGAGAGTACCACTAAGAGGATCCCGCTACTTGTTCCACTGAAGAACCAACAAGCAAGATGATCGTACTCGGATCCCGATACTATTTTTGCTTGCTAGTTTCTCGCTCTTATCATTAAAATTGCGCTACCTACAGCTTGATTATCATCCTCCCAAAATGCCATGACAGCCTCTAACCTCCACATCCTAGCAACCTTTGATTGGCTAAGTTACCGCTGCTCAGCCCCTCTTATAGCGTTCTTAGTTGCAGGTGCAGGTTGATCCATGTGATAACATGGATTTGGATATCACAATATTCTGTTATTTAATTTAATGCACATATATATCTTGGTATAGGCGGAAGGCTTGGCCTTTTGCTAAGTGATTTGTTCTGCTGTTACCGCCATTAGTTCCTGGTTACCGGTGTTATGTTTTCCATATTATGCGCTCCTAACATGCTCGGGGTTGTTATGGAGACCCCCTTGTTTATTTGGTTAAGAGTAAAACTTGTCTGGCAAGACCCAACATTGGTACTACTTTTGCTTAACAACTTAATATAATTGCATATGGTCTTGCAAATCCGTGGATAATTTAATCACCCCCCGGGCCAGTGCTCCTCATGAGTGTTGGTCCAAACTAGAGCACTGTGCGGGGCCAACCCAGGGCAACTTGGGAGATTTCTATCAGGCCTCCGTACGCGTCGCTTATCTGTCGTGTCCTGAGAACGAGATACGTGGCTCTTATTGGGTTCGTCGACACGTCGGGTGGTCTTGCTGGATTTGTTTTACCTTTATCGAGTGTCTTGCGTGTGGAGTCTGACTTTGTTCGGGTTTACTCGAGGTGTTGGAATTCCTTTGGAATTACCTATGATGATCGCGAGATCCGCGGTCGAGGCATTCCCACGGAGTGTGGTTAATTTTGTAATGGATTAGTTGGAGCACCCCTACAGGGTTAAATCTTTCGGAAAGCCATGCCCACGGTTATGTGGCAACTTGGATATTTGTTTAACACCCAGTTATAGTAAAATTGAAGTAAACTCTAATTAAAATACACCAACTATGTGAGTAACCCTGATCGTCTCTGCTCGTGAGCATGATCCGAGAGAGAACACGGTGGGGTTATGATTGACGTAAGTAGGTGTTCAGGATCTCATAGAGATTATACTAGATTTGATTGTTCTTCGTAGGCCACTCATATTTATTTCATGTTGCGTAAGCTAGCCACCATATATGCTTAGTGCTGCTGCAAACTAAACACTTACCCCATCCCAACCTTTAAGCTCGAATAGTCTCAATACCCGGGCACATGATAGCTGAGTCCTCTATGGCTCACAGTTTACTACAAAACTCCAGGTACAGGTTCAGATGAGTACGTGCAGGATGACCTTACCCAGCTCCAGTGGGAGTATGATGAGGAAAGAGGCAGGATGTACGTGACGTATCTGGATGAGTAGATGACCTGGTCGTGATCTTTGGGGCAGCGAGATAGTTTCATTTGCATCTATTTTATCATTTGATTTTGTCCGTAGTCGGACCCTGTTTTCATCTTGATGACCTGAACTCTGAGTGGAATTGTAATTTAGCATGTGGCGAGTGTAAGCCAACTTGTTCATCTCTTCTATAATGTATGATGCAATGTTACTATACTTGCTAACGGCAAGATGCTCTTCTATCCCTTGCGAGGCCCTCGTGTCTTAAAATGGATAGACGCGCATCTTGGGTGTGACATACATCCTTTCCACCGTTCTTAGTCGTCAAAACTCTCGAAAGTGTATCATATGGCGATGCAGCGCACCATGGGAGGGAGTGGCTACGCGGGGTCGAAGCCGGGGCCGAGGAATCACCTAGAAGTCGTTGCCGCCGCAGGGCCTCCCTAGCCGGAGGCGATGGTGCACAATGACTACTATGACCACACCGACGACCACTTTGGCAACAACTTCAACAACGACAACGACTCCGATGTCGATGGAGAACCGGTTAGACCCCTATTTTGGTAACTATATCCTAGGTTATCTCTCATTAGTCTCGTTTCTGCCTTTTTGGAATGGAAAGCTGTAATAGCCCAAGTTCGATTCTCCAGTTGCCTTCCAAGTATTACATTATCTCTGCGCTATTGAATTGTTTGTCGCATTCATCATTGCATCATTCGCATTGCGTCGGCGCTTGTTGCCATCATTTTCTAAAACTTGCATTCGTTAGTAATTGTCAGATCTGCCCGTTCTTGTCATTGATTGTTCCGAGACAAAACACACTTGCCCATGCCCATGACATCGATATAATAATATTTTATAAGTGGGAACAAAACATTCTTGGAATGGGGGTGAAAATTCGCATGCAGCATTAAGATAATGTAGGTAGACCGCCTGCCAAATTTTGTGGCATGCAGAGGTTGTTTGGTACCCCAACGGCTAAACTATAGCGGCACTATAACAGGTAAAATTATGAGACATTTTTGGTATTAGAAAGTGTTGCCGGGCTAACCATTTCCCCTCTTACTTCAGCCCATGGCTCTTCACACAGCCCACTAAGCCCAACCAACCCCCCTCTTTGATCGGACTATCCAAACACCGTGTCAAACCATCAACCTTAGCTCTCCCGCCTATGTAAGTAGGTTAAACCTGCCTGAAAGGGAAACCCTAACCTCCCCTCAGAATTCACACGCCTTCAACCTAGCGCCACCACCAAGCCATCCAACATGTTGGGACCCTGACTGATAAGTCGTGATCATTGAATGCACATGTACAGTGATCCTAGAGATCAATGCTCACTGAACAAACATAAGCTGAATAACAAGAGTCTTACATCCATGCATACCGTCTTACACAAACAAAGAACATACAGGTCAAGTCTTACATAGATAGGGCCATACAGGCCGAATAACAAGCATAAACTCACAGCGGAAATCTTGAAAGATAGCATAGGCCCATGCCATCTTTCTTAACCCTATAGGCATACTGACTGGGAAGCGTCCTACTTCGCATGTTCGTCACCAACGAAATCTTCATCCTAATCCTGCTCTTCCATGCCTGGCCAATTAAATAACCAGTGGCAAGCCAAAGAATACTTTGAATGTACTCGCAAGCAACCCATGTTTTGGAACAAGGTATAACAATACATGATATAGCAATAAGTAGGTAAGTTAGCAGAAAGCTAATTTTGGGTGCAATGACATGATCAATTATCTTCTGAAAGCATGCATCATGAGGTTGCAAGTACCCATGTGAACAAGTTACAGATATCTGATTGGGTGGAGGTGGAAGGGGTCATCAAAGCACAGGGAATCACCGAGGACGAGGAGGCCACGACAGAGGTCTTCAAGCCGAGCTCGAAGCCGACCCTTCAAGCCGGACATCTTCGGCGCGCCGAAGCGGCGGATCCTGTTGGGGATATAACCCCGTGGTAAGACCCGCCTAGGTGGGGCCGGGTCATACCCAGCGGCTCAGAATCCAGACCAATGAGGAGGGCCGAAAGACGTAGGCCTAGCTGTATGGCAACTTACCAAGATGGGCCAAGACGAATGCCCAGACAGAAGATGGTATGAAGACCCGGGCGGTTAAGCCGCCCGGAGATGGTTTGCCCAAGATGGCAAGGCGACTTAGAGACATGATTTTCTATGTTGTAAGTGTTGGTGTAGGACTTGCGTAACCCAGGGCCTCGACCTCCTATATAAAGGCGAGACCCCGGGGCGGCTTAGGAATAAACCAATCAATCGAGAACTAGGTCAAGCAAGTCCACTCCCTTGTAACCGATACTCCAATCAATATAACACAAGAAGGACATAGGCTTTTACCTCTTCTTGAGGGGCCGAACCTGGGTAAACTCGTGACCCTCGTCTCAACCAACCCCTGTGAGTCCATCACCTTAGCAATGGCCTCGAACCCAAGTCCTCGGACATCTGCCGTGACAAAACCACGACAGTTGGCGCCCACCGTGGGGCTAGTGCTCGGTGGTGTTGAGTTCTGAAAGGGCTCTCTCCCAAGGATCGAGGGGTATGCTATTGGTAGGATGAACAAGAGTCACCGTGGCCGGCTCTACATCGACGACGCCAGCTAGGGCCCCGAGGCCGACTCAATTGAGTACGGTTTCCGGATACCCTTCAGCGGAATCCACGTCTTCATCGGCAAGGTCGACGGATTTGGACCCAGGCCAGACGTCTGCACCGACATCGTCAAGAGGACCCGACGTGCGCAACCCACCCGACATGTGCAGTCCGCCCATGCTGACCAGACCAAGAAGCATGTCTTTGTCGGCTTTACTCAGGGCATGGATCTCGAAGGTTCTATGTCGTAGGAAACTCTCATCTGCTCGGAGGATGGATCTTCGAGCGGAGAGATGGAATCAATTTACCAACTTGACAATGGCGGGCTCGGGGGCTACGTCGAGCTTTACCCCGAGTCAGAATATCACGAGCCGGAGGATTATGAGCCGCCAAGCCATGCTGCCGTCTTCATGGCAGGTTCAACACCAGCCCCGAGTAGCATAGCCACCGACATAGCAAGATTGGGGGTTGGTAGGCCACCGGCTTAGGTTCTTCTAGATCTGATGAATGAGCTTACAACCCTGATGGCCACCGAGGTCACAGCTGAAAATCAAGCGGCCCGGAACATGGTGATCGCGAGGCTAAAATACCAGATGACCGAGGTCCAACAGGAGATCAATGCACTGAAGGATCAGATGGAGGCAGAGGCGGAGCGCCTTAGGGCGGATGCTTTCCGCCTGGAGCTGGAGTAGCAGTCAGCAGCGGTGGTTCAGCGGATGAGGCATCTGTCCTGCTTGCCGGATCAGTACAAGGCCAGGAATCTTTTCAACACGCCGGATCAGGACGGACAGCGGAAGTACCTGGAAGCCGGTCGGCGGTTCACCAGCTTAACCCGCCCCGACGGAACCAGGTCTCACCAATGTATTTCCCGATGCCAGCGGGTCATTATTCCAACCCGACGGAGAACATGGTTGCAGCAGCAACCCAGCTTGGTACAATCCCTATCCCGAACGAAGCGCCTTTTGCAGAGGAGGTGCGAAACGCTATCAGATACCTGCAGACGGTGATGGCCCAACAGGAGAAGTACACTTACAGCCAGAGTCGCATGCATTCAACCCCCATCCCTAGCCGCAGCTACAGCCGGCGTTATGAATCACCGGCGTTTTCTAGCAGTGATCAACACCGGAACCTGCCGCGAGTTACTGGTGGCTCTGGATGCTCAGGCGCTAGTGGACCGGGTGAGAGCACAACGATTGGCGGTGGCGGCGGCTCATCAAGAACCCGCAGATGCACCTTCCATTTCAGAAGGAGCAGGAGTAACCTCCAGGGCTGTGGGGGTTCCGTGCTTAGCGCCGGCTTTGTGGAATGAGCGTCCGCCAAAGGATTTCAAGGCCCCCACAAGGTCCCAAATTATATTGCTGACCTACCTCCGGAGGCTTGGATTGAAAGCTATGATCTGGCCATGGAGATGTTAGACGTCAGTGACGCAGTATGTAACAAATATTTCATCATGATGTTGGAAGGGCCGGCTCACACGTGGTTGAAGGGTCTGCCACCCAACACCATTAATTCCTAGGCCGATCTCAAGGCTAAGTTCATCAAAAATTTCCGAGGAACGTCCAAGCAGCCCATGACAATCATGGATTTGGATCACAGTGTGCAACAGGAGGACGAATCGGCTCATCATTGGGTCCGGCGGGTCTCAACTATCATCCACTCGTCTGAGCAGATCATGGCGGCTCAAGCAGTTTTGATTCTGGAAAAGAATTGCCATTTTACGCCTAAGCAGAAGCTTGGCCGGCTCAAGAGCTCGTGTCAAGACATGGGGGAACTCATGGCGGCTCTCACCAAGTACGCCGACTCTGACAATACGAAAGACCCAGGCTCTGATGAAGAGAAATTAGGTTAGGGTAAGAAGAATAACAATGGCAAGGGTGCGGCTGGCAGCGGTAGCCATGGCAAAAGGAAGAATCCGGATGGCGGGTCAGAATTGGTGGCAAACACCAGCGCCGGGAACAATTGTGCTAAGGGCAACAGGAAATTCAAGCAGCCCTTTAATAAGGGTAAAACTCCATTCAACTTGGAAGAGATGCTCAACAAAGCTTGTCCGGAGCACAGCCGGCCCGATAGGCTGGCAGGCCATACATGGAGGAATTGCCACATCATGCGGCAGTTTCGGGATTACAGCTTGCGGCAACATCATAACAATGGTGGTGGCCCACCAGGCGGCTCAGGTCCAGGCGGGTCAGGAGCCGGTCTTGGCGCTGGCGGCTCAGGATCCGGCTATTAGGGTCAAGGAAATCAAGGAGGTCATCATCAGCAATCTGGTGGCAGTAACGAGTAGCAGAATAACCAATCTGGGTATTAGAGTAATCCGAAGCAGCTTAGGATGAGTTAATATCTTGTTTTTACAACCTGCCTTGATAAGCGAGACCAGAAGGTGCGCAAGTGGGCTGTTAATGCAGTCGCGCCGACTCTCCCGCAATACTTGAAGTGGTTTGAGTATGACATAACTTGGAGTAGGGAGGATCACCCGCCGCGTGTTGACAACCTGGGGCAGCTGGCTTTGGTAGTTTCCCCCCCAGGTGGGAGGATATGTGTTTACTAAGGTACTTATGGATGTCGGCAGCAACATTAACATCATGTACTATGATACTTTCAGCCGGATGAAGTTGCTTGATAAGGACCTTAGGCCTTCTTCGACGGTCTTTCGCGGTGTGGTACCCGGAAAGTCGGCTTATCCGGTGGGTAAGATCTCCTTGGAGGTTTCCTTTGGTGATGAATACAACTACAGGGTGGAGTCCTTGTGGTTTGAGGTGGTCAAAATCAAAAGTCCATATCTTGCTCTGTTTGGACGTCCGGCTTACACCAAGTTCATGGATAGGCCTTGCTATGTCTACTTACAGCTCAAGATGCCCGGGTTGAACGGAACGATTACTGTGCATGGTGATCGCAAGACGGCCATTGAGTGTGAGGAAGGAGACGCAGATTACACAGAGTCAAGTTGTGTTGAAGCAAAGCTCAAGTTCTACAAGGAAAATGTTGACCCGTAGGACATGACTCCACTCAAAAAGTTTACCATGAAATCTGAGCCGCCCCTCAAGTTTGCGGTGGATGATACCAAGCTGGTGGATTTCACTCCGGGCGACTCATCACAACAGTTTACTATTGGGGCCAATATGGATCCCTAATAGGAAAGCGTGCTCATCGAATTCATCCGTGAGAATCGGGACATATTCGCATGGAAACTTTCTGACATGCCGGGTGTACCGAGGGAGTTCGCTGAGCACCACCTTAATGTGGATCCTAAGTTTAAGCCGGTTAAGCAGTTCCTCTGGCGGTTCAATGAAGAAAGACGCAAGGCTATTGGGGAAGAGGTGGCCCAGCTTCTGGCGGCGGGGTTCATCATTGAAGTGTTTCACCTAGAGTGGCTTGTTAACCCGGTGCTAGTGCTCAAGAAGAACGACACATGGCATATGTGTGTGGATTACACGGATCTTAACAAGGCCTATCCGCTTGACCCGTTTGCTCTCCCCCATATCGACTAGATTATTGATGCAACGGCGGGTTGTGAGAGCTTATGCTTCTTAGACGCTTATTCCGGTTATCATCAGATCAAGATGGCAGTCAAGGACCAAGAGAATACGGCTTTCATCACGCCTTTTGGTGCTTTTATGTGTCTATGCCTTTCGGGCTCAAGAGTGGCCAGGCGACTTACCAACGTTGTGTGTAGAACTGTCTTCACAGTCAAATTGGACGCAATGTTCATGCATATGTGGATGATATTGTGGTCAAGTCAAGGAAGAAGGATTCTTTACTTGACGACCTAAAGAAAACTTTCGCTAACTTACGGGTTTACAAGATGATGCTTAACCCGGCTAATTGTGTTTTTGGAGTTCCTGAAGGCAAGCTCTTGGGTTTTCTGGTCTCCGAGCGTGGCATTGAGGATAATCCGGAAAAAATAAAGGCTATTACTTCCCTGTGTGAGCCGACATGCATCAATGATGTTTAGCGCCTGGTGGGTCGAATCGCTGCGTTAAGCCAGTTCATAAGTCGCCTGGGTGAGAAGGCTATTCCTTTATACCAGATGATGGAGAAGACATACAACTTTGTCAGGAGTATGGCGGCGGGTGAGGCTTTTGAGGCGCTTAAGAAGCAACTCACTAAGCCACCGGTCTTAGTTGCTCCGGCTGAGAAGGAACCTTTGCTCCTATACGTGGCGGCTAATAACAGAGCAGTCAGCGTCGTGATTGTTGTTGAGCGTAACGAGGCGGGGAAAGAATATCCGGTTTAGAGGCCAGTTTACTACATCAGTGAAGTCCTGACAGAGTCCAAGCAGAGGTACCCACATTGGCAGAAGCTAAGGGTGTGTTTGATACCATTCTCAACCTAGCATGGTTCTTCTTCTTTGATGCATGATGAGTGTAGACATGCTGAGTACATGCATTTGCTGTTATTTGGTAGCGATGTATGTGCTAAGACATGCTAAGTTAAGACTCTGTTTGGCAGCTTGCATCCGTTTAGACATGTCCTACGGTACTGCAGCAACCGGTACTTTCAAATAAATGAATTAAACATTTCAAAAATGTGAACAATTTTTTGAAACATGGAAAAATAACATTTTTTTTGAAAATTTGAACATTTTTTTCAAATTCCGAGTTTCTTGAAAATTTAAATAAATTTTAAAGACTGCTATTTAAAAAAAACAATCTGAACATTTTTGAAAATCAAAATTTTATAAAATTCCAAACATTTTTTGAAAATTTAATCAGAATTTGAATTTCTGTAAGTTTTTGAAAATTTTAACATATTTCGAAAATCTGGACACTTTTGATTTTTTTAACTAATTTTGAAAATCTGAACATTTTTTGAAATCTGAACATTTTTTGAAATTTGAACAGTTTTTGATATACTGAACATATTTTTGAAATTAAATTATTTTTTAGAAAGGCTGAACATTATTTGAAATATATTGTCGCTCGTTTTGTTCATGCATGCTGACCAGCGAACGACTGTTGGGGTGTTCTCTCTTCATGCATGCTAAGAGGGTATTTGGGCTAAGGTCGTGCATGCTGAGAAGAGCCCGTGCATGCTTCCAAACACCCAAAAGTGGGTCGAAGAGGGAACTTTTGAGCTCATGCACCCTCCACGCACTCTACCAAACACACCCTAATATATGGGGTGTTCATGGCGAATCGTAAGATGAAGCACTACTTCCTAGGACACCAGATCATAGTGGTTAGCTCTGCCCCGTTGGGAGACATAATTCAAAACAGGGAAGCCACCGACAGGATTGCTAAGTGGTCATTGGAGCTTGGACCTCTTAATCTGAAATACGTGCCTTGCACGGCGGTCAAGTCTCAAGCCTTGATGGATTTCATAAATGACTGGACAAAGTGTCAGCCCCCGAGGAGAAGCCATATAACACGTACTGGATGATTCACTTTGACGGATCCAGGCAGCTGGAAGGATCAGGGGCTATGGTTGTCTTAACCTCCCCTAAAGGTGACAAGTTCTGTTATGTGATAAGGTTGATGTTTCCTTGTACTAACAATGCAGCTGAGTATGAAGCTTTACTTCATGGCCTCCGAGTGGCTAAGGAGATGAACCTGAGCCGGGTGCGATGTCTTGGCAACTCAGATCTCGTGGCTCGGCAAGTTTCAGGCACGTGGGATTCCAAGGACCGCGGATGGCGGCTTATCATCAGGCGGTGGATGTCATCGCTGGTAACTTCAGGGGATATCGAGTGGATCATATTGATTGTCGCACAAACGAGGCGGCTGATGCATTGTCTAGGCTGGGCTCCCAGCGAAAGCCGGTGCCACCTAATGTATTCTTGGACGTGCTACATCACCCGTCAGTCAAGCTGCCTTCAGAGGAAGACTTGGCTATACCTGACCCGGAGGGGCAGCTGGTGGCGGCTCTACATGCTATCCCCGACTGGACGCTGCCTTACTTAGCGTATTTGACTCGCGGCGAGTTACCTGAGGATGAGACCTTGGCAAGACAGATCATCAGGTGATCTAAGTCTATGACTATCGTCAATGGTGAGTTACATAAGTGCAGCGTTACCAGCGTTTTTCAACGTTGTGTTTCACCTAAAGAAAGTGAAGAAATCTTGAATGAGATTCACGCTGGCGATTGTGGTCATCACGCCGGTTCAAAATCTCTGGTGGCCAAGGCTTTTCGGTATGGTTTCTTCTGGCTGATGACTCGTAAGGATGCAGAAGACTTGGTTCTCAAGTGTGATGGATGTCAGAAGTTCGAGCGACGTGCTCACGTGTCGGCTCAGGAATTGCGAATGATTCCAATTACCTGGACGTTTGCGGTCTGGGGGCTTGATATGGTCGGGCCCTTCAAGAGATCCAAGGACAAGAAGACCCACCTCTTGGTGACAGTAGATAAATTTACCAAGTGGGTGGAGGCTGAGCCGATCAGCAAGTGTGACGCGGCTACGACGGTTCAATTTGTCAGATTATTGATATACCGCTTTGGTTACCCTCATAGTATCATCACCGATAACGGTACGAACTTATCCAAGGGGGCTATGCAAACATTCTGTGAAAGTGAGCACATCCGGCTCGACGTATCTGCAGTTGCTCATCCGCAATCCAATGGTCAGGAAGAACGCGCTAACCAGGAAATTATGAGAGGCATCAAACCCCGACTTATGGTTCCTCTGCAGCGAACACCGGGTTGTTGGGTAGAGGAGTTGTCGTCAGTCTTATGGAGCATCAAAACAACCCCCAACAGATCAACAGGCTATACGCCTTTGTTCATGGTTTATGGCGCAGAAGCCATGTTACCAAGCGATATACTTCATGACTCGCCACGGGTGTCTACTTATGTTGATGCGTATAACGAGACAGCGCGTCAAGACGCGTTGGATGCTTTGGACGAAGAGTGTGATCTGGTGGCAGCTCGATCGGCGATTTATCAACAAGACCTGCGTCGCTACCATAGCCACAGAGTTAAGACCCGGACGTTTCAAGAAGGCAACTTGGTTTTGCATTTGATTCAAGATCAGACGGATGCGCACAAGTTATCTCCTCCATGGGAAGGACATTTCGTGGTCAGCAGAAATCTCAACAACGGGTCGTATTATCTCATTGATATACGAGACGAGTCAAGCACTTCTGGGCAGGAGACCCCCTGGCCGTGGAATATAGCTCATCTGCAGCCTTACTACACTTGAGTCATCAATACTCGACTTTGTACACCATCATTGTACATATCACACACACACACACACACACACACACACACATATAATAAAGTTGGCATCCCTGCAAGCCGGGGCCTATGCCGTTTCACGTATCTCAGCTTGTGCAAAAGTTGACTCCATCAACAAGGTCATATGGGGGCTTCCAACCCATCGGATTTAGCTTACACACCCTCTTGATCGGCTCTTAAGCCATAGTAAGGCAGGTTATATACCCAAAAGTTGACTCCGTCAACAAGGTCATTTGGGGGCTTCCAACCCACTGGGTTTAGCTTACACACCCTCTTGATCGGCTCTTAAGCCACCACAAGTTTGAGTTAAACCTGCCTGTATGCTGATGCTGCTCCGCTATGTGAACCGCCGAACTCTTGCCAGTTAATATTGATTAGAGACCCTGAGCTGTTCAGGCATATTTGACAGCCATTCTCTCTAGAGACCCTGTACTGGTCAAGGTTAAACCGGCGGCTCTTGTCACATGAGGGCCGGCTTACGGGAAGTGAGGACAAACTCACCCATCTGCTGCCGACTCTCCGCTATGTGCCTCGTTCGTACTCTTAAATAGTTACTCTTTTAAAAACCCTGCACTGTTTAAAGTTCAAACGACGGATTTATGTCACGTGAGAGGTAGCTTATGGGCATTAAGGGTAGTCATACCCTGCCGCGTCTCTTTCTGGTTCGTTACGCTCTTAACAGTTAATCTCGCCTGGAGACCCTGAGCCGTTCAACGAAATTGACGGCCACTCTCGATAGAGACCCCCTATTGTTAAAGAGTTCTAGTAGCAAGTCGACCCAGAAGAACCAGCATATGAGTTGTCAAAAAGGCAAGGTCAGGAGAGATTTGACATCCTCGGTTTGCGCTTTTCAAGCCGCCCTCAAATCAATGCAGAATATATTCTGCTGTTTCTTTTCGCAGGCTTTGTCTCTTCAGATAAGCCGCCATGAAAGCAGATGACAAGATATGAGTGAAGCACAAAATAGTTAAAAGTATATCAAGTTGTGCACATGCACGATGGCACGGTTCAGGCAATCAAGGTTTTTCTAAGCCTATTACAAAGCTCTCCACAGATCCCAAGAAGCAAGACTTAAAGTTTTTGCACACTGCTCAAACTTCGGCGAGTCAAGGAGCCGGATTATCCCATTGCAGGATCAACTTGTTCAGCTTGATGCCGGGTCATCCATGGTGGGTCTTTGACCTCCTCGATCTGAAGATTGTCCACATCGCAATTGTAGTTTGTTAAAGCTTCAAACTTGGCCTCTTTAAAGAGGCGAGACGGGTCAATGTCAGGGGCAAAGAGGTGCTTATGGCGTGCAGTAGTTAAGTCCCTGGCCTCGAAGGTTGGGCAACACACTCGTTTGTTGTCAGCATTGTAAGCCACCTGGTAAGTAGACAGATCAAGCTCCTCTGCCAATACCGATGTAAGTATCCTAGAGGTCTTCATACAACGGGCATAGTCGGCTTCTCTGAATTATGAGCTGTCGTCTTTCTTGGACGGGAAGCCATCCATCATTTCTTCAGCAGTCAGCTCCGAGGCAAAGGGCAAAGCCCGACTTACCGCAGCAATTGCTCCCTTCCGGGTGGCTGATTGTTTGAGCTCTTGGATTTGCTTTGACAGGGTTGATAAGTGTTCTATGACTCCATTCATGAAGTTGGGGATGCTCTCTTTATTCAGCATGGCTCTGATAGTGCAAAGAGTCCCGCAGTACAACTGCTCTAACAATGTATAGACGGCTTTCAGCTGCAACAGGCTGTCGACACCGAGTTGGCGGCTTCTTTGACCTTCAAAGACGGGTTTCGTTTTTATGAGCCACTTGCGTAGTCTTTTAAGAAAGGAAATTGGCTGAGTATTCAGTACTTACCAAATATAGCAGCAGTCATCTTGGAGATATGGCGCTTCAAGGTCTGTAACTCGTCTGATCCAAGCTTGAGCTGCTAGTCAGCGTTATCTGCACGTTTGGCCAGGGCAGTTTGTTCTGCTTCAGCAGCCTTCTTGAAAGCAACAAAGTCATATTTAACCTTTGCAAGCTCTTCGGCGGCAAGCTAGCACTTCTCCTCTGCTTCACCCCGGGCGGCTTGCTGGGAAGCAAGATTTCTCTTTAAGCCGGTCAGATCAGACTCGACCTTGCTTAAAGCTTCCCGTGACATACAAAAGCAAAGGAGGGGTAAGTCACCAGGATAAAATATTAGTGGATGATCAGCTAAGGGAATATAATGCAAGTCTCAAGCAGATTGCAAGCAATATACTCGACACTTGGGGGCTATTGTCTGTTCTCTCTCCAAGTCTACAATCAAGTTCCGACTCATCTTCATCAAGGTAAGCCGGTACTTGGGGGCTACATCGACGCTCTCTAAGTCTACAATGAAGTTCCGGCTTATCTTCATCAAGTTAAACGGGCACTTGGGGGCTACATCGATGCTTTCTAAGTCTACAATGAAGTTCCGACTCATCTTCAACAAGTTAAGCCGGCACTTGGGGGCTACATCGACGCTTTCCAAGTCTACAGTGAAGTTCCAGCCCATTAAACCTATACTAACCCGTACTTGGGGGCTACCATTGATCAACTCATGAACACTGAGTACCGGCTCAACATATACATGTTAAGCCGATACTTGGGGGCTACAGGCTAAGTTGTTCTACTTATGACACGGATTGGAAGACCCGGTTTACTATTTCCAATATTAAACCAGCTCTTGGGGGATACATAAGGATATAAGGGAAGATAGGAGTACCTCATACTTTTTCTTCATTAAACTGACAAGTTTGAGCTCCATGTTCCGGCTTGTGGAGAGGCGGTTCTGATAACCAGCATGTAATTCATCGACAGTTAATTTCTCCAGCACAGGGAACTCAAAGTCCAGTTTGTCAGAAGCTTCAGCCTTCTCGGTTTTCTTTGTATGTACATGGGGCTTTGGAGATTGAAAGCTAGTCCCAGTAATGAGGACGTCCTGAAGAACTGGATCTTGATGGCTATTGAAGGGCTGGGCTGCCTAGAACTGGTCCTTGGAGGACTATCAGTTGCCATCTCATGGCCGCCGGCTTGGAGGACCGATGAGTGTCTTCAGGCGCATCCTTTGTAGATGAAGAGGGCTCATCATGAGCCGCATGAGAGTCCAGCTTAGCAACCTCCAGCTCTTGGGGAGTGGGGGCAGAAGTAGATCCGCCAGTCTTCCTTCGTTTTGCTTGAGCCCTGGAAAGCACAGAAGATTATTTTATAAAGATCAAGGATGACAAAGAATATGATGTAGACATAAAAGCACGTACTCCAGGTTGATCTTCAGAGGTGGCAGCTTAGTCGTTGTAGAGTCGCCTGCCGATGGGGGTGTGTCCTGAAGGCAGTTAAGGCAATATAAAGCAGAGTAAGGTTATGATGCAAGGTTGACAAAGCTGAACTTAGTTAAATGATTACCTTAGTCGACTGCTTCTGTTGAGCCGGAGAGTTGGATAACCCAGCCACAAGATCTTCAGAGCCGATGCTCTTGGTTTGGTGTCTGGAGGTGTGTTGTTGCTTTTTGAAAAGAAATCGGGGTCTAAATGAGCAACAGGATGAGAAAATGGGACTTTTCGGATGACCTACCGTGTTTTCTTTGGTGGAAGGTGTTTTGAGTCAGATGAAATATAGGTTACCTCAGGAGCGTTGGCATGGCTTGTCTTCGATTCTTCATGTGATTAATTATTGTCAATAAGACGCATAAAAAGACAGCTAAGAGAGTCAAGTTCTACCTTCGAGTCATCCACTTCATGCTGCTCAGGAAGAACAATTTTCTTCTTATGGCCACCGGTCTTCTCCTTAGACTTATTCGCGGGTGGAGTGTATTTTTTCTTCCAGAAGCTGGAATTAGCCTGAAAGCAAGAGCCGCTGAAAGAGGTTAAAGGTTGCTACATACATATATATTTAACCCGAAGGCAAAGAGATTTGAAAGCTGTTCTTACATATGGGGCCGCGTTTGCAGCACAGAAAGGCTGCAACCTGACGGTGTGGCAAGCTTCTTGGGACTCATGGATAAGTCCCTTGATGGCAGCAACAATATTCTTTTCTGTTAGAGTGGTGTGATTGAAGCAGAGGGGGTCATTAGCGGCACCCGTATGTTCACACATAAGACGGCCCCACCGGCTCAGAGGCATGACCTTCCAGGAGATCCAACAGCGGGTCAGGTCGATTCCTATCAGACTGTTTGCCATGAGGGCTCTAATCTTGGCGAAAACCGGAGCATACTTCGCTCGTGCGAAGGCTGACATCCGATATGGGAGTTCAGTTGTGGTGCGGAGCCGGGTAGGACGATAACCCTATAGTGGATGTTCTCCCTCTAGAGATGTGTCCTTGCAGTAAAACCAAGTTATATTCCAGTCCTTGGGGTGACTTGGCATTCGAACAGCCAGGAAAGCCATATCCCGTCTTCTTTGGATGGAGACTCCGCCAAGTTCTAAGCTTGGGCCGGCCGCCACTTGCGTCTGGCGGTTGACATAGAAATACTCGCGGAAGAGGTCAACTGACGGCTCTTCTTGTAAGTAAGCTTCACAAAGGATTTGGAAATTGCACATATTGGAGACGGAGTTGGGCGCAATGTCCTGAGGATGCAGCTTGAAGAAATGAAGGACGTCTCGGAAAAATTTAGAGCCGGGCGGACTGAAACCGTGCGCAAGGTGGTCAGCAAACATAACTATTTCGCCTTCTTAGGGGATGGGTTTCTTCTCGTTGCTCAAAATCCGCCAATGAATAACATCTTTGGCTGGCAAATTTCCCGCGTCTACGAAATCCTATAGGAATTCTTCAGAGACCACAGAGCCAATACCAATTGCAAGAAGAAGAAGCCCATGACATGATGGCGGGTTAAGGCTGTGAAAGGTAGCGGTACGTGGCGAGTTAGAAAGTGATAGACAACTAGGGGCGGCTAATGAACTTAAGCACTATGAAGCTAAGCCGCCGGTACAGTTTATTGCAAGAGCCTGAAGTTTGGCGGCGGGTTAAGGTGGACCAAGCCGTGATGCAAAAATCACTAAGGACTTATAACATGTTTCACGTGGTAAACTGAAGCTGCAAGATCTATGGGTAGAGGAAAAATCAAGTTTATTTTAATCCTAGCGATGAACTGAGGGAGAACTAACAAGTTTAAGCGCAGTAAGGGGATACAACTACAGATCCACGCGGGGCTGTTGATTATTCCACACGACCTACCGCAACGGGAAGATGAACATTGCGAGATCCACAGAGCTACTTGTCGTTTGGCATTGCGGGAAAAGCTCGCGCTCTAATGGGGCCGATGAACTCGATGGGTTTTAAGCTCTAATCTACGAATCTAAGGGGGAAGAAAGACATACCAGACGGGATGCACTGGACACGGGCAAAACTTTGGTCCGTTCAGGTTGATGCAGCGGCCTGAGTTGATGACGGCGACGGAGCTTCACCAACGCGCCGGAGCTCGGGGGCGATGGCGTCAAGAGGAAGAAGAAGAAGTGGAGGCGGCCGAGGAAATGAGAAGGACCCCTCACGGTCCTGTTTAAGAGGCTGGAAGGCTGAACGGGCGCGGGAATCAAGGCGGCAGAAACTGGCCGACCGAGACGGACGCCTCGATTTTCGGGCCGACATTTTTTAATGAAAGATCTGTTGTGGACGTCACAACATCTTTTTGGCATATTCGACATGATGTCACGGCGGGTTGTGTATTTCCCTTTTAGGTGATTGAGTGTGAGACTCGCTGCCAAGTGAGTTTGAAGATTGACATGAGCAGGCTCAAATAAACCTGGGGCCTAATGCTGGGGATATAACCCCGTGGTAAGACCCGCCCAGGTGGGGCCGGGTCATACCTGGCGGCTCAGAATTCAGACTAGTGAGGAGGGCCGAAAGATGTAGGCCTGGCTGTATGGCGGCTTACCAAGATGGGACAAGATGAAGGCCTAGAAAGAAGATGGTATAAAGACCTGGGTGGCCCAGAAAGAAGATGGTATAAAGACCAAGATGGTATAAAGACCCGAGGTCCACCGGGCGCTGATGCACCGGTGAGGTCATGGCCGAGGCCAAAGGGAATGGGGGCCCAAGGGGAGGCGTATGGCATGGGGTTGGTCTAGGACTAGAGGAAGCAAGAGAGAGAGATAGAGAGAGAGGGGGCAAGCACGCGCATGCCAGCCCATGCATTGGCCGGCTTTGGCGGCGTCGGGCACGCGCATTGGAGGCCGCCAGTGGGAGAAATGGGAGGGGCGACTGCCCGACATCTTGTGCAGGTCGTGGAGGGCCCATGGGACAACTTGCCCCATCCCAATGTTGTCAGGAGCCTCGGGATGCTCCTGCTACATTGCGGGGATGCACTGTAGCACGCTCCCGAGCATGCCTTTGGCATGAAATGGCATGCTTTGAGTTCCCTGGACGCGTCCCAGTCTGTTGCTTAGCTCATGGGTGTTCTAGAGATGCTCTAGGAGTTAGAGGGCCTAGCGAGAGTAGATTCAAGTGGGAGGGAGTTGTAGAAAGATTGCTGCCATGGCTGTCCAGAGGGGTAAAAATAGGTTTCATCCCACCCATCATTGAACAAGAGCTGGGGTTCCTCACTGGAGGTAAATACCAACAACGTGGAGTTGTGGTAAAAATTTGAGGTGAAGGAGAACAGTGGAAGGGGGTCAAACATGGCTTTTACCAAACTAACAAAAGGTGTTTGATGTTGATTTGAGCAAGTAAAAGGAGTTTGCTTGCCATTAGATTTAACATGATAAAAGGATAGGTAAAAATAGAGTTTATCACCAAGTTTGAGATCATTTGAGGAAAGTTGATAGTGCAAACTTTGTAAACCCTAGAAATTAACAGAATCATGTTTCTGTAGATCTAGGCATGCAAATCATTCTCCTTGATGCACCACTTGGTGTAGTATCATTATTTGGGGATTAGAACATGCCCACAAATTTTGGGGTCAATAGGAGACAATTGGCAATGTAGAGTTGCTCAAGTTTGCCTGTGGAGAGGAATGATTTTGGGATATTTTAGTGAATCAAAACAATTAGGATTGGAGTGAAACTTTGCAAGACATCACATTGGGCATATGTGACTTGCTAGAATTTTCCTAGATTTATTTGAGAATATTTCTTATAGAAATATTTCAAATGCTTGATTTAAGTAGAAAAGGCTTTGGAGGGTTTTGCCCATTATTTTGAACATGACCATATGTTGAAACTCATATATATGGAAAATATATGTCCACTGATTTTTCCTAAATTTTCTCAAATATTTTGAAAGCATAAAAACAATTTTTCCCTTTAAAAGACCATTTCTAGTCTTAAGAAAAAAACCTATAAATGAAATAGGAAAATAATATTTAAAATTATTATTTGGTGGTTTTGGGAAGTCTTATACATAGTTGGTTCCAAATACAGTCTTTCTAGCAAAACAGTCCACCCAATTTGAGGACTTGCAGTTCAAACCCCAACCCAGTATTTTTTGGAAAACCTAGTTTGGAAAATCCTTTTTGTCCAATGTAGTATTTGATAAAAAGTAGTTTTAGGTACTATTCACATGTCATGATCATTGGGAAAGTAGCTTGGATCAATTAGAAGAGTTTTAGAGAGTAGGAGAGTTTTTGTGAATTATAACAGAAGCAAGCATTCAAGCAAGTAGCAATCAATTCAAACATAATAAGCAAGCAAAAGTTTTAAATGGGTCCAAATTTTATAAAACCATTGCATAGCAAAGTGATACAAAACACATGTGACACAACGTCGCCGTCAAGTGGCGTCCAGGCCGCCAGCCACCTTATCCCGAGCCACGTGCCCGCGAAGCCCGAAGTAGGCCAGCCCGAGCCCATTTGAGGCTTGGGCCACCTCGCGCCCTCGCCTCCTACCTCTAGGGAGCTCACCTGCTACCACGCCATACCTCTGCCGCCTCATGCACCCTCGCAGGACTTCGCCGCCGCACCGCCGGCGACCCGATCTGCCCACACGTTCTCTCTCTCTCTTTCGCACCCTCTCCCTCTCCTCATGCAGGTCACCGCCACCATGGAGCAGCAGCTCCGGCCTCACCGCTGACCAAACCCGGGACGGCCTTGCCCAGATCCGCCACCCCCATCCCGCCTCACCTCCCCACGCTCTCGCCCGTGCCGCCTCCCCGCACCACCACGGCCCCACGTCGCCTCTACCTCACGCTCGCAAGAGCTAGACCCGTGCGGGACCTCGGCACCCTAGATCCGTGTCGAGCCCTATCCAAATGGCCGGGCCTAACCACCTCGTCCTGGTACAGTGCCGTTTCGCTTCTCAAACGATGTGATTTTTTCCATGTCTTTTCGTGTCTGCAAAAATCATCATATTGGCATCTAAAATTGGCTGCAACTTTAAAGTTGTTCACCGGATGGAAATAATTTGTACATGTAAAATGATCTAGACTTTGTGTTCTACATGAAAGTGGCATTTGCATTCATGATTGAGTTCATCTACATTATATAATCTCTATTGCATCTACATTATATAATCTCTATTGCAATAGTGTGTCATGTCATAATCTGCAGAAAACTGTTAAGACATTCAAACTTGCCATGATGATAGCCACTATCCTATAATTCATATGAATGTGGTTCCTTCATGTGTTTTGGTCTATGCCATGTGTACTTTCATGGAATGCCCATGATTCTCATGTAAAGCATCTCCATCATGTTGATTTCTTGCACTGAAGTGGTTATTATGGTACAACTGTTTTCCTGTTAACAGGAAGTTCCATTTTGTCAAAAAACCATAGTAATCAATCAATGTAGCCTATGAATTTGTGCCATTCGTGTTAAATGAACCTTGCCTTGTCTAATTCCTGGAAATACCATTTTCATAAATATTAAGATGGGTTTACCTACTGTTTTGTGCACACTGAGGCAACATCATAATGTAACTATTTTGCAAACTCGAGAATTTTAGTCCCTAAGATTTAAGAGAACATTGCATTTTGTGAAAATCATATTAACCTGAACCTAATATGAAAATTGTAGCATGTCAACTCTAATATAAGTGCATATCCTTTTCAAATATGTTAGTATGATGCAGATTGATGTTTTGTTGCTCTTAAGTAGGCATCATACTGTTTTTGGCAGATTATAGTTAAAACTTGTGTTGACTGCATTTCTTAACCCGTGAATTCATTTTGATCATGTCACATATAAAACTTGCTTAGAATTGCATGAACTTTTATAATATCAATTTGCATCGAAGTTGAAAATGTTTGTAATTGTTGTTTGCATGCATTTTTTGCATTCATGGTTTGCTAAACAGTTTAATTGAATTTCACTTAAAGTGTAGTAGTTAATTGTTGTGCTTGCCATGCCATGCATATTTTAGTGGACATGCATCATACTTGTTTGAGCATCATAGCATGAATATGGTGTGGTGTTTACCGTGTCATTTGTTTGTTTCCATAATTGCTTCTTCTCGCTATAGTTCCAATAACGTTGCGGAGTGTGAGGATTCATTCAACCACGTTAGTACGACTACTTCACGGATTCTTTCTTCTACAAAGTGGGATTCCAGGCAAGATGATCATTACCTTGGATATCACTACTATTACCTTTCTAGTTGTCTCGTTGCTATCTCTATGTATTGCTACCTACCACTGGTTTACCAAACCTCCTAAAATTCCATCATAAAGCCTTTGACCTCCACTATCCTAGAAAACTGTTGTTTGGCTATGTTACCGCTTGCTCAACCCCTCTTATTGCGTTGCTAGTTGCAGGTGTAGTTTGTTCCATGTTAGGACATGGATGTCATGTGATATCACAATATCTTGCTCATTTAATTAATGCATCTATACGCTGGTAAAGGGTGGAAGGCTCGGCCTTTTGCTTAGTGTTCTGCTCCACTCTTGCCACCTTCGTTTCCGTTATACCTATGTTATGTTCCTTGATGAGTGCTCCTAACATGCTTGGGGTTTTATGGGACCCCCTTGATAATTCATCTTGGAATAAAACTCTTCCAGTAAGGCCCGACTTTTATTTTACCATTCGCCTAATAAGAATTAAAACTTGCATATGGACTTGTCGACCCTCGTGGATAATTAATGCAAAAACCGCGCTGGTGCTCCTCATGAGTGTTGGCCCAAACTTGGTGATGTCCCGCGCCCCCTGGGAAACTAGGGTTTCAACCAACCTGATTGAGGGTGTCCCGGACTAGCGGGTACCAACCGGAGGTGTTTATTCCCATGGGACAAACTAGGGCCCACTAAGCCACCCCTTGAGGACCGCCGAAGCCTAAAGACCTAATCGTGGACAAGTTGGAGATAGCGGAATACTTGATGTGTACTTCAAGAATGACTGTGGACAAGTTGGAGATTGCCAAAGACTAGACGTGTACTCCAAGAACGACTCTAGAATTCAGCAAGCTTATCTCTAGTTGGCAACCGACCTAATGGGTAACTCAGGCACCCCATGCATCTATATAAGCCGAGGGTTTTAGTCCGTAGAATAACAAGTACTCACCTTAGGGTTTATAACATATGCAACCGATCTCAACGTAGAGCATCATCCTGTACTTG
Organism: Hordeum marinum; assembly: GCA_022496015.1. Classification (NCBI taxonomy): domain Eukaryota; kingdom Viridiplantae; phylum Streptophyta; class Magnoliopsida; order Poales; family Poaceae; genus Hordeum; species Hordeum marinum. The sequence continues at coordinate 229,677,724 of CM039673.1, forward strand.
ATACCCCTTCATCAATACTATCAAGCATGATGTAGGATTTTACCTCTTCGAGAAGGCCCAAACCTAGGTAAACATTGTCTCCCTTGTCTCCTGTTACCATCGATCCTAGATCCACAGCTCGAGACCCCTACCAGAGATCATCTGGTTTTAGTATCGACATCAGTGCCCCATGAAGGTCCCGCTGTGTGATCGATTTGAAACAATGTAACCATAGATCAATGACCAAAGCCTCGACGATGGATTCTTTCCGCCAAAATCCCCTGTCATCAAATCAATCGTTTAGTGGAGGCACCAGGGATCGCATCTTCTCCCTCATGAGCAAAAGAGAGATGATGTGGATCTTGTTCCTGAGCCCTAGTCTCCCTCTCCGGACTTGATTAAAAGCTTTCTATAGCTGAAGTACCAAGCAACAGAGAACCACAAACTTGACCAATCAGAGGAATCAAAGGGTACGGACACTTGACCCAACTCGACCATCTCTACATTAGCGCATCCGTCCCCAAATGAGCACCTCGGGACTTCAAGCCTGCATCTGGCTAGGGTCATTTTTTTATTCCACCACCACCCACATCAAATATTGCCTGAGTAACTCAGGGCCTACGTTGTCTGGGATCTAGCATATGTAAAATAGAAGACCGACAAGACAGTTCGACAACTTTGGAGCAGCTTCCTGTTCGTCAAGAACAAGATTATAGATTGTTGTGACGCTGATGCCCTGGTAGCTTTTCGATATAACTTCCAAGATGTAAGCCTCTTAAATGCCCTCACTTGATGCCGAGTTCAAGTTTTTTCTAAACTCTCATATATGGTGGTGAGGTGTTGTTCCATGGAAGATGCTTGGCTAGCACAAAAGGAAAAAACATTTTCGATCTGTGCCAAAGACTTGAGTCGGAACAGGAAATAGAACCCAAGGGACCAAGTCTGTTGTTCCATGCCAAGTGAGCAACCCCGGAAAAGGAAAAATACTAAAATGGAATCTAATTCCGTCCTTGATGGTTTGCTAGATAAACCATGCCCGATCCACTCTATTTTGTTGAAAGCCAACCCCACTCATAGCCTTCAAACATGTCGGGTGTTCAAACATGTGTCTAAGGGAGGCATGTCACTCCTTGGATGCACATAAACGCCCAACTACATCCCCGGTCGTGACATCAAGGAATTACCAAAAAAGAGCCCTTCATGAGATGAGCCAGGTCCATCACGTAGCAACTTCAGATGCTTGGCTGGACATGTTGATCAATTTTGGACAACTGTGGGATCTTAAAAGAGGCGTCTAGAGGTGTGTGTATGTGGGGGGGGGGGGTGAATAGACTACTTGGCAAAATAAAAACCTAACCTTTTCCCAATTTTATTGGTTGGCAAGTTTTAGTAATTCTAGCAAGTCTAGCACACCCTACACGTGCAAGTCATCAAGTATGGCAGCGGAAAGTAAGACATGCACATGAAAGTAAGGAGTAGAGATGGGAAGATCAAACACAATGGGAGACATGAACATTTTCCCGTGGTTTCGATAGGTGGTTCTATCGTACATCCACGTCAATGGAGACTTCAACCCACTGAGGGTAACATTCGCGAGTGTCCATGGAGAGCTCCACCCACAAGGGTCCAGAAAGTAGCAACCATGTATAATCCACCATGGCTTACATCCATGAAGGACTAGCCTCACTCGGGATAGATCTTCACGAAGTAGACGATCTCCTTGCCCTTACAAACTTCTTGGTTCAACTTCACATGAAGTTGGAGGATCCCAAGCGAAACCTAACCAATCTAGGAGACACCACTCTCCAAAAGGTACTAGATGTGGTAAGTATGATGAACTCCTTGCCCTTGTGCTTCAAAACATAGTCTCCTCAACACTCAATCACTCTCTCACAGATTTGGCTTGGTAGAAGAGGTTGATTGGGTGGAAAGCAACTTGGGGAGGCTAGAAATCAAGATTCATATGGTTGGAGTCGAATATCTTGATATCAACACATGAGTAGGTGGTTCTCTCTCAGAAAATGAGTGGGGAAAATGTTGATCTATTCCGAGTGCTTCCTGTACGAGCGAGAGGGAGGTGGAGGGGAATATATAGGCATCTCCAAAAGTCTAACCATTACAACATTATTTCCCAACTCGGTGAAACCGAAGCAAAAACTCGGTTCCACCGACTAGTACAAAATGTGGCAAGTTTTGGCGTTTCGGTGAGACCGATATATAAATCTCGGTGGGTCTAATTTTGGCTGGCCTACTTAGTTTCAACTTTCGGTGGCACCAATTCCTAAAACTCAGAAAATCCGATTTCACAAATGGGACAATAGAAAGTTTGCCACTGATTTGATTGCACCGAAACGAGACTTGGTAGCACCGATATACTAGGGTTTGGCTTTGAATCTGTCTAAGGTAAAACTTAGTAGGGCCGAATGCAAAATGTTGGTGGCACTGGATTTGGACTGTAGGGTTTGGACAAAATATTTTTGGGAAAATTTCATGAGTATTTTTGGTGGCTAATCTCTAAGCACTTGAGCAACCAAATCATCATATATACCCCATCCCCTTTTAATACTATTGGCTTTCCTATGGACTCAGATGTGATTTCTCACAAACTGCAAAATGTAGATTCTTGAAGCTTGGCCAGTAATATCCCTCTCCTTCTTCTTTACTTGGGAATTCTACTCACAATCCTAAGCCAATCCGCTCTATGGACTTTATATGAAATAAACTAGGTAGAACTATTACTCCAAGAGACAATGTATGTTGTCATGAATTATCAAAACTTCCAAGGGAGCATATGTGCTTTCAATCTCCCCCTTTTTGGTAATTGATGACAACATACAATCAAAGCTTCATATTAAGATATGCAGAGATATATGAAGGCTTCAAGAGACACATGACTAAGCCCCCCTAAATGTGTGCAATCCTTTTAATGGATAGTTGCTTTGGAATGCGTGAACACACATGGTAGAGAGGACATGATAAGTCATGTGTATATTGGTTATATGCATCAAACATATGTGAAAGAGGTGTCTCCATGTTGAAGACCCGCTCTTGCAAAAAATATGTGCAAGAAGCAAGAGATCATCTTGATCAAGCATATGATGCATATACTTACCTTGAAGTTCTTGAGCATTTTAACAGTAGAAATACACTTGAGAAAACAAGGTTAGATAACACAAGAATATTTCTATCATAAATATGCAAAGAGCTTCAATAATAACGACATGGAAGACATATTGAAAATAGCATTTGATGATTGATACCGCCCTATTTGTTAGGATATATATGTCTCCAAGAATATTTAGAACTTTCAACCCTAAGTATGGATTTGTAGGTCTTCCTTGCCCCATGAATCTTTGCTTGTATATATTGGGAGTAGGTAGGGTGAGACAAGTCTAAAACAAGAAGGCAAATAAAACGAGATCACACATTCTCTTCCCTTTAAAGATAGAATGAATTTGGTCTATTCTCTCGCCCTTAATGTAGTGTTACTCTCCCTTTGGGTGAGCTTGATATTTCTCCCTCTTTAACAAGCATAAGATCTGATATTTCCCCCCTTTGGCATTAATTTCCAAAAAGGTTAAGAGGGTAAGGGATCCTGGAGAGTAAGGGTCACTTAGATCATTGACAAAAGGTGTCAGGAAAATGGCAATGAACACATGTGATGGCATAAATCAGTAGCTCCGAGGCAAAGTGAATCAATAGAACCAAAAACAATCTTAGGGCTCTAGGAGAAGTCGATGCATCCGAAGAGGTTTATATCGGTCGTACCAAGGAGGGTCTTGGCAGTATAGCTGCTATATCGATGGAACCGATTTTCCCAGTTCGGAGGGATCGAGTTGCAAACAGAAACTTGGCAAAATCATACTTGGCCATATTGACAATGAAAAGTTTTAGAAAGATTTGACCAATATTTTAAGAAAATTTTCAACATATTTGCAAGGAATTTTCTCAAAGATTTGCAATGAATTTTCTCAAAGAATTGCAATGAATTTTCTCAAAGATTTGCAATGAGTTTTCTCAAAGATTTGCAATGAATTTCCTCATCTAGATGGAGATTGAATTTTTCCAAGAAAGCATGCAACTAGAAAATGAATCACACAAGAAAATCCATCTAGACGATGGTCGGCAACTAGGTCACCTATATTAGAGTATATTGACTTAGGAGCCAGGTAAGATTACTTGATCATAGGTCATACTCATTGTTAAGCTCAAAATGGGGTTTGCGATTTTTCATTTAAGCATTTTTATGTTTTCCTATCACTTAGAATTGATTTATCTCATGTCTTAGAGTAAAGCTTTTCAAGGATATGATTACATACCTTTGAATGATGTAGATGACGTAGCATGTAGGTGAACTTGTTGTGGATGCTCAAAGTTGATGAAGATCATCTTGAGTTGGGAGAAATCCTTGATTGTGTTGGTTGTCTTCTCACCTACATGGGTTAGTCATGCATGGAAGGTCAAGATATATCCAAATGACAAGAGTGAAATTTGTTCAGCAAATAGTTGTCAAGGATATGGTTTTTGTTGATACTTGGTTATGGCAAGATTGATTTATATGTGAGTTGATGGCAATATTGTGAAGTGTAGTTCATTCAAGAACCTACAAAAGGTTAGATGCAATACAAGGGAGCATATATTTCCAAGATATGAAGGACCATCATGTCAATGGTATGAAGAAATAATCAAGTAAGCTCATGCCCTTGCATGCACTCGGGTGAGTCTAGCTCAAGTTTGAAGCATCAATGATGTTCAACTCACTTCTAAAGTAGAAAAACACTTTATAATCAAGTGTCTTAGTAAAGAGATCAGCCAATTGTTTGTTTGTATGAACATGCTTGATATTGATATATCCTTTCGCAACATGATCATGAATGAAATGATGTCGAACTTGAATATTCTTAGTTCGAGAGTGTTTCCCGGGATCAATCTTAATTTCACTCTCATTGTCACATAACAATGTAACATGTTTCACATGTATCCGATGATCCTTAAGAGTTTGAGTCATCCATAGCAACTACACACAACATGGTCCGGCGGCAATGTATTCTGCTTCGGCGGTAGATAGAGATATCGAGTTTTGTTTCTTGGATGACCAAGACGCAAAAGATCTTCCAAGAAGTTGACAAGTACCCGAGGTGGATTTTCTATAAACCTTATCTCTGGCATAATTCAAGTCAGAATAGCCAATAGGGTTAAGAGAAGAGCCCTTGGGATACCAAATGTCAAAGCTTGGTGTATGTATCAAGTATCTCACAATTCTTTTCACGGCCTTAAGATGACACTATTTAGAAGCAACTTGATATCCAGCACACATGCACACGCTAAGCTTGATATCGGTATGTGAGGCACATAGATATATCAATGAACTGATCATTGATCGATAAACCTTATGATCAACTAGTTTATCCTCATTGGTGATGCCAACATGTCTACTAGTAGGCATAGGAGTTTACATACCTTCACACTCTTGCATGTTGACCTTCTTGATCAGGTCCTTGGTGTACCTAGTTTGCGAGACAAATTTTCCATCTCTTGTTTTCTTGATTTCCAAACCAAAGAGGAATTTCATCTCACACATCATAGACATCTCATATTTATCGAACATCAACCTTCAAAATTTCCCACTAAAAAGTGGGTTGGTAGATCCAAAGATAATATCAACAACATAAATTTCGCACACAAATTCACCATTAACTCTTTTAGTAACAAGGTTGCGTCAATTTTTGTCACGCCCAAGGTGTGCGCCTATTCATATTAAGACACGAGGGCCTCGACAGGGATAGAGGCGCATCTTGCCGTTAGCAAGTACAACATATTTACATACATTTAGGAAGATAAGAGTATATGAGTTGGCTTACACTCGCCACATACTAAATTACAAATCCACACAATTTATTCAATCATCCATACAAAGGCAGGTCCAGCTACAAACGAAATCACACGATAAAATGCTGCAATGGCACTAGCTTGCTAGCCCAAAGATCTCGACCGCAACCACTCTACTCGTCTGGATAAGTGACTTACATCCTGCCACGCTCCTCGTCATACTCCCATTGGAGCTGCGTCATATCATCTGGCACGATCTCATCTGTACCTGCACCTGGATTGTTGTAGTAATGTGTGAGCCACGGGGACTCAGCAATCTCGCGCCCGGGTATCGAGACTATTCAAGCCTATAGGTTGGAAAGGGGTATGTGTTTAGTTTGCAACAGCACTAAGCATTTATGGTGGCTATACTTACAGAACATGAAAGTAAATATGTGGTCTACGATAAACAATCGAAAACTAGAATTATCTCTAAGAGATCCTGAACACCTACTTACGTCAATCATAACACCTAGCAAAAGGCCAAGCCTTCCACCATACCAAGATATATATGTGCATTAAATTAAATAGCAGATAATATTGTGATATGCCAAAGCCATGTTATCACATGGATACAACGTGCACCTACAACTAAGAGTGCTATAAGAGGGGCTGAGCAGCGGCAACTTAGCCAAACAAGGTTTGCTAGGATGCGGAGGGGTTAGAGGCTTTCATGCCAATGTAGGAGGCTTGACATTCAAGTGGTAGGTAACACATATGTAACGATAAGAACGAGAAATATAGCAAAGAAAAAATAGTGTCGGGATCCGGGTATGATCATCTTGGCTGTTGGTTCTTCGGAGGGACAAGAGCGGGGTCCTCATAGTGGCACTCTCCTGGATCCTCGTACTCAGTTTCAACACTCGCGTCTACCCAAGAGAAATAGCAATAATAAACATCCAACCAAGGTGCAATGCACAAACAAGGTGATGCATGATTCATTTGAAGTATTTAACATGGCAATCCTTAACTAGTCATGTTTTACATGCATTAGTTTAGTTGTTTACAATTCTGGACAGAACCTCATGTTAAGTTACTTAAACATGCATGATCATCGCAAATATGCACGCTTCATGCAAAATCAATACAAATGCATATGTAGAACATGAGAAACGGAGCTACGGTTCTCACGCTACACTCATGACAAGTTACGAAGGCAAAACACAAGACAAAGAAGGCCATCGCTATTCCTTGGCATTCCAAGGTAGCCACTGGATAGGCAATGAAAAACCAACCACAATGGAGTCAAAGACCAAGAAATTCCATGGAGTATAGCTCCCACAAGTCACAAAACACTAAAACAAACAAACTGCCACAAAACAACAACATAGGAACTTTCACAGCTAATAACTAGAGCTACAGGAAGTCTCCAACCACAAGCAATGCATTGACAGAAACTACATAGCATGCTTATCAAATTATCCAACTACACAATCTGGAATGGAGGCACACATCAATAAGCATGAAGCTCAAAAGTTGGCATGATGAAACAAATTTTAGGGAGTTTGAGAAAATAACAATTCTTTGGAATCTGAGTTAAGCTGATAGCAAGTTTGAAGGATCACTAGAAGAGTGTCTAGAGGGGGGGGGGGTGAATAGACTACTAGCAGGAATTTAAAACCTAACCTTTCCCAAGTTAATTGGTTGGCAGATTTTAACAGTTTTAGCAAAGCTAGCAAGTCTAACAGCCCTACACATGCATGTCAACAAATGTGGCAGTGGAAAGTAAAGACATTGCATACGAAGTAAAGTGTTGAGAGAGGTAGATCAAACGTAGTTGGAGACGCATGGATCTTTCCCGTTGTTCCGATAGGTGGCGCTATCGTACATCCACGTTTATGGAGTCTTCAACCCACGGAGGGTAAAGGTCGCGAGAGTCCACGGAGGGCTCGACCCAAAAGGGTCCACGAAGTAGCAACCTTGACTATTCCATAACGGCTTCCGTCCATGAAGGACTAGCCTCACTATGGGTATATCTTCACGAAGTAGGCGATCTCCTTGCCCTTACAAACTTCTTGTTTCACTCCACAACATGAAGTAGGAGGCTCCCAAGCGAGACCTAACCAATCTAGGAGGCACCACCCTCCATAAGGTAATAGGCTCGGTAATGACGATGAACTCCTTGCTCTTGTGCTTCAAGATGATAGACTCCTCAACACCCAATCACTCTCTCACAGATTTGGCATGGTGGAAGAGATGGGATTGGTGGAAAGCTACTTGGGGAGGCTAGAGATGAAGATCCATATGATTGGAGTGGAATATCTTGACCTCAACACAAGGGTAGGTGGTTCTCTCTCAGAAAACTAGATGGGGGCAAGTGTGGAATAGTTCTGAGTGCTTCTCTTTCGAGTGGGTGGTGGTGAAGGGGTATATATAGGCATCCCCAAAAATCCAACCGTTACACACAAGATGACCAAGTCGGTGACACCGATGTGTTAATCTCGGTGGTATTGAAGTGACCAAAAGGTGGCAACTTTTGAATCTTGGTGAGACCGATATAGGAAACTCGATTGCACCGATAAGGTGACCAATGGTCAGATTTCCATTCTCGATGACGCCGATCCAACATTCTCGGTGGTACCGATAATGTGAATTTGCGTAACAGAAAGTTGGCAACCTAAACTCGGTGGCACCGGTATGGAATCGGTTGCACCGAAGTGGCTAGGGTTTGGCTAAGTCTGTCTAGGTTCTGGAATCGGTGGCACCGGTATGGGAAAGTTGGTTTCATCGATTTTGAGTGTTAGGAATAGAACAGACTTTGGTGGGAGAGTTTGTGGATGTGTTTGGTGACTATCACTTGTGCACGTTTGAGCATATTGGTCACCAACAAAACCTTACCCCCTTTTAATAGTATTGGCTTTCCTATTGACTCAAAGTGATTTCTCACAAATATAAAATGCAGAGTCCTCTTGCTTGAAGCTTGGCCAACCTATTTCCTTGGATCTTGGGGTATGTCCACAATCTCCTTTGCCAGACCTCTCTATAGACTATATCTAAAATACACTAGGTAAAAGTATCAGTCCAAGAGACAATGTATGTTGTCATGAATTATCAAAACCACAAAGGGAGCATGTTGTGCTTTCAATCTCCCCCTTTTGGTAATTGATGACAACATACAATCAAAGCTTCAAATAAGTATATGCATGGTTATACTGAAGACTTTGAGAGACACATGACTTAGACTTGCTCCCCCTAAATGTGTGCAGTCCTTTAAAGGATAGTTGCTTTTGAATGCATGAACACACATAAGGTAGAAGGGATATAACATGTCATGTGTATCTTGGCTGTATGCATCAAATATATATGAATGAGATGTATCTTTGTTCAAGACATCACTCTTGCAAAAAAATGTGCAAGAAGCAAGAGATCATCTTGACCAAGGATATGATGCATATACTTACCTTGAGTTCTTGAGCATCCTCGTAATAGAAACACACTTGAGGAAACAATGTTAGGAAACATAAGAGTATTCTACCAAACAACAAGGCATTAGATCTCAAAATTGCCAAGATATGGAGGACATATAGAAAATAGTATTCCTTAGAATTGATATCTCTCCAAGATCATTGAGAATTTTCTTCTCCCCCTACTTCGATATTCTCCCCTTGTTTATAAGGGAATGAGTATTGATATTGGCTCTCCCCCTTGATCATATCTCCCCCTTTGCAAAAGCATGTATCTCCCCTTTAGCATCAAGCTTTGGTATTCTCCCCCTTTGGCATTAATTTCCAAAAAGGTCAAAAACCGGGATAGATACAGGGATCATTGACTGAGAAGGGATCCTTGAGAACAAGGGTCATCAAAATGTAGGATTCGTAGAAATGAAAACTGAGAGAGTCATGGAAAATGATTTCTCGCCCTTTGAGATGTTGTAGGACTTTGTTCTTCTCCTCCTTTCTTCATTGAAGATAGGGATCCTTAAAAAAATTCTCTCCTCAAGATTAACTTTAGTTCTTCTCCCCCTAAGTAATACAAAGTTTTTTTTTCAAGATTAAGGGATCATTGAAGTAACAGAAGTATTACAATAAAGGTCACTAAGAAAACACAAAATTGCAAAAATGAATTCAAATGAGACAGAATGAAAATCGGTGACTCCGAGATAGATAGATCGGTGGTATCGAGATTTTGTAGTGCAGCTTGTCTGCAATTTCGGTAGAACCGAGATATCTGAGTTGGCGGCTCCGAAACAGAAACGAAGTTTCTGTTTTCACAGAGTCAAGAGAAAGATTTTCAATGAAATATGAAGTTTTTTACAAGGGACATCAACTAGAGAAGATTGGAGTAGTTATGAGAAATCATGCAATAGATAGCAAACCACACCAGATTCTTAACTAGATGATGGGCGGTGACTAGGTCACCTATATTAGAGTATATCGACTTAGGAGCCAAGCAAGAATACTTGATCATAGGTCATACTCTACGTTAAGTTCATAATGGGGTTACCATTTTTTGATTAAGCGTTTTAATGTCTTCATGTCGCTTGAGTTGCTTTAGCTCATTTCTTGGAGTAAAGCCTTTTCAAGGACATGAGTTCATACCTTTGAGTGATGTTGATGACGTAGCTTGTGGGAACTTGTTGAGGATGCTCGAGGTTGATGAAGATCATGTTGAGTTTTTTGAGCAATGCTTCTTGTTCTAGTACACTGGTTACCTACAAAGATTAGTCATGCAAGGAAGAACAATAGATATATCCCATTGACATGATACCAATTGAGAGTGTGCAATTTTGATCAAGTATATGTCAAGGATATGGTTGAGTGGCCTTTTTCCTTCCATCATCAAGAAGGGTTGTGGATACTTGGTAATGACAAGATTGCTTATGATTGGAGTTGATGGTAATCTTGTGGAATGAAGTCTTTCCAAGTACCTACAAGAGATTAGATACAATACAAGGGAGCATAGAATTCCATGGCATAAGATGAAATATTAAGATACATGGAAATATCAGGAAAGCTCATGCCCTTGCTTGCAATCGAGTGAGTCTAGCTCAAGTTTGAAGCATCGATGATGTTCAACTCACTCCTCAAGTGATAAAATGTCTTCTCATCAAGTGGCTTAGTAAAGATATCGGCCAATTGCTTGTTAGTGCGAACATGCTGAATATTAATATCTCCTTTGGCAACATGATCACGAATGAAATGATGTCAAACTTGAATATGCTTAGTTCGAGAATGTTGCACAGGATTTTGACCAATTTTAATAGCACTTTCATTGTCACAAAGTAATGGAACATTTTTAACATGAATTCCATAATCCTTAAGTGTTTGTGTCGTCCATAGTAATTGCGCACAACAAGATCCAGCAACAATATACTCAACTTCGGCAGTCGATAGAGATACCGAGTTTTGTTTCTTAGAGGATCAAGATACAAGAGATCTGCCCAAAAATTGACAAGTACCTATCAACCTTGTCACCGGCATAGTCCGAATTAGAATAGCCAACAAGGTCAAAAGAAGATCCCTTGGGATACCCAAATGACAAAATTTGGTGTTTGTATCAAGTATCTCACAATGCGTTTGTCACGCCCAAGATGCGATCCTATCCTTATTTTGGCTCGAGGGCCTAGAGAGGGATAGAAGCGCATCTCGTCGTGTTGCAAGAATGGATATCATTACAAGTACATGTACAGAAGATATGAGTATATGGAATTGGCTTACACTTGCCACAAGCTACATCAGAGTCACATCAATACAACAACATGTTCAAACATCATACAAAAGTGCAGGGTCCGACTACGGACGAAAACAAATGCCAAAAAAATATCCATCCTTGCTATCCCAGGCTACCGCCTTGAACCCTTCCTAGATTGATGATGAAGAAGAAATCCAAATCAAACAAGCAACGCGCTCATGTTCAATCATCGCATTACCTGTACCTGAAACTGTTGTATTAATCTGTGAGCCATAGGGACTCAGCAATCTCATTTCCAAGGGTATCAAGACTATTAAAGCTTTATGGGTGAGGTATGGTTAAGTGGCGAGGCTGCAGCAAGTGACTAAGCATTTATTTGAGTGGCTAACTTATGAGTACAGAAAGTAAAGTATGGTGGTCTATGCATAACGGACGTGAATTAGTAATGATCACTAAATGATCCTGAACACCTACTTACAACAATCATAACCCCACCATGTTCTCTCTCGGATAAGGACTCACGAGAAGAAACAGTCATGGTTACGCACATAGTTGGTGTATTTTATTAGAGTTTACTTCAAGTTTTCTATGACCGGCTGTTAAACAAAGTATCCACGTTTGCCACATAACTGCGAGCACGGCTTCTCGAAAAGATTTAACCCTGCAGGGGTGCTCCAACTCATCCATCACAAATTAACCACACGCCACGGGAATAACCTCGACCAGGGATCTCGTGATCGTCCTAGGCAATTCCAAAGGAATTCTGACACCTTGAGATAGCCCGAAGAAGATCAGATTTCCTCACGCAAGACATTCGAGAAAGGTAAAACAACTCCAACAAGGCCTCCTGACGTGTCGACGATCTTGATAGGAGCCGCGTATCTCGTTCTCAGGACACGACAGGTAAGCTACGCGTACAGTGGCTTGATAGAAATCACTCAAGTTGCCCTGGGGTGGACCCACACAGTTCTCTAGTTTGGACCAACACTCATGAGCAGCACTGGCCCGGGTTGTTGATTAATCCACAGGGTGATCATGCCCTATACAAATTTTAGTTGTTATTAAGCAAAGAGTACCAATGTTGGGCCTTGCCAGACAAGCTTTATCCTAAAACAAAGATCAAGGGGTTCCCCATAACAACCCCAAGCATGTTAGGAGCGCTCAATTATGGAACATAACACCGATTCACAAGTAACTAGGTGCGGCAAGAGTGGAACAAAACACCGAGCAAAAGGCCAAGCCTTCCACCCTTTACCAAGTGTATAAGTGCATTAAATTAAATAGCAGCAATATTGTGATATAAAAAGAATGTCCATGTTGTCACATGGAAGCAATTGCACCTGCAGCTAGAAACGCTATCAGAAGGGCTGAGCAAGCGGTAACATAGCCAAACAAAGGTTTGCTGGGATGTGGAGGGGTTAGAGGCTTTTCATGGCAATGTTGGGAGTCTGGACAAACAAGTGGTAGGTAGAAAGACATAACGATAGAAAACGAGACATCTAGCATGGCAATGATAGTAATGGTATCCAGGGAAATGGGTCATCTTGCCTGATATCCCGCTGGGAAGAAGATCGAGTCCATGAAGAAGACGATCCAACGTAGTCGAGCGAATCCTCACACTTCGAACACTTATAGAACTCTATCAAGAAGGAACAATACGGAAACAACAATCAACACAAGATAACACCACAACGTATGCAAGACACGATGCGCAAACAAATATGATGCATGTCCGGTTAATATGCAACACATGGCATGGCATGGCATGGCAAGAACAACAAACAACAACTACACATTAAGTGAAGTTCAATATCCAATGAGTTGCATATTGACGAAACTCCACGTTCGATCACTCCCATTTAGGTACTCATCAATATTAAATGTTGTTAAACATGGCAAGAGGTGAAGCACAACCAACCACAACATCTAGGCATTACAAATGAGGCCGGAAGCAATATATAACATTTCCGAAACACCTCATAAGCATAATAAGAATTTGGTACAGATCTGTACTAACCATATTTTAGAGTTGTTAAACATCAAAATAAATGTCACCATGTGATTCTACACGTTTTCTAGTCAAGTTACATATGTGGACCATTTAGTTCAGAGCTACGGTTGAGTAGTTATTGAATAAATCATTTTTGCATGGAAATTATGCAAAACAATGCAGACAACAAGTTTAATTTTTTTTTATCACATGTGATAGTTGGTTATTGTGAAACTACATAAAATTCTAGTCAAGTTTCATAGATAATTTTTTTAGTCCGATGCACGGAAGTGGAGTTATTAAATGCATGAAATCTAGGGGGTTTTCTGCAATTTTAATATTCAGTTATAATTAGAAAATTTGCCATCAGGAGAAAAATACACTACGAGCTGAATCTGGATAGGGCACTGGGTGCAGGATAAATAACCGGCACACGGGGTGGGGAATAGGACTGCAGCGCTCACCTTGCTGGGCTAGGCCTAGATCGGTGATGGAGGGGGCTGGGCCTTGCGCGCAGCTGGGCCTCGGCGTGGCCCAACGTGAGGGCGAGCGGGGGAGGTCAACGGGGCTCGTCCTCCTGCACGAAGCAGAGGCAGCAGCGGCGGATCAACATGGCGGCGAGGCTTCCCACGGGACCAGCGACGGCGAGGCCATGGGAGGCCGAGGCGGCACAGATCTCGCCGGATCCGTCCAGGCAGCTCCGTTCCTGGCGGCGGAGGCTCGGGGCAGCGCCGGGGCTAGGAAATCGGGCGGCAGCTCCTACTTCCTGGCAACACAACGAGGGATAGAGATATTAGAGGAGGGACAGGAGATGAAGGAGAGGGAGGAAGAAGAGGGAAGGCTGCGGGGTCAAGGTCCGGCTGGGGATGGTCGCCGGCGACGGCGGCAGCTCGCCGGAGGGCGCGGATCGGGCGACGGGATCGAGGGGAGGCTCGGGATAGCTGCGGGGAGCGGCGGCGGCGCTTCGGGCCCAAGGCGGGCCTGGATCTGGGCCTAGCGGGCCCATTGCGGGAGGAGGGAGACAGGGGCAGCTGAGGATGCTGGGGGCGTGGATTTTGAGGAGGTTAGGCTAGGGTTTCCTCCAGATTAGGAAGGTGGTCTATTTATAGGTTTATGGGCTAGGGTGATGGTTTTCAGATCCGATTTCGGCCGTACGTTCGCAATCGGACGGCCAGTCCGGGCCAGGGTGGTGGGTTGTTTGTGGAGTGGGCTAGGAGGAGATGAGAGGAAGGTTTGCGGCCCGTGACACGAAGTTTTAAAACACCGAAAACGACCGCAAATAAACCGATGACCGCACTAATACGGTTGACCGATGGGGAATCATACAAACTCAGAATGCAACGAAATTTGGCAGGCGACCCACCTACAATATAATAAGACCGCATGCCAACTTTCGACCCAATCCGAGAATATTTTAAAGGCACTTTTAAAAACAATATTTTCCAATGCCGCGGGCGCGTGCGTGTGTGGTTGGTCTCGAAACGGGCAACGGCAAGAACAGAGAGAACCGACAACTACGAACGGATGCAAGTTTTCAAAAACGAGTGACGATGACATGCAGATGATGCGAATGATGCGATGATGAAAGCAACAACCAAACAAAACACATACGAGAATGGAAATAAAAGAAGAATCTTCTGGAGCGTCGGTCCCGGGCTGTTACAGCGTTTTACAACCAAAATATGACATTCTGTCGGTGCAACTTGATATCTAGCACACATGCAAACACTAAGCATAATATCGGGACGAGATGCACATAGATATAACAATGAACCAATCATAGATCGATAAACTTTTTGATCAACCGGCTCGTCCTCTCAGGTAAGATCAATATGTTCGCTTGTAGGCATAGGGGTTTTCATACCTTTGCACTCCTGCATGTTGAACTTTTTGATCAAGTCCTTGGTATACTTAGTTTGAGAGATGAAAGTTCCTTCTTTTGTTTGCTTGATTTGCAAGCCAAGAAAGAATTTCAGCTCACACATCATGGACATCTCATACTTCTCGGACATCAAGCTTCGAGATCTTTCACTAAATTGAGGGTTAGTGGCATCCTACTCATCAAAGACTACCATATTCATGTTGGCACAAATATCATAGCACACATGGATTAAATATAACAAAAATGAAAAAATGGCACTCTGAGACAAAATGACATTTTGTCAAACTTGCTCAAATGCCCAAACAAGTCACACCAATGGATTCCTTGGGTGATTCTACCCCAAAATCATGTATCATACTCATATGTTCACATGGAGCATCATGACAAAATACTAGATAGAAAATTACCCCACATTCCTATAAGTGAAAACTTACCTAAAATGCTCATGTTCAAAAATGCACATATCCACATTAGCAATTATACTCGAAATGGAAACAACCTATTATAACAATTAAAACACTAAAACAATGAAAGAAAAACAAACAACAATTAACAGGGGCCCCACCTGGCATACTCACCAGGGCCCCCTAGTGCATGAAAAGTGGGGCCTGGGCCCACTTGTCACACACCCACCCACACACACTCACAACTACACACACATACCACTGCACTGCACACACACAGCACTGGACACTCAACATGCAGCCACACGCAGATCCGGCTATGGCCGCACAGGATCCACACCAGCAAACACCAGATCCACCAATGGAATAAAAGGAAAAACAAAAGGGGGAGGCCGGGGATTGAACCCACGACCTGTTGGTCGTCTCCCCGAGCCGGTACCACCACGCTACATTGCGGATCTCAACAGAGAGGGGCATCAAGCCCACTAGTACTAACAGCTCGGCGTCTAACTGACGAAGCTAAACATCTGCACACTCAGGTGACAGCGGCACTGCGGCGATGACTTCGGCGACTACACGGCCTCTTTGGTGATGCAAACGGGTAGAATCGAAGCGGGGATCTACGTGGTCTCCATTCCCCTTCGCGCCTTGTGACGAGGAGGACGGAGGCGACCTCAAGCCACGCCTTTCCGGCCGGCGGCGATGAGCACTATGGAGACGATCACTAGCCTACGCGAGGGAAGAAAGGGAGCGGGGATGTAGCGGCTCACCAAGGGGTTCTCGGAGGCGCGGGGACGCGAACGATGGCGAGACGAAGAGGAAGAAGACGCCAACGACGCCCTGCTCCCTTGCGGACGACGGCGACGGCGAAGCGGCACTACAGCGAGGTGCTCCTCACCCCCTAGCAGCGAAAATGGAACGCAGACGACAACCACGTGCTCCACTCCATCTCCACCAGCGACGAGGGCCATCGGAGGCGCAAAGACGACGACGAGGAAGACGGCGACGCTCTGCCCTCTCTGAACTTACCTCTCAGGTCTCTCTCACAGAGAAGAGGGAAGGGGAAAGAAGAGGGAGGAGGAGATGGTGGCAGCACAACAGGAAAGCACGGAACCCTAGGGCGCACGCATGCCGAGGGGATCTAAATAGGACTCGTGGCTGATGGCGACGCGACAGAGGAAGGTCATGGCATCGCGCGCTCACTCATTCTGCTCTCTGAACCTGACAAATGGAACACGACGGAGCAGGTAGCCGCTACCTACCTAGGCTGTGCCGCGCGGGAGAGGAAGTCGGCCCAACTCTCTCCCACTTACAGAGAAAACCAGCATGGTTTTCCTTTAAATAAAACAGCCATACAATAAAACCCCCAGAAGAAAAATAAAGGGTTTTGCAAGAACAAAAAATAACTTTTGCCTAAAAGGAAATGTGACCTATTTAATAAAATTCACAAGTGGATTTTTAAAGAAAGTATTTTTTAATACTATTATAAACAACATCCCCTATTATTTTAAAACCCCAAAATCATAAAGCTCAAAATACCAAAATAACAACACACATAAGCTCAAATTAATATTAACTACAACTTGAACATTTTTAATAGATTTATAAAGCAAATTAATTATGTTGAATAATGATAATAGGAATAAAAGGTTTTAGGTTTGGTATTTTGAAAATAAGAGAGAGGGGAGGAGGTTGATTCCCACACATGCACACATCCACAAATTACTCAAGAGCCACTCACACCTCTCAACAAGATCACATGAAGCACACCACAATATAATATGCATGACATGATGATGAGATGCATTATGCATGAAACAAAGACATGGCAAAAGAGCAAACTCATTTCATTCATCACATGGCACATGGGTCCACATAGGTTACATGCCAAAAAAGGTAGGGGAAGCACTTGAGCTGTCACAACTCTCCCACACAACAAGAGGATCTCGACCCGAGATCTAGGAACAAAAGAACTCTGGATATTCCGAACAGAGAAGATCCTCACGTTCCCAAGTAGCTTCATTATTAGAACGATGAGACCACTTCACCTTGAGAAACTTGATAGACTTGTTGCGAGTCTTACGCTCAGTTTCTTCGAGAATAGCCACTGGATGCTCACGATAAGAGATGTCTTCTTGGAGATCAATGTCTTGGAGGTCAATGGTACGCTCAGGAGTCTTGAAGCACCTTCGGAGCTGAGAGACATGGAAGAGATCGTGCACATTTGTGAAGTTTGGAGGAAGCTCTAGTTGATATGCAAGTTCACCTCTCTTTCCAACAACTCTGAAAGGACCAACAAAGCGAGGAGCTAGCTTCCCTTTAATTCCAAACCGCTGAGTGCCCTTCATGGGAGAGACTCTGAGATAGACTAGCTCATGAACTTGAAAGGAGACATCCCGATGTTTGTTATCGTATTAACTCTTCTGTTGGGATTGAGCTGCTTTGAGGTTCTCATGAATGACACAACACATCTCTTCTGCTTCGGTGATCATGTCATTGCCCAAAATTTGACGCTCACCGGTTTCACACCAGTTAAGCGAGGTACGACACTTCCTGCCATAGAGAATCTCGAAAGGGGCCTTGCCTGAGCTAGCCTAAAAGCTATTGTTGTATGAGAATTTAGCATATGGAAGGCAGTCTTCCCATTTCATGCCGAACGAAATCACATAGGCTCTAAGCATATCTTCAAGGATCTGATTGACTATCTCAACTTGACCAATTGTCTGCGGATGGAATGCAGTGCTGAAACAGATCTTGGTACCCATAGTAGTCTGGAAGGACTCCCAAAACTTGGAAGTAAAGAGGCTTCCACGGTTAGATGAGATGAGATGAGGAATACCATGCAAAGAAACTATCCTTGATGTATACAACACTTCTAGCTGAGCTGCTGAGATAGATTCTTTAACTGGAAGGAAATGAACAACTTTGGTCAGCTTGTCGATAACCACAAAGATGGCATCGTTGCCTCTCTTGGACTTGGGAAACCTAGTGACGAAATCCATCTCCACATGATCGAATTTCCACTCTGGGATAGGCAAAGGCTGAAGAAGACCCGCTGGACGTTGATGTTCTGCCTTCACTCTGCAAAAAACATCACACTCGTTCACGAACTGAGCAATTTCATGCTTCATGCGAGTCCACCAGAAGGTTTGCTTGAGATCCTGATACATCTTGTAACTGCCTGGATGAATGGATAGAAGAGAATTGTGTGCTTGATAACCTTCCTGAGATCACCTTTTGGAACCACCACACGGTCCTCAAAGAACAAGGTATCTTTGTCATCAAAGCGAAAGCACTTATAGTTCGGAATGCCCTTGGACATACCTTTCTTCACTTTCTTCACCATTGCGTCAAGAAGTTGAGCTTGGTGAACCTGATCTTCTAGAGTCGGAAAGACTTGAAGATTGGCAATAAATCCTTGCGGAATCATTTGAAGGTTGAGCTTGCGGAAGGCTTCACAAAGCTCGGGTTGAAGAGGCTTCAGAATGAGACTGTTGTAGTACGCCTTTCGGCTGAGCGCGTCTAGAATGACATTTGCTTTTCCAGGAGTATACTCAATGACTTGGATTGAAGTACTCAAGCATTTCCACCCAATGAGACTGCCAAAGATTGAGATTGGGTTGAGTGAAAATGTACTTCAAGCTCTTGTGATCGGTATACACCTCAACTGGTCTACCCAACAACAAATGCCTCCAAGTCATCAAAGCATGCACAGGTGCCGCCAACTCGAGATCATGAGTGGTCTAGTTCTTTTTGGCAGGTTTCAACTTATGCGAGGTATAAGCAACTATCTTCTTATCTTGCATGAGAACACCACCAAGACCTTGGAGAGAAGCATCACAGAATACTTGGAAAGGCTTTGACTGCTCGGGAGGAATAAGAACTGGAACTAAAGTCAGTCTCTGCTTGAGCATATTGAAAGCCACATCACACTCAGGAGGCTAGACATACTTGACACTCTTCTGGAGGAGATTATACAAAGGTTTAGCAATTTGAGAGAAGTTCTCCACGAATCTTCTACAATAACTATCAAGCCCGAGGAAGCTATGAAGCTGCTTCACATTAGGAGGAGGCTCTCACTTCAGGATTGCCTCAACTTTCTCAGGGTGCACTTTAATGCCCTCGACAGAGATCACATGCCCAAGGTACACCACATCATTGAGCCAAAACTCACACTTGGAAAACTTGGCATAGAATCGATGTTCTCTTAGCTTGTCAAACACAAGGCCGAGATGCTTTGCATGCTCTTTTTTGTCTTCGAGAACACAAGGATGTCATCCAAATAGACCAAGACGAACTCATTCTTGAAAGGAGAGAAAATGAAGTTCATCATTCTTGAGAAGGTTGGAGGAGCAGTTGCAAGACCAAACGACATGACGGTGTACTCATAAGAGCCAAAACTCGTCCTGAATGTGGTCTTTGGAATATCTTCTTCGCGAATGCGAATCTGATGATAGCCCATGCAATGATCAAGCTTCGAGAAAACGTTGGCACCTTTCAGTTGTTCAAACAACTCATTGATGTTGGGAAGTGGGTACTTGTTTCTGATTGTCTTCTTGTTTAATGGACGATAATGGACACAAAGCTGGTCCGTGCCATCCTTCTTCTTGACAAACGAAACACCACCACCCCACGGAGAAGAACTTGGTATGATCAGACCCAGACATTCTTGTTCATCTAGCTGCTTCTTCAACTCTTTCAGCTCTTCGGGGCCAAGTTTATAAGGGCGCTTGCAAACTGGTTCAGTTCCAGGCTCAAGGTCAATCATGAACTCGACTGGCCGGTGCGGAGACATTCCTTGCAATTCTTATAGAAAGACATATTCATACTCACAAACATCGGAATTTGAGAAATAGCCAAGATTTCGCCCTTCTCATTAAGAGCAAAGAGATGGATTGTGTCATCGCGAGCTGTGAAAGTAATCACATCTTCTGAAGGATGAGTCAGCTTGACTTCTTTTGCTTGACAATCAACATATGCCTTATTCATAGCCAGGAAGTCCATGCCCAAAATGAGATCATTGTCGAAATTGCCGAGAACATAAGGAGAATCCAAGAAAGAATAGTTGCCCATCTTTATAGAAACATCCGGGACAACAGAATTTGTCCTCATCGAAGAACCCAAAGAAACAATACCCAAAGGTCTATCCAATGATGCCGAAGGGAAATCATGCTTTATGAAAAATGGCTTTGACATGAAACAATGCGATGCACAAGTATCAAACAACACTTTAGCAGGAAAAGAATTAACTGAGAGATTACCCATGATTACTTGAGTAGAATCCTCAGCCTCTGCTGCATTCACCATATTCACTCTTGTGGTCTTGGGATTATGCTTCACCATTGCATTGCCTGGAGGCCTGATTGGAGGAGGAGGCGGAAGACGTCGCTGGTTGCACTTGATTGAGTAGTGATCCTTCTGACCACACTTGTGACAAGTAACCTCAGATAGCGGACGAAAGTTGCCCGGAGGAGGAACAAAAGCTGACTTTGGCGCCTGGGTTCTCTGTTGATATCCTGGGTTGGGTGGGTGGGAAGAACTACGATCACTGAACTGCTTCTACTGACGGAGGAGGATTAGGCACCCAATATTTCTGCTGCTTAGGGACCATCTGAGAGCTGGAAGAAGAAGAATATGAATACCTTGAATGCTTCCTTGATTTCTCCAAATTGAGCTGAGTTGCCTCGACCTTCAAAGCCATATTGTAGAACTAGTCAAACTCACGAGGCTCTTTAAGGACTAGACTTGGCAGAAGCTCATACTTGAGACCACCTCTAAACTAATAAATCATGGCCTTGTCATCTGGAACATCTTGCATAGCATAGCGGGCAAGATTCTGGAAATCGATGTTGTACTGATAGAGAGACTTGCTCCCCTGCTTTAGGTGCCCGAACTTCTCACGCATCTCCTCGACAAAGCTTGTCGGAATGTAATGGGCCCTGAAGTCACGACATAAATCATCCCAAGTAACAAAACAATCACCCCTGGAATCCTTGTACTACTGCCACCAATAAGCTGCCTGCCCCTTGAGCTGGAACAACGCAAATCTAACAAAGTCCTATGGTCTGACTTTACTGCACTGAGGTTGATTCTGAAAATTCCCTCGAAAGCCTTGCTGACCCTGATCTCTTTCTTGCAACAGCCTGTGCAACATCTGAGTGTTTGCATTGGCTGCGGCCATCACAGCTTGCCAAGCTTCTAGAGGAGGAGGCGGTGGCGGGGGTGGTGGAACATCAGATTGCTCCTCACCACGGCCCGCAGTCATGTGAGTTGTTGGAGCCATCCTGAAGATGGACAGAACATCAGCACCTCATTGATAAGATGAATTCAAAGCTGAATCAAATGCTTGAAAGAAATTGAAGGAATAACACAATCAGCCTTCCTACCGAAAAATTAGTAAGAATGCCTTCTTCGGTTTTGTGATAACATCATCAGATATTAGAAGCCACTTGCAATAACAAAAGTATTTAGCTAATGTTGCTCGGAACAAATGTATATGCCCTCATACATCTGAAGAAGATGATCCTAGATAACTACATGGGTTCCCACCTAAGAACTTCCGAAAACTTTCTAGTTATGCAATCCGGTCGGTGTGGGGGATACAAGGAGGAAATATCTCACACAACTAGCAAACCTACACCCCAACTGTATCCATCCTTCAACACATAACCAGAGGCTTTCGCAAATCCATCTAACTCGAATCTTCAAAAGCACAACAATACTAAACCATGGTAGTACCCCGGATGCCTCCCCAGTACTGGGTGACTCCGACCTTATCTCACCATGACAAGTATTGAAGTAATTCCGAATACTCTCCGTATGAGATACTAAGGAAGCTGAATGATAACGACGTGCCAAAATTCCCTAGAGCTTGACTCCCCAGAAGAAATCAAGTCAGACAGGAGGCACCAAGATAGAACTCCGTCACATCGGTATCATATAGACTCCAAAATACCTGCGTGATCCTAAATTTTTTTTGAGCAAGAAAAGGAGAGAACCAAAATTCCTAAGTCGAATACCTCAACAGAGCATAGAAGAGGAGTAAAAAGAAACCAACTCTCCGATATAACTATACTAAAAATAGTTTTTACTAGACTCGACTCAGCCAAGTTCGATGCAGCAAAGGGCTCCTATGGTCGTATGGCTATGAATACCAACTTGTCATGCCCAAGATGTGTGCCTATCCATATTAAGACACGAGGGCCTCGACAGGGAAAGAGGCGCATCTTGCCATTAGCAAGTATAACATCATTACATACATTTAGGAAGAGAAGAGTATATGAGTTGGCTTACACTCGCCACATACTAAATTACAAATCCACACAATTTATTCAATCATCCATACAAACGCAAGGTCCGGCTACGGACGAAATCAAACGATAAAATGCTGCAATGACACTGGCTTGCTAGCCCAAAGATCTCGACCACGACCACTCTACTCGTCTGGATAAGTGACGTACATCCTACCACGCTCCTCTTCATACTCGCACTGGAGCTGCTTCATATCATCTGGCACGATCTCATCTGTACCTACACCTGGATTGTTGTAGTAATCTGTGATCCACTGGGACTCAACAATCTCGTGCCCGGGTACAGAGAATATTCAAGCTTATAGGTTGGAAAGGGGTATGTGTTTAGTTTGCAGCAGTACTAATTATTTATGGTGGCTAAACTTACGAAACATGAAAGTAAATATGTGGTCTATGATAAATGATCAAAAACTAGAATGATCTCTAAGAGATCCTGAACACCTACTTACGTCAATCATAACCCCACCATGTTCTCTCTCGGTTCATGTTCATGAGAAGAGACGGCCATGGTTACTCACACAGTTGGTGTATTTTATTAGAGTTTACTTCAAGTTAACTATAATCGAGTGTTAAACAAATATCCAAGTTGCCACATAATCACGGGCACGGCTTTCTGAAAGTTTTAACCCTGCAGCGGTGCTCCAACTAGTCATCATAAATTAACCACACTCTGCGGGAATAACCTCGATCACGGATCTCGTAATCATCATTGGCAACTCCAAAGGAATTCCAACACCTCGAGATAGCCTGAAGAAAATCAGAGTTCCACATGCACGCCATTCGAGAAAGGTAAAACAAGTCCAGCAAGACCACCAGACGTATCGACGAACCCGATAAGAGCCGCGTATCTCGTTCTCAGGACACGACAGATAAGCGAAGTGTACGGTGGCCTGATAGAAATATCCCGAGTTGCCCCGGGTTGGCCCCACACGGTGCTCTAGTTTGTACCAACACTCATGAGGAGCACTGGCTCGGGGGTTGATTAATTATCCACGGGGTTGCAAAGCCCTATGCAAATTTTATTAAGTTGTTTAAGCAAATAGTACCAATGTTGGGTCTTGCCAGACAAGTTTTAATCTCAACCGAATAAGGGGGTCCCCATAACAACCCTGAGCATGTGAGGAGCACAAATATGGAAACATAACACCAGTAACAATAAACTATGGCTGTAAAAGCGGAACAAAACACCTAGCAAAAGGCCAAGCCTTCCACCATACCAAGATATATATGTGCATTAAATTAAATAGCAGATAATATTGTGATATGCCAAATCCATGTTATCACATGGATACAACCTGCACCTGCAACTAAGAACGCTATAAGAGGGGCTGAGCAGCGGTAACTTAGCCAAACAAGGTTTGCTAGGATGTGGAGGAGTTAGAGGCTTTCATGGCAATGTAGGAGGCTTGACATTCAAGTGGTAGGTAACGCATAAGTAACGATAAGAGCGAGACATCTAGCAAATCAAAAATAGTGTGGGGATCTGGGTACGATCATCTTGCCTGTTGGTTCTTCAAAGGGACAAAGAGCGGGGTCCTCGTAGTGGTACTCTCTTGGATCCTCGTACTTAGTTTCAACACTCGCGTCTACCTAAGAGAAAAAGAAATAATAAACATCCAACCAAGGTTCAATGCATAAACAAGATGATGCATGATTCATTTGAAGTATTTAACATGGCAATCCTTAACTAGTCATGTTTCACATGCATTAGTTTAGTTGTTTACAATTCTGTACAGAACCTCATGTTAAGTTATTTACACATGCATGATCATGGAAAATATGCATGCTTCATGCAAAATCGATACAAATGCGTATGTAGAACGTAAGAAACGGAGCTACGGTTCTCACGCTACGCTCACGACAAGTTACGAAGGCAAAACACAAGACACAGAAGGCCATGGCTATTCCTTGGCATTCCAAGGTAGCCACCGGATAGGCAATGAAAAACCAACCACAATGGAGTCAAATACCAAGCAATTACATGGATTATAGCTCCCACAAGTCACAAAACACTTAAACAAACAAACTGCCACAAAACAACAACATAGAAACTTTCACAGCCAATAACTAGATCTACAGGAAGTCTCCAACCACAAGCAAGGCATTGAAAAAAACTACATAGCATGCTTATCAAATTATCCAACTACACAATCTGGAATGGAGTCACAAATCAATAAGCATGAAGCTCATAAGTTGGCATGATGAAACATATTTTAGGGACTGAAGAAAATAACAGTTTTCTGGAATCCGAGTTAAGCTGATAGCAAGTTAACATCAGAATCTAATGGTGATAGAAACCATCTCATGGCATGAAAATTGACAGGATGATAGAGGGCAACATCTTGGTCAAAACACTAGCACTGAGCTTGAGCTAATTCACAACATATCACTTGGTAGCATCCACTCAAGAGGGCACGGAAATATTAACAGATCCTCAGACTTAGAAATATTTAGCATGTTTGAAAGTGACAACAGTTTAGTAGCTACTTTAGAGCATGGTTCCCACTTATATGCAAGTTTAACATGATAAAAATAAATACCATGTCATCCTACTCATCAAAGACTACCATATTCATGTTGGCACAAATATCATAGCATGTATGGATTAAATAAAACAAAAATGACAAAATGGCACTCCGAGACAAAATGACATTTTTCAAAATTGCTCAAATGCCCAAACAAGTCACACCAATGGATTCCTTTGGTCATTTTACCCCAAAATCATGTATCACACTCATATGTTCACATGGAGCATCATGAAAAAAAATACTAGATAGAAATTACCCCACATTCCTATAAGTGAAAACTTACCTAAAATGCTCATGTTCAAAAATGCACATATCTAGATTAGCAATTATACTAGAAATGGAAATAACCTATTATAACAATTAAAACACTAAAGCAATAAAAGAAAAAAACGATTAACAGGGGGGCCACCTGGCATACTCGCGAGGGCCCCTCTAGTGCATGACAAGTGGGGCCTGGGCCCACTTGTCACACACCCACCCACCCACACTCACAACTACACACACACACCACTACACTGCACACACACACACTACACTGCACACACACACTGCACTACACACACACAACACTAGATCTGGTGCCACACCAGATCCACACACTCACACACACAAGCACACACACACACACTCAACACACATCCACACATAGATCCGACCGTGGCAGCACGGGATCCACACCAGAAAACACTGGAAAACAAAAGGGGGAGGCTGCGGATCAAACCCAGGACCTGTTGGTTGTCTCCCCGAGACGGTACCACTGCGCTATGCTGTGGATCTCAACAGAGAGGGGCATCGATCCCACTAGTACTAATAGGTCGGCGTCTAACTGACGAAACTTAACATCTGCACACTCCGGCGACAGCGGCACCACGACGACGATTCCAGCGACTACACGGCCTCTCCGGCAATTGGAACGGGCAAAATCGAAGTAGGGATCTTTGGGGTCTCCATTCCTCTGCTCGCCTTGCGACGAGGAGGACGGAGGCGACCTCAAGGCCTTGCCTTTCCGGCCGGTGGTGACAAGCACTACGGCGACGATCGCTAGCTTACACGAGGGAAGAAAGGTAGCGGGGACACAATGGCTCACCAAGGGGTTCTTGAAGGCGCGGGGACGCGCACGACGGCGAGACGAAGAGGAAGAAAACGCCGGCGACGCTCTGCTCCCTTGCGGATGACGGCAACGGCTAAGCGGCAATGCGAGGAGGTGCTCCTCACCCCCTAGAAGTGGGAATGGAATGCGGATGAGGGCCATGTGCTCCAGTCCATCTACACCAGCGACGAGGGCCACCGAAGGCGCGAAGACGACGGCGAGGAAGACAGCGATGCTCTGCCTTCTCTGAACTTACCTCTCTGCTCTCTCTGACAGAGAAGAGGGAAGGGGAAGGAAGAGGGAGGAGGAGATGGCGGCTGCACGAGGGGAAAGTGTGGAACCCTAGGGCACACGCACGCCGAGGGGAACTAAATAGGACCCGGGGCTAACGGCGATGCGACGAAGGAAGGTCACGGCGGCGCGGGCTCACTCACTCTGCTCTCTGAACCTGACGAATGAAACGCGACGGAGCAGGTAGCCGCTACCTACCTGGGCTGGGCCGTGCGGGAGAGGATGTCGGCCCAGCTCTCTCCCACTCATAGAGAAAACTAGGAGGGCTTTCCTTTAAATAAAATAGCCACACAATAAAATCCCCAAAGGAAAATAAAGGGTTTTGCAAGGACAAAAAATTACTTTTGCCTAAAAGGAAATGTGACCTATTTAATAAAATTAACAAGTGGATTTTTAAAGCAAGTATTTTTTTAATAATATTATAAACAACAGCCCTTGTTATTTTAAAACCCCCAAATCATAAAGCTCAAAACACCAAAAGAACAACACACATAGGCTCAAATTAATATTTACTACAACTTGAACATTTTTAACAGATTTATAAAGGAAATTAATTCGGTTGAAAAATGATAATAGGAATAAAAGGTTTTAGGTTTGGTCTTTTGAAAATAAGAGAGAAGGGAGGAGGTTGATTCCCACACATGCACACATCCACAAATCACTCAAGAGCCACTCACTCCTCTCAACAAGATCACATGAAGCACACCACAATATAATATGCATGCCATGATGATGAGATGCATGATGCATGATGCATGAAACAAAGACATAGCAAAAGAGCAAACTCATTTCATCCATCACATGTTACATGGGTCCACATAGGTTACATGCCATAAAAGGTAGGGGTAGCACTTGGGCTGTCACAATTTTTCCAATTTAAGTACCCTTTTCAAGAACAAAACTTTGCTAGGCATTTGTACTAAGCTCATGGGGCTTGCTTAAGACCATAGAGACCTCTACGAAATTTGTAAACATGATTATGTTTCTTAGGGTTCACAAAGCTGGGAGGCTATTTACCATAAACTTCCTCCTCAATTTCACCATTTAGAAAAACACTTTTGATATCCATTCATAAAGAATTAATATCCTGATGATTGTCATAAGCAAGAAGTATACGAATAGCTTCAAGTCTAGCAATGGGGGCATATGTCTCACCGTAGTCCATACCTTTCATTTGAGTGTAACCTTGTGCTATGAGACATTTCTCATTGCGTATTACTTGACCATCTTTATCTTGCTTGTTCCTAAACACCCACTTTGTTCCAATGATGTTGTGGTCATCTTTGGGCTTCTCTACCAGTGTCCACACTTCATTCCTCTCTAAGTTGTGTAGCTCTTCGTGCGTAACATTCACCCAATCCAGGCCGTCAAGTGATTCTTTTACCTTCATAGGCTCAATACTAGAGATGGATGAATAATGCTCACAAAAGTTAGCTAAACGAGTTTTAGAGTGAGTGATTCTCCCGGTTTGTATGTCGCTGAATATTTTCTCTAAGGGATGATCCTTGTGCACTCTTGCTCGAACTCATGGTAGCTTTTGCTTGTTGGACGGTGGAGCTTCCTCCTCTTCATCTTATTCTTTGTTGTTGTTGAAGGTGTGATCTTCTTGAGGTGGTTGTTAAAATGGTTAAGGTAGATCATCTTGATGTACTACTTCCTCCTCTTCATCTTGTGATGTACCTTTTGTGGATGCCTCCATGTCATTTTGTGGTTCGCCTTGGCACGAGGTAGGAGCTTCCACTTGGGTTGATTAAGTACTTTCCTTCACTTCCATGTGACGAATCTTGCTGACGGACAAGTCTTGAATGGCTCCGGAAGGTTCCTTATCTCCTACATCATTTGGCAATTGTTCGACTTGCGAACTACTAGATTCATCAAACTTCACATCTACCATCTCTTCAACTTTTCAAGTGAAGTTGTTGTAGACACGGTAAGTGTGAGAGTTTGATCCGTAACCAAGTAGCGAACCTTCATTTGATTTAGGAGAAAATTTAGAATGATTTTGCTTATCAAGAATGTAGCACTTGGATCCGAATACACGAAAGTATCGAACTTGGGGTTTGTTACCGGTGAGTAGCACGTATGCCATTTTACCGAGAAGCTTGTGTAGGTAGAGTCGGTTTGTTGCATGACAAGTTGTTTCCATGGCTTCTACCCAAGAGTTTCTTGGCGTATTGTATTCATCTAGCATCGTTCTAGCCATCTCTATGGGAGTCCAATTGTTCCTCTCAACAACTCCATTTTGTTGAGGTGTGTAAGTGGCCGAGAACTCATGTGAGATATCTTCCTCGTCAAGAAAAGTATCCACATTGGTGTTCTTTAACTCTGGTCCATTGTCGTTCTGAACTTTCTTGATTTCAAATTGATTTTACTTTTTGCGAGCGAAGTTCTTGAAGATCTTTTGTACCTGCAACTTTTCATCAAGGAAGAGTACCCGCGTAAATTTGGAATAGTCATCAACTATAACTAGACCAAAGGAATTTCCACCAAGGCTCTTGTAAACATTGGGACCAAAGAGATCCATATGATGCAACTCAAGTGGTATGCTAGTAGTCATGATGTTCTTTATGGGATGACTTCCACCCACTTGTTTTCCTTCCCGACAAGCACGGCAAAATCTATCTTTGTCAACATCTTTAACACCTAGTATATGATCACCTTTGATGAGCTTGTCTAGATTACACATACCAACATGTCCTAGCCTTCTATGCAAAGGCCAACCTTTAGAAGATTTTGCAATGAGACGAGTATGCGGTTTGGATCTCTTAGTGAAATCAACAATTGTAACATCCCAAACTTTGGAATGTTATATTAATATTTGAATGATTGATTGTTTGGAATTGAGTGAAATTTGAAACTTTTTGAAACTTTGAATGAGAGGGAATAATATGACTTTCCCCTTTTTGTTCTTCTTTTGAATTCAATTTCATCCAATGCAAAACAATGACAGAAGATGACACGACTTCTTCAAGTCAAGGAATTGAAATTTCTGATTCTAAAAACTAATGAAAGATTTCTATTTTGGTATTTACTTCATTTGATTCTATTTTTGAATGAATTCAAATCCTCATGCCCAAAATTGAATTTTTTTGAGAGGAGGAACATGAGCCTCCATGCCAGGTGTAATTTTGTGAAATATTTGAACCATAAAATCCAAGGGGTTATTTGAAAATTATTTGCAAAAGAAATAAAATCAATTTAGGCTGGCTCAATATGTGCCATGCAATCTGTCGGTCAACGATGGCGCTCCCACCGCCGCCACCTCCACCTCATCGGCAATCTCCTAATCTGACCACCATCGAGGACTTTCTCTCTGATCATTCTCTCGGGATTTCTCTCTAGATCGTGGCAATAACCATCTTCAATGGGCGTTGGCTTGGATTTGTCCAAGGGGCTGCCTTTTACATATGAGATCTATAGATCTATGTGCCTCTCAGTACACCCTTTGGAGGGTCTTGGATCTTTCACAATGGTTATCTCCTTTAGCAGGCATTGCTTCAGACTAACCGAGGATTCAGTGGCGGCGGCCCTAGAGTCTTCTCTTGGTGGATCGTCCATTGAGTTTGGTGTTCTTCAAGTTAAGGATAAAGTCTTCTCTTTTAATGTCTCAGCTAAGCAGGTTGGATTTTTTTACATTCTCAAGATTCGGTCATTTTCTTGTCTGGATTCAAATGCTTCTTTCACCTTTGGGGCACTGGAGGACCGAATTGGATCAGATAGCTAAATCTTTGGAGGAAAGAATGTGGTGCTGAATGTGTGTTAGTTAGCCCATCTAAGCATCGAGCGGCAATGGGTATTGGCTATGCATAAACCACCTAGAAGATCATCTTTCAAAAGAGATCATTCTGTCAAGAAGAAATTGTCATTTGTACTTTTCATAACTATCCGGTTTGTCAAGGCTATAGATATGCTGCTACCCAATCTGAAATTGACACTCCTTCTCAGGATGCAGGTTACTCTATCGCTCCTCATGAAAGGGTCATCATTCATCCTACACCCTCACCGGAGTTTAACTGGACGACCGCCCGACCAAATATTGTTTTTGGATTTGTTTCTTCTCTAGCGGTCATCCCGGCGATGGCAGCAGACAAAAGTCCCACAATTGTCTCCTCTTCGGTGCATGATAGCGTAGATCTTGCACTGCCTGACATGCTCGATAATTCAGGCCGGAACATTGGGATTTCAAACTCACTCGTTGAGGCCCGAATAGTTAATGGGCCCGACACTTCAGAGCTAGCAGATTCGGCCCAGCTAGGGGCTGAAATCCCGTCCACCCAGGAAGCAGACAACTCTTTTGATAAATTGATTTCTCGCATGGTGACGGATATTTTAACATGCAAGATTTGTTCTAATGTTGGTCATTTTGTGGCAAACTGCCTTGCAGTTATGACTTGCCTCGCCTGTTCGAAGCAGGGCCATCATAGGCGGGATTGTGCGGTGCTTGCTAGGGAACTGGGGTTAGTTTGGAGGAAAAAAAATTCTGGAGCCGGATTTTGCGGGACCCACTACTTACATTGATGCGTCTACGCCATCAAGGAATATTCCCGACGCTTCGTGCATGTTTGCTGCCCTCCTTCTGTCTAGTCCCATCAACAACCGACCAAAAACCCCTCATGTTCTCCACTAGCAACACCACAGCCACCCTCGCCGGAGAACCACTCTGCTCCAATGGCTAACTTCCCCATTGATCCTCAGTGCTTTGTTCCGGTGGGCCACCACATCATCGATGGTGCAGACCTCCGACTGCCATGGACCTTTGTCATGCTGCTGACGGCCATCCAACGGTGGCATGAAGAGTTCATGATAGCTGAGGTAATGCCTCTTCCAGAGCCCAATGAGATTGGGCATATGGTGCATAGGTTGTTGAGCTTCTAGAGTAGAGAGGAGTTCAGGTGATGCCTGCTCAGCCATGGATTTCGGGGGTAGGTATTTTCAGAGTTCGTGATGCTGGTGTTCATTTCTCCCTGATTCAACTCCCACCTCTCCCTATGGGTAATGACACTTTTGTGAGATTTATGAAGCATGATGAGGGTCTTGGTTATCGTGGGACTCAGGGTTTCAGGGACGATTGCTTGATGTTCCTGGGGGTCCCATTAGATCTGCATTCTTCCGAATATTTGCGAGCTGCAGTGAACACTTTTGGAAAGTTCCACCATTGGGTTAACGATGATGCGTACTTGGTACTGAGCATTGTTTTTGCATTATTCCCAGAGGATATCTTGGTCCCTAGGGATGTTGTTTTCACTGACTATGCACACAGAGGTGGTGCCAGGGTTTCTTGGACAGTTCCCTGCTATATTTTGGGGGCTAGCTTTGCAAATCAAATGCGAGAGGATGAAGACCACATGCCTATTAATGGAACCCACACCCCTTGCCAGGTCATCCCTTGCAGAAGAAACACAACTTTGTCTTACCACCTTATCCTTCCATTGGGTGGAATGAGTTGCCTCCAATACCTCCACCTATGGAAGACCATGTTGATCCAGACAGTTGGGGGCATGGGCATTGGGGGGATGATGCACCTGTCCAGCAACAGAATGAGGAGCCACCTGTTTAGGATCAAGAATCCATGGTGGTTGATCAGCCCTCTGGGTCTGTCTCTGAGAATGAAGTTCATCACCAGCCACAACCTAATCTGGTGAATGAGGAAGTTATTCAGCAGCAGGAGAATGCCCTGGCAATCATCCTATACCAGGCTCTAGTGATCAATGTGGGACAAATCTTTTTGGGAGCTGTGAGGATGGTTTATGCCCCCTCTACCACCTAAGTTAGCTTGGAGGATAACTTTTCAGACTCTGCTCAATGGAGATATTACATATGATGTACCCAGGCCTCTGTCAGTTAAACCCCTCTCACCCATGGTTCTTTCTAAGAGGACATGTGATTTGGCTTTTGATGATGTACATGTCCTGTCCAAGATCTAGTGGATGGAGGCTAGTGCTAGCAGGCCAGTCAGGTCTGTTGCTTGGCGTTTACTTCCATAGTTGGAATATGCCAGCAAGTCTTCTTCTTCCATGGATACATTGGGAGCTTCTTCTTCAAGTTTTTTTGCTCACCCCTAATGTTTCTACTTCAGATACCTTCAGCTTGAATGCCCCTATATGTATGGGTGTAGCAAACAGGCATAAATCGAAGGCCTCTACCCCATTCATGGACTTTGAGGTGCGTCGATGCACCGAGGGCTTTGTCAAGACGGATGGGTTCAAACCTGTCTTCCTAGAGTTGACATCGGTGCCGAAGAAGAGGAGGCCTCGCAGCAAGCCCCTGATGGAAGATGATGCTCCTAAGCAAGGCCATGAGGGGGGGATTCATCCCTCCTCCTACACCTATCAAGATGATTTAGAAGATTGGTGAGGAGCTATGCATTGATGCTGACAAGCTTACGATGGATCCGCTTATGGCTTATCCAGCAGAGCCGAAGAAGGACATCTCTCATGATTAGTTCCATAATCAATCATTGGGTTTGGAGCGCCTCTAAGATGGCCTTTTTATGCTTGTTTATGTTTGCTTCTGGGAACAATTGTTTACTTCTGCTGTGCTATCTGCTTGTCTTTTGGATGTGTAAAACATCGTTGGTTATGCTACTTATTACCTTGGTGGGCCATTATGTAGCTTGCTACTTCATGCTGCCTGGATTAGTGTTTAATGAGTAGAAATACTTATAGAAAATGGAATGTGCTGTGTTGGAATTGAGGGGGCTGAATTTGGCAGCGAGGTAGAGAGCAGTCAGGCAAAAACTAGAGGAAAGTCAATGGTTTGTTCCATGTTTCCAGGAAACCAAGTGTGAAAACTATTCAGTAAAGGAAATCAGATCCTTCTGCTCCAAACATTATGATAATTTTTCTTGTTCTCCTTCAGTAGGAGCCTTTTGTGGACTACTGGTGATTTGGAATTCTTCTGTACTCCATGGGGAATTAGTTGAGGTGAAATCATTTGGAATTATAGTAAAATTCACATCTAAAACAAGTGCAGATGTCTGGACATTGGTGAATGTTTATGGCCCATGCAGTAGAGAATAGAGATATGGTTTTGTTGACTGGCTTTACAATCTACAAATTCTATACGAGGAAAACTGGTTACTCATGGGAGATTTTAACTTTATAAGATCTTTACATAGCATAAATCTGCGAGGAGGAGATGTTAATGATATGTTCATTTTCAATGAAATTATTGGGCATCTTGGATTAGTGGAACTCGCAATCAAAGGCAGGGCTTACACTTGGTCAAATATGCAAGACAATCCACTCTTTGAACATTTAGATTGGTTCTTTACTTCAACTAGTTAGGTCATATGCTATCCACTCTCAGAAGTCTTGCCATTGGCCAGGACTGCTTTAGATCATGTCCCATGTATGGTGGTTATGACCACTTCCATTCCTCAGGTTAACATCTTTAGGTTTGAGAAATATTGACCTAAGGTTGATGGTTTTATGGAGTGAGTCACCACTTCCTGGAAGAAGCACTCATATAAAACCAACCCTACAACAATTTTAGCTAATAAGTTCAAAACTTTGAGGCAGGATCTCAAAAGATGGCAATTAGGCATCTCTAAAATGAAAATTGCTATCCAGAAATGTAATAACATGGTTCAATGGATTGATAGGATGGAAGAACTCAAAGCTTTGTTCAAACAGCAAAAGAATTTCAGAAAAATGGTGAAATCCCAATCAGAACATCTGCTACATTTGCAATACCTATATTGGAAGAATAGGTGTATAATTAGATTCATTGAAGTGGGGGAATAAAACACAAAGTTCTTTCATGCAATGACTTCAGAAAGATATAGAAGGAATTCCATTGCTAACTTGAGGCTAGATGATGATACAGTAATATCTGAACATAGTCAGATGACAGTAATTTTATGGTCATAATTTAAGGGGAGAATGGGTACTACTAAAGGTATTGTAATGCGGTTTGATTTGCAAGATCTGATTAAGACTGTAAGAGGACTGGAGGATTTGACCAAACCTTTCACTCAGGAGGAAATGGATCAGGTGGTCAAATGTATGCCCATTGATAAAGCCCGAGGTCCATATGGTTTCAATGGGTTGTTTCTTAGGAAATGTTGGTCAATTGTTTCTAAGGCATGGTTTTAAATAGCGGATAGTGGGCTGGTAGCGGATTGGGTTCCGCGTAGCGGAATACGGATAGTGGGTGATATTGTGGGCGCTATGTCCGCGTTGCGGATTTATAAAAACACTATATTCTTGTTTATATCACTAGAACATGAACAAAAAGTAATGACATTTAATTTGAGTGATAGAGGTCGCTATTGCGCTAGCGCTATTGCATACGCAATAGCGGATGTTATCTTTGCAAAACTATGCTCTCAGGAATATTATTATCTGGCCAATCACTTTCATGAAGGGAAGGCAGTGCTAGAAAGTATCAATGGTCCATACATTACCCTAGTTCCCAAAAGCCTTCTCGTGAAAAAGTGAGAGACTTTAGGCCAATCTCTCTGACTGGACTTGTCGTAAAGTTTCTCACCAAAATGACTGCAAATAGATTGCAGGAGTTTATCTTGGATTGTGTGCATAAGAACCAGTATGGGTTTATTAAGACTAGAACCATCCAAGACTGTATTGGCTGGACCTTGGAATATCTGCATCAATTCATTAGTCCAGGAAGCCAATCCTTATTGTTAAATTGGACTTTGAGAAGGCTTTTGACTCCATTGAACTTGAATTCATTGGAGATCCTAAAATAGAAGGGATTTAATTCCAAATGGAGAGGATGGATCCAGTAGTTCCTATCTTCTGGTATATCATCCATTCTTCTTAACGAGGTGCCAGGGAAACAATTTGCTTGTAAATTTGGGGTCAAACAAGGAGATTCGATTTCACCTCTGCTATTTGTTGTAGCTGATGACCTGCTACAATCAGTGGTCAATGATATGTTACAGAAGTGATAAATTCATCTGCCAATTCCATGCCATGATTAGGATTTTCCTATTACTCAATATGCTAATGATACTCTGATCATCTTTCAAGGTAATGAGGGCCAACTTGTAGCCCTTAAGGAGATGCTGAAGCTGTTTTCCAAGTCAACTGGATATAATATTAATTACCACAAATCCTCAATGTTACCAATCAATGTAACCCCAGAGGAAACGAAGAGGCTTGCTCAAGTTTTTGGAAGTCAGGTGGGCACCATGCCATTGACTTATCTATTGGAAATATGCCCTACAGGCAATAATAAATTAGTTATTATCATATTTCCTTGTTCATGATAATCGTTTATTATCCATGCTATAATTGTATTAATCGGAGACTTAGATGCATGTGTGGATACATAGACAAAACCATGTCCCTAGTATGCCTCTAACAGACTAGCTGGTTAATCAAAGATGGTTAAGGTTTCCTAGCTATGGACATGAGATGTCATTTGATAACGGGATCACTTCATTAGGAGAATGATGTGATGGACAAGACCCAAACTACAAACGTAGCATATGATCCTGTCAGTTTATTGCTACTGTTTTCTGCATGTCAAGTATATGTTCCTATGACCATGAGATCATGCAACTCACTAACATCGGAGGAGTACCTTGTGTGTATCAAACGTCACAACGTAACTGGGTGACTATAAAGGTGCTCTATAGGTATCTCCGAGGGAGTCTGTTGGGTTGGCATGGATCAAGACTGGGATTTTTTACTCTGTGTGACGGAGAGGTATCTCAGGGCCCACTCGGTAATACAACATCACAATAGGCCTTGCAAGCAATGTGACCAAGTGTTAGTCATGGGATCTTGTATTACAGAACGAGTAAAGAGACTTGCCAGTAACGAGGTTGAACTAGGTATGGAGATACCGATGATCGAATCTCGGGCATACCGAAGAACAAAGGGAACATCATACGAGATTAACTGAATCCTTGACATAGAGGTTCGACCGATAAAGATCTTCATAGAATATGTAGGAACCAATATGGGCATCCAGGTCCCTCTATTGGTTATTGACCGTAGAGGTGTCTCGGTCATGTCTACATAGTTCTCGAACTCGTAGGGTCTGCACACTTAAGGTTTGGTGACGTTTCGGTAGTATAGAGTTATGCATGGTGGTGACCGAAGGTTGTTCGGAGTCCTGGATGAGATCCCGGACGTCACCAGGAGCTCCGTAATGGTCTGGAGGTAAAGATTCATATATAGGAAGTCCAATTTTGGTCGCCGGAAAAGTTACGGGCTCATCGGTAGTGTACCGGGAGTGCCGGTAGTGTACCGAGAGACCATCTAGAGGGGTATTTCGACCCAAGAGGCTACATGGGATGTGGTAGAGTAAATACCAGCCCTTAGTGGGCTGGTGGAAGTCCCACACAAGGCCCATGCGGCTGGGAAGAAAAGCCCAAAGAGAAAAAGGTGGAAAAAGGCAAAAAGACCAAAATATGGAGGAGTCCTAGTCCTACTAGGATTGGAGGAGGATTCCTCCTCTCCTCCTTGGTTCGGCCGACCCAAGGGCTGGCTCCTTGGGAGCCAAGCCTCCTCGTCTCTTCCTCCTATAAATACTAGAGGTTTTAGGGTTTTTGGCACTAGATTTTCAGCCATGTGCTACCCGTTCCTTCAGTGCATAGTTTCTCCTCTAGATCGGATTTCTGCAGTGCTTAGGCGAAGCCCTGCCGGAATAGCTCCACCACCATCGCCGGAGCGCCGTCATGCTGCCATAGAACTCTTCTACCTCTTCGCTCCCTCTTGCTGGATCAAGAAGGCGGAGATCATCATGGAGCTGTACGTGTGCTGAACGAGGAGGTGTCGTCTGTTCGGCGCTAGATCGGAAGGACCGTGATCAAGATTGCGGGACGGATCGTGATGAGTTCGCGAGACGGATCGTGATTGGATCACGGGACGCATCGTCATGAGATCACGGGATGCTCGGCGATTTGCATCGCGAAGACGTATGACTACACTAACCGCTTTTCTTAATGCTTCCCGCTTAGCGATCTACAAGGGTATGTAGATCCACTCTCCCTCTCGTAGATGGTCATCACCATGGATAGATCTTGCGTGTGCGTAGGAATTTTTTTGTTTCCCATGCAACTTTCCCCAACATTATATTGGTCTACCAGTGGGCACGTCCAAGCCTAAGATGGAGCATCTCATGCCACTAGTCACATGTATGGAGAGGAGAATGTCATCCAGTTCCTCTTTTCTTGACCAAGGTGCCAGGCTTCAATATTTAAACTCTACTCTGTCCTCCTTGCCCATTTTCCTCCTCTGCAGTATGGCTATACCACCAGGCATTCCCAACCAGTTGGAAAGAATTCAAAGACAATGTTTTTGGAGGAGAAATAGGAAGGAACATGCACCATCTTTAGCTGCTTGGGACTAAATCTGTAGACCTAAGAAGAAAGGGGAATTGGGAATACTTAATCTTGGTCTGCAAAATGCTGCCCTCCTCATGAAGCATGCCAATAAGTTCCTAAACAAGGTTTATTTGCCTTGGGTTAAGTTAATTTGGAACACATATTATCATGAAAGAGTACCCCAGGGTACCGAGCCATGTGGTTCTTATTAGTGGGGGAACATGCCAAAGCTATTGGATAACTTCAGAGTGGTAACATGGGTGCAAGTTAATCAAGGGGATACAATTCTGTTCTGGGAAGACATATGGATCATAGGCAATTCTATTATTCCACTCACAGAGAGATTTCCAAGGCTTTTTTCCCATGTAAAAGATCCCTGGACACTGGTGAAGGATCGATTACAGTGTAATGATCTGATTGCATGGTTTAATCTGCCACTTTCTGAACAGGCATTTGGAGAACTTACAACCCTACAAAACTTCATGGGAGAGCCGGTCCTGAGTCCAAATGATGGTGACATTTGGTCCTGGCAGGGAACAAATAAGCCTTACATGCCAAAATCCTTTTATACTTATGCTAATAGAGAGCACACTTTTAATCCCCTGCTCAACTGGGTTTGGGCTAGCTGCTGCACTTTAAAAATTAAGATGTTCGCCTGGATGCCCATCATGGATAGGCTGAATACCAAGGAGATGATTGAGAGGAGACATTGGCATTTGGATGATGGTTTTAATTGCAGGACATGTCATGCACATGTTAGGGAAGATAGAGTTCACTTATTTTCTCCTGCTTATTCAGCCAGAGAGTGTGGAATTATCTGCAAATTCACTAGGGAGACTCAAATGACATGTGTGCTGCTGCCATTCACGCAAAGAGGAATTTTAGGAAACCTTTCTTCTCTGAAGTGGTTTTCACGACATGTTGGCATATTTGGATAGAGAGAAATGCCAAAGTTTTTCACAATGTTAGGCCCAGATTTTCAGCATGGAGAGCATGTTTTGTCACTGATGTCTCTTTGCTAGCTCATAGGATCAAACCACAATTTCAACAGGATCTGCTTAAGTCGGTATCGTTCCTCCCCACCTGGATGTATCCATTAGTTTTTTGTTAGGACCTATTAGCTTTCGTTTTATTCAAGGTTACCAAGGTAACCCTTTGTACTATACATGTATTGTTCCTCTAATAAATAAAAGGATGTGGGGGGATTTCCCTTACAGTATCCAGTAAACTGAAAAATATTTTTTAAAGTGTTTATTTTGGCCGTGGAAAAATGTTCATCTATTTGCATTTATTTTTCTAATATTTTTAGTATATAAAACTTCCATGCTTGAGTTTTATTTGATTTTCCAAATCAGGATTTTCTTTCCCATTTTAATAAAAAGGAAAAAGCTTTTAAAAGGAAAACCCCGAAGCCCAAATTTGGAATAGTGTCAGCCCAACATCTCCCCGCCTGATCCGAGATCTCTTCGGATCAGCCAACCGCCCCTCGCGCCCCTCCCCTCTCTCACTGGCGTGTCGGCCCCATCGCCCATTCCCCTCACCCCAACGCCCTTCTTCCTTCTCTTTCCTTCCCGGTGCTTTCCATCACTAGAGTCGACCAGATCCGCCGCACACCTCCCTCCCCTTGCTGTTTGGAGCACCCCCGAGCCCCTATATAAAGCCCCACCTCCCCTGCACTCCATTACACCCCCAAACGCCCCGAGCCCCTCGCCAGAACGCCGTAGAGCAACCTCGCTGGAGCTCTGCATCAACCCGAGCCCTCCCCAGCTCATAGAGCTCAACTCCGACACCCCCATGCCCCTCTGGCCCCACCCATCTTCACCAGAGCTTCGCCGCCGTCGCCTGGACCTCCCCACTGCTTTTGCCGCACACCGGAATGACGCAACACCACCTTGCCGGAGATCTGCACCAAACCAGAGCTCCACGAGCTCGCCCTGCTCACCCCCGATGCCACCGAGCTCCAACTCCACTGCCAATCAATGTCGGAGAGCCTCTGCCGTCACCTAGTCGCCTTTGCCATCGTCCCCAACCACCGGAGCCACGTCCCCGACGTCCTCGCCAGAGAAACCCCATCGTCGGCAACACCCCTATGTGAGCACCTCCTCCCCTCCTGTAGCAGTCGGATTTCAATCGGACGTGTAGGATTAGATCAATTTAAACACAAACTGTTTTTTTGTTATGTTGCGATGGTCCGCTCATTTAGCCCCATGCTCACACCCCGTAGCCAATCAAGAGCTGCCACGTAGCCCCCTGTTCGTTAGATTAATTCTTCTTTTTCTGTTTTAGATTCTTTTAACAGAATAGTTTCTGTTTTCTTTTTTTGAATATCTCTTAGGTTTTTACGTATTTTTAGTTGATTCTTTTCGCATGCTATAAATTTTTTATGTAGTTTCTGTCTATGCCTTTAGTTTTCAAATTTGCAAATTTTGAATTTCAATTCATTGAAATTTGTTCAAATCACTTGAGTTTGAATAACGTGAGTTTAAAAGAATATTTTTGAGTGATTCTTTTTGCTACTTGTTTGTATTAGTTATATTTATCACTCTAGCCAATTTGAGAATATTTTGAATATTTTAAATTTGGGTTTCAAGCAAAACAGAATCCATTTTAGTTCTTTTTAGGTTTAATTCTATTTATTTTCTTTTAATTTTTTAATTTGTTTTCTATTG
Source organism: Hordeum marinum (assembly GCA_022496015.1). Lineage (NCBI taxonomy): Eukaryota > Viridiplantae > Streptophyta > Magnoliopsida > Poales > Poaceae > Hordeum > Hordeum marinum. The sequence continues at coordinate 229,718,665 of CM039673.1, forward strand.
TATTAGTTGACAAGTTTTACTTTGTTTTGTGATAGTTAACACGAGTATTTCAACAAGAATTAAGTTGATTTTATTTATTATTTTTTGCTTGCACGAAAATCAATTCTAGTTAAATCATAACTTGCAAATTGATTTCAATGCTAATTTAATTTCCCTTTGAAAATATTTTCTATAATTTTTTTTGTAGTTTTATTAATCTGTTAACCATAGTTTAGACCAGAAGCAATTTGTATTATAATTGAAATTATTTGTGGTTTAACTCTAGGTTAATTTTGGTTAAGTCATAAGAAGTGTTTAATGGAAACTTGTCAATTAGTTCTTTTGTTAAATAAAGATTTATGAGAAAATACTTTTTGTTTATATTGTCTTAGTATGTTGTTGTTTTTCTAGTTGTTAAGTTTGTTAGACAAACACTTATGTTGTTAGTGTGTTGTTTTCATACTTCTTAGCTGTTCTTCAAAAGTAATAATTTTTGCTAGTAAAATATTTGCTAGAATACTTTTGTTAGATATTACTTTGTTTTTTCTTGTCGCTATTGAAAATAGGTTACTTGTAGGGGAAACCACCATTGGTTGTTTTGACGACTTTTTTTGTTCTAACTTTTGTCTTAAGTATTTCCTTCATCACAACCCTATTGTGTTTAGTTTTGTGTTGCTTCTTGTTTGATAGTATTGATTGCTAGAAGTTTTTGCTTATGAGTGCAACATTTGATTTATAGATTTCATTAGAGAGTGATGAATAGTGCTATCAAATTATTTTCTGAGAGCGATTCTATCTTCATCAACCTCTCCAGGCAAGTTCACATTGATCATGTTTTCACCTATGGTTTTATTTGCATTAGTTCAACCTTCTCCACCCTTGCATGCAAAGTAGGTACTTGGAAATTTTAGTTCTTGAGCAGTATCATGTGGTAGATACCCTTAAACCCTTGTTACTTTGGCCCCGGCAACATTATTTTTATTTTGCTATGCTTTTAGTAGACGGTGTTTGGATGAGTATTTACAATGAGAGTTGTGAGAGTTAATTGATGATCAAGACCTCAAGACTTCAAGAATTATTTTTAAGACCTCATGATGCAATATACCTTTGGGTGGATGATGGTTGAATGGCGCCCTGGAGAAACCAGTGGTTAGCCTAGGTGTTGCTGGAGAAGTGCCAGTATTATGCGGAAAGGTCTACCTAGGCACAAAGAGATGGATGTATACTTCAAGAACCAAGGCTTACCTGCACAGCCACAAGACATTATGGGCTCTGGCTTGGTTGGACATCATGGTGACTCTGGACGAGCGGTGCTACGAGATGTAGAAGAACAATAGGAATGGACGATGACACGCCCAAGATGCACGCCTATCCGTTTAAGGCATGAGGGCCTCACAAGGGATAGAGGCGCATCTTGCCGTTAGCAAGAATAGTATCATCACAAGATACAATACTGAATGAGAAGAGTATACAAGTTGGCTTACACTCGCCACATGCTAACTTACAATGTCACTCAAATCATAGCATCAAGTTGAACACAGGGTCCGACTATGGATGAAATCAAACGATAAAAGAAGTTGCAAATGATACTATCAAGCTATCCCAACGATCACGACCAGGTCCTCTACTCATCCGGATATGGCACGTACATCCTGCCTCTCTCCTCATCATACTCCCACTGGAGCTGAGTAAGATCATCCTGCACGAACTCATCTGAACCTGCACCTGGATTATTGTAGTAAACTGTGAGCCACAGAGGACTCAGCTATCATGTGCCTGGGTACCAAGACTATTTAAGGTTTAGGAAGGAAGGGTGATGTTTAGTTTGTAGCAGCACTAAGCATTATATGGTGGCTAGCTTACGCAACATGAAATAAATATGAGTGGCCTACAAAGAACGATCGAATTTGGTATGATATCTAAGAGATCCTGAACACTTACTTATGTCAATCATAACCCTACCGTGTTCTCTCTCGGTTCATGTTCACGAGCAGAGACGATCACAGTTACTCACACAGTTGATGTGTTTTAATTAGAGTTTACTTCAAGTTTTCTATAACCGGGTGTTAAACAAATATCCAAGTTGCCACATAACCGCGGGCATGGCTTTCCGAAAGATTTAACCCTGCAGGGGTGCTCCAACTAGTCGATCACAAATAACCACACTCCATGGGAATGGCCTCCAACGCGGTTCTCGCGATCATCATAGACAATTCCAATGGAGGCCAACACCTCGAGTAAGCCCGAAGACAGTCAGACTCCTCATGCAAGACATTCGATCAAGGTAAAACAAATCTAGCAAGACCTCCCGACGTGTCGACGAACCCGATAAGAGCCGCGTATCTTAGTCTCAAGACACGACGGATAAGCTACGCGTACGGTGGCCTGATAGAAATCTCCCAAGTTGCCCTGGGTTGGCCCCGCACAGTGCTCTAGTTTGGACCAACACTCATGAGGGGCACTGGCCCGGGGGTTGATTAAATTATCCACGGGGTTGCAAAGCCCTATGCAAGTTCATTAGTTATTAGCAAATGTAGTACCAAAGTTGGGTCTTGCCAAACAAGTTTTAATCTCAACCGAATAATCAAGGGGGTCCCCATAACAACCCAAGCGTGTTAGGAGCGCAAAATATGGAAAACATAACACCGGTAACAAGGAACTAATGACGGCACGAGTGGAACAAATCACTTAGCAAAATGCCAAGCCTTCCACCAATACCAGATATATATGTGCATTAAATTAAATAAAAAATTTTATTGTGATATCCAATCCATGTTATCACATGGAACAACCTGCACTTGCAACTAAGAACGCTATAAGAGGGGCTGAGCAGCGGTAACTTAGACAATCAACGGTTTGCTGGGATGTGGAGGTTAGAGGCTGTCATCGCAACATGGGGGATGATATCATGTGTTAGGAAGCGCAATTGTAATGATAATAACGAGAAACTAGCAAGCAAAGATAGTATTGGGATCCGGGTACGATCATCTTGCTTGGTGGTTCTTCAGCTGAACAAGTAGCGGGATCCTCGTAGTGGTACTCTCCAGGGTCCTCGAACTCAGTTTCGACACTCACGTCTACCCAAGAGAAACAACAAATAATTAACCAACCAAGGTGCAATGCACAACCAAGATGATGCATGATCCATTTAATGAAGTTTTAAACATGGCAACCCAATTCCATTCAAGTTTCATATGCAAAGTTGGTATATTAATGAACCTGCACAGAACCTCATGTTAAGTTGTTTATACATGCATGAACATGGAAAATATGGATGCATCATGCAAAATCGATGTAAATGCATATAAAGATCGCGAGAAACGGAGCTACGGTTCTCGAGATACGCTCACTACAAGGTACGAAGGCAAAACACAAGACCACCAAATACCTGGGCTAATTCTTGGAATTCCAAGGTAGCCACTGGATATTTGATGAAAAATCACTCACAATATACTCACGAATCACTACATTTCCATGGAGTATAGCTCCCACAACACACCAGACAACATAGCACTTAACCTGCCACAAAACAGCAACACAGCAATTTGAAAAGCTCACAACTAGAGCTACATGCACCCTACAGCCACAAACAGGACATGAACACAAACTACACCACACGCACACAAATTCATCCAACTATGCAATCAGCAAAAGAGCTACACCTCACTATGCATGGAGATGTCAAGTAGGCATGATGAAACAGGTTTTTAGGGACTTCGTGAAAATTCCAGTTTTTCTGGAATCTGGGTTAACAAAGTAGCAAGTTAGCATCACTGGTTAAATATGCTAGAAAGCACCAAATGGCATGAAAATTAACAGGATGGTACATGACAATATCTAATACAAATACCTAACACTGAACATGGTCAAATTCACAACACATCACTAGATACACCCCACTCTACATGGCAAAACAATAACAACAGATTCTCCAGACTTGGCCATTTATAGAGCAGGTTGGCAGAAACAGAAAGTAGTCAACTTAACAGCATGGTTCCCACTTATCTAGGGACTTAACATGGTTAATAAAAATATTGGGGCATTCCCAAAAACTTTGAAAAACAACTTCATGTTGGCAAGAACTTGAAAGCATGCATAGATTAATTCACATGAATAAGACAAAAGGGCATCACAGCATAGAAATGCAGTTTTGTCAAGTTGCCCCAATGTCAAATATGACTTCACAGGTGCATTCCTGGGTTGAAACTACCCCAAATGCATTACTCATACCCCTATACTTGTTTGGAGCAAGTAGGAGTAAACCTAGGTCGAAATTTGACCTATAAGATATGGGTGACTTAAGTCACTTATGCATATGCAAGAAATGGACCCCGAATCTACACATACATACATACATACATACACAAAAGTAAAGAAAATAAAGAAAGAAAGAAAATAAAAAGAAGGCAAAAAGGGGGAGAAGGGGGAATCGAACCCTAGACACCCTGCACTCAGCGCACACAACCTACCACTGCCCTACGGCGCCGATTTCTACCAGAAGGGGGACTCCAACCCTCTAATACACACGCGCACATGCTACCACTGACAAAACTGAAGAAACAGAGCCCAGCGGCGGCAACAGAGCAAACGGCGGCGCGATTCCGGCGAACACATGGGGTCTCCGGCGACGCGGATGGGCGGAATCGAAAGAGGGACCTACGGGCGCTCCATCTCGCACCTTGCTTCGCGACGAGGGGGACGGGAGGCAAGCCCAAGCATGGAGCTTTCTAGCGGCGGCGACGTCACTACGACGAGATGGAGGGCACGCGACAGGGCTACCGGAGGCTCACCAAGGGCGGATGACGGTGACACGGGCTCGACGGAGGGGAGGAAGAGCTCCGGGACGCGATGTCGACAGAGGGGACGCAGGGGAAGAAGACGACGGCGGCACCTCACTGCTGGGGACGACGGCAACGACGGGGCATCGCTGCGGAGGATCTAGGTTCCCCCGTAGCAACGAGAACGGAACGGCGGCGGCACCAGGGTCCTCCCCACCATCTTCGACGGCGACGAGCACCATTGGAGGCGCGGCGACAGCGAGCTTCCTCTCACTGACTTACCTGACGCCCTCTCTGAACCCACGACAGAGGAAGAACAGAGGGGAAGAAGGAGGAGGAAGAAGGAGGACATGACGGCAGCGAGGGAGAAGGAAGAGGGAGCCCTAGCGTGGGGCACGGACGCCAAGGCTTAAATAGGGTCCTCGACGTGCGTGCTAACGGCGACGGACGGCGACGCTCGCTGCTCTCCTGTTCGCACACACACACACAGCCTGATGGGGAAGAAACATGGAGTAGGTGGCCGTCACTATGGCTATGGGCTGGGCCTCGGCCCACCTGCTCCCTCTCTCCTAGGCTAAAGCGAGAAAAGGGGTTTCCCTATTAAAATAAACAGGCACAACAAAATAAAAACCCCAGAGCAATAAAAGGAGTTTTGAAGTAAAATAAAAATAGTTTTGAGAAGGGAAAATAAGCCCTCTTTTATAAAAATGTCAAATGGAATTATTTAACAAGTTAGTTTTTTTATTATTTTATTAAAAAATCAGCCCTTGTTTAATAGCTTTTCAAAAACCAAACACACCCAAATAAAAAAGAACCACTCCCAATATTCATATCAACATTAGGGCCACCTCATGGACATTTTTAAAAGATCTTAAAAACAACTTAATTCTGCCAAGTAATCATATAGGGAATAAAAGAAAAGGGAGGGTTTTTTTATAGAGAAGGAAGAGAAGGAAGTAGAAGAGGAGAGATGCACACAAGCAATCCACCACTCTCAAGCCAAAACAACACAAGGCACACTCCAAGCCACATGATCCAATACTAGATCCACAAACACAAGCAATACATAAAAGGCATGATGATGAAATGATGGATGCCATGATGCATGAATGAATGAATGCAAGAACAACACATGAATGACAAGGAGCAAAACATCTCATAGCTCATGACACAAGATTCATACATATGGATTACATGCCAAATAAGGTAGGGACAGCACTAGGGATGTCACAACTCTCCCACACTACAAGAGGATCTCGACCCGAGATCTAGGAACGGAAGTAGTCTGGAAATTCGGAATGGAGCTGGTCCTCACGTTCCCAAGTAGCTTCTTTGTTGGAATGATGAGACCAATTCACCTTGAGGAACTTGATAGACTTGTTGCGAGTCTTACGCTCAGTTTCTTCAAGAATTGCAACTGGGTGCTCACGATAAGAAAGACCAGCTTGGAGATCGATGTCTTGGAGGTCAATGGTTCGCTCTGGAGTCTTGAAGCATTTCCGGAGCTGAGAAACATGGAAGACATCGTGCACGTTCGCGAAATTTGGAGGAAGATCAAGTTGATATGCAAGACCACCTCTCTTGTCAACAACTTTGAATGGACCAACGAAACGAGGAGCCAACTTCCCTTTGATCCCAAATCGCTGCGTGCCTCTCATGGGAGAAACTTTGAGATAGACAAGATCATCCACTTGGAAGGTAACATCCCGATGTTTGCTATCATAATTGCTCTTCTGACGGGACTGAGCTGCTTTGAGGTTCTCACAAATGACATGGCACATTTCTTCTGCTTCAGTGATCATGTCATTGCCCAGTATCTGACGCTCACCGGTTTCGGACCAGTTAAGTGGGGTACGACACTTTCTGTCGTAGAGAATCTCGAACGGGGCCTTGCCTGAACTAGCTTGGAAGCTATTGTTGTAAATGAATTCAGCATATGGAAGGCAGTCTTCCCACTTCATGCTGAACGATATCACATAGGCTCTGAGCATATCTTCAAGAATCTGATTGACCCTCTCAACTTGACCACTTGTCTGTGGATGGAATGCCGTGCTGAAATGGATCTTAGTACCCATAGCAGTCTGGAAGGAATCCCAGAACTTGGAAGTGAAGAGGCTTCCACGGTTAGAAGAGATGAGTTGAGGAATGCCATGCAGAGATATTATTCTTGACGTATACAACTCTGCAAGCTGAGCTGCCGAAATAGACTCCTTGACTAGCAGAAAATGAGCAACTTTTGACAACTTGTTGATAACCAAAAAGATGGCATCATTGCCCCTCTTGGACTTGGGAAACCCAGTTACGAAATCCATCTCCACGTGATCGAATTTCCACTCTGGGATAGGCAAAGGTTGCAAAAGACCTGCTGGACGCTGATGCTCCGCCTTCACTCTGCGGCAAACATCGCACTCGTTGACAAACTGAGCAATTTCACATTTCATACGAGTCCACCAGAAGGTCTGCTTGAGGTCCAGATACATCTTGGAACTGCGTGGATGAATCGATAGAAGAGAATTGTGTGCTTCGTCCATGATAACCTTTCTGAGATTGCCTTTTGGAACAACAAGACGGTCCTCAAAGAACAAGGTATCTTTGTCATCGACACAAAAGCACTTATACTTCGGAATGCTCTTGGCCACACCTTTCTTCACTTTCTTCACCATAGCGTCTAGCAGCTGCGCTTGGCGAACTTGATCTTCCAGAGTCGGAGAGGCTTGAAGATTGGCAAGAAATCCTTGCGGAATCATTTGAAGGTTGAGCTTGCGGAAGGCTTCACAAAGCTCGGGTTGAAAAGGCTTCAAGATCAGACTATTGCAGTACGCCTTACGGTTGAGCGCGTCAGCAATGACATTTGCTTTCCCAGGAGTATACTCAATGCTTGGATTGAAGTCTTCAAGCATTTCCACCCAACAAGACTGCCGAAGATTGAGATTGGGTTGAGTGGAAATGTACTTCAAGCTCTTGTGATCGGTGTACACCTCAACTGGTCTACCCAACAACAAATGCCTCCAAGTCATAAGGGCATGCACAACTGCCACCAACTCTAGATCATGAGTGGGGTAGTTCATCTCGGTAGGCTTCAACAGAAGCGAGGTATAGGCCACAATCTTCTTGTCTTGCATAAGAACACCACTAAGGCCTTGGAGAGAAGCATCACATAAAAATTGGAAAGGCTTGGACTGCTCCGGAGGAACAAGAACTGGAGCTAAAGTCAGTCTCTGCTTGAGCGTATTGAAAGCTGCATCACACTCAGGATATCAAACATACTTGACACTCTTCTGGAGGAGATTTGACAGAGGCTTGTCAATTTGAGAAAAGTTCTCCACGAACCTTCTGCAATAGCTAGCAAGCCCGAGGAAGCTCCGAAGCTGCTTCACATTCTGAGGAGGTTCCCACTTCAATATAGCTTCAACTTTCTTAGGGTGCACTTTAATTCCCTCGGCAGAGATGACATGCCCGAGGTACACCACTTCATTAAGCCAGAACTCACACTTGGAAAACTTGGCATAGAACCGATGTTCCCTTAACTTGTCAAGCACGAGGCGGAGATGCTCTGCATGATCTTCTTATGTCTCCGAGAACACCAGAATATCGTCAAGATAAACCAAGACAAACTCATTCTTGAAAGGGGAGAAGATGAAATTCATCATTCTTGAGAAGGTTGGAGGAGCATTCGCAAGACCAAACGACATAACAGTGTACTCGTAAGAGCCAAAACTCGTCCTGAAAGCGGTCTTGGGAATGTCTTCTTCAGGAATGCGGATTTGATGATAACCCATTCGAAGATCCAACTTGGAGAAAACTTTGGCACCCTTCAGTTGTTCAAAGAACTCGTTGATGTTGGGAAGTGGGTACTTGTTTCTCATTGTGTTCTTATTCAATGGCCGATAGTCCACACAAAGATGATCCGTGCCATCCTTCTTCTTGACAAACAAAACTCCACAACCCCATGGAGAAGAACTTGGTCTGATCAGACCCAGACGTTCTTGCTCATCTAGCTGCTTCTTCAACTCTTTCAGCTCTTCGGGGCCAAGTTTATATGGGCGTTTGCAGACCGGTTCAGTTCCAGGCTCGAGATCAATCACGAACTCAACTGGCCGGTGCGGAGGCATTCCTGGCAAATCCTCTGGAAAGACATCTTCATACTCACAAACCACCGGAATTTGAGAAATTGCCGAGATTTCACCCTTCTCATTAAGAGCAAAGAGACGGATTGTGTCATCGCGAGCCGCGAAAATAATCACGTCTTCTGAAGGATGAGTCAGCTTGACTTCTTTTGCTTTGCAATCAATATGAGCCTTATTCATAGCCAGGAAGTCCATGCCCAGAATGAGATCAACGTCAGAATTCCCGAGAACAATTGGAGAAGCCAGAAAAGAATAATTGCCCATCTTGATAGAAACATCTGGAACCACTACATTGGAACTCATCAACTGGCCTGGGGACACAATCCGAAAAGGACTAGGCAGAACTACTGAATTGAAATCATGCTTCCAAGCAAAAGGTTTAGAAATGAATGAATGCGATGCACCAGAATCAAACAATACTTTAGCAGGAAAATCATTAACTGAGAGATTATCCATAATCACATCATTGGCCTGCTCTGCTTCAGCTGCATTCACCATATTCACTCTGACTGACTTGGGATTATGCTTCACCATAGCATTGCCTGAAGGCTTGACAGGAGGAGGAGGCGGAAGATGCCGCTGGTTGCACTTGTTTGCATAGTGGCCCTTCTGACCACACTTGTGACAAGTCACCTGAGAAAGCGGACAAACATTGCCTGGAGGAGGAACAAGAACAGCCTTGGACGCCTGGTTCTTCTGCTGGAACCCTGGGTTGGGTGGGTGGGAAGAACCACGACCACCAAACTGCTTCAGCTGCTGCTGAGGACAGAACGGAAGAGGATTTGGCACCCAATACTTCTGTTTCTTGGGAACAACCTGAGAGCTGGAAGAAGAAGTATATGAATCCCTTAAACGCTTCTTGGAGTTCTCTAACTTGAGCTGAGCTGCTTCCACCTTCAAAGCCATGTTGTAGAACTGATCAAACTCACGAGGCTCTTGAAGGACAAGGCCTGGCAGAAGCTCATCCTTGAGACCACCTCTGAACTAATAGATCATACCCTTATCATCTGGAACATCTTGCTTGTCATAACGAGCTAGATTCTGGAACTCAATGTTGTACTGGTAGACTGACTTGGTTCCCTGCTTCAGGTGCCCGAACTTCTCACGCATCTCCTCGACAAAGCTTGTCGGAATGTAATGAGCCCTGAAGTCACGACGGAAATCGTCCCAAGTAACAACATGATCGCCCCTGGAATCCTTGTACTGTTGCCACGAATCATCTGCCTGACCTTTTAGCTGGAACGATACAAACCTCACAAAGTCCTCCGGCCTGACATTGCTGCACTCAAAATGCTTGCTCATATCATGAAGCCAATCATCAGCATCTAAAGGCTTCTCACAACCGGTGAAAGTCTTGGGATGGTTGGCAAGGAACTGATTGAGAGTCGCAACCTGCAATTGATTCTGAAAATTGCCTTGAAAACCTTGCTGACCCTGCTCCCTTTCTTGCAACAGCCTGAGCAACATCTGAGTGTTCGCATTAGTTGCGGCCATCACAACTTGCCAAGCTTCTGGAGGAGGAGGCGGAGGAGGAGGTGGCGGAGGTGGTGGTGGAACATCAGTCTGCTCCTCACCACGACCCGGATTGTTGCGAGTTGGTGGAGCCATCCCGAAGATGGACAAAACGCATTAGCCTCATTGATAAGATGAAACAAAGCTGAATCAAAAGCTTGAAAGAATTGAACAACACACATAGCCTTCCTACTGAAAAATTAGTAAGAATGCTTCTTTGGATCATCATAACATCATTAGACATAATAAGCTACTTGCAATAACACAACAAGTATTGAGCTAAGCACTTGGAACAAATGTACATGCCCAATACATATGGAGAAGATGATCCTAGATGACTACAAGATTTCCCATATGAACTTTCGAAACTTTCTTGTTTATGCGATTCGGGTTGCGGAATCAGGAACCTGCCCTAGGCAATAAACTGCGACTACATCCGCAACCTTCCACACCATAATTCAAGACATTTCGCAAACTCATCTAATCTCGAATCCTCGAACTCACAACGATACTAAACCATGGTGGTACTCCGGACGCCTCCCCAGTACTGGGTGACTCCGACCTTATCTCACCACGATAAGTATTGAAGCAATTCTGAACATTCTCTGTCCTGAGATATCAAGGAACCTGAATGATAACGATGTGCCAACATTCCTCGGAGCTCCACTCCCCGGAAGAAATCAAGTCAGACGGAAGGCACCAAGACAGAACCCTGTCACATCGGCATCATATAGATTCCAAAATACCCGCGTGATCCTAAAATTTTTTTTGAGCGAGAAGAGGAGTAGAATTAAAATTCCTAAGTCGGAAACCTCACCAGAGCATAGAAGAGGAGTAAAAAGAATCCCACCCTCCGATATAACTAGACTCAAAATAGTTTTACTAGACACAACTCGGCCAAGTTCGAACAAGCAAAGGCTCCTATGGTCGTATGGCTCTGATGCCAACTTGTCACGCCCAAGATGCGCGCCTATCCGTTTAAGGCACGAGGGCCTTGCAAGGGATAGAGGCGCATCTTGCCGTTAGCAAGAATAGTATCATCACAACATACAATACTGAATGATAAGAGTATACAAGTTGGCTTACACTCGCCACATGCTAACTTACAATGTCACTCAAATCATAGCATCAAGTTGAACACAGGGTCCGACTACGGACGAAATCAAACGATAAAAGAAGTTGCAAATGATACTATCAAGCTGTCCCAACGATCACGACCAGGTCCTCTACTCATCCGGATATGGCACATACATCCTGCCTCTCTCCTCATCATACTCCCACTTGAGCTGAGTAAGATCATCCTGCACGAACTCATCTGAACCTGCACCTGAATTATTGTAGTAAACTGTGAGCTACAGAGGACTCAACTATCATGTGCCCGGGTACCAAGACTATTTAAGCTTTAGGAAGGAAGGGTGATGTTTAGTTTGCAGCAGCACTAAGCATTATATGGTGTCTAGTTTACGCAACATGAAATAAATATGAGTGACCTACAAAGAACGATCGAATATGGTATGATCTCTAAGAGATCCTGAACACTTACTTGTGTCAATCATAACCCTACTGTGTTCTCTCTCGATTCATGTTCACGAGCAGAGACGATCACGGTTACTCACACAGCTGATGTGTTTTAATTAGAGTTTACTTCAAGTTTTCTATAACCGGGTGTTAAACAAATATCCAAGTTGCCACATAACCGCGGGCATGGCTTTCCGAAAGATATAACCCTGTAGGGGTGCTCCAACTAGTCCATCACAAATAACCACACTCCGTGGGAATGGCCTCGAACGCGGTTCTCGTGATCATCATAGACAATTCCAATGGAGGCCAACACCTCGAGTAAGCCCAAAGACAGTCAGACTCCTCACGCAAGGCATTAGATCAAGGTAAAACAAATCCAACAAGACCTCCCGACGTGTCGACGAACCCGATAAGAGCCGCGTATCTCAGTATGAGGACATGACGGATAAGATACGCGTACGGAGGCCTGATAGAAATCTCCCAAGTTGCCCTGGGTTGGCCCCGCACAGTGCTCTAGTTTGGACCAACACTCATGAGGAGCACTGGCCCGGGGGTTGATTAAATTATCCACGGGGTTGCAAAGCCCTATGCAAGTTCATTAGTTATTAGCAAATGTAGTACCAAAGTTGGGTCTTGCCAGACAAGTTTTAATCTCAACCGAATAATCAAGGGGGTCCCCATAACAACCCCAAGCGTGTTAGGAGTGCAATATATGGAAAACATAACACCGGTAACAAGGAACTAATGACGGCACGAGTAGAACAAATCACTTAGCAAAATGCCAAGCCTTCCACCAATACCAGATATATATGTGCATTAAATTAAATAACAGAATTTATTGTGATATCCAATCCATGTTATCACATGGAACAACCTGCACCTGCAACTAAGAACGCTATAAGAGGGGCTGAGCAGCGGTAACTTAGCCAATCAACGGTTTGCTGGGATGTGGAGGTTAGAGGCTGTCATGGCAACATGGGGGATGATATCATGTGGTATGAAGCGCAATTGTAATTATAATAACGAGAAACTAGCAAGCAAAGATAGTATTGGGATCCGGGTACGATCATCTTGCCTGGTGGTTCTTCAGCTGAACAAGTAGCGGGATCCTCGTAGTGGTACTCTCCAGGGTCCTCGAACTCAGTTTCGACACTCGTGTCTACCCAAGAGAAACAACAAATAATTAACCAACCAAGGTGCAATGCACAACCAAGATGATGCATGATCCATTGAATGAAGTTTTAAACATGGCAACCCAATTCCATTCAAGTTTCATATGCAAAGTTGGTATATTAATGAACCTGGACAGAACCTCATGTTAAGTTGTTTAGACATGCATGAACATGTAAAATATGGATGCATCATGCAAAATCGATGGAAATGCATATAAAGATCGCGAGAAACGGAGCTACGATTCTCAAGATATGCTCACGACAAGGTACGAAGGCAAAACACAAGACCACCAAATACCTGGGCTAATTATTGGCATTACAAGGTAGCCACTGGATAGGTGATAAAAAAATCACAATAGACTCAAGAATCACTCAATTCCATGGAGTATAGCTCCCACAACACACAAAACAACATAACACTCAACCTGCCACAAAACAGCAACATAGCAATTTGAAAAGCTCACAACTAGAGCTACACGCACCCTACAGCCACAAACAGGACATGAACATAAACTACACCACACGCACACCAATTCATCCAACTATGCAATCAGCAAAATAGCTACACCTAACTATGCATGGAGCTGTCAAGTAGGCATGATGAAACAGGTTTTTAGGGACTTAGTGAAAATTCCAGTTTTTCTGGAATCTGGGTTAACAAAGTAGCAAGTTAGCAGCACTGGTTAAATATGCTAGAAAGCACGAAATGGCATGAAAGTTAACAGGATGGTAGATGACAATATCTATTACAAATACCTAACACTGAACATGGTCAAATTCACAACACATCACTAGCTACACCCCACTCTACATGGCAAAACAATAACAACAGATTCTCCAGACTTGGCCATTTATAGAGCAGGTTGGCAGAAACAGAAAGTAGTCAACTTAACAGCATGGTTCCCACTTATCTAGGGACTTAACATGGTTAATAAAAATACTGGGGCATTGCCAACAACTTTAACAAACAACTTCATGTTGGCAAGAACTTGAAAGCATGCATAGATTAATTCACATGAAAACGACAAAAGGGCATTACAGCATAGAAATGCAGTTTTGTCAAGTTGCCCCAAAGTCAAATATGACTTCACAGGTGCATTCCTGGGTTGAAACTACCCCAAATGCATTACTCATACCCCTATACTTGTTTGGAGCAAGTAGGAGTAAACCTAGGTCGAAATTTGACCTATAAGGTATGGGTGACTTATGTCACTTATGCATATGCAAGAAATGGACCCTGAATCTACACATACATACATACATACATACACACACACAAGTAAAGAAAAGAAAGAAAGAAAATAAAAAGAAGGCAAAAAGGGGGAGAAGGGGGAATCGAACCCCAGACCCCCTGCACTCAGCGCACACAACCTACCACTGCGCTACGGCGCCGATTTCTACGAGAAGGGGGACTCCAACCTCTAATACACACGCACACACGCTACCACTGATGAAACTGAAGAAACAGAGCACAGCGGCGGCGACAGAGCAAACGGCAGCACGATTCCGGCGAACACAGGGGGTCTCCGGCGACGCGGATGGGCGGAATCGAAAGAGGGACCTACGGGCGCTCCATCCCGCACCTTGCCTCGCGACGAGGGGGACCAGAGGCATGCCCAATCATGGAGCTTTCTAGCGGCGGCGACGGCACTACAACGAGATGGAGGGCACGCGACAGGGCTACCGGAGGCTCACCGAGGGCGGATGACGGCGACATGGGCTCGACGGAGGGGGGGAAGAGCTTGGGGACGCGACGGCGACGGAGGGGACGCAGGGGAAGAAGACGACGGCGGGACCTCACTGCTGCAGACGACAGCGACGACGGGGCGTCGCTGCAGAGGTGCGGTGATGACGAGCTTCCTCTCACTGACTTACCTGACGCCCTCTCTGAACCCACGACAAAGGAAGAACAGAGGGGAAGAAGGAGGAGGAGGAAGAAGGAGGAGATGGCGGCAGCGAGGGAGAAGGAAGAGGGAACCCTAGCGCGGGGCACGGACGCCAAGGCTTAAATAGGGGCCTCGACGTGCGTGCTAACGGCGACGGACAGCGACGCTCGCTGCTCTCGTGTTCGCACACGCACACACACAACCTGACGGGGAAGAAACGGGGAGCAGGTGGCCGTCACTGTGGCTATGGGCTGGGCCTCGGCCCACCTGCTCCCTCTCTCCTAGGCTAAAGCGAGAAAAGGGGTTTCCCTATTAAAATAAACAGGCACAAAAAAATAAAAACCCCAGAGCAATAAAAGGAGTTTTAAAGTGAAACGAAAATAGTTTTGAGAAGGGAAAATAAGCCCTCTTTTATAAAAATGTCAAATGGAATTATTTAACAAGTTAGTTTTTTATTATTTTATTAAAAAAAATCAGCCCTTGTTTAATAGCTTTTCAAAAACCAAACACACCCAAATAACTAAAGAACCACTCCCAATATTCATATCAACATTAGGGCCACCTCATGGACATTTTTAAAAGATCTTAAAAACAACTTAATTCTGCCAAGTAATCATCTAGGGAATAAAAGCAAAGGGATGGGTTTTTTATAGAGAAGGAAGAGAAGGAAGTCGAAGAGGGAGAGATGCACACAAGCAATCCACCACTCTCAAGCCAAAACAACACAAGGCACACTCCAAGCCACATGATCCAATACTAGACCCACAAACACAAGCAAAACATAAAAGGCATGATGATGAAATGATGGATGCCATGATGCATGAATGAATGAATGCAAGAACAACACATGAATGACAAGGAGCAAACCATCTCATAGCTCATGACACATGGTTCATACATATGGATTACATGCCAAATAAGGTAGGGACGGCACTAGGGATGTCACAGATGGGCACCAATAGTGGCTCAGAGGAACCTTTTGGAAGACCATATTTTGATCATCTAGTTTTCAAACACCCTGAAGTGTGGGGACTTCAACGTAGGCGATCAAATCTTGTGGGGAACGTGTGCAAAACTCTCTAGAGTACCAAACCTAATCGATTAGCCATGTCCACGGTCATGGACAACTTGAGCCAAAGGAACTGAAACTATCAGGAATTCTCAACACAATAAATGTTAATGATGTGGGTGTTATTGTGAACTTGGGTATGAGAATTGATTGTTGGAACCATCTCATTAAACAACCAACATTGTAGTAATTTTTGCTTTTGCCCCTCTGTTGTTGTAGGAAAAAATTGCTTTATGCAAAATTTAAACTTACAACCCCACTTGCCATATATGCCTATAGTATAGATGATATTTTCACCTCTCTATTGTGACTTGCTGGCATGTTCAACATGCTGACCTACATAGCTGCAATATCTTATGTTGCATATACTCTTCTACGACGAGAAAGAATAGGATTCAGGGTTACAGTCTACACTCAACCTGCCGTTGGTGTTTATTGGGGCTCCACTCCCGTTGACTGTTTTCGCTGAGATTTTGAGGTATATATCAGATTTACGTTATTACATGTGATTGCAGTTTGATTAATACATTGATGTACTATCTGTGCCAACATATTGATCTAGGGATGGCACAGAACACACATAGGCTTGACTCATTTTGAGTCGGGACGCTACAACAATGTATAGATCACCTCTATGAAACTGGTGAAGACTATGCTATGATTGTCTTGATGAAACACTTGGCAATCAACTTTAGTAAATAACACATTGAAACCGAGGTCATCTAGTCTATATATGGAAAGAAGATTGTAGATAAGGGATTCAACAAGCATGCCAATTTTTTGAATAGAACTATTATGAGATACGGCAACCTTACCAAGACCGAGTACCTTTCCCTTGGAGTTGTATCCAAAAGTCACATACCTACATGGTCCACGGTTTGGTGTAATCTCCTAAAACATATCTCTATCTCCGGTCATGTGATCGGTGCATTCACTATCGATAATCCACTCTTTTCCTCCCAACAAGTAGCCTTCAAAGTTAGCCATGAGACTTAGACTCTTCATAGTCTTCTCACATTCGATGTCAAACTTCTCATCATAGTAGCCATGTTCCACATTGTCATCGTCAAGTGGAGTATCCTCATCACAAAAATCAAGAGTTTCGTTAGAATTGCGACCATGATAATATTCAAGTTTATGAATGTGAATGGCTTCAACAGTGATGTTGTTGATAGTAATGCCATTTACTTTAGAACACCTGAGATCACTAAGCTCAAACAAGTATTTATGAAAGATTGTATCACTAGGCTTTAGTTATTGAAAGACAATTGTTTGATGGAGAATGACATCAATATTTCTAAAAGAGTAGTTTGGATATCTTTTCTCCAAGTCATTCCATAAAGTATAAGCACACTCAAAAATTTCATTTGATCAAAACATAATTCTTGGTAATCCTCTGATAATAAGATTAACATCTCTAAGATTACGAAGCATATCAATTTCTTCCTCATGTGAAGCATGTATGGGATCAATGGGAGTCACATAGGGATTGTTAGCATACTTTCTCGAATGAAATTCATTCAATAGATCGAGCATTTAATTTTTCCAATGACTATAGTACTCCCCATTGAGAATATGCACTCTACAACTGAGACTCCCCAAACTAGACACATCCATGTTCCTCCAATGGTGGTAAAACCAAGGATATGGAGACCAAAGCTCTGATACCAACTGATGGATCACTAGAAGAGGCGTCTAGAGGGGGGGGGGGTGAATACACTACTTGGAAAAAAGCTGGCATTTTCCCAATTATATTGGTTGGCAAGTTTTAGCAATTCTAGCAAGTCTAGCACACCTTACACATGCAAGTCATCAATTACAACAGCAAAAAGTAAGACACACACATGAAAGTAAGGAGTAGAGATAGGAAGACCAAACGCAATGTAACGAACCGACCTGAAAGGTCGAATCTCCGGTGTTTCTCTACCATCCCAAGATCATGCTGGTACACACACGGTACATCAATGTATATATCAAAGTGAAATCACACAGCTTTAATAATCGAAAAATCTCATATCGAGTCCTTTATTACAATAAGAATTACAATAAAGTGGTTGAAGGCCAACTCATGAGAATAACTAATCTTGCGGAAGCTTCAAAGGTAGTTGAGTCCATCTGACTCCAAGGGCATATCACCGAGCGTAGAGCGTATCCTCACTCCTGGTCGGAAAAGTACTCTGCAACATGATACGTTGCAGCCGTGTAGGTCATCATATTGAATATGCCGGCAATGTCACAAAAGAGGGGCTAAAGTAATCATCTAGCCTATATGCATATATGGCAGGTGGGGTAGTAAGTTTTCGCATAAAGCCAATTTTTTTCCTACAACAAGAGAGGGCAGAAAATTATTACTACAATGTTGGTTGATTAATGAGATGGTTCCACCAACCAATTCTCATACCCAAGTTGTCATTTAAAAACCCACGTCAATACAATTAATTGTGTCATTTCAAAACTGTCCATGACCGTGGACACGGCTAATCGATTAGGTTTGGGTACTCTGTAGAGTTTTGCACACGTTCCCCACAAGATTTGATCGCCTCCGTTGGATTTCTTGCACTTCAGGGTGTTTGAGAAACGGATGACAGAAACATGGTCTTGTAAAGGGTTTCCCCGAGACTCTGTCGGTGCCCATCCTTTCCTACCATTCTTCTACATCTCATAGCACCGCCTGTCCGGGGTCACCACGATATCCAACCAAGACAGAGCCCATAATGGCT
This sequence comes from Hordeum marinum, assembly GCA_022496015.1. Taxonomy (NCBI): domain Eukaryota; kingdom Viridiplantae; phylum Streptophyta; class Magnoliopsida; order Poales; family Poaceae; genus Hordeum; species Hordeum marinum. The sequence continues at coordinate 229,737,429 of CM039673.1, forward strand.
TGTGGCTGTGCAGGTAAGCCTTGGGTCTTGAAGCATCCATGCATCTCTTTGTGCCTGGGTGGACCTTTCCGCATGAATACTGACACTTCTCCAGCAACATCTAGGCTAACCACTGGTTTCTCCAGGGCGCCGTTCAACCATCATCCACCCAGAGGTATGTTGAAAACTCGGAGTCTCGAAGTCTAGATCATCTTGTAGGTCTTGAAATTATTAACTCACAACTCTCATGAATCACACAACCAACCCCGTCTACTAATAGCATAGCAAAATTAAATCAACGTTTCCCGGGGCCAATGTGTCAAAGGTTTGAGGGGTGCCTACCACATGATACTACATCAAGTAACCAAGTTTCCAAATTACCTACTTTGCATGCAATTGGGGAGATGGTAGAACTAATGCAATAAAACATGGGTAACCATGATCAAAGTGACTTGCCTTGCTGACGATCCTCGTACTCAAGTGACTCTAGATAACAAGCTTCGCACTTCGGATGATCTAACGAATCAAACAAAACACACAATAGGCAACCACAGTACAATTCACACAATAGCAAGGTAAACAAATACTTCAACAAACAATAGCACAATCAAAAGGAAGAATCACTCAAAGTATAAGACTAAAATTTTTGGTGTCAAATCTCTACTAAGACATAACAAGTCAAAATTTTGTTTTGAACAACTAGGCATTTAGATAACAGAAAAGTAAATACAAAATTTTATTAGAAAATATAAAGTATTTCATTATAAAAATTTTGTGCAAAAAGAGTTACTACAAAGCTTTTTTCTAAACAATACTAAAGGTGAAAATAAGATGTACCTATTCAAACTAGAGCACAAAAAAAATTAAAAAATATATTTTTATTAACATAAAATAATACACCTAATGTTGAAACAACAGAACCTAATGAAATCTAAAAACAAAAGTTAAACTAAATCAGGTTCAAACTAAACTAAAATCAAACTAACTAAACTCTATTAAGAACTAAACAGATTCTGTTTTTGTTAAAAACACTAACCAAATTTATCCTAAAAATTCTCAAACTTTGTGGGATGATAGGTCTAACTAATACAAACCAGTGGCAAAAAGATTCACTCAAAAATATTTTTTAAAACTGTAGTTATACAAATTTTAGTAATTGAAGCAAATTTGGTTAGATTCAAATTCTAAAGTTCAAATTTGAAATCTAGGACATCAGGATGAAACTGCATGAAATTTGTGACCTAATGAAAAAAGAATCAATTAAAAACACTAATTATTTTAAAAAATATAACCAAAATAAAATTAGAACACATTCTGTTTTCTAAAACAGAAACAGAAAAAGAAAAAAAATATCGATCGGTTAGGGGCTACGTGGCATGCTGTGACTGACCGAGGCCGTGTGCGTGCGAGGTGTTTGTGGCGGATGACTGAAACGTAAAAGAAAATTGTTCGCCGTTTAAATCTTCTAATCAGGCGCGTTGGATCTAGATCTGACGGTTGTGGGTGGAAGTGCGGCTTACAGAGCAGGGGGGTCGGAGTTCCGGCGAGGTTTATGGCGGTCGGACATCGGAGGTGCTCGGGGCTGGTGCTGCGGTGGTCGAGGGCGGCGTCCTAAGTGCTTAGGCGATGGCGGCGAAGCTCCGGCGTCGATTGGTGGCGTCGGACGGGGCTGGGGACGACGGAGGCGACGACCTCGTGCTCGGAGAGCTTCGGTCGTCGATCGAACTCCGGCGAGGTGGACGGTGGCATTCTGGCGAGGGTAGAGGGGGGGCTCGGGATGGAACGGAGAGCGGAGAGGCGGGGGCTCTTTATAGGCTAGGTGCGGGGTCGGGAGAGGGAGAGAGGAGAGGGGTCAGCGGGGTGAAGATCACCGGCGACGTCGGGGGCGAGGGGAAGGGGATGAGCGCGGGGATGGCGCTGTCAGACGGTGGATCCCGTGCGTCAGTGAGAGAGGGGGCGGTGTTTGCACGTCGGTGGCCGATCCGAAATGAATTCGGGGTTTAAATGGCTGTGGGCCGGCCTGTTTGCTAATTAAAACATTTAAATACGTTTCCTTTTCTATTTTCCAGAACGTTTAAAATCCTTTAATGCATTCAAATGATTTCCAAACATAGGGAATATATATATCAAAATGATTAGGGAAAAAATGCTATTTAATGAACATTTTTTCTCTGTCAAAATGAATACTTTAAAAATTATTTTTCAGAAAATACCTAATTGATTTTAAATTCTTTTGAGATAAACTTTCAAATAACCCCCTGGTTTTAGTGCTCAAATATTTCACCAAGATGCTCCTGGTGTGGAGTGTCATGTTACTCCTCTCTTTTTATGAATATTTCCAGGGATTTTCAAATAAATGAAACAAGTAAATGGAGAAAAGGAAAGGGCCTTTTAGAAATCCAAAAGAAGAACTTCAACAATTCATTTCATTCAAACAAAGTGACGATGATGCATAGCTATATTTCATAACATTCAAAAATGATATTTTGGGATGTTACAAACCTACCCACCTTAAGATGAATCTCGCCCTCGAGATTCGGGTTGGCTAGAAAATAGGTGCGGTTGGTCTCTACGAAAATCTTCTTCGCGTTCCCAGGTGGCTTCTTCCTCGGTGTGGTGACTCCACAGAACCTTACAGAACTTGATGATCTTGCTACGGGTAACTCTGGTGGTAGTCTCGAGGATTCTAACAGGCTTCTCCTCATAGGTCAGGTCACTGTCAAGTTGTATGGCCTCTAGGGGCATTGTGTCTCTCAAAGGAATATCATCCATCTCAGAGTGGCATTTCTTCAGCTGGGAAACATGGAAAACATCATGAACTTTGGACAGTCCTTCCGACAATTCCATCTTGTATGCAACTTTGCCGCTACATTCAAGAATTTGGTAGGGGCCTATGAATATGGGTGCTAACTTTCCTTTAACACCAAACCTCTTGATTCCTTGAAGTGGGGACACACGAAGATATGCTCGGTCTCCCACTTCATACGTCACCTCCTTGTGTTTGCTATCAACATAGCTTTTCTGCCTGGATTGTGCTATCTTGAGCCGGTCTCGAATCAGTTTGACCTTTTCTTCAGAATCTCGGATAAGATCGGGACCAAAAAGTTGTCGGTCACCAACGCCATCCCACATCAATGGTGTTCTGCACCTCCTTCCATATAAAGCTTCAAAAGGGGCCATCTTCAGACTCGTTTGATAACTGTTGTTGTACGAGAATTCTGCGTAAGGTAAGTTGTCATCCCAACTAGACCCATAATCTAGGGCACAAGCTCTCAACATGTCCTCTAGAATCTGATTGACTCGCTCGGTCTGTCTCGGTCTGCGGATGAAAAGTTGTACTGAATTCCAGCCTTGTACCCAAAGTTTCATGTAATTGATGCCAAAACTTTGAGGTAAATTGTGTTCCTCTATCTGACACGATACTCCTCGGAACTCCATGCAGACATATGATCCTGGTCATATATATCTTGGCTAACTTAGCACTGGTATAGGTGTTCTTCACTGGAATGAAATGAGTTACCTTGGTCAAGCGATCGACCACTACCTAGATGGAATCATAACCTGAATGGGTCCTAGGTAATCCTATGATGAAGTCCATACCAAGCTTATCCCATTTCCACTCGGGTATCAGCAAAGGTTGGAGTAACCCTGCTGGTTTCTGATGTTCTGTCTTTACTCACTGACAAACATCACATACCGCAACGTGTTCGGCAATATCCTTCTTCATACCTGTCCACCAGTAACTTTCCTTCAAATCCAGGTACATCTTGGTGTTGCCTGAGTGTATCGAGTATGGTGAATCATGGGCTTCTTGAAGTATCAACTTCCTGAGCTCTGGGTCATTGGGCACATAGATTCGTTTTTCAAACCATAGAGTACCTTGTTCATCTTTACGAAAGTCTATAGCTTTTCCATCCTTCATTCTCTACTTTATATCAGCTATCTCCTTGTCTGATTTCTGGGCTTCACGTATTCTTTCGGTCAAGGTGGGTTGGATCTCTAGTGTGGCAACATATCCTTTTGGAACTATCTCTAGCCGAAACTCTCTGAGATCATCGGTTAACTCCTAGGGTAATCCTCCAGCTATGAGTGTGTTCACATAACTCTTCCGACTCAAAGCATCTGCTACAACATTTGCCTTTCCTTGATGGTAATGTAGTCTCATGTCATAGTCCATGATTAACTCTAACCATCTCCTCTGTCTGAGGTTCAACTCCTTCTGTGTGAAGATATACTTCACGCTTTTATGATCAGTGTAAACATCACAACTATTTCCGATAAGGAAATGTCTCCAGGTCTTGAGTGCGTGCACTACGGCCGCTAGTTCCAAATCTTGGGTGGCATAATTCAACTCATGGGGTCGTAGCTGTCTGGATGCATAGGCTACAACTTTTCCTTCCTGCATGAGTACTCCTCCAAGTCCTTGACGTGATGCGTCACAATAAACCTGGAAGTCCTTCCGAATGTTTGGCAGTATCAATATTGGGTTGTGACCAAACGTTTCTTCAACTCCTGGAAACTGGCCTCACATTCCTTAGTCCAGATATGCTTAGACTCTTTCTTCAACAATTCCGTCATGATTTTGGCAATCTTTGAGAAATTCTCAATGAATCTCCGGTAATATTCAGCAAGTCCGAGAAAACTGTGGATCTCCTTAACTGAGGTGGGTGACTTCCACTCAGTGACTGCTTCAACCTTAGCGGGGTCTACTGCTATTCCTTCTCCGGAAATAATTTGTCCAAGGAATCCGACTTCCGTCAGCCAGAATTCACATTTACTGAACTTGGCATATAACTGATGCTCTCTAAGCTTCTCCAGAACTAAACGCAAGTGTTCCTTGTGTTCTTCCTCGCTCTTGGAGAAGATCAAAATGTCATCGATGAACACTACGACAAACTTGTCCATGTATTCCATAAACACCTTGTTCATCATATTCATGAAGTAGGCAGGAGCATTAGTCAAACCAAAGGACATGACCGTATACTCATATATGCCATACCTAGTGGTGAAGGCTGTTTTGGGTATATCCTGTTCACGAATTTTCAGTTGGTGATACCCTGATCGAAGATCGATCTTGGAGAATACTTTGGCTCCTACTAGCTGATCAAACAAGTCATTAATCATCAGCAGAGGGTACTTGTTCTTGATAGTCACCTCGTTTAATGCACGATAATCGACTACCATCCTCAAGGTTTTATCTTTCTTCTCCACCAAAAGAACTGGGGCTCCCCAAGGTGAAGAACTTGGGCGAATATATCCCTTATCCAATAACTCCTTAATCTGCTTCTTGATTTCTACTAAATCATTTGCGGGCATCCGATAGGGTCTCTTGGAAATTGGGGTGGTTCCTGGTAGTAACTCTATCAGAAACTCAATCTCTCTATCTGGTGGCATGCCTGGTAATTCCTCCGGGAATACATCTGGAATGTCTTGTACCACCGGCACTTCCTCCTGAATAACTCTTGTGAGGGAATTTAGCTGACCACTCATCCGTGTGCATCGGGATACATACTTAATCCTCTTGTTCTCTGGGGGTGAGTGAAATAGACCTACTGGGCAATCAAGATTTCCTTCATACTTGGTTATCCAATCCATGCCTAGGATTACATCCAATCCCTGGGATTCTAATACAATGAGGTCGGTAGGAAAAACATGGTTTCCTATGTGGAGTTTCAAGGCGTGGCATCCTATCCCTGCCATCATCATACCTCCTGGGGAATTGACCTTAATGGGCTGACCAAGGGTTTTGGTGGGCAAACCATACTTTTCCACAACTACCCATGATATGAATGAGTGGGTTGCACCAGAATCAAAAAGTACCATAACTGGACGTGAATGCAATAAAAACTTACCAACCACAGTCTCGGGCTGATCATAGACTTCTTCCACATCAAGCTGGTTCACCTGAGCACGAGGAAAAGGATTTGTCTTCTTAGCTGCGGAGTTGCCGTTGTTGTTGCCGTTTCCATTTCCTTGCTTGCTCTGAGGGCATTCAGTGGCATAGTGCCTTGTCTTCTGGCACTTGAAACAGGTGATATGATTCAGATCCTTCTGAGCTGGAGCAGAACGGGGCTGGTTGCCATTCCCATTTACGTTGCCATTCTTGAAGTTGCCACTGTTGGGACGATTATTCCCATTTCCTCCATGGTTGTGGCCTTCATGGTTGTGCATGTGATGAGTGTGTCCTCCATACTTACCGGTCCCTGATCCAGTATTCCCTGAGTATGGGGAGTAGCGGGGCTTCTATTGAGCTCCAGAGTGAGATTTCCCTTGTCCATACTTCCTCTTGCGGTTTTCGATTTGCTGCTGCTTCCCCTCCAAGATGAGGGCCTTGTCTACCAGCTCCTGGTAGTTGCTGAAAGTAGCCACCATCAGCTGCACGCTCAACTCATCGTTGAGTCCTTCCAAGAACTTCTCTTGTTTGGCTGCATCATCGGCCACATCTCCTGGTGCATAACGAGCCAACGTGTTGAAATCATCCACATACTGGGCCACGGAATGGTTCCCCTAGTGTAAGTTGTGAAACTCACGCTTCTTCAGACTCATGGCTCCAGTTGAGACATGAGCGGTGCGGAAAGCTAGCTTGAACTGCTCCCATGTCACACCAGCAATGGGGTACGTGGTGGTGTAGTTCTCCCACCATGAAGCTGCTAGTCCCTCCAGTTGATGGGCGGAAAAGCGCACCTTTTCAGCCTTAGTGCATCCAACGGTGGTGAGTTTCCTCTCCATCTTGCGGAGCCAATCATCTGCCACAATGGGCTCAGTGCTGCTGGAGAAAGTTGGTGGATTCAGCCTCAGAAAACGAGTGAGGTTGTCGCCTTGAGGTGGAGGGTGGTTGTTGTGGTTGTTGGTCTGGTTCTGAATCAATAGCTGTATCAGGGTGTTCTGCTGCTGGAGAAGTTGTGTGAGTTCCGGCGGGAAAGTGAAGTCGGGCTCACGTCACGGAGGCATCCTGCTGTTTTCAGAGGGGTGAGAATTAGAATAGAACAAGGACCTAAAAGGAAATTTCACTACCCATGTGCAGTGCAACAAACATATCACACCAAACACTCATTCATTTATTCAACTCAAGGTTCAAACATCGAGATACAAATCTCCAAATCAAACTAAGCATCGACCTACGCTTTAACGACGAAAATAAAGATACATGGGGGCATAACTAAAGTTCTCCTCAAAAGTACATGGTGAAGTGGCCTCCTCCGGTGACGCCTTCCTCATAGTCATCATCGTTGCTGATCAAGGGAGCCATGTCTCCTTCTGGATGAAGATTTTCCCCCATGTCCAACTGTTCCTCCAGAGTTGCAATGAGAGTGTTCAGCTTATCGATCCACTCTAAGAAATCCTTCACTTCATAATCATGCTCGTACTTGGCTTCCCGTAGGTCAACTTTGAGGTCAATCTCGCGGTTCATCAGCCTCTTGATCGTCTTCGTGTCGGCACATACCCGAAGCTCCAAGGTCCTAATGTGCGTCTCCAAAGTCTGGATATAGGAAATGGTGGTGTCTTTAGTGGGAGTGGTTATGATATTTCCATTGGCATCCCTGCGACAAACCACGCTGAGTCCTGGTGAAATGGGTCCACCCCTGTATTCCTCCTGAATACGTCCAAGGGCACGGTGAATTGCCATGTCTCTCCCAAGAATCCAGCTGGGTGCCACAAACTTGAAGTCGATGGGTTCCTTACGATTTCCAAAGGTCTTTCCGGGGATGTGCACCTCGATCCTGTAGTGACCGTCTTGTGGAGAAGACATGATAGGAGTCCCAGTGATGATTGGCAAAGAAATCCTTACGTCCCTAACGATCTTTACCAGCTCCTTGCCAAAGGGCATCGTCGCGTCAGGCTGACAAAACTCCGTGATCAAAACTGGGATGAAGGTGGCCATCTATAAATTTTGAAATGAATCAGAGGGAAGTCAGAAATGAGTAGATGAGAGTATAAGAATTTTAAAGACAAAAGAGAAATAAATCCTAAGGCTTTTCCAATCCTAGAGGTTACATCCTACGGTCAGCGTGTGCTCTGATACCATTTCTGTAACGACTCGACCTGAAAGGTCGAATCTCTGGTGTTTCTGTACCATCCCAAGATCATGCTAGTACACACACGATACATCAATGTATATATCAAAGTGAAATCACAGAGCTTTAATAATCTAAAAATCTCATATCGAGTCCTTTATTACAATAACATTTACAATAAAGTGGTTGAAGGCCAACTCATGAGCATAAATAATCTTGCGGAAGCTTCGAAGGTAGTTGAGTCCATCTGACTCCAAGGGCATCTCACCGAGCATAGAGCGTATCCTCACTCTTGGTCGGAAAAGTACTCTGCAACATGATATGTTGCAGCCGTGTAGGTCAGCATATTGAATATGCCGGCAATGTCACAAAAGAGGGGGTAAAGTAATCATCTAGTCTATATGCATATATGGCAGGTGGGGTAGTAAGTTTTTGCATAAAGCCAATTTTTTCCTACAACAAGAGAGGGCAGAAAATTATTACTACAATGTTGGTTGATTAATGAGATGGTTCCAGCAACCAATTCTCATACCCAAGTTGTCATTTAAAAACCCACATCAATACAATTAATTGTGTTGAGAGTTCAAGATAGTTCAGTTCCTTTGGCTCAAACTGTCCATGACCGTGGACATAGCTAATCGATTAGGTTTGGGTACTCTGCAGAGTTTTACACACGTTCCCCACAAGATTTGATCGCCTCCCTTGGATTTCTCGCACTTCAGGGTGTTTGAGAAACGGATGACCAAAACATGGTCATCTAAAGGGTTTCCCCGAGACTCTGTCGGTGCCCATCCTTTCCTACCGTTCTTCTACATCTCGTAGCACCGCCTGTCCAGGGTCACCACGATATCAACCAAGCCAGAGCCCATAATGGCTTGTGGCTATGCAGGTAAGCCTTGGGTCTTGAAGCATCCATCCATCTCTTTGTGCCTGGGTGGACCTTTCCGCATGAATACTGGCACTTCTCCAACAACATCTAGGCTAACCACTAGTTTCCCCAGGGTGCCGTTCAACCATCATGCACCTAGAGGTATGTTGAAAACTCGGAGTCTCTAAGTCTTGATCATCTTGTAGGTCTTGAAATTATTAACTCACAACTCTCATGAATCACACAACCAACCCCGTCTACTAATAGCATAGCAAAATTAAATCAACGTTTCCCAGGGCCAATGTGTCAAAGGGTTAAGGGGTGCCTACCACATGATACTACATCAAGTAACCAAGTTTCCAAATAACGTACTTTGCATGCAATTGGGGAGATGGTAGAACTAATGCAATAAAACATGGGTAGTCATGATCAAAGTGACTTGCCTTGCTGATGATCCTCGTACTCAAGTGTCTCTAGATAACAAGCTTCCCACTCCAGATGATCTAACGAATCAAACAAAACACACAATAATTAATCATAGTACAAATCACACAACAGCAAGGTAAACAAATACTTCAACAAATAATAGCACAATCAAAAGGAAGAATCACTCAAAGTATAAGACTCTAAAATTTTTGGTGTCAAATCTCTACTAAGACATAACAAGTCAATTTTTTTTGAACAACTAGGCATTTAGATAACAGAAAAGTAAATACAAAATTTTATTAGAAAACATAAAGTATTTCATTATAAAATTTTTGTGCAAAAAGAGTTACTACAAAACTTTTTTCTAAACAATACTAAAGGTGAAAATAAGATGTACCTATTCAAACTAGAGCACAAAAAAATTAAAAAAATATTTTTATTAACAGAAAATAATACAACTAATGTTGAAACAACAGAACCTAATGAAATCTAAAAACAAAATTTAAATTAAATCAAGTTCAAACTAAACTAAAATCAAACTAACTAAACTCTATTAAGAACTAAACAGATTCTGTTTTTGTTAAAAACACTAACCAAATTTATCCTAAAAATTCTCAAACTTTGTCGGATGATAGGCCTAACTAATACAAACCAGTGGCAAAAAGATTCACTCAAAAATATATTTTTAAACTCTAGTTATACATATTTTAGTAATTGAAGCAAATTTGGTTAGATTCCAATTCTATAGTTCAAATTTGAAATCTAGGACTTCATGATGAAACTACATGAAATTTGTGACCTAATGCAAAAAGAATCAATTAAAAACACTAATTAGTTTAAAATATATAACAAAAATAAAATCAGAACACATTCTCTTTTCTAAACAGAAAAAGAAAAAGAAAAAAAATCGATCGGTTAGGGGCTACGTGGAATGCTGTGATTGGCCGAGGCCGTGTGCATGCGAGGTGTTGCGGCGGACGACCGAAAAGTAAAAGAAAATGGTTCACTGCTTAAATCTTCTAATCAGGCGCGTTGGATCTAGATCTGACGGTTGTGGGTGGAATTGCAGCTTACAGAGGAGGTGGGTCGGAGTTCCGGCGAGGTCGACGGCGGCCGGACGTCGGAGGTGCTTGGAGCTGGTGCTGAGGTGGTCGAGGGCGGCGTCCAAAGTGCTCAGGCGACATCGGCGAAGCTCCGGCGTTGATTGGTGGCGTCGGACGGGGCTGGGGACGACGGAGGCGACGACCTCGTGCTCGGAGAGCTTCGGTCGTCGACCGAACTCCGGCGAGGTGGACGGTGGTATTCTGGCGAGGGCAGATGGGGGCTCAGGGAGGAACGGAGAGCGGAGAGGCAGGGGCTCTTCATAGGCTAGGTGTGGGTTCGGGAGAGGGAGAGAGGAGAGAGATCAGCAGGGTCGGGATCGCCGGCGACGTCGGGGGCGAGGGGAAGGGGATGAGCGTGGGGATGGCGCTGTCGGACGGTGGGTCCCGCGTGTCAGTGAGAGAGGGTGCGGTGTTTGCACGTCGGTGGCCGATCCGAAATGAATTCGGGGTTTAAATGGCTGTGGGCCGACCTGTTTGCTAATTCAAACGTTTAAATACGTTTCCTTTTCTATTGTGTAGAACGTTTAAAATCCTTTAATGCATTCAAATCGTTTCCAAACATAGGGAATATATATATGAAAATGATCAGGGTAATAAATGCTATTTAATGAACATTTTTCCTCTATCAAAATGAATACTTTTAGAAAATATTTTTCAGAAAATACCTAATTGATTTTAAATTCTTTTGAGATAAACTTTCAAATAACCCCCTGGTTTTATTGCTCAAATATTTCACCAAGATGCTCCTGGTGTGGAGTGTCATGTTACTCCTCTCTTTTTATGAATATTTCCAAGGATTTTCAAATAAATGAAACAAGTAAATGGAGAAAAGGAAAGGGCCTGTTAGAAATCCAAAAGAAGAACTTCAACAATTCATTTCATTCAAACAAAGTGATGATGATGCATAGCTATATTTCATAACATTCGAAAATGAAATTTTGGGCTGTTACATGCAATTAGAGACACAAATATTTTTCCTGTGGTTCCAATAGGTGGTGCTATCATACATCCACGTTGATGGAGACTTCAATCCACGGAGGGTAACGGTCGTAAGAGTCCATGGGGAGCTCCACCCATAAGGGTCCACAAAGTATCAACCTTGTCTATTCCACCATGGCGTACGTCCATGAAGGACTAGCCTCACTCGATGTAGATCTTCACGAAGTAGGCTATCTCCTTGCCCTTACAAACTTCTTGGTTCAACTCCACACAAATTCGAAAGCTCCCAAGCGACACCTAACCAATCTAGGAGACACCACTCTCCAAAAGGTAATAGATATGGTAAGTACGATGAACTCCTTGCTCTTGTGCTTCCAAAGATAGTCTCCTCAGCACTTAATCACTCTATCACAGATTTGGCTTGGTAGAAGAGGTTGATTGGGTGGAAAGCAACTTGGGGAGGCTAGAAATCAAGATTCATATGGTTGGAGTGGAATATCTTGATATCAACACATGAGTAGGTGGTTCTCTCTCAGAAAATGAGTGGGGCAAGTGTTGATCTATTCCGAGTGCTTCCTGTACAAGTGAGAGGCAGGTGGAGGGGAATATATAGGCATCTCCAAAAGTCTAACCATTACAACATTATTTCCCAACTCGGTGAAACCGAAGCAAAAACTCGGTTCCACCGACTACTACAAAATGTGGCAAGTTTTGGCGTTTTGGTGAGACCGATATATAAATCTCGGTGGGTCTAATTTTGGCTGGCCTACTCAGTTTCAACTTTCGGTGGCACCAATTCCTAAAACTCAGAAATTCCGATTTTCACAAATGGGACAATAGAAAGTTTGCCACTGATTTGATTGCACCGAAACGAGACTTGGTAGCATTGAGATGCTAGGGATTGTCTTTGGATCTGTCTAAGGTAAAACTCGGTAGGGCCGAATGGAAAAAGTTGGTGGCACCGAATTTGGACTTTAGGGTTCGGACAAAATAGTTGTGGGAGAATTTCATGAGTATTTTTGGTGGCTAATCTCTATGGACTCAAATGTGATCTCTCACAAAATTGCAAAATGTAGAGTCTTGAAGCTTGATGCTTGAAGCTTGGCCAATCCTATTCTTCTCCTTCTTCTTCTTTTCTTGGGGATTCTCCTCACAATCCTTAGACAATCTCTCTATGGACTATATCTAAAATAAACTAGGTAGAACTAGACATGGTCTTTGGAACTCCCGAGAATAATCAGACTGAGGAGTTGACTTTCCATTTTGTGCCCTTCCGAAGTGGTTACCATGCCCTATTGGGGCGCGAGGCATTCAGAAAATTCCACGTCATCCCACATTATAGATACATGAAGCTCAAGATGCCAGCATGTAACTATGTTATCACCCTAGCAAGTAATCCGGACAGAGTACATCGAGACGAAAATAAAACGGCTTCGCTCGCCCTCGAGTTTTTGGTTGAGGACTTCTCGCTCAAAGAGTTACTAGCACACCAGGAGATCATGGATAGGGGGCATGTCATCCTCGACAAAAGATAAAATCTACCTCATTCAAGCCGGCCGACGAGATCGTCAAGTTTCAGGTGCACCCGACAAACCCAAATAAAACAACATCCATTGGGACACGGCCGGACCCAGAGGTCGACGAGGCCCTGTGCAATCTCCTTAGGGAAAATTGGGACTTTTTTGGCGGGCACCCTTCATATATGCCTGGAATCCCTCAAAACCTAGCCGAGCACAACCTAAACATAGTTAAAGGCTTTAAACTAGTTAAACAGGTGCTCCGCCAATTCTATGAAACCAAGCATCAGGCTATGGACGACGAACTAGCAAAGTTTCTAGAGTCCGGATTCATCCGAGGTATTGAACACCCGAATGGCTAGCTGATCTGGTCACGGTGCCTAAAAAGGGAAAATCCTGACATCTTGGTACCGATTGCAAGAACGTCAACAAAGCATGCCATAAGGATCTCTACCTGCTGCCGCGAATCGATCAGATCGTGGACACCACGGACGGACACAATTCTTTATATTTCCTGGACGCCTATTTGGGGTATCATCAGATAAAAATGAAAGAATCTGATCAAGCCACAATGACCTTCTTAACTCTGATGGGCCGTTCCATTTGAACACAATGCCCTTTGGAATAAAAAAATGTCGGTGCTACATACTAGTGCATGATTCAAACATGTGTGGAGAAGCAAATTGGGTAGACCGCAGAGGCATATGTGGATCAAAATTTGTAGTAGTTGCATCCAAAGAACCAGTGACACAAGAATGATGGCTTTCCTTGAGGGGCACAAGTTGTGCGCACTCCACGTGATTCAGAAGGTGATGTTGTTGTTGCAGAGGTACGACAGGTGCAACTGGTGGTAGACGTGCAAGTACTTCATTGAACTTGGCCTCAAGCTTGGTCTCAAACATCTTCTCGAAACCATCTAGCTTGGCCATGGCCTCTCAAAAGTTTTTCATCACGTCTTGCACATGTTCACTCATCATTTGTTCAAATTAATCATGGAGCCCTTGTTCTTCATGCTCTCCCAGTGTAGCCCGTCATCTTGTGATTCTGTCATGGTTAGCAACAATAGAAACACTCAAGAGTATGATCCTATAGACTACTAGGAAGCGGTGGTGGTGGTGGTGGTGGTGTGGTGGAGAGTGAAAAATCCGTCAAGCGAATCTCAAATTCTTACCAGTTCTTACCAAGCAGCAGGTGGTGATCGTCAACCGTTGTAGTCAAAACTCTCAAATGCTTCGATAGATCGATTACCAACTGGATTCAAACGCACGACATAGATGTATATGGACCTGGGATGGCTTATAATATGCTAGCAAAAAGGGTCAGCAATAATCAATTCAGAGATGCAAAGTTGAATAAACGCTCAACGATGATACTATGTTGGTCCTAGTCTAGACTGTACTAGAGACGCGATCCTAGAACACCAGCAAAATCATGACGCGACACTTAATCAATGGAAAAGCACACTCTGAAAAAAATTCTCTCTTTTTGGCACTATTTTTTTCTTCAAAAAATCACTATAATGGCCAGTGTCTCAAAACTCTTCCCAAGGCGTATAAACAGGATAAGCAAGATTTTTTGACTAATTTTTCTCTGGAATGTTTCGAGGCCGTGATGATCAAAAATTGCGACAAAAGATCACTATGGTGGCGAGTGTCCGAAAACACTCATGAATGCCTAAAACTAAGAAACGGAAAATATTTTGACCCGCCATAAATTTGGCCTAAAAATTATCCGAGGGTCTCCAGCCTTTTTTTGAAACTTACTCAGGCAAGGAGAAATGAATCTAATGACAACTCAAACTTGAAAGAAAACCGAATATGGAAATGACTCAGATTGGTTGGCGAATAGCGGGGGTATATATGGACTCGGAATTGTGGTGGATATATGGTGGTATATCTGGACTCGGATTGATGGCGGACAGCGGGGGTATATGTGGACCTTGATTGGTGGTGGTATGTCTGGACTCAGATTGATGGTGAATCTGTGGTGGTGGTATATGGTAGCGGTGAGGACGATGATGTGGTCATGGTATATGGCATCTGTGATGAAGATGGTGCGGCGGCGGCGGCCTAACAACTTGTGAACATAACTCGAAACTCTAATAGACTAGACGTTGAGACCAGCAGATCGATACGATGATGCAACCCCAAATTCGACAAAGAAAAACACCAAACGTAAAATTGCAAAAAGGCTCAGATTGATTCGGATATGTTGATCTAACGTAAACAAATTTGTGGCTTTTTTGTGGACTATGAGTATGATGAACATATGCGAACTAAACTACGAAAAACTAGTAAAATCTCACCGAGCAACCTGGAAATCTAATACCACTTGATAGAGGGGAGGGTCCCAATCTTTCGATGAGAGGTAGCTATCGTTTTTGGTGGAGTAGACTTTGACGATCGATGTACGAACGTGCGGGGACGTCGCACCTTAGCGATCGCTAAACGAACTCTGAGAGGTTATTGACCATGCTGGAGCACGATTAACCTGAGCACGAGGCTGCACTCAAATGAATAACAAGCAAGAAACTGAAATTGCAATCTAGATATTTCGAATATAAGGGGATTTATTGATGAAATTGGGGTTGTTTGACGTCTTGGTCTAGTCGTAGAATAAAAACAAAGGACGCGAAGTTGCAGTTGTGGCGGACTTTTAGTCTAAACAAAAACCATGTCTAAACAGTGCCTTAAGGGATGTATTTATATGGGAAACGGGAGGGGATTTCATTCACCCTAGACATGGTGGCACTAAAACACCTCTTGATCCATTTCCCATACAATACGAACTCTATAACCAGCCTAGGAAGTTGTATTTTGAAATTATATGGGCCTGGCACAAAAATAAGGTGGTGCCACACTAATAATAAGGTGGTGCAAGACCTAAAATAAGGTATGGACAAAATTTATGAAAGGGCATCTTGTATATTTTATCCATGTCCATGTATGTCACCAGGGAGGCTTCAAAGTGCTGAAATCTGCACTAGAAATGCGTTTTGGTTCCGTTCATGCGCGCCTTCATCTCCATGCTTGACCTTGCCCCAGTGTTCATCTCTATTGTCCATGCTAGGTCCATCAATAGTAATCAACACAAATGTATCCAATTTAGGTAGCATCATATTCTCATGAACAATAGAATTGTTACCTAGAAATGAAAGTACCTGGTAGGCGTGCGCGAGCTCTAGCAATTGGTCCAATATGTATGGCAACATGAGCTGTGTGTGTAACAATGTTTTTGATGTCCTGATGAGATGTGGTTGTCAAAATCAAGAACGTCAACCATTTAGTTTGAGACCTCCGCAAATCGTTCACCAGCCTCCGAGCATATAAAATAAATCTCAATCCGGAAAATTGTGTCTTCAGAGTACCCGTAGGTAAACTGCTCTAATTTATCATATCCCATTGAGGAATAGAGGTTAACCCTGATAAAATCCGAGCTCCGGCCATGTTAGAGATGCCTATCGAGCTAAAACATGGCTGAAAGCTGGCATGCTGCATGGATGATGTTAGCCAATTTATGTCCCGCATCGGAGAAAAGGCTTTACCAATCTACAAGTTGCCAAAACAAACCACAAATTTCAAATGGAATAGTGAATCAGGGGCCCCTCTATAGGAGATAAATGCCGTACTTGCCACTAATCCTATACTGGCCGCACCCGGAGGAGGTGAGCTGATGTTGTTATACATATCGACCACGGACCAAGTTGTGAGTGCAGTCCTTGTCACCGAACACGATGTGGAAGGTCACAAATTCTTGTGTACTACGTCTCCGAGGTGCTCACCCCATGTAAAACGAAGTACACTCACTATCAAAAGATAACATACACAATATTGATGGCATCTCAGAAACTGCGACATTACTTTCAAGAATGAACAATCACGGCGGCCTCCGAAGTACCCCTGAGTGACATAATAAATAATAGGGATGCCACAGGACGAATTACCAAGTGGGCAATAGAACTCCCACCTTTCGAAATTGTATACCAACCATGCCGAGCTATTAAATCTCAGGTGGTGGCTAATTTTGTGGTAGAGTGGATGGAAGCCGATCTCTCTAGAGAGTGCAGTACATACTCGCACTAGATGATGTACTCCGAGGACTCCAAAATGCTTGCCAGATTAGGAGCAGGAGTGGTTCTCGCATCACCCACGAGCAACAACATTTGGTATGCACTACAAATTATGTAAACTGATTCGAATAATGCACCCGAGTATGAGGCACTGTTGCATGGTCTTTGGATAGTAGTGTTCATGGAATTCCGACACCTTGAGGGATGAGGTGACTCTAACCTTGCCATCTCTAAGTTAACAGCGAGTTCGACGAAAAGGGCTCAAAAATGACAACATACCATAACGCAGTTTGAATAATCTTTGCCCGATTTGAGGGGCTAGAAGTTCACCATATCCCGCATATAGCAATCAAGTTGCAGATATCCATGCCAGGATGGGCGCTAAATGCGATCATGTCCCGAAGAACACTAGAGCGGCTTTTTAGACCATCCATGGTTTGGCAAGGACGGGGCACATCACCTGAGTACAATAAATCAGGAAAGGACACCTCTTCGTCCATTTGACGAGAAAAGGGGATAATTGGGGGTCGGTTGTCGAGGAAACATCCTCCACTCATCAAATAATGGCGGTAATCGCCCCATGAACCAAACTCCTCCTTGCATATCTACTCCGCAACGAGCTTCTTGAGAACCAGATTGACACGTGACGGATCATTCGACGATCCAAAGCCTACAAGGTTCATGAATGCAAACTCTATAAAAAGGGTGTTATGGGCGTCCTCCAAAGATGCATATCCGAGGAGGAAGGAAGATAGTTAGTCCTGGAGATCCACTCTGGCATGGGCGGCCATCACGCCACAACCCGGACCTTGGTCAGCAAGGCATTTCGAGCCGGGTTCTATTGCCCAACACCGAGAGCAGATGCAAAAATACTGGTCGAGAAATGCATCGGATGCCAAATTTTCGCTAACAGAAGTCACATATTGCTCTTCAGAATGTTCCAATCGCTTGGCCTTTTGCGGTCTCGGGGCTTGACATGGTTGGTCCACTTAGAGGGGGGACAATAAAAAGAGATATCTACTTGTTATGGTAGATAAATGCACAAATTGGATCGAGGCAAACCATTAACCTCGGCAAAAGCAGGGTCGGTGACTGATTTCATCTCCAAAGTAGTTCACCACTATGGTCCCTAATAGTATAATTACTGACAACGAAACCAACTTTATGGCCAATGAAATAAAGGATTGGTGTGCATACATGTACATTAAGCTTGATTATGACTTGGTACATCATCCTCAGTCCAATGGATAGGTGGACCGTGCTAACATAATAATTTTGAGTGACATGAAGCAAGGTTTTGTCTGCTCTTTAAAGTAGGTAGACTGCCAATGGGTAAAGGAGCTCGACTCCGTACTATGGGGCTTGCGCACCATGCCTAATTGATCCACACACTACACACCTTTCTTCATGGTGCACTGAGTCGAGGCTATCCCCATGTGTGATCTCATACGATGCAGTACACATGTATGAAGAAGATGACTCAGACGCCCTTGAAGAAGAGCGTGACATAGCTTAGGCGTATTCTACCTTTTACTAGCAGAAAGCATGGCATTATCAAAGCATGGAGGTCAGCACCAAGGATACAATGTTGGAGACCTGGTTTTGCGGAACCATCCAGAGAAGCATAAGCACAAGCTTTCAATAAATGGGAGGGGCCGTTCATGATCGACCAGGTACTTACCTAAGGGGCATATTGCCTTCGAGATCCCAAGGAGAGCCGACTGGAGCAAAATCTATGGAATGCTGCACGACTTTGATGTTTCTATGGTTAACAGAAGCACCCTGTGCACTTTTTAAATACCTCTAGTTTAAATACTATTTATAGTTAGCATCACGCAACTCTGGACATTTTGGCCCCTTCTAATTTTTTAGGTTGTCAAAACCATACATAGGCAGTGTTCGGTACAACCAAGGTACGTCATGTACATCAGAAGCATCTTTAAATGGACAACGCATACTGTCTTGGGGGCTTTTGTTAATAAAGACCTGCCTCATTTTCTTCATATCCATGGTTAATATATGTGTGCCACCTAAGGGAGTACTAGACTAAGGAGTCCTCGGGCCGTCGGCCTATCTCTCAATAGGCCGGCTTGGTGGGCCACTCTTTGGTTGTTGTAGGAAGGGCCAGATACATTGAGAGCCCACATTCCAGAAGGAAGTCCCGAAGGTGCGTCGTGCACTCCAAGTCAAGATGAGGAAATCGACATCTCCATCCTCGTCAGGAAACCTACCATGTGTAAACCCTAGTACCACCCGATGCCTATATAAACCGGGAACGTTTTTGATTGTAGGGAAGAGAAACTCATCTAGGGTTTAGCTATTCGATCTCCAGGTAGATCAACTCTGTAACCTTCATATCATCAATATAATCAAGAAGTACATAGGGTTTTACCTCCAGAGGAGGGCCCGAACCTGGGTAAACATCATCTCCTTCATCCCCTGTTACCATCGATTCTAGTCTCACAGCTCGAGACCCGTACCCGAGAACCACCGGTTTTGACACCGACATTGGTGCTTTCATTCAGAGTTCCATAGTGATCCCCAAAGGAGTTGATGTCTCGTGTTGTCATCAATGAAGAAGTCCACAACATGGATACTTTTGTCCCTGAACAGGTCTTTGCTTTCGGCTGCTTTGTGCTGCATGTTGACCTGACCGGACGTCTTGGCCAGGTCAGGAGTTTCTCCCCAGATCAAGAGGTCAGATTCAGAAACCTAGAGTACTCCGTAGACTCTTAGGGCGATCTTTTGCTAACCGGGCTCGCGGTCTTGCCTTCCGTGCCTGAAGACTCTAAGCTTTTAACCTTGGATTCCGCTTTCGGTCCCGTCCATGGGATCCACCCCGGCGATTACCTGACATTTAGTCTGGATCTGGACATAGCGCCAAATGTCCGGATACCTGTTCCTACTAAACACTTCCCTCGCGTGGACGCATTGGAGGCTAACTTCGAAAGCTCTGAGCAGGTTGATCCGATCGAGCTCTTGATACTCAACGAGGCCCTAGATCGGATCTTGTTGATGAAAATTACTAACGACCCACCCCGATCCATGCTCAGATCGGTCTCAAGGTGGGTCAAGATGAAGTTTTCATCCCACCCACCACCGAATTGATAGCCACTATCGAGGACTTAACTAACATGTTGGACTATGCCTCCAAGGATGTAGAATACATGGATGAGGAAGATTGTGCTCCCACCCCTGGTAACACCGTAAGATGGGCCGCGATGTCATGCCCAAGATGCAACCCTATCCTTATTTTGGGTCAAGGGCCTCGACAGGGATAGGAGCGCATCTTGTCGTGTTGCAAGAATGGATATCATTACAAGTACATGTACAGAAGAGATGAGTATATGGAATTGGCTTACACTCGCCACAAGCTACATCAAGATCACATCAATACAAGAACATATTCAAACATCATACAAAACAGCAGGGTTTGATTACGGACGAAATCAAACGATAAAATGACATCCATCCTTGCTATCCCAGGCTGCCACCTGGAACCCATCCTAGATTGATGAAGAAGAAGAAGAAGAACTCCAAATCAAACAAGCATCACGCTCACATCAAATCATCACATTACATGTACCTGCAACTATTGTTGTAGTAATCTGTGAGACACAGGGACTCAACAATCTCATTTCCAAGGGTATCAAGACTATTAAAGCTTAATGGGAGAGGTATGGTTAAGTGGTGGGGCTGCAGCAAGCGACTAAGCATTTATTTGAGTGGCTAACTTTCAAATACAGAAAGTAAAGTATGGTGGTCTATGCATAATGGACGTGAGCTAGGAATGATCACTAAGTGATCCTGAACACCTACTTACATCAAACAAAACCCACCATGTTCTCTCTTGGATAAGGACTCACGAGAAGAGACAATCACGGTTACGCACACGGTTTACTTAAAGTTTGCTATGACCAGGTGTTAAACAATTTTTCCAAGTTTGCCACATAACCACGAGCATAGCTTTCCGAAAGATTTAACCCTATAGAGGTGCTCCAACTCATCCATCACAAGTTAACCACACGACGCAAGAATAACCTCAACCACGGATCTCGTGATCATCCTAGGCAATTCCAAAGGAAATCCGAAACCTCAAGATAGCCCGAAGAAGATCAGAGTTCCTCACACATGACATTCGAGAAAGGTAAAATCCAGCAAGACCGCCCGACGTGTCAACGAACCCGATAGGAGTTGCATATCTTGTTCTCACGACATGACAGATAAGCGAAGCGTACGGTGGCCTGATAGACATCTCCCGAGTTGCCTCGGGTTGGCCCCGCACGGTGCTCTAGTTTGGACCAACGCTCATGATGAGCACTGGCCCGGGTTGTTGATTAAATATCCGTGGGTGCCGGCGGTCCCTATGGATTTCATTAGTTATTAGGCAAATGTAGTACCAATGTTGGGCCTTGCCAGACAAGCTTTATCCTAAAACAAAAATCAAGGGGGTCCCCATAACAACCCCGAGCATGTTTAGAGCGCTCAATTATGGAACGTAACACCATTTCACAAGTAACTAGAGTGGCAAGAGTGAAACAAAAGACCGAGAAAAAGGCTAAGCCTTCCACCCTTTACCAAGTATATATGTGCATTAAATTAAATAGAAATAATATTGTGATAACAACAGAATGTCCATGTTGGCACATGGTAGTAATTGCACCTACAGCTAGAAACACTATAAGAAGGGCTGAGCAAGTGGTAACATAGCCACACAATGGTTTGCTGGGAGGTGGAGGTTAGAGGCTTATCATGGAAATGTTGGGAGGCTTGACAAACAAGTGGTAGGTAGGGAGACATAACGATAAAGCGGGACAACTAGGACAGCAATGATAGTAGTGGTATCCAGGGAAATGTGTCATCTTGCTTAAGATCTCGCTTGGAAGAAGAACAAGTCCATGAAGAATTCAAGCCAACGTAGTCGAACGAATCCTCACACTCCGAACGCTTTCGGAACCCTAATGAGAAGGAACAATCCGAAAACAACAATCAACACACGAGAAACACCACAACAGATTCATGACATGATGACCAACCAAATATGATGCATGTCCAGTTTAATATGTAAGGCATGGCAAGAACAACAAGCAACTACTACACGTTAAGTGAAGTTCAATATGCAACGAGTTGCATATTTGACAAAAATCTATGTTCGAATTATTTAGTTCACTCCCGTTTAGGTACTCATCAATATTAAATGTTGTTAGACATGGCAAGAGGTGAAGCATAAACAACTACATCACCTAGGCACTTTAAATGTGGCCGGAAGCAACGATTAACAATTCCGGAACGACCTCATATGCATATTTTAAGTTGGTACAGATCTGAACTAACCATTTTTAGAGTTGTTAAACAGCAAAAATAAATGTCACCATGAGATGCTACACATTTTTCTGGTCAAGTTACATATATAAAACATTTGCATCGGAGCTATGATTTAAAAGTTATTAAACAATTCATTTAACATGGCCTTTACGCAAATCACATGAAAACAGCAAGTTAAACATATTTATCACATGTTAGAGTTGGTTATTGTGAATCTACACGAAATTCTAGTCATTTTACATATATAAAGTTTTTACACATGATGCACGGTTAATCATTTATGAGCATGCAAAAATATGGTTTTTCTGAAATTATGCAATGTCCTGGTTTATTTAATAAATTCGTCGAGAGGAAAAAAATGCATCGGGCCAAATCTGTTAAACTGGGCCAAAGAGGAATTGAGAGCAAGATAATACAAGGCATATGCGGACGCAATATAGTACTGGAGCGCTCACCAGAGGCCTTGGGCTGGGGCAAGGCGATGGCCGGCTGGGCCTTGGGCGCGCAAGCCCATGCGTGGGAGGGGCAGCCCAGGCCGGGCTCGCTGGTGCTCGGGAGGAGGTCCTCTCCCTCGAGCTGGAGGCCATGGCGCGGCGACAGGAGGTTGGAGGTGGTGGGGTCGACGAAAATGGGGCGATCGTCGGCGGATCCGGTCATGGGGCGCCAGATCTGGCCACGGAGGAGGCCCGATGGAGGGGTTGGCAGGGGCGGCCAGCTAGGGTCGATGGGGTCTTGGCGATGGAGCGGCGCAGGGTGATGGGGCTGTAGGTGGGTGCGGCAGCGAGGAGGAGTAGGGTGCCGGAGATGGGGGCGGTAGAGGCGCAGTTCCAGCAGGGGGTGGCCACCGGCAGCGTGGGGAGGCAAGGCGAAGCAGCGGCGGGGCACGGCAGGACTGGAGGCGGAGGGAGGCTGCAGCGGCGTGCTGCGGGAGGATCGGGCTGGCTCTATGGTCAGTCAGACACGTCCGGGTTGGCCGCGGACAATGTCCGGCAGGCTGCAGGGAAGAATTTGGACCCCTAATTGTAGGATTTTGGGTAGAAAATGGAGGGGGAGGAGTGGATTTTGAGATTGGATGGATGTGGGGCTAGAAGGTGGAGTTTGGTAGGGGTGGCTGCAATTTGGCAAGGGGGAAACCCTAGTGGAGTGGTAGGCTCTCTCCACAAGGTGGTTATATATAGGGGAGGTGGCTAGGTGGGATGGACCCCGTCCGTCCAAGCACGATCCGATGACCACGAACGGAGGGGGGCTAAGTTAGTCTAGTGGGCTGTGTAGTTGGGCCAGGTGGGGATGAGAGAGAGGTTGCGGCCCGTGACACGAGTTTAAACACCGAAAAACGTCCGACGAATAACCCGATGACGGCACCGCTACGACTGACCGTTGGTGTATCAAACGACCTCTGATTGCGACAAAACATGGCAGACGATCTACCTACAATATAACAAGACCGCATGCCAACTTTCGACCCAATCCGAGGATATTTCATACGCACTTTAACAACAATATTTTATCGATGCCTCGGGCGCGTGCGTGTGTGGTTGGTCTCGAAACGGTCGATGTCACGAACGGAGAGAACCAGCAACTAAGAACGGATGCAAATTTTCGAAAATGAGTGACGATGCCATGCAGATGATGCGAATAATGCAATGATGAATGCGACAACCTAACGAATCATCCAACAAGAATGGAATAAAAGGGGAATCTTCTGGAGCGTCGGTCCCGGGCTGTTACACGAGACCTCCACCTAGGATGTCTACATGGTGGACACTCCAGCCAATAACGGCGAGCACACACCCAAAAACAATGGTGACAAATCGGGTGAAGCGCCGTCAAGGCGCCGGAAGCCGCATAAACGATCAAAGGAAAAAAGGGAAGAAAAGCAATCGCTAGCAGCGGGGATGGAGATACCCCAGAAGACCTCAGCGATACCGATATCCCCGAACACCCGCTAGAGGATCAGGAGAGGCCGGAAGATCAGCGCAACCCCGATGAGCTAAATGATTCCGATGAAGACAACTACCTCCCCCTGTCGAGGAGGAGGACACCCCGGAAGCCTATGACTTTGCCATCCCCGATAACCTTGAAGATCAGGAACAATTCACACAACAGCTTATAACCACGGCCCGCGGCCTGAAAGCAAAAGAATGGCAGCTTAAAGCCGAACAGGACAACCTCAACGATCGATGGACGAGGGTCCTATCAGCTGAGGAAGGATACGGTACCGGTCTATTGGACCAACCCAAAAGCTATCCCCGCCGAAGGCTACTGCCACAATTCGATGACGAACTTACAGATACGCCGTCTCCCAAACATACTCCATACAACAAGCCAGACCACCCTCCTCGAAGATGGGACATGACAGCTGACGATACCGGTTATAGGCTGACGGTATCCCGAAGACGGGGAAAAGGGCCAATAGAGCCTGATGGCAGGTTTGACCTGCGACACGACCTGGATCATAGAGCAGGTCGTACAAGATCTATTTACGGATCCAGAGAGTACTCACACGTTAGACGGGAAGGGTACCGGCCTTGGCTTGACCTCAACAATAGAGGTCGAGAACGAAATAGGTGCAGAACAAACGTCGATTACCAACGCGATATAGCTCGGGTCAGAGGCACTGACCACCCATTGTGCTTCACGAATGAGGTGATGTAGCATCAGTTCTCGGAGGGATTTAAACCCGTGAACATAGAGCAATACGATGGGACAACTGACCCAACAATGTGGATTGAGGATTTCCTCCTCCACATCCACATGGCGCGAGGAGATGATCTTCACGCCATCAAGTATCTACCCCTAAAGCTTACGGGGCCAGCTCGGCACTAGATAAACAGCCTCCTCGAAAATTCCATCGGGTCCTGGGAGGATTTAGAGGATGCATTCCAATCTAACTTCCAAGGCACATATGTTCGGCCGCTGGACTCCTCCGACCCAAGAAACATAGTCCAGAAGCCTGGAGAGTCCGCTCGACAATTCTGGAATCGGTTCTTGACCAAGAAAAACCAGATCATTGACTGCCCGGACGCCGAGACAATAGCCTCCTTAAGACACAATATTCGGGACGAATGGCTAGCTCGCCAGCTCGGTCATGATAAACCTAGGACAATGTCCGCCCTTACATCACTCATGACTTGCTTTTGCGCGGGTGAGGATAACTGGTTAGTAAGATGGAGCCACAACCCCAAAGACCCCAGAACGTCCGAAGTTCGGGACGGTAATGGGAAACCAAAATGCAACAAGAATAAGCACTGACACAACAATAATGATGCCGATGACACGGCCGTCAACGCCAGCTTCTGTAATTCCTGACCCGGGCAGCGGAAGAAGCCTCCTAAAGGCAATCGCGATGGACCCACCCCGCTGGACAAGATCATGGAGAGGCCTTGCTAGATCCATGGCACTCAAGAGAAGCCCGCCAACCACACCAACCATAACTGTTGGGTGTTCAAACATGCCGGCAAACTTGCAAGCGAGGAGCAAGGCAAGGGCCCACGCAACGAGGACGAGGATGAACCTCGTGGTCCGATCGGTGGCTGACAAAAGCAGTTCCCTCCAGAGGTGAAAACCGTGAATATGATATATGACACTAATGTACCCAAAAAGGAGAGGAAGCGCGCCCTTCAAGAGGTCTATGCCGTAGAGCCTGTAGCGTCAAAGTATAACCCATGGTCGAGGTACCCGATCACCTTCGATCGTCGCGACCACCCGACCAGTATCCGTCATGGGGGTTTAGCTGCCCTCGTCCTAGACCCTATCATAGATGGGTATCGCCTCACTAAAGTCCTAATGGACGGAGGAGGTAGCCTTAATCTGATTTACTCAGACACGGTGAAAAACATGGGTATAGATCCGTCAAGGATCAAACCCTACAACACTACCTTTAAAGGAGTGATCCCAGGCGTCGAAGCCCGGTGTACATGCTCTGTTGGCCTGGAAGTAGTGTTTGGTTCGCCCGATAACTTTCGAAGAGAAGAATTGATCTTCGACATTGTACCTTTCCGCAGCAGCTATCACGCCCTGCTAGGCCGTAGTTCGCTCGCTTGAACATCGTCCCACACTACGCATACCTCAAGCTCAAGATGCCTGGCCCCAAGGGGGTCATTACTGTCAATGGCAACACAGAGCGCTCCCTTCGAACCGAGGAACATGCATTGGCGCTGGTGGCCGAATTCCATTACAATGATGATCGACAAACGGCAACATCGGCCGTAAAGGCACGTAAGGTTGGGAAGCAAGCTGGGTTTTAGCCCGAACTCCTAGAACCTTCTTTTACCTAGAAATAGGGACTCACTCCCCATTGCGCAGCCCTAATGCTAGCAAAACACGTGCAAAGAAGGCACAATTTCGCTTTTAAGATTCCATGGGCAGCAGTGCAAAACAACTATCAAAGCACAAGGGTTAGGCTGGACAAAACTATTAGCAATATAAGTCTTCGGACATACAATAGGTACCATCAAGGACCTGGTAAAGCGTAAAACCCATCAATACTTTGGCAACTTCTCAAGATCCTCTTTCCATGGTCCGCTCGTTGACAACTCTGCCTATAAAGGAATGCAACCCCTTAGGAGGCATAGGAGTGGACAGGCGACAAGGCATATCGAGGACCTTAGGCCACCCATCGAAGACCCCTAGTACAACCCCTCCTGTAATCTTTATACTTCATCTCCAAGTACTTGTAAATAGTTTCTTTGGCAATTTGAGCTGGAAGAGTTATGAAGCAAAATATAAGACCATTATGCATGGTCGCTTCGCTATCTTTCTTGGTACATACTCTCTTTCCTCCCTCCTCAAGGCTTCTTGCGAAATTGTTCGGTACACTTCACGACGCAACCGGCTAATAGACCGGGGGCTCAAATTTAAAATATCGCCCTAAGCATAATAGATCGTGTGTTTGGCGTCTCAGAGTTTGCTTTATATGCATTGGTTCCGAACTATGTCTTGCGTCAATAGTTTGGTTGCCCTGCTCTTGTGCTTGCCCCTTTACATTCCACTCGTTTGGGTAAAGGGGCAAAGGGAGAACCACTGCGATTGTGTTTCCAGCTAGCCTGGTCAAGCACCTTAGGGGAGAAAGCCGAAAACTGGCTGTCATAGTATGCGAGAACCGGTCTGCGAATCCGAGCTTAAGTGTTATACTAAAAACTTCATTATAGGTTATTCTGTGTCATACGATGGGTTTGCTATTCGTACAAACCATGTGATGCGAGCTTTAGCCACAGTTCATCTGAACATCACAAACCATTGGGGGCTAGTCATCAACCCCCGCATGCCTTTTTCGCGCTCCTACAGCTAAGTGAATGCAATAAAGCATTATGGTCTGATTGCCTTGTCCACCCCACACTGCCGCCTTCGGGTACCGATAGATTAGCTAAGGGTCATAGTGCAGAGGTAGAGACACCTCGCGTAGTATCTACATGGGGGATGAAGCCAACGACTCGCAACATTCTATTTAAACGTCCACACAAGAGCTATAGAGAATGCAAAACATAAAAGACATGATAAACCATGCATCATAATCATAAAAGTGTTCAAAGGTCTCCGGACATATTACAACATGTTTACTCATAAATGTTATCTTTTGAGCACTCATCATCTATTGCCCGAGCACCCTCCATCACTGCGAAGAAGTATCGCTTAGGGTACCTATGCTCCTTTCCAGGGGAAGGAGTGGTGACTATCTTCGTCGGATCAACCCCCAACCAGTGCACATTGTCCCTTGCAAAGGCCATCTGAGCTCCCTCATGCACAAAGAACGCCTTAGCGCATCAATCCGAGGCGAGGCATCGCCCAGCTTGTGCACCAAGACGAAGTAACTGCCCGACAATGGCTCGCTGGGCCATAGCCGGATGCAGAGATCCTTCATGGCCGACTCTGCCATTCGGTGTAGCTCCATCAACTGTTTCATTTGCTCGATGAGAAGAGGAGAGCGCTTGAAGGCTTCAAACTTTGCCCAAAATAGCCGACCTTCATCTCCTTCTTCTCGCGAAGAGTAGAACTGGTTTGCATTTGCTACGCTCTTCTGGAGGTCTGAACAGGCGCCTGAGGAACACCACACGTGGGTGAGCAATGCGAACTTGCTATCACCAAAGTCACACTACTGTAAATGCAGCTTACCATCTATAACAACCATTACTTGGCGGATCTGCTCTTCTAAGAACCGCCTATCCACCCGCTCCTTTTGGAGATCGGATTTTAAAGTGGATAGCTCGGTGGCTTGCTCTTTGCCCTTCTCCCCAAGGCCCTCGCATGCCAGGCTAGTGTCCTTGAGCTCCTACTGAACCTCCTCCACCCAAGCCTCATGCTTGGCACTTGCGGTTTTCAAGGCGAACAGCGCAGCAACCGCTTGTTTGGCCGCTGCCTGCTCGTCTGTGGCCTCTTGCTTCATCTTCTGCAGCTTGGCCTTGAGTTTTTTGATTTCCCTCGCTGCAGCTATGTAAGCAATAAACATATAACCATACTGCATCGACAGTGCGAATCACTAATGATGAAAATTTTGGATATTACCATCCGGCTTACCTTGCACCTCGTCGAATCTCTTGTTCAGAGCATCAAGCTCATCTTCGGAGCTCTTGAGCTTCCAATTTAGCTCGTCAAGATCGGTGGCATTAATGGCTCCCACTTATGACGAAGCCTATAAATATCAAATATTCATAGGTTTGTATAAGTTCAAATACCCAAACTGTAAAAACCATGACCCTATGTTCGATCCTCTTGCGGACTATTAGAACATTATAGGATGAATAATGTCTTATACATTGTTTCGTCAGTTGACCCCCGGGTGTGTTTTTTTAACTCACCCAGGGCTGGGGGCTGCTATATATATAATGGTAGCACAAACCTTATAAATTAAAATTTCAGAAAGAGAACATTACGTGGCTCACCTGGAAGCCCGCCAGGAGACCGTTGAAGGCCTCCTTGACTTAGCGGTCAACGGATTGAATGCTTTGCAAAATCGCACCCATAAGGGTGCGGTGATCCTCAGAGATGGAGGCGCTTGATAGAGCCTCCTCCATGACCGGCCACCCGGTCATTGGTGGTGTTGGTGATCGGTTAACCCGGTATCCGACCAAGGATTTAATCGGTGGCTCCGGACACGTGGTGCGCTCCGGACATGTCCTCGGAGGGGACTGGACGTCCCTTTGCGCGGTCTTGTCAGTGTCTAGGAGGGGCTTCTCCTCCCAGTCTTCGATGGCCGAGGCGTTAACCTCGACCATGACATTGTCACCCCCACCACTTGTGTTCGCCTCCAAAGGAGCCTGGTGGGATGACACCTCCGTGACATCCTTCGCGGCGCTCGGAGGTGTGGGATGCAACGCGGTCCCACTCTTTGCTAGTTCGGCCGTTGTAGTCTCCCCATACGAAATCTGGTCAGCAGGGAGAACGCATGGTGGGCTACGGATCAAAAGGCGCTCATGTGTTAATATCGTCTAAAATTTGGCGTAAATAGCTCAGGGAGTCTTCGGATTCTTACCTTTGAGCTGGGGGCTTCACACATAGGTTCCTTTGAGAAACCTTCCTGAAGTCCTCGTACTCGGTGTCCGAGTCCGAACATTCTTCGGGCAGGATCAGCTTCGCCCTACGTGCCCTTTTTGGGGCATGAGGAGGTATCTCATCCATGGTGTCCGACGACACCGCCCTCTTTCTTGGGAGGGGTGAATCCCCCTCCTCCTCGGCTTCATGCTCTGCCTCATGATTAGAGGAGGCATGGGTTTCCTTGGACGCATCGTCCGGCTGGTCCTTTATGTGGGGACCTCCTTTCCCTTTCTTCTTCTACTTCTTCTTTGGTGCCTGGTAAGGCGTCATGACGAGCATCTCCAACAATAGCTTTTACCTGGGGTCTTCGGGCTGCGGTGCTGAGTAGTTGATTCCCGTGTCTTTGTTCAACCACTTCTACAAAGATGAGTGGAAGTAGGTTTAGATCTTTTATCGGATAACAAATCCGATCAACTGAAATTATATTATACCCGGGTAGGAGGGTTATTGGCATGTAGGCCCCGATCCTCCTCCTCAATTGGCCAACTCTCCCGAGGCTTGAACAACATCTTCCATAGGTTTTCCGGAGTGGTGTGGAAGAGCTGACGAACTATAGACTCATCATCAAGATGACAAGCCCACATGGGGGAGTTCCTGCGCTGGCAGGGAAGGATGTGGCATCGAAGCATGATCTGGATCACGTTGACCAGCTCGATCTTGGCCCTGATCATCAGGGAAGTGCACATTTGTAGCATACCCTCCTCTGCATCCGACCCCCACTCAAGGCTCTTTCGAAGCTAGGAGGTCAATCTTGTGGGGGGTCCGGATCTGAACTCGGCCGGAGCAGTCCGACCTTCTTCTCTTGGCTCGGTGATGTAAAACCACTCCTTTTGCTAGATCTTGATGGCATCGATGAAGGTGCTACTTAGCCATCCAACATGGGGAAGCTTGCTGATGACCGCCCCTCTGTAGTCCGCATGGTTGCCTGCGACGGTCTTCGACTTGACATTGAAAACCTTGAGACACAGACCAAAGTGTGGTTCGACCAGCAGAAAGGCCTCGTAGACGATGATAAACGCCGATATGTGCATAAAGGAGTTAGGGGGGAGGTCGTGGAAAGTTTAGTCCATAAAAGAACATGAGCCCCCGGACAATGGGATGGAGTGGGAATATTAGTCCCCGGACGAATACCACCCTCTCTCCTGGCTTGGAGGTGGGAACCACCTGGTTCTTCTTCGGAGCGTGGTGGTAGATGTTGGCGGGGAGGTAGCCAACGTCTTTTAGGTCCCGGATGTCTTGGTTAGTGACCGTGGAGGCCTCCCACTTGCCATTGGAGCTCGAAGTTGACATGGCTAAAGCTCAGAGGAGAAGTCGAGGAAGAACTGGATCTAGGCTCTTAGTGCTTGGAGAAGATTGAGGAAGTAGAGGATGCGAGCGGGGAGCATGAATAGGCCTTGAGGTTTTTCCCTTTTATGAGGCATGACGACGAGTAACCTCCCTTTACTACGTGGCAAATCCCTCCGCTTCCCCAGACATGCGTGCCGTTATACGCGCCTGAAGAAACTTGATATGATTAATCATATCCCATATAAAACGGAGCATGATTTATGCATTGATGAATCGTGTTAAGATAAAAACGGCCTCGAACAGCGAATCGAGTTTTCATAACTGGTTCAGTGGTCGTGGTGGGTTGTGACCCTTTGTTAGAAAGGTTGTCAGTATAGAATGTTTACACTTTGATGGTTGGCCTTCGAGACTAAGTAACTCACGGTATTCAGAGGATCATGTGATCAGAAATGTTACGCATCATGGGAAGCCGAACTAATCTCAGTCGATCATTAAAAGGGAAGGAGAACTCACCCTGCAAGACGAAGACTCTAGTCACGTGGATAAGCCAAAGCTAGTACCCTTGGCATTGGGGGCTAGTTCGAGGGATACTAAGGGAGTCCTGGACTGAAGGGTCCTCAGGCTGTCGGCCTATCTCTTAATAGGCCGGCTTGGTGGGCCACTCTTTGATTGTTGCATGAAGGGCCAAATAAAGTGAGAGCCCACATTCCAGAAGGAAGTCCCGAAGGCGCATCATGCACTCCAAGTCAAGATGAGGAAATCAACATCTCCATCCTCGGTAGGAAACCTATCATGTGTAAACCCTAGTACCCCCGGTGCCTATATAAACCGGGAGGGTTTTAGATTGTAGAAAAGAGAAACTCATCTAGGATTTAGCTATTCGATCTCGAGGTAGATCAAATCTGTAACCTTCATATCATCAATATAATCAAGCAGGACGTAGGGTTTTACCTCCATAGAAGGGCCCGAACCTGGGTAAACATCGTCTCCTTCGTCCCATGTTACAATCGATTATAGTCTCACAGCTCGAGACACCTTGCCCAAGATCCGCCGATTTTGACACTGACACCACCTTCCCTTTGTAATCGTTTTCGAGCCATCATATGCATCGGTTTGTCTTAGGATTTTTGCAAGCTAAGTTGCCTGGCGCCCGTGCTTACCCATATGTTCCGGACTGTCCGGATAGGGGGTAAAGGGATCACCTCTACCATTGTTACTATCGGGTCATCCGGTTTAGTACCTTAGATGGGTGAAGCCGAAAGCTAGCGTTCTTAAGAATATAACTAGTCGTCCATGATGGAAGTGAAAATATTGGATTTATCAAACCATCCCTATAGGCTTCATCATGGAATTAACCTTTCCTCCGCATAGTTCGGATGGTAAGTCACCAAATCATGGTTAATATGAGAACCCTAAGGGAAGGAACTCATAGAAGAACTATTTTCCTCAGAAGATGTTTCTTACGTTAGATAGTAGGGATTTATATTTCTATGCCCCTCATTGCTTAGTCCTCCTTATTTTCCCCACGCCACGTTTTTTTGCTCACTTTTCCCCTCCACCACGCTACTCACCCTCACCAATGCCCAAACAGGGGTTCGTCATTGGTCACTTGACTGTTAGCCGCCATTGTTACTAAACAATGGGTTACACCATACCACGCATGTGTAGTCACATCGCTTCCACGTCGACATTTTCAAACCGCATGATTTCCCATGCAAGGAGTCACGTTGCCAGCGTGCCCGCTAGTCGCCTATTAATGCATTTTATTGTGGCACTATGCACATGCATTCACCCACTCGTGTCCCAATCCCTTCCCCTCCCCGCGCCACCCCATAGCCTTTTCCGTCGTGTGCATCCACCACACCCTAGCCGCCTCCCCTTCAACAGTCGAGGAAATGGCCAACTATCGTGGTGGGGTGGGAAGCAGCAGCCGAGGGCACTGCAAACTATTCATTCAGGGCATGACGTGCGCCCTCCGGGTCGAAGAAGCGTCACTCCTCGCCCGCCGTGGCATCATGGTGCCGCCGGACACACGCCTACAGTCCGACTGGCACATGAGCTGGGGGGACGTGGTGGGACGTGTCCCCTTCGTCAGCATGCCATCCATATCATGCGCGATATGCGCGCTTAGGGAATGGTTGCCGCCAAAGGAGTGGTCCAAGCCACGCTACGCGCCTGATAGACAGTGGTGGCCGGAGCTCCTGGCAAAGGAAAATGCCGCCCACATCCAGCACTACAACGACCACAACCCACTTTCCCAGAACAACATAGACAAGAGGTATGCCTTCTGGGAGGGCCTATCTTTCCTGATGTCATGGTTGCATGCCGCGAGTAGCTCGGTATGGAGGATAGCGACTGGGTTTCGCCGTCACAGGCCACACATCGACTCACGCATGGTCCATGTCCACATCTGCAGGAGGCAACATCGGTCCAAGTACCATCCATGGCCTCCGCGTTCATAAGTAGTAGCCAGGGACACCGGGGACGAGTTTTGCAGTGCGTAGCGCTGGCCTGCGCATCCCAAAGTCAGAACCAAGGACGAGCTATCTAGTGCGCGACGTTGTCCTGCGAATCCCGAATTCCTACAACGCCCCTCTGCTAGTCCCATAGTCCAATCTCGGGACATGCTCAAGCGACCCCCTGCTCGTGCCCAAGTCGGAGCCCAGGACGAGCTCACAAGTCTTGCTGCTCGATCCCAAACCGAAGCCGAAGCCGCCACCATTGGTGGAGTACAGGGGTGCGGTCATCAGCAAGGATGGCGACATGGTGGACTCACCAGGTCTCTTGGTGGCACTGCGCGATTCAACTAATGGGCCACATCGCCACCCTAATGACCTAGTGGACTCGTCGAGCCCGTGATAGGCAGTCGTCACATCGATGGCCAACTTCACCATTGACCTTGTGAGCGAGGATGAGGACGACGACAAGCAAAGGGAGGGCGATGGCGGCTCCTCCTCCTCCGGCATCGGTAGCGGCTCCGTCATGGACGACGATGAGCAATAGCTAGGTTTAGGGTTTATGCATGTATAAATTTAAACTTTTAATGAAATTTGGTGATATTTTAATGTTAAAATTATATGTCAGTACCTAAGCATGTTTAGATGTCCAATTTGTGCCCTGTTTGCTTGTGTATAACAGCTGGTGACCCTCATTTCGTGAATTTGCTAAAATAATTCGGTGTTTTCAATCAAAAATTGCCAATGTTTCAAACTTGTTTTTTTCAAACATTTTGTCTTGCAAGTTTAAAATTTTCCCCACAAACTAATGAACACAAGATGGCTCCACACAAAGGGATTTCATTTTTGAGCATTTTTCATTTTTTTCTTTTCAAAATGGGGTCAAACTTGAACTTTTGACCATTGATACAAAATGGTTTGGAATTCCTATTTTGTTTGTCACAAATTCATGCACCACCAATATTAGAGCATAACATGTTTTTTTTGAAATTTTCAGGAGCAAACTACATGACACTTGTAGATCAAATTTGGGATTTTCTCATAATTCACTAAAAGTCAATTGAATGGATGGAAAATAATGGTACTCTGAAATTACTGAAACTTGGTTAGTGACTATCCAATGTAACCTACTTTTTTGAAAAATGGAATGGAACAAACCTCAAAACTATTCGAGGCACTTCCTTCACAAAAAGTCTTTTCTAGGACTTGGAAAATGAAAATTTTGCCTTTTGTTACAAAATAATCTGAGATTCCTATTGAAACATTGTCCACAATGGTAACACCAATAGTTATGTTAAATTTGGACAAATAATCGTGGATTATGCCATGGATGTGTAGTAACACCATCACGGGGTCAAACTTGAAGTTTTGACAATATTTTTGTTTCAAACTTGTTACTTTGCTTCTACCATGTTCATCGATCAAACCAATATATTCAGTACTAGACTAATTTGTTTGACTCAAGTGCATCCACCACACAAAATGGTTTGAATAAAGGTAAAACAATTCACACCCTAGATGGTATAATTCATAGAGTGACTGAACGGTGGGTTCATCCTTTGCTTCCTTTTGTAAATAAAAAAGCGAGGAATGTTTCAAAAGACACGTAAAAATACTTGGTTGGTTGGCCCTTGCGCCTCTCTTTGATCGTCTGTTCTCGGGTTGGAGTACTATTCCTGGCTTAGTAAGCCACCTCTTTTTAAAGCCAAATCCGCCACAAAGCACCGCGCAGACACTAACGGATGGGCCTGCAGTTGTTGTCCCACATGACTGTAACTATACCCAATACTGATGACCATTTTGCCCCTGACATGAGTGTCCTACACGTTAGTGACCTCGCCAACCATCTACGAGCACCCCCACTGACAGAGTTGTCCCACATGCCTGTAACTCTGCCCACCACAGACGATCGTTCTATAGCTAACAGGTGATGTGCCATGCGTCTGGGACACCACCAACCATCTATGAGCGCGCCCCACTAACAAATGTGTCCCATGCGCGTGTAACTGCGCCCACCACCAAAAACAGCACTGTTGCTAACATGGGTGTCTTACACATCAGTGACACCGCCAACCATCTACGAGCGCGCTTCGCTTACAGAGATGTCCTGCAAGCCTGTAACTGCGCCCACCACAAACGACCATGCTATCGAAGACAGGGGTGTCCCACGCGTCTATAGCCGCTGCAAGTGACAGTTAAAGTCTTTGACACAATGGCAAACCCCTCTTTGGGATTTTGTGAGGGTGGGCTGCATAACAGAGGGGAAAAGTGAGCACTGCCAAAGAGCGTAGACAAAACTGAAGAAGATTAAGAAATAAGGGCCATGTAAATACAAATCCCTTAAAAACCACATGCCCGGATTGCCTTCTAATACGAAGAAACTGGTCCGAGTGATCGGACCAGGAGTAGGTAACACTCCCGGCCACTGGATGGGGAGGCGGAAGTAGATGGCTCGCTAATAAAGTTTGCACTACAGATCCGAGCATGATGATGTAAAGTACTTAGATACATAGAGTTATTACATAGAAATGTTTTTATTACATTTTGTTCAGTCCAACTATCAAAGTATCAAGGCGAAGTCTTCTCACGAATGGCGACCCCGAAGCATTATTTGGCCATACACCAGATGTGCAGGCACCCCCTTGTTGTCCTACCCCTTCGGGCCAACTCCGCCGAGACGCTTCGTGACTTCTTCCGTGAAGTGGGTCTTTCTGTTTTCCCATGCCTCCTGGGATCCTTCTTGGAAATAAGATATCTTCCATACCTACAAGCGACGCTGAGCTCCTTTTCATGTGATCGACAAGCGTGGAGATCCCTTCGAGGATTGGCTCGCTAGGCCAAACAGCCTTGAAAACAGCCTTCATAGATCGTTGCGAAGTCTCAAACAGCTTGCAAAATTGCTTTAAAGCATCATGTGCAGTGGAGTTCAAAACTTCTTGAAGCTGACCAATCAGTAGAAGTAAAAAGGACTTTCGAATTAGTACTGTCGAAGTATTATGAAAGTTTCTTGGAATTTTAAAGGTTCCACACACTTACCAAATATGGTCTGGTTTCGCCTTTGGTTCTTCTCCTCAGCCGATGCCAAATTAAGTCTTGAAGAACTCAATTTCACGTGCTTGCTCCTCATTCTTGGCCTTCAAGGCATTTGTTTCCTCCCTAGTTCATGCAAGCACACAACAGTCGACCTGTTCTTGAGAATCAAAATAACGTTGTTCTTCTCGAGCCCGTGCCAGGTCATTCTCTAGTTGACCAATGGTTTTGGCTACTTTTAACATAAGACACTAGTAACGATGGACTTTCTATTCCTAAAGAATTAAATTCGTAAGGTGCACTTACCATGAGCTTCTCGGGTAAATTTCTTGATACCCTCTATCTCTGATTTCATATTTTTTAACTCTGCTTTTGTCAATTTTAGCTCCTTGGGGAGTGATACGTCTCCAACGTATCTATAATTTTTGATGATGCCATGCTATTATATTATCTATTTTGGATGTTTTATATGCATTAATATGCTAGTTTATATTATTTTTGGGACTAACCTATTAATCTAGAGCCTAGTGCCACTTTCTGTTTTTCCTTGTTTTTGAGTTTTGCAGATATGGAATATTAAATGGAGTCCAAACGAAATAAAATCTTCGGAATGATTTTTGTCTGGAAGGAAAGAGATCCACTAGATTTGGAGTGCACGCCAGGGCGCCTACTAGGAGATCACAAGCCTGGTAGGCGCGACCCCCTGGCCACGCCTGGCAGGCTTGCCGTCTCTTGGCAGGTCTCCGAAACCTATTCTTCGTCCTATAAATACCTAAATATTCCCCCAACACCAAAAAGAGACGCACAAATACTTCTCCGCCGACAGAAGCCTCCTTTCCCGAGAGATCCAATCTTGGAGCCTTTTTCGGTTATCTGTCGGAGGGGGTTTCGATCAAGGAGGGCATCTACATCAACTCCATTGCCCCTCCGACGATGCATGAGTAGTTCACCACAGACCTACGGGTCCATAGCTAGTAGCTAGATGGCTTCTTTTCTCTATTTGATCTTCAATACGATGTTCTTCATGATCTTCATGGAGATCTATCCGATGTAATACTCTTCTGTGGCATGTTTATCAAGATCCGATGAATTATGGGTTTATGTTCAGATTATCCATGAATCTTGTTTGAATCTTCTTTGAATTCTTATATGCATGATTTCATATCCTTGCAAGTCTCTTCGAGTTATTGGTTTGGTTTGGCCAACTAGATTGGTAATTCTTGCAATGGGAGAACTGCTTGGTTTTGGGTTCAATCTTGCGGTGTCCTCACCCAGTGACATAGTAGGGGTAGCGAGGCACGTATTGTATTGTTTCCATGAAGGGTAACAAGATGAGGTTTTCATCATATTGCTTGAGTTTATCCCTCTACATCATGTCATCTTACTTAATGTGTTACTCTGTTCTCATGTACTTAATACTCTAGATGCAGGCAGGAGTCGGTCGATGTGTGGAGTAATAGTAATAGATGTAGAATCATTTTGGTCTAGTTGACACGGACATGATGCCTATATGCATGTTCATTGCCTTGGATATCTACATAATTATTCGCTTTTCTATCAACTGTTTGACAGTAATTTGTTTACCACCATGATATTTTCTTTCAAGAGAGAAGCCTCTAGTGAAATATATGGCCCCTAGGTCTACTTTCCATAATATTTGTCAGATCTATAAACAAAAAATACCTTGCTGCAATTTACTTATCTTTTACTTTCGGCTTTCTTTTACATCTATCTCTATTAGATCTAATCATTTCAAATAACCGTGAAGGGATTGACAACCCCTTTATAGCGTTGGGTGCAAGAGTTTCATTGTTTGTGTAGGTGCATCCATTGGTGAATTGCTTGTTCCTCCTACTGGATTGATACCTTGGTTCTCAACAACTAAGGGAAATACTTATCTACTTCACTGCATCAGCCTTTCCTCTTCAAGGCAAAACCAACGCAAGCTCAAGAGGTAGCAAGAAGGATTTCTGGCGGCATTGTCGGGGATGATACACATCAAGCCTACCAAGTACCCATCACAAACTCATCTCTTGTATTTACATTATTTTCCATTTTCCACTCATTTTCCTCTCCCCCACTTCTAAAACAATTTTCCAAAAAATATTTGCCTTTTTCTCCGCCCTCGATTGTTTGCTTCTTTCTTGTTGGACCTCTTACTGGTTGCTATGTCTAGCATAACTACGTCCCCTTTGTCACCAGATTTTGAACTTCTTTACTTAAAAAAACAAGGGGGAATTTCAAAGATTCCTGGTATAGGCTAATGGAATCTTATCTTATCTCCAACCTAAAAGGAGATGCAAAAGTTTTTCTTAGAATTTTTTACATTGGATTAGCTTTGCATCATAGAGAACTTTTAGATTTCGCCTCGAAAGGAAATTTTATTTAGTTAGATGCGAATGCCGCTTATGAAGTTTTGGAAGGAATTTTGGGGGTTCCTCCACCAAGAAAGGGGTTTGCCTTCTCACAACAGGGAGTTCAAATTCTTGACAAATTGAGTGACTTACATAAGCACTTGGTCGAGTTACAACAATATCACAAACCCCTCAAACATATCCATGGGAACCTCAATCGCTAGAATACTTTGATTACCCTATGCAATAAACGTTTGGATACTTTGGATATCAAGATGGATACTTCCCCTTCAAATGTGGGAAAGAAGAAAGAACCCCTGGATTCGAGAAGGCCCTCACAAAAGTTGCCAATACCAAAGATGACAATACCTAGATCTATTGCGTTTTGCTTAGCTAAGGGCGTTAAACAATAGGGCTTGTTGGGAGGCAACTCAATTTTATTTTTGTGTTCTATTTTTGCTTCCGTTTTTGAGTTTTTCCTAGATTATTACTTTTGTAGTAATTGTGTTTTGGTGTTTGAATTAGTGTTTGAGCCAAGTAAAACCTTTGGGGTGATCTACGGTGATTGTTGATTTGATCTTGCTGAAAAACAGAAACTTTTTCGCTTAGTCTAGGGATTTTCTAATTTATTAAGATTGTAAAATGAGTCTGAAATTTTTACACAAGATTTATATACAATTTCCCAAGTTTTCCTAATTTTCAGTATTTTTTGAGTTATAGAACTGTACGAATTTTTCAGATTGCTACAGACTGTTCTGTTTTTGTCAGATTCTGTTTCTTTGAGTCATTTGCCTATTTTGATATAGTTATGGGTTGTATCTAGGGGTATGAACCATGGACAAGTTATAATACAGCAGGTATTACACCAATATAAATAAATAATGAGTTCACAACAATACCTAAAGTGGTGATTTAGTTTCTTATACTAACGGATCTCATGAGTTTTCTATTAAGTTTTGTGTTGTGAAGTTTTCAAGTTTTGGGTGAAGATTTGATGGACTATGGAATAAGGAGTGGCAAGAGCCTAAGCTTGGGTATGCCCTAGGAACCCCAAGTCATATTAAAGGATGCCAAAGAGCCTAATCTTGGGGATGCCCCGAAAAGCATCCCCTCTATCATCTTCAATCCATCGGTAAATTTACTTGAGGCTATATTTTTATTCACCACATGATAAGTGTTTTGCTTGGAGCGTGTTGTATGATATGAGTCTTTGCTTTTTTGTTTGCCACAAGCATCCTCGATGGACACATCTTTTGAGAGAGACACGTGTTAATCGTGAATTTATTAGAATACTCTATGTGCTTCACTTATATCTTTTGAGATAGGCAATTTTACTCTCTGTGCTTCACTTGTACTTTTTAGAGCACAGTGGTATTTGTGTTTTATTGAAATAATTGAACTCTCGTACCTCACTTATATTATTTTGAGAGTCTCTAAAAACATGGTAATTGGTCTAGGTTATGAATTTAGTCCTAATATGATAGGCATCCAAGAGGGATATAATAAAAACTTCCATGTTGAGTGCATTGAGTATTATGTGAAGTGTGATTCCTTGCATAAAGTTTTGAGATATAAAGATGGTAATTTTAAGAGTCTTGTTAGGAGGCAATTGTGATTTGGTAAAAATACTTGTGTAAAGGTTTTTGATTCCCGTAGCATGCACGTATGGTGAAGCGTTATGTAAGGAAGTCGGAGCATGATTTGTTTATAGATTGTTGACCTTTGCATGAGGGCTAGGAGCGCGCGATGGTTAACTCCTACCAACCTCTCCCCTAGGAGCATGCGTCTAATGCTTTTCTTCGATGAGTAATAGACTTTTGCAGTAACTATGTGAGTTCTTTATGACTAATGTCGAGTCCATGGATTATACGCACTCTCACCCTTCCACCTTTGCTAGCCTCTCTAGTACCGCACAACTTTTGCCGGTGCAATAAACTCACCTTCCTCAAAACAGCCACCATATATCTTCCTCGAAACAGCCACCATATATCTTTCCTCAAAACACCCACCATACCTACCTATTATGGCATTTCCATATCCATTCCAAGATATATTGCCATGCTACTTCCACCGTTTCCTTTTATGACATGCACCATCAATCTTATATTGCATATAGAGTCATATTTTGTCATAGGTATCGAGTTGTAATTTCTTTTGAGTTATAAGTAAATAAAAGTGTGATGGCCATCATTATTAGAGAATCTCCCATGTCAGGAAAGGATGATGGAAGCTATGATTCCCTCACAAGTGGGGATGAGATTCCAGACTTTATGAAAAACAAAAGAAGCTAGTGAAGCCCAAATAAAAAATGAATAAACGAGGCCTTAGATGCCCACCAAGAAAATGAGAGAAAAGAGAGAAGGGACATTGCTACTACCTTTTTCCACACTTGTGCTTCAAAGTAGCACCATGATCTTCATGATAGAGAGTCTCCTATTTTGTCACTTTCATATAACTAGTGGAATTTTTCATCATGATGCACGTCCACTTAGTTTCCTTTTGAGCTTTCATACACTTGTAGCTCTAGTGCATATTTTGCATGGCAATCCCTACTCACTCACATTGATATCTATTGATGGGCATCTCCATAGCCCGTTGATACGCCTAGTTGATGTGATACTATCTTCTCCCTTTCCTTGACAACCTCCACCATATACTATTCCACCTATAGTGTTGTATCCATGGCTCACGCTCATGTATTGCGTGAGAGTTGAAAAACTCAGAGAACATAAATGTTTGCAAACAATTTCTTGACTTGTCATCGGGGTTGTGCATGATATAAATACTTTTTGTGGAGAAGATGGAGCATAGCGAGACCATATGATATTGTAGGGATAAATTTCTTTTGCCATTATATTTTGAAGAGATACAATTAATTTGCTAGTATGCTTGAAATGTTATTCTTATTATATCAATATTAAGATTTTGTTCTGAGTCTTATGGATCTGAATATTCATGCCACAATAAAGAATATTACATGGATAAATATGTAAGGTAGCACTCCACATCAAAAATTCCGTTTTTATCATTTACCTACTCGAGGACGAGCAAGATTTAAGCTTGGGGATGCCGATACGCCTCCGATGTATCTATAATTTTTGATGATGTCATGCTATTATATTATCTGTTTTGGATGTTTTATATGCATTAATGCGCTATCATATATTATTTTTGGGACTAACCTGTTAATCTTGAGCCTAGTGCCAGTTTTTGTTTTTCCTTGTTTTTGTGTTTTGCAGATATGGAATATTAAATGGAGTCCAAACGGAATAAAATCTTTGGAATGATTTTTTCTGGAAGGAAAGAGACCCACCAGACTTGGAGTGCACGTCAGGGCACCTACTAGGAGATCACAAGCCTGGTAGGCACGGGCCCCCCTGGCCGTGCCTGGCAGGCTTGCCGTCTCTTGGCAGGTCTCTAAACCCTATTCTTCATCCTATAAATACCCAAATATTCCCCCAACACCAAAAAGATCCACGCAAATACTTTTATGCCGATAGAAGCCTCCATTCTCGAGAGATCCAATCTTGGAGCCTTTTCAGGTAATCTGTCGGAGGGGGTTTCGATCATGGAGCGCATCTACATCAACACCATTGCCCCTTCGATGATGCATGAGTAGTCCACCATAGACCTACGGGTCCATCGATATTAGCTAGATGGCTTCTTATCTCTCTTTGATCTTCAACATAGAATGTTCTTCATGATCTTCATGGAGATCTATCCGATGTAATACTCTTTTGTGGTGTGTTTGTCAAGATCCGATGAATTGTGGGTTTATGTTCAGATTATTGATGAATATTATTTGAATGTTCTCTGAATTCTTATATGCATGATTTCATATCCTTGCAAGTCTGTTCGAGTTGTTGGTTTGGTTTGGCCAACTAGATTGGTAATTCTTGCAATGGGAGAAGTGCTTGGTTCTGGGTTCAATCTCGCGGTGTTCTCACCCAGTGACATAGTAGGGGTAGCGAGGCACGTATTGTATCGTTGCCATCAAGGTTAACAAGATGGGGTTTTCATCATATTGCTTGAGTTTATCCCTCTACATCATGTCATCTTACTTAATGTGTTACTCTGTTCATGAACTTAATACTCTAGATGCAGGCAGGATTCGGTCTATGTGTGGAGTAATAGTAGTAGATGTAGAATCGTTTCGGTCTACTTGACACGGACGTGATTCCTATATGCATGATCATTGCCTTGGATATCTACATAATTATTCGCTTTTCTATCAGTTGCTTGACGGTAATTTGCCACCATAATTTTTTCCTTTCAAGAGAGAAGCCTCTAGTGAAATCTATGGCCCCCGGGTCTATTTTCCATAATATATTTTCAGATCTATAAACCAAAAATACCAAAAATGCATTGCTGCAATTCACTTATCTTTTACTTTCCGCTTTCATTTACATCTATCTCTATCAGATCTAATCCTTGCAAATAACCGTGAAGGGATAGACAACCCCTTTATAGCGTTCGTGCAAGAGTTTGATTGTTTGTGTAGGTGCATCCATTGGTGACTTGCTTAATCCTCCTACTGGATTGATACCTTGGTTCTCATCAACTGAGGGAAATACTTATCTACTTTGCCGCATCACCCTTTCCTCTTCAAGGGATAACCAACGCAAGCTCAGGAGGTAGCAGGGAGATCTTCATTTTCTCAAGGGCAGTATGCAAATTTTCCACATAATTATATGTATGGGAATATTGGACCCTTAAATTGGCCATACATGCCCAAATTAAGGCTCGAGTGATACTAGGTTTTGTGCCTAAGTGTTGTTAAAAGATGTATAGTGAACTCAGATACACTCATCGACCTAGTTGTCCGTCCAGTGACTCGAGGGTTACTGGTAGTCACGCTGAATACACCTCAGATTAATGAAGGATCCTCTTTATAGAGGTAAAAGAACATAACTTCTAGCTCTAGTTGGAAGAACAAAAGCCTCCTTGGTCGTTCCGGTGGGCTACAAGGTTTGCTCAAGGGCTATCTTGAGCCAATTTGAATCTTGATGGTAAAAATGAAATGTAAACTACTAGGCGTCACACCCTCCACGTCCTCAAGGCCAGCTTAAGCTACTCCAAGGTAAGAATCCAGCACATTAAGAGCATGAAACTCTTGGTCAGAGAAGATTGGATGTCTCAGAGAGATCTCCCGCTTCCTATGACGCATCATGCTCTGGAACTCGGATTTGGCGGCAGGAAAGGCCCCCAGGTTATTTGGTTTATTCCGTATACTTCTGTCGACGTTGCCAGCCTTATTATCTACCAAGTATCTAGGGTTGTTCCGCTTCAGCGACCGCTCTCCTCATAATCGAAGCACTTAGTCTCGGGTTTGGGTTCAACTTTGGGTTTCTTCA
Organism: Hordeum marinum; assembly: GCA_022496015.1. NCBI lineage: Eukaryota > Viridiplantae > Streptophyta > Magnoliopsida > Poales > Poaceae > Hordeum > Hordeum marinum. Next base: position 229,781,681 of record CM039673.1, read on the forward strand.
CTGGAGCAGCAACTGACTTCCTATCCATCAGGTTTCCCTCCTTGTTTTCCCTTCTCGAAACTAGTGGTTTGACTAACCATCAACACTTGACGCTCCTTCTTGATTTCTACCTTCGCAGTGTCAAACATCGCGAATAGCTCAGGGATCATTATTTCTATCCCTGGCATTTTATAGTTCATCACCAAGTTCTAGTAGCTTTAGTGACAGTGACTTGGAGAACTATATCAATCACTATCTTATCTGGAAGATCAACTCCCACTCGATTCAAGCGAGTGTAGCACCCAGACAATCTGAGCACATGCTCAACGATTGAGATATTCTCTTTCATCTTGTAGGCAAAGAATCTTGCTGGAGATCTCATATCTCGCAATAGGGGCACGAGCCTGAGATCCTAATTTCAGCTCTTAGAACTTCTCATATGTTTAGTGACATTCAAAACGTTTTGGAGCCTCAATTCTAAGCCGTAATGCATGACGCACTAAACTATCAAGTAGTCATCATAACGTGCCTGCCAGATGTTCACAACATCTACATACGACGCTAGAGGGGTTGGCGCACCGAGCGGTGCATTAAGGACATAAGCCTTCTGTGCAGCAACGAGGACAATCCTCAGATCATAGAGCCAGTCCGCAATATTGCTACCAACATCATTCAACTCTATTTATCTAGGAACATATAAAAATTCAAGGGAGCTACAACGTGAGCTAGTATTCTACAACACAGTTTGCAAAGACATTACTGACTATGTTCATGATAATGAGTTCAATTAATCATATTACTTAAGAACTCCCACTCAAATTGACATCCCTCTGGTCATTCGAGTTATACATGATCCAAATTAACCAACTCAAGTCTGATCATCACGTGAGTTGAGGTGGTTTCAATGGTGAACATCATCATGTTGATCATATCTGCTATATGACTCATGTTCGACCTTTCGGTCTCTTGTTTTCCGAGGCCATGTCTGTAGATGCTAGGCTCGTCAAGTTTAACCCGAGTGTTCTGCATGTGCAACACTGGCTTGCACCCGTTGTATGTGAACGTAGAGTCTATCACACCTGATCATCACATGGTGTCTCAACACGACGAACTTTCGCAACGGTGCACACTCGGGGAGAAGACAATTCATCTTGATATTTAAGTGAGGGATCACCTTATAATGCTACCGTCGTCCTAAGCAAAACAAGGTGCATAAAAGGATTAACATCACATGCAAATCATAAGTGACATGATATGGCCATGAACTTGTGCTTTTGATCTCCATCTTGAAAGCACCAGCATGATATCCGTCGTCACCAGCACGACACTATGATCTCCATCATCTTGATCTCCATCAACGTGTCGCCATCGTGGTTCTCGCGCCCATTATGCTTGTACTACTATTGCTACCCTTTAGCGATAAAGTAAAGCATTACATAGTGCTTAATGATTGACACACAGGTCATACAATAATTATAGACAACCCTATGGCTCCTGCCAGTTGTCGTACTCATCGACATGCAAGTCGTGATATTCTATACAGCACATGATCATCTCATACGTCACATATATAACATCATGTAATTGGCCATATCACATCACAACATACCCTGCAAAAACAAGTTATACGTCCTCTAATTGTTGTTGCATGTTTTACGTTGCTGCTACGGGTATCTAGCAAGAACAATTCTCATCTACGCAAAAACCACAATGGTCATACACTAGATGGTTTTCAACCTTCTCAAGGACCGCCTTTCTCGAATCCGATCCAGCTAAAGTGAGAGAAACTGGCACCAACAAGCCATCTATGCAACAAGTTGCGGTTGATGGAACCGGTCTCTCGTAAGCGTACGAGTAATGTTGGTCCAGGCCGCTTCATCTCACAATACCGCTGAACCAAAACACGACCAATGGAGGAAGCAATCTAAGCATGAACACCCACAAACTCTTTGTGTTCTACTCAAGATCTCATCTACACATAGACCTAGATCTGATACCACTGTTGAGGAACGTTGCATGGGAAACAAAAAATTTCCTACGCACACACAAGATCTATCCATGGTCATGAGCATCTACGAGAGGGAGAGTGGATGTACATACCCTTGTAGATCGCTAAGCGGGAAGCGTTAAGAAACGCGGTTGATGTAGTCGAACGTCTTCGCGATCCAAATTGCCGAGTGTCCCGCGATCTCATCACGATCCGTATCGCGATCCAATCACGATCCGTCCCGCGAACTCATCATGATCCGTCCTGCGATCTCATCACGATCCGTCCCGCGATCTCAATCACGTTCCTTCCGATCTAGCGCCGAACAAATGGCACCTCCGCGTTCAGCACATGTACAGCTCGATGACGATCTCCACCTTCTTGATCCAGCAAGAGGGAGCACAGAGATAGAAGAGTTCTCCGACAGCGTGACGGCGCCGCGGCGATGGTGGTGGAGCAATTCCGGCAAGGCTTCGCCTAAGCACTGTAGAAAACCGATCTAGAGGAGAAACTATGCACTAGAGGAACGGGTAGCACGTGACTTCAAATCTAGTGCCAAAAACCCTAAAACCTCTAGTATATATAGGAGGAAGAGAGGAGGAGGCTTGGCTCCCAAGGAGACAACCCTTGGGTCGGCCGAAGCAAGGAGGAGAGGAGGAATCCTCCTCCAATCCTACTAGGACTAGGACTCCTCCTCATTTTGGTCTTTTTTGCCTTTTTCCACCTTTTTCTCTTTGGGCTTTCTCTCCCAGCCGCATGGCCTTGTGTGGGACTTCTACCAGCCCACTAAGGGCTGGTATTCACTCTTCCACAGCCCATGTAGCCTCTTGGGTCGAAATAGACCTCCCGATGTTCTCCCGGTACACTACCGACACTCCCGGTACACTACCGATGAGCCCGAAACTTTTCCGGCAACCAAAATAGGACTTCCTATATATTAATCTTTACCTCTGGACCATTCCGGAGCTCCTCGTTACATCTGGGATCTCATCTAGGACTCTGAACAACCTTCGGTCACCACCATACATAACTCTATACTATCGAAACATCACCGAACCTTAAGTGTGCAGACCCTGCGGGTTCGAGAACTATGTACACATGACCGAGACACCTCTCCGGTTAATAATGAATAGCGGGACATGGATGCCTATATTGGTTCCTACATATTCTATGGAGATCTTTATCGATCGAACCTCTATGTCAAGGATTCAGTTAATCCCGTATGATGTTCCCTTTGTTCTTCGGTATGTTACTTGCCCGAGATTCAATCGTCGATATCTCCATACCTAGTTCAACCTTGTTACTGGCAAGTCTCTTTACTCATTACGTAATACAAGATCCCGTGACTAACACTTAGTCACATTTCTTGCAAGGCTTATAGTGATGTTGTATTACCGAGTGGGCCCTTAGATACCTCTCCGTCACACGGAGTAACAAATCCCAGTCTTGATCCATGCCAACCCAACAGACACCCTCGGAGATACCTGTGGAGCACCTTTATAGTCACGCAGCTATGTTGCGACGTTTGATACACACAAGGTACTCCTCCGGTGTCAGTGAGTTGCATGATCTCATGGTCATAGGAACATATACTTGACATGCATAAAACAGTAGCAATAACTGTCACGATCATATGCTACGTTTGTATTTTGGGTCTTGTCCATCACATCATTCTACTAATGATGTGATCTCGTTATCAAATGACATCTCATGTCCGTGACTAGGAAACCATATCCATCTTTGATCAACGATCTAGTCTATTAGAGGCATACTAGAGACATGGTGTTGTCTATGTATCCACACATGTATCTGAGTTTCCGATCAACACAATTATAGAATTGATAATAAACTATTATCATGAACAAGGAAATATGATAATAACTAATTTATTATTGCCTCTATGGCATATTTCCAACATCACCAATGCCAAAACATTGTTTCTTCAGAAGACGACCTATTTATTCGTAACTATGTTTCTGTTGGGTTCTACCGTAGGTGCATCGCATGGAAATTAAAACTTTTGTACATGAAAAACATCCGTGCAACAGAAGTAGAGTTGGGGCAGCGCGCTCACGTGCTCTGTCTCCTTCTCGTCCGTTCTCCCTTGAACAGCCGGTCCGATCTCCCTCGAACAACCGATCGTTGGATCCCACGTACGGGTTCACCGGAGCACCGCGCAGGTGAACCACCTCTAATGGTATCCGCACGTGCAAGAGGAACTCCATGCAGTGGACTGCTAGGTCTGATCACACAGTCGGCGGCGACGAGTGGAGGTGGCTAGTTGCGACACATGCAAAGTCCTAATGTCGGCGTCGAAGCGATCAACCGAATGAGTGTGTCGCAGCTCCACTATATATAGGCATCTGGTGCAGGCTCAACTCTTGCGCCTTTCACGGATCCTAAAGCCCACACGTTCCTTCCATTTAGCGTGCAACCCCTTAGGTTCTCGTTCAGTTTGTCGCGAGTCGGCTCACATCCGGCTCAACTAGTCGGTAGCAGCCTCTAGCAAAGCATGCTGACTCCAAGTGTCGCATGAAGCTGGTAGGTGAACCTGTACTTCACACTTCTGTTCCTTTTGCCATACGATATATGTTGTCGTGCACAAGGCGAGATGGTCATTCATGTTGCAGGACATCCTCTTTCTCATTTCGGTGAATTTGACCAACATTCGGATTATCTCATAATCCTCATCGCATGCGCATGCTTATCCAGGTCGGATCACTCGAGGGCCCCATCGTATATCTCTCCTAATCGGAGCGGCAAATCCCATCTTGCTCAACCATGTCTCGCAGCATGATTCTGAACAAATCCAAAACCTATCTTTGTAACTGCCCAGTCATGGAGTAGCGTTTGGTCGGCTCAAAGAAAGTCTGTCACCATTCCGAGTACATGCGCCAGCTCTGGTCTTAGGACATAGAACGTATGTTGTACTAGAGACTCGCAGATGACCTATTGTTGTGTCTCATAGTTGAGTTTGTCCAACTCAGTCCTTATCTCGACTCGGATCCGACTATGTCGAATCCGACCAGATCTTTCTGGGTCCATATTATCCCGCTAGCATCCAATGCCACATGGTCAGTGAGACCAAACCACCCACTGTGTCATATGCTAGCCTAATTGGCTGCGCATCCACACAACATTTTTGACTAGGGACCATTTAGGACAGTCATCATACAATGCATGGTTTCACAAACAAGTCACGTACTTGTTAATACACATCACCGATAATGTCCAAGGACTATCTTTATTCATAAACACCTAGGAAATATCATTATACATGATTGCCTCTAGGGCATATCTCCAACAATCTCCCACTTGCACTAGAGTCAATCAAATAGACATCAAATGCCCAGAGCTCTAACATGCCCCTCATGCTTGGGTTGTGGAAGCGGCTTAGTCAACGGATCCGCAACATTTGCATCAGTATGAATCTTGCATAAATTGGTATCACCTTTCTCTACGAGCTTTGGTATCACCTTTATCTATGTGGAAAAATCTCAGCTCACCTTCTTGCATACCAAAATTCTAGTGATTCCTAGGTGGTCGTGCGGTGGCAGCAAATCGGGAGTGGGCGGGCGAATGAAAGGGGAGAAGCTAACGGTTTTGGGATGGAGATTGGTGGGGTAAAGTGAGGAGGATAGTTCTGAGATCCAATCGATGCAAACCAAATGAAACAATTTTTTTTGTAGATCCTTGCACCACATTTGAGATGCAACACTTGCCAAAACAACTTCTCAAATTTCTCACCAAACTGAATATGATTGCGCACTTTCTCCACACTTTCTCTTCTCCTCTTTTTTCTTTCCTTTTTTACTTTTTTATGACACAATAGATCCAACAACAGGACTCAGAGAAAAACAAAATAGTAGCAACTTCAGATAGAACATGGTCCAAATATAAGGAGGAAAGCAAACAACTAGATTTTAGCAAACAAAGGATTGGATTTTGTGTGTGGCTTTTTGGCTGTGGACTTTAGGATGGGGAAATCAAAACTAAAAAGGATAAATCTAGTAACAAAGGTTACATATCCTACCGTGTAAACCTTGCTCTGAATACCACATGATAAGACATCGTCTATGGAGCAGAGGGTGTACAAGGGGAGGTATGATCTTCACGGCATAGGATGGAAAAGAGGATGGGGATAACTAGCTGCAAGAAGCCAAAACGGAAAATAATAGATTATGACCCGACGAGGGGGATGCTCACTGAATCCTGCTATCTGAACATTCGCCGATCCACAACCCGCAATACTACCCCACACAACCATGCTCAAGTTGTGGAGCACGAGATAGGTGCAATATGCAAGAAAACCACGAACTCTAACCTACACAACACGATCTAGTCGTGGAGCACGAATTAGGAGCAATTTCTCAAGGAATCACAAGAATAAGGGTAATAAGAGTCTCTCCAATCCCAGGAGGAGTCTATGTCTTGGTGTTTGATAGAAATGGCAAAATTCCCCAACAAAGGGAAGAGCTAGTCTATTTATAATAGGGACAACCCCTTAGATAGGTGTGAAAACTAGCTTTGGAACCAGCTTAGGTGTGAAAGAGAACCAACTTTGGTTTGACTAAGTGGCTTGAGACTTAATGAGATAGCTTCTAGAGATCTCTAGTTGGAGGTTGTTGGTCGTTCCCGGCCAGCCATTGTTTACTGGAGTCGAACAATGTTTCCTTCAGTAGCAAACTCAAGTTCTGGATACCCTTCGCATGTTGGGTTATCCAAACTCATGCAAAACATTGTTTCACCAATGCAAATACATTGTTTCTTTAGCATACCACATATTTCTTTGTAACTCTGTTTCTTCATCATAAATCATTGTTTTAGCATGGACTAAAAGTGTTGTTGGTATTCTTTGATGTTACACCAGAGTTCAACCAACAACGAAGGAGGTGAAGGAACAACCATGTTTTCAAGGTCAAATGATAATCTTAAGTTAGAGTTTAGCAAATCATGGATTTGCTTTGCGCGACTTCTTTTGACTGGACCTTGGATGACTGTTCATGTGATGTTCATTGTTGGGATTTCCTCATCAACGTCACTATGGAGGAGAGGCTTGGAGGACACTTACTATAGACAAGAGTGTTCCCGGTGAATCAGGAAGGAGAGCCATCTCGGAGCCATTTTTCTCTAATGGTAGAAGACCGCATCCTTAAAAATGATATATAGCTCGAGATCTTCATGGAAAACGGGGTCGTCATCCCGAGAATAAGACTCTAGTTGAGGAGCGGGACAACTCATTGTTTCCATGAAGCGCTTCTACCCCAACTCAGATATATTAAATAGCTATGCAGGAGAATTAATGAAACTGCTCGGACAAGATGCGTAAGCAAAGGTACTCACCGCTTTGGCTGGTTTGTCGCACGAAAAGTCATCCATTAAAGAAATCCTTTTTTCCATGAAGATCTCGTTTGTGCGCCTGCCAAGGCTGGCTCGTTAGCAAAATCCTTTTTCATGGAGCGAATTGCATCATCGATTTCGTTGTAAATCCACAATGGATGCACATGCTATTGAAGAGGGTGGACGCACTGATACGCCTCCAACGTATCGACTTTTCCAAACAGTTTTGCTCTGCTTTTTCCCTTTAATTTGCTTGATTTGAATGGAACTAACCCGGACATACACTATTTTTAGCGGAACTGCCATGGTGTTATTTTTGTGTAGAAATAAAAGTTCTTGAAATCGTATGAAACTTTTGTCAATTATTTCTGGAATATATGAGGAACTATGGAGCGAAGAAGTACCCGAGGGGGGCTGCGTGTAGGCCACAAGCTAACAGGGCGTGCCCACAACCTGGGTGTGCCCTGATAGCTTGTGGGGGCCACCTGGCTCCCACAACCCTAATTCAAGTCTTACAAATTCACAATATTAGAGAAAAAATTAGGAGAGAAGATTTCATCATGTTTTATGAGACGGAGCCATCGCCACCTCCTGTTCTTCCTCGGGAGGGCTGATCTAGAGTCTGTTGTCATCATCATCAACCCTTCTTCATCAACACCACCATGACGCTCACCACTGGGAGTGAGTAATTCTTTTGTAGGTTGCTGGATGGTGATGGTATTTGTCATGGTTTTGTCATGGCGGATGTCCGAAGACTTAGGTTCGACGCCATTGCTAAGGCGGTGGACTCAAAGGGGACGCGAGTTTACCTAGGTTCGACCACTCAAGAATAGGTAAAAGCCTATGTCCTGCTTCGTGTTGTATTGATCGGTGTATAAATTATAAGGGAGCGGATTCGCTTGACCTAGTTCTCGATTGATTTGTTTCAGTCTAAGCCGCCCCAGGGTCTCACCTTTATATAGGAGGTAGAGGCCTAGGGTTACACGAGTCCCAAACCCACTCATAAAACGTATTCAGTCCTGTCTCTAAGTCACCTTGCCTCCTTGGGCAAGCCGTCTCCGGGCGGCTTAACCGCCTGGGTCTCACACCATCTTCTGTCTCTGGGCCTTCATCTTGGCCTGTTTGTTAAGCCGCCACGCGGCCTGGCCTACATCTTCCGACCCATTTTAAGGATCTCTATTATGAGCCGCTAGGTATGACTCGGCTCATCCTGGGCGGGTCTTACCACGGGGTTATATCCCCAATAGGATTGGATGAGATTGATCATGTAATCGAGTTAATTTGATAGGGTTTGATCCCTAGTATGCACTATGTTCTGAGATTGATGCTGCTATGACTTTGCTATGCTTAATTCTTTTCACTAGGGCTCGAGTGCCATGCTTTTAGATGGGAACCAATTATGTTTTCATGAATATAACAATGATTTGGCTGCTATCTGGCAAGTTGTATGCACCTATTACGTGTCTTGATCAGCATACCCCAAGGTGACAATAATTGGGATTCTTTCTGGTGATTATCGTAGTTGGAGGAGTTCATTTACTCACCATTTATTAATTTTGTGTTCCATTTCTCTATTAAAAAGAGGCTTTAATATCCCTTAGTTTCCAATAGGACCCTGCTGCCATGGGAGGGTAGGACAAAATATGTCATACAAGTTCTTATCGCAAGCACGTATGACTATATACGGAATACATGCCTACATTATATTGATATATTGGAGCTAGTTCTGTGTCGCTATACTATGTAAATGTTATATGATTGATGTCATCTAAATCATTATCCATCGCCGATCCATGTGCCTGTGCTTTACATATACCGAATCTTTCTAAGTTGTTACTGCTTTTGCTACTATCATGCTGGTAGAAGCAGGCCATTAATCCCGGTTCCAAAGGCCCTTTAGTCCCGGTTCGTAACACGAACCGGGACAATAAGGGAGCCACGCATCAGCACCTGCCAGGCGCTGTGTTTTTTTGGAAGGAGAGGTTATGGGTTTTGGAGGGTTTATAGGTCTTTCATATTGTATTTCCCCCTTTCTGTTTGTGTTTACTCTTTACATTTAGTGTTTCATTTTTATTTTATGTTTTCCATTCAACTTGACACTAGGTACTACATATAGCAACTTGACACTAGGAATGCTCGGCAAGCGGCCCATACACAACATCATCATGAACATATAGAGAGAGAAGTGACCTCTCTTTCTCTGTGCTTGGTGAGGGAGTCCTGGATTAAGGGGTCCTCGGGAGGCTGGCCTGTTTCTTATGGGACGGACTGTATGGGCCACTTGCCAAGCATTGGATAAATTGAAGGACCTGTCTCCAGGAAGGAAGCTTCATGAATCGTGGCTTATCCTCCACGTTTGATGTAAAGAATAGGCATGATTATCCCTTCGATGTGTAACCGACCATGTGTAAACCCTAGGTACCCTCGGCATCTATATAAGCCGGAGTGTTTAGGTTGTAGACAGAAGACAACTCATCTAGGGTTTAGCTATTCCATCTCGAGGTAGATCAACTTTGTAACCCACATATCATCAATAGAATCAAGCAGGACATAGGTTATTACCTCTATAGGCGGGCACGAACAGGGGTAAACACTGCCTGCTTCGTCTCCTGTTACCATCGATTCTAGTCTCACAGCTCAAGACCCCCTACCCGAGATCCACCGGTTCTGACATCAACATTGGTGCTTTGATTGAGAGTTCCATTGTGATCGCCCAAGGAATTGATGGCTCGCCTTGTCATCAACGAAGAGGTACTCAACTTGTACACTTTCGTTCCCGGATAGATCTTCGCCTGCGGTAGCATTGTGCTGCATGCCGACCTCACCAGCCTTCTGGGCCGTGTCGAAAGCTTCGCCCCTGATCGAGAGGTCACATTCGGGAAGCTAGAGTTCTTCGTAGATTCTTGGGGTGACATGTCACTAACCGGGCTCATAGTCTCGCATGCGACGCCCGAAGACTTTGAGCCTTTACCCTCGGGTTCCTCTTTCAGTCACGCCCATGGGATTAACCCCGGCGATGAGTTGATTCTTAGTCCGGATATTGCCATAGTGCCAAAGGACCGGATACTTGTTCTTGCCGAACACTCCACTTGTCTGGACACGTCAGAGGTCAACTCCGAAAGCTTCAAGCAAGTTGACCCGGTCGAGCTCTCGACACTCAACGAGGCCCTGGCTCCCATCTCGTCGATGAAGATTACTGACGATCCAACCCCGATCCATGCTCAGATCGGTTACAGGGCGGGTCAGGACGAATTTTTCATCCCACCCACCACCCACTTGGTAGCCACAGTCAAAGATTTAAGCAACATGTTGGACTATGCCTCCGAGGAGGCATTCTACATGGATGAGGAGGATTGCGCTCCCACCTCCGTTAACACCGGGCGATGGGACGCCACCTCCACATACAACGTCTACATGGTGGACAATCCTGCCGCTAATGGAAAGAACACGCGTTAGAATGATGCCGACAAGTCGGACAAAGCATCGTCAAGCCGCCAGAAGCCACATAAACGGTCAAAAGGCAAAAAGGGAAGGAAAGCTATCATTGGCACTGGGGACGGAGATACCCCTGGAAGACCTGGGCGATCCCGATATCCCCAAACACCCGCAAGAGGGTCAGGAGAGGCCTGAAGAACAGTGCAAACCCGATTACCTCAATGATTCCGAGGACCACAATTACCTCCCCATATCGAGGAGGAGGACATCTCGAAAGCCATTGACTCCGACATTCCTAATAATCTTGAAGATCAGGAACTGTCCAGGCAACATCTCATAGCAACGACCCGTAGCTTGAAAGCAAAAGAAGGACAACTTAAACCGGAACAAGATAACAAGAATGATCGATGGACAAGAGTCCTCTCAACTGAGGAAGGATACGGTACCGGTCTGTCGAACCAACCTAAGAGCTATCCACGTAGAAGGATGTTGCCGCAATTTGATGACGAGCTCACGAATACACCGTCTCCAAAGCATACAAGCCAGACCGCCCTCCTCGGGGACGAGACAGGTTGGCCGACGACACCGGTTATAGGCCGGCGATGCCCCAAAGACGGGGAAAGAAAACAGTAGAGCCCGACGAGAGGTTTGACCCGCAACATGACCTGGACTATAGAGCAGGTCATACGACATACATCTACGGATCGAGAAGGTACTCACCCGATAGACGATACGGGTACATGCCCTGGCTCGACCGCAACAATAGAGGTCGGGAACGAAACTCGGCTAGAACAGACGCCGAATACCGGTGCAACATAGCGCGGGTCAGAGGTGCCGCCCACCCACTGTGCTTCACGGACGAGGTGATGCAACATTAGTTCCTAGAGTGGTTTAAACCCGTGAACATAGAGAAGTATGATGGGATAACTCACCTAACCGTATGGATTGATGATTTCCTGCTCCACATCCACATGGCGCGTGGAGATGATCTCCACGCCATCATATATCCCCCCCCTAAAACTCAAGGGGCTAGCTCAACACTGGTTAAACAGCCTCCTCGAAAACTCCATTGGATGCTGGGAAGATCTGGAGGAGGCATTCTGATCTAACTTCAAAGGCACCTATGTTAGACCACCGGACACCTCCGACCTAAGTAACATCATTCAGAAGCCCGGAGAGTCCGCGCGGTAATTCTGGAATCAGTTCTTGACCAAGAAAAACCAGATTGTTGATTGCCTGGATGCTGAGGCAATAGCCTCCTTCCAGCACAATATTCGAGATTAATGGTTGGCCTGTCAGCTTGGCCAGGATAAACCTCGGACCATGTCTGCCCTTACATCACTCATGACCCACTTCTGCGTGGGCGAGAAAAACTGGCTAGCAAGACACAGCCACAACTCCAAAGACCCCGAAACCTCCGAAGTTCGGGATGACAACGGGAAACCAAAGCGCAACAAGAACAAGCGCTGGCACAACAATAGTGATGCTGGTGACATGGATGTTAACGCCGGCTTCCACAATTCCCGACCTGGGTAGCGGAAGAAGCCTCCTAAAGGCAATCGCGATGGACCAACCCCGCCAGAGAAGATCATGGAAAGGCCTTGCCAAATCCATGGCCCTCAAGATAAGCCTGCCAACCACACACATCGTAACTGTTGGGTATTCAAACAGGCCGACAAACTCATGCCGGAGGATCAAGGCAAGAGCCCTCGTAGCAAGGATGAGGATGAGCCTCGAGGTCCGATTGGTGGCAGATAAAAGAAATATCCTCCAGAGGTGAAAACAGTAAATATGATAACACCACCCACGTACCCAAGAAGGAGAGAAAGCGTGCCCTTCGAGAGGTCTATGCCGTAGAGCCTGTAGCCCTGAAGTATAACCCATGGTCGGCATACCCGATCACCTTTGATTGACGTGATCACCCAACCAGTATCTGTCATGGGGGTTCAGACGCCTTTGTCCTAGACCCTATTATAGACGGGTATCATCTCACAAAAGACCTAATGGACGGAGGAAGTAGCCTTAACTTGATTTACTCAGACACGGTGAAAAAGATGGGTATAGATGATCAAACCCAACAACACTACCTTGAAAGGAGTGATCCCACGCGTCGAGGCCCAATGCACACTCCGTAAGCCTGGAAATAGTGTTCGTCTCACCAATAACTTTCAAAGCGAAGACATGATCTTTGACATCGTACCCTTCCGCAACGGCTATCATGCCCTACTCGGCCAAATAGTGTTCGCTTGATTTAACGCCGTCCCGCACTATGCATACCTCAACCTCAAGATGCCTCGCCCCAAGGGGGTCATTACTGTCAACGGCAACACAAAGCGCTATCTCCGAACCGAGGAACATGCATTGGCCCTGGCGGCTGAATTCCATTACAATGATGATCGGCAAATGCCAACAACTTCCATAAAGGCAAGGAAGGTTGAAGCGAGCGCGACTTCATCCCGAGCTCTTTGAACCCTCCTCTCCCTGTAAGTAGGGACTCACCTCCCATCGCACAACCCGAGAACCAGAGAATTACATGCCAAGGAGGCACAACTTTGCACTTAAATTTCCATGGGCGGCGGTGGGGAAAAAGGGCAAGTGTTCGGGTGGACCAAACTACTACCATCAAAATGTTTTCGGACACAATGCATGTACCAACAAAGGGCCTGCCAAAGGCATAAAGCTCATCCAAACTTGGGCGACTTCTCAAGACCTTGTTTGCAAGATCCGTTCGCCAAACAATACCATCCATTGAGGTGCACAACTCCCTAGGAGGCATGGGAGTAGACAAATGACAGGGCACATCAAGGATGTAAGGTCACCAATCGAAGACCCTGGTACAACCACTCCTATAAAATTTCTTTTTTCAAATACCTATAAGCAGTTGCTTAGACAATCTGAGCAATAAGAGTTGTTGACAAAAATATAACATCATCATACATGTTTGTCTTGTTGTCCTTTTTGGCACATATTTTATTTTCTCCCTCTTCTCACAAAACTGTTCAGTATATTATGATGCAACCGGCTAATAGACCGGGGGCTCGAGTTTAAAAATAAAGTCGTCTTATGTACAATTGGTTATGTGTTTGGTGTCTTGGAATTCACTTTATATGCATTGGTTCTGAACTATGTCTTGGGTCAATAGTTGGGTCGCTCGACTCCTGTGCTTTCCCCTTTATGCTCTGCTCGTTCAGCTAAAAGGGAAAAGGGAGAACCTGTGCGATTGTGTTTCCCGCTAGCCTGGTCAAGCAACTCAGGGGAGAAAGCCGAAAACTGACTCTCATAGTATGCGAGAACAGGTTTGTGAATCTGATCTTAAAGTGTTATACTCAAATCCTCGTCAGAGGATATTCCATGTCATACGAGGGGTTTGTTTTTCATACAAACCATGTGATATTGGCCTTAGCCGTGGTTCATCGAAACATCACAAAACATCGGGGGCTAGTCATCAGCCCCTCGCAGTCCTTTTCGCGCCCCTACGGCTAAGTGAAAGCAATGAAGCATTATGTTCTGATTGCCTGGTCCGCTGCACTGCATCGCCTTTGGGTTTCGATAGCTCGGCTAACGGTTACAGTGCATTGGTAGATACACCACATGTAGTATCTACATGGGGGATGAAGCCGACAACTCACAACTTTCAGGTTCAACGACACACATGAGTTATAAGGAACACAAAACATTGAAAGTATGATAAGTTATGTATCATAACCTTAAACCGTTAAAAGGTCTTTGGACATATTACCACAAATCTACTCATAAATGTTCTCTTTCGAACACTGTGACTCTATCGCCCGAGCACCCTCCATTACTCCGGAGAACTATAGCTCGGGGCACGTATGCTCCTTTCTAGGAGGTGAAGGGGAGGTGGCTATCTTCATCGGTTCAAGCCCCGGCCAGTGCACCTTGGCCTTTGCAAAGGCCATCCGAGCTCCTTCTATACAGGAGGATCACCTTAGTGCGTCGATGCGGGGCGAGGCATCGATGAGCTTCTACACCAGGCTGAAGTAGCTGCCGGGTAGTGGCTCGTTGGGCCATAGCCAGATATAGAGATCCTTCATGGTTGACTACGCCATCTGGTGTAGCTCCATCAGCTGCTTAAGCTGCTCAATATGGAGAGGAGAGCACCCGGGGGCTTCAAAGTGTGCCTAGACTAGACAAGCTTCATCTCATTCTCTTCGCGAAGCATAGAACTGATCTGCGTCCTCCGCGCTCTTCTCGAGGTCAGAGCAGGCACGTGAGGAACGCCACACCTCGGTAAGCAACTCGAACTTGCCAGCCCCGAAGACACACTTCAATAAGTACAACTTACCATCCGTGATAACCTTCGGTTGGTAGACTTGTTCTTCAAAAAACAGCCTATCCACCCGCTCCTTTTGGAGATCAGTTTTTAGGGTGGATAGTTCAGCAGCATGCTCCTTCATTTTTCACTCGAGGTCCTCGCAGTTTTGGCCGGCATCTTTGAGCTCCTGCTAGATCTCCTGCACCTGAGCCTCATGCTTGTCGCTGGTGGCACTTAAGGCGGAAAGCGCGGTAGCCGCTTGTTCGGCCGCTACCCTCTCAACCGCCGCCTGCTCCTTCACACGTTGTAGCTCCGCCTTGAGCTTCTCTATTTCCTTCGACGAGGCTATGTAAGCGTCAAAAATATGAATACTGCATCGACAATACGATGATGGAAGTTTTTGGATATTGAATTAGGCTTACCTTGCGCCTCATCGAATCTCTTGTTCAGAGCATTAAGCTCGTCTTCGGAGCTTTTAAGCTTCCGATTCAGCTCGTCTAGCTTGGCAGTATTCACAGCCGCCCCTGACAATGAAGCATGTAATAAATAAATCCTTATTAGGTTACATGGGTTTAAAACTTCCAAACTGACCTCAATACGATCCAATGTTCGGTCCTCTTAAGGGCTGTTAGAACGTTCCGAACATATATAGTCCAGCACATAGTTCAGATATTGATCTATGATCGACCCCAGATGAGTTTTTTCAAACTCACCTAGGGCTCGGGGGCTGCTATGTATGTAATGATAACATAAAGAAATTAATATTTCACAAATAGAGTGTTATGTGGCTCACCTGAAAGCCCGTCAAGAGACCGTTGAAGGCCTCCTTCAGTCTGTTGTCAATAGACTGAATGCCCTCCAATACCGCATCCATAAGGATGCGGTGCTCCTCGGAGATGGAGGCGCTCGATAGAGCCTCCCAACAACCGGCCACCCATTGGTCGGTGGTGCAGTGGTGATCGGGTCTCCATCTGGGGATTAACTGGTGCCTCCGGAGGCGTGGTGTGCTCTGGAGATGTCCTTGGATGGGGCTAAACATCCCCTCATCCGATTTCCTCAGTATCCAGGTAGGACTCCTCCCCGGTCTTTGGTGGCCGAGGCACTAGCCTCGACCATGACATCGTCTCCCTCATCATTGGTGCTCGGCAACATAGGAGCATGTTGCGATGACACCTCCATGATATCCTACTCAGCGCCCGAAGGAGTAGGATGCGACGCATTCCCACTCTCATCTAGCTCGGCAGGTGGGGTCTCCCCGTCCGAAACTTGGTCAGTGAGGAGAACGCGTGGTGGGATGCAAGTCAATAACCACTCAGATGTTAATAACCTTTAAAAAACTTATCGCTAATAGTCAAGGAAGTCTTTGGATCCTTACCTTCGAGCTGGGGTCTTGACCCTTAGGATTCTTCATGGAACCTGTTCAAAGTCGTCGGACTCGTTGTCCAAGTCCGAACTATCATCAGACAAAATCACCTGTGTCCAACTCGCTTTCTTCTGGGAAGGAGGAGGTATCTGCTTCGTGGCATCCGATGACGCCACCCTCTTTCTAGCAAGGGGGAATCTTTTTCCCCCTCGTCCTCATCCTAATGCTCCTCTTGATTCGAGGAGGCATGGGTTTCCTTAGACACAACCTCTGGCTGGTCCCTGATGCGAAGGCCTTCTCGGCCTGACTTCTTCTTCTTCTTCTCCTTCTTTGCTGGCGCCTCATAAGGCGCCTTGAGGAGCATCTCCGACAACAGCCTGGACCTGATGTCTTTGGGCTGAGGCACCAGGTAGTCGATTCCCATGGCCTTTCTTAGCCATTTATGCAAAATTGGTCGGGAGGGTGTTTAGATTTTCTTTAGGGAAAACAGAGTTGATCAAACAAAACTACGCTATACCTGGGTGAAAGTCTTATCGGCGTGTAGACACGATCCTCCTCCTCCTCGGCTGGCCAGTCCTTTTGCGCCTTGAACATCGCCTTCCACAACTTCTCCCGGGTAGTGTAGACGAGTTGATGAATAGTGGGCTCATCAATGAGCCGACAAGCCCACAGGGGAGATTCCCGACGCTACCAGGGGAGGATGCGCCGCCGGAGCATAACCTGGACCATGTTGGTCAGCATGATATTGTTTCTAATCATGGAGGCGGTGCGCTTCCATAGGTTGTCCACCTCTTTGTCCGACCCCCAGTCGAGGCCCTTTCGAAACCACGAGATCAATCTGGTGGGGGGACCACATCTGAATTCGGCCGGAGCATCTCGGCCTTCCTCCGTTGGCTCGGTGATGTAAAACCACTCTTTTTGCCATATTTTGATGGTGTCGATGAAGGTGCCGGATGGCCATCTGACGTGGGGGAGTTTGCTTATGATAGCCCCGCCATAGTCTGCTTGTTCTCCTGCGACACACTTCTTCTTGATATTAAATACCTTGAGCCTAACTCCGAAGTGTGGCTCGACTCACAAGAAAGCCTCACAGACGAGGATGAAGGCCGATATGTGCATGAAGGAGTTCGGTAGGAGGTCGTGGATGTCGAGGTCATAGAAGAACATGAACCCCCTAATGAAGGGGTGGAGAAGGAAGCTCAGTCCCTGGATGAAGTGGGGGAGGAATACTACCCTCTTGCCTGGCTTGGGAGTGGGGATCACCTGGCCCTTCTTCGGCACGCGGTGGCCGATGTTGGCAGGGAGATAGTGTCACATCCCTAGTTAGTTTACTTAGGTCAGCATGTGTGAGCATCATGTTTTCATCTTTGCATCAATGTGAAATGGGGATTAACAGAAACCCTATCACCTCACGTGAATCAAACCAATTCAAAACTTGTGAAAAATCAACAAATCCAAAATGCCCATAAAAAATGTCCCCTATGTCTGATAAATGTGGACATCAATATATCAGGGGTCATTCTAAATATTTGAATCTATATAGCATTTCAAAAATAAATATTAAAGCTACAAAAAGTACCAAATAAAGCATTATAATTATATTAGCATTCAAAATATTCTGAAACTTTTTGTAGAGGTTTGAAATATTCGAACTAAACTCTGTAAAATAATTGAGCATTTTGTGCCTAGAACACAATAAAACAAATGTCAGAAAATGTAAAACAGAAAAGAATAAGAAAAAAAATTACCTTAGGCACAGGCCAGGCCGGCCCATCTGGCCCAGCACTACCTTCTTCCTCCTGGCATCCAGAAGGACGGGCGTGCGGTCGCCGTGCGCTCGCTCCGGAGCTGCCACGTAGCTCCCTGCGCGCCTGCCTCCCCATCGCGCTGGCGAGTGGATGAAGACGCCGTTGCCGTCCCCATCGCTCTCTCCCTCTCGCATTCGCCCATATGCCTCTCCCCTTCCCTTTGCCCCACCATGGCCGTCGCCTCCACTCGCTCGCCGTCGTAGCCACAACGGCTCCCGCGCCCCCTAAGCCAAGCAGAAGCTCTGCCTCGTCGTCCCCGACCTCTGCACCGAGCCACGCACCGCCGAAGGCCCTGGAGCGATGATCCCGTCCTCTTCTTTCTCCTCGAACCCGAGCACCGCCGCCAATAATTCTCCGCCTTCGAGCCTTCCCCGAGCATGCTATCATCGACTTTGCACCCGTAGTGAGCCCTTAGACCGTTTCCCCTCTTCCCCGGCCGTTCCCCCCTATATAGCCCTCGATCCCGTCGGCACCCGAGGTGCTCCGCCACATGAGCTCAACACCGACATCGTTCCAGTGATTGGGTGGTTCTTCCGAGGCCACCACTAAGCTCGTGGGGCTACGTAGAGCCCACACGTGCCCATCCCTGGTTGTTTAGCATGCCAAAGCGAGGAGTTGGTGCTCGCCCGAACTCCGACGGCCGCCAAGCTCAACGCCGGCGATGCTCCAGTCCACCTCAGTCGCTAGGGTTTGTCCAGATAGAAGCGCGCTTGCGTGCTGGTTCGATAGGAACCATCTGCCGTTGAAATGGTCACCGGAGGAGGTTTTCCGACCCCCTCCGCCGTCCTTGACGTCGTCGGCGGCTCCACGCCGACGAGTCAACTAGTTTGACCACGGGGGTTTGACCCTAGGCTCAACTGGCAAGTGGGCCTGACCTGTTAATTAGGATTAGTTTAAAAATAATTAGTTAATTAAATTAATTAAACTAATGACCCACTAACAGTGGGTCCCTTTCCTAATTAATTAGTGGTTAGTGATTAATTAGCTCATGTTAGTGGCTGGGTCACTCACAAGTGGACCCCACCGGTCAGGTTTGACTTGTCATCGGGCTGTTGACCAGCTGACATCATGCTGATGTCATGTTGACGCCTTAAAGGAATTTCTACTTTAAATTAATTCCAGAAAATAGTTAAAACTTAGAAAAACTCAGATTGAAATAATTTATATATGAAAATTGATGAGAAAAATCCAATTAATCCAATGGTGCTGTTATCATGCATGTTAGATCAACCTATGTAGATGAACATTGACATTTAGTAATAGGTTAATATATGGAATATGAAACGGAGAACGATTTTGAACCTATATTCAAAACCACTTCATTTAACTTGGTTAATAGTTGGATTAGCTCATCCATCCATGTTGCCATGTCATGACCATGCATCATATTGCTGCACTTGCCGTGTATTGATTGTTACTTATCTCCATTGCGGCAAGCCCTGCTTCCGAGGATACCCCCGAGTATTCCAATGAAGGAGAATACCTTCCCGCTTCCCAACAAGGCAAGGAACCCCATTGATCATTCCAATAACATCCCATTCTCTCGCTCCTGCTCTGGTTTATTGCATTTGGAAAAATGTTCAATTGCTTGTGATATGTGGTAGATGAACCCATTCCTTTGCATGACCTGTCATTGTCACAGTAAATAGCTAAACCTTGCAACCTAGCATACTTGGTAGGTTCTTGAGCCATGATGTGGTTTACCTACTTTGCCTTCTATGCTTGCTATACTTAGAGTTGTGTCAAGTCTAATTCATCTAGGTGATGAACTCGAGTGAAACAGTGTTCTGATGAGATAAGCTTAATGATGAACCCGATTTGGTAAAGGTAGCGATGAGAGGCTATGTAGGAGTACATAGCAGGTTGTCTCATTGGGACCATTCTTAGGAACTGAGTTCCGTGTTTGTGATCCAAGGCTAGTTACTACCACACATTTGGATATTTAATTGACCCTCTAAAGTTATCAATCGCTTAGTCCTTGGTCTAGGAGTTGCAAGTAGTTTCTTGTGTTTATAGTATGCTGAAGGCCATGCATACCGCTGACCCTAGGGGTGGGTTACGATGCGGTAGGTAGTGGCACGGTGTACCAAGGGCCACCCGAATGGTGGGCTTGGGAACCCTGCGCACATTGTTTGGGGTTGTAGCGGAAACTTCGGCCGGACTTTGATGCTAGTTTAGTCTCCAATAGGCGATAGCCTGGACTAGAGGTCTTGTGTGATTGACGGTCGTGGCCGACTCCCTCGCTGGGCTTCCGCTTGAAGGTTGCCGAGGTGCATGGTTTTATGAGAACACAATGATAAGTGGCGAGAGCATGTGTGACGGAGTACACCCCTTTAGGGTATGGACTACTTGGAGAACTTATGTTGTTCATGGATAATTTAATGGATACTCATAAAAATCTCAAGACAAGTGTGAGTACCGTGGATGGAACTCTCGTAGATGACTGAAGTGAATCCATGGTGGTGTATTGATGTTGAGTTAGTGGACTCATGTGCAATATCTAAAATTTGAACAAAGAATTAATATGTGTAGTATAGGTTAGCCAAGAGTCAAAGCTGGCATTGCTGCATGAACTCCACCACTCCCCTTGTTGATACATAAGCATGAATAGACTAGGTCTGCTTTAAAGACTTGCTGAGTACGTTTATACTCACATTAGCTTAATAAATGTTGCTGATGAGACTCAGGGCCCATCAAGTGGGTTCTATCTAGATGTCGACGACGCCGAATAGTTGGTGTCCCAGCTACGACCTTAAGCCCTGTGGCGGGCTGTAGATAGTTAGGCCATGTGCCTATTTACCCTTTGCATCTGTCTATACCCAGACAACTTTATGCTTTTGCTTGGTTTGTATGAACTTTCTTGTATGACTTGAGTGTCGAGTCATGTGACCCCTACCTATAAGAACATATTATGCAAGGCTCCTCTAAGCCCCTTAAATAAAAGTTGTGTTGTTGTATGGTTATGTTGTGATGACATAGTTGTATCTATGCATATCAGGCCTGTCATGCATACGTGTGACGTGCAACAGTATGTATGGCATCCGACACCTAGTCATGTTCCTTCAGTAGTACTCTTTACGGGAAACTGCCTCTTTGTGCTTCCACCGAGCCTTGGTAGCTTACTACTACTCTGGACACATTGATTTACTGGCATGTATCCTTCTTTGCTCTTGTGTCCATCCCTTCGGGGAAATGTCTCGAAGTGTAATGGACTCCCTGTAGCCTACTATGACTCGTCTACGTGCAGTGATGACATTTATGTCCCATGGGGTAATGGAGTCCTTGTAGCAGGCTACGACTCATCTACACACGCTTGAGGCCGACACCTGCATTGTTGGGTTACGTATGCCTGTTTTCGTACGGATGTGCCACTTGGGTTCTATGACTAGTCATGTCGGCCCAGGTTCTTTGTCGTTTGAATTCTAGCGACATATTCACATACGTGAGCCAAAAGACGCAAACGATCTCGGCTAAGGTAAGGCTGCAGCCGTGGAGTTACCGTGCGTGAGGGCGCAAAGTGATGTGATGTGTTACAGGATGGATTCCTATGACTTAGGATCGGGGTCCCAACAACGTTGGTATGAGATTCTAACTGACTGTAGGACTACCAAGCCAAAACGGTCGAAGTTGTGTTTAGAAACACTATAGAAAAGTAAGTGAATTGATTGTGGAAGGGAACGTAAGGCTCTTTTACTCCTCTTCCCAAGTTATTCTATTTTGAGTCACCCTCATCTTTTCTACGGGGTGAAGAGCTAGGCTTCTTATCTTTTTCTTAGGATGACGAGTTACTAATCATGGACTAGTAGCTAGCTTGTTCGCAAGGGAATGCTGGTACTAGCTTATTGTTTCGTGTGACAATCAGTTAGATTAGAAACTTGAGTCTAGAAAGCCGAGTGGTTATGTTATCCAATCTTTCGCAGCTATCTCAAAATCTTTTTTCAACAATTATAGCTGTTATGCTGTCCAATTTCCGCGAGGATCTCCAATGCCTTTGCATCATTCTCTATTGCAGATGTCCCTCGTCCTTCTCGTCGGGTGGTCCGTCTGACTAGGTGCATCGATGTACCGGGTCATACGGCCAATGTAGATGAACATTGACAATGATCAGAATAATCCAATGAATCCAATGGTGTTGTTAGCATGCGTGTTAGAGCCACCTATGTAGATGAACATTGACATTTAGTAATAGGTTAATATATGCAATATGAAATGGAGAACGATTTTGAACCTATATTCAAAACCACTTCATTTAACTTGGTTAATAGTTGCATTAGCTCATCCATCCATGTTGCCATGTCATGACCACGCATCATATTACTTCAATTGTCGTGTATTGATTGTGACTTATCTGCATTGTGGTAGGCCCTGCTTCCGAGGATACCCCCGAGTATTCCAATGAAGGAGAATACCTTCCCTCTTCCCAGCAAGGCAAGCAACCCCATTGATCATTTCGATAACATCCCATTCTCTCGCTCCTGCTCTTGTTTATTGCATTAGGACAAACGTTCAATTGCATGTCATATGCGGTATATGAACCCATTCCTTTGCATGACCTATCATTGTCACTCTAAATAGCTAAACCTTGCAACCTAGCATACTTGGTAGATGCTTGAGCCATGATGCGCTTTACCTACTTTGCCTACTATGCTCGCTATGCTTAGAGTTGTGTCAGGTCTAATTCATGTGGGTGATGAACTGGAGTGAAAAAATATTGTTCTGATGTGATAAGCTTAATGATGAACCCGATTTGGTAAAGGTAGCGATGAGAGGCTATGTAGGAGTACATAGCGGGTTGTCTCTTTGGGACCGTTCTTAGGAACTAAGTTCCATGTTTGTGATCTATGGCTAGTTACTACCACACATTGGGATACTTAATTGACCCTCTCGACTTATCAATCACTTAGTCCTTGGCCCAGGAGTTGCAAGTAGCTTATGGTGTTTATAGTATGTTGGAGTCCGTGCGTAGCGCTGACCCTAGGGGTGGGTTACGATGCGGTAGGTAGTGGCATGGTGTACCAAGGGTCACCCGAATGGTGGGCTTGGGAACCCTGCGCACATCATTGGGGGTCGTAGCCGAAACTTCGGCCGGACTTCCGTGCGGGTTCAGTCTCAAATAGGCGATAGCCTAGACTAGAGGTCTTCTGTGATTGACGGTCGTGGCCGACTCCCTCGCTAGGCTTCCGCTTGAAGGTTGCCGAGGTGCATGGTTTTATGAGCACACATCGATAAGTGGAGAGAGCATGTGTGAAGGAGTACACCCTTGTAGGGTATGAATCTATTCGAATAGTCGCATCCTCAGATATGGACTAATTGGAGAACTTATGTTGTTCATAGATAATTTAATGGATACTCATAAAAATCTTGAGACAAGTGTGAGTACCGTGGATGGCACTCTCATGGATGATGGAAGTGAATCACTGGTGGTGTATTTATGTGGAGTTAGTGGACTCATGTGCGATATCTAAAATTTGAACAAAGAATTAATATGTGTAGTATAAGTTAGCCAAGAGTCAAAGCTGGCATTGCTGCATGAACTCCACCCCTCCCCTTGTTGATACATAAGCATGAATAGACTAGGTCTGCTTTAAAGACTTGCTGAGTATGTTTGTACTCACGTTTGCTTAATAAATGTTGTAGATGAGACTCAGGACCCATCAGGTGGGTTCTATCTATATGCCGATAATGATCATACGGCCATTTTGGTTAGAGTTATGATGGAGACTGGTTACCGCTGGTATCCAAACTAGACAGTGGAGGAGCAGTATCGAGACTTCAACCAGGGCCAGTACCTATGTACTGTTAGGATATATCCATCATATCTTGGAGCTGCAGAGCCGCTGCATTGGTCATATGGATTAGGTTTTACCATAGACATGGCAGTTCAAGAGGCCGCCTACACCATGTTGACTATTATGTGATCTCACCATGGACTGCTTTAGAACACTGCATTCTGCTATGTTCCTGCTACTCTAGGAGGAGAGGATGGTTATCTTAGTGCCGCCTATTATGATCATTATCATGAGGACCCTAGGATTCAGGTGACCGCTCAGATGTTGGAGAATAGGGTTCGTGATGCACGTGCCCTTCGCATGGAGCTATATGCTACCCGTGCACGTCTTTGGACAGCCCTGACACAACTAGCACCTATCATGCAGACAGGCTATGGAGATTTGGAGATGTTGAGCTCATCATGGACACATCTGCCATCTCGCATAGACTGGCCCGATGTTGGAGGCATCACTCCTCTTCGAGGACCGTTGTTGCCACCAACCAGGTGACTGAGGCCACATCCGTGCCCTTATGGTTTCCAGGGATCGCAGGCCAGGGTGTTTCCAGATCCTCAAGTTCAGCTCCCGGGCCACGGGGGTAACCTATATGAGGTGTTCTATGGCGATGCTTGAGTACGTGGATATTAGTAGTAGTATTGTAGTAGTCATATTGCCACAGTCCCGTGTGTCTTGTGGGATATGACATAGGTGTGAGTTGAGTTCCGGAGGTGTAGATAGATAATGTATAGGAATCTTGTAATGCCTTTGATGAGTGGTGTCATCTTTCAGTAGATTGTACTTCAGCTTGGGCTTGTACTGAACTATGTCATGGTGTGTATGAAACCTGGTGTTCATATGGTAGTTTGTTATTACCATGTAGATCGGGTGTTTACCCTTGCATGCCATGTTGTCCAGTACATTCGTCATCTCATGTCTTAGAGCTGTTGTCTTCCTTGTCTAAGCTGTGGGTTTGTTTTCCTAGGATGGTGTCAACTAGGAATAACCCCGTGCCTGCCTTCGAGCAGGGCGAGGGAAGCCATCCAAGACAAGAGAACCTGCCGCAGGCGCCCTCTTTGGCAGAAGTGATGCTCGAAGCTGAGCGGAATATAACGGAGACCAACATGTTGTTGGAAAGTATTGAGCAGAATACAATGCATCCTCCCCGCAATGAGCGTAATGATGGTGTGTCCCTCAATGACTTCGTCAAGTTGTGCCCACCTAAGTTTCATCATTCGGTCGACCTGCTCGACGTTGATGACTGGCTGACTAGCATGTCCCGCAAAATCCGAGCTGCCAATGTATCTGAGGCCAACAAGGTAACTTTTGCTGCGTACTTTCTGGAAGAACCCGCCAATCTGTGGTGGGAAAATTATGAAGCCATGCGTCCCGCAGGCCCCGCAGCAACTTGGGCAGATTTCGGTGAGACATTCCGTACCCATCACATCGCGGAAGGGCTGATGTATCACAAGAGAGAGGAGTTCTGTGCTTTTACCCAAGGCAGGTTGACAGTGGATGCATATAGCCATGAGTTCGGCAATCTTGCTCGTTATGCTCCGAAGGAAGTGTTGACCGATGCCAAGAAACAGGCTATGTTCTGCAAGGGACTTAATCATGAGCTACGTCGAGACCTGCGCCTGCATCAGTGCACTACCTTCCAGGCCCTCATCAACAAGGCTATCAATGCCGAAACCGGACAGACTAACTACAAGGCAACTAAGAAGCACACCCATGACTTCAGCCCCGCATCTGGATCAAGCCCCAACGAACACCGGGTGTGGGCGCCCAACACAGTTCGGCCACCAAGGTGCACCGCCAGGCCATCCTTCTAGACGCCTCGCCCAGCTCAGCCCAACCCTCCATCTAGGACATTTGGAGGGCCCCCTGTCACTGTTGCTCTCCAAGCTACCGTTGTCTGCTACAAATGTGGAGAACCTGGACACTTTTCCCATGAGTGTCCCCAGAACAATGCCAAGCCGGCTGGATGTGGGAAGCCTATAAAAGCCTTCTATGTGAAGCCAGCTCCTGCTCGTGGTCGAGTGGATTATGTTTCTGCTGAAGAAGCCCTTGAGGATCCTGATGTTATCCTAGGTATGCTCCTTGTCAATAGTCATCCAACATCTGTTATATTTGATTCTGGAGCATCTCATTCATTCATCTCAGAAAGTTATGCATTGTTGCATAATATATCTTTTTGTGATATGTCTATTCCTTTAGTAGTTCAGACTCCTGGTTCAAAATGGCAAACCTCTAGGGTAAGCCATGACAATGAGATTCTTCTGGATAGGCTAGTCTTCCTAGCATCTTTGATAGCCCTCAAGTCTTTGGACATCAATATCATCTTAGGCATGGATTGGATGAAAGCCCACTATGCTAAGATTGATACTCATACTAGGAATGTTCAGCTTACACATCCATCGGGTGAGATAGTTAATGTCTCCACTCGAGCTATCAAGTGCCAACTCTATTCCCTCAATGCTAGCCCACTTCCAAAATTAGAACATATTCCGGTGGTTCGTGACTTTTCGGATGTCTTTCCAGAAGAATTGCCAGGAATTCCACATGTCAGACATGTAGAGTTGGTGATAGAGCTCATTACACGGACTGTCCCAATAGCCAGAAGACCCTATAAGATGGCACCCTTAGAACTAGCCGAACTTAAGAAACAAATCGATGAGGCTTTGAAGAAAAGGCTTCATCTGTCCTAGTTCTTCTCATTGGGCTTGCCCCGTCCTCTTTGTCAATAAAAAGGATGGATTGGATCGGATGGTTGTGGATTATCGGCCAGTGAATCTAGTGACCATAAAGAACAAGTATCCGCTCCCTAGGATCAACGACTTGTATGATCAACTCGCTGGATCCTCTGTCTTCTCCAAGATGGATTTGAGGTTGGGATACCGTCAAATCAGAATTAGAAACGGGGACATTCCAAAAACGGCTTTCGTTACTCGTTATGGCCAATACGAGTACATCATCATGTCCTTCAATTTAACCAATGCTCCAGCCACCTTCTCTCGCTTGATGAATTCGATCTTCATGGAGTATATGGATAAATTCGTCGTGGTTTACCTTGATGATATACTCATCTACTAGAAGAACGAATAGGAACATGCCGAGCATCTAAGGCTTGTATTGATGAAACTTCGAGAGCATCGTCTGTATGCCAAATTCTCCAAGTGTTAATTTTGGTTACCAGAAGTGATCTATCTAGGCCACGTGATCTCTGGTAAAGTAATTTCTATCAATCCTTAGAGAGTTCATGCCATCCTTGATTGGACTCAACCTAAATCAGTTCAGCAAGTTCGGAGTTTCCTTGGCTTAGCGAGCTATTGTCGCTGCTTTGTCGAGACCTTCTCCAAGGTTGCGAAGCCTCTGACTGAACTCCTCAAGAAAGATAAAAAGTTCGAGTGGACCCCACAATGTGAGCACAATTTTCAAGAACTGAAAAGACGCGTGACCTTTGCTCCCGTTCTGGTGCCACCAGACTTCTCTAAGGACATTGTTATCTATTGCGACGCCTCGCGACAAGGAGTAGGTTGCATTCTCATGCAAGATCGTCAAGTGATTGCATACACATCTCGACACTTCCGTCCAGATGAGGATAATTATCCAACACATGATCTTGAGCTTGTAGTTGTAGTCCATGCACTGAAAACCTTGCGACATTACCTTCTTGGTAATCATTGCGAAATTTACACTGACCACCAAAGTCTAAAATATATTTTCACCCAGTCGGATTTGAATCTTAGGAAAAGACAATGGGTTGAGTTGATTACATATTACAACTTAGGGATAACTTACACCCTGGGGAAAGCCAATGACATGGCCGATGCACTAAGTCGTAAGTATTATTGTAACAACCTGATGTTACAACAAAGTCAACCACTTCTCCATGAGGAATTTCGGAAGTTGAACCTTCACATTGTTCCTCAAGGATTCCTTTACAACCTGGTGGCGAAACCTACTCTTAGGGATCAAATCATAGCTGTCCAGAGGTATGATAAGGGTATATCTCAGATTAACGAGAACATTGCTAGCAGAAACGCTAAAGATTTCTCCAAAGACGATCAGGGTGTTGTGTTCTTTCAGAACCGATTGGTGGTTCCTAAGAGCAGACACTTAAGACAGCTGATCCTTAAGGAGGCTCATGATTATCCTCTCACGATTCATCCTAGTAGTCCCAAGATGTATCAGGACCTACGCCAGAGGTTGTGGTGGACTAGGATGAAGAGAGAAATTGCTCAGTTCGTTGCTAACTGTGACGTTTGTCGTCGCATTAAGGCAGGACATCAAAGGCCGTCTGGCACCCTTCAACCCTTAGCTATTCCTGAATGGGAATGGCATAAGGTCAGTATGGATTTCATCACCGGATTTCCCAGGACCAAAAGAGGGAATAATGCTATCTTTGTGGTCATAGACCATCTTTCCAAAGTGGCTCATTTTCTTCCTGTTCAGGAGAGTATAACTACGAGCCAGCTAGCGGAGTTATACGTTTCTCGAATAGTTTCTCTTCATGGTGTTCCTTTGGAGATTAACTCAGACCATGGAAGTATCTTTACTTCCCAATTCTGGGAAAGCTTCCAAAATACTATGGGGACTCATCTATCCTTTAGCACTGCCTTCCATCCGCAGTCAAGTGGTCAAGTTGAGCGAGTCAATCAAATACTCGAAGACATGCTTTGAGCTTGTGTTATATCCTTCGGTATGAATTGGGAGAAATGTCTTCCATTTCCCGAATTTGCTTATAACAGTAGTTATCAGTCAAGCTTGGGCAAAGCTCCTTTTGAAGTTCTCTATGGACGAAGGTCTCGAACACCTCTTTACTGGTCAGAAACCGGAGAGCAGCATCTCTTTGGCCCGGATATGATCCAGGATGTAGAGGAGCAAGTTCGTATTATTCCTGAAAAGTTGAAAACAGCCCAATCTCATCAAAAGAGCCAATATGATCGCCATCATAAGGCTGTGACCTATGAAGTTGATGAGAAGGCTTATCTTCGGGTTACACCTCTAAAGGGTACCCATCGATTCGGTATCAAGGGCAAGTTAGCTCCTTGTTACATTGGACCTTTTCGCATTCTTGCTAAGCGAGGAGAAGTTGCCTACCAATTGGAACTTCCACCACATCTTTCCAAGGTTCATGATGTCTTCCACGTCTTGCAACTCAGGCGTTGCTTCTCGGATCCTGTCCGCAAAGTAGACCATGAAGCGCTTGATCTCCAAGATAACCTTCCATCTCGGGAATACCCTGTTCGTATTCTTGATCAAGGTGAGCGTACCACTCGGCGTCAGAACCTCAAGTTTCTAAAGGTTCAGTGGTCACACCATTCCGAGAAGGAAGCCACATGGGAAAGAGAGGATCGTCTTCGACTAGAGTACCATGCACTCTTCCCGACGACTTCCAAATCTTGGGACAAGATTCTTTTGAGTGGGGGTGAGTTGTCACATCCCTAGTTAGTTTACTTAGGTCAGCATGTGTGAGCATCATGTTTTCATATTTGCATCAATGTGAAATGGGATTAATAGAAACCCTATCACCTCACCTTAATCAAACCAATTCAAAAGTTGTGAAAAATCAACAAATCCAAAATGCCCATAAAAAATGTCCCTTATGTCTGATAAATGTGAACATCAATATATCAGGGGTCATTCTAAATATTTGAATCTAAATAGCATTTCAAAAATAAATATTAAAGCTACAGAAAGTGCCAAATAAGGCACAATAATTGTTTTAGCATTCAAAATATTCTGAAACTTTTTGTAGAGGTTTGAAATATTCAAACTAAACTCTATAAAATAATTGAGTATTTTGTGCCTAGAATTTGTGCCTAGAACAAAATAAAACAAATGTTAGAAAATGCAAAATAGAAAAGAATAAGAAAAAAAGAAAAAAAAGAAATTACCTTAGGCCTAGGCCAGGCTGGCCCTTTTGGCCCAACACCGCCTTCGTCCTCCTAGCGCCCAGAAGGACGAGCGCATGGTCGCCGTGTAATCGCGCCGGAGCTGCCATGCAGCTCCCTGCGCACCTGCCTCCCCGTCACGCTGGCAAGTGGATGAGGATGCCTTTGTAGTCCCCATTTCTCTCTCCCTCTCGCATTTGCCCCTCTGCCTCTCCCCTTCCATGGACGTCGCCTCCGCTCGCTCGTAGTCGTAGCCACAGCCGCTCCCGCGCCCCCTAAGCCTACCAGAAGCTCCTCCTCGTCATCCCCGACCTCTGCACCGAGCCACGCGCCACCGAAGGACCTGGAGCGACGACCCTGTCCTCTTCTTCCCCATCAGACCCGAGCACCACCACCAACGATTCGCCGCCTCCGAGCCTTGCTCGAGCACGCTATCAACAGCTCGGTGCCCACAGTGAGCCCCCGGACCATTCCCCCCTCTTCCCTGGCCGTTGCCCCCTCAGTAGCCCTCGCTCACGTCGGCACATGAGGTGCTCTGCCACACAAGCTCAACGCCGGCGTCATTCCGGTGATCAAGTGGTCCTTCCGAGGCCACCATTGAGCTCGTGGGGATGCGTAGAGGCCGTAGGTGCTCAGCCCTATTTGTTTAGCACGCCAAAGCAAGGAGTTGGTGCTCGCCAAACTCCGGCAGCCGCCAAGATCAACGTTGGCGATGCTCCAGTCCACCTCAGCCGCTGGGGTGTGTCCAGATCAAAGCGCGCGTGTGTGCTGGTTCGATAGGAACAATCTGCCATCAAAATGGTCGCCGGAGGAGGTTTTCCGACCCCCCTCCGCCGTCTCTGACGTCGCCAGCTGCTCAATGCCGGCAAGTCAACCACTTTGACCATGGGGCTTTGACCCCAGGGTAAACTGGCACATGAACCTGACCTGTTAACTAGGATTAGTTTTTAAAAAATTAGTTAATTAAATTAATTAAACTAATGACCCACTGACAATGGGCCCCTTTCCTAATTAATTAGTGGTTAGTGTTTAATTAGCTCCTGTTAGTGGCTGGGTCACTGACCAGTGGACCCCACTAGTCAGGTTTGACCTGTCAACGGGCTGTTGACGAGATGACATTATGCTGATGTCATGCTGATGCCATAAAGGAATTTCCGATTTAAAATAATTCCAGAAAATAGTTAAAATTTAGAAAATTCATATAAATTAATCTATAACTCAGATTGAAATAATTTATATATGAAAATTGATCAGAATAATCCAATGAATCCAATGGTGTTGTTATCATGCATGTTAGAGCAACCCATGTAGATGAACATTGACATTTAGTAATAGGTCAATATATGGAATATGAAATGGAGAACGATTTTGAACCTATATTCAAAACCACTTCATATAACTTGGTTAATAGTTGCATTAGCTCATCCATCCATATTGCCATGTCATGACCATGCATCATATTACTTCAATTGTCGTGTGTTGATTGTGACTTATCTGCATTGTGGTAGGCCCTGCTTCCGAGGATACCCCTGAGTATTCCAATGAAGGAGAATACCTTCCCGCTTCCCAGCAAGGCAAGCAACCCCATTGATCATTTCCATAACATCCCATTCTCTCGCTCCTGCTCTTGTTTATTGCATTAGGACAAACGTTCAATTGCGTGTCATATGCGGTATATCCATTCCTTTGCATGACCTGTCATTGTCACTCTAAATAGCTAAACCTTGCAACCTAGCATACTTGGTAGATGCTTGAGACATGATGCGCTTTACCTACTTTGCCTACTATGCTTGCTATGCTTAGAGTTGTGTCAGGTCTAATTCATCTGGTTGATGAACTGGAGTGAAACAATATTGTTCTGATGTGATAAGCTTAATGATGAACCCGATTTGGTAAAGGTAGCGATGAGAGGCTATGAAGGAGTACATAGCGGGTTGTCTCTTTGGGACCGTTCTTACGAACTGAGTTCCATGTTTGTGATCCATGGCTAGTTACTACCACATGTTGGGATACTTAATTGACCCTCTCGACTTATCAATCACTTAGTCCTTGGCCCAGGAGTTGCAAGTAGCTTATGGTGTTTATAGTATGTTGGAGTCCGTGCGTAGGTTTGACCCTATGGGTGGGTTACGATGCGGTAGGCAGTGGCACGGTGTAGCAAGGGTCACCCGAATGGTGGGCTTGGGAACCCTGCGCACATCATTTGGGGCCGTAGCGAAAACTTTGGCCAGACTTCCGTGCGGGTTAAGTCTCAAATAGGCGATAGCCTGGACTAGAGGTCTTGTGTGATTGACGGTCGTGGCTAACTCCCTCGCTGGGCTTCCGCTTGAAGGTTGCCGAGGTGCATGGTTTTATGAGCACACAACGATAAGTGGAGAGAGCATGTGTGAAGGAGTACACCCTTGCAGAGTATGAATCTATTCGAATAGTCATGTCCTTGGATATGGACTAATTGGAGAACTTATGTTGTTCATAGATAATTTAATGGATACTCATGAAAATCTTGAGACAAGTGTGAGTACCGTGGATGGAACTCTCGTAGATGATGGAAGTGAATCACTGGTGGTGTATTGATGTGGAGTTAGTGGACTCATGTGCGATATCTAAAATTTGAACAAAGAATTAATATGTGTTGTATAGGTTAGCCAAGAGTCAAAGCTGGCATTGCTGCATGAACTCCACCCCTCCTCTTGTTGATACATAAACATGAATAGACTAGGTCTGCTTTAAAGACTTGCTGAGTATGTTTGTACTCACGTTTGCTTAATAAATGTTGTAGATGAGACTCAGGACCCATCAGGTGGGTTCTATCTATATGTGGACGATGCCGAATAGCTGGTGTCCTAGCTATGACCTTAAGCCATGTGGCGGGCTGTAGATAGTCAGGCCATGTGCCTTTTTACACCTTTCAACTGTCTGTACCCAGACAGCTTTATGCTTCCGCTTGGTTTGATGAACTTCCTTGTATGACTTGAGTGTCGGGTCATGTGACCCCTACCTGTAAGAATATATTATGCAAGGCTGCTCTAAACCTCTTAAATAAAAGTTGTGTTATTGTCTGGTTATGTTGTGATGCCATAGTTGTATCTATGCATATCGGGCATGTCGTGCTTACGTGTGACGTGCAACGATATGTATGGGATCTGACACCTAGTCATGTGCCTTTAATACTACTCTTGACGGGAAATTGCCTCTTTGTGCTTCCTCCGAGCCTTGGTAGCTTGCTACTGCTCCGGACACATTGATTGACCGGCATGTATCCTTCTTTGTTGTTGTGTCTGTCCCTTCGGGGAAATTTCTCGCAGTGTAATGGAGTCCCTTTAGCCGGCTACAACTCGTCTACGTGCAGTGATGACATTTATGTCCCACGGTGTAATGGATTCCTTATAGCTGGCGATGAGTCGTCTACACACGCTTGAGGCTGACATCTGCATTGTTGGGTTACGTATGTCTGTTTCTGTATGGATGTGCCACTTGGGTTCTATGACTAGTCATGTCAGCCCGGGTTCTCTGTCATTTGAACGCTAGCGACGTATTCACATACGTGAGCCAAAAGACGCAAACGATCCCGGCTAAGGTAACACTACATCCATGGAGTTACCGTGCGTGAGGCCGCAAAGTGATGTGATGTGTTACAGGCTGGATTCCTATGACTTAGGATCGGGGTCCCGATAGGTAGCCGACATCCTTGAGGTCCCGTATGTCCGGTTCGGTGACCGTGGAAGCCTCCCACTTGCCGTTGGATCCAAAACCAGCCATGGATGAACTCAGAGGAGAAGTTGTGGAAAACCTAGATCTGTGCTCTAGAAGCTCAAAAGATTGGGGAAGCAGACGATGCGAATGGGAAGCATGGTTGGCCTTGGGTTTCTCTTTCCCTTTTATGAGGCTTGTCACTGTTTGGCCTCCCTTTCCCGTGCCATGAATCCCTCTGTTTCCTGACATGTGCATACCGATATACGGGCATGATTAAAAATATCCTGTGTGAAATGGGGCATGATCTGTGCATGCTAATGAAAACGGCCACGAACCGTGAACCGAGTTTTTGCAACTGGTTGGGCGGTCATGGTGGGCCATGACCTTTCATCAGAAAGGTCGTCCAGGGACACTGTTTTACTCCTTGATGTTTGGCCTTTAGGGATGAGCTATTCACGGTGCTCAGACGTGCCTCTAATCGGAAAACAACATGTCATCAGAGGCCGAACTAAACTCGGAGGGAAGAACTCGCCTCACAAGCCGAAGACTTGGGTTATACGAAACGATTGAAGCTAAGACCCTTGGTGTTGGAGGCAAGTTCGGGTGATACTAAGGGAGTCCTTGATTAAGGGGTCCTCGGGAAGCCGACCTGTTTCTTATGGGCCGGATTTTATGGGCCGCTTGGCGAGCATTGGATCGATTGAAGGCCCTGTCTCCAGGAAGGAAGCTTCGGGAATTGTGGCTTATCCTCCATGTTTTATATAGAGAATAGGCATGCTTATCCCTTCGACATGTAACCGACCAGGTGTAAACCCTAGGTACCCTCAGCGTCTATATAATCTGAAGGGTTTAGGTTGTAGACAAAAGACAACTCATCTATGGTTTAGCTATTCGATCTCGAGGTAGATCAACTCTGTAACCCACATATCATCAATACAATCAATCACGATGTAGGGTATTACCTCCGTAGGAGGGCCCGAACCTGGGTAAAAATCATCTCCTTCCTCTCCTGTGACCATCGATTCTAGTCTCACAGCTCGGGACCCCCTACCCGAGATCCACCGATTTTGACACCGACACTTGGTCTAACAACAACTTTTCATATATCTATTCAACGCTACTATATATAGTACACAATCTTGCGTATATACAATATAACATCTCTTATGATCCCTAACACCATCTACCAAAATTGGATTACGATTCCGATGGTATTGTCCGTCTTTAGGTATGACGTGCTCAACAAAGAATCCTGCCAATTCCTCTTGAATTCCTCGTATGCGATCATTTGGTAGGAGTTGATCCTGCTTCCTCCAGGTCTAATTTGAAGAAGAGGGTCAATATATATATGAATGAAACTCAACACAATTGATGGTAATAAAGTAAAATTGTGAGTATTGTTTACGTACTTCTAATTGTTCTGCACTAATGTCGCCCCACTCAAAGGTCGAGTGGCGAATGAACTCACAAACGTAGTAACCACATAAATTATTCCCGCGTGCTTGCCACAAGAACTTTACGAGAATAGAGTTCAATCAAAATGATAATCAAGCATGATAATGGTATTTAAACTAGAATTAGTGAGAGCTGCACGGAACTAGCTATAGTAGTACTTACTACGGGGTGTGCAAATTGCAGCTCCTTTTTCCATTCACCCTAACCTGTTTGGTGAACTTTTTCCAAACCCTTCCCGACAAAGAATTGATTACTTGATATCAAGAAATGAACGAAAGTTGCCGATATGGTGCGATCATGATTGAACATACTTCTGGATGATTTGACTCATGTCCGCGCACTCCTTACGATCTTTACGTGTCGAGTCCAAGACAATTACTCATCCCACCTCATTCTGAATGAGTAGTAGAATAAAGTGGAACCTGCGCATGCATAACTCATCTATTACACTTAACCTCGAGTAAGCGAAACAGAATGTACACAAGACAGTAACACTCACTTGAAATTATAAGGAAATAGTATTTCCCTTCTATTTTGATGTCTACGTAACGCCTTTACCAAGTTTTCCTCTGTTTCATCGGTTTTTTTGTATCGTATATTCATTTATAGTATTTGGGTTAATGAACCCAATGTCATAGATTTTTTGTCTTTGGCATTCGAGGATCTTCAATCTGCATAATATAGTGTGAGGATAATTATACATTCAATGAACTAGCTGAGCTAGAGACTTAATTACAGAAAAAAATACTTATAGACAATAACAAGTCATGAGAGTTTTGTCGAGGACGTCTTTATTCTATAACTGAAATAATTCTTCAAATTCAATGTACATCAGGTCGACTCCAATGAAGTCGTTCTCATCATTAAATCCCAACAACATACTGTTTGTTCCATCCTTGCAGGTTTTCAAGTACCATTCATGCAATGTATGCATCATCGTTGATAGATGCAAGAGCCGGTTAGGTTTGACAAGAGGCTTCCCATGCTCGTACCTAAGGGTAGTTACTACCTCAGCCATTCGAATTGTACATCATCGCCTAAGTAATCAGCAAGAGTGATAGCAAGACCACATGCCGCTATCACTGGATCATTAGCGATATCGATAAACACCTTGAGCGGAGGGCACGATTGTTCTTCTTGTTCGCCGATCTCGGGAATTGTTTTCCCACTTCTTGCACCACTGCTAATACTTAAGCTTCCTGACCACTTCGCCTAATCAAATGTCTTTTGAATACAATGGTGATAGTTTGATTGCAGCGGAGGCGGTGGTGGTCGCCTAAGGGTATCCACACAGCGCTTCGCTTTTACCGGATGTACTTTCTCATCTGAAGGTGGACGTTTTGATGCAAGCTAGCGTTTCACTTCGTCATCCATGATGCCATTGTTTTCCTTGACAGACATGTCGTAGGGTAACTTGGGAGGAGCCTTCTTGATGCTTGGGCCTGCTCTCGATTTCTTTGTTCTTGCACTACTGGTAGCCGCCAGAGCGGTGGCGACTTTCGTCCGCCATTGCTGAGGTGGCAGAGTTAGCTGACGTGATGGATGAGTCAGAGTCCGCTGACGCTGTAGAGATAGCTGACATGATGAAGTTAGGTGACGCGGCGGAAATAGCTGATGCGCTGGAGAGTCGGTTGGAGTTTCCGGTTCACATACCTCCTAGATAAAAACATCTATGTCACGTAGGTCGGCATAATTGTCAAAAACACTAAATGAAACAAATAGTTCTAAAAGATAATATACCACATTTTTATCATAGACCGAACACCAAGGCATCACAAGAATAACCGGAGGGGGGGCTGGGTGCCCACAAGACACTAGGGCACGCCACCCCCTCCAGGCGTGCCCTGTTGGCTTGTGGCCCCCTCGTGCAACCTCCGGTCTTCTCCCGAAGCTTCCAGGTCTTCATTTGGTCCAAAAAATTTATAAAAAAGTTTTGGGGCAATTGGACTTTTCTTGGTACTGTAAACCTAAAAAGTAAAAAACATGAAGAAAACAACAACTGGCACTGGACACTGGATCAATAGGTTAGTGCTCAAAAATTATATAAATTTTTAAATAATTACTCAAAAAGTATCCTACAATGATAACATAATAGCACGGAATAATGAAAAGTTATAGTTACATTGGAGACGTATCAAAGTTCTTGGACTCAGATTCCATACTCCGAAAATCTTGATCTGTGTAATCGTTTGTGTTATTTTGGCATTTCACAAATAGTTCATCCGGGCAACGCATTTGGCTTTAATCACAGATGTCTTGTTACACCGAATCGTTTGAGTTATCTTGGCTCATCAGAAACACTTAATCTGGCCAAACTACATGCCATCTAATGCATCCATGTTGATATGTGTTATCATTTGTGTTAAATTGGCATGTCACAAACAGTTCATCCGCATGACCTATTTGCCCTCTATGGAAAACATCTTGATCTGCCTAATAATTTGTGTTCTGTTGGGTCATCGTGGAGAGTTTATCTGAGTGAACTATATGTCCTCTATTTCACACATCTGGATTTGGGTAATCCTTAGCGTTATTTTGGATAATTGCAAATTGTTTGTATGGATCAACTGTATGCCACATATCGCACACGCAACTCTTTTCTAGATCGTATTTGATGGATCTGCCATTGCTCATATTTTTTTTGCTGGTGAAGGCTATATAACTATTTCATTTGTGATTCATGCATTGCACACAGTTTGATCGAAGGGTCTCCGATCCATGTTTCATCTTAGGACCTTCTTGGAGTAATGTGTGAGTACTTCCCACATGACCTATTGGTATATACGAGGAGCCAGATGGGACTCTCTCTCTGTCCCTCTCTCTCTTTTTGATTAATCTTGAATATAATGATCTCTTTGGAGACCTATTCCATGAAATCTTTGTGGTGTGTTTGTTGGGATCCGATGAATCTTCTTTTTATGATCAGATCATTCATTGAAAGTTATTGAATCATCTCTCAGATTTATTATGTGTCATTATTATAGCTATGTATGCTTTTCGATTTATGAGTTTTGTTTTGATCTTAAGAGGAAGTGGGGGCATAGTAGTAAGTTCAATATTATAGTGTCCTCACTCTACGACAGCAGAAGTAGCCAGACACGTATTTGTATTGTTGATACTAAGAATAAAATGATGGGGTTCAACCGTATTAGTTATTATTACTTTGTCTACATTATGTCATCATGCTCCAAGCATTAATCTGTCGTATCATGTGGATCCACCTATGTTTGTGAATCCTTGCATCCACTCTTTGTCGGTTGTTTGATGGACATCTTATGCCTAGCGTGCGTCGGAGTTACTTTTGCACAATGTCGTCCAGCTACAACCCAAGTTCCCTGTGATTTTCTTTGAAAAGGTCCCGAACCCATTACTTCCCAATCGTTTCTGTCTCAACCCCTATTCCCTAATCACGTTGCAACCTACACCTCGCCAGCGGCCACGGAGGTCACGACCATCTACAAACGACAGCCTCCTGTGTGGGTGGTTGTTGGAACGGCAACCTTAGACGGAGATCGATGTTGTTTCTATCACATTGGCAGCCTCTGACGGAGATCCATGTCCATGGTCATCACATCGGCAGCCTATGCTAGAGATCCGACTAGGCGACGGGATGCATTCCGGCGGTGACGGCCAGTCATGGAGACAACAGCAAGTGACCACCACACTCTGGCTATGGCCGCGAGTCCGTGACTATTGGGGATATAACCCCATGGTGAGACCCTCCCTGGAGGGCTCCGGGTTAAACCGGACGGCTCATAGCCAGCCCAAGGATGAGCCGTGAGGACCGGAGGGCCCAGCAAGCGTAGCAGCTCACAGGATGGGCCGACAGGGTGTCCCGGATGAGAAGACCCGGGCGTGTAAGCCACGCGGGGACAACTTGGTCAGGATAGGCAAGAGAAGATAGAGGCAGACTCGAACATGTAATGAGAGTCAACCACAACTTGTATGACCCATGGTCTTGACATCAGTATATAAAGGCAAGACCCAGGGCGACTTAGAGGTTAGGTGATCGAAGGCTAGGTCAAGCTTTAGCTCCCTTGTAATCGATACAACAAGCAATACAAGCACAAGCAGGACGTAGGCTATTACCTCACCTTGAGGGGCCAAACCTGGGAAACTCGTGTCCTTCGTCCCTGTTAACCCCTTTGAGTCCATCACGTTAGCGATAGACTTGAATCCAAGTCTCTTAACTCGGACATCTGCCGTGATAAATCCACGATAGTTGGCGCCCACCATGGGGCTGACGCTTGGTGGTGTTGAGTTCTCGAAGGGCTCTCTCCCGGTGCTCGAAGGATACGTGGTCAGAAGGATCAGCGAGAGTCGCTGTGGCCGGTTCTACATCGATGATGCCAGCTGGGGGCTTGATGCTGAGTCCGTGGAGTATGGGTTCCGGGTGCCATTCGGTGAGATCCACGTCTTCATCGGAAGGGTTGATGGATCTACACCCAGGCCGGACGTCTGCACCGACATCATCGAGCCAGCTCAGCGTCTGCGACCTGCGTGTAACATGCATCCTGCCCATGCTAGTCTGGGTCAGAAGCATGTCTTCACAGGCTTCACTCAAGGTACGGATTTGGAAGCTTTCGGATCACAGGAAACTCTCGTCTATTCGGAGGATGAATCTTCAAGTGGAGAAATGGAGTCGGTGTACCAGCTCTACAACGGCGGCCTGGGGGCTACGGTGACGTCTGCCTTGAGTCAGATAGCTCAGAGTCGGATAATCTTGAGTTTCCGGTTCACGCTGCCGTGTTCATGGCGGGGTCAGCCCTAGGAACGAGTAGTACAGCCGTAGGAGCCGCCACCTTGGGTGACAACCCACCACCGCCGGCTCAAGTTCTTGTGGAGCTGATGGACGAGCTTGCGGCTTTAATGGCCACTGAGGTCACACCAGATAATTAAGCAGCTCGAAATTTAGAGGTCGCAAGGATCAAGGGTCGGATTAAGGAGGAATGGCAAAGGATGGATGAGCTAAAGATCCATATGGAGGAAGAGGCAAAACGTATCAAGGCAGACGCTTTCCGTCTAGGGCTGGAGCAGATATCAGCAGCAGCGGTACATCAAAGGAGGCATCAGTCCCGCCTACCAGAGCGCTACGAAGCAAGGAACCTCTTCAATACACCTGGCTCGAGGCGAGTAACGGACGCGCCCGAAAGCCGCCCGACAGGGCGACCAGTGACTCATCCGGCCCGGCGTAACCAAGCTTCACCCGGTGGCTTTTCGATGTCGGCGGGTCATTATTCTAACCCGACCGAGAATATGGTGGTAGCAGCCACCCGACTTGAGACAATTCCTATCCCAGATGAAGCACCCTTCACAGAGGATGTACGGAACGCCATCGGGTACCTACGGACGGCCGTGGCCCAGCAGGAGAAATATACTCGTAGCCGGAGCCGTGTTCATTCAACCCCTCTTCCTAGCCGCAGCTTTAGCCAGCACTACGAGTCACCAGCAGGTTCTAGCAGCAACCGGCATAGAGAGATTCCGATGGGTCACCGGCAGGATAGAGACACGTCAGCATTTGTAAACCACGCGGGAAGCCCGCAACATACGCCAGCTAGACCGGCTCACCAGGAGCCTGTACCTTCCGTTTTGGTAGGGGCAGGAGTAAACTCTAGGACGTGAGGCCTGCCGTGTTTGTCGCCGGCTCTGCGGAGCAAACGGCTACCAAGAGACTTCAAAGGGCCCCGCAAGGTCCCAAATTATACCACGGATCTACCCCCGGAGGCCTGGGTGGAGAGTTATGAACTGGCCATGGAGATGCTGGAGGTCAGTGAGGCAGTTTATGCCAAGTATTTCCTCATGATGCTTGAAGGCCCGGCTCACACGTGGCTAAAGGGGTTACCTCCTAATACCATCAATTCATGGGCGGAGCTCCGGGCCCGGTTCATTAAAAACTTTCAAGGGACGTGCAAGCAACCAATGACCATGGTGGATCTTGATCACTGTGTCCAACAGGAGAACGAGTCGGCCCATCATTGGGTACGGCGGGTCTTGACAATCATCCACTCCTCAGAGCAGATCACGGTGGCCCAAGTGGTATTGATCTTGGAGAAGAATTGCTATTTTATTCCTCTAAAGCAAAAACTCGGCCAGCTCAAACGTACGTGCCAGGACATGGGAGAGCTCATGACGGCTCTCACGAAATATGCCGACTCTAACAGTACGAAAGATCTGGGTTCTGATGATGAGAAAGATGACCTATGTAAGAAAGGCAATCAAGGCAAGGGCACGGCAAACAATGGTAGCCAGAGCAAACGTAAGAAATCAGAGGCCAGAGCAAACGTAAGAAATCAGAGGCCAGGTCAGAGCTGGTGGCTAATACAAACACTCTGCAGAATTACCCCAAAGGCAATAGGAGGTTTAGACCGCCCTTTGGCAGGGATAGCTCTTCCCCGAACATGGAGGAGTTACTTAAGCGACCTTGTCCAAATCACAGTCTGACTGATAAGCCGGCAAACCACACATAGGGGAATTGCAATTTCATGCAGAAGTACAAGCGGTATTTCACACAACCTAACAATCGAGATGGTGGTCCGCCAGGAGGCTCAGGACATGACGAGTCAAGAGCTGTTTTTGGTTCTGGCGGCTCAGGGTCCGGTCATCCGGGTTAGGATAATCAAGGGGGACACCAGCCGCATTCTGGTAACAATAGTCAGCAACAACAGCGTATTCAGTCTAGTTTTCAAAGTAATCCAAAGCAGCTCAACTCTGGGCAGTACCACGTTTTCACAACCGGTCTCAACAAACGGGACTAGAAGTTGCGAAAGCGGGCAGTTAATGCGATTACACCGGCTCTTCCGCAGTACTTAAAGTAGTCTGAATATGACATAACATGGAGCCGAGAAAATCACCCGCCGCGTATCGATGACCCAGGACGGCTGGCTTTGGTTGTAGCCCCTAGGTGGGCAGATATATGGTGAACAAGGGTCTTATGGATGGCGGTAGCAGCATAAACATCCTTTACTATGACACTTTCCGGCGGATGAAGTTGCTTGACAGGGATTTAAAACCTTCATCCACCGTCTTTCATGGTGTGGTTCCGGGTAAGTCGGCGCGTCCGGTGGGCAGGATTTCATTGGAAGTGGATTTTGGCGATGAGTAATTACACGGTGGAATCCTTGTGGTTCGAAGTGGTCAAGATCAAGAGTCCTTGACATGCGATATTGGGACGACCG
This sequence comes from Hordeum marinum, assembly GCA_022496015.1. Taxonomy (NCBI): domain Eukaryota; kingdom Viridiplantae; phylum Streptophyta; class Magnoliopsida; order Poales; family Poaceae; genus Hordeum; species Hordeum marinum. The sequence continues at coordinate 229,823,854 of CM039673.1, forward strand.
GCTTATGCTAAGTTCATGGCTAGGCCCTGCTATGTTTACTTGCAGCTCAAGATGCTCGGCTTAAATGGCACCATTACCATTCATGGTAATCGAAATATGGCCATTGAGTGTGAAGAAGGAGACGCGGCTTACGCGGAGTCCAGTTGCGCCCAGGAGGAACTTCAGTTCTATAAGGAGAATGTTGATTTGGAGGATATGACCCCGCTGAAAAAGCCCACCACGGAGGTTGAGCCGCCCCTCAAGTTTTTGGTGGATGATACCAAGACAGTAGATTTCATTCCGGGTGACTCATGTAACAAGTTCGTCATCGGATCTCACATGGATCCCAAATAGGAAAGCATGCTCATCGAATTCATCCGTGAGAATCGGGACATCTTCACATGGAAACCTTCTGACATGTCGGGTGTACCGAGAGAGTTCGCTGAGCACAACCTTAATGTGGATCCAAAGTTTAAGCCGATCAAACAGTTTTTGCGACGGTTCAATGAGGAGAGGCGCAAGGCTATTGGTGAAGAAGTTGCCTGGCTCTTGGCAGCAGGCTTTATCACTGAAGTTTTTCATCCGGAATGGTTGGCTAACCCGGTGCTCGTGCTCAAAAAGAATGGCGCATGACATATGTGTATGGACTACATGGACCTTAACAAGGCTTGTCCGGCTGATCCATTATCTCTCCCACGTATTGATCAGATCATTGATGCTACGGCGGGGTGTGAAAGTTCGTGCTTCCTGGATGGATACTCAGGTTATCATCAAATCAAGATGGCGGTTAAAGACCAGGAGAAAACGGCTTTTATTACACCCTTTGGGGCGTTTTGCTATGTCTCTATGCCTTTCGGGCTCAAAAGTGCCTAGGCGACTTACCAGCGATGCGTGCAGAACTTCCTTCACAGTAAGATTGGCCATAATGTTCATGCTTATGTAGATGACATCGTGATGTAATCCAGAAAGAAGGAGACTCTCTTGAAGGATTTAAAAGAAACTTTTGATAATCTCTAGATCTACAAGATGATGCTTAACCCGACCAAGTGTGTCTTTGGTGTCCCGGCGAGCAATATTTTGGGTTTCCTAGTCTCTGAGCGTGGTATCGAGGCTAACCCGGACAAAATCAAGGCTGTTACCTCTCTAGGAGAGCCGGCTTGCATTAATGATGTTCAGCACTTGGCAGGGCGGATTGCTGCGTTGAGCCGGTTCATAAGCCGTCTTGGAGAGAAGGCTATTCCTTTATATCAAATGATGAAGAAGACAGACAAATTTGTCTGGAGTAAAGCGGCAGGTGAAGCACTTGAGGCGCTTAAAAAATAGCTCAGTGAGCTGCCAGTGCTGGCTGCTCCGGTTGAAAAAGAACCGTTACTCCTTTATGTGGCGGCTAATAACCGGGCTATGAGTGCTGCAATCGTGGTCGAGCACAAGGAGGCTGGAAAGGAGTATCCAGTGCAAAGGCCGGTTTATTATATTGGTGAGGTCCTGACAGAGTCTAAGCAATAGTATCCACATTTGCAGAAGCTGGTATATGGGGTCTTCATGGCCAACCGCAAGTTAAAACGCTATTTCTTAGGGTACCAGATAACTGTGGTCAGTTCTGCTCTGCTGTGGGATATTATCCAAAACAAAGAAGCCACATGAAGGATTGCTAAGTGGGCATTGGAGCTGGGACCTCTCAATGTAAAATATGTGCCTCGCACGGCTATCAAGTCCCAAGCCCTTGTGGATTTCATAAATGATTGGACGGAGTGTCAAGCTCCCGAGGAAAAGCCGGATAACACATACTGGACTATACACTTTGATGGATCCAAGCAATTAGAGGGGTCAGGGGCAGGAGTTGTTCTGACATCCCCCAAGGGTGATAAATTTTGTTATGTGCTCCGGCTGATGTTCCCCTACACTAACAATGTGGCCGAATATGAAGCTTTGCTTCATGGTCTTCGGTTAGCCAAGGAGATGAATTTGAGCCGAGTCAGGTGTTTGGGCAACTCAGCTCTGGTGGCTTAGCAAGTTTCTGGCACTTGGGATTCCAAGGACCTGCGGATGGCGGCTTACCGTCAGGCGGTTGATGTTATTGTGGGGCACTTCAAAGGCTATCAGGTAGATCACATTGATCGTCGCAGAAATGGCGGCTGATGCCTTATCACGATTAGGCTCTCAACGAAAGTCGGTGCCACCCAATGTCTTTCTAGACGTCTTACACCATCCGACTGTCAAGATACCTTCAGAAGAAGTTTTGGTTGTTCCTGACCTGGAAGCAGAATTAGTGGCGGCTCTGCATGCTATCCCAGATTGGACTATTCCCTATTTGATCTATTTGACCCGGGGCGAGTTACCTAAGGATGAAGACCTAGCCAGAAAGATCACCCGGCGTTCTAAGTCCATGACAATAGTCAATGGTGAGTTGCATAAATGCAGTGTGACGGGAGTCTTTCAACGTTGTGTTTCATCGGAGGAGGGCCGACAGATCTTGAATGAAATCTATACTGGTGATTCTGGACACCATGCCGTCTCGAAATCTTTGGTGGCCAAGGCTTTCCGGCACGGGTTTTTCTGGTTGACGGCTCATAAGGATGTGGAGGATCTAGTCCGAAAGTGCGACGGCTGTCAAAAGTTTGGCTGGCATGCTCATATCCCGACTCAGGAGTTAAGGATGATACCAATTACTTGGCCGTTTCTAGTCTCGGGGGCTTGACATGGTGGGAGCTTTCAAGAGATTCAAGGATAAGAAAACACACCTCCTGGTGGCGGTGGACAAGTTTACCAAGTGGGTAGAGGCAGAGCCGGTTAGCAAATGTGATGCGGCTACGGTGGTTTTATTTATCAAGAATTTGATCTACCGTTTTGGTTACCCACACAGCATCATCACTAATAATGGTACAAATCTGTCCAAGGGGGCTATGAAAAAATTCTGCGACGAAGAGCATATCCGGCTTGATGTTTCAGCAGTGGCGCATCCACAGTCCAACGGTCAGGCGGAGCGTGCCAATCAGGAAATTTAAAGAGGGATTAAACCACGACTTATGGTTCCTTTGCAGCGAACACCCGGGTGTTGGGTAGAAGAATTACCCTCTGTCTTATGGAGCATCAAGACCACCCCTAATAGATCTACGGGTTTCACGCCTTTCTTTATGGTGTACGGGGCCGAGGCAGTTTTGCCCAGTGACATCCGGCATGACTCGCCAAGGGTGGCGGCTTATGCTGAGGCGGACAATGAGACGGCATGTCAAGACGCATTGGATGCTCTAGAAGAGGCGCGAGAGTTAGCAGCGGCCGGGTCGGCAATTTATCAACAAGACTTGCGTCGCTATCCCAGCCGCAGGGTCAAGACCCGGACGTTCCTGGAGGGCGACTTAGTGCTCCGGCTGATTCAAGACCAGACAAATGTGCATAGGCTCTCTCCTCCATGGGAAGGACCTTTTGTAGTCAGCAGAAATCTCAGCAATGGGTCATATTACCTCATCGATATCCGAGTGACTCAGATACGACGGGTCAGGAGACCCGCCGGCCATGGAACATCGCGCATCTCCGGCCTTATTTCACTTAAGGGTGTAGAGACGCCTCATCATACACTATCATTGTACTTGTCACGATTATATCAAATAGTGTCACTGCCAAAGTAAAATCCCGGCTCAGGAAAATGAGTCGCAACACCATGCTTTATGCCACAAAATCCCGGCTCAGGAAAATGAGTCGCGGCACCAAGCGTTATGCCACAAAATCCAGGCTCAGGAAAATGAGTCACGGCACCAGGCGTTATGCCACAAAATCCTGGCTCAGGAAAATGAGTCGCGGCACAAAGCGTTATGCCACTAAATCCCGGCTCAGGAAACTGAGCCGCGGCACCAGGCTTTATGCCACAAAACAAAAAACCGGCTCAGGAAAATGAGTCGTGGCGAGGGCGGCTTCTTACCTTTGGGTACAGCTTCTAACGCCTATCCGCCGGCAGGTTATGCCGTACTGCTGAGGGGGGCTTCTTATCGACGGGTATCGCTTCTAACACCCTATCGGCTGGCTTTATGCCAAATTTCCGGCTAACACGTTTACCCGCGGTTATGAGAGGTTTTTACCGACGTGTAGCTAACGTCTCATGACCCGCGAATGGCGGCTTCTTACCTTCGGGTATAGCCTATAATGCCTATTAGCTGGCTTTAGGCCATGTAAAATGGCTAAGGTAAATTAGTTGCAGCAAACGACAACTTCTTACCTTCGGGTATAGCTTGTAACGCCTATTAGCCAGCCTTATGGCACAAAAATCTGGCTTAGGAAAATGAGTCGCGGCGAGAGCATACAAAGAAGTATAAACGGTTCAAGAGCATACAAAGACAATGTCAGCTAAAAAGCCGGATCATCTTATAAAGCATAATGACACCAGGTTCAGGAGAAGCAGAAGTAAACATATAGTCTATTACATACACTCTGAGAGGAGCTTAGAATTTCAGACAAGTATTTTCAAACGCCACACGGTGGGTTAAGGAGAGTCGGTTGTTACAAGTTTTTTCAAGAAGGGACTAACTAGCTGCTGGGTCATCCTGCTTCAGCTCTTTGGTGGCCCTGATCTGGAGGTTAGCCAAATCCCAGTTGCAGTTCGTTAGAGCCGCAAAAGAGCCTTCGTCAAAATAAGGAGATGGATCAAGGTCAGGAGCGAAGAAGTCCTTACTGTGGGCAACCGTCAAGTCTTTGCACTCGTAAAGTGGGCCGTGGATTCTTTTTTGATCTGGGCCATAAGCCGCCTGGTAGTTCGTCTGATCAGCTTCTTCCGCTAAGACGGAAGCTAGTACTTGGGATTCCTTCACGCACCGGCTGTAGTCAGCATCAGTGAACTCTGAGCCTCGTCTTTCTTTGAAGGGAAGCCATCCATCATCTCAGTTGATGTTAGACCCGGAGAAAAGGCCAAAGCCCGACTAACGCCCGCAATGGCCCCTTGGTGGGCGGCTGACTTCTTGAGTTCGGCAATCTGCTTAGGCATGGTGGAAAAGAGCTCCAAGACGCCCTTGAGAGTCGCCGAAATCTTGTATTTGTATTGCACGGCTTTAATAGTGCACACCCCGCCGCAGTACAGTTGCTCAGTCAAAGTGTAGATGGCCTTCAATGGCAGCAGACTATCAGAAGCCAGTTGCCGGCTCCTAGGGCCTGCATAAGACGGACATTTCAGGATGAGTCGCCAGTACAAGTGTTATATAGCCATTGAAGCACAAGTTGTCAGAAGCTTACCAAAGAGGGCGGCTATCACTTGGTAATGTGGCGCTTCAGGGCTTGGAGTTCATCGGATATAGCTATCAGCCGTTGATCAACGTCATCCGCCTGTTTGGTTAAAGAGATCTTCTCAGACTCAGCTGACTCTTTAAAAGATGCAAAGTCGGCCTTATTTGTGGCCAACTCCTCAGAGAGGAGCCGGCACTTTTCATCGGTGGCGCTTCGAGCCGTTTGTTGAGCCGCCAGGTTGGTCTTCAGATCCGTCAACTGCGACCCGGCCTCGTTTAAAGCTTCCTATGGCATATCAAAATGCATAATAAGTCGCTAGGATGGAATTTTATCAGATGATGAAGATTAAGACAAAATTATGCAAGTTTCAAGCAGATTGCAAGCAATATGTTTGACACTTGGGGGCTAATGTATGTTTGATCTCCAAGATTACAGTGCAGTTCCCGCTCATCTTCATCAAGTTAAATCCGGAACTTGGGGGCTACAATTGGCTCCTAAAACTATCCACATTGAAGCTCCGACTCAACTTTATCAAAATTGAGTCCGCCCTTTGGGGCTACAATTGGCTGTTCAAACTGTCGACAATGAAGCTCCGACTCAACTTTATCAAAGCTGTGCTGTCCCTTGGGGACTATGGGTTTAGATTTTCTACAGCGGATCAGGAAAGACCCGGTTCAACTTTTAACTAGATTGAGCCGGCCCTTGGTGGCTAAATAAGGTTATAGCAAGAAGCGGAGTACCTCATATTCTTTCTTCATCAAGCTAACCAGCCGAAGCTCCAGATATCGGCTAGTGGAAAGCCAGTTCACATAACCGGCGTGAAATTCTTCGGCCGTCATCTTCTCGAAGGAAGAAGAGTCAAAATCCAGTTTCTTTGAAGCCTCGGCCGACTCTCTATGCCTGGTCAGCATGTGAGCTGGGGGAGACTGAAAGGTAGACTCGGTGATCACGACATCCGGGGTTGTAGTGGTCTTGGTCATCTGGGCAGGACTCGATGGTTTCGAAGGACCCCTTGGAGGGCTCTCCGGGATGTTATCTTCAACAGCCGGCCTAGTGCATGCCGCTGGCGGATCTACATCCGGTCGTGACTCTTCCAGTTGTTCACGCTCTGGCTCTTGGGCTGCAGAAATGGAGATGCATACCTCTGCGGGGCGTTCCTTCGGAGCTGGCGAGTTTGGTAAACCGGACATAAGTTCAGTAGAACCAGCGCTCCAGGTCTGGTGACATTCAACCTGTTATTGCTTTTTTCAAAAGAAAATTGGGAGCCAGATAAGCAAGAGGATGAGAAAGAAGAACTTTTCCAATAACCCGCCGCGGCCTTCGGGGGATAAAGTATTCTGAGCCGGAAGAAATATAGATTACCTCAGGGGTGTTGGTGCGACTTGTTTCGGCATCATCCTGTGAGTAAAACAAATGTAAGTAAAATAAGGTAATAAAATGGTAGAAAGCAGCCAAGGTTTACCTTTGAGTCGGACGATTAGGGCGGGTCAAACTATCCTTCTTGTGGGGCGGTCTGCTTGGGCTTCTTAGCCAGGATTTTCTTCTTGGACTTCTTCAAAGGAGGGACATACTCCTTCTAGAAATCAGAGTTGTCCTGGAAAGGTTAAAACGGTTAAACAGTAATGCATCAGAAAGGCATAAGTGACCAGGAGAAAAGTGGTGAAGAGTCGTCTTACATCTGGAGCCGGATTTTTGGCGTTAAAAGGCGCCAGGCCAATGGCGTTGCATGATCCGGATTCTTCACGGACAAAGCTCCGGATGACTGTGGTGATGTCATCCTCCGTTAGGGTTGATTGGCTGAAGCAAAGTGAACTGTCATACTTGCCTTCGTATTCACACATGAGTCAGCTTCTATGACTTAAGGTCATGATCCGCCAAGAAATCCAGCAGCGCAACAGATCCAGCTCGGTTAAACCATTAGCCATGAGGGCCTTGATCTTGGCGTGAGCCGGCTCGTACCTTGCACGTTCAAAAGCTGACCGCCGGCCCGGAAGCTCTGAAGTTGTCTTGAGCCGGGAGGGACGATAACCCGACAATGGACGCTCATTCTCAAGAGAGGTATCCTTGCAGTAGAACCAAGTCTTGTTCCAGTCCTTTGGATGACTCTGCATCTGCATGGCTGGGAAAGTGATATCCCTACGCCGTTGAATGGACATCCTGCCAAGCTCTAGACTCGGACCGACTTTCACCTCAGTTTGCCGATTGGCGTAGAAAAACTCTCGAAATAACCCCATAGACGGCTTGCCTTGTAGATAGAGTTCACAGAGCACTTGAAAATTGCACATATTTGAGACGGAGTTGGGGGCCAAGTCTTGGGGGTGAAGCTTGTAAAAGTGAAGGACGTCACGAAAGAACTTCGAGCCGTGGGGCACGAATCCTCGCTCGATATGATTGGAGAAGACCACTACTTTGCCTTCTTGAGGGGTGGGTCGCGTTTCATCACCCGGGGCCCGCCAATTAAGGACCTCCTTGGAAGGAAGGGTACCCGCGTGAACAAAATCCAATAAGTATTCCTCTGTGATGCAAGACCCGACCCAGTTGCATGTGTTGGAGGCGCGAGACATGCTGGCGGCTTAAGGACTGTGTAGATTAAAAAGTATCACGAGTCAAGAGCAAAACAAATATCTATGACGGCTTACAATTTTAAGGGTTCTACAAATAATATGCCGGCAGATGAGAGCCAGAGGGGCCTGGTGAGTCGACAAAGAACAGAGGAGGAGCGAAAAATGGCTAAGTCCCAGGAAACAGATTTCGTGAAGTTTAGCTAAAATAACAAAGCTACAAAAGCAGGAAAAATGCCTCTGTTTTTAGACCTAAGGACGAACGGGCGAGGCGGAAGAAAGCCTAAAATGGCAGGCTGAGTAGGGATCAATCTATGTGTTATTACTCAATACCTATTATACAGCGGCGCCACGAGGTCGGGCGACGGGCCAGAGTTCATACGCTGAGCGCAGCTGGCGCCAATGGAGTGCGAGTTCTAAGCAATGACGGCGGCGGAGCTTATAGAAACCCTATCGGAGACGGATATGGATCTAAGGGAAGAAGACTTACCAGCGACAGGAGCGCGAGATGGGCTTTGGTTCGCAACAGGTTGATGCAGCGGCCAGTCGATGGTGAGACGAAGATGGCGTTGGAGCAGGAGCGGAGGTATCGGAGAAGAGGGAGATGACAACGTGAGCGGGAGAAAGGAAATTCCGCCCACAGTATACCTATTTAAAAGGAAAACGGGGCAGGCGCAAAAATCCAGGCAACACAAATCGTCTGACCGAGGCGGACGCCTCGATTTTCGGGCTAACCATTTAATGGAAGGATATGGTGGTGCATCGGCAAATCTTTTTTGCAGAGTCCACATGACGTCACAATGGGTCACTACCGGGCAACTCACCGAGGAATAGAAGAGAAGGATGAAATGAGCAAACTCAAATCAACCTGGGGCCTAATGTTGGGGATATAACCCCACGGTGAGACCCGCCCTGGAGGGCTCCGGGTTAAACCGGACGGCTCGTAGCCAGCCAAAGGATGAGCCGTGAGGACCAGAGGGCCCAACGAGCGTAGCGGCTCACAGGATGGGCTGGCAGGGTGGCCCGGATGAGAAGACCCGAGCGTGTAAGCCGCCCGGGGACAACTTGGTCAGGATAGGCAAGAGAAGATAGAGGCAGACTCAGACATGTAATGAGAGTTGGCCACAACTTGTATGACCCGTGGTCTTGACCTCAGTATATAAAGGCAAGACCCGAGGCGACTTAGAGGTCACGTGATCGAGGGCTAGGTCAAGCTTTAGCTCCCTTGTAATCGATACAACAAGCAATACAAGCACAAGCATGACGTAGGCTATTACCTCACCTTGAGGGGCCGAACCTGGGTAAACTCGTGTCCTTCGTCCCTGTTAACCCCTTTGAGTCCATCACGTTAGCAATGGCCTAGAATCCAAGTCTGTTAACCCAGACATCTGCTGTGAGAAATCCACGACATCGACCAACACATTCCAACGAAGACGGCAACCACCACATCCTGACAATCGTAACAACGACGGCAACCACAATTGCACAATCCCGTAGATTCACCACTACTGCGAGCACACATCTTAGTTTTATTTAGATGAACTCATTTTGATGATTGCTGTAGCAGTTCATGTTGTTTGGAGTGCAAAATTTAGAAACACTGAAGTTATTTCTCTAGATTTGTTTTTCAGCAAGTTAGGAGAGAGAGCACCTGGGCAGAACATGTGTTGGGTTCCTCGGCTATGTTTGCGAATCCGTAATATATATACTATTCTGATCATGGGATGATAATAATATTCTGATAAGTACATAACCTACCACAGCAATAGCACTTGAACTTCCCCATGTGCTAGGTTGAACTTCTGCCAAGAATGTCCAAATGGGACTTGCGATATACCGTTGGAAAGCTATGGACACTAGTATAATAGACCAGGTCGATATTTTTGGCAAAATGTACATGGTTTAAGAGCAGTTTTCAAAACCATTTTTCTTCAGACAAAAAAGGTGAATTGTATTTTCGAGCCTATTTCTAAACCGCTTACAGGAATGAGGCAAATGAGATACCATTGGATAGCTACTGCAAATCCGCTCATTTCACATGTGGACAGTTTTCCCAAATTCCTACGGTTAAATAGGAATTTAAAAAATGCCGGAATATTATAAACGAACAGCCTGGCTCGTATTTTGGGTTTAATTTGGGAAGGCTAGTCCTATTAATACAAATGATATGGCGTTGGAAAGCTGATGAAAATGCGCTTCTTTTTCCTAGATTTTTTTTTCAATTTTAAACTATTTAAGCGTAATTTTGAAAATGGTTGAAGTCCCACCGAGTTCGTATTTTCGCTTTATTTTCTCAGTGGCTTGTCAGAATGCAACAACTAATATGGCGTTCGAAATCTTGAAGAAATGCGAAAATTTTATATATTGATAGTTTTTAAGTCAATTTTGAAAATTGCGAAAAATATTTTTTGGCCGTAAATTCAACAGACTTTATCAGAATGGGGCAAATAATATACCATTGAAAAGCAACGGAAAATGCGGAACTGTTTCATCTACATGGTTTTCTCTGATTCCTAGCCCTTTTCAAGCAATTTTGAAAGCAGCAAGATCACGCGTTCTGCCTTTATCGCAAAAGAAAGTCTTCAAAATGCACCACGCAAAGAACTTGAACTTCTCGGCATCTGTACCTGAACTTCACTTTGTTTTTCATGTGCTGTTTTTTGCTTGTAGCTGTCCATCCACTCACTGGAATTGAGCATGTGATATACCGATGCAAAGCTGATGTAAATACACAAGTTTTCTGGGTTGATCCTTTTTCATACACATGACATTTTAAAAGATTTTCATCTGAAATTCATTCAGTGTTCTAGTTGAACATCCCACTGTTTTCACGTTGACCTTCTGTCACATATTTTATTTTGCAATTTCTCTCCCATTCGTCGGTGTTACACAAATGATATTATTTTTTGTAAAAACCTCTCTCACAATACTTTTTAACTTTCTCTGACCAAGGACCTGAACTTATAGCAACAAAAAATTGGACCTTGCCTGTTTATTCATCTTTCTCACATTAAACACACACCATGTGGTACGTGAACTTTCTCCATTTTTATAATTTGAATTTTTTATTTTATTTTTTGAAATCAATTGCTCCCAAATAATAAGTGAACTTCTTGGTGGATTGAGGGAATAATTTTAAAACACCAAAAACAACATATTTTTGTGGCTTTTTAACATGGAAATACAAGGTGAACCTCTCTCGCAAGAATTTTTGAACTTCGCCAGGCAAAGCACTTGAACTTCTAGCAACAATCCTTATAAGCTTTTAGTATTCTATTCTTTTATTCTCACCTGAAATGTATTCCTTGTAGTACTTGAACTACTCGCCGTTTTCACATCGAACTTTGGTCACGTATTTTTGTTCGTCATTCCTCACCTGTTCATCGGAGTTGCATAAATGATGTACCAATTAAAACATGTTGAAAATATGCAAGTTTTTCTCATGTGGTTAAACTTTTCTTTTCGAACAACATACACCAGTTATTTTAATCATTTATTTTGGAACAGAGCATTGAGATAATTATTTTAAAACAACAAAAACAACATCTTTTTCTTTGTTTTTAAACACATAAATACACAATGAACCTCTCTTACAAGAATTTTTAAACTTTCTTGGTCCGAGCACTTCACTTCTAGCAACCAATTTTTTGAATTTACCTTATTTACTTATTTGGAACTTGAAACACACATCATGAAGTACATGAACTTCTTGTTATAATCACTTTGAACTACTCTCCTTTTCCTTACTTACGGAAGAAATCCGAGTTTTCGAAAATTCATGATACCAGGTACTATTAAGAATTAAACTACTTTGTTTTATTCTTCAGTAATAAGGCAAAAATGAGTTTTTTATATACATTGGACTACTTAGTTGTTATAGTTTGAACTACTCGGTTTTATTATTTTAAGAAGGAAAATGTCAGTTTTTAATATACATCAAACTATTCTATTATTTAAAATTGAACTTCTAACTTTTTAACAAACATCCAACTACTATGCTATTTTAACCTGAAATTTTTATTTATTTTTCAAAAACGAAGAAAATTTCTTGTTTTTTCTTTAATAAATTTCGAACTTCTCTATTTTTAAAATTTGAAGTTCGTATTTTTTTTGTGTTCGCCTCTTTATTTTTGAATACACAGTGTGTATGCTTTGTCATAAGCGGAGTTTGTGAACTATTCACGGCAGAGAATATGAACTTTGCCTCAACATTTTTGTGTCTTCAAGAAATGCACATTGTTTTGCTTTTAAATTTGATCTTCTATGCTCAATTCCCCATCTCAAAATTCAATAATTAAACATGTTACAAATTGTATAAATTGCAATCTTGTTCTTTTTTTTACTATAAATAGTAGGGTAAAACCCAATTGCATTTTTTTTATAAAATTAAGAAAATAGTTTACGGCTGTTTGAAAGGCTTGAGATAAGCCCAGAAAAAAGAAAGCAGCTACAAAAGCAAAACAGAGAAAACAGAAAAGGAAGAATAAAAAAAAATAAAGCCAATATACTCCTAATGTATCAATTACAATAAGGTTTCCAACGAGGAAACAAACTGATGTGTATGCTTTATTTTCATCCTGTATTTTAGCAACTGGAGTTCCTCCAGAAAGATACATTTCCACCCTTGAAAAGAAGGATTTATGTTCTCAAAAAACTTTTTGTTCCTTGATATCCAAATGTCCCATGACCCAAGTATGATAATTTCCATAAAGAATGGGTAGTTCAGCTTGTCCTTTAGGTATTAATATGCTTCTAATACTGACAGGTTATGTGTTCTTGTGGGGCAGATGAAATCCCAGCACTGAATGGCAAGAGGACATCCCCAGAAAAGGTGGTGTAATGTTTCTTCATGTTGGCAATTTCTCACTGGACAGTTATATGCCTCAAGCTCACAACTTTTTCTTCTTAGAAGACTTTTTGTATTAACTCTATCATGTAACAGCATCTAGAAGAACACTTTATACTTGGGTTGACAGGAGCTATCCAATTGAAATGTGGTGGTGTTTATTTGTGCCCAATTAGCACATTGTAAGCTTTTATGGAGGAGTAGAATTCATTTCCTCATATGTAGCTCCATGTGTCCACTGCATCCAAATATTCAGATTGTCTTAATGTGATACAGATGTTTTCCAGTTCAAAAAATTGTTCATAAGCTTGTGTAGTCAAAGGTAAGTAGAAGAGGTCTTGCAGATATTCAGTGTTGATTACTTGTTGAACATTTAAGCTTGTATTCTTGGCAAAAGAGTGAAGGTGGTGAAATTTGTGTTTCAAAAAAATTGATGCCACATATCATCCCAGAACAAGGCACTCTTACCATCTCCTACAATACATCTGGCAATTGCTTTAAAATGATTAATGAGTGTGAGATTTGATTTCCAACAAAAGGATCTTGCTTTATTGTCCCCTGGAGTTGTCCATTACTATGGTATGTTTCCCAGATTAGATTAACTTAAGGAATATCATATTTGTTGAACAACTTGTGCAAATTTTTTATGAGCAGAGTCTTATTTGCAAAGAGATATCCATGACTCCCAGACCTCCTTGACTTTTGGGTCTACAAACTGTGTGCCATGCCACTAATGCTGGTCTGTGGTCTTCCAAATCAGGGCTTCTCAAGAGGCAATGTCTCAAATATTTGTTGATTTGTTTCTTGATAGTGATAGGTATGTCCAAGCAACACATGAAGAATATTGACAATGAAGCAAGCACTGATTTAACCAAGAGCAGTCTACCTGCCTAGGTCATAAAGGTAGAAATACCAGCCAATCTTTTAGCAACTGTGTTGACTAGCGGCATACATTGTTCCATAGTTGGTTTATAAATTCCCAAAGGTAGTACAAGGTAGGTAAAAGGGAATTATCGTCTAGCACATTTCAATGTATTGGTGAAAATTCTCATTCTGTCTTCTACAATGTTAATTGGTACCATGATTGATTTTGCATAATTGTCTTTGAGTCCAGTGGCTGATGGAAATGTGTTTAATAGGGCTTTGAGACATAATAATTGCCTAAAATTATCTTGCATAAGGACCAGAGTATCATCAGCATATTGGAATATTGGAAAAGCAGGGCAGGAGTTCACTTGCAGTGGTAGTGTAATTAAATTCTGTCTCATGTCCCTATTTAGTATTGATTGTAAAAGGTCGGCAGCCACGACAAATATTAATGGAGACAGTGGGTCCCCCTGTCTAACTCCTCTTATGCAATAGAATTTTTCCTAGGGACTCCATTCAACATTACAGCAGAGGAGGCATAAGTGAAAAGTATTTGCATCCATGATATCCACTTTCCTCCAAAACACTTTGTTGTGAGGATATCATAATATCCTGGTGCTCAATATTATCAAAAACTTTCTCCAAATCTAGCTTAATCACCAGAGTCTCTTCTTGGGATTTATGGCATTGATGTATATATTCATAGCCCCAACCAAGACAGTCTTGAGTCACCCTATCTTTGAGAAACCCATATTGATTAACATGTACCATCTTGGTAATAACTTTTTGAAGTCTGTTGGCCAGCAATTTGGTGATTATTTTTAAGACCCCATTGAGTAGTGATATTGGTTTGAAATCATTGGGAGAAACTCGAACTTCCTTCTTTGGTATCAAGGTAATGAAAGATGTATTGATGCTCTCTAGATTAACATTACCATTATGAAAAGCCATAATCAATTTAGTGATATCCACTTTAATGATGTCCAACCAGGCTTTTATGAATTCATTATTAAAACCATCATGACTTGGATATTTGTTTGTGGGAAGCTTCTTAACCAATATATCAATTTCATCCTAAGTAAAAGGTTTCTCAAGGTCCTGGAAAATCTCTCGATCCACATTATGTTCTTGCAGACCATTTAAATCAAAGTGCATTGTGTAGTTAGTGGATTGGCCTAGTCTTTTTCTAAATGCTTCCCAAAGAATAGCTGCTTTGCCCTCATGATCAGTAATTTCTACTTGATCCTCATTCACTAGAATGGCAATTTTGTTATGTATGTGATTAATAGAGGCTTTAGTGTGAAAGAATTTTGTATTTTCATCACCAAACTTGACTCCTTTTGTTCTTCCCGTCTGCTTACAATATATCTTTTGATTACTAAGCACTGTGGGTAAGTGTTGTTTTAACATGGATCTGCGGTTACCTTTAAACAATGACAGATCTCTATATTCTTGTATCATGTCCCAAAGGAAAATGCAAGGATTTAAATATTCAATCTGCCTTTTGAGGCATGATAGATCTTTGGCCCATAATTTCAAGGCTCTTCTCAAGTTTTTAAACTTAGCATTAACTTTCTTGATAGGATCAGTAAAAAGCACAGGAATAACCCAAGTTGATTGGACCACATCTTTGAAAGTGTTGTGATTTAACCAGTAATTCCCAAACTCGAACACCTATGACATGGGATTGTTTGTGCCAATTTTGATCACACAAGGAAGATGATCAGAAATTGGTTTTGCCAGAGGAAGAGTAGTGGTATCAGGGTAGGGAGTTATCCGAGCTGCAGAAGTGAAGAACCAGTCTACTTTCTCAAGAAGGGGATTTTCTTGCATATTGCTCCAATAGAATTGTCTTCCTTTCAAAGGTAATTATATCAATCCTAAACTGCTAATAGCCAAATTGAATAGAAACATTTGATTAACATTCCCTCTAGATCTATTTCCTTCTTCAGGTGATCCAATGAAGTTAATATCACCCATTATGATCCAGTCCACTTCAGTTGGCATTTGAATATTACTAAACCATTCAATGAGTTCACTCTTTTCTTCAGGGTTACAGGGACCATAAATATTTGTCAGAATCCATGTTGTGGAAGTGGTGTTGTAAGTGAATTGTAAAGAGATAGAGAATTTGTTGTGAAAAATCATTCACCAATGAAGAGAGCTACATTCCAAGCAGTAAGGATACCTCCAGAGGCCAATGGAAGGTAAATATTCAAATTTATTGAATCTTTGTGGAAAAAAATGGTTGATGTAAGCTAGGTAAAAATTCTCTCTTTTAGTTTCCTGTATGCAAAGGATACCAGCAACAATTTCCTCCACTTTTTACCTGATTGCCAACAACTTTTCTGGTGCATTCAACCCTCTTACTTTCCAATTCAAAATGTTCCAGGATCTTTTATTATTCATTCAAACCAGTATTTTGATTTATTTGAAATACCGAGGACCATCCCTTGATATAAAACCAAGATTGAGTATTTGTGGAATAATCGGAATTATATGTGATCATGCTTATATGGTAGAATATTATCCCAACATAATCTATGCTGTTAGGACTAGCCCTAAATATATCAATAGAAGTAAACATATGATTATCCATAATAACCATAGTTGTGTAGTCTCCCACATTCTAATACCATATCCATGTGTTTTTGACAAAGTGCAAAAGGATTTCATATAGAAGGTGCCATACATATCCACAGGCAGGCATATTACAAGCACTTAATTTTATAAACCAAAAATACACAGAGTAACTATTTCCCAAAATAGGCAACTCAAGCCATCTTCCCCTGAGCTGGAAGTTGTGAAGCAGACTGATCATTACACATTCTTCGAGTTGTGTGTAGATCCAGTGGCTTTGGAAACGTTAGCCACGTCATCCTCTCCCTTTTTCTTGGTTATTTTGGACAGCTTCTCCAGATGTTCTTCCTCTGCCACCTTGCAGAAAGAATTTGTGAGCTTTTTAACCACTTTGTTCTGAATGATTAGTGGTATTGCATTACAATACATGCATGATTTAGTATCACACGATTTTCTCCTATAACCATTGTTATCTTTCTTAATTCTGTCACTTCTTCTTACCTCATTTTCCACCAGATGCTCTTTGTCCCTTCTTTTCTTTGAGATAGCTTCTCCCAATGGGAGTAGGATCACCTTGTTAGGAGATGCTTGCTTTAGAGGGCTTCTAGCACTACTAGTGGAATGTGTAGATGGACTAATGCCCTCATTCTCCTTGCCCCGTGCTTGCATTATTTCCTTGCAGCAAGGTGACTGTGTAGTGTAGCATCCATCAGGGATATGGAACAATATAGTTTCTTCAGAAGAACAATTTTCAGTCAGCGATTTCCATAGCTCAGATTTCAATCGGTGCGTGGTCCATCCAAATTTATCAGGGGTCAATAGTAAGTGGATAATGAAATTAAACTAACTTGCTGGAATCTAAATTTTAAAGGAGTTTGTAGCATCCTGGTAGCTAGAGCAAAATGCTGAATCCAAAGATCCATTCCTTCTTCAGAAATTAAGTGAGAGCCATCAATAATATCGAGTGCATGAGATTCAGCAATGCTTTGAAAGTAAAATAAAGGTATACTACTAGACGACATGAGTGATGCTTTAGTACCTTTCTTGTTAGCCTCTGAAGATCCAGCTTGAAGCTTAGTATTAGAAGGGACATCCTCCTTTCAAGTATCCATTGTCTTTTCTGCTGTTGTCTGAATATTAATTGTCTCATCAGAGGAATTCTTTTCATTGGGATCTTTTGTTTTATCCATTGAAATATTCTCATTGATTGTAGCATTTTCACTGCCGGTTGCGTCCTCTATATGATTCACTTGTGCTATAGAACACCCTGCCTTGTCAGTCTCCACATTATCACGTATGTCAGCTAAGTGAGAGAGTTGTTTGATAATGGATTGCTCTAGCATATTAACTATCACATTAGCAGGTGGTTGTTGCTCAATGACCTGAACATTATCAGTTGTATCTTGATGCTCCTCCTCTCCTCCATCTGCTTGATAAGCCAAGACTATGTTGTGAAGTCCCAGGCCCATAGGAGGGGCATTTATATCCTAATTTACTTCCTCACTTGCAGTGTGGGTATTGGAAGCCATGCCATCATATAGTGAGACAGTTGTAGTGATGCTATTGTTGGATGCTCCATCATTATTTCTGCTTCCATTTGCACTTTGTTCAATGGGGTTTGGCCTAGGGAAAGCCCATTGTTCTTCTTCATGTTCATCCCACTCATCCCAATCATCATTTTGTGAAGGTACATTGTTCATTGGCACAAGTTGGAAGCCTGGCAATTCATTATCATGTTGGGGATAGGGTCTGGAACCACACTAGGAGGTGGCATGGGGTCCTCATCAGTAGGCTCTCCACCTAGCATCTCTTCAAGTAAAATCTCCACAGAGCATGTCCATGATTCTTCTTCAAAACTCTACACCTTAGACCATATGATACTCTTAGGGACATCTGTGAGTTCTGTAACTCTAGCTTTAACCAATATTTTGCTTCTTAGGGCATCTTCTTTTCCCCAACTAATGATTCTTCCCCATTTGGAAATTGCAACAATAATATCTTATGTATTGCAGTAGTCAAAGGGGACTCCAATGAGCAGTAACCAGTAAGTTCTATTGAAATGCACCCAGTGCCAGTTTCTTCCTTCATCATGCTTTGAGAATGAAATAAAAACATCTCCAAAAGTATGAGGGATCTGCCTAATAAGCCTATCTCTGTCTCTCACATGTCTGAACCGAATATGAGCTCCAAATGGGCAAGGTTGAATCTCTCTGAAGCCTACTTGTTCTACACCATCAAAGAACTCCTCAAGAACCTCTCTCACATTTGGAAAAAACACCTCATTGGGGTGGCGGTTGATGGTGGCAATCACCCAATCTTCATGTATTCTTGGGCGGTGAGGAAGGATTGCTCTAGAAACCCTGGTTCTTCCCTCGACTACTAGAATCTGAAAACCCTTAGGTACAAAGGGGTTTGGGTTGATTGGAATATTCGCCATCGGTGGAGCTTCAGCAGAATGGAGGTCCAAAGCCCTCTCTAGCGATGAGACGGAGGTGGTCAAGCTTGTCATGGTGGAGGTAAAGATGGCAGGAGCAGAGGAATGCGAGGGAATGGGCAGTGTTTTCGGCAAAAAATCCCTGACCAGGTCCTTAAATGACAACACCTGCCTTAACGGAAATATCGTCCTGGAGCATCTGAACTAGGTCTCCACTTCCCCTGCAGCCCATTCCTCTTCCGGTGGGCTTGGGAAAGAGATCAAGCAGATGAAAGGCTAGAGCTCAGGTGGCTTTAATTCGAATAGTTTCGTGCGTAGTGGCCACGATCACCACAGGTGTAGCACATAATGTATGTGTCTACATGCAACCGTTGGTTGATCATGAGCTCATTTTGCGGTGTAGTAAAAACCTCAGAGTTATTGGGTACAATGAAACCAGCCACTTGATTCCTACCATCATGAATGCGGCCCTCTAAGTGCTCAAAGACTGATGATACGTTCATTTTGCATCATGATTTTATATTGATATTTATTGCATTATGGGTTGTTATTACATATTTTGGTACAATACTTATGCCTTTTCTCTCTTATTTTACAAGGTTTACATGAAGAGGGAGAATGCCGACAACTAGAATTCTGGACTAGAAAAGGAGGAAATCTGAGATACCTATTCTACACAACTCCAAAAGTCTTGAAAATCTACAGAGAATTATTTTGGAATATATAAAAAATACTGGGCAAAAGAAATACATCAGGAGGCCCACCAGGGAGCCACAAGCCTGCTGGCCGCACCCCCCTGGCCGCAGCTAGCGAGCTTGTGGCCAACCTGGAAGCCCTCCGGTGCCATCTTCTGCTATATGGAGGGTTTCGTTGTGGAAAAAATCAGAAGAGACCTTTCGGGACAAAGCGCCGCCGTCTCGAGGAGGAACTTGGGCAGAACCAATCTGGAGCACCGGCAAGGCGATCTTGCCGGTGAAACTTCCCTCCAGGAGGGGATATCAAAGCCCTCGTCATCACCAACGATCCTCTCATCGAGAGTGGGTCAATATCCATCAATATCTTCACCAGCACCATCTCCTCTCCAAACCCTAGTTCATCTCTTGTACCCGATCTTTGTCTCAAAACCTCAGATTGGTGCCTGTGGGTTGCTAGTAGTGTTGATTACTCCTTGTGGTTGATGCTAGTTGGTTTACTTGGTGGAAGATTATATGTTTAGATCCTTGATCATCATTAATGCTCCTATGATTATGAACATGAACATGTTTTGTGAGTAGTTACGTTTGTTCCTGAGGACATGGGATAAGTCTTGTTATAAGTAATCATGTGAATTTGGTATTCGTTTGATATTTTGATGAGATGTATGTTGTCTCTCCTCTAGTGGTGCTATGTGAACGTCAACTATATAACACATCACCATTGTTTGGGCCTAGAGGAAGGCATTGGGAAGTAATAATTAGACGATGGGTTGCTAGAGTGACAAAAGCTTAAACCCTAGTTTATGCATTGCTTCGTAAGGGGCTGATTTGGTTCCACACGTTTCATGCTATGGTTAGATTTATCTTAATTCTTCTTTCATAGTTGCGGATGCTTGCGGGAGGGGTTAATCATAAGTGGGAGGTTTGTCCAAGTAAGGACAACACCCAAGCACTGATCCACCCACATATCAAATTGTCAAAGTAACAAACGCGAATCAAGTGAGCGTGATGAAAACTAGCTTTGACATAAATTCCCATGTGTCCTAGGAGCGCTTTGCATTATATAAGAGTTTGTCCAGGCTTGTCCTTTGCAATAAAAAGGATTGCGGGAAGTTTGTGGATTATTTAAGCTTGCAGGTTTGCCCGAGGATCACGTCAAGAAGAAGGTCATTCCTTTATCTTTGAAGGAGAAGGCATTGACATGGTATAGGCTATGTGATGATATTGGATCATGGAGCTACAACCGGTTGAAAATGGAATTTCATCAGAAGTTCTTTCCTATGCATCTAGTTCATCGTGATCGGAGTTATATTTATAATTTTTGGCCTCGTGAAGCAAAAAGAATCACTCAATCTTGGGGGAAGCTTAAGTCAATTTTATATTCATGCCCCAATCATGAGCTCTCGAGAGAAATTATTATTCTGAATTTTTATGCTCGGCTTTCTTGTAATGATCAATCCATGCTCGATACTTCTTGTGTTGGTTCTTTTATGAAGAAAGATATTGAATTCAAATGGAATTTATTGGAAATAATTAAACTCAACTCTGAAGATTGGGAACTCGACGAAGGTAAGGAGACAGGTATAAATCTTAAGTTTGATTGTGTTAAATGCTTCATGGACACCGATGTTTTTCATGAATTTAGCACTAAATATGGACTTGACTCTGAGATAGTACCTTCTTTCTATGAATCTTTTGGAACTCATGTTGATCTCCCTAAGGAGAAGTGGTTTAAATATCATCCTCCCATTGAAGTGAAAGTAGGGGAACCTATTAAAGTTGAAGAGAAAATTATTACGTACAATGTTGATCCTTTTATTCCTACTGCTTACATTGAGAAACCACCTTTCCCTGTTAGGATAAAGGAACATGCTAAAGCTGCAACTGTGGTTAAGAGTTGTATTAGAACACCTACGCCCCTTGAACAAATTAATGTTGAACCTAGTATTGCTATGGTTAAAGATCTCTTGGTTGATAATATTGATGGGCATGTTATTCATTTTTGTGATGAAGCTGCTAGAATTGCTAAACCTGATACTAACCATAAACATAGGCCAGCTGTTGACATGGTTGTTGTTTCTCTTAAAATAGGATATCATTCTTATGATGGATTATGTGATATGCGTGCTAGCATAAGTGCAATTCCCTATTCCTTATAAGAAGAAATCATGCATGACATTGCACCAGCTGAACTAGAGGATATTGATGTTACTATTAAGCTTGCTAATAGAGACACTATTGAAACAATGGGGATTGTTAGAGATGTTTAAGTCATGTGTGGGAAAGTAAAGTATCCTACTAATTTTGTTGTTCTTGGTTCCCCACAAGATAATTTTTGTCCCATTATATTTGGCAGACCCTTCTTGAATACTGTTAATGCTAAGATTGATTGTGAGAAGGAAGTAGTTACTGTGAGCTTTGGGGATGTGTCTCATGAGTTTAATTTCTCTAAATTTCGTAGACAACCTCATGACAAGTAATTTCCTAGTAAAGATGAAATTATTGGTCTCGCTTCTATTGTTGTGCCTCCTACTGATCCCTTAGAACAATATTTGCTAGACCATGAAAATGATATGCATATGAATGAGAGGAATGAAATAAATGAAATTTTCTTTGAGCAGCAGCCTATTTTGAAACATAACTTACCTATTGAAATACTTGGGGATCCTCCTCCACCCAAGGGTGATCCCGTGTTTGAGCTCAAGCAATTACCCGATACGTTGAAATATGCTTATCTTGATGAAAAGGAGATATATCCTATTATTATTAGTTCTAACCTTTCAAAGCATGAAGAAAAGAGATTATTGAAAACTCTGAGGAAGCACCATGCTGCTATTGGCTATACTCTTGATGATCTTAAGGGCATTAGTCCCACTCTATGCCAGCATAAAATTAATATGGATCCTGATGCCAAAACAGTTATTGATCACCAACGACGATTTAACCCTAAGATGAAAGAAGTGGTAAGAAAAGAATTACTAAAGCTTCTGGAGGCAGGTATAATTTGTCCTGTTGCTGATAGTAGATGGGTTAGTCCCGTCCATTGTGTCCCTAATAAGTGAGATATTACCGTTGTTCCTAAGGATAAAAATGAATTGATCCCGCAAATAATTGTTACAGGTTGTAGAATGGTAATTGATTTTAGGAAATTAAATAAAGCTACTAAGAAAGATCATTACCCTTTACCTTTTATTGATCAAATGCTAGAAATATTATCCAAACATACTCATTTTTTCTTTCTAGATGGTTACTCTGGTTTCTCTCAAATACCTGTATCAAGCCAGGATCAAGAAAAAACCACTTTCACTTGCCCTTTCATTAACTTTGCTTGTAGACGTATGCCTTTTGGTTTATGCAATGCACCTTCTACCTTTCAAAGATGTATGATGTCTATATTCCCTGACTTTTGTGAAAAGATTCTTGTGGTTTTTATGGATGATTTTTCCGTTGACGGAACTTCATTTGATGATTGTTTGAGCAACCTTGATCGAATTTTGCAAAGATGTGAAGAAACTAATCTTGTCTTGAATTGGGAAAGTTGTGTTTGCTTGTGATAAGTGTAGACCTTATATTGTTGATTAGAAAGTAATTGTTCACACTGATCATGCTGCTATTAAATACATTATGGAGAATAAAGATGCTAAACCTATACTTATTAGGTGGGTCCTTCTGCTACAAGAATTTGATTTGCATATCATTGATAGAAAGGATGTTGATAACCCTATGGCAGATAACTTGTCTAGGTTAGAAAATATTCTTGATGGCCCACTACCTATTGATGATAGCTTTCCCGATGAACAATTAGATGTCGTGAATACTTCACATAATGCTCCTTGGTATGTTGATTACGTAAATTACATTGTTGCGAAATTTATACCTCCTAGTTTCACATACCAACAAAAGAAAAATTTATTCTATGATTTAAGGCATTACTTTTGGGATGACACACATCTTTATAAAGAAGGAGTAGATTCTATTATTAGACGTTGTGTACCTGAGCATGAATAGGAACAGATTTTACGCAAGTGTCACTCCGAAGCCTACGGAGGACATCACGTTGGAGAAGAACTGCACACAAGGTACTACAATCTGGGTTTTATTGGCCTACTCTCTTCAAGGATGCTCGTAAGTTTGTCTTATCCTATGATGAATGTCAAAGAATTGGTAATATTAGTAGACGTCGGGAAATGCCTATGAATTACTCTCTTGTTATCAAATCATTTTATGTTTGGGGCTTTGATTATATGGGGACTTTTCCACAATCTAACGTGTATACTCATATTCTAGTTTCTTTTGATTATGTCACTAAGTGGATAGATGCAATTCCGACTAGTAGCGCTCATCATAACACTTCTATTAAAATGCTTAAAGAAATTATTTTCCCTAGATTTGGAGTCCCTAGATATTTGATGACTGATGGTGGTTCATATTTTATTCATGGTGCTTTCCGTAAATTGCTCGCTAAATATGATGTTAACCAGAGAGTTGCATCCTCGTATCATCCTCAGTCTAGTGGTCAAGCAGAATTGAGGAATAGAGAGATTTAATTGATTTTTGCAAAGGACTGTTAATTGATCTAGGAAGAATTGGTCTAAGAAACTTGACGATTGATTGTAGGCTTATAGAACTGCTTACAAAATCCTATGGGTATGTCTCCGTATAAGATGGTTTATGGTAAAGCATGTCACTTGCCTCTAGAGCTAGAACATAAGGTTTATTGGGAAATCAAAGAGCTCAATTATGATTTCAAACTTGCTGGTGAGAAGAGGTTATTTGACATTAGCTCACTTGATGAATGGAGAAACCAAGCCTATGAGAATGCTAAGTTGTTTAAAGAAAAGGTTAAGAGATGGCATGATACAAGGATACGAAAGCGTGAATTCAATGTAGGTGATCATGTCTTGCTATACAATTCTAGTTTAAGATTTTTTGCAGGAAAATTTCTCTCCAAATGGGAAGGTCCTTACGTCATCGAAGAGGTATACCGTTCCGGTGCCATCAAGATTAACAACGCCGAAGGCACAAACCCGAAGGTGGTGAACGGTCAAAGAATCAAACATTATATCTCAAGTACTCCCATAAATGTTGAAACCAATATCATCAATATCATAAGTCCAGAGGAGTACATTAGGGAGACTTACCAGAACGTTTCAGACTCCGAAAAGGAATAGGTACGTGGTATGGTAAGTAAAAAGACTCCAAAACTGTTTCTATGGCAATTTTCATCTGTTTTGGAATATTAAAAAAAATAGGAAAATTTAAAGTAGTCCAAATAGTGCGCGAGGATGCGACAAGCCTGCTCGGCACGGCCACCCCCCTAGCCACGCCCCTAGAGCTTGTGGCCACCTCATGCACCACTCAGACTCCGTTTTCTTGTGACATACTCCTTCGAGTCGGTAAAAATTCATTATATAATCTCCCGAAGGCTTTGATTCTCGTATCACAACAATACCTCCCATTTTCTCTTTTGAGCTATTTTTGAAGCAGATTTAGAGCAATATGTCATCCCAAGATTCTGATGGGGAGAGCTTCATATCGCATTATCTTTCCAATCCCAAGATCTATGGAGACTTGGACCCTTATGGATTGCTCTCATAGGAGGAACAAGAAGGCAAGTACGAGGAAGAAATCTCAGATGAAGAAGAGGCCTCCCTACTTCAGCCAGGAGATATCCACGTGGAGTTTAGGATATCAAGCCTCCCAAACACAAGGCAAAAACCCAAGGTTCTGTTTATCCCTTCTCGTTTCCTGCAGGAGAGCAAGGAAGAATTATGTCAAAGGATATTGAAGCTGAGCAGGAAGTGCGCGATTTGAGGGAACATAATTTCATGCTTAGGAGGAAACTAGAAAGGCTTCCAACCCCATCAACAACTCCCACATCATCACCTCCAAAGCCAGACAACTAATCACATGGGTATGGGCACTCCCCTTGGCTTGTGCCAAGCTTGGGGGAGATGCCCTGGTATCGTATCACCATCACATATTTCGTTTTTATTTTATTTTTATTTTCATCATATTTTCTTAGTTCAATCCTTTTGGTTATATCTTCATCTAGTAGAATAAAGTTATTGTGTGATCTAGCTTTGAGTCTTTGCTTTATGATTCCCCCTATGTAAGCAAGTCCGTGAGTTATATATTGAAAAGCGCTTTTGAGTTGAGGGACTTGCTTGGTATCATTTTAATCTTGAGAAAGATGAAGTAGAAAGAAGTGTAGAATAAAAGCAAAGAGTACATATGAAAATCTTATGGGGAGTGATCGCTTCACATATAAAAGGTATGTCAATTGAAACCTGTTGTGGGTTGACAAACATAGCTGATGGTCATTGGGGCAATTAAAAGGAAGTGATAAAGAAAGAGAGGTTCACATATAAATATATTATCTTCGACATCTTTTATGATTGCGAGCACTCATTAAAATATTATATGCTAAGAAGTTGATGTTGGACAAGGAAGACGACAAAATGGGGTATGTTTGCTTATTTCTGAATAGAAGTTATATTGTTATAGATCCCTCAACATGTGTCGCTTGCTTCCACCACATATCAACCAAACTTCCGCGCTAAGTAGATTACTACTTGTGCATCCAAACACCCTTAAACCAGTTTTGCCATGAGAGTCCACCATACCTACCTAAGGATAGAATAAGATCCTTCAAGTAAGTTGTCATCGGTGCAAGCAATAAAAATTGCTCTCTAAATATGTGTGATCTATTAGTGTGAGGAAAATAAACTTTATATGATCTTGTGATAGGGAAGAAATAAAAGAAACAGACTGCGTGATAAAGTTCTCTATCACAAGGGGCAATATAAAGTGACATTCTTTTGCATTAAGATATTGTGCATCCAATCATAAAAGCGCATGAAAACCTCTGCTTCCCTCTGCGAAGGGCCTATCTGTTACTTTTATTTTCTAGTACTTACCTTTATGCAAGAGTCGTGGTGATCTCAATCACTTTCGTTATTTTCTCCTTTATCTTTTGGTAAGTGCCACATGTTGGGGAATGATCTAGGCACATATTTCCACTCGGAAGTGGGTGAGCATGAGTTATTACTGTTGACGTTACCCTTGAGATAAATAGTTGGGAGGCAACACTATAATCCCCTATCTTCCTCTGTGTCTGATTGAAACTTTGAACTCATAGGTACCTCGTGAGTGTTAGCAATTGTGAAAGAGTAAAAGATGATTGAGTATGTGGGTTTGCTTTACATGCTCTTATATTGACTCTTTCCTACGTTATGATAAATTGGAATTGCTTTAGTGACTAAGATCATAGTTTGTCAGTTCTCAATAGAGTTCCTGATTCATACTTTGCCATTGTGAATGAATTATAACTTTAGCATAAGGAATCATATGTCAAAATATATTGTTGTTCTAAATATGATCATGATGCCTTCATGTCTGTATTTTATTTTTTCGACACCTCTATCTCTAAACATGTGGGCATATTTATTGATTTCGGCTTCCGCTTGAGGACAAGCGATGTCTAAGCTTGGGGGACTTGATACATCCATCTTGCATCATTATTTTATATTGATATTTATTGCATAATGGGATGTTATTACACATTTTGGTACAATACTTATGCCTTTTCTCTCTTATTTTACAAGGTTTACATGAAGAGGGAGAATGCCGACAGATGGAATTCTAGACTGGAAAAGGAGCAAATCTGAGATACCTATTATGTGTGACTCCAAAAGTCCTGAAACTCTACAGAGAATTATTTTGGAATATATAGAAAATACTGGGCAAAATAAATACATTAGGTGGCCCACGAGGGTGCCACAAGCCTGCTGGCTGCGACTAGCGAGCTTGTAGCCCACCTGGAAGCCCTCCGGTGCCCAGCTTCTACTATATGGAGGGTCTCATCGAGGAAAAATTCAGTAGAGACCTTTTGGGATGAAGCGCCGCCGTCTAGAGGCAGAACTTGGGCAGAACCAATCTAGAGCTCTGGCAGGGCGATCCTGCCCGTGAAACTTCCCTCCGGGAGGGGGAAATCAAAGCCCTCGTCATCACCAACGATCCTCTCATTGAGAGGGGGTCAATCTCCATCAACATCTTCACCGGCACCATCTCCTCTCCAAACCCTAGTTCATCTCTTGTATCCAATATTTGTCTCAAAACCTCAGATTGGTACCTGTGGGTTGCTAGTAGTGTTGATTACTCCTTGTAGTTGATGCTAGTTGGTTTACTTGGTGGAAGATTATATGTTTAGATCCTTGATCATTATTAATACTCCTCTGATTATGAACATGAACATGTTTTGTGAGTAGTTAAGTTTGTTCCTGAGGACATGGGATAGCTCCTGTTATAAGTAATCATGTAAATTTGGTATTCATTCGATATTTTGATGAGATGAATGCTGTCTCTCCTCTAGTTGTGTTATGTGAACATCGACTACATACTTGTTCACCATTGTTTGGGCCTAGAGGAAGGCATTGGGAAGTAATAAGTAGATGATGGGTTGCTAGAGTGACAGAAGCTTAAACCCTAGTTTATGCATTGCTTCGTAAGGGGCTGATTTGGATCCACACATTTCATGCTATGGTTAGATTTATCTTAATTCTTGTTTCGTAGTTGCGGATGCTTGCGCGAGAGGTTAATCATAAGTGGGAGGTTTGTCCAAGTAAGGACAACACCCAAGCACCGGTCCACCCACATATCAAATTATCAAAGTAATGAACGTGAATCAAGTGAGCATGATGAAAACTAGATTGACATAAATTCCCATGTGTCCTCGGTAGCGCTTTGCTTTATATAAGAGTTTTTCTAGGCTTGTCCTTTGCTATAAAAAGGATTGGGCCACCTTGCTGCACCTTTGTTACACTTGTTACTGGCTATCCATTATGAATTATCCTATCACAAAACTATCAGTTACCGTCACATCCCTAGCTAGTTGTCTTAGGACAACATGTCTGTGAATCATATTTCATTTTATCATCAACTGGAAATGGGCATTAAGAGAAGCCCCAAACTGTCATTTGAATCAAACTAATTCAAAGTTTGTGAAAACCCAACAAATTCAAAATGCCCATCTAAAATGTCCCCTATGTCTTATAATTATGGACTTGAATACATCAGGGGCCATCTTAAATATTTGAACATTTATAGCATTTAAAAAATAAATAATAAAGCTTCTAAAAATGCCAAATAAACCATTATCATTATTTCAGATTTCAAAATATCCTGAAACATTTTACAGAAGTTTGAAATATTCAAACTTAATGCTATAAAATATTTGGGATATTATTACTCAGCAATTGTGCCTGAAAATAAAATAAAACTAATGTCAGAAACTAAAAAAGAAAGCAAATAAAGAAAAAGGGGGAGAAAACCCACTTGGGCCTTACCTACGAAGAAGAGGCCCAACCCATGGGGGGCAGCAGCGTCTTCTTCCTCCTGCCAGGAGGAGAAGCAGTTGCGTTCTTCCATCGCAGCCGGCCGTGGCCACGCACCCGGCCACCTCTTGCCTACCTGGCCTCCTCCTCGTCGCGCTGGCAAGGGGATAGACTCCTGACGCCGCCTGGACCCTCTCCTTCCCCGCCATTCCTCTCTCTCTCCCCCTCTGCTCGCCATGGCCGAAGCCATCACTGCCGTAGCACCATCGCTCCAGCCGCTCCCTCGCCTCGCAGAGTAGCCTCCGAGCTCTGCCACGACCCCCTCGTCCTCCCCGTGAAGCTAGAAGATGCCGGGAGCCCCTCTACGCTGATCCACCATCATTCTTCCCCGCCTCCGGCCGCCTCTCCCCATCGTTGATTTGCCGGCTGCCGGTCGTCCCTGAGCCCGCTGAGCCTCTCCTACAGCCCCCTGTGAGCTCACCATCCCTCTCCCCCATTCCCTGTGGTTCTTCCCGCTCTCTAGCGGCCCTCCTCGCCGTGTCCGAATGGGCGCCACCGAGGAATAGCTCACCGGCGAGCCCTCCGGCAACGTCGAGCCCCCTGACCAGCCCCACTCGACGCGGTCGAGCACGGGCTCCTTTCCAGTGCCTTCGGCGCGCGAATCCGAGCCCTCTAGCATGGTTCCGACCAACTCCGACGGTCCTTCTCTGCGGGTTTGGTCGCCGTTGGCCCCGCTCCGGTGGGCACCGACGTGGCCGGCTGATTAGTGCTAATCAGCCCAGCTAATTAAGCCGTTAGCCACTGCCCAATGGGCCCTGAAGTGGGTCAAACCCCTGGTCAGCGCAGGGAACTAGCCCCTGACGCTGACATGAGGGCCCCACCCTGTCAGGTTTGACATGGTTGGGTCTGTTAACTGCTGATGTCACAGTGACGTCACGCTGACGCATTAATTCAATTTTGAGTATTAAAACAAATCAGGAAATCCTAGAAAATGTTTAATATTTCTAAAATTCATATAAATTTATCTGTAAATCAGATGAAAATAATTTATATAAGAAAATTTATCAGAAAAATCCAATGAATCCAATGGTGCTATTGTCATGCACGTTAGAGCAACCTATCTAGTTGAACATTGACATTTACTAACACGTTAATATATGGAATATGAAATAGAGAATGACTTTGAACCTATATTCAAACTCACTTCAAATTAACTTGGACAATAGTTTCATTAGCTCATATATACATGCTGCCATGTCATGATGATGCATCATATTGTTGCACTTGCGTGTATTGATTGTTCTTTATCTGCATTGCGGTAGGCCCTGCTTCTGAGGATACCTCCGAGTATTCCAACAAAGGAGAAAATCTTTCCGCTACCCAGCAAGGCAAGCAATCCCTTTGATCATTCCTATAACATCCCACTCTCTCGCTCCTGCTCTTGTTTATTGCATTAGGACAAACATTCACCTGTCTGTCATACACAGTAGATGAACCCATTCCTTTGCATGACCTGTCATTGTCACAGTAAATAGCTAAACTTTGCAATCTAGCGTACCTAGTAGATTCTTGTGCCATGATGAGCTTTGCTTACTTTGTCTGCTATGCTTGCTATGCTTAGAGTTGCGTCAGGTCTGATTCATCTGGGTGATGAACTGGAGTGAAACAATGTTGTTCTGGTGTGATAAGCTTATGATGAACCTGAGTTGGTAAAGGTAGAGATGAGAGGCTATGTAGGAGTACATAGCGTGTTCTCTCATTGGGACCATTCTTAGGAACCGAGTTCCGTGTTTGTGATCCAAGACTAGTTACTACCACACGTTGGGATACTTAATTTACTCTCTCGACTTATCAATTGCTTAGTCCTTGGTCCAGGAGTTGCAAGTAGTTTCTGGTGTTTATAGCATGCTGGAGGTTGTGCGTAGCGCTGACCCTAGGGGTGGGTTACGACACGGTAGGTAGTGGCATGGTGTACCAAGGGTCACCCAAATGGTGGGCTTGGGAACCCTGCGCACATTGTTTGGGGCCATAGCGGAAACTTCGGCCGGACTTCCGTGCGGGTTCAGTCTCAAATAGGCGATTGCCTGGACTAGAGGTCTTGTGTGATTGACGGTCGTGGCCGACTCCCTCACTTGGCTTCCGCTTGAAGGTTGCCGAGGTGCATGGTTTTATGAGCACACAACGATAAGTGGCGACAGCGTGTGTGAAGAAGTACACCCCTACAGGGTATGAAACAATTCGAATAACCGCGTCCTCGGATATGGACTGCTTGGAGAACTTATGTTGTTCATAGATAATTAAATGGACAATCATAAAAATATCAAGACAAGTGTGAGTACCGTGGATGGCACTCTCGTAGGAGACGGACGTGAATCCATGGTGGTGTATTGTTATGGAGTTAGTGGACCCATGTGCGATATCTAAAAATTAAACAAAGAGTTAAAATGGTGTAGTGTAGGTTATCCATGAGTCAAAGCTGGCATTGCTGCATAAACTCCACCACTCCCCTTGTTGATACTTGAGCATGAATAGACTAGGTCTGTTTTAAAGACTTGTTGAGTACATTTGTACTCACGATTACTTAATAAATGTTGCAGATGAGACTCAGGACCCATCAGGTGGGTTCTATCTAGATGTCGATGATGCCGAATACCTGGTGTCCCAGCTATGACCTTATGCCCTATGGCGGGCTATAGATAGTCATGCCATGTGCATTTTTACCCTTTCATGTGTCTGTACTCAGACGACTTTATGCTTTCGCTTGGTTTGTATGAACTTGTTTGTCTGACTTGAGTGTCGGGTCATGTGACCCCTATCTGTCATAACATATTATCCAAGGCTCTTCTGAGCCTCTTAAATAAAAGTTATGTTGATATATGGTTATTTTGTGATGCCATAGTTGTATCTATGCATATCAGGCATGTCGTGCGTACGTGTGACGTGCAACGGTATGTATGGGATCTGACACCTAGTCATGTGCCTTTACTAGTACACTTTATGGGAAACTGCCTGTTTGTGCTTCCACCGAGCCTTGGTAGCTTGCTACTGCTCCGGACACATTGATTAACCGGCATGTATCCTTCTTTGCTGTTGTGTCTGTCCCTTTGAGGAAATGTCTCGCAGTGTAATGGAGTCCCTCTAGCCTTCTACGACTCGTCGATGCAGTGATGACATTTATGTCCCACGACGTAATGGAGTCCATGTAGCTTGCGATGACTCGTCTACACACGCTTGAGGGCGACACCTGCATTGCTAGGTTATGTATGCCTGTTTCCATACGGATGTGCCACTTGGGTTCTATGACTAGTCATGTCGGCCTGGGTTCTCTGTCGTTTGATTGCCAGCGAGATGTTCACATACGTGAGCCATAGAGGCAAACAATACCGACTAATGTAAGGCTGCAACCATGGAGCTTACCGTGCGTGAGGCCGCAAAATGATGTGATATGTTACAGTCTGGATTCATATGACTTAGGATTGGGGTCCCGACAGTGTTGGTATTAGAGCCTGGCTAACTGTAGGACTACCAAGCCAAACCGGTCGAAGTTGAGTCTAGAAACACTATAGATAAGTAGGGGAATTCATTGTGGAAGGGAACGTAAGGCTCTTTTTACTCCTCTTCCAAGTTATTCTATTCTGAGTCATTCTCATCTTTTCTTCGGGAATAAGAACTAGGCTTCTCACCTATTTCTTAGGATGACGAGTTACTAACCATGGACTATTAGCTAGTTTGTTGCAAGCGAATGTCTGTACTTGAGTATTGTTGGTGTGACAAATAGTTGGAGAAGAGAATTGAGTCTAGAAAGTCGAGTGGTTATGCCTTTCCACTCTTTTGCAGTTGTCTCAAAATCCTTTTTGAGCAATTACAGTCGTTATGCTGTCCAATTTCTGCTAGAGTCTCTAATGTCTTTGCATCATTCTCTGTTTCAGATGCCCCCTCATCCCTCCCGTCAGGTGGTCCGTCTGACCAGGTGCATCGATGTACCGGGTCACACGGCCATGTTGGTTAGAGTTATGATGGACGCTGGTTACCGTTGGTACCCAGAGTACACAGTGGAGGAACAGTATCGATATTTCAACCAGAGCCAGTATCTATGTACTCCTAAGATATATCCTTCATATCCTGGAGCTGCAGAGCCGCTTCATTGGACTTATGGATTAGGTGTCACCACAGACATGGCAGTTCAGGAGGACGCCTTCACTATGCTGACTATCATGAGGTTTCACCATGGTCTGCTTTAGAACACAGAGTTCTGTTATGTTCCTACTTCTCTGGGAGGAGAGGATAGCTATCTTAGCGCAGCCTACTATGATCATTCTCATGAGGACCCTAGGCTACAGGTGATCGCTCAGATGTTGGAGAACAGGGATCATGATGCACGTGCCCTTCGCATGGAGCTATATGCTACCCGTGCACGTCTTTGGACAGCCCTAACGCAGCTAGCACCTATCATGTAGACAGGCTATGGAGATTTGGAGATGCTGAACCCATCGCAGACTCATTTCCCAGCACGCGTAGACCGGCCCGTTGTTGGAGGCATCACTCCTCTTCGAGGACCGTTGTTGCCACCAACAAGGGGACCAAGGTCACATCCGTGTCCTTACGGTTTCTAGGAATCACAGGCTAGAGTGTTTCTAGATCCTCAGGTTCAGCTCCCGGGTCACGGGGGTAACCTATATGAGGCATTCTATGGCGATGCTTGAGTATGTGGATGTTAGTACTAGTATGGTAGTAGTCGTATTGCCACAGTCCTGCATGTCTCGTGGGATATGACTGAGGTTGAGAGTTGAGTTCCGGAGGTGTAGATAGATAATGTATAGTAAGATTGTAATGCCTCCGATGAGTTGTGTCATTTCTCCGTGGTTTGTATTTCAGCTTGGGCTTGTACTGAACTATGTCATGGTGTGTATGAATCATGGTGTTCATATGGCAGTTGTTATTACCATGTTGATTGGGTGTTTACCCTGCATGCCATGTTGTCCAGTACATTCCCTATCTCCTGTCTTAGAGTTGATGTCCTCTATGTCTAAGCTGTGGGTTTGTTTTCCCAGGATGGCGGCAACTAGGAATAACCCCGTGCCTGCCCCCGAGCAGGGCGAGGGAAGCCAGCCAAGGCAAGAGAACTTGCCGCACGTGCCCTCTTTGACAGAAGTGATGCTAGAAGCTGAACAGAAAAAAGGGAGACCAATAGGCTGTTGGAACGAATTGAGCAGAACACAGCGCATGCTCCCCATAATGATCACATTGATGGCGTGTCTCTTGGTGATTTAGTCAAGCTATGCCCACCTAAGTATCATCATTCGATCGACCCGCTCAACGCGGATGACTGGCTGACCAGCATGTCCCGCAAAATCCGGGCTGCCAATGTATCCGAGGCCAACAAGGTGACCTTTTCTACCTACTTTCTGGAAGGCCCCGCCAATCTGTGGTGGGAAAATTATGAAGCCATGCATCCCGCAGGCCCCGCACCAACTTGGACGGAATTCAGCGCGGCATTCCGTACCCATCACATCCCGGAAGGGCTGATGGATCGCAAGAGAGAGGAGTTTTGTGCTTTCACCTAGGGCAGACTGTCTATGGATGCCTATAGCCGTGAGTTTGGCAATCTTGCTTGTTATGCTCCCGAAGAAGTTTTAACTAATGCCAAGAAACAGGTTAGCTTCCGTAAGGGACATAGTCCTGAGCTCCATCGAGATCTGCGTCTGCATGAGTGCACAACCTTCCAGGCTCTCATCAACAAGGCTGTCAATGCCGAGACTGGACAGACTGACTACGAGGCCACTAGGAAGCACAACCGTCACTTAAGCCCCGCATCTGGCTCGGGCTCCAACAAATGCCGGGTGTGGGTGCCCAACGCAGCACTGCCGCCAAGGTACACCGTGAGGCCATCCTTCCAGGCACCTCGCCCAACTCAGCCCAACCCTCCAGCCAGGCCATTTGGAGGTCCTCCTGTTAATGTTGCTCCCCGTGCCACCGTTGTCTGCTATAAATGTGGGGAACCAGGACACTACTCACGTGAGTGTCCTCAGAACAATGCTAAGCCGGTTGGACGTGGGAAGCCAGGAAAAGCATTCTATGTGAAGCCAGCTCCTGCTCGTGGTCAAGTGAACTATGTTTTTGCTGAGGAAGCCCTTGAGGATCCTGATGTTATCCTAGGTACGCTCCTTGTCAATAGCCATCCGGCATCTGTTCTATTTGATACTGGGGCATCTAATTCTTTCATCTCAGAAAGTTACGCACAGTTGTATAACATGTCTTTTTGTGATATGCCTGCTCCTTTAGTAGTTCAGACTCCTGGGTCAAAATGGCAAACTTCTAGGGTGAGCCATGACAATGAGATTCTTGTGAATAGGATAGTCTTACTAGCATCCTTGATAGCCCTCAAGTCTTCGGACATCAATATCATCTTAGGCATGGACTGGATGAAAGCCCACTATGCTAAGATCAATACTCATACTAGGAATGTTCAACTTACACATCCATCGGGTGAGATAGTTAATGTCCCCACTCGAGCAGCCAAGCGCCAACTCTATTCCCTCAATGCTAGTCCTCTTCTAGAATTAGAAGATATTCCGGTAGTCCGTGACTTCTCGCGTGTCTTTCTAGAAGAACTACCAGGAATTCCACCTGTCAGAGATGTTGAGTTTGTGATAGAGCTCATCCCAGGGACTGTCCCAATAGCCAGAAGACCCTATAAGATGGCACCCTTAGAACTAGCCGAACTTAAGATTCAACTCGAAGAGGCTTTGAAGAAAGGTTTCATCCGTCCTAGTTCTTCTCCTTGGGCTTGCCCCATCCTCTTCGTCAAAAAGAAGGATGGATCGGATCGGATGGTTGTGGATTATCGACCAGTGAATCTGGTCACCATAAATAACAAGTATCCGCTCCCAGGATCAATGATTTGTATTATCAACTCGCTGGATCCTCTGTCTTTTCCAAAATGGATTTGAGGTTGGGATACCATCAAATCAGAATTAGGAACAGGGACATTCCAAAAACGGCTTTTGTTACTCGTTATGGCCAGTACGAGTACACCGTCATGTCCTTCGGTTTAACCAATTTCCCAGCCACCTTCTCCCGCTTGATGAATTCAATATTTATGGAGTATTTGGATAAATTCGTTGTGGTTTACCTTGACAATATACTCATCTACTCGAAAAATGAACAGGAACATGTCGAGCATCTATGGCTGGTATTGATGAAACTTCGAGAGCATCGTCTGTATGCCAAATTCTCCAAGTGTGAATTTTGGTTGCTAGAAGTGACCTATCTAGGCCACGTGATCTCTGGTAAAAGTATTGCCGTCAATCTCGAGAGAGTTCAGGCCATCCTTGATTGGACTCAACCTGAATCGGTTAAGCAAGTTTGGAGTTTCCTTGGCTTAGCGAGCTATTGTCGCCGCTTTGTCGAGAATTTCTCCAAGGTTGCGAAACCTATGACATAACTCCTCAAGAAAGATAAAAAGTTAGAGTGGACTCCACAATGCAAGCAAAGTTTTCAGGAGTTGAAAAGACGACTGACCTCTACTCCTATTCTGGTGCCACCAGATTTCTCTAAGGACTTTGTTATCTATTGAGACGCATTGCGACAAGGATTAGGTTGCATTCTCATGCAAGATCATCATGTGATTGCGTACACATCTCGACAGTTGCGTCCACATGAGGATAATTATCCAACACATGATCTTGAGCTTGCAGCTGTGGTCTATGCACTGAAAACTTGGCGACATTACCTTCTAGGTAATCGTTGCAAAATTTACACCGATCACCAAAGTCGAAAATATAATTTCACCCAGCTAGATTTGAATATCAAGCAAAGATGGTGGGTTGAGTTGATTACAGATTACGACTTAGGGATAACTTACACCCCAGGGAAAGCCAATGTCATGGCTGATGCACTAAGTCATAAGTCTTATTGTAACAACCTGATGTTACAAAAAGGTCAACTACTTCTCTATGAGGAATTTCGGAAGTTGAACCTCCACATTGTTCCTCAAGGATTCCTTTCCAACCTGGTGGCAAAACCTACTCTTAAGGATCAAATAGTAGTTGTTCAGAGGTATGATAAGGGTATATCTTGGATCAAGGAGAATATTGCTAGCGGAAACGCTAAAGATTTCTCCAAGGACGATGAGGGTGTTGTGTTCTTCCAGAACCGGATGGTGGTTCCCAAGAGCACACGCTTAAGACAACTGATCCTTAAGGAGGCTCATGATTCCCCTCTCACAATTCATCCTGGTAGTACCAAGATGTATCAGGACCTATGCTAGAGGTTCTGGTGGACTAGGATGAAGAGAGAAATTGTTGAGTTCGTTGCTAACTGTGATGTTTGTCGTGTCGTGAAAGCAGAACATCAAAGGCCTGCTGGCACCGTTCAAGATTTAGCTATTCTTGAATGGAAACGGGATAAAGTCCGTATGGATTTCATTACCGGATTTCCCAGGACTAAGAGAGGGAATAATGCTATCTTTGTGGTCATCGACCGCCTTTCCAAAGTGACTATAACTGCTAGCCAGCCAGCGGAGTTATATGTTTCTCGAATAGTTTCTCTTCATGGTGTTCCATTGGAGATTAACTCAGACTGCAGAAGTATCCTTACTTCTTGATTTTGGGAAAGTTTCCAAACTGTCGTGGGGACTCATCTATCCTTTAGCACTGCTTTCCACCCACAATCAAGTGGTCAAGTTGAGCGAGTCAATCAAATCCTCAAAGAAATGCTCCGAGCTTGTGTTATATCCTTTGGTATGAATTGGGAGAAATGTCTTCCATTTGCCGAATTTTCTTATAACAATAGTTATCAATCAAGCTTGGGCAAAGCCCGTTTTGAAGTTCTCTATGGACGAAGGTGTCGAACACCTCTTAACTGGTCAGAAACCGGAGAGAGGCAACTCTTTGGCCCGGATATGATCCAGGATGCAGAGGAGCAAGTTCGCATTATTCGTGAAAAATTGAAAACAGCCCAATGTCGTCAAAAGAGCCAATATGATCGTCATCATAAGGCTGTGATCTATGAAGTTGACCAGAAGGCTTATCTTCGGGTTACACCTTTGAAGGGTACCCATCGATTCGGTATTAAGGGCAAGTTTGCTCCTTGTTACATTGGACCTTTTCGCATTCTTGCTAAATGAGGAGAGGTTGCCTACCAATTGGAACTTCCGCCGCATCTTTCCAAGGTTCATGATGTCTTCCACGTCTCGCAACTCAAGCGTTGCTTCTCAGACCCTGTCCGTGAAGTAGACCACGAAGTGCTTGATCTCCAACATAACCTTACATATCGAGAATACCCTGTTCGTATTCTTGATCAAGATGAGCGTACCACTCGGCATCGGAACATCAAGTTTCTCAAGGTTTAGTTGTGACACCATTCTGAAAAGGAGGCCACATGGGAAAGAGAAGATCGTCTGCGACAAGAGTACCACGCACTCTTCCCGACGACTTCAAAATCTTGGGACGAGATTCTTTTGAGTGGGGTTGAGTTGTCACATCCCTAGCTAGTTGTCTTAGGACAACATGTGTGTGCATCATATTTCATTTTTGCATCAACTTGAAATGGGGATTAAAAGAAACCCCAAACTCTCATTTGAATCAAACTAATTCAAAGTTTGTGAAAAACCAAAAAATTCAAAATGCCCATCTAAAATGTCCCCTATGTTTGATAATTATGGACATGAAGATATCAGGGGCCATCTTAATATTTGAACATTTATAGAATTTTAAAAATAAATAATAAAGCTTCTGAAAAATGCCAAATAAAGCATTATCATTATTTCAGATTTCAAAATATCCCGAAACTTTTTACAGAAGTTTGAAAAATTCAAACTTAATGCTATAAAATATTTGGGATATTATTACTTAGCAATTGTGCCTAAAAATAAAATAAAACTAATGTTAGAAATTAGAAAAGAAAGCAAATAAAGAACAAGGGGGAGAAAACCCACCTTGGCCTTACCTGCGAAGAAGAGGCCCACACCATGGGGGGCAGCAGCGTCTTCTTCCTCCTGCCAGGAGGAGAAGCAGTTGCGTGCTTCCATCGCAGCCGGCTGTGGCCACGCGCCCGGACACCTCTTGCCTGCCTGGCCTCCTCCTCGTCGCGCTACCAAGGGGATACACTCCCGCCGCCGGCTGGACCCTCTCCTTCCCCGCCATTCCTCTCTCTCCCCCTCTGCTCGCCATGGCCGAAGCCATCGCCGCCGTAGCACCGTCGCTCCAGCCGCTCCCTTGCCTTGCAGAGTAGCCTACGAGCTCCGCCGCAACCCCCTCGTCCTCCCCGTGAAGCTAGAAGACGTTGGGAGCCCCTCTATGATGAGCCATCGCCATTCTTCCCTGCCTCCGGCCGCCTCTCCCAGTTGTCGATTCGCCGGCCGCTGGTCGTCCACGTCGGCACCCCTTCAGCCCCCTGTGAGCTCGCCGTCCCTCTCACCCATTCCATGTGGTTCTTCCCGCTCTCTAGCGGCCCTCCTCGTTGTCGCCGAATGGGTGCCGCCGTGGAATACATCGCCGGTGAGCCCTCCGGCGACGTCGAGCCCCCTGACCAGCCCCACTCGACGCGGTCGAGCACGGGCTCCCTTCCAGCGCCTTCGGCACGCGAATCCTAGCCCTCTAGCACGGTTCCGACCAACTCTGGCGGTCCTCTGCCACGGGTTTGGTCGCCGTCGGCCCCGCTCCGGTGGGTGCCGACGTGGCCGGCTGAGTGCTAATCAGCTCGGCTAATTAAGCTGTTAGCCACTGACCAATGGGCCCTGAAGTGGGTCAAACCCCTGGTCAGCGCGGGGAATTAGCCCCTGACGCTGACATGAGGGCCCCACCCTGTCAGGTTTGACATGGTCGGGTTTGTTGACTGCTGACGTCACAGTGACGTCAGGTTGAAGCATTAGTTGAATTTTTAGTATTAAAACAAATCAAGAAATTCTAGAAAATGTTTAAAACTTCTAAAATTCATATAAATTAATCTGTAAATCAGATGAAAATAATTTATATATTAAAATTTATCAAAAAATCCAATAAATCCAATGGTGCTATTGTCATGCATGTTAGGGCAACCCATGTAGCTGAACATTGACATTTACTAATGGGTTAATATATGGAATATGAAATAGAGAATGACTTTGAACCTATATTCAAAATCACTTCAAATTAACTTGGACAATAGTTGCATTAGCTCATCTATACATGCTGCCATGTCATGATCATGCATCATATTGTTGCACTTGCGTGTATTGATTGTTATTTATCTGCATTACGGTAGGCCCTGCTTCTGACGATACCTCCGAGTATTCCAATGAAGGAGAAAACCTTTCTGCTACCTAGCAAGGCAAGCAACCCCTTTGATCATTCCGATAACATCCCACTCTCTCGCTCCTGCTCTTGTTTATTGCATTAGGACAAACCTTCACCTGTTTGTCATACACGGTAGATGAACCTATTCCTTCGCATGACCTGTCATTGTCACAGTAAATAGCTAAACCTCGTAATCTAGCATACCTGGTAGATGCTTGTGCCATGATGTGCTTTGCTTACTTTGTCTTCTATGCTTGCTATGTTTCGAGTTGAGTCATGTCTGATTCATCTGGGCGATGAACTGGAGTGAAACAATGTTGTTCTGATGTGATAAGTTTATGATGAACCTGAGTTGGTAAAGGTAGCGATGAGAGGCTATGTAGGAGTACATAGCGGGTTGTCTCATTGGGACCGTTCTTAAGAACAGAGTTCCATGTGTGTGATCCAAGACAAGTTACTACCACACGTTGGGATACTGAATAGACCCTCTCTACTTATCAGTTGCTTAGTCCTTGGTCCAGGAGTCGCTAGTAGTTTCTGGTGTTTATGGCATGCTGGAGGCTGTGCGTAGCGCTGACCCTAGGGGTGGGTTACGATGCAGTAGGCAGTGGCCGACTCCCTCGCTGGGCTTCCACTTCAAGGTTGCCGAGGTGCATGGTTTTATGAGCACACAGTGATAAGTGGCGAGAGAGTGTGCGAAGAAGTACACACCTGCAGGGTATGAAACTATTCGAATAGCCGCGTCCTCGGATATGGCTACTTGGAGAACTTATGTTGTTCATAGATAGTTAAACGGATACTCATAAAAATATCAAGACAAGTGTGAGTACCATGGATGGCACTCTCATAGGAGACGTACGTGAATCCATGGTGGTGTATTATTATGGAGTTAGTGGACACATGTGCGATATCTAAAAATTAAACAAAGAGTTAAAATGGTGTAGTGTAGGTTAGCCATGAGTCAAAGCTGGCATTGCTGCATAAACTCCACCACTCCCCTTGTTGATACTTGAGCATGAATAGCCTAGGTCTATCTTAAAGACTTGCTGAGTACGTTTGTACTCATTTTTGCTTAATAAATGTTGCAGATGAGACTCGGGACCTATCAGGTGGATTCTATCTAGATGTCCATGATGCCGAATAGCTGGTGTCCCAGCTACAACCTTCTGCCCTATGGAGGGCTATAGATAGTCAGGCCATGTGCCTTTTTACCCTTTCATCTGTCTGTACTCAGACAGTTTATGCTTCCGCTTGGTTTGTATGAACTTGTTTGTATGACATGAGTGTCGGGTCATGTGACCCCTATCTATAAGAACATATTATGCAAGGCTCTTCTGAGCCTCTTAAATAAAAGTTCTGTTGATATATGGTTATGTTGTGATGTCATAGTTGTATCTATGCATATTGGGCATGTCATGCATACGTGTAACGTGCAACGGTATGTATGGGATCCGACACCTAGGCATGTGCCTTTAGTAGTACTCTTTACGGGAAACTGCCTCTTTGTGCTTCCACCGAGCCCTGGTAGCTTGCTACTCCTCCGGACACATTGATTGACCGACATGTATCCTCCTTTGCTGCTGTGTCTGTCCCTTCGGGGAAATGTCTCGCAGTGTAATGGAGTCCCTGTAGCCTGCTACGACTCGTCTACGTGCAGTGATGACATTTATGTCCCATAGCGTAATGGAGTCCTTGTAGCTTGCTATGACTCGACTACACACACTTGAGGCCGACACCTGCATTGCTGGGTTACGTATGCCTGTTTTTGTACGGATGTGCCACTTGGGCTCTATGACTAGTCATGTCGACCCGGGTTCTCTGTCGTTTGATTGCCAGCGACATGTTCACATACGTGAGCCAAAAGATGCAAACGGTCCCGGTTATGGTAAGGTTGCAGCCATGGAGCTTACTGTGCATGAGGCTGCAAAGTGATATGATATGTTACAGTCTAGATTCATATGACTTAGGATCGGGGTCCCGACAGTTACCGATAATTTCAATGCTTGCAAAGAAT
Organism: Hordeum marinum; assembly: GCA_022496015.1. NCBI lineage: Eukaryota > Viridiplantae > Streptophyta > Magnoliopsida > Poales > Poaceae > Hordeum > Hordeum marinum. Next base: position 229,865,649 of record CM039673.1, read on the forward strand.
ACCTTATTGAGAACCGCTTGTCATTTCCTTCTCGATGCTATGATAGATCCCCCATACTTGTGGGTCATCAACTGACATCCTTGTCGATGCAGCCACATGGTTTCTTCGGTGATCATTGGAGTGAGGAACTATGGCTTTGCCATTTCTACCCATTAAAGTCCACTCTTTGTCAAGTTCATCGTAGTAAGCAGCTTCTTCCCTACGCCAATTTGGGCCACCATAATTCCACAAACTAAAAACCAACTCAAATTCCTTTTCAACAATTTTGTTTGCATTGTAAATTTCAAAGCCAACCGATTTTGAAGACACCAAAGACTTAGAAGCTCTATCCCTCAAGAAACAAACTCGAAATCCTTGTGCATAACCACCAAACATAGCATTGAGGGAGACACTCACCGTATGCACATCAAGCTTGAAAGAAGATTTGCACAAGGATACCACCAATGTGAATTCATGTTGTCGAAAGCCCGGAGAGAAAACCACCGGATGCCCAAACTTGTCCTTCATGTCTACTTCAAACTTCTTGCCACGATCAAAGTTAAGGCAAATGGAGCCATCTAGAAAGGAGGGTGGCTGCCGAGGCCGGAGTGGCCTCCAACAGGGGGAGGGAGGGTGGCCTCCGATACTGGTAGAGCTCTCTGCCATCTCCAGGTACACTTTGAACCGATGAGTAATATGATGTGTTCAAATAGCAAAGACTGATCCAAGATTTGATCTCATCTTCACAGGATGCAGTGACCACTCTTCTCACTAACCACTTCATGAGTCACCTAAAACTGCAGAGAGAGTCAAGAAAATTAACACCACCAACGACTCCCGCAAATGGTCCTAACAAAAATTCCAAAAACTACATTGAGAAGGGGTTGCTCACCAAACAAATCCCTGGTAGTTGGACCTTCAAAATGGATGAGCACCTACACGGCAGCCACCTAGATGAGAAAATGGACGGGTAAGGAAACTTGAGGGATGACACAGTCATGGATGAGTCATGCATAGAGATGGAGGAGCTCGTCAGAAACAACACCTCCTCCATTAGCATGAGATGTGACATGAAAGAGATGTCCTGCTGTTGTTGAAGGAAGTGAACTATAGTGACCCATCAGCTGGAAGTGGAAGAGTGGAGGAGCATAGTCGAACAACAACAACGATCGGAGAAGGACGGTGTCGATCTCCTGAGACTGGGGTACCCAGGCACGTCATCCTATGGCCTAGTGCGCGACGCGTGACAAAGGCACGAAATGGCACACTGGAAGGGCTCACAAGGAAGGCCCACGTGGGGTCCCTGCCCTTCAGGAGGTTCGGCATGAGGTGCCTCCAAGGTCTTCGCGAGGACGGCTCACGAGGATGCTCCTCGGGAGCCTTGCTGGGGAGATCGGCTAAGGACATCTCGACGGAGCCCCACACCATGTGCTTTCACGAGGGCTACGTGCGCTGTGCCAGGCAGCATTCGGAGCCATGCCAGCGGGCACGGATGAGGAGGTATTCCTCATCCAAGCTGAGGAAGTGGGGCCAGCTTGCTTGTCCCAAAAGCAACTCCCCAAAGGTTTCCTTTTGGTTGAAACACGACCAGGGCCAAGGGCTCGTCAGGACGGAGGTCATCCTTGATCCCATCAATGCGTCATGGCGAGAAGCTTTAGCAAGCGAAGACCACTTTTGTAATGATAAGTCACAGTCTTGTCCCTCTTCAAACTGGCTGTTGTGGAAACCCTTCCCACCAGATGTTTTTCGGGGGAAGAGGACCGAGGCTAATATAAGAGGGAGTAAGGACATTGTATTTCCCTGCCCCCGGAAACTAAGCAATTCAGACAGGCATGACTAGGGTTTTACATCACAAGGTGTCCTGAACTTGGGTAGATCATTGTGTCCATTGTCCTTCCCCCAAGCTCAAGCACACCGAAGCACCACGGGAAGTTAGTGAGAGAGAGCAAGATTGGAGAACCGACACACCCCAGAGTTCAAACCTCTCTTGGGTCCCCGGAACTCCAATTCCGACGTTTGGTGCACCGGGTAGAGGTGCATCGTTGTTCTTCGACCTTGTTCAAGCTCCGTCCCCGCTGACCCCATGGAAGATGCCAGTCGTGCACGTGCTGAGCGTCGTGCAGCCCGTGTTGCCCAGACCGCACCCGCAGGCTGCGATGGACGCCACCACTCCATTGAGAGTGAGGTTATCGCCATCACCAACCTTGCAACTTGCGAGCAGCGGGAGTCCTCCATGCGCCCTTTCGAGGAGAGGGGTGGCCGCATCAGCATCACCTCCTCCTCCTGCGCCCACCTTGAGCACGCGAACACGCAAGCCGCGCTGCTCATGGCGCATGAGCTGCTTCACCTATGCCCGACGAGCACCAATTAGGACACTTGGCTGACACACATCACTAGACTCGTTGTCGTCGTGGGAGGGGCTCATATGTCTCCCTGCTCGCTTCGCCCCCCGCCACGTCGCCAGGAAAAGGTATATGTTTTTTGACATATTTTCATGAGCTGGACCGTGTAGTGTGATTGTAGTTCAAATTTTAATTTTGCACATTGAATGCCTACAAAACTTAATTAACGTACTTAAAAGGCCAAACGAATTCTTTAAGATTCCATTGTTTCGCACAACACATTCATGTTACTCAATGGAGACTCTAGAAATAAATTCAAGGTGAGAAGAGACGTCAGATGTTGTTTCGCACATAAAATGTGAAGTGTTGCACTGGAACCACATGACTTCTTGTGAGAATCTTCATTTTGTAAAAGGTTTGTGCCAAAACTTGTCCAGAACTAGGCATTGTTTTGACCACAACACACATGCACCATGACATGACACCATGCCAAGTTTCATGAATTTCTCACGATATTTTGATTTACTGGAATTTGAAAACAAAACTTCTCAAAGCCTATGGCCGAGCCAAAATACTAAGAGGTTTGGAGTTCATTTAATTTCCAATTCTTGCATGGGACCAAAACATGTATCAAGTGACAAATATTTGATTTTCAACCCATTCAGGTGCACTCTAGTATGTGCTTAACTGCAGTTCAAATTTTAAATATGCACATGAAATTTCTAAAAAACTCTTTAAATGTTTAAAAGGGCCTAAAAAACCCTGGATTATTCCATATTTAACACACAGTCCTATAGTTGCAAGTTCACTGTAGATAAATGTTATTGCCATCCAAACACCTTCAATTGCCAATGTAACTTCATTTTTTATTTCAAAGAAATTTGAAAATCAAATACATCCCAAACAGTTCTTGATCATGAGAAGTTTGTGATGTGGTATGAAAATATCTTCGGCCAATCCTCATATATGGCTTAGGTCGGAAGCTTCAGTCCACCGTCGGCGCGTCAACCACACGGCCAGACTTGTTCCCCAAGACCACTATACTGTTCAAGCGTCGCCGGTGAAAGATAGGGAGATGGATCCTCGTCATGATGGAAACTTCGGTCAACCACTCTGGCCTCAGCGCGGCTGCATCAGCCATGAACGCGCTCACAACATCCTTGAGCATGGTCGCACTCTCTGACAGGGCGGCTGCGGCTGCCGAAAGGGTAGCAGCTGCATCTAAGATGGCGGTAGAAACATCCGTGATCGGGATAGCAAATGGAAAGAACGACACAAAAGCTCTCCATTTCTCGGCGGCCACCGTAGCCCTGATGGAGGCCGCTCACGCCTATGCCAATGCCACCCATGCCCAGCTCGTGTCGTTCACTGCACAAATAACAACACCTTCTTTGACAATAGTCGCCAACCTACGCCTAAAGAGTTGACAATCTCCGAGAGTGCTCGGGCAGCCGTCCATTTGTCGGCAGCCTGCCATGCCAAGATGGAGGTTGTCAATGCCCGGACCCCGGCCGCCCGCACAAAACTCATGGCGGCCTTTTCCAAAGAGATGGTGGACATGGACAATGAGATGCTTGCAGAGTATGTGTTGATGGATGCCATGGAGCCCCTTCCCCTTGAGGTGGTCGAGCGCGAGCTGGTCATGGAGGATGCGGCAGAGATCGATGTGCATTAGGCGGAACTTTAGTCTTTGTTTAGAGCGCTGTTCTTTTGTTAGATTAATGTTTAGGTCAACCAACTCTGTTTAATTGCTCGATTAAGTAAGTTCGGGCTGTGGTGTAGGCTCTTTTGTGCATTAGCTAGATTAGCAATTGATGTTAAATTATGCGATGTTGTGGATGAACACTGTAACCAAGGAAATTCGGACCAAAAACTTGCCGCCATATCCCCATTTCATCTTCCAACTGAAATTGAAATAGAAGTTCATCACACACACTTCTTTTGGAATGAACCGTGTCCAATCTAGTACCCAATCTTACGTCCGAAGCTTGGAGACAAACATATGCACATCCAAGTTCATCACACGTGGGGTATAGAACAGACTTCATTTGTGATGTGTTGATATTGAGAACTATTATGCACCAAATCAAAATTTTGTGCTGCCGCGGTAATATCTACCTCCCTCGCCCCCAGTACGAATAAAAAGCCACATTTTCCCCTTTTCCTCTACCTTTCCTAGTTCAAACCTTCACTTCTTCCTTGCGACGTCGCCTCCTTGCCGGCGACGCTCCTTCCTGCTGCTCGGCCTCCTCCATCTAGTCAGGTAATCCACACCTCCCCAATACCCCCTCACCCTCTCCTCCTCCATCCCACATGGCCCGACCAGCGTGACACCTTCCACCCAAATCACCACCCCATCCCCCAAATAATCACCGCCGAAATCCATGGTGCATGCAGTATAGTGAGGATCTCAAAGAGTATTTGGCTGGAGAGAAGTAAATCACGACTCATGTGCAGATGAGGCAGCTATGGTTTCCATGCGTGTCGACCCCCCGATCTTGGAGAAGCACCTCGCCGTCGAGGCTACCATCGGCGCCTCGTGTCCTGACACCGCCACACGGTTGGCTGCTATAAATGACAACTCGTCGTATTTTATCGAGGGCACCGCCGGTGTATTCAACGAAGACTTCGGTGTGTTTTCTTAGCGTGCCCGTGCTTACCTCAACTCCAGAGTCAACATTTTCGTGCCGGGGCAGGATCAAGACACTCACGACTACGAGTGGTGCACCCAAGGTGTGGAGGCCTCGCCCTCTTCCAAGTTGAAGGAGCCCATCATCATCGATATCTCTAATGATGAGGAATAGCTTGTTTTTCTTAGCTTTATCACTAAGGACCTATGTTCACCTAGCTACGCCGGTTAAGCATGTTTTGTTTACCTGGTGTGTGTGCTGCTACTGCCTTTCATTTAGAAATTCTAGTGAAATGTCCAATGTAATGCTACTGCAACTTGACCTTCTAGTATGTTCTATTGTGCAATGTGGTGCTTAGTTAACTGTTTCGTTCATTTGTTGTGGTAATCATTTAACTATTTAATTCAATTCTGAAATGTGATGTACGATTGTTGTTGGTATAAATTTGTATTGTTATGCATGTGATTAATAAATAAAATTTAGAAGTACTAAATACATGTGAAACATATAGAATTGCTACATTTCCTAGTTCTTAGCACGCTTGGTTTAGATAAATGGATTTTCCTCTTGCCTCGAACTAATCTATTGGATCCGCAATGTGTTATTTTCGATTTACATATTTCACGGATAGTATGCCAAATATCACATGTAACTTGATCAATATTTGTCTTAAATATATTGCAGGGGAAAACAATGGGGGACACTGAAGTTTACCATCGAGGTTTGCGCATCCATGGTCGTTTAGCTAATAGCACATTATTCTGCAATTACAGAAACCATTGTAATATTAATGTTTTTAATAATTTGTTCTTGCACATGTAGGTCCTTCTCTAAGAGGTTTAGACCCACTGTTTGACCCTTTTGCATTTGAGGAAATGGGGTGTCCTTGAATATCAGTCAAAACAAGAAATTGGGAAAGATTGTTAAGATAAAGAAACTAGCTACGAGAACCAGTCTCAAACCACCTGTATAATCGAGGCGATGAAGGTATTCATACAGAAACCATGGTATAATATTTAAGTCTTCCTTAAGACGATGAAGGATGGGTGGGCAATCATCCACAGGCACTAGCCTAAAGTTGTGAGGACCTTCAACATCATTAAAGGCTCAATACTCGCCTTCCCCTTTAACAGTTTTCTAGATGACATTCATTTGTCTATTTACCTTCTATGATGATACTTAATTTACAAAGATTTTAGATGTTGCATTTTAAACTTTGTGTTGTTGTGCAATTGGGTAGCTAAGGAGTACATGCCTATATGATGTTGTATCCTGATGTAATTCAATTATGAAATCCCGGTTGTCATACTACAGATAAGAATTATATTATGTGGTTGATACGAAATATTAATTTGATTACTAAATGGATTATAAATAATTTACCAATCAAGCTAATTATAGGGGTTCCCATTGCAGACGGTTTCTAAAACAATACCGTGGGCATTGTCCTGAACAAACCTACACGGTTTCTAGAATGTTGGCATGTTGGATCGGTGAGCAATCACACACAAATTCTGGTCGACAACAGTGTGCGTTAGGACACCAAATCACAAATGTTTTCACATAGCTAGTGTGTGTGATGGGCAGCCCAATGCCAAACAGTTTATTCTAGTCACCGTGAGTGATGTTTTGAGTAATGGAAACGATAGAATTATAACTATCGTGTGTGATGACCACCCCTATCACAAACGATGTTATGCAGAAAACTATGTGTGGCCTGCAATATGAATAGAAACGTACCCTTGGGATTCCCTGTGTGGGATGCTAAGCTCATCTCACACGTCTTCCACAATATGTATGCTTGTGATGGCCCTTCCAATCGAAAGCAATATATTTTGCCCATCGTGTGTGACCAGGCGCAGGCATCGCCGATGGGTTTTCCTTGTCGTCTGGATAGCCCCCTATCATCCACACATGCAAGGCGACGGTGTAATACTACGTCACTGAAAGGGGTTAGAAACCATATGTATAGCACACGGCTGCTCTAGTGAGGGGCCTCGGGGCAACAAGCCCCCCTTGCCTGGGGATGAGGCGCCCGAGGGATGGTTCCTATGCTTCGAAGGTGCTTTCTCTAGACAAGTAGTGGGGCCCGGCGTTGTGCTCACCTCGCCAACGGGAGACAAGCTACGATACGCGATCCAGTTGTGCTTTGGCCACGACGGGAACGTCTCCAACAAGATCGAGGAATACGAGGCCTCATCGCTGGCGTCAAGGCCGCCACCGCCCTCGGCATTAAGAGCCTTGTCATCAAGGGCCATTCCCAGCTCCTCGCCAACTTCTCCAACAAGAAGTCCAAGCCCAAGGATGAGCACATAACGGCCTACATGGAGGAGGTATGAAAACTCGAGAAGCGCTTGCTTGGTTTAGAATTGCAGCACATCCCGCAAAGCGCCAACCAAGAGGCTGATGAACTCTCCAAGCGAGCATCACGCCGAGAGGCCCATAGCCCCAGCATGTTCGAGCAAAGGATCTTCAGGCAATCGGCTGTGCCGCCTACCACTTGCGCCGCCCAGCTGCGCGATGGGCCCCCCTCCGGCTATCGACGGGCGCGCCGGACCACGGCTTGCCTTTGGGAGGCCGCTTGCTGCTGGCAATGTAGCTTCAGAAGGGCCTCTGGACTGATGAGTTCAAGGCTTATCTGCTCCATGACAACCTCCTAGCTAAAGACGCAAAGGCGTAACACAACACGCGACAAGCCACCGCCTACCGCATACGACATGGCGAGCTGGACTACCGACAGCCCAATGACGTCTCGCTATGGTGCACCTCGGAAGTACAAGGGTGCGAACTGCTCGCCAACATCTAGGGGGATTGCCGACACCACTCCTCGTCGTGCACCCTCATCGGTAAGGCATTTCGCAGCAGTTTTTATTGTCCCACCGCTCTTCGTGATGCCGCCTAACGTGGCTTGAGACTATGTTTGAATTTCCCCAAAGTGGAAGGGATGATGCAGCATAGCGACGGTAAGTATTTACCTTAGATATGAAACCAAGGTATCAATCCGTAGAGGAAGATCATGCACCCACGTAAACATCACCTTCACACAAATAACAAATACTTGCAACCAGACATGAAAGAGAGGTTGTCAAGCTCTCTATGGTTATAAGATAGATTAGGTAATTATAGTTTTGGCAAATAGATCTCGCAAGAACACAAAATAAAAGAAGTAAACAAAAAGTGCAGCAAGGTTTCTTTGGGATTTTTGGATTAATAGATATGAAAAAAAGGAAAAATAGTCGATCGGAAAGTAATATGTTGGAAAAGTAGTCCCAGGGGCGGTGGTTTCACTAGTGGCTTCTCTCATGAGTATATCATACGGTGGGTGAACAAATTACAATTGGGAAATTGATAGAAGATCAAATAATCATGACGATATCCATGAAATGATCATTCTATAGGCATCACATCCAAGATAAGTAGAACAAAATGATTCTGCATCTACTTCTATTACTCCACACATCGACCGCTATCCAGCATGCATCTAGTGTATTAAGTTCATGGGAAAATGGAGTAATGAAATAAGAACAGTGACATAATGTAGACAAGATCTATTCATGTAGGAATAGACCCCATCTTGTTATCCTTAATGGCAATGATACATGTGTGCCTTGCTCCCCCTCCTATCACTGGGAAAGAACACCCCATGATCGAACCCATCACAAAGCATCTCTTCCCATGGCAAGAAAAATCGATCTAGTCGGCCTAACTAAACCAAATATGCAAACAAGAGATCAAAGAAGACTCAAATCATATTCATGGATAGAAACTGATCATGAACTCAAAATTATTCGGATCCCAACAAACACACAGCAAAAGTAAATACATAAAATAGATCTCCAAGAGACCATTGCATTGAGAATCATAGAGAGAGAGGAACCCATCTAGCTACTGCCTATGGACCCATAGGTCCATGGTGGACTACTCACGCATCATTGGAGAGGCACCTATGATGAAGATGAACCGCTCCGTGATGGTGTTAGATTGGATCTTGAGGTTCTGGAAGTTGCGGCGGCTGGAATTTTCTTTCGTCGACTCATGTAGGGTTTTCTGAATATTTGCGAATTTATAGGGTGAATAGTCGATTTAAGGGAGTCCCGAAGTGGGCACCCTCCTGTAACAGCCCGGGACCGATGCTCCAGAAGATTCCCCTTTTATTTCCATTCTCGTTTGTGTTTTATTGGTTGTTGCATTCATCATCGCATCATTCGCATCATCTGCATGGCATCATCACTCGTTTTCGAAAACTTGCATCCGTTCATAGTTGTCGGTTCTCTCCGTTCTTGGCGTTGCCCGTTTCGAGACCAACCACACATGCATGTTCCCGTGGCATTGATAAAAATATTGTTTTTAAGGCGCGCCTAAAACTTTCTCGGATTGGTCAAAACCTGGCGTGCGGTCTTATTATAGTGTAGATAGGCCGCCTCCCAAATTTCGTCGCGTTCCGAGTTCGTTTGATACCCGAACGGTCAACCATAGCAGTGCGGTAATTGGTTATTCGTCAGACGTTTTTCGCTGTTTAAAACTCGCACAGGCCTCCATTCTCTCTCTTCTCAGCCTTAGCCCACTCCACGCACACAGCCCACCACCCTTGCCCCGATACGGCCATCCGATTGCGATCGCACAGCCGAAATCGGCCCTGGAAACCTCCTACCCTAACCCAATTTGCTATAAATAGGTAGCCCCTAGCCATTGTCACACCAAACCCTAGCCTACCTTGGGATCCGTGTTGCCCCAGCCAGCCAGCCGCCACCCTGCACGCCTCCTCCTCCCACCTCCCGGTCAGGGCCTGCCAGGCCCATCCGGAGCCCGCCCAGGGCCGAGCCGCTGCCGCTGCGACCTGAGCCTCCCGCGTGCGCACAAGCAACTGTCGGCTCCTCTAGAGCCCCCACTCCGCCCCCGTCCAACCCCGCGCGGCCCGCAGGACCTGCCAGTCGCCGGAGCAAGGTGTCGCTTGCCGCCCGGTCATAGCATGATGCTCCGTCGTCGTCCTCACGACTCCGCCACCCGCAACCTCATCCCCGCGCCCCCGCCGGCATTCACCATCCGCCGCCTCGCCAGCTCTATCCGGATCTGGTCGAATCCGGTCCGGGCGGCCCAACCTGATGCCGCTGGCCTCCTTCGACGGGTCCTGCCTCAATGCTAGCCGCCGTCATCCAGACCTCCATCCCCGTCGCCATGGCCCTGCTCGGGTGCGGGCAGGGGACAAGCCCCGTTGACCACATCGCCCCCGCGTGGGCCTCGCCTCACCCCGGCCCAAGTCAGGCCCAGCTCGCCCCTCCTTATCCGGGCCTCGGCCCACTCTGGTGAGCGCCCAGCCCCCCATATGTCGCCCTGTGTGTGACTTGTTATATGTCTCCCATGCTACTATTGGGCCCTGTCAAGATTCGGCCCATGGACTTTTTTTTCAATCCTGCGAATTTTGCTAATTAACCAGTGAATAATTAAATTGCAAAAAAACCCTTGTTGCTCATGAATTTAATAACTCGAGAATAGTGCATCATATGAGAAAACCTTATATATGTAAAATGACTGGAATTTTGTGTAGTTTCACAATATCCAACATTCACACATTTTTAAAATGCCTAACCTTGCTGTTTGCATTAATTTGCATAAATGCCATGTTAAAATGCATGATTTTTGTCATAACTAATTAACCGTAACTCCGATTCAAATGTTTTACATATGTAACTTGACTAGAAAAATGTGTAGAATCTCATGGTGACATTTATTTTGCTGTTTAACAACTCTAAAATATGTTTACTATATATATGGACCAAATTCATATTATGCTTATGGGAATGTTTCATAAATGCTATATGTTGCTTTCGGCCCCATTTAAAATGCCTAGATGGTATAGTGCTTCATGCTTCACCTTTTGCCATGATAAACAACATTAACCGCTTTTCTCATAATATGTAGAGTTATTGTTTTGTTATATGTATGTTGTCCCTCTCCATTTAAAATTGCTTAATTCCATCTTCGCCATATGCCATGACCACCCATGTTAAACAACATTTAATATTGATGCGTACCTAACGAGAGTGAACTAAATAATTCAAGCATGGAGTTTCGTCAATATGCAACTAGTTGCATATTGAGCTTCACTTAATGTGTAGGATTTGTTTGATGTACTTTGCCATGACTTGCATATTTAAACTGGACATGCATCATATTTGTTTGTGCATCATGTCATGCATATGTTGTGGTGTTTCGTGTGTTGATTGTTGTTTTGGATTGTTCCTTCTCAGTAGAGTTCCGAAAGCATTCGGGGTGTGAGGATTCGTTCGACTATGTTGGCCCGTCTTCTTCATGGACTCGTTCTTCTTCCAAGCGGGATCTCACGCAAGATGACACATTTCCCTAGATACCACTACTATCATTGCTATGCTAGTTGTCCCCCTTCTATTTTTATGTCTCGCTACCTACCACTTGTTTGTCAACCCTCCCAACATTTCCCTTTGTTTGGCTATGTTACCGCTTGCTCAGCCCTTCTTATAGCATTTCTACCTGCAGGTGCAATTGCTTCCATGTGACAACATGGACGTTCTTTTGTTATCACAATATTATTGCTATTTAATTTAATGCACTTATACACCTGGTAAAGGGTCGAAGGCTTGGCCTTTTTCTCGGTGTTTTGTTCTACTCTTGCCGCCCCTAGTTACTTGTGAACCGGTGTTATGTTCCATAATTGAGCGCTCCTAACATGCTCGGGGTTGTTATGGGCCCCCCTTGATCTTCATTTTAGGATAAAGCTTGTCTGGCAAGGCCCAACATTGGTACTACATTTGCTAATAACTAATAAACTTGCATAGGGACTTTCTGGACCCCGTGGATTAATCAACCCCCCGGGCCAGTGCTCCTCATGAGTGTTGGTCCAAACTAGAGCACTATGCAGGGCCACCCCAGGGAAACTTGGGTGATTTCTATCAGGCCACTGTACGCGTTGCTTATCCGCCGTGTCCTGAGAATGAGATTCATGGCTCCTATCGGGATCGTCGACACGTCGGGAGGCCTTGCTGGATTGGTTTAACCTTTCTCGAATGTCTTGCGTGAGTAACTCTGTTCTTCTTCGGGCTATCTCGAGGTGTCGGATTTCCTTTGGAATTGCCTAGGATGATCATGAGATCCGTGGTCGAGGCTATTCCCGCGGCGTGTGGTTGATTTGTGATGGATGAGTTGGAGCACCCTTGCAGGGTTAAATCTTTCGGAAAGCCGTGCTCGCGGTTATGTGGCAAACTTCGATATTTTGTTTAACACCCGATGTTGTGGTTTTGTCACGGCAGATGTCCGAAGACTTAGGTTCGAGGCCATCGCTAAGGTGGTGGACTCAAAGGGGTTGGTCGAGACAAGGGACATGAGTTTACCCATGTCCGGCCCCTCAAGAAGAGGTAACAGCCTACGTCCTTCTTGTGTTGTATTGATTGGAGTATCGATTACAAGGGAGCGGATTCACTTGACCTAGTTCTTGATTAATTGGTTTCTGCGTAAGCCGCCCCGGGGTCTTGCCTTTATATAGGAGGTCGAGGCCCTGGGTTACATGAGTCCTACACCAACTCTTACAACCTAGTCCATCATGTCTCTAAGCCGCCTTGCATCTTGGGCAAGCCGTCTCCGGGCGGCTTAACCGCCCGGGTCTTCATACCAGCTTTTGTCTGGGCCTTCGTCTTGGCCCATCTTGGTAAGGCCTTACAGCCAGGCCTACACATTTCGACCCACCTTACCGGTATTGATTATGAACCGCCAGGTATGACCCGGCCCGTCCTTGGAGGGTCTTACCACGGGGTTATATCCCCAACATTAGGCCCCACGTTGATTAGAGCCTGCTCATGTCAATCTTCAAACTCACTTGGCGGTGAGTCTCACACTCCATCACCTAAAAGGAAAATACGTAACCCGCCATTACGTCATATCAAATATGCCAAAAAGATTCCGTGACGTCCGCAACGGATCTTTCATTAAAACTGTCAGCCCAAAAATCGAGGTGTCCGTCTCGGTCGGTCAGTATCTGCCGCCTTGATTCTTGCGCCCGTTTGGCCTTCCAGTCTCTTAAATAGGACAGCGAGGGGTTTTCTCATTTTCCTCCGGCGCCCCCACTTTTTCTTCTTCCTCTCGGCGCCATCGCCCCCGAGCTCCGTCGCGCTGGTAAAGCTCCGTCACTGTCACCAACCCAAGCCGCTGCATCAACCTGAACGGACCAGATTCTCTCTCGTGTCCGCCGTGCCCCTTTCATTATGTCTTTCTTCCCCCTTAGATCCGTAGCTTAGTACTTCAAACCCGTAGAGTTCATTGGCCCCATTAGTGCACAAGTTTTTTCCCACAATGCCAACTGACGAGTAACTTCATAGATCTAGCAATGTTTGTCTTCCTGCTGCGGCCGGTCATGTAGAGTCACCAACAACCCAACATAGATCTGTACTTTATTCCCCTTCCTGTGCTTAGACTTGTTCGTTCTTCCTTAGTTCCTCGCTAGTTTAAATAAACCTGATTTTTCCTTTGCTCGTAGATCTTGCAGCTTCAATGTATCACGTAAAACCTGTTTATAGGTCCTTAGCGATTTTTCCATCACGGCTTTGTCCACCTTAACCCGCCTCCAAACTTCTAGCTCTTCCAATAAACTCTACCGGCGACATAGCATCATAGTGTTTAATCTCATTAGCCGTCCTAGTTGTCCAATCACTTTCTAACTCGCTAGGTACCGCTACTTTTCACAGGCTTAACCTGCCATGATGTCTTGGGTGTCTTCTTCTTGTAATTGGGTCGGCTCTGCGGTCTCTGAAGAATTCTTGCAGGATTTTATAGACGCGGGAACTTTGCCAGCTTAGAGTGTTATTCATTAGCGGGTTCTGGGTCAAGAGAAGAAACCCATCCCTCAAGAGGGTGAAATTGTCATCTTTGCTGACCACCTTGCGCACGGTTTCAGCCTGCCCGGGTCTAAATATTTCTGAGACGTCCTCCATTTCTTCAAGCTACATCCTCAGGACATTGCACCCAACTCTGTCTCCAGTTTATGTAACTTCCAAGTCCTTTGCGAGGTTTACTTACAAGAAGAGCCGTCCGTGGATCTCTTCCGCGACTTCTTCTATGTCAACCGCCAAACAGAAGTGGCGGCTGGACCAAGCTTAGAACTCGGCGGAGTCTACATCCAAAGGAGAGGGGATATGGCTTTCCCAGCTGTTCGAATGCCAAGTCACCCCAAGGATTGGAATAGAACATGGTTTTATTGCAAAGACACTTCTCCAGAGGGAGAGCATCCACTACCGGGTTACCGTCCTACCCAGCTCTACACCACGACTGAACTTCCAGACCGAATGTTGACCTCAGCACGAGTGAAGTTTGCTCCGGCCTTTGCCAAGATTAGAGCCCTCATGGCAAACGATCTGACAGGAATTGATTTAACCCGCTGTTGGATCTCCTAGAAGGTCATGCCACTGAGCCGCCGGGACCGTCTTATGTGTGAATATACGGGCGACTCAAATGACCCTCTCTGCTTCAATCACACCACTCTGACCGAAGAGAACATTGGTTCTGCCATCAAGGGACTTTGCCGTGAGTCCCAAGAAGCTTGCCATACCGTTGGGTTACAGCCCTTCTGCGTCGCAAACCCGGCCCCAGATGTAAGGACGCCTTTCAAATCTCTTTTACCTCCGTGTTAGCTGTATATACGTAGCAACCTTTAAAAAAAATTCGGCGGCTCTTTCTTTCAGGCTAACTACGGCTTCTGGAAGAAAAGATATACTCCTCCCGCAAAGAAGAAAACTTAGGTGAAAGCCGACAACCGTAAGAAGAAGACTGATGGTCAAGAGCATCCTGAGGTTGATGACTTGGAGGTAGAACTTGACTCTCTTGGCTGTCTCTTTATGCGCCTTATTGACAATAATTATTCACAGGAGGAATCGGAGACAAGCCATGCCAACTCTCCTAAGGTAATCTTCCACCAAAGAAGATAAGGCGGGTCCTCCAAAAAGTCCCATTTTCTCATCCTCTTGCTCATTTAGATCCTGATTTTCTTTTGAAAAAGCAACAACACACCTCCCGAAGCCAAACCCAGGGCGCCGGCTCTGAAGATCTTATGGCCGGGTTATCCAATTCTCCGGCTCAGCGGAAACGGCCGGCTGAGGTACTGGTTTAACAAAGTTCAGCTTTGTCAACCTTGTATTATAACCTTACTCTGTTTTATATTGCCTTAACCACCTTCAGGAAACGCCCCCATCGCTAGGCGACTCTACAACGACTAAACTGCTGCCCCTGAAGATCAACCTAGAGTACGTACCCTTGTGTCTGCATCATATCCCTTTGCCATCCTTGATCTTTATATAATAATCTTCTGTGTTTTCCAGGGCTCAAGAAAAGCAAAGGAATACTGGCGGGTCTACCTCTTCCCCACTGCCCAAGAACTAGAGATTGCTAAGCCAGACTCTCCTACAGCTCATGTTGAGCCCACTGATGCTACGAAAGATGTGCTGGAAGATATTCATCGGTCCTCTAAGTCATGCGGCCAATGAGAGGGCAACTGATAGTCCTTCAAGGGCCGATTCTAAGCCGCCCATCCCTTCAACAGTCGTCGAAGACCCAGTTCTTCCGGACATCATCATTACTGGGACGGGTTTTCAACCCCCAAAACCACATGTATTGACAAAGCACACCAACAAGGCTGAAGCTTCCTCGCCTGATAAACTTGACTTTGAATTCCCCGTGCTGGAGAAGTTAACTTGTCACACCATTTGTTTGTAGCACATTGATATGTTTGGGTTTATAAAATTTGGGGCCAACTAAAACTTTTTCTAAGTGTATGTGCTTGTTTGAAATGTTCTTTGCTTGCTTGTTGATTGTGTTATATGGCACTCCTAGATTCTATTCCACTTCGTATTCATCTTCCTTATCCCAAACACCTTGCCCAATGATCATGCCATGTGAATAGTGCCCAAAAACTATTTTTATCAAATTTTGTTTAAACCAAGACTGATTTATTCAAATTAGGTTTTCAAAACCCCCTGAAATGAGGTTTGCACTGCAAGTCCTCAAATTGGGTGGATTCTTCTTCCAAAAAGATCTTATTTCAAACCTACTATTTATCAGACTTTCCAAAACCACAAAATATCATTTTTAAATATTATTCTTATATTTTATTTAAATGTTTTTTCTTAAGGCCAGAAATGGTTTTTCATAGGGAAAAATTATTTAAATGCTTTGAAAATATTTGAGAAAATTCAGGAAAAACCCTCTAAACCCTTTCAGTGGACATATGTTTTCCATATATATGAGTGTCAACACAAGGTCGTGTTCAAATCATGGGAAAAACCCTCTAAACCCTTTTAGTTTAAATCAAACTTTTGGAATAATTCCATAAGAAATATTCTCAATAAATTCTAGGAAAATTCCAGCAAGTCAACACTATCATAGGTGATGATCTAGCAAAGTTTCATCTCAATCCAAACTGATTTGGTTCTTCAAACCATCCCAAAACCCTTCCGCATCAGATTCAAATTTGAGCCACTTCACATTGTGAAGTGTCTCCCCTCGACCCCAAACTTAGTGGGAATGCTCTAATGACCAAATAGTGATGCTACACTAAGTGGTGCATAAAGGGTAAAAGCCTAGGATCACTAGATCTACAGAAATCTGATTTTGTTAATTTCTAAGTTTACCAAGTCTCCATTGTCAACTTCTCTCATTTCAGCTCAAACCTGATGAATCATCCCATCTCTACCTAGCCCTTGACCCTATTGAATATCTCAGTAAGATGGTAAAATTTTCTTGCCCAAAACCCCATCAAACACTTTCTAGTGAAATGGTAAAACCACCATTTCCACCCCTATATCTTTTACCCCTGCCCCCAACTTTTTACCACAACCTCTTGTGGATGCCTTGTACCTCCAATAAAAGCCCTAAAGGGCATAGCTCAATGATTTGAGGGGTAAAACCGCATTTACCCCCCTGGCAGCATCTTTTTCTACCCCTCTCCCCCTTTCCGTCTACCCTAAGGCTCTTATAGAGCCCTCCCTAGCTCCTCCTAGCCCTTGGGCATCTCCTATATCCCCAAGACACAAGAAGACATGCGGGTGGGCTTAAAATATGCCAAGGCACGCCATATGGGCGCTCTGGAGCACGCTATAGCGTGCTCCCGCACTATAACTGCCCCTGCCCAGCGCCGCCCGACATCCTTGGGCCTCCCCCGCATGTCCCACTGGTCGGCCTCGATGTCCGTGACATGACAGGCGGTCAGCCCCCTCTCTCCCCTCTCTCTCCTCCCCTCCTTCACATGCGCACGACACCGTCCGAACCGGCCAGTGGCCGTGCTCGCATGCACGCACCTCCGGTCCCCCTCCTGGCTGCCCTTCCCTTCTCCTGGACGCGGACTGAGTCCACGAACCCCCCAGACATAGCTGGGAGCGTCCCCATGGCTTGTGGCAACGGTCACGTCCTCACCGGCGCATCATGCCCGCGGTGGACCGAGGCCCGCCTATTTAAGCCCCCCCGCTCCTCCTTCCTTCGCAACTCCCTTGTGCCCAGCCCCTTCACCCCCATGGACGGGAACCCGTAGCCGGAGGAAACCCTTGCCGCCGTCAGGCACCTCCCTCACCAGCGTTCCCCTCTCCCCCGGCGACCCCCACGGCCACCCCCGACGAGCAAAGGCCCCATGAGCGCGTTGGTGCCCTCTGTTCCGGCTGCCGCGGCCTGGAGCCCCCTCCGCGCCTGTCGCGAGGAGAGGGATGACAGGTGGGGCCCACCTGTCATCCCCTCACCCCCCCCTCTCTTGCTGGCAGGATGGGCCCGCGGGTAGGTTTAAAATCAAACCTACCGTGCGCGGCGCCTGTGGGCCAGTTTTGGCCGGGCATTTTGGCTCAAGGGGCATAGTACCCCCTTTTCCCTTCCACCTTAAATTCCACAGGGTTGTATATTCATCTAAATCTAGAAATTCTTCCACCTTAAATCTTGTAATAATCTACAGAATTTATCAGTGCCATATGTAAAAATCTTTGAAAATATTTTATATGGTATTTTATTTTAAAACCTATATTATGCATCTTTTTGCCTCTGTTAATTAATTTCCAAATTATTTTTCACAACAAAACCCTAGGAGAATATTTTTAGTATGACATTTAGTATTTACCAGAATAGGATAGCATTTTTGATAGTAGTTTGTGTGCTCTGTTTTTGTGAGTTGCTTATGTTTATCGCTTTTATTCGCAATGATAGATTGCGTGTTTGATGAAGAAGTTGGACCAGAAGACTTCGAACACCCCGGAGACTTTGTTGAGCCAGGCAAACATCCCTTTGACCATGACTATGACCCTTTTATTGCATGGCATATAGCACTTTCTTTGTTGTATTGATCACAATGGTGTGGTGTCCACATTAGTGGGATGTTTCCGATACTTTGCGTTGACACTTGCATCGTGCATGACCCTACCACCTTATGAGGGTTATGCGGGTGGGTGTAGATAGGATGCTAGTAGATGCTACGCAAGTGGGATCGGGAATTATGCATGGTGATGAGAACACAAATGATTTCAAAGACTTTTTGAAAACCCCGTCGGGTACCACTAATACTCGAGGGAGATAATAATGAGATGGTTGACCACTTTAGAAAGAAGTGGTGTACCGGAGAAAGTTGTGTGAGTATGTGTGTTTTCGAAAATGGATTAGATTTAAGGTCTGCTGACCGTCCCAACCTTACATGCGCAACCATGATACCCCTTATTGGATGGAGCTTTATTGATTACTTTGGTGGGTACTGGCAAGGAGCCCGCATTACTAGTGGCAGGAGTGGCATGATAACTCTCGATACGGGGTCGTACCGGTATGTACGATCATGCGATATCTTCACAGCCACCGGGCACACCATTGGTCCCCTCATGGATGGTACGATTAGAGCGAGACTCGTGTGATGTACATCGCGAGGCCTGGGTACCAATCGAGTGGACTCTTTGTCTAGTATCGCTAGAGGAAAGGCATTGTTCGGGTGCTTACCTCGGGTAAGTTATATACTGCAAGTCGTGGATGACACGGAAGTTCCCCGAGTCTTGTGTTTAAAGTGTGGAACCTCTGCAGAGTGTAAAACTATTCGAATAGCCGCGTCCGTGGTCATGGACAATTAGAGGTCCTTCTTAAACTACGTCCAGATGTTTTCGTGAAACTTGGTGTGAGTATGTATGTGATGGTGACAAAGAGGTCACATGTGCTAAGTCCGATAACTTAGCATGGGAATTGAACTACGTCCGATGACTTAGAATGATGAATGAACTTGAGGTGTTCAACCCCTACTTATGATGATACCCATAACTTGTTAATGTGGATATCTGCCTATTGTTGATGCATGCTTACTAGTTACCTGATCATGTCATTTGCACTCAAAATAAGCTTTCTGCAAAATTACCTACTTAGTGCTAATGCATCATTGTTACCTTGTTCCACAACTTGGGTTGCTTGCGAGTACATTCAAAGTACTCACTGGCTTGCCACTGGTTATTTAATTTGCCAGACATGGAAGAACAGGAGTATGTTGAAGAGTTCGTTGGTGACAAACATGTGAACTAGGACGCTTCCCAGTCAGAATGCTTGTAGGCTAAGGCAGATGGAAAGGGTTCACGCCTTCAATCAAGATTTCCGCTGCTTTTTCTATTTAAGTGTTTTGCCCTCGTGGCC
The DNA here is from genome assembly GCA_022496015.1 of Hordeum marinum. Lineage (NCBI taxonomy): Eukaryota > Viridiplantae > Streptophyta > Magnoliopsida > Poales > Poaceae > Hordeum > Hordeum marinum. The sequence goes on from CM039673.1 coordinate 229,885,246, forward strand.
CTATCTATGTAAGACTAGACCTTCATGGTCTCTATTTATGTAAGGAACTTAATGTGGATGTAAGACTCTTGTTATTTGGCTTCTGTATGTTCAGTGAGCATTGATCTCTGGGATCACTGTACACGTGCATTCGATGATCACGACTTATGAGTCGGCGTCCCCATAGAGCTGGTATCAGAGCCATCCTGACTGTGGGAAGCCCTTAGTTAGCATGGACGTTAGTTAGGAAAATACCGCTTTCAAACTACACCTAGAACCTATACTTAGGGAATTCTGCACTATTTACCTCTTCTATTCTTCACATAACACTTTGCTGACTCTCCTCCTTTCATACCCTTGTAGATGGTCATCGTACCCAAAGCCTTCCTGACATCCGTCTTTCCCTTACTCCTTGGGGATAGCCTGGAGAAGTGCTAGTTTTGCCAACCACCCATTTTCCTCTACTACGAGCACTGGGTCAATGCCGTCACGAAGGAGTACCACGTAGATGTGGTCGTGAAGGCAAACAACTCCCCGACCAATTGGTTCTTTGAAGGACCATGGATGGAGAACATGATGCTTGCCGTCGAGACAGTTGCACGCAAGGCACTCCTACACCTTCGAGACATCATTTCAGAGATGGCTAACGAGCCAACTACTCGCTACCTTCCCTTCAGGAAGGATGATCTTGGCGACAGTTGGGCGCTGATTCCGACCAAGGAAGATGGCACACCACTCAGGTTCCAGACCTACTTCAGCCTCTCTGCCGATAGTCTGGTTCACCACTTGGTTAAGGAGTCCGTGAAACTCCGCAAGGAAATTCACCACACCCGAGAGCTACTTCGGCAAGACAAGACGAAGCCAGACAAGATCAAGAAGGACGGAGCCCCTGATGGACGACCAGCTATCACTTATAGAGGAGGAGTACCCCTAGCTAGTGATGCACCGACATGTCGTCGTCACATGAGTGTGAAGGAGTACCGTGAGATCTTCATCGACACGCAAGCAAAGCATCGTCGGGATGGACCTCCTCGTTCCCCGACCCCTTTAACTGGGAATGATGCCCGTTCAGATGATGAATAGGAGGAAGACCCAGAGGAGCGTGACTACAAGACCGAGCACTCCACCACTAGAGTCTGAGAACCCCTAGGGTAGGATCAGCCATGTACCCCTCATGCGAAGTCGAGTCTGTGTAATGGTTCATATGAAATCATGTGTGCTTGTTGTTCATTTTGTTGTTTGTGTTCCGATGCAAGTCGCGCTTTTGCCTTAGGCAACATGTAAGCGACTCCATCGTCTATCTTAATATATGTTTGTCTTTCGACCTTTGTTTGACCACACTTGCACTTGACCAACCCCCTTAGGCGCGCTTTTCCGTTATTGCTTTTCCTCTCGTCTATGCCAGTTGTTTGACTTGGCTACTCCAAACAGGATGGTGATTGCTACCCGCAACAGCTCCTTCACTAACCCTGAAACCGGCAATTCAAGCCAGCAACAGGGAGCTAGTGGGGCTGCTCACGCTGGAGGTCACTAGGAGCAGCCACAAGGCGTCAATTCCCCGCCACCACCTCCACCGGAGAACATGACCAGAGCTCAGTTTCTCCAAGTTCTTCGAGAGGAACGCCAGGCAAACAATGCTGCTATTCAGCAGATGTCTTAGGCCCTTGTGAAGAACCAGCAGCAATGTAGGAACGGGAATGGCCGCTCCACACGGTTTGAGTTGATGAGGAACTCGCCCCAACCTTCACCGAGACTGCTGAACCATTGGATGATGATGATTGGATCCGCACCATCGAGGACCTCCTTTCATTGGTTAATTGCAATGAGAACCGTGAGAGGTGTTGTATGCCTCTCACTGCCTCAGAGGTACCACCCGAGCTTTGTGGGATGGATTCAAGGTCATGCAAGGTGAGCGTGTGATCACTTGGAATGACTTCAAGGAAGGATTCCGCACCGCCCACATCCTTCTAGGATCATGGCTATGAAGAAGAGAGAATTCAGAGCACTGAAGCAAGGAAGTGGCTCTGTCAAGGAGTACCTGCAGAAGTTCAACCTGCTATCAAGATATGCACCTGAAGATGTCAACACGGAGGTTGCCAAGAAGGAACGCTTCATGGAAGGACTTCAACAGGTCCTGTAGTACCAGCTCATCGTCTGCGACTATCATACCTTTTTCGACTTGGTGAACAAGGCCCTCATGCTGGAAGATAAGCGTCGTGCCATAGACGACACTCGCAAGCACAAGATGATCAGAAAGGGTAGTTCAAGCAACCAGAAGCCTCGCCCCTGGCAGCCAGCCCTAGCCAAGCGAACCTATCAGCCACATCAGGCTAGACCTCCTGCACCTCATCCGAGCTACCAGCCTCAGCAGTATGCCAATCCCAGGACAGCTTACAACAACTCCAATAACAACAACGGTGACTGAAAATTCAACAACAACCCTGGACAAGTTGCTTGATTTGGTTGTGGCTAGCCAGGGCACATCCGTAGGCTGTGTCCCAACAAGAGCTAGATGCATCGCGCCCCAATGCCCCCACTCAAGGTCAAGCCCGTGGAGCACCACCAAGGAACCCCGCTCCCCGCAACCAGCCCAACAATGGCAAGGGTCGTGTGAATCATGTCACCGCAGAGGAAGCCACGGAAGACCCGGACATCATACTAGGTAAGTTCCTCGTCAACTCAACCCCAACAACAGTATTGTTTGATTGTGGAGCTTCGCATTCTTTTGTCACCGAAAATTTTGCACTAGAGAGTGGCATGAAGACTACACCCTTGGTTAGTCATATGTTGATACAAACCCCAGGATCAGTTATGAAGTCTGGGATAGGTTGTAAGGGAGTTGATATTAACATCAACGGGGTAGACTTCCTAGCATATCTTATCATACTGAAGTCAGAAGGCTTGGATGTGATCCTAGGCATGGACTGGTTAACCAAACACCAAGGCTTGTTAGACTGTGCCAAGAGGATGGTCACCATGACCAATAGTGAAGGAGTGGAAGTCAAGTATGTTCCCAACCCTGCATCCACTCAATCCCCTCAGGCTAATTATCTATCGGGAGTTGAGATGGATCAAGTGCCAGTGGTATGTGAATACCCGGATGTGTTTCCTGATGAGCTGCCCGGAATGCCTCCTAACCACGATATTGAGTTCATCATTGAGCTTATGCCCGGGTCAAGGCCCATCTATAAGATGGCCTATAGGATGGGATCCGAAGAGTTGTCTGAATTGAAGAAGCAACTGGCATAGCATCTCCGAAAAGGATTTATTCTCCCTAGTGCCTCTCCTTGGGGATCGCCTATTCTATTTGTGTCAAAGAGGGACGGAAGTATCAGACTCTGTGTCGATTACTATTCTCTCAATGAAGTCACGATAAAGAACAAGTACCCACTCCCCAAGATTGAAGGCCTATTTGATTAGTTGAATTGAGCCAAGGTGTTCTCCAAGATCGACCTTAGGTATGGGTACTACCAGCTGAAGACCAGACCACAAGACATTCCGAAGACAGCGTTTGTAACCCGGTATGGCCTGTATGAATACATGGTCATGTCATTCGGGTAAACTAATGCCCCTGCCTACTTCATGTACCTCATGAATAAGGTCTTCATTGAGTACTTGGACAAGTTAGTTGTCGTCTTTATTGATGACATACTTGTCTTCTCCAAGTATAAAGAACATGAGGAAGACTTGAGATTGGTCCTAGAGAAGCTTCGAGAGCACCAACTTTATGCCAAGTTCAGCAAGTGTGAATTATGGCCGCATGAAGTTGGATTCTTGGGTCATGTGTTGACTACAGAAGGATTATCAGTAGATACTACCAAGATTGAAGCCGTGACAGAATGGCAAACCCCAACCACCGTGAAGGAAGTCGGGAGCTTCCTCGGGCTCGTGGGTTATTACCGCAATTTCGTGGAAGGGTTGTCGAGCATTTCCCGACCCATGACCCAGTGTTTGAAGAAGGACAAGAAGTTTGAATGGACATCTAAGTGCGAGGAAAGCTTCCAGGAACTCAAGAAGAGATTTACCACAACCCAAGTTTTGGCCACCCCTGATATTCACAAGGAGTTTGTGATATATTGCGATGCATCAAGAACCGGGCTTGGAGGTGTTCTAATGCAAGAAGGCAGAGTCATAGCATATCTATCCAGATTGCTACGACCTCGTGAAGAGAACTACGCAACTCATGACCTCGAGTTGGCAGCTGTGGTTCATGCCTTGAAGACATGGCGACATTACCTTCCGGGGAAGCGATGTGAGATATTCACGGACCACAAGAGTTTGAAGTATATCTTGACTCAAAGGGAATTAAACATGAGCTAGCGAAGATGGTTGGAATTGATCAAGGATTACGACCTCAGTGTTCAGTACCACCCTGGAAAGGCCAATGTGGTAGCAGACGCCTTGAGCAGAAAGGCTTGTTCCTTGAACGCCATGATTAAGGAAAGGCTACCTACCCTGTATGAAGAACTTGAAAGCTTGGGCTTGGAACTGGTTGCACCCAGAGTCCTTGCCAACCTCGAAGAAAGGCCTACCTTGATGGAGGATATCAAATAAGCCCAGAAGGGACATGAGAGCATTGAAGGCATCAAGAGGAAGATCAAGGCAGGCAAGGCCCCAGGATTATCGGTGGATGATCAAGGAGTTTTATGGTTTGGGACTCGCATTTGTGTACCCAACAAGGAGGAGCTCAAGAACCTGATCTTGCAAGAAGCTCATGACACTCCATACTCCATCCATCTTGGAGGAACCAAGATGTATCAAGACCTAAAGGCAAGATTCTGGTGGCATGGCATGAAACGGGAGATAGGCACATTTTTCGCCAAGTGTGACATATGCTAGAGAGTCAAGGCTGAGCATCAGCGACCAGCTAGGCTATTGCAATGCCTCAAAGTGCCTGAATGGAAGTGGGACAAAGTCGGGATGGATTTCATCACCAGATTACCATGGTCAAGCAAAGACATGAATCCATTTGGGTCATTGTCGACCACCTAACCAAGGTAGCCCATTTCATTCCCGTCAAGACCACCTATGACGGTAACAAGCTGGCCAACCTCTACATTGAGCGTATCGTGAGTCTTCACGGAGTTCCTAAAGAGATTGTGTCAGATCGAGGCACCCAGTTCACATCAAGATTCTGGAAGATGTTTCAAGAAGCTATGGGAACCAAGCACTCCTTCAGCACTGCTTTTCACCCCCAGACCGGTGGACAAACCGAATGAGTAAAACAGATACTCGAAGATATGCTCCGCACTTGTGTCTTGGCTTATGGAGCCACGTGGGAAGATTGCCTACCATTCCCCGAGTTCTCCTACAACAACAGCTACCAAGCGAGTCTTCACATGGCACCATTTGAGGTGTTGTATGGACGCAAGTGCCGTACTCCCCTCAACTGGTCAGAGACCGGAGAAGGATTAATTTTTGGACCGGACATCTTCCGCGAAGCAGTAGAGCAAGTACAACTCGTCCGAGAATGTCTAGAGACCGCCAAATCGAGACAGAAGAGTTGCGCTGACTATCACCGCCGAGAAGTGAGCTTCAAGAACGTAGATCATGTCTATCTTCGAGTCACACCTCTTAAAGGAACCAAGCGTTTCCACGTCAAGGGAAAGCTTGCACCAAGTATCATCATCCCCTTCAAGATCACCGCAAGACAAGGAGAAGTTTCCTACCAGCTAGAGCTACCTTTCGAGTTATTGGATGTGCACAACGTCTTTCATGTGTCACAACTCCAGAAGTGTCTGCAAGTTCCCAACCGCCCCGACCTCTACAAGGACATGGACTATCAAACCATCGATCTTTAACCAGACCTCACTTATCGCGAGAGGCCAGTTCGCATTTTGGATGAAGCTGAGCACTGCACCCGAAACCGCATCATCAAGTACTTTAAGGTCCAATGGAGGAACCATACTGAAGCTGAAGCAACCTGGGAGCATGAAGATTATCTTAGATTTGAGTTCCGTTATCTTTTTAGCGCTTAGCCTAGGAATCTTGGGGATGAGATTCTTGTAAGGGGGAAGCTTTGTCGCACCCTGTGTTTGTAGCACATTGATATGTTCGGGTTTATAAAATTTGGGTCCAATTTAAACTTTTTCTAAGTGTATGTGCTTGTTTGAAATGATGTTTGCTTTCTTGTTGATTGTGTTATACAGAACTCCTAGATTCTATTCCACTTCATATTCATCTTCCTTGTCCCAAACTTCTTGCCCAATGATCATGCCATGTGAATAGTTCCCAAAAACAATTTTTATCAAATTTTGTTGTAACTAACAAAGATTTATTCAAATTAGGTTTTCAAAACCCCTTGAAATGAGGTTTGCACTTCAAGTCCTCAAATTGGGTGGATTCTTCTTCCCCAAAGACCTTATTTCAAACGTACTATATATAAGACTTCCCAAAACCACAAAATATTATTTTTAAAGATTATTCTTATATTTTAATTGAAGGCTTTTTCTTAAGGCCAGAAATGGTTTTTCATAGGGAAAAATTATTTAAATGCTTTGAAAATATTTGAGAAAATTTAGGGAAACTTAGTGGACATATATTTTCCATATATATGAGTTTCAACACAAGGTCATGTTCAAATCATGGGCAAAACCCCTCTAAACCCTTTCTGTTTAAATCAAAGTTTTGGAATATTTCCATAAGAAATATTCTCAATAAATTCCAGTGAAATTCCAGCAAGTCAAACCTATCATAGGTGATGATCTTGCAAAGTTTCATCTGAATCTAAATTGATTTGGTTCATCAAACCATCCCAAAACCCTTCCTATCCAGATTCAAATTTGAGCAACTTTACATTGTGAAGTGTCTCCCCTTGACCCCAAACTTTGTGGGCATGCTCTAATGACCAAATAGTGATGCTACACTAAGTGGTGCATCAAGGGTAAAAGCCTAGCATCACTAGATCTACAGAAATCTGATTCTATTAATTTCTAGGTTTTACCAAGTCTCCATTGTCAACTTCTCTCATTTGAGCTCAAACTTGGTGAATCATCCCATATGTACCTAGCCCTTGACCCTGTTGAATATATCAGGAAGATGGTAAAATTTTCTTGCCCAAAATCCCATCAAACACCTTCTGGTGAAATGATAAAACCAACATTTCCAACCCTTTATCTTTTACCCTTGCCCCCAACTTTTTACCATAGCCTCTCGTGGATGCCTTGTACCTCCAGTAAAACCCCACAGGGGCATAACTCAATGATTTGAGGGGTAAAACCCCATTTATCCCCCCTGGCAACATCTTTTTCTACCCCTCTCCCCCTTTCCTTCTACCCTAAGGCTCCTCTAGAGCCCTCCCTAGCTCCTTCCAGCCCTTGGGCATTTCCTATAGCCCCAAGACACAAGAAGACATGCGGGTGGGCTTAAAATATGCCAGGGCACGCCATATGGGCACTATGGAGCGCGCTACAGTGCGCTCCCGCACTGTAGTCGCCCCTGCTCGGCCCCGCCCGATAGCCTTGGGCCTCCCTCGCGTGTCCCCCTGGTCGGCCTCGTAGTCCGCGACATGGTAGGCGGTTTGCCCCCTCTCTCCTCTCTCTCCTCCATTCCTTCGCGCGCGCATGACACCACCCGAACCAGCCAGTGGCCTCGCTCACACCCGCGCACCTTCGGTCCCCCTACTGGCTGCCCTTCCCTTCTCCTGAGCGCGGACTGAGTCCCTGAACCCCCAGACACAGCTGGGAGCATCCCCGTGGCCTGTGGTGACGGCCACGTCCTCGTCGGTGCATCGCGCCCGCGATGGACCGAGGCCCGCCTATTTAAGCCCCCAGCTCCTCCTGCTCCTCTCTCCTCGCTCTCCCCCATCCTCCGCAACTCCCCTGTGCCCAGTCCCTTCATCCCCATGGACGGGAACACACGGTCGGAGCAAACCCTTGCTGCCATCGGGCACCTCCCCTCGCCGGTGTTCCCATCTTCGCCGGTGACCCCCGCGGCCACCCACCGACACGCGAAGGCCCCCTGAGCGCGTCGGTGCCCTCCGTTCCAGCCGCCATGGCTTGGAGCCCCCTTCCGGTGAGCCCCCTCCGCTCCTGTTACGAGGAGAGGGATGACAGGTGGGGCCAACCTGTCATCCCCTCGCCCCCTCCTCTCTTGCTGGCAGGCCGGGCCCGCGAGCAGGTTTAAAATCAAACCTGCCATGCGTGGCACCTCACCTGGGCCGACTTCCCTTTGTGGTCCGGTTTCGGCTGGGCGTTTATGCCCAAGGGGCACAGTACCCCCTTTTCCTTTTTCTTTTCTGTTTAACTTCCAAAAATTCCATAGGGTTGTATATTTATCTAAATCCAGAAATTGTTCCACCTTAAATCTTGTAATAATCTACATAATTTATCAGTGCCATATGTAAAAATGTTTGAAAATATTTTATATGCTATTTTATTTTAAAACCTATATTTAGGCATCTTTTTTGCTTCTATTAATTAATTTCCAAATTATCTTTCACAACAAAACCCTAGGAGAATATTTTTAATATGACATTTAGTATTTAGCAGAATAGGTTAGCATTTTTGATAGTAGTTTGTGCGCTCTGTTTTTGTGTGTTGCGTATTTTTATCACTTTTATTCGCGACGATAGATTGTGTGGTTGACGAGGAAGTTGGACCCAAAGACTTCGAAGACCCCAGAGACTTTGTTGAGCTAGGCAAGTAGCCCTTTGACAATGACAATGAACCCTTTTATTTCATGACATATAACACTTCTTTTTTTGTATTGATCATGATGGTGTGGTGTCCACATCAGTGGGATGCTTCCGATACTTTGCCGTTGACACTTGCATCGTGCATGACCCTACCACCTTATGAGGATTATGCGGGTGGGTGTAGATAGGATGCTAGTAGATGCTACGCAAGTGGGATTGGAAATTATGCATGGTGATGAGAACACAAATGATTTCAAAGACTTTTCGAAACCCACGTTGGGTGCCACTAATGCCCGAGGGAGATAATGATGAGATGGGTGACCACTTGAGAAAGAAGTGGTGTACCGGAGAAAGTTGTGTGAGTATGTGTGTTTTCGAAAATGGATTAGATTTAAGGTATGCTGACTGTCCCAACCTTACATGCGCAACCACGATACCCCTTATGGGATTGGGCTTCGTAGATTACCTTGGTGGGTACTGGCAAGGAGCCCGCATTACTATTGGTGGGAGTGGCGTGGTCACTCTCGATACGGGGTGATACTAGTATGTACGATCATGTGTTGTCTTCACAGGCACTGGGCACACCGTTTGTCCCTTCGTGGATGGTACGATTAGAGCGAGACTCATGTCATATTCATCGTGAGGGCTGGGTACCAATCGAGTGGACTCTTTGTTTAGTATTGCTAGGGGAAAGGCATTGTTCGGGTGCTTACCTCGGGTATGTTATATACCGCGAGTCGTGGATGCCACGGAAGTTCCCCGAGTCTTGTGGGTAAAGTGTGCAACCTCTGCAGAGTGTAAATCTATTTGAATAGCCGCGTCAGCGGTCCTGGACAGTTGGAGGTCCTTCTTAAACTACGTTCGTATGTTTTCGTGAAACTTGTCGTGAGTATGGATGTGATGGTGACAAAGAGGTCACATGAGCTAAGTCCGATGACTTAGCATGGGAATTGAACTAAGTCCGATGACTTATCATGATGAATGAACATGAGGTGTTGAACCCCTACTTATGATAATACCCGTAACTTGTTCATGTGGATATCTTCCTATTGTTGATGCATGCTTACTAGTTACCTGATCATGTCATTTGCGCTCAAAATTAGCTTTCCGCAAAATTACCTACTTAGTACTATATCATGCATCATTGTTACATTGTTCCACAACTTGGGTTGCTTGCGAGTACATTCAAAGTACTCATTGGCTTGCCACTAGTTATTTAATTGGCCAGGCATGGAAGAACAAGAGTATGTTGAAGAGTTCCTTGGTGACGAACATGCGAACTAGGACGATTCCCAGTCAGAATGCCTGTTGGTTAAGGCATATGGCAAGGGTTCACACTTTCGATCAAGATTTCCGCTGCTTGTTCTATTTAAGTGTTTGGCCCTCGTGGCCCTATTGATGTAAGACTAGACCTTCATGGACTCTATTTGTGTAAGACGCTAAAGGATGTAAGACTATTGTTATTCGGCTTCTGTGTGTTCAGTGAGCATTGTTCTATGGGATCACTGTACACGTGCATTCGGTGATCACGACTATGAGTCGGGGTCCCCACATAACTGCAGATGAAGTACATGTTGGTTATCTGAATCGTCTCTCCACAAGCTAGAACATGGAGCTCAAACTTGTTGTCTTGAGGAAGAAAAAAATATGAGGTACTCCTGCTTTTCCCTTGTACTCTTATGTAGCCCCCAAGAGCGGGTTTAGTATTGCAAATGGTAAACCGGGTCTTCCAATCCATGTCATGACTGGAATAACTTAGCCTATAGCCCCCAAGTATCGGGTTAATATGTATATATAAGACGGTACTCAGTTTTGACGTGTTGATCAATGGTAAACCCCAAGTGTCGGGTCAGTATAGAAATAATGAGCCGGAACTTCACTGTTCACATGGAAAGTGTCGATGTAGCCCCCAAGTGCCGGTTTAACTTTATGAAGATGAGTCGGAACTTACTTGAATCTAAGAGCCATATGTAGCCCCCCAAGTGCCGGCTTAACTTGATGAAGATGAGCCGAAACTTCATTGTAGAATTGGAGAGCGAACGGACATTAGCCCCCAAGTGTCAAGTATATTGCTTGCAATCTGCTTGAGACTTGTATTATATTCCCTTAGACGATCATCCACTAATATTTTGACCTGGCGACTTACCCCTGATGGGCGACTTTGTTTTTGTATGTTACAGGATGCTTTAAGCAAGGCCGAGTCTGATCTGACCGGCTTAAAGGATAATCTTGCTTCCCAGCAAACTGCCCGGGGTGAAGCGGAGGAGAGATATCAGGTTGCCGCGGCAAAACATGCAAAGGTTCATTCTGACTTTGTTGCTTTTAAGAAAACCGCTGAAACGGATCAAGCGGCCCTGGCAAAGCGTGCAGATGATGCTGATCAGCGGCTCAAGGTTGTGTAAGATGAGTTGCAGACCCTTAAGCACCACATCTCGAGGATGACTGGCGCTATATTTGGTAAGTACTGAAAACTCAGCAAATTTACTTGTTGAAAAAACTATGCAGGCGACTTATAATGCTAAACTTGTCTTTGCAGGTCCAAGAAGCCGCCAGCTCGCCTCAAACAGTCTGATGCAATTTAAAGTCGTATACACCTTATCAGAGCAGCTATACTGCAGGACCCTTTGTACCATCATAGCAATGCTGAATAAAGAGAGCATCCCCAAGTTCATGAAAGGAGTGATGGAACTCTTATGAACTCTGCCAAAGCAAATCGAAGAGCTCAAACGACCAGCCGCCCGGAAGGGAGCAATAGCTACGGTAAGCCAGGCTTTGGCCTTTGCCCCTGAGCTAACTGCAGAAGACATGATGGATGGCTTTCCGTCCAAGGAAGATGAAAGCTCAGAGTTCATAGAAGTTGACTATGCTCGTTGTATGAAGGCCTCCAGGGTACTCGCATCGGTACTGGCGGATGAAGTTGATCTGTCTACTTACCAGGCGGCTTAGAACGTAGACAACAAACGAGTGTGATGCCCAACTTTTGACGCTAGGGACTTAACTCCTGCACGCCATAAGCACCTCTTTGCCCCTGAAATTAACCCATCTCCCCTCTTTGATGAGGCCGAGTTTGAAGCATTAACAAACTGCAACTGGGACTTGGACAATCTTCAGATCGAGGAGGTCGAAGACCCGCTACGGAATGACCCGCGTCAAGCTGAACAAGTTGATCCTACGATGGGATAACCCGGCTCCTTGACCCGCCGAGATTTTAGCAGTGTACAAAAACTTAAGTCTTGCTTTTTGGGCTGTATGGAGAGCTTTGTAATAGGCTTAGAAAAACCTTGATTGTCTGAATCGTGCCATCGTGCATATAGGAAACTGCACAACTTGATATATCTCTAGCTGCTTTTTGTTTACTCATATCTTGTCATCAGACTTCATGGCGGCTTATCTTAAGAGATAAAACCTGTGAAAACAAAACAGCAGAATATGTTCTGCATCGTTGTGAGCGTGGCTTGAAAAAGCACAACCCGGAGATGTTAAATCTTTCTTGACCTTGATTTTTTGAAAACTCATATGCCGGTTCTTTTGGGTGGACTCGCTACTAGAACTCTTTAATAGTACAGGGTCTCTATCAAGAGTGGCCGTCAATTTCTTTGAACGACTCAAGGTCTCTAGGCGAGATTAACTGATGAGAGTGCAACGAACCAGAAAGAGACACAGCAGGGCATGAGTACCCTTAGGGCCCATAAGCTACCTCTCACGTGACACAAATCCGTCGTTTGAACCTTAAATAGTGTAGGGTCTTTAAAAGAGTAACTGTTTAAGAGTACGAACGGGCCACATAGTGGAGATTTGGCAGTAGATGGGTGAGTTTTGTCCTCGCTTTCCGTAAGACGGCCCTCACGTGACAAGAGCCGCCGGTTTAACCTTGACCTGTACAGGGTCTCTAGCGAGTGTGACTGCCAAATATGTTTGAACAGCATAGGGTCTCTGATCGAGATTAACTGGAAAGAGTTCGTAGGTCACATAGCGCAGCAGCGGCATTATTCCGGCAGGTTTAACTCAAACTTGCGATGGCTGAAGAGCCGATCAAGAAGGTGTGTAAGCTAAACCCGGTGGGTTGGAAGCCCGCAAATGACCTTGTTGACGGAGTGAACTTTTGGGTATATAACCCGCCTTACAGTGGCTGAAGAGCCGATCAAAAGGGTGTGTAAGCTGAACCCGATAGGTTGGAAGCGCCTAGATGACCTTGTTGACGGAGTCAACTTTTGGGTATACAACCTGCCTTACGGTGGCTAATGAGCCAATCAAAAGGGTGTGTAAGCTGAACCCTGGCGGGTTAGAAGCCCCAGATGACCATGTTGATAGAGACAACTTTTGCACAAGTTGAGATACGAAAAATGGCAGAGGCCCCGGCTTCAGGGATGCGAACTTTATTATATATATGTGATATGTACAATGATAATGTACAATGGTAGGAGTTGATGACTCAAGTATAGTAAGGCCACAGATGAGCTATATTCCACGGCCGGCGGGTCTCCTTCCCAGAAATGCTTGACTCGTCTCGTATATCAATGAGATAATACGACCTATTGTTGAGATTTCTGCTCACCATGAAAGGTCCTTCACATGGAGGAGATAACTTGTGCGCATCCATCTCATCTTGAATCAAACGCAACACCAAATCGCCTTCTTGAAACGTCCGGGTCGTAACTCTGCGGCTATGGTAGCGATGCAGGTCTAGTTGATAAAACGCCGATCGAGCCGCCGCGAGATCATGCTCTTCATACAAAGCATCCAACGTGTATTGACGTGTTGTCTCATTATTCGCCTCAATGTAAGCCGCCACTCGTGGCGAGTCATGATGTATATCGTTTGGTAACACGGCTTCTGTGCCATAAACCATGAAGAAAGGCGTATAGCCTGTTGATCTGTTGGGAGTAGTTCTGATGCTCCATAAGACTGATGGCAACTCCTCTGCCCAACAACCCGGCATTCGCTGTAGAGGAACCATAAGCCGGGGTTTGATGCCTCTCAAGATTTCTTGGTTAGCACGCTCTTCCTGACCATTGGATTGTGGATGAGCAATCGCAGAAATGTCAAGCCAGATATGCTCACTTTCATTGAACGCTTGCATAGCCCCCTTGGATAGGTTTGTACCATTATCTGTGATGATACTATGATGGTAACCAAAGCGGTAGATCAGCTTTCTGACAAACTGAACCGCCGTAGCCGCGTCACACTTGCTGACCGGCTCAGCCTCCACCCACTTGGTAAACTTGTCCACCGCCTCCAAAAGGTGGGTCTTCTTGTCCTTGGATCTCTTGAAGGGCCCGACCATATCAAGCCCCCAGATTGCAAACGGCCAGGTAACTGGAATCATTCGCAATTCTTGAGCCGGGATGTGAGCACGCCGCCCGAACTTCTGACATCCATCGCACTTGAGAACCAAGTCTTCTACATACTTACAAGCCGTCAGCCAGAGGAAACCATGTCGAAAAGCCTTGGCCAACAGAGATTTTGAGCCGGCGTGATGACCACAATCGCCAGCATGCTCCTCATTCAAGATTTCTTTACCTTCTTCAGGGGAAACACAACATTGAAAAACACCGGTAACGCTGCACTTATGTAACTCACCATTGATGATCGTCATAGACTTAGATTGTCTGATGATATGTCTTGCCAAGGTCTCATCCTTAGGTAACTCACCGCGAGTCAGGTATGCTAGGTAGGGCAATGTCCAGTCAGGGATAGCATGCAGAGCCGCCACGAGCTGCCCCTATGGGTCAGGTATAGCCAAGTCTTCTTCTGAAGGTAACTTAACTGACGGGTGATGTAGCACGTCCAAGAAAACGTTAGGTGGCACCGGTTTACGCTGGGAGCCCAGCCTTGACAATGCGTCAGCCGCCTCATTTTTGCGACGATCAATATGATCCACCTGATAACCCTTGAAGTGACCAGCGATGATATCTACCTCCTGACGTTAAGCTGCCATCCGCGGGTCCTTGGAATCCCACGTGCCTGAAACTTGTTGGGCCACGAGACCTGAGTCACCGAGACATCGAACCCAGCTCAGGTTCATCTCCTTAGCCACCCGGAGGCCATGAAGTAAAGCTTCATACTCAGCTGCATTGTTAGTACAAGGAAACATCAACCTTAGCACATAACAGAACTTGTCACCTTTAGGGGAGGTTAAAACAACCCAGTACCTGATCCTTCCAGCTGTCTGGATCCGTCAAAGTGAATCGTCTAGTACGTGTTGTCTGGATTCTCCTCGGGCGCCTGACACTCTGTCCAGTCATTTATAAAATCCACCAAGGCTTGAGACTTCACTGCCGTGCGAGGCACATATTTTAGATTAAGAGGTCCAAGCTCCAATGCCCACTCAGCAATCCATCTGGTGGCTTCTCTGTTTTGAATTATGTCTCCCAACAGGGCAGAGCTAACCATTGTGACCTGGTGTCCCAGGAAGTAATGCTTCAACTTACGATTTGCCATGAATACCCCATACATCAGCTTCTGCCAATGTGGGTACCACTGCTTGGACTCTATCAAGACTTCACTGATATAGTAAATCGGCCTCTGAACCAGATATTCTTTCCCTACCTCCTCACGCTCAACAACAATCGTGGTGTTGACTGCCCTGTTATTAGCCGCCACATATAGGAGCAAAGGTTCCTTCTCAGCCGGAGCGGCCAAGACCGGCGGCTCAATGAGTTCTTATTGAGTGCCTCAAACGCTTCACACGCCGCCTTACTCTAGACAAAGTTGTCTGTCTTGTTCATAAACTGGTATAAAGGAATAGCCTTCTCACCCAGGCGGCTTATGAACCGGCTTAACGCAGCAATTCGACCCACCAGGCGCTGAACATCATTGATGCATGCTGGCTCAGACAGGGAAGTAATAGCCTTTATTTTGTTCGGATTAGCCTCAATGCCACGTTCAGAGACTAGAAAACCCAAGAGCTTGCTTCCAGGAACTCCAAAAACACACTTAGCCGGTTAAGCATCATCTTGTAGACCCGTAAGTTATCGAAAGTTTCCTTCAGGTCATCAAGTAGAGTCTCCTTCTTCCTTGACTTGAACACAATATCATCCACATATGCATGAACATTGTGTTCAATTCGACTGTGAAGACAATTCTGCACACAATGCTGGTAAGTCGCATGGGCACTCTTGAGCCCGAAAGGCATAGACACATTGCAGAAAGCACCAAAAGCCGTGATGAAAGACGTCTTCTCTTGGTCCTTGACTGCCATCTTGATCTGGTGATAACCAGAATAAGTGTTCAGGAAGCATAAGCTCTCACAACCCGCCGTTACATCAATAATATGGTCGATACAAGGGAGAGCAAATGGGTCAACCAAACAGGCCTTGTTAAGATCTGTATAATCCACACACATGCACCACGTGTCGTTCTTCTTAAGCACTAGCATCGGGTTAGCAAGCCACTCTGGGTGAAACACTTCAACGATGAACCCTACTGCCAGAAGCCGGGACACCTCTTCCCCAATAGCCTTGTGCCTTTCTTCATTGAACCGCCGGAACTGTTTAACGGCTTAAACTTAGGAACCACATTAAGATGGTGCTCAACGAACTCCCTCGGTATACCCGGCATGTCAGAAGGTTTCCATGCGAAGATGTCCCGATTCTCACGTATGAATTCTATGAGCGCGCTTTCCTATTTGGGATCAATATTGGCCCCAATAGTGAACTGTTGTGATGAGTCGCCCAGAGTGAAGTCCACCAGTTTGGCATCATCTACCAAAAACTTGAGGGGCGGCTCAGATTACGTGTTAGGCTTTTTAACTGGAGTCATATCCTCCGGATCAACATTTTCCTTATAAAACTTGAGCTCTGCTTCAACACAACTTGATTCTACGTAAGTTGCGTCTCCTTCCTCACACTCGATGGCCGTCTTCTGATCACCATGCACGGTAATTGTTCCGTTCAACCCGGGCATTTTTATCTGTAAGTACACAGAGCAAGGCCTAGCCATGAACTTGGTGTAAGCCGGTCGTACAAACAGAGCATGATATGGACTTTTAATTTTCACCACCTCAAACCACAAGGATTCCACCCTGTAGTTGTATTCATCACCAAAAGCAACCTCCAAGGAGATCTTACCCACCGGATAAGCCGACTTTCCAGGTACCACGCCATGAAAGACGTTCGAAGAAGGCCTAAGATCCTTATCAAGCAACTTCATCCGGCGGAAAGTGTCGTAATACAGGATATTAATGCTATTGCCGCCATCCATAAGTATGTTAGTAAACACGTATCCTCCCACTTGGGGGGCAACTACCAAAGCCAGCTGCCCCGGGTTGTCAACACGCGGTGGGTGATCCTCTCTACTCCAAGTTATGTCGTACTCCGACCACTTCAAGTATTGCGGGAGAGCCGACGTGACTGCATTAACCGCCCACTTGCACACCTTCTGGTCTCGCTTTTCAAGGCAAGATGTAAAAACATGGTACAGACCCGTGTTGAGTTGCTTCGGGTTACTCTCATACCCAGACTGGTTATTCTGCTGCTGATTACCACCACCGGATTGCTGGTGATGTCCTCCTTGATTGCTCTAGCCCTGATAGCGGGATCCTGAGCCTCCGGCGCCAAAACCGGCTCCTGACCCCCCTAGCGGGCCACCATCGTTATTATGATGCTGCCGCAAGCTGTAATCCCAAAAGTACCGCATAATGTTGCAATTCCTCCATGTATGGCCTGCTGGCCTATCGGGCCGGCTCTGCTCTGGACAAGGTTTATTGAGCATCTGTTCTAGGTTGAAAGGAGTTTTGCCCTTACTAAAGGGTTGCTTGAAGTTCCCGTTGCCCTTAGCACGATTGTTCCTAGCGCTGGTGTTTGCCACTAATTTTGACCCGCTGTCAAGATTCTTCCGTTTGCCATGGTTGCCGTTTCCAGCCGCACCCTTGCCATTGTTACTTTTCTTACCCTGACCTGGTTTCTCCTAATCAGAGCCTGGGTCTTTCGTGTTGTCAGAGTCGGCATACTTGGTGAGAGATGCCATGAGTTCCCCCATGTCTTGACACGAGTGGTTGAGCCGTCCAAGCTTCTGCTTCAGAGGCGTAAAGTGGCAATTCTTTTCCAGAATCAAAACTACTTGAGCCACTGTAATCTGCTCAAACGAGTGAATGATAGTTGAGACCCTGTGATAGCCTGGCTTATTAGGGATGATAGACTACTCATATCAATAAGGAATTCCTTCTTTTTTGGGAGCCCATTCAAACAGAACTCCCAGGTTAAGCGTGCTTGGCTTGGAGTAGTTCTAGGATGGGTGACCGACCGGGAAGTTGGTCCCGGGTGCGCATGAGTGAGGACAAAGTGCGCAGAAAAGACTAGTATTGATCTGTGAGGCCAGTCTAGATCCCGCCAAGAGTAACGACTATCGACGGGTGTGTCCGGGGCGTTACAGACCCGTCGGACCCAATGGTGATCCGATTCGTCCTTCCTCGAATTTTTTTGATGAACTTCGCCTTTAGATCAGCCCAGGAATTAATGGTGTTGGGTGGCAAGCCCTTCAACCACATGCGAGCCGGCCCTTCTAGCATCATGATGAAATATTTGGCACATACTGCATCACTAACGACTAACATCTCCATGGCCAGCTCATAGGTTTCAATCCAAGCCTCTGGAGGTAGGTCAGCAGTATAATTTGGGACATTGCGAGGGCCCTTGAAATCTTTCGACAGACGCTCATTCCGCAAAGTCGGCGCTATACACGGCACTCCCACAGCCCTAGAGGTTACTCATGCTCCTATCGAGATGGAAGGTGCGTCTGCGGGTTCTTGATGAGCTGCTGCCGCCGCCAGAGCCGCTGCCTCTTATTGTGCCCTCACGCCGATCCACCAGTGCATGAGCATCCAGATCCGCTCGGCCAACTCACGGCAGGTTCCAGTGTTGATCACTTCTAGAAACCGCCAGCAACTCATAACGTCGGCTGTAGCTGTGGCTGGGGATGGGGGTTGAATGCACGTGACTCCGGTTGTAAGTGTACTTCTCCTGCTGGGCCACCGCCATCTACAGGTATCCAATAGCATTCCGCACCTCTTCTATGAAAGGTGCCTCATGCGGGATAGGGATTGTATCGAGCTGGGTTGCTGCCGCCACCATGTTCTCCACCGGGTTGGAATAGTGACCCGACGGCGTTGGTAAAGACACTAGTGGGGTCTGGTTCTGCCGGGGCCAGATAAGCTGCTGACGCTGAGCCGCCGGCCGGCTTCCAGGCACTTCCCCTATTCGGGTTAAGGTTAAAGGTATGTTTCGTCCCGTTCCTGGCATGTTAAAAAGTTTCTAGCCTCTTACAGATTTGGCAAGCGGGACTGATGCCTCATCCACTGAACTACCGCTGCGGACTGCTGCTCCAGCTCAAGGCAGAAAGCATACGCTCTAAGGCGCTCTGCCTCCACATCCATCTGATCCTTCACTTCATTGATCTCCTATTGGACCTCGGTCATCGGGTCCTTCAGCCTCGTGATCTCCATGTTCCGGGCCGCTTGATTTTTAGCCATGACCTCAGTTGCCATCAGGGTTGTAAGCTCGTTCATCAGATCCAGAAGAACCTGAGCCGGCAGCCTACCAGCTCCCGATCCAGTTGCACCGGCGGCTGTGCTGCTCAGGGCCGCACTGAACCTGCCATGAAGACGGCAACATGGTTCGGTGGCTCATAATCCTCCGGCTCGTGATATTCTGACTCGGGGTAAGGCTCGACGTAGCCCCCGAGCCCGCCATCGTGAAGCTGGTAAATCGACTCCGTCTCTCCGCTCAAAGATCCATCCTCCAAGCAGATGAGAGGTTCATGTGACATAGAATCTTTAGGATTCATCCCCTGAGTAAAGCTGACAAAGACATGCTTCCTGCCTGGACTAGCACGGGCGGGTTACACGTGTCGGGCGGGTTGCGCGTGCTAGGCCGGCTCGACGATGTCGGTGCAGATGTCCGACCCGGGCTTAGATCCTCCGATCTTGCCGATGAATACATGGATTCCGCCGAAGGGAACCCGGAAACCGTACTCAACTGAGTAGGCCTCGGGTCGCCAGCCGGCATCGTCGATGTAGAGCCGGCCATGGCGACTCTTGTTCATCCTGCTAACAGCATGCCCCTCGATCCTTGGGGGAGATCCCTTTGAGAACTCAACACCACTGAGCGCTAGCCCCAAGGTGGGCGTCAACTGTTGTGATTTTGTCACGGCAGATGTCAGAAGACTTAGGTTCGAGGCCATCGCTAAGGTGGTGGACTCGAAGGGGTTGGTCGAGAGGAGGGACATGAGTTTACCCAGGTTTGGCCCCTCAAGAAGAGGTAAAAGCCTACGTCCTGCTTGTGTTTTATTGATTGTAGTATCAATTACAAGGGAGCGGATTCGCTTGACCTAGTTCTCAATTGATTGGTTCCTGTCTAAGCCGCCCCGGAGTCTCGCCTTTATATAGGAGGTTGAGGGCCTGGGTTACATGAGTTCTACACCGACTCTTACAATGTAGTCCATCTTGTCTCTAATCCGCCTTGCCATCTTGGAAAAGCCGGGTATTCATACCATCTTCTCTCTGGGCCTTCGTCTTGGCCCATCTTGGTAAGGCGCCTTATAGACAGGGCTACACCTTTCGACCCACCTTACCGGTCTTGATTATGAGCCGCCAGGTATGACCCGACCCCTCTTGGGTGGGTCTTACCACGGGGTTATATCCCCAACACCCGGGCATAGCAAACATGAAGTAAACTCAAATAAAATACACCAACTGTGTGTGTAACCGTGATTGTCTCTTCTCGTGAGTACTTATCCGGGAGAGAACGCGGTGGGGTTATGTTTGACGTAAGTAGGTGTTCAGGATCACTTAGTGATCATTACTAGTTCACGTCTGTTATGTGTAGACCACCATACTCTATTTTCTGTATTCGTAAGTTAGCCACTCAAACAAATGCTTAATTTCTTGTTGCAGCCTCACCACTTAACCATACCTCACCCATTAAGCTTTAATAGTCTTGATACCCTTGGAAATGAGATTGCTGAGTCCCGGTGGCTCACAGATTACTACAACAACAGTTCCAGGTACAGGTAATGTGATGATTTGACGTGAGAGCGATGATTGTTTGATTTGGAGTTCTTCTTCTTCATCGATCTAGGATGGGTTCTAGGCGGCAGCCTAGGATAGCAAGGATGGATGTCATTTTATCATTTGATTTCGTTCGTAGTCAGACCCTGCTCTTTTGTATGATGTTTTAATATGTTGTTGTATTGATGTGATATTTATGTAGCTTGCAGTGAGTGTAAGCCAATTCCATATACTCATCTCTTATGTGCATGTACTTGTAATGATATCCATTCTTTCAACACGACGAGATGTGCTTCTACCCCTGTCAAGGCCCTCGTGCCAAAATAACGATAGGATCGCATCTTGGGCGTGACACCTCCACCAGGCCGCGCCAGGGGCCTCTAGCGCGCCCTGGAGGAGGGTGGCCACCCTGGGCCCCATATCTTCTTGTTGTTTGGCACATCCTGGCTCTTTTGGTCCATAAAAAATCTCCAAAAATCCACGTAGCATTTGGGCTCCATTTGGTACTAATTTTCTGTAAAGTAAAAAACAAGAAAAAAGATCAACTTTCACTTTGGAACTATGTCAATAGGTTAGTCCCAAATAATTACGTAAAATTGTTATAAAATGATTGTAAAACATCTAAGATTGATAATATAACAACATGGAACAAGCAAAAAATTATAGATACGTTGGATACGTATCAGCATCCCCAAGCTTAATTCCTACTCGACCTCGAGTAGGTAAATGATAAATACATAATTTTTTATGTGCACTGCAGCCTAACATGTTCATCATATATTCTTTTCTTTGTAACAAGGGCATTGGACTTTTAGATAGTTCAAAGCAATAGTCTAGTTTTGACATGAAAACATTAATACTCAACCACATCAACAAGCAACCATGTATTTCTAAATATCAACACTAAAGAAAGTAATCACTAGTCCACCATGCTCAATGATTGATCCATTCATGATACACACTCAAATATTAGCTACACCTAATGCTCAAGTAAGATCATAGTCCCTCCTAGTTGGTGCTTTATCAGATAAGATGGAGACTAAAATTGAAATATAAAAAATGCATAAAGTAAATAGATAGGCCCTTCGCAGAGCGAAATAGGGATTAGTAGAGGTGCCAGAGCTCATGTTTTTAAACTGATAGAGAAAATATTTTGAGTGGCATGCCTTTTGTGTCAACAAAAACGACTGAGAGATTTCAATATCTTTCTATGCTAGATACACCATAGGTGGTTCCCAAATAGAAAATAAAGTTTATTCCTTTTTACACCATACTATCACTTTCCATGGCTAGCCGAATCCATGGTTGCCTTACATACCAACACTTTCCAAGGAATTTATTATTTGCCAACATAAAGTAAAAAAATATTTCTTCTCATTTTGGGACTAGGCATCCCTATCACCATCATACTCTCATGCAATGACAAGTGAATAAACACTCATCTTGAGAATAACACATCTAGCATGGAAAAATATCGGTCAACCCCTACCGTTTCTGGAGCGGTACGAGCACACAAAAACGAAATTTTATTTTGAAATTTAGAGATGGCACATACAAATTTTCTAGGAGCGGCATGGAAATACCATATATAGATAGGTATGGTGGACTCATATGGCAAAACTGGTTTAAGGATTTTTGGATGCACAAGTAGTATTTCTACTTAGTACAAATGAAGGCTTGCAAATACATTGAGAAGCATCCAACTAAGAAATGAAAATCAGATAAGTGACCATTAAGCATAACTAACACCGAATAATGCACCATAAGTAGGATGAAATTTCGTACCACAACTATTGACTTTCGTGCTTGCATAGGGAATCACAAACCTTAACATCAATATTCTTACTAAGCCTAATCAATCACTAACATAACTCATATATTACTATCGTCATGTCTCAAAACTATTACAAAGAATCAAGTTTAATTTTTCCAATGATCTTCATGAAAGTTTTTATCATATCCCTCTTGAATATCTATCACTTTGGGACTAGTATCATATATTGCAATTGCGTTTCACGAGATCACATGGATAAAAGTGAAGAACAAGAGTATAAAAGTTTCATCTCTCAAAATAATATAAGTGAATCATGAGAGGATTTCTTCAAAATTACTAACTCTCAAATTAATATAAGTGAAGCATGATAGCATTTATTCAAACATGTAAAAAACTTCGTGCTCCAAAAGATATAAGTGAAGCATAAGAAGTGAAGCATAAAGAGCAACTCTAGAAAATCATAGAAAATTCTGGCTCTCTCAAATAGGTGTGTGCATCAAGGATAAAAAGCAAATAAAACAAAGATACAAGACGCTCCAAGCAAAACTCATGATATGTAACGAATAAAAATATAGTTCCAAGTAAAATACCGATGGTTGCTAGAAGAAAGAGGGGATGCCACTCAGGGCATCCCCAAGCTTAGTTGCTTGTTAATCATTGGATATTACCTTGGGGTGTTGTAGAATCCCCAACCTTAGGCTCTTCTTACTCCTTATTCCTTCATCCATCGTGATCTCACCCAAAACTTGAAAACTTCAATCACACAAAACCTGACAAAATTCTCGTGAGATCCGTTAGTATAATAAAGAAAACTACCACTTTAGGCACTGTTGTAAACCCATTAATAATTTATTATTGCATTATACTTACTGTATTGCAACTTTACCATGACTTATAACCCCAATACAAGCCATAGATTCATTAAAACAAGCACACAATGCAACGAAAACATAATATGTTTCATACAGAACAATCTGTAGTAATGTGTACTCTACCCATACTTTTGGAACTCTAAAATTCTGAAAAATCATGAAAATGCAAATAATTTGTATACAAATATTGTGTAAACATTTCAGATCAATATCAAATTCCAGTAAAAAATGAAAATTCGTGCATCAGGAATAAAGTTTCTGTTTCATATTCAGCATTGTTTCAACTCATCTTATGGATCATCCTAAAGGCTGTACTTGGCACAAACACTAAATAAAACATGAAAGCGCAATCATAACAGAGTCATAATTTTGCAAACACTCAAAAACAGAAAGGAAAAGATAAAACTATTTTATTCATTGGGTTGCCTCCCAACAAGCGTTTCTTTATAGCCATTACGATAGGCATGATGATTTCAATGATGCTCACATAAAAAGTAGTAATTAAAACATGCAAGAGAGCATCATGAATCTCATGAAAAGCACATTTAAGTCCAACCCACTTCCTATGAATAGGGATTTTGTGAGCAATCAGTTTATGTTAGCAAGAATCAACTAGCATAGGAAGGCAAAACAAGCATAACTTTAAAACTTTGAACACATAGAGAGGAAAGTTGATATTATTGTAATTCCTACAAGAATATTCTCCTCCATCATAATAATTACATGTAGGATCCTAATATAATTCAAAAATATATATATCATAAACAATACTCTCTTTATGATCAAAATGCATAAAGTTTTTATCATCTTCCAAAATAGTGGGATTATCATCAACTAAAGTTATGACCTCTTCGAACCCACTTTTACAAAAAAAATCATAAGATTGAACACTCTCCAAATATGTGGGATTATTTTTACCTAAAATTTATGCTCTTCCAAACCCGCTTTCAATACTATTGCAAACATTATAATCTATAACATATTCAACATGAGGCTTAAATAAATTTTCAAGATCTTAAGAAGTATTATCACCCCAATCATGACTATTGCAATAAGTAGACATGACAAACCTATCATCCCCAAGATTGTAGTTTTGCATATCATTAGCATCATGGATATTATGGGAATTCATACTAACAACATGGAAATCATGCTTTTCATTCAAGGAACTATCATGAATCACTTTATAACTTTCACAATTTTTAGATTCATGATTTTCAAGCAAAACTTCATAGAGATAATCAAGTGCACTCAAAACATTGGTTCATCATTTGGTATTTTGAAAAGATTAGCAAGTGGATGAGCATCCATATCAATAGATTTTTAGGAAGTGAAGATGCAAGCATGTAGAAGGCTCATGGAACCACAAGCAAACTTAGCAAAAAGAGATCTAATAAGAAAAAGGGGAAACGAAAAAGAAAGCGAATAAAAGGGAAAATTTGTCAAGTGGGGGAGAGGAAAACGAGAGGCAAATGAAAAATAATGTATATTGCAAGAAGATGAGATTTGTTATTAGGAACCTGTAGATGAGGTCCCTTCCTCCCCGGCAACGGCGCCAGGAATTCCTTTGACGTGGCTTGAGATTGCGTCGGTATTTCCCTAATGTGGAAGGGATGATGCAGCACAACGACGGTAAGTATTTTCCTCGGTTATGAAACCAATGTATCAATCCGTAGAGGAAGATCACACACCCACGTAAACAACACTTGCACACAAATAACAAATATTTGCAAACCGACGTGACAGAGAGGTTGTCAAGCTCTCTATGGTAATAAGGTGGATTAGGTATTGATAGTTTTGGAAAATAGATCTCGCAAGAACACAAAATAAAATAAGTAAATAAAAAGGGCATCAAGGTATTTTTGGGTTTTTTGGATTAATAGATATGAAAACAAAAAGGAAAAATACTAGATCGGAAAGCAATATGTTGGAAAAGTAGACCCAGGGGCCCTAGGTTTCACTAGTGGCTTCTCTCATGAGTATAGCACACGGTGGGTGAACAAATTACTGTTGGGTAGTTGATAGAAGATCAAATAATCATGACGATATCCAAGAAATGATAATTGTATAGGCATCATGTCCAAGATAAGTAGACCGAAAATCTACAAAAATCTGCGAATTCGGCCGCGTACCCTCGAGGTCGGGTACCTCATCCTATGACATATTGATACTCGTGATATGTGTTGGGTTTTCTATGAAGAGGAACGGATAATCGCAGCACAAAGTGGGTAACTATTTCCCTAAATTATGAAACCAAATTTTAGCGAACCAATAGGAATACCAATCCTCAACCGTCTTCTGTGGTAGCACACAAAAGAACAAACAACTTGCACCGAACGCCGGCAAGAGGGTTGTCAATCCCCTTGATCTCGTTATTTGCAAGCAAGTGATTTGTGTAGATAATTCTAGATAATAGTAAAGTGCAAAATAAAATAAAAGGTAATCAATAACAGCAAGGTAATGATAGTGTTTGTGACTTTATAAGTGAATTGACATGGGGGCGTAGAGTTCTCTAGTGGCATCTCTCATAAGCAAAGCATACGATGGGTAAACAAATTACTGTTGGGCAATTGATAGAAAAGTGAATAATTATATGATGTTCACAGCAATGATCATGTGTATATAGGCATCACATCCATAAACTAATGGGCCGACTCCTGCCTACACCTACTACTATAACTCCACTTCAAGAGCGCTTCTATGCTTGCCTCTCTACATATTTAGTTCATGACAAAAAGAGTAATGCTTGGAGAATGATGACATGATGTAGACAAAGTAAACTCAACTAATATGAATAAACCCCATCGTTTTATCCTTATTAGCAACAACACAAAGATGCAACTTGTCCCCTTCTATTACTGGGATATATAAACTCGTTAGGTTGAACCTACTACAACACACCACTCCCACCAAAGAAATATCAATTTCATTGGCCAAACTATCTCAATAGACCGGAGAGCATTATGAAGCTATGATGATCATGCAAATAAGAATCATAATCATTAGGTTTGACTCAAATACTTTTCATGAATAATCTGAACATAAACTCACAATTCATCGGATCCCAACAAACACACCATACAAATGGGTTACATCGGATAGATCAAGGAAAAGATGTGATGAACATTGTATTGAAGATCGAGAGAGATATAGAGTGAGATTGCCATCTAGGTACTACCTACGGACCCGTAGGTCTGTGCTGAACTACTCACACATCATGGTGAGGGCAACAAGGTTGATGAAGAGGCCCTCCATGATTAATCTACCCTCCAACAAGGTGCCGGAAAGGCGGTGTAGATGCCCTCCCGTAGGAACAGAGACTTGTGGCGGCGGAAAAAGTGTTTTGAGAGTTCTTCTGATGTTTCTAGGCTATATGTGAATTTATCGGCTAGAGAATGACGTCGAGAGACAGTCCAAGGGGGCACCGCATATCTGGTCCCCCGATGCGGCGTTCAGGCGTGTGGTGAGCCCCTGGTGCACCTCTTGGCCCTCCTCCGAAGCTTCTAGGTCTTGTATTGGTCCAGAAAAAACACCAAAAAGTTTCGAGGCAATTGGACTCCGTTTGGTATGGTAACTTTGAAAAGGCAAAAACACGTAGAAAACTAGAACTGGCACTAGGCACTATGCTAATAGGTTAGTGCTCAAAAATATTATAAATTCTAAATAAATACCCAAAAAGTATCCTAGAATGATATTATGTCAGCATGGAACAATCAAATATTATAGATGTGTTGGAGATGTATCAGCATCCCAAGTTTAATTCCTGCTCGTCCTCGAGTAGGTAAATGATAAAAACTGAATTGTTGATTTGACAAGCTACCCATTATGTACTCTTTGGTATGTATGCTTATTGAGAAATGATGAATTAACAAACAGCAACATAGTAATATTTATAAATAATAGAAACAAAATCATTGATCTTTCAAAGTATACGATCCTAAAAGAATGTTTAACCCCTATTCATCTTATTATATTAGCAAGGCATGACTCCATCTTCACCACATAGATACAAATGTTAAGCACCACGGTCTCTAACTCAGGCAATTGGATAACACTTTTTCAATATGCATCAACTTTGTATTCTTCATGCAATACATGAGCGTGAACCATTGGACATAGCTTATAGGTGGAATAGATCATGGTGGTAGGTATCAAAGGGGTAAAAAGTGGAGAAGATAGCATCACATCAAGTAGGCGTACCAACGAGCTATGGAGATGCTCATCAATAGATATCAATGCGAGGATTAGGGATTGCCATGCAAATTATGCACTAGAGCTATAAGTGTATGAAAGCTCAACTAAAGCGAAGTAGGGTTTGCATCAAACTTGCTTGCTCATGAAGACCTCGGGCATTTGAGGAAGCCTGTCGTAGGAATATACAAGCCAAGTTTATTATATGAAAAGGTAATTCCCACTAGCATATGGAAGTGTCAACATAGGAGACTCTCTATATGAAGAACATGGTGACACTTTGAGGCACAAGTGTGTTAAAGCATAGTAGCAAAGTCCCTTCTCTCTTTTCTCCCATTTTTTTTATGGTGGGCTTTTTTCTTTTCTCTTTTCTTTTTTACTCCCCCCTTTTTATTTCATTTTTCATCAGAGTCCCTTCCTGACTTGTGGGGGAATCATAGTCTCCATCATCCTTTACTCACTGGGACACAATGATGATCATCACACCTTTATTTACTTACATCTCAACATGAAGAACTGATAGGAAGATATGACTCTATATGAATGCCTTTGGCGTTGTATCGGGATGTGCAATGCTCTAGTGTGACATGTATAAGAAATATGAAGAGCGATGGCTTTGCCACAAATACTATGGTAGATCTATATGATCATGCAAAGCATTGAGATGATGAATGGACTAGTCATATGAAGTGACGATGGAATTTGCATTGCAATATATCTCAGAATGGCTATGGAAATGCCATAATAGATAGGTATGGTGGCTGTTTTGAGCAATATATAATGAGGCTTATGTGCAACAGAGCGTGTCATGGCATGGGGTTTGGATGCATCGACGAGTATTTGCATCGATCCTCGATGTGAGAATGGGCTATGCATGGTACCGAAGAGGTTAGGAAATATGAGAATGTGAAGATGCGTATGTACATGGTGTCACATTAGTCATAAAGAACTCACATACTTAGTGCAAAGTTTTATTATTTTTTATCACAGGTCAAAGTACTCCTTGCATGCCCCGATGGAGGAGGTTGGTAGGAGTTAACCATCGTGCGCCCCCGACTCAAAACAACACTAGGATTTCAATGAGAAATATAAATGCTGACACATCATCACCATGCCTATTTAATTTTTAGATGACTAACAAGTTCATACCCCTTAATCCCGACACTTCTACAAATCAACAATTTTTTTTTGACCAACTATTGTAGGGGAAAAACACCCCACAACCTTTTCTTTTATTGCAGATTATAGGTTACAAGCCAGTAGCTACAAATCAACAATTTTGGGCTCACACCTTTTTCATATTACCACATCAATGTCATTAACCCACAACTTCTCTATATGTGCTACACGATGGTTTTCATTATCATTCATTGAATACCTAATATTCTTGGACTAGTATTATGACCCAAGCAAACTACCGTCACTCTTATTTCAGATCTCAAACAAATATGAGTGAAGAACGATAGCATGTTATTTCTATAAAATCTTCACGCCACCGTGCTCAAAAATATATAGGTGAAGTACTAGAGCAACTGCCTAGCTCAAATGATATAAGTGAAGCACATAGACTACTCTAGCAAATTATCATGAAGGTGTGTCTCTCACAAATAGGTGTGTCCACAAAATGATGATTGTTTCAAACTTAAATTGAAAGAAAACAGAAGTAAGATAAACTCCAAGCAAAACACACATCATGTGATGAATAAAAATATAGCTCCAAGTGACATACAGATGGATTGGGTCGAAAGAGAGGATGCCTTCCGGGTCATCCCCAAGCTTAGATGCTTGATTCTCATTAGAATTATACTTGCGGTGCTTTGGGAATCCCCAAGCTAGGGCTCTTTCTACTCCTTATTCAGTAGTCCATCGTGATCACACCTAAAACTTGAAAACTTCAATCACACAAAACTCAACAAAACTTCGCGAGATCTGTTAGTATAACATATTGCACACTTGATAGGTATTGTGATAAATTTATTCAAATTCATTTTTCCATAGGTATTGTATTCTAACTTCTCCATAATTTACACACCCCGATATAATCCATAGCATAATCAAAACAAGGAAACTATGCATGCAAAATAGAATCTGGTTAAAACAGAATAATCTGTAGCAATCAGTAAAGATCCCATACTTATGTAAACCTAAAATTTCTGAAACATTAGGAACATATAAAGAGTTGCTATATAGATATAGTGTTAAAATGTCAGATCATTGTCGTGCAGCAGTAAAAACTGAAAATTCCCGTAGGAATGGAGACTTGCGGCAATGAAAAAGTGTTTCGGGAGCGCTTCTAGTGTTTCTAGGGTATATGTGAATTTATAGGCTAGAGAACAAAGTCAGGAGACACTCCAGGGGGCACCACATATCTGGGCGCCCCCCTTTAGGGCGGCGGCTAGATGTGTGGTGGGATCCTGGTACACCTCCTGGCTCTCCTCCGAAGCTTCTAGGTCTTGTATTGGTCCCAAAAAATCACCAAAAAATTTCGTGGCAATTGGACTCCGTTTGGTATGGTATCTCTGAAAAGGCAAAAACACGCAGAAAACAGGAAGTGGCACTAGGCATTGTGTCAATAGGTTAGTGCTCAAAAATATTATAAATTGGTAAATAAATAGCCAATAAGTATCCTAGAATGATAATATGTTACCATGGAAAAATAAAAAATTATAGAAACGTTGGAGACGTATCACGCATCCTCTCTAGAGAGGGCCTCCACAAGCTCTCACCCATGTGGGAAGGCCCCTTCGTGGTCACCCATGTCTCTATGCCAGGCGCGGCCCGCTTGGAGACTTGGGATGGAGTCCCCATGCAAAACACATGAAATATCCAGCACCTTTGCAAGTTCTACATGTGGCACTCTCACGTAAGAATGAGTGGGGTTGTATACGCCTCGGAGCCTCCTGATGCGCCATGCCCTAGCATCGGGAGGACTCCCGCCCACGCCCAAGTGGAAGCCCCATGCTCTGTGCTAGAGGAAATACCGTCGAACCGCGACTATGCCCATGCCCAAGTGGAAGCCCCATGCTCCGCGCTGGAGGAATTAGTGTCGAGCCGTGACTACGCCCACGCCCAAGTGAAAGCCCCATGCCCCGTGTTGGCAGAATTATTGTCGAACTATGACTATGCCCAAGCCCAAGTGGAAGCCCCATGCCTCGCGTTGGGTGTGAAGACCACCATCCTACCCACTTGTGAAAAATTATGTGGCCTCCCTTAAGAAAAGCTCCGGTTTTCTTAAATATTGTGGTATTTTGTTGAAACCCTTTTGGAAAGAAATACACATTTTTTCTCTCCCTCCTGTGCTTCGCGCGAGTGGGGGATGGACACGGTGCCTACACTTGGGTCGGCCCAAGCAACTTCGGGAGCTCGAGTAACGGGCTCTGAACTATGGGCGGCCCTCATGCGTACCACCTTATGAGGACTCCCAGTGGTTGGTCCCGGGCATGGTATCCTAGTGTGATACACACGGGCGAGCCAACAAGAAGGCGCCATTCTGAAGGCAGCCCCCCAGTCAAGACCCAGCCTGAGACCCCTGAGAGCGCTTCCCGAAGGACCGTAGACACGACATCACAAGCACTAACCTCTTGCGATAGAGGGGTGCTTGGGGAAGACCCCCCCTCCAGGAGTGATGCCTGAAGGGCCTCTCGAGGGACAAAGACCCCCAAGCATCACGCCTCGGGGGTTATTGCTGGGCTCTAAGCCTCCCGCCTCGAGGATTTATCCCAGGTGACGCAACCCACCGTTCAGGCCTCAGCCGAGTCAGGCTCATGGGCATCAAGGCAAAAACGGAAATAGGAACAAGCAAAGAAGAATCACCAAGGGCGGATGCATCCTGAACAAAAAACAACATGGTATTTTAGGCGCGAAGGCCACAATCTTTCTTACACACCCCCACGGTGCCAGCATGGTTCACCACAGAAGATAACACAAAATAAGAGGAGTCGTGCCCAAACAATACTGCCCCCGAGGCTTCAGCCCTGGTGTCATCTGCGCTTAGTCAGAATCCTCCTCCTTGACATGGGCACCCAGAGAGCATCCGGGGTCGCCGTTGGATCCGTTGCCAACCCTCGGCTCCCCTACGGGAGGAACCACTGCTGCTATCATCGCTAGAAGAGCCGTCGTCGCTGATACTGCTCTCCATGTAGCAATCCAGGCGGTCGTCGACCTGCCCGAAGACCTTCACGAAGAGCATGACGGAACCGTCAAATTTGAAGTGGAGCACATGGCCGTGCACCAAAGCAAACGACTTTGAACCCCACTTAACTAACAGGAAGCCGAGGGGTAGAATTCCATCTCCACCCAAGAAGACCCATTGCAGCAGCCGTCTGGCTGTAGCCAGAAGACCAGGGGCGCACGCTGCATCATCTCTCTCGTGGAGGAGTTCGGGAGTCAAAGCCAGGTACGGGGTTGGTTGACCATCCCCACGATGAACTTGCAGGCCAAGTCGGTGGAGTGGCTCCATGGTCGGGGTGGCCATGTGAAAGGGGCGTTCCTCCTACCCCGACCATGGTCATCTCGTTCCTCGTGCCCACACCAATGGGCCAATAACCCCCAACACGCTCGCGGTGGCTCGAACCGGCTCAAGTCGCTAGTGGGGGATGCATGTGCTCCCTGGACAGCGCCCTAGGCACGGCATCAAATGTATGGCGGCGGCCCCGCCCACTCGCTGGTGTCGATGCCCCCGTCTCCTCCAGCGTGACCATCCTCTTTCTGGCAGTGGAAAACCTCCTCATAGGTGTCACCGCTGCTACGATGACAAGCAGAGGCTAAGCACGAAGGTGCATAGATGGGGCGGGGGACCTTTCCTGCCGCCTCTATAAAGCGTCTCGCGTATGGCCAGCGTCCGCCCCCTCGTCTCTGAAGTGTGAACATGATGCGTGGGAGGCCATGATGACCCAGTGCGGCATGCAAGCCCTACAACGAACCAGGTAGTTAGCGAGGCATCATGGAAAGCAGAAGCATCCCGCATCTGATTGTCACGTGTCGCGCCCGGCCTACAGACGGTTAGGACCTGCGCCGTTGCGCCCCCGTTTTACACGATCGTGCACGCGTCGGGCCCGGACCTACTATCGGGCTCCTAGGACTGGGGTACCTAGGCCTGTCGATCTATGGCCCGAGACGCGATGTGTGACGAATGCCCAGAATGGCCCACCAGAAGGCCTCATGAGTGAGGCCCTCGTGGGCGCCCCGCCCTTTGGGGGGTTCGGCCTGAGGTGCCTCCGAGGTCTTTGCTAGGGTGGCTCACGAGGCTGCTCTCGGGGGCCTCGCCGAGGAGACCGGCCAAGGGCAGCTCGACGGAGGCCCGTGCCATATGCCTTCGTTAGGGTGACGTGCGACGTGCCATGTGGCGCTTGGAGCCATGCCAGCGGGCATGGATGAGGAGGTATTCCTCATCCGAGCTAAGGAAGTAGGGTCAGCTTGTTTGTCCCAAAAGCAACTCCCCAAAGGTTTCCTTTTGGGTGAAAGAAGGCCGGGGCCAAGGGATCGTCAGGATGGAGGTCATACCTGAGCCCACCGACGCGTCATGGCGAGAAGCTTTAGCAGGAAAAGACCACTTTTGTTAGGATAAGCCGTAGGCATGTCCCCCTTCAAACTGGTTGTTGTGGAAACTCCCGTCAGATGTTTTTCGAGGGAAGAGGACCGAGGCCAATATATGAGGGAGTAAGGATATTGTATTTCCCTGGACCCTGAAAACTAAGCAATTCAAATAGGCAGGAGTAGGGTTTACACCGCAAGGTGGTATGAACCTGGTTAGATTGATGTGTCCATGTCCTTCCCGCCAAGCACAAGCGCACCGGAGCACCATGGTAGGCTAGCGAGAGAGAGCTGGGTTGGAGAACCAGCGTACCCCAGAGTTCGAACCTGACTTAGGTCCCCGGAGCCCCGATTCCGACAAACGGGGACACATGCCTAGTTTGAACTTCTATCGTGAGATGCACCAATGCAGTAAGACCGAAGTAGGAGCAGCGGTGCAAAGGCAGGTCAATGGCTAAAGCTGTTGTGGGTGGCGACACCCCGGCATTGGGAGGTGCACGACGGAGAAGGTGTTGGGCGGAGGAGCGGGGGGCGGAGGTGGTAGGAGGCGTGTCACCACCCTGGGATGGTGGCACGGCAGGAGGAGATGGGGGCGGCGGCCTGGCGCTAGAAGATTTGGGGCCGATGGCGCGTCGAAGGATGCTGGGTGGCGGCACGCCCGAATGGCCTGCGCGCCTACAAGGTGGCAGGGGTGGGAGGCACGCCGGAGTAGGGTGGGCGGTGTCCATAGGTGGTGGCGGGGTGATGTGGGCGACGGGTAGTAATGGGGATAAGGTCAGGGCACTTTAGGCTTTTAAATTTTGCTCGCCCGATCTCAATGACATGGGACCTTATAGGATAGGAGTTGTCATAGTAACTATTCTAATCCTGGGATTAGAATAGTGCCACCCTATATATATATTTATGTTGCAATACTCAATACCTTTTTTCCTTATTTAGTTAGGACAACTCCAATGCACGACCCCAAACAGACATCTGTTTCATCCAGTTTTCATCTGTTTGGGTTGCAATGGAGCAGGTTCCGGGCTCTTTTGTGGATGCACCAGTCGTGCACCCAACGCACGGACGGATCTGCCCGCCATGACATGGGAAAGATCATAGGACCATGCAAAATCAAACGTTGCAAATAGTTTTACAAACAAAGTTAAATAGTTACACAACCAAATCAAAAAGCACACTCAAATAGTTTATTACAACCCAATGGGAATTGTCTGGAATTTATAGAAAGAAAATGAACTGATACATCTACTAGTTGCCAATGTGAGTCCACATGTTCTGAACTAAGTCATCTTGGAACTACATATGAGTATGTCAGGCATGCGTTTCACGATGAAATTGGGTAAACTGTTCAAAGGTTGTCGGTTCTTTGTGCTGAGTCTCAAAGTTTTCACCCTCGAAATCAAATCTTTGGTCATAGACGTTGCCATCACAATCATCCATCACGAACATGGTGTGCATGATCACACAAGCAGTTATCACCTCAAAAAGTTTCTCGGCGCTCCATGCCAGTGCAGCATTTCAAACGATACCCCATCGTGATTGAAGCACACCAAAATCATGCTCCACATCGCATTTGGACAAATCTCTATCTCTTCTTTCCGTGTGAATTGGGTATTGTCTTCATAAGAGTTGATCATTAAGGGTAGATACCATCAGCTACGTAATACACTTTGTTGTATTAGTGGCCATTCATCTCAAAGTTGTCCTATAGCACGCGTCCGACCTCCGCAGAGCACCAAAACACGCCAGAGAATCCCTCCTTTCCTCCCACATGGATCCCTGGCACTCTCTCTCCCTCTCTCCAACCTCCCGGGCCTCCCCACTTTCCCTCCTGTGGCCTTCTCCTCCTCCCACGGCCACCATGACATCGCCTTGGCCTCCAGTTGAATACGGCCCCTTTGGCCTCTCCCTTCCACTAGGAGCCCCACCAGAGAACCCCTGCGTTACCACAGTCCGCTCTCGCGCTTAATGCCCTCCTCCCTATGGCCGAGACGTTGCGTCCATCGCCGCCGTCCGCTGCCTCCGCCACGGCCGATGTCGCGCCTGCCCTCGACCTCCCCGGGGCCTAAGAACCACCCAGGCGGGTGCGTCCCACCTCCCTGAGCTCGCCGGTGGTCGTAGCCTTGCTAGAGGAGGCCTGAGCCACCAAAGCGGTGCTAGCACCCACTCGGTCTAGCCTCCCCTGCTCTCCCTTATCGGGGCGGGAAGAGGGGGACGACTCTAGAAGGAGGGCCCCTCCTGGAAGCGACCCACTGGCCCGGCCCAACGTTTAAGTGGAGACGCCTCCCCGCTAACTTCGAGTTCCTGCGGAGAAGGCGTACTCCACAGGGTGCGCTTCAGATGTCACCCTGGCCCTCCTACACGGCTAAATGGCTGGGCCAGCCCAACTCCGTGACCATCGCCCCGGGCGCTTATAGCCCAATAGGTATATCCCCTTTTTGCCATTTTTATTTCTTCACAGACTAGAAAATTGATAGAAACTTCATAGTGACTCCAAACTTCATGATTCAAATTCCTAATGGATTATAAAATCATATCATATCCAAATATGTGCATTTAACGATTTTCTTGCAAACTTTTAGTTAGAATTCAAATTTGTATTTGAATTTGAACTATGAAAGTCCGCCATAGCAAAATTTCCTAGGGCATTCAAATCAACTCCAAATGGAGTGATTCAAATTCCCAGAGGCTCTAAATATCATGTCCTATTTTTCTAGCCATGTTGAATATTTTACCATGCATCTATTCTTTTGGACCAAATAAATAGCTCCCTTTTTCCATTATTCCATCTTAGGAAAATCATAGGAAATTAATCCCACCTCCAAATCCTGTGAAACCAATTCCTAAATGTTTCTAAAATCATGCCCTATTTGATGGGACCATCCACTCCTTGTTAGAAAAATATTTTCTGTTGAAATCTTGTAGGATCATCATTTCCACCATTCAAAACTCCCCCTTGAGCCACATCCAACAAAACCTCCTTGGTTATTATTCTGATAACCAGAGGTGTCCAAGAAAAAGACATTCCCTAATTATAGAGCACTTTTATTTTCTTCCAGATGTGTTGCTTATTGCAATTGTTTCCGGCGATAGTTGACGAACTAGATGAAGTTCTCAGAGGTTGACGAGAAGCGTATGAAGACGTTGAAGACTTTGCTGAACCAAGCAAGGAGCCCTTTGACCATGACTATGCACCCTTTTATTTGCAAGGCATATAGCACTTATTTCCGTGATGTTGATCATGTTAATGTGGTGTCCCCCCTTTGGTGGGGTGCATTGTATACTTTACCGTTGATACTTGCATCATGACTCACCCTACCATCCTTATGAGGGTTGTGCGGGTGGGAGTAGATAGGATGCTTAATAGATGCTACGCAAGTGGAATTGGGAATATTCATGGTGTCGGAAAAGAAATTATTGCAAAGACTTTTCAAAAAAACTATCGGGTGCCACTAATGCCCGAGGGAGATGATGTTGAGTTGGGTAACCACTTGAGAAATAAGTGGTGTACCGGAGCAAGTGAGGATGTGTGTTCTCAAAAGCAGATTAGATTTAAGATTTGTCGATCATCCCAACCTTACATGCACAACCACGGTACCCCTTGTGGGACGGGGATTTTTTGATTATGTTGGTGGGTAGTAGAAAAGAGCTCGCATTACTAGTGGCGGGAGTGATGTGGTCACTCTCCATATGGGGTCGTACTGGAAAGGATGATCATGCGATGTCTTCACAGGCACCTGGTACACCGTTGGTCCCTTCATGGATAGTACGATCTGGAGCAAGGCTCGTGGGATGTACATCATGAGGGTTGGGTACCAATTGAGTTGACTCTTTGTTTAGTATCACTTGGGTAAAGGCGATGTTCGGGTTCTTACCTCGGGTATGTAATATACCACGAGTCGTGGATGATACGGAAGTTCCTGGAGTCTTGTGGGTATATACTATGGATAGTCAGCTTATTTAGGACCCCTCAGAAACCATCCAGGTGGTAGGGCCTGTTTTGAGGCCAAGTCTCTAAGATCGATCTTAGAGACGAGACTCAACGTAAACCTTGCCACGGGGAGACGAGTAGACCAAACACTCGAAGACTCGCCAAAAACGTGTGTCCATGACGATGAAAACAAATGGCCAAATACGAACGAAGAACATACCTGGGCAACCTACTCAGGCAGAAGGTCTCGACAAGAGGCCTACATTGACATGCTTCCACACTCTCAAGGATGAAGACCACCTACGACTGAAGATCCCTTGCCTTAAGGAACACAAGGGCTTCCCCGACAACGAGAAGCTACAAACTAGACCCCTTGATATTCTAACGTGAGACATGTAGATGTCACTATCCAACGTGAGCAGTCCTAGGACCAGTACGCCCACACACTACTTTACCACGTATTTTGACTTTGGACTACACACGCAAGCCAGACCCTTACCATAACCATGATCATCAGACCCTTGACCGTTAGTCAAGCCTAACATATTTCAAGGACCCCGTTCACCTTGAGATGAAGTTAATGATACACCTGAAGCTATATCATCAAGCACTTCAAGGTCCAATGGAGCTATCACATCGAAAAAGAAGCCACACCCCGTGTTTTGCCTCATGACTAAGTTAACATGGCTCAAAAATTAGGGCCAATTAAAACTTTTGAGATCCTATGAATGCTTGACTTGTGTTCTATTAGCATGCTTGTTTGTTTGCTTCCTCATGCTCTATATTCATGAACTCCCTCTTACTCTCAAAACTATTTTCCTTGATCTAAACTCTTATCCAATGATCATACCATGTGTATAGGACCTAAAAATATTTTTATCAAATATTATTTTGGCCAAAAAGAATTTATTCATTTTAGCTTTTCAAAATCCCCTGAATTGAGGTTTGTACTATAAGTCTTCCAATTGGGTGGATTGTTTTGCCCCAAAGGACTTATTTGGAACCTACTATATATATAACTCCCCAAAACAACAAAATATTATTTTTGAAGACTATTTCATTATTCTATTTAAAGGCTTTTTCTTAAGGCCAAAAATGGTATTTTATTAGGAAAAAATTATTTTTATGCTTTCAAAATATTTGAGAAAATTTAGGGAAACTCAGTGGACATATATTGTCCATATACAAGGGTTTAAACACATGGTCATGTTCAAAATATTGGGCAAAACCCTTCAAAACAATATCTGCCTATTTCAAGCATTTGAAATATTTCTATAAGAAATATTCTCAAATAAATTGAGGAAAATTATAACATGTCACATATGATATGTGTGATCATCTTGCCAAGTATCATCTTAATACCAATTGATTTAGTTCACAAAGATATCCCAAAATCCTCGCTGCCCAGATCCAAATTTGAGCAACTCTACATTGTCAACTGTCCCCTATTGATCTCAAAAAATTTGGACATGTTCTAATAATCCAATAATGCATCCACACTAAGTGGTGCATCAAGGAGAACATACTAACTTGTCCAAATCCCCCCAAACCCCTTTCTTCTGATTTCAAGAATTGGAAATCTTTGCATTGTTAAGTTTCCCGATTTGGCCCAGAACTTTTTGGGCATGCTATAATCCCTAAATTATGCCACCTCATCAAGTGGTTCATCAAGGGGGTTACCTTAGCATAACTGTATCTATAGAAACCTGATTTTGTTAGTTTCTAGAGCTTACAAAGTTTCTATTTTAAACTTTGCTCAACTGAGCTCAAACTTTGTGGTCCATCTCATTTTTACCCACCATTTGGAATTGCTAGATATCGTAGTAAGTTAGGAATATTATCTTGCCCAAACACATCACAAACACCTTCTGGTGCATTATAGGGATCAATAATTGAGGCACTCGAGGTGCTCTCCTTGAGCCCAATTTTTTAAGACAGCTCCATCATACCTATCCCCCACTCTAGTAACAAACCCAGCACCAGCTCCATGATTGAGGGGGGGGGGTAAAACCCCAACATTCCTCTTTTGGACAGCATTTGCATGACTCATTTTATCTCTCCTATTATTCCATGCATGCAACTGCCCCAAGTTTGACAACAACACCTCTGGTATGCCAATGCATCATTACACGTCCAAAGATGGCATGCTCATGTGGAAAATATGAGCACACCATCTGAAACTAGATTATGACAGCAAATACCAGTTTGTACTAGAAGTGCTAGTTATACTGATTTTGCTAAGCAAAAATTTTGTGGGAATATAGTCCTTCCATTCCTATGACCACTTGACAAGGTTTTATTCAAAGTGACCTCTAGTAAAAACTCTTTTTCTAAGCCCTAAGTTTTTTGCTGCAAAATTACCCATAGTGAAAACCACACCCACATAGCTCCATTATCTCTGATACTTCACCAGAGCACTCAATCACCTATGCCTTGCATGCCAGACAACTTTTTCTGACCAGAAGCTTGCTCTTGACACGGTGTAGCATGGTGACCATGTCGTTGACATGCAGCAATGACGCTCTGTCACTTGAGCTTGTCCTGTTGCGTGCATCCAACCTTGGCAAAGCACCAAAACACGCCAGAGAATCTCTTCTTTCCTCCCACGCCTCTCACCGACATCAAGAAATCTCCAAATCCCCTCTGGCATGCGTGCTCGCCACACCAAAGAGCATTCGAGGCCACCCGAGCTTCCCCTTCGTCGCCCTCCTGCATACATTTCGCCCCCAAGCCCCTATCAGATCCATGGCACTCTCTCCCTCTCCTCAACCTCCAGCGCCTCCCACATTACCTATCGTGGCCTTCTCCTCATCCCACGGATGCCATGGCATCGCCTTGGCCTCCACTGGAATCCGTCCCCTTCGGCCTCTCCCTTCCACTAGGAGCCCCACCAAAGAACCCCCTATGTTACCATGGTCAGCTCCCGCGCTTAATGCCCTCCTCCCCGTGGCCGAGACACCACGTCCATCAACATCGTTCGCGCCCTCTGCCACGGCCGACGTCGCGCCTGCGCTTGACCTCCCTAGGGCCTAAGAACCACCCAAGCTGTTGCGGCCCACCTCCCTGAGCTCGCCGGTGACCGCAGCCTCGCTGGAGGCGGCCTGACCGCTGGAGCGGCGCTGGCACTTGCTCGGTCTCGCCTCCCCTGCACTCCCCTGTCCGGGCGGAAGGAGGGGGACGACCCTGGCAGGCGGCCCCCTCTTGGAGTGACCCACTGGTCGGGCTCGGCGTTTAAGTGGAGACGCCTCCCCGCTGACTCCGAGTTCCTTCAGAGAAGGCATACTCCACATGGTGCACTTTTGACATCACCTTCGCCCTCCTACGCAGCTAAATGGTTGGGCTAGCTCAACTCCGTGACCAGCGCCCTCGGCATGTTATAGCCCAATAGGTATATCCCCTTTTTCAGTTTTTGTTTCTTCACAGACTAGAAAATCAATAGAAACTTCATAGTAACTCCAAACTTGATGATTCAAATTCCTAAAGTGTTGGGGATATAACCCCACAATATGACCCGCCCTTGAAGACTCTGGGTCATGTTGATGGCTCGTGAGGCGGCCCAAGGGTGAGCCGTAAAGCCTACGACCCATGAAGATAGGCGGCTCATGGTGTGGGCCACAAGGTGGCCCGGACTGAGAAGACCCAGGCGTGCAAGACGCTCGAGACAGTTTGGACAAGAAGATAGAGTAATACTTGGGTAGACAATGAGACTCGGTTAGACAATTGTAAAGACCCGTGGTCCTGACCTCTTATATAAAGGCAGACCCGGGGCGACTTAGAGATCAGGTTATCGAGAACTAGGTCAAGCTTTAGCTTCCTTGTAATTGCTACAACAAGCAATACAAGCACAAGCAGGACGTAGGCTATTACCTCGACTTGAGGGGACGAACTTGGGTAAACCCGTGTCCTTCGTCCCAATCAACCCCTTTGAGTCCATCACATTAGCAATGGCCTCGAATCCAAGTCCGTTCACCCGGACATCTGCCGTGATAAATCCACGACAGTTGCCACCCACCGTGGGGCTTGCGCTTGGTGGTGTTGAGTTCTCAAAGGGCTCTCTCCCAGGGCTCGAGGGATACATGGTCGGGAGGATGAGCAAGATTTGTCGTGGCCGGTTCTACATCGACGATGCCGGCTAGGGGATTGATGCTAAGTCCGTGGAGTATGGATTCAGAGTCCCGTTCGGTGGGATCCATGTTTTCGGAAAGGCTGATGGATCTACACCCGGGCCAGACATCTACACCAACATCATCGAGCCAGCTTGGCATCTCCAATCTGCAAGTAATGTGCGGCCTGCTCATGCCAATCCGGGTTAGAAGCATGTCTTCGTAGGCTTCACGCAAGGTAGGGATCTGGAAGCTTCCGGGTCACAGGAAACCCTTGTCTATTCAGAAGATGAATCTTCAAGTGGAGAAACAGAATCAATGTACCAGCTCCGCAA
This sequence comes from Hordeum marinum, assembly GCA_022496015.1. NCBI lineage: Eukaryota > Viridiplantae > Streptophyta > Magnoliopsida > Poales > Poaceae > Hordeum > Hordeum marinum. The sequence goes on from CM039673.1 coordinate 229,926,602, forward strand.
CGGAGGCCTTGGGGTCTATGACAATGCATACTCTGAGTCGGATGGCTTTGAGTCGGATGCTTTAAAACCTCCAGTTCATGCGGCGGTGTTCATGGAAGGATCACCCCCAGCTACAGGTAGCATAGCCGTGGGAGCCGCCATTTCGGGTGATAGCCCGCCGCCGCCGGCTCAAGTTCTTGTGGAGCTGATGGACGAACTTGCGGCTCTCATGGCCACTGAAATGACACCAAATAATCAAGCAGCTCAGAATATAGAGATCGCACGGATCAAGGGCCGGATGGCAGAGGAACGACAAAGGAAGGCTGAGCTGAAGGTCCAGATGGAAGAAGAAGCATAACGTATCAAGACAGATGCTTCCCGTCTAGGGCTGGAGCAAAGGTCAGCAGCGGCAGTATATAGGAGGAGGCATCAGTCCCATCTACCAGAGCGTTATGAAGCAAGGAACCTCTTTAATACCCTCGGCACGGGGCGAGCCGCGGGCGCGCCTGAGAGCCGCCCAACGGAACGGCCAGGGACTCACCCGGACCAACCTAACCCAACTTCACCTAGGGGCCTTCCAACGCCGGCGGGTCATTATTCTAACCCGACCGAGAATATGGTAGTAGCTGCCACCCGGCTTGAGATGATCCCTATCCCGGATGAAGCACCCTTCGCGGAGGATGTGCGGAACACCATCGGGTACTTGCAGACGGCCAAGGCCCAGCAAGAGAGGTACGCTCACAGCCGGAGCCGCGTCCATTCAACCCCTCTTCCTAGCCGTAGCTTTAGCTGGCGCTACGAGTCACCAGCAGGTTCCAGCAGTAACCATCACAAAGAAATTCCAACGGGTCACCTACCATGAAGAGATACACGGGCACGTGTAGACCATGCGGGAAGCCCGCAAGAGGCGCTAGCTAGGCCGGCTTACCAAGAGCCTAGGCCTTTCGTTTCCATAGGGGCAGGAGTAATCCCCAGGACGGGAGGGCTGCCGTGTCTATCACCGGCTCTCCGGAGTGAGCGGTTGCTGAAAGACTTTAAAGGTCCCCACAACGTCCCAAATTACATCGCTGATTTACCCCCAGAGGTCTGGGTGGAAAGCTATGAGCTGGCCATGGAGATGCTGGATGTTAGTGAGGCTGTTTGTGCCACATATTTCATCATGATGCTTGAAGGCCCGGCTCGTACATGGCTAAAAGGGTTGCCACCTAATACCATCAATTCATGGGCAGAGCTCAGGGCTCGGCTCATCAAAAACTTTCAAGGGACGTGCACGCAGCCTACGACCATTGTGGATCTTGATCACTGTGTCCAACAGGAGAGCGAGTCGGCTCATCATTGGGTACGGTGGGTCTCGACAATTATTCACTCATCAGAGCAGATCACAGCGGCTCAAGCGGTGTTGATTTTAGAGAAGAATTGCCATTTTGTTCCTTTAAAACAGAAACTTGGCCGGATCAAGTGTACGTGCCAGGAAATGGGAGAGCTCATGATGGCTCTCACGAAGTACGCCGACTCGGACAGCACGAAGGAGCCGGGTTCTGATGAGGAAAAGGCTAGTCAAGGCAAGAAGGGTAACCAAGGCAAGGGCGCAGTGAACAATGGTAACCAGAGTAAACGTAAGTATCTAGAGGCCGGGTCAGAGCTGGTGGCCAACACAAACGCCCAGCAAAATCACCCCAAGGGCAACAGGAGGTTTGGGACGCCCTCGAGCAGGGATAATTTTTCCTCGAACATGGAAGACATGCTTAAGCGACCTTGTCCGAATCATAGTTTGCCTGATAGGCCGGCGAATCATACATGGGAGAGTTGTTCTTTTATGCAGAAGTTCAAGCGGTATGTCACACAACCTAACCATCGCGGGGGCGGCCCGCCAGGCGGCCCAGGACATGACGGGTCAGGAGCTAGATTTGGTTGTGGCGGGTCAGGAGCCAGTTTTGGCTCTGGCGCTTCAGCATCCGGTCATCTGGGTCAGGATAATCACGGGGGACAGCAGCCGCATTCTGGTAATAATAATCAACAACAGCAGCAACAGCGGAATCAGTCCGGCTTTTAGAGTAATCCGAAGCAGCTCAGCTCCGGGCAATACCACATCTTCACGACTAGCCTCAATAGACGGGACCAGAAGTTGCGTAAATGGGCAGTCAATGCGGTTACGCCGGCTCTTCCACAATATCTGAAGTGGTCTGAATATGACATAACATGGAGCCCTGAAGATCACCAGCCACGCGTTGATGACCCGGGGCGGCTGGCTTTGGCTGTGGCCCCCCAAGTGGGTGGATATCTGTTGAACAAGGTGCTCATGGATGGCGGCAACAGCATAAACATCCTTTATTATGACACCTTCTGGCGGATGAAGTTGCTCGACAAGGACTTACAACCTTCGTCCATGGTTTTTCATGGTGTGGTGCCGGGTAAGTCGGCACATCCGGTGGGCAGGATTTCTTTGGAAGTGGCTTTTGGTAAGGAGTACAACTACAGAGTGGAGTCCTTATGGTTTGAGGTGGTGAAGATCAAGAGCCCTTATCATGCCTTGTTTGGATGGCCGGCTTATGCTAAGTTCATGGCTCGGCCCTGCTATGTTTACTTGCAGCTAAAGATGCCCGACTTAAATGGTACCATTACCGTTCATGGTAACCGAAACACGGCTATTGCATGTGAAGAAGGGGATGCCGCTTACGCAGAGTCCAGTTGCGCTCAGGAGGAGCTTAAGTTCTATAAGGATAATGTTGATCCGGAGGATATGACCCCCCTGAAAAAGCCCACCACAGACGTTGAGCCGCCCCTCAATTTTTCAGCTGATGATACCAAGGCAGTAGATTTCAATCCGGGCGACTCATCTAAGAAGTTCATCATTGGGTCTCATATGCATCCCAAATAGGAAAGCGCGCTCATCGAATTCATCCGTGAGAATCGAGATATCTTTGCATGGAAACCTTCTGACATGCCGGGTGTACCGAGAGAATTCGTTGAGCACAACCTTAATGTGGATCCAAAGTTTAAACCGGTCAAACAGTTCCTGCGGTGGTTCAATGAGGAGAGGCGCAAGGCTATTGGGGAAGAAGTTGCCCGGCTCTTTGCTGTTGGCTTTATTGTTGAAGTTTTTCACCCGGAATGGTTGGCTAACCCAGTGCTGGTGCTCAAAAAGAATGGCACCTGGCGTATGTGTGTGGACTACACGGACCTTAACAAAGCTTGTCCGGCTAATCTTTTTGCCCTCCCTCGAATTGATCAGATCATTGATGCTACAGCCGGATGTGAAATTTTATGCTTCCTGGATGCTTACTCAGGTTATCATCAGATCAAGATGGCAGTGAAAGACCAGGAGAAGACGGCGATTATTACACCCTTTTGGGCTCAAGAGTGCCCAGGCAACTTATCAACAATGCGTGCAAAATTGCCTTCATAGTCAAATTGACCATAATGTTCATGCTTATGTAGATGACATCGTGGTCAAATCCAGAGAGAAGGAAACTCTTTTGGAGGATCTAAGGGAAACCTTTGACAATCTCCGGGTCTACAAGATGATGCTTAACCCGACCAAGTGTGTCTTTGGTGTTCCAGCAGGAAAGCTTTTGGGTTTCTTGGTCTCTGAGCGTGGCATCGAGGCTAACCCGGACAAAATCAAAGCTATTACTTCTCTAAGAGAGCCGACTTGCATTAACAACGTTCAGCGCTTAGCAGGGCGGATTGCTGCGTTGAGCTGGTTCATGAGCCATCTTGGAGAGAAAGCTATCCCTTTATATCAGATGATGAAAAAGATAGACAAGTTTGCCTGGAGCAAGGCGGCGGGTGAAGCACTTGAGGCGCTTAAGAAACAGCTCACTGAGCCACCAGTGTTAGCCGCTCCGGCTGAGAAAGAACCGTTGCTCCTTTATGTGGCGGCTAACAACAGGGCAGTCAGCGTCGTAATTGTGGTCGAGCGCAAGGAGGCTGGGAAGGAGTATCCCTTGCAAAGGCCGGTTTATTATATTAGTGAGGTCCTGATAGAATCTAAGTAGAGATATCCGCATTGGCAGAAGCTGGTATACGGGGTTTTTATGGCCAACCGCAAGTTAAAGCACTACTTTCTAGGGCACCAGGTAACTGTGGTCAGTTTTGCTCCGTTGGGAGATATTATCTAGAACAGAGTAGCCACAGGGAGGATTGCCAAATGGGCCTTAGAGCTGGGACCTCTTAATGTAAAGTATGTTCCTCGCACGGCGATCAAATCCCAAGATTTGGTGGATTTCATCAATGATTGGACAAAGTGCCAAGCTCCTGAAGAAAATCCAGATAATACATACTGGACTATACACTTTGGTGGATCCAAGCAGTTAGAGGGGTCCGGAGCAGGGGTTGTCCTGACATCCCCAAAGGGTGACAAGTTTTGTTATGTGCTCCGGCTGATGTTCCCTTGCACTAACAATGCGGCTGAGTACGAGGCTTTGCTTCATGGTCTTAGATTAGCCAAGGAGATGAATTTGAGCCGGGTCAGGTGTTTGGGCGACTCGGATCTAGTAGCTCAGCAAGTTTCTGGTACTTGGGACTCCAAAGACCCACGGATGGCGGCTTATAGGCGGGCGGTTGATATTATTGCGGGTCACTTCAAAGGGTATTAGTTAGATCACATTGATCGTTGCAAGAACAAGGTTCCTGATGCTTTATCACAGCTAGGTTCCCAACGTAAGCCGGTGCCGCCTAATGTCTTTCTGGACGTCTTATATCATCCGACTGTCAAGAAACCTTCAGAGGAGGATTTGGCTGTTCCTGACCCGGAGGCAGAATTGGTGGCGGCTCTACATGTTATCCTAGATTGGACTATTCCTTATTTGTCCTATTTAACCCGAGGCGAGTTACCAGAGGATGAAGATCTGGCTAGAAAGATCACCCGCCATTCTAAGTCCATGACGATAGTTAACGGTGAGTTGCATAAATGCAGTGTAACAAGGGTTTTTCAACGTTGTGTTTCACCAGAGGAGGGCCGACAGATCTTGAGTGAAATCCACGCTGGAGATTGTGGACACCATGCCGGCTCAAAATCTTTGGTGGCCAAGGCTTTCCAGCATGGGTTCTTCTGGTTGACGGCTCACAAAGATGCAGAGGACTTAGTCCGTAAGTGCGATGGCTGTCAGAAATTTAGCCGGCGTGCTCATGTTCCGGCTCAAGAATTGAGGATGATACCAATCACTTGGCCGTTTGCGGTCTAGGGGCTGGACATGGTAGGGCCTTTCAAGAGGTCAAAGGACAAGAAAATGCACCTCCTGGTGGTGGTTGATAAATTTACCAAGTGGGTAGAGGTAGAGCCGGTCAGCAAATGTGATGCAGCTACAGCAGTTCTGTTTATCAAAAGGCTAATCTACCGCTTTGGTTACCCGCACAACATCATCACTGATAATGGTACAAATCTATCCAAGGGGGCTATGAAGAAATTCTATGATCAAGAACATATCCGGCTTGATATTTCAGCCGTGGCACATCCACAGTCCAATGGTCAGGCGGAGCGCGCCAATCAGGAAATTCTAAGAGGGATTAAGCCGTGGCTTATGGTTCCTTTGCAGCGAACGCTCGGGTGTTGGGTCGAAGAATTACCTTCCATCTTATGGAGCATTAGAACCACCCCTAACAGGTCCACGGGTTTCACGCCCTTCTTTATGGTGTATGGCGTTGAGGCCGTCTTACCCAGCGACATCCGGCATGACTCGCCAAGGGTGGCGGCTTATGTTGAGATGGACAACGAGACGGCGCGCCGAGATGCATTGGATGCTTTGGAAGAGGCGCGAGAGTTAGCAGTAGCCTGATCGGCAATTTATTAACAAGACCTGCGCTGCTATCACAGCCGCAGGGTCAAGACCTTGACGTTCCAGGAGGGTGACTTGGTGCTCCAGCTGATTCAGGACCAGACAAATATGCATAAACTATCACCTCCATGGGAAGGAACCTTTGTGGTCAGCAGAAATCTCAACAACGGGTCATATTACCTCATCGATGTCCGAGACGACTCAGAGACGGTGGGTCAGGAGACCCGTCGGCCATGGAACATCGCGCATCTCCGGCCTTATTTCACCTAAGGGTGTAAAGATCTACCATTGTACACTATCATTGTACATACCATAGTTATATGAATAAACAAGGAAGCCTCTGCTATTTCATGCATCCTTGTATAAGAGAAGATTAAGCAATATTCCAGTTGATGCATCAACTAAGGTCAGCAAACGGCAGTAGATGCCTATTAGCCAGGCGTTATGCCACAAAATCCGGCTCAAGACAATGAGTCGCGGTGAGGGCGGCTTCTCGCCTTCGGGTGCAGCTTCTAACGCCTATCCGCCAGCGCTTTGCATCGTATTGCTTAACGGTGGTAGACACCTATTAAGCTGGCATTTTGCCCCACACAAAAAACCGACTAAGGTAATTAGTCGTGGCGAGGGCAGCTTCTCGCCTTCGGGTGCACCTTCTAACGCCTAACCGCTGGCGGGTCATGCCGTAATTGCTCAGGGGGGCTTCTTACCGACGGGTATTGCTTCTAACACCCTATCAGCCGGCTTTATGCCATCTCCGGCTAACCAGTTTAGCCGCGGTTATGAGAGGTTTTTTACCGACGGGTAGCTAACGTCTCATGACCCGTGAACGGCGGATTTCTGCCTCCGGGTAAAGCTTCTAATGCCTATTAGCCGGCCTAAGGCCAAGTAAAAACAGCTAAGGTAACTTAGCTGCGGTGAACAACGGCTTCTTACCTTCGGGTATAGCTTCTGACGCCTATTAACTGTTCTCATAAAAACCGGCTAAAGAAAAATTAGCCGCGGCGAGGGCGGCTTCTTACCTTCGGGTATAGCTTCTAATGCTTATCCGTCGGCGTTTACGCCATATTGTTACATCCGGGTGTATCTTCTAAATGCCTTATTGGCCAGGCTTTATTCCATTTCCGGCTAACCAGATTGGTCGTAATTATCAAAGAGGGAGTCACCACCTCCGGGTGTGGCTTACCTAATCTTGGTTGCAGGTATGTTATATGATGACAAGGCAAGTGTACATAACTCAAAGCATACAAAGACAAATGACAGACCAAAAGTCGGATCATCTTATAAGAACATCATGAAAAATTCCAGACAAGTTTTCATCTAACTATTACACTCCCATAGGAGATCAAAATTTCAGACAAAGTTTTTCAGCCGTCACACGGCGGGTTAAGCTGATACAAGATCTTAAAGCAGAAGCTAGTTAGCTGACGGGTCATCCTGTGCCGGCTCTTTTGGGGCCTTGATCTGGAGGTTGTCCAAATCCCAATTGCAGTTCGTTAGAGCCGCAAAAGAGCCCTCAAAAAAGGGTGGCGGGTCAAGATCTGGAGCAAAGAGGTCCTTACTCCGAGCAGGCGTCAAATCTTTGCACTCGTACAAAGGACCCCGGACCCTCTTCTGCTCCGAGTCGTAAGCTGCTTGATAAGTTGACAGATCAACCTCCTCCGCCAAGACAGAAGCTAACACCCAGGACTCCTTCATGCACCGGCTGTAGTCGGCGTTAGTAAACTCCGAGCCGTCATCTTTTCTGTAAGGGAAGCCCTCCATCATCTCGACGGCTGTTAGGCCCGGCGCAAAGGCCAAAGCCCGGCTGATGCCCACAATGGCCCCTTGGCGGGCGGCTGATTTCTTGAGTTCGGCGATCTGTTTCGGCATGGTGGACAAGAGCTCTAAGACACCCCTGAGAGTCGCCAGAATTTTATCCTTATATTGTACGGCCCTTATAGTATAGATTGCACCACAGTATAAATGCTCAGTTAAGGTATAGATGGCCTTCAACGGCAGCAGGCTATCAGAAGCCAACTGCCGGCTCCTAGGACCTATACAAACCGCACAACTCAGATGAGTCGCCAGTCTAAGTAAAGATGAAACCATTCGAAACACAAAGTTATCAGAAGCTTACCAAAGAGGGCGGCTGACATTTTGCTTATGTGGCGCTTCAAGCCTTGGAGTTCATCCGCCACAGCTATCAGCCGCTGGTCGGCGTCATCCGCCCGTTGGGTCAAGGCAGTCTTCTCAGATTTAGCTGACTCCTTAAGAACAACGAACTCAGCTTTGATTGTGGCCAACTCCTCAGAGAGAAGCCGACACTTTGCATCGGCAATGCTGCGGGCCTCTTGTTGAGATGCCAAGTTGTTCTTCAGGTCCATCAACTGCGATCCGGCTTTGCTTAAAGCTTCCTATGACACATCAAAATACAGGATAAGTCACTAGAATGGAAGTCATCAATTGATGAAGGTTAAAGACAAAATTATGCAAGTTTCAAGCAGATTGCAAGCAATATGTTTGACACTTGCGGGCTAATGTATATTTAATCTTCGAGCATACAACACAGTTCCGGCTCATCTTCATCAAAGTTAATCCGGAACTTGGGGGCTATGATATGGCTCTTCAAATTTCCTTATAATAAAAGCTCCGACTCAACGTTATCAAGTTTGAGTAGGTCCTTGGGGGCTACGATTGGCTGTTCACGCTATCTACAGTGAAGATCCGACTCAACTCTAGCAAATTGAGCCAGCCCTTGGGGACAAAGGATTTGGATTTTCTACAGAGGATCAGGAAAGACCCGGTTCACCTCTTAACTAGATTGAACTGGCCCTTGGGGGCTAAGTAAGGTTATAGCAGCAAGAGGAATACCTCATATTTTGTTTTCATCAAAGTTACCAGCCGAAGCTCCAGATCCCAGCGGGTGGTAAGCCAGTTCGTATACCCGGCGTGGAGTTCTTCGGTCGTCATCTTCTCAAAGGAAGAGTCGAAATCCAGCTTCTTGCAGGCCTTGGCAGACTCTTTATGCCTGGTCAGCACATGAGCCAGAGGGGACTGGGGAGCAGAGCCGGTGATCACAACCTCCGGAGCTGTGGTGGCCTTGGCAGGACTTGGTGGTTTTTAAGGACCCCTTAGAGGGCTCTCCAGGATGATATGTTCAGCAGGTGGCTCAGTGGAGGCAATTGACGGATCTACATCTGGTTGTGGCTCCTCCGGTCGTTCTTGCTCCGGCTCTTGAGCAGCAGGACTGGGGGAGGGCTTGTTGGTCTTCCGATGCCTGGCTTGAGCACTGCAAGATAGAAAAGTGAGAATCCAAAGGATATTACTACCCTACAAAGAACTCTTTGTTATAGTAGAAAAACACTTACAGCGGGTTGATCTTCGGAGGCGGCAGAGCGGTCGCCAAAGAGTCACCGGAAGAGGGCGACTTCTGAGATGAAATTCAAGAAGGATGAGGCGGCACTAAGGTTACAACGAGAAATGAATCAAATAGGAACACATACCTCCGCAGGGCGTTTCTTCGGAGCCGGCGAGTTCGGCAAGCCAGACATAAGCTCAGTAGAGCCGACGCTCCGGGTCTGGCAACGTTCAGCCTGTTGTTGCTTTTTCAAAAGAAAATCGGGAGCCAGGTAAGCGAGAGGATGAGAAATAGGAACTTTGGGGACAAAATATTCTGAGGCGGAAGGAACATAGTTTACCTCAGGGGCATTGGCATGGCTGGTCTCCACTTCATCCTTTGAGTAAAAAACAAGCACTGGTAAAACAGGCAGACAAAGAATCAAGCAAACTAAAATTTTACCTCTGAGTTGGATGACTATGGCGGGTCAAACCACTCCTCTCGCGAGGCATCTTTCTTTGGCTTCTTGGGTGGGGCCTTCTTCCTGAGCTTCTTCGGAGGAGGGACGTACTCCTTCTTCCAGAAATCAGAGTCGGCCTGCGGAAATAACCCGGAGAAGAATAATAGATCATCAAGGTACAAGCACCATCGAAGAGATGGCTGGGAAGAAATTGACTTACATCTGGAGCCGGATTGTTGATGCTAAAAGGCGCCAAGCCAATGGCGCTGCATGAGCGGGACGCTTCATGAACAAGGCTCCGGATGACATTGGTGATGTCATCCTCGGTCAGGTTTGATTGACTGAGGCACAAGGAGTTGTCATACTTGCCTTCATATTCACACATCAGCCGGCTTCTATGGCTTAACGGCATGATCCGCCATGAAATCCAGCAGCGAATCAAATGCAGTTTGGTCAAACCGTTGGCCATGAGTGCCTTGATCTTGGTATGAGCCGGCTCATACCTGGCACGCTCTGAAATTGTGAGCCGGCCAGGAAGCTCTGAATCTGTCCTGAGCCGGGAGGGACGATAACCCGGCAATGGGCGCTCATCTTCAGGAGAGGTGTCCTTGTAGTAGAACCAAGCCTTGTTCCAATCTTTTGGATGACTTGGCATCTGCGCAGCCGGAAAGAAGATGTCTCTGTGTCGTTGAATGGAAATACCGCCAAGTTCTAGACTCGGACCGCCTTTCATTTCGGTTTGGTGGTTGGCATAGAAGAACTCTCGAAACAAACCCACAGACGGCTTGATTTGCAGGTAGACTTCGTAGAGCACTTGGAAATTGCATATGTTTGAAACGGAGTTGGGGGCCAAGTCTTGAGGGTGAATCTTGTACAAATGGAGAACGTCACGGAAGGATTTAGAGCCGGGCGGCACGAACCCTCGCTCGATGTGGTCAGATAAAACTACTACCTCTCCTTTTTGGGGAGAGGGCCAAGTCTCATCACCTAGAACTCGCCAGTGAAGGACCTCCTAGGAAGGAAGAGTGCCCGCGTCAACAAAATCCGTTAAGTACTCTTCTGTGACACAAGATCTGACCCAGTTACATGAGTTGGAAGCGCGGGACATGGCGGCGGCTTAGTGACTGTGCAAAATTAAAAATGTGGCGAGTTAAGAGCAAGCAATATCTGTGACGGCTTACAATTTTAAGGGCTCTACAAATACTACGTCATAGTCTGGCTCATGAGAGCCGGAGAGGTCTGGCGGATCAACAAAGAAAGGAGGAGCGAAAATCGGCTAAGTCCTAAAAAACAGGTTTCACAAACTACCGTTGCAATATGGATCTACAAAAATAGGAAAATAGGTTCTTATTTCTAGACCTAGCAAAGAATAGGCGGAACAGAGAAGAATGAAACAGAGCCGCGACAGTCCATGCATTGCGCACGGCTGCCTTGTACGCGGTGGCACGGCGGGGACACGCGCTAAAGACGTCGATGGCGTCAGAATATCCTAACGGTGGCGATGAAGGAGCCCGAGCGGCGGCGGTGGAGCTTCCCGCGAACCCTACTATGGTGGCGATGGACCTAAGGGGAGGTTGGACTTACCGATGATGGAGCCACGGATGCGGAAGAGACACTGGTACGACTCAGGTTGATGCAGCGGCCTGGTTGACGATGATGGGAAGACAGTGCCAGAGCAGGGAGCGCTAGAGCAGAGACGATGAAGATAAGAAGACGAAGGGAGAGCAGGAGAAGGAAAGCTTCCCCCCGCAATAGGTCTTATTTAAAAAGAAGACGAGGCAGGCGCGAAAATCTAGGCGACGGAAACCAATTGACCGAGGCGGACGCCTCGATTTTTGGGCTGACCATTTAATAAAAGATTCGGTGATACATCAGCAGATCTCGTGACGTCACGCCGGGTCATCACCGGGCGACTTGCCAAAGAGCAGAATATAAGGATGAAGTGAGCAAGCTCAATTCAACATGGGGCCTAATGTTGGGGATATAACCCCGCAGTATGACCCGCCCTTGAAGGCTCCGGGTCATGTTGATGGCTCGTGAGCCAGCCCAAGGGTGAGCCGTAAAGCCTACGGCCCATGAAGATAGGCGGCTCATCGTGTGGACCACAAGGTGGCCCGGACTGAGAAGACCCGGGCATGCAAGCCGCTCGGGACAGTTTGGACAAGAAGATAGAGTAAGACTCGGATAGACAATGAGACTCGGTTAGACAATTGTAAAGACCCGTGGTCCTGACCTCTTATATAAAGGCAGACCCAGGGTGACATAGAGATCAGGTTACCGAGAACTAGGTCAAGGTTTAGCTCCCTTGTAATCGATACAACAAGCAATACAAGCACAAGCAGGACGTAGGCTATTACCTCGACTTGAGGGGCCGAACATGGGTAAACCCGTGTCCTTCGTCCCAATCAACCCCTTTGAGTCCATCACATTAGCAATGGCCTCGAATCCAAGTCCATTCACCCGGACATCTGCCATGATAAATCCAAGACATAAAGGATTATAAAATCATATCCTATCCAAATATGTGCATTTCACATTTTTCCTGCAAACTTTTATGTCGAATTCAAATTCAAATTTGAATTTGAACTATGGGAGGCCCCCATTGCAAATTTCCTAGGGCATTCAAATCAACTCCAAATGGAGTGATTCAAATTCCCACGGGCTCTAAATATCATGACCTAATTTTCTAGCCATGTTGAACATTTTACCATGCATCTATTATTTTGGACCAAATAAATTAGCTCCCTTTTTCCATTATTCCATTTTAGGAAAATCATAGGAAATTAATCCCACCACCAAATCCAGTGAAACCAATTCCTAAACATTTCTAAAATCATGCCCTATTTGTTGGGACCATCCACTCCTTGTTACAAAAATATTTTCTGTGGACATCTAGTAGGATCATCATGTCCTTCGTTTCCACCTTTCAAACCTCCCCCTTGACCCACATCCAAGAAAACCTCCTTGGTTATTTTTCTCATGACCAGAGGTGTATGACAAAATACATTCCCTATTTATAGAGCACTTTTATTTTCTATTAGATGTGTTGCTTATTATGGTTGTTTCTAGTGATAGTTGACTAAGTAGATGAAGTGCTCGGAGTTGGACGAGAAGCATGTGAAGACCTCGAAGACTTTGCTGAACCAGGCAGGAAGCCCTTTGACCATGACTATGCACCGTTTTATTTGCATGGCATATAGCACTTATTTCCGTGATGTTGATCATGTTGATGTGGTGTCCCCCCTTCGATGGGATGCCTCTAATACTTTATCGTTGATACTTGCATCGTGCATGACCCTATCATCCTTATAAGGGTTGTGCGGGTGGGAGTAGATAGCATGCTTAATAGATGTTATGCAAGTGGGACCGGAAATATGCATGGTGTGAGAAAAGAAATGATTTCAAATATTTTTCGAAAACCCCATCGGGTGCCACTAATGCCTGAGGGAGATGATGTTGAGTTGGGTAACCACTTGAGAAAGAAGTGGTGTACCAAAGCAACTGAGGATGTGTGTTCTAGAAAACGGATTAGATTTAAGACTTGTCGACCATCCCAACCTTACATGCACAACCATGATACCCCTTATGGGATGGACCTTTGTTGATTACCTCGGTGGGTACTAGCTAAGAGCATGCATTACTAGTGGCGGGAGTGACGTGCTCACTGTCGATACGGGGTCTTATCGGAAAGGACGATCATGTGTTGTCTTCATAGGCACCAGGCACACCGCTTGTCCCTTCCCGAATGGTATGATATGGAGTGAGGCTCGTGGGATGTACATCATGAGGGCTGGGTACCAATCGAGTTGACTCTTTGTTTATTATCGCTAGGGGAAAGGCAATGTTTGTGTGCTTAAGTCGAGTATGTAATATACCGAGAGTCATGGATGACACGGAAGTTCCCCGAGTCTTGTGGATAAGGTGTGCAACCTCTGGAGAGTGTAAAACTACTCGAATAGTTGTGTCCACGGTGAAGGACAGTTCAGTGGTGCTGCTTAAACTACGTCGAGATGCTTTCACAAAATTTAGTGTGTGTGTGTGTGTGTGACAAAGAGACACTTGAGCTAAGTCGGAAGACATGATGAAATGTTTGAACATGTGATGTTCACACCCTTCTTATGTTGATATCTATAACCTGTTCAGATAGATATCTGCAACCTACGGATGCATGCTTTTACAAGTTGATTGAATATGTCATTGCACTCGAACTAGCTTTCTGCAAAATTACCTATTAGTGCCATATCATGCTCTGTTGTACCGTGTTCCAAACATGGGTTGCCTATGATTACATTCAAAGTACTCATTGGCTTGCCACTGGTTATTTTATTGGCCATGCATGAAAGATCAGGTCATGATGAAGATTATCTTGGCTTCCCATTCAGAATACCTGTAGGGTTGAGGCAGATGGCATGGGTTCATGCTATCGTTGAAGATTTTTGCTGCAAGTTTATGAAGACTTGTCCATAAAGGCCATATTTGAGTAAAACAGTATGTAATGAATTTAAGACTCTTGTTATTCGGTTTCTGTGTGATTAGTGAGCATTGATCTCTAGGATCAATGTTCACGTACATTCGGTGATCACGACTTATGAGTCGGGGTGCCCACAGAGCTCGTATCAGAGCCATCCTGACTATAGTAAACCCTTAGTTATCATGGACCTTAGTTAGGACAAAACTATTTTTCTATACCCTTCAAAATTACAAACAAAACCACTATAATTCTCACCTCTCCTAAAACTTCAAAGGAATCCTGCTGCTCCTTAGTGTAGAATCTATAATCTACAATTGTCTGCCTTCTCTGAGAATAAGGATCTATGACTCTCCACTCTCTTAGCCCTGAATCCTTCCTCTTCTTCATATCCTCAACAAGTGGATAGTTGTCATTGTGTTGTGGGAGGTCAGGTCTAAGATTCCTCGGGACAAACATATCCTCATCTTCAGCAGCAGCTCTGGACGAGGATCCCTTGTTCTCTCTGCAACTGAAACATCTTTAGTAGTCCTCTTAGACTTAGGAGTTGTGGACTTCTTGGGAGGAGGAGCTGCCTTGCCTTTGGGAGGGGCCTGAGAAGTCACGGCATCACCAAGCAGCTTCTTCTTCTTCTTAGAAGGAGCCGGAGCAACTGGCTCTTCAACTCTCCCTACATCTGTTGGATCTTTATACATGGAAGTTGGTTTTCCAACAACATGTACTATCTTCTTCCTACTTCTGTTCTTCTCAACAAGCTTCTTGGGCATAGAGCTTCTGGCTGTCTCTGTTTGTATGGAAGCCCTGGCACTCTTTGGTGGTTTTATAGCCTCTAAGCTGGCATACTCCTTCCTCATAGGCCTTTTGGAAGTGGTGGCTTTAGTTGCGGACTTCTTAGCAGCCTTGTCTGCTTTGTCCTACTTTGGCTTGGCAGGGACCTCATCTGGCACAAAGTTAGAGCCCTCTTCATCTGAAATCAACTTCCTCCGGGCTCAAGTTGCAGACTTGAGCAAGTCAGGTGAGCTAGGCTTGTCATCATAGAAATATGAGCTACCCTCGGGACTAGTGCCTGAACTCATCTCAACATCTCTCTCTCTCTCTGAAGTCATTCTGGCTGTCCACTGAATGTGACATGATGGCCCTGTGAATAGTGTATAGAAGAGCTGTGGGGTTGAGTCATCACAAAACACAGACATCTTCAAATTTGAATAGAGAAATTCTTAGTTTTAACTTTCTGCAAAATGGATTTCGGTTCCATCGAGTCAAAAAAATTGGCTTCACCGAGACAGATAATCTTTTTCACGGAAACTTGGCAGCCACTTCAGAGCCACCAAAAATGACCACTCGGTTTCATCGAGACCATTCTCAAGAACCCTAGAACCAAATTGGTAGAACCGATTTTTGTGACTCGGTGTCACCAAGATGCATTTTGCGTATGACTAAATCTAAAATTTTCTCGATCGCTAATCTAATGAATCTTTTCGTGGATTAGGAAGATTGCACAATGTGGTTTGTCAATGGAAGAAAACCTAATGCGCAAGAATCAAATAAAGGAGGACACAAGGGGCCGGATTCATACCCTGTCTTGGTGATGAATCCCCTATGGCGGCGACGGTGGCATAGATTCCGTTGATGGGGCCGATTCCCAATGGCGGAGGTGCATGGGGAAGCAAGGGCGGCGACCAAGGGGTCTAGAGAGGCAGTTCGGAGTTTGGAGGAAAAGACTTTGAAGATTCAATATCAAAATTAGGGTCTGTCTCCTAACTGTCGGTGAAACCGATTCAAATGTTTTAGTGTCACCAAGTTGCCTGGCTGCTAGGTGGCAGAGAGACTTAGTGAGGCCAACAATTTCCGATCGGTTGAGCCGAGGTCAAAAAACCTAGATCAACTTAGTGAATTGGTCGAAACATGATTGTGGAGTTGGTTACACCGAGATTCACAAAGAGGTTTTGGAATGCAGCTCTTGTCGACACGGTACTCCGAGTGCTCCTCACACAGAGGGATCGAGAAGTGCTTGTTCAAGTCTTGTGATGTAGCATGAATAGAACTTGAGACGAGAAAGCATAGATAGCTAGAGAGGGGTCCTAGGCATTCTTGTACATCCAATTGGCAAAAGAAAAATCAAAAGCCAAATAGCTACAATTGGATATCCTCAAATGAGTAAAGATATGCTTACCAACATGCTCACACAATAAGATATCAAATGAAATTATGGAAAATATTCACAAACATTCTAGCATATATCAAGCATGTTGGCGATGACGTAGTCATCTATATATGAGTATATTGACTTAGGAGACAAGTAAGAATACTTGATCATAGGTCATACTCATCGTTTAAGCATAATTGGGTGACAACTTTTACATAAAGCTTGTTAATGTTGTCATATTCTAAGAGATACTTCCACTCAAGTCTTAGAGTAAAGCACCCCATTGATGTGACATCCCCCCTAAGAGGGATAAACTAACCTTGGTTTTTGTCATATAAGACTTCATGTAGGTGATGTAGTAGTCGATGCTCATAGTTGATGAAGATCATCTTGAGTTGGGAGAAATCCTTCTTGTTTCTTACACTTCCCACCTACATGGGTTAGTCCCACACCAAGAGACAAATACAAGGATATCTATGGACATGGAGTTCAAAGCATACATGATGATGTCCATGTATTCATTAATTACCTTGTCCCTTACTTACCTATGAGTGAATGTGTGACTCCTTGAACTATTGCATAATGTTGATGTTTATTGCAACTAGTTCTTGCCAATAATGAATATGAGTGAATTTCATCGGCAAAGTCACCCCTCAAGAACTACTCTAGTTCTTCTTCTTGGGGACCCGCATCAAGTTGATGGGAGTCCTTGGTGTTGAAGTGGCCCTTGTAGAAGTTGAGCTTGTAGTAGCCTTGGGAACCCGCTTGACCAAATCTTGGGATTCATCTTCATATGACTCAGTTTCCTCTTGAATTTTGTCCTTGCCCTTGAGCTTGTCATCTTGTGGTGGAAGGTCATCTTGAGATTTTGGTCCCTCGGGAAGAGTGTGTTCATACTTATCCCTTTGTGCAAAAAACTTGGGCTTGGGGTACAAACCTTCTTCCCATTCAACTCCATTAGTTTTGAAGTAGCCAATGGCATGGTCCTTCCGGTATCCTCCATGCTTGCATACAATTTCCTCAAATTGCTTACACCCAACAAGACTTTTGTAGAAACCTTTGTCTATAATCCCTTTCAGTAGTTCATTTTCTTGCTAAAGTGTAACTTGGCTAAGAGAATCGTTAGTGGGATCAATAGAACTACTAGAAGCAATATCATTGGATTTATCATTTTTATTGATACTAGTTGAAGAACCTTTCTTGCCTTTGTTACTAGTTTGCTTAGCCTTAACTTGTGGAAGGAACGTAGACAAGAGATGTCGTTTTTCTAGATAAGAGTAAGTCTTCTTTCGAAAATTGTCATTGATAGCTTTAAGTAATTCATGCTCTTGCTCCAAATTGAGCTTCTCAAAGGGGAGCTTCTCATGTGTCCTTACAAGCTCTCTATGATCTTCTAGAGTAGACTCGTGGACTAACTTCAGAGTGTTTAGTTCTTAATTTAGTCGCTCTATTTACAACTTATCATCATCACATGACTTATCTTGACTAAATTGATTATAGTCGGAGCCAGAGTGATAGCTTGTCTCAGAGTGGTTGTCGGAATCGGATCCAGAAACCCATTCACGAACATGAGCTTGATGCCTTCTTATTGAGTCTCTTGGTGTACTTGTTCTTCTTCTCTAAATCCCTACTTCTCCTTGAGGGTCTTCGTTCATAATGATCATCTCTACTCCTTCTCTCTCCTTGAGGTGAATCATCTCTTGAGATCTTTCTTCTAGGTGACTCTTCCCTTATTTTGTGTGGGGGGGCATGCACGAAATTGGAGTAGTGTCCGGGCCTTCCACAATTGTAACAATTCCAGTCACGACTAGATGAATGCTTCTCTTCATATCTTGAATTGGAGTTCCTAATATTTGCCTCTACTCTTGTAGAACCTGTTCAATTTCTTGACCATGAGTCTTATCTCTTCATTTTTCACAAGGTTGTCACTTGAGGTAGTGGGAGCATCACTTTTGACTTTGTCAGCACCGCTAGATTTCTGGTGAAGCTCTTCCTTGTCTTTGGGTGACATCTCATGGGCAACAATCCTTCCAATCACTTCTGTAGGCTTGAGATGTTTGTAGTTTGGCATCATTTGGATTAAGGTGCACACGGTTTCATACTTTCCATCCAAAGCTCTAAGTATCTTCTTTATGATGAATTTGTCGGTGATTGTTGGCATTCTGGGATCGGGGGTACCCTAAACTGCCAGCATGCGGCCCTACGCGTGGCCCACTTCAACGACCCAGTACGTCCCAGCGACAGGTCCCCCCAAGTCAAGTCCCCCGTGAGGTGAATAACACCAAGGCCCCCAGAGGAGCGCCCCCCCAACTGCATCCCAAGGAGCGGAGTTTCCTATGCAGGTACCTTGCCTCATGAGGCTAGGATGACGTGAGCCATTACAATCAAGGCGAGGCGGGCGCCAAAGGACGGAGAGAGGACAATTTCCACTTCGGTGCTAAGGGAGCAAGGGCAGGCGCAGATTCCCGAGGTAGGCCCCCGAAGCATTCGATTCTAGTTTAACATGGCCAAGACCACGAGCTCGGCAGGACGGATGTCATTGCTGAGCCCACCTCCGCGTCACGCCCCGAAGCTTTGCAGGCGAAGACCACCTTTAGTCGGGATAAGATGTACCTCTTGTCCCCTTTCGAATTTGGCTGTTGTGAGATTCCTTCCCACCAGTGCGATAGGGGAAGAGGACCAAGGTCGGTATAAATAGGGACTAGCCACCAACGTAGAAGGGAGAGACCAATTCATCCTCACCACAAAGCCCTCGCGAGGTCGCTCAACCACTGTATTAGTTCAACCCCATCCACCTCGTGGGGCCAATCCACCAAAATCAGGAGTATGGTTTTACACCGCAAGGTGGCCCGAACATGGGTAAATCTCTATGTTCATATTCTTGCTCGCTTGCACGCACTCGACAAGGCTTGGCCATGGGATAACGAGCTCGAGACTGGAGCTGGTTGAGATCTTCGCACACGCCCCGGAGTTCGAACCTTCTTGGGTTTGTGGAGCCCTGATTCTGACACTTGGCATGCCAGGTAGGCGTGTGTCATGATCTTCCTCAAGTTTTGCTTCGTCTCTGCTTCGTCGCTCCCACGGCGGACAACCGCCGAGTATGCACCGAGCACCGGGCTATTCGCATCGCCCAAACGGCGCCCGCGGGTTGCGGCGCCCTGCTCTGCTTTGCCTCCCTTGCAACTAATGTTGCCACTGACCCAGCTGCTCACGAGGAGCATGACTCATTGTTGCCACCCTCCGCGCGGCGCGATGGCCGCACCGCTACTTTGTCCCTCACTCCCGCCATGGTCTCGTCCTCCCACACTCATTGTGGCCCGGCGAATGTTGCGTTACCGCCCCGCCAACGACCGCTATGATGAATGGCTTGGTCGCATCGCCGAGTTCGTCAACACAGCCGACAAGGCCTCGACGCCCTCCCACTCTCTCCATCGCCCGCCCACCCAGGCGGGCAACGTGGCTCACGGCGCGCCTCCTCCTCCTTCTCTGCACGGCGCTGACCTCGGGCCTAGATGCTAAGAGTGCCCGCGCGACCCACCGTGTGGGCCACTGGCACACGCACAGGACAAAGTAAGCTGCTAGGTGGTGCCGTGTCTAGAAGGTGACGCATGTGCGCTCCCTGCACCACCATACCAGCATCAAGACCAGGCTCCGCCAAAGGCAGCAGTGTATGGACGCCAAGATCGAGCTCCCCTCGCATGTGCTATGCCTATGAGTGCAGCCGGTTGCCCGCCTTCACCCCGAAACTGCACCGTGTCGTCTGGCCCGGCAAGTTCAAGATGGGCCTGCCTCCATGCTACGACGATGCCCCCGACCTCACGAAGTTCCTCCATTTCTACTCATCAAGCATTGAAGAGACAAGCGGTGACGAGAAGGTCATGGCGAACTAGTTCCCCATGGCTCTAAAGGATTGCATATGCTCCTGGCTCCTCAAACTCCAAAAGGAATCAATCTCCTCCTGGGATGAGCTTAGCGAGCGCTTCATCGCCAACTTCTAGGGCACTCGTGATTGTGCCCCGATAATGAACGGCCTGCGACGCGTGAAGCAACGATTGGGAGAAACCTTGCACAAGTACATATAGTGCTTCATGAACGTCCGCCTCAAGATCCCGAGGGCGTCGGAAGAGGCCATCATCTCGGTGTTCACCAATGGCATCAGGGACCTCAGGATGAGAGAGGAGCTCCCCATCCATGACGGTCTATGCTCAGCCATGGAAATGTTCAACCTGGCAAACAAGTGCGCAAGGGCAGAAGAGGGCCTCGTCTCCCCCCTCGAGCTTCCATAGACAGACCTCGAAGACAAGAAGTCCAAGGCTAAGGAGGCAAAGCGCAAGGGTCCCGCTATGCTGGCAGTGGAGCCCGAGGTGAAGCGCAGTTATGGCCATGAAGAGCCCCCCAGGAGCAACCGCCCGTACTATGTCTTCCACAACACTCACAGCCACAACACCAACGACTACCAGGAGCTCGGGGCGCTCCACGATGGCCACCTCGGCCGCCGCCTCGAGCGTGGCGACCGTGGGTAGGGCCGTTGAGGGGGTTGTGGCAGAGGCCACTGGGACAACTGTGAACCACGTCAGGACTAGCGCGACCAGCCTCGCAGGGACCGCTGGCGTGACCAGCCTCGCGACGGACCCTGGCGTGATCAACCTCATGAGGCCCGTCCCCAGGGCAATGCTAGCCTCCCTCGGCTGCCTCCATCGCCAAGGAGAAACGACGACAACCAGTAGGATGATGGGTCTAGGGGCTTCTAGGAACCCCATGCAATCGCCTACATCCTGGGCAGTGCTCAAGCCCCTACCTAGAACCGAGTCTTCAAGCAGTTCTCTTGTGAGGTGAACGCGTCCCTCCCGAAGCTCGAGGCCACGCGTCCCCTCAGGTGGTCCCAGTACGCCATTACCTTCGACTCCAAGGATCACATCAAGTGCTTGGCTGCCGGAGGCACGCTCCCCATGCTCTGCACTCTACCATCAGCAACGTCCTCATCACCAAGCCCCTCATCGACGGTGGCACTGGGCTCAATGTCCTCTCTGTCGAGGCGCTCGAGACGCTTCAGGTGCCCTATTACCATCTCATGCCAACCAAGACCTTCTCAGGAGTGACCGATGGCTCCACCATTCCCCTGGGGAAGGTGCGCCTCCCAGTCACCTTCGGAAAGTGTGACAACTATCACACCGAGCTCATCGATTTTGACGTCACCCACATCGGCCTCCCGTACAACGCCATCCTCGGGTATCCTGCCCTCACCAAATTCAAGGTAGCAACCCACCATGCCTACAATGTCCTCAAGATGCCAGGGTGTAACGACATCATCATGGTCACCTACGATGACAAGGATGTAGTCTTCTCCCTCGAACGCGCCTAGCAGGCCTCGACGGCCGAAAACTCCGACGACAAGTGCGGCATCCTGCCTCCCGAGGACAATCCCAAGAAGAAGAAGTAGATCCTCCCCAAGAGCCATCACGGGATAGAGATTCCCACGGGCGGCATTTCAGGCCCCGTGACCACTGTTGGGGCGACTCTCCCTCCCGCATAGGAAGGCATGCCCGGCGCCTCCCTCGGTGCAGGCTTAGGCGCTTCCACCTGGAGAGCTTCTAACCTAACCAGTGCGACGAGGGAGGTGCTCGAGCACCACTCGGAGGCATACTTCGCCGCTTGCCCCCACAAGCAAGGAGAACGGCGCGAGGCGCCAGGAGCACGAGAGTTCATCACCAATGTGATCGAGGAGCTTCAGAAGGAGCAGGCCATGCATGGCGAGCGTCGCCCCGCACCAGCAGGTGCAGCTGCTTCCCTCGACATGGGCGGCGGGGTGCGCATTTGCATCGACATCCCAGGCCTTAACAGGGCCGCATCACAGGGCCTCTTCTGGTGGCTACCCCTGCAGCAACGTATGCGTGCCTTCTGGCCTCGTGAACGTGGGCACTGTGTATCACCTCCTCGCGCAAACCGTGCATACGTCTCAGGAGGCCCGATGCCGCACGATCCTTTAGGAGGTCCCGGGCCCTCGCGAGCCCCCTGGGCCTCACACGCCCCTTGAGCCTCCAGAGCCCTTAGGCTATTGAGGATCATGCTTCAACAAATACCCCCGACGCTTCAGTAGCAATATTGCCAGGTGACTTTTGGTCCGTTTAATTGAGGGCGCCCCTCGGGTTGCATCATCCTGAATTTGTTAGGTCCCACCTTGCAGTTGTATCGCTTTGCGCATGTATCAGAACTGTTTCTGCACCTGACAAATTTTCTAATTATTTCAACCTCCATGCCCGGTGCTTCGTCACCATCAATGTCGCTGCACCCTAAAAAACCCGCCCTCGACCGCCTTATGATTAAGGGATGGCACGGCATTTGTGCGCAGGTCCGTCCCTGCAGCGCTGATTAATCCAAGAGACCGAGCTCTGTCCCATGGGTTCGTCCCGTGCACGTCACCTCCTGGGGTACTTGGTGCTTTGACCTCGCGTGAGCTAATAGGGAGTGGGTGAGTCAGGGCACGTGGCCTGGTTCGTGTAACCGTTGTTCGGCGCTTCGCCTTCATGGGAGACGCGTGCCGGGTGTCTTTCCTCTGGTTTGTCACATGAGAAGACTGGGCACGGCGTCTGTGCTCGGGTCCGTCCCTGAAGCGTGGATAAACCCAACGACTAAGCTCTATCTGGCAGGCCAGACCAATTGATGTCACCTCCTAGGGTCCTTGATTTTGGCCTTCTCATGCGATGGCCTCCGTAGATTCATTCGGTGTAGGTTACCCATATCACACAGGTTTTCTAAGCGTGCCCCACGCCAAAGAATGCAGGCGCAACCCACCTTGACGTAGGGCCTCGTGAATTTCGCGTTGGCTCATGGGTGCCCAGATACACCTCCTCTAGTTCTATTGTTCCAGTCATGCATACGAACGACATTGGGTTGTACACTATAACACCTCGTTACGCCTGGCGGGATCTAGACTGGCCCCACAGACCAACACTAGTTTTTCCTACGCACTTTGTCCTCACTCGTGCGCACCCGGGACCAACTTCCCGATCGGTCACCCATCCTAGAATCGCTCCAAGCCAAGCACACTTAACTTTGGACTTCTTTTCGAGTGGGCTTCCGGAAAAGAAGGAATTCCTTGTTGATATGAGTAGTCAATCATTCCTATTAAGTCAGGCTCTCACATACACCCCCACTCAAAGGAACCGACGTCCTCGTCGGCCCATCAGGAACGTTCCCTTTTGGCACACGTATGCGCGTCCAGTCCGGCACATGTGCCATGCTGTGTGCCATGACAAGCCACACACGCCATGCGCCACATGCCCATGCACCTGACTCGTGCATGCCCATGTAACCGCAAGGGTCGGCTCTGATACCAATTGTAACACCCCGTTACGCCTGGCAGGATCTAGACTGGCCCACAGACCAACACTAGTCTTTCCTGCGCACTTTGTCCTCACTCGTGCGCACCCGGGACCAACTTCCTGGTCGGTCACCCATCCTAGAATCGCTCCATGCCAAGCATGCTTAACTTTGGAGTTCTTTTCGAGTGGGCTTTCGGAAAAGAAGGAATTCCTTGTTGATATGAGTAGTCTATCATTCCTATTAAGCCAGGCTCTCACATACACCCCCAATCAAAGGAACCGACGTCCTCGTTCGTCCATTAGGAACGTTCCCTTTTGGCACATGTATGCGCGTCCAGTCCGGCACATGTGCCATGCTGTGTGCCACGACGGGCCACGCAGGCCATGCGCCACATGCCCGTGCACCTGACCCGTGCATGCTCGTGTAACCACAAGGGTCGGCTCTGATACCAATTGTAACACCCCGTTACGCCTGGCAGGATCTAGACTAGTCCCACAGACCAACACTAGTCTTTCCTGCGCACTTTGTCCTCACTCGTGCGCACCCGGGACCAACTTCCCGGTCGGTCACCCACCCTAGAATTGCTCCAAGCCAAGCACGCTTAACTTTGGAGTTCTTTTCGAGTGGGCTTCCAGAAGAGAAGGAATTCCTTGTTGATATGAGTAATCTATCATTCCTATTAAGCCAGGCTCTCACATACATGCCCGGAGACTCTAACACAGAACTCCCTGCCCATGCCCAAGTGGAAGCTCCATGCTACGCGCTGGCAGACAACACAGTTGCTCAAGGCCTATGCCCATGCCGAGTGGAAGCCCCATGCTCTGCGCTGGTGGATAAACAACTATGGGAGCCCTAGCGGCTGCATCAACCTCACGATGTCCTCTCGGCCCTTCACATGGCCCTGTCATGTAGCGGTCCCCTGGGATGCACACGCGAGGGGGCTGGACGAGGGCTACGCTCAGGACATGCCTGGTGCGCGCCACCCCACCAGGTCCCTGATACCTGGTCTTCTCACGTCCCTCCCAGGAAAAAGCTGGCGAGGAAAGGTATGGGAGCTCCGAGTTAACCTCGTCGTCTCCACGTTTCCTCGTTGGTCGCATGTCAAGGGGGACCGCTGAGCATCGCAACTCAGGGGACTCACTGGTCACGTAGCCCCTCTCCCCTTGGTCTCGTCCAGGTGATCCGGATGCCCCAACGGAGGTGAGGTCTGTGCAGAATTGGGCCCTGCCGACACAGAGTACAAAAGCCTGTTCGCACGTCAAAGGGGACCCTTGAGCATCACGACTCAGGGGCCTCACTGGTCACATAGCCCCTCACCCCTTGGTCTCGTCTTGGTGATCCGGGCGCCCCAACGGCGATCGAGGTATGCGCGGGATTGGGCACTGCCGATGCAAAGCACAAAAGCCAGATCACACGTCAAAGGGGACCCCTGAGCATCGTGACCTAGGGGCCTCACTAGTCATGTAGCTCCTCGCCCCTTGGTCTCGTCCTGGTGATCCGGACACCCCAATGGCTATGACGGTGTCCTGGACTACGGGTACTCACCATGTCGTCTCCTGACCAGTGAGTCGGGCCAAGGACCCCTAGGGAGATTCACTAATGGGCAGTTTGAAGAGCCCATGATGCATACAAGGAAGATTCCAGTGGACTTGGCACACAAGACAAGGACTCCTCTAAACCCTAGGCCTACGGTGCACTATATAAACCGAGGCCAGGCTAGTCAATATACAATCTCAATCTCATATTCATTACTACAATCTCGTGGTAGATACTTGTACTATGTACTATCCCCCATATCAATACAATCAAAAGCAGGACGTAGGGTATTATCTCCATGAGAGAGCCCGAACCTGGGTAAAATCCTATGTCCATATTACCATCGCTCCAAGACGCCTAGCTTAAGACCCCTACTACAAGATATGCCGAATTTGACACTGACATTGGTGCTTTCATTGAGAGCATGCTGGCTAGTCGCCGCGGCGCGATGGGAATTCAGATCGGCTCCAACGCGATCTGCGCATCGGAACCAAGCTATATCGTCAACGTCGGCATCTTTGTCGTCGGCTTGACTGGTCACCTCGGCTAGGCCGAGGACTACGCGCCACGTTAGATCATCTAGATCGGACGGGTGTGTTCATCAACATCAACTCCAATCTCAACCAAGATCATGGAAGAATCAACATGGTGCTTGGGGGCTCAACGTCAAAGTTACCCTCGCGCGATCATGCAGTTTTTCTGGATAGCGAATTCATGTTCATCACCCTGCCTCCTCAAGTGTCGCTTTGACGATTGATTCAGTCGAATTGTGTGTAATTGAGTCTAGAACAATCCTGCAAAATTTCGTTGCGTTCTGGTGAAGTAATCTCCGGCGATCTACAATATACCAGAGCCCTATCGAATCCGGACGGGAATCTGGATGAGTTTAGTACGAGGGGTCCAGTATCTAGCTCGAATATCCATTGGAAAATCCCACCGTTCAATGGCCGCGAAATGCCAATATTGATCATCCCTCAAACTTTCAGCTCGATCCGACCGTTCAAACTCGGGAAAACATCCAATTAATAAAATGAATTTTGGATCTATTTTTTGTGCGAAAACGAATCTGACCCGAGTTCATCTTTTTCATGAACGGGTTGTGGGACGTCCTTTTTGAAGGAATTTTTCTCATCATCTCGGTCATCCGCCCAAGAGTTCGCCATCGCGAGGGCCGAATAATCATCAAGCGAACCTTGTCATCCGCGAGTTGTACGGGTCGCACGCTTCGTTGCTTCATCAAGCTAGCATCGACCTTGTCACAAATTCCGACCTGCGTCGGCATCGCTGCGTCGTTATTTTTTCAAGCTGGCATCCAACATGCCGACCTTCTTTGACACATCGGCTCGCACAGGGCTCTAGCGTCAACTTACAGATCTGCTATGTCACCTCGGCTAGACCAAGGGCTTCGCCATCCCTTCATCAACCCGCTCTGGAGACTTCGGCATCACCAGTCGACCAGCTTCGACACCTCGGCTGGAGTGAGACGTCGGCGTCATCAGCCGACTAGCTTCGACACCTCAGTTGGAGTGAGACTTTGGCATCCCTTCATCAACCTGCTCCGAGGTCTTCGGCGTCACCAGCCGACCTTCTTTGACACATCGGTTGGCATGAGACTTCGGCGTCCCCAGCCGACCTGCATGAGACTTCTGCGTCCGCCGATCATAGCTTTGCTATGTTAACTGGACCGAGGACTTCATCTCGCCACATCGACTGTGCAACATCGCCACTTCGTCAAGTCGAACTCTTAATTCAGGCACCTTGGCACCCGAGCCATATTCCTTTACTTATTTGCTTCACATAAATTAACTAAGTTGAATTTTTTTTTCAATATATTATTATCTTTCTTTTTTATTACTTTTGGCTTGCACTATTTTATAAGTACAGGAAATCGACTTCGACTACCATCATGCGGTCACCCCGGCGTCACCTTCCCGACCTACTCCACCACCTCGGCTGGATCAGGGGCTTCGCCTCGCCACATCGGCCGAGCCATGAAACTACTTCGTAGTGCCGAACTCCTCGTTTAAAGTTCGGGCGAGCACATATATGATATAAGTACTTCGGTACATACAATCATTATACATGAAAATCTTTTACCCAAGTCACTTGGGGGCTCTTAAATTTGTATGAGCTGTTTTATAATAAATGTGTTTTCTTCTTGGTCGATGCAAAGTCTTTTCCTACTACTCCTTTTTCCGACACTAGTGTGTGGTCAATAACCGGATAGCCTGGTTTCTATCTAAAGCCGCTTGGGTTTAGTTTGCTAAATAGGCCTTGGAGAAACACTCCGCCTTCGGGATACGGAGGTTGAAGCCGAAGGCTGACCCATTTGGAGTCTAGAGTTCGCACGTATCATGTTAAAGCACGACTGAAGCACATATTAATTTTAAGACCAATTTCGTATTGGCACAATTTTATTTTATCTAAACAAAAAGGTTTTTGCATAATCTTTTGTTTTTTCCGATCATAACTCTCGTAGTACACTTTTAAAGCATCGGCAATATCGATAGGGGGCTATGACTAGAGCCGAACCCACCAAAAGCCAAGGCACTTCAAGGAGTTTTCGGCAAAACATTCTCGGATATTGCTTTATATGCACCAGTTTTGACTTGTGTCTTTGGTCAATAGTAGGGTTGCCCGGCTCCTGTGTTTGCCTCCTACGTTCTGCTTTGTTCGGCTAGGAGTGCAAATGGAGAACCACTGGGATTTTACTTCTGGTTTAACTAGTCAAGTACCTCTGTGAAGAAAGCCGAAAAGTGACTGTCACAATGAGCGTAAACTGGTCGGCGATCTGATGACCGTATTAAACAACGTGCCTTTCATAAAATTGGCCAGAGTGTTAACGGCTTGACCTCGGCTGACGCTAAACACTAACCGGGCGCTAGTCACTGGCCTCCCAATCTTTAAGCTCACATGACTAAGTGAAAGTTATAAAGCCTAGATATTTGATTGCCTCGTTTCTGCTAACACAACCGCCTCCGGGCACCGAGATGTCGGCTAAGAGTTGTCTTATTACTGCAGAAACACCATGCGTAGCATCTACAAAGGGGTGGAAGCCGACGATGGGCCACTCTCAAATGATAAACGGTCATAAAGGAGTCAGAATAGCATATAGCATAAAAGCTTTTGTATTCAATATATGAGTGATGCCTTTTGTAATCATCATTATAAAGCCATAAATATGCATCAATTTGACTTCAGATTTTGGCTAAGCTGGGTTGCCTGGCTCTTGTGCTTATCCCCTACGTTCCTGATTGTTTGGCTAGGGTGTAAAGGGAGCACCTCTACGATTGTTACTTCTGGGTCATCCGTGTTAGTGCCTTAGACTGGGTGAAGTCGAAAGCTAGCCATCTTAAGAATATAATTGGTCGGCAACGACGAAAGTGAAAATTTAGGTTCACTAAGGACCACAGAGTTCGGAAACTTTCCCCGAACTAAATCTTCAATATTTTGCTCCCACATTGGTAGGAGTTGAGGTTTCACGATCATGGTCAACATGATAGCATGGGAAAAGGAACTTATAAAGGAACTATTTTTCCCTAAAGATGTTTCTTACGTTAAATAGTAATATAACATATCTCTCCGCGTACCTTCGTTTATAAAACCATATGGCCGGATTGCCTTGTTTTCGGTAAATCTTTGCCCTCATAAAGGCTTTATAAAGTAGGACAAACACTCTTCAGCTACTGGCCAAGGAGGTTGAAGCCGATGGTCAATCAACAAAGTCTTGTATAATGCGTATCCGAGCATTAATGATGTAAAATACTTGGATACATAGAATGACTACACATAAATTGAGTTGACTGTAACAAAGTTTGTGCCAAACAAATGCCGATCCTTAATTCGATCACCCGCACCTAAATTAAGTCTTGGGGGATACTGCATTACCTATTCAATGCAGCAAATCCAAAGTGCAATACGGTTTCTAAGGAGATTCAATCCGTAGATTGGTCGGCCGCACCCAACCTGAGATTTAGAAACTACTACGTATCGCGTTTACATCCCTAACGAATGTCGTCGAGCTAGAACTTGATCCTCAGGCCAATTTTGCAAATCAGCCTAAGTGTTAAGGGCTACTGGGATTAGTGGTTTTTTTTCCTTCAGAGGCATCTCGGGTTTTAGACCGACACGCACCCTGAGGGCTACTTGCTATATATCTAGGCAGAGAATAGCTTGCACCAATCGAAAATATCCACAAAAAATCAGACCACGGTCGGGGTGGTGCACCACCTCGAGAGCAGTACGGCATAAAGCTCGGGCGCAAGTGGCTGTCTCCATAGAGAGATTTCCGACATTAAGCTCGGATGTATTCCTTCAATTTTTAAGGTCCAAGTTAGTTTATGATACCTTGGACGCTAACCATCGTTAGAGCTCAGATGCATTCCGATGTTGGAGCTCGAAAGTTGTCCCGCATAAAGCTCGGATTTGAATGGTTCATTCCATAGAAGCCTATTCCGGCATTTAAGCTCGGATGGAATCATTCAAATTTCAAAGGCCAAGGTAATCTATGATAACTCAGATGCAGTCCGACGTTGGAGGTCGGACGCAAGAGGATACCTTGAACGCCGAATAGTGTTGGAGCTTGGCTGCAAAAGGATACCTCGGACACAATCTGGCGTTGGAGCTCGGATGCAGCCCGTCATTGGCACTTAGATGCCGATCAGCGTTGGAGCTTCGCTGCAAAAAGGACACCTGAGATGCAGTTTGGTGTTGGAGGTCGGACGCAAGAGGACATCACCGCACGGGAAACACTTCGACCCCGAGATGTGACGTAAAAACTAACAAGGCATTGATAATGGCCGAGAACTTAAAGGGGCTCCTCAGATGCGCGATGTGTGAACTCTTCAAATACACCTCAGTGATCCTCAAGATCGGAGATGGGAAGATTTGTTGAATCAGTTTTCAAGACCGACGGGAGAAGATGAAGAACAGTTTGGAAGAACTAAGGAGCGTCCCCATCTTGAAGACCGGTTCAGGGGGCACCTGACGGCGTCCTGGACTAGGGGGTACTCACCACGTTGTCTCTCGACCAGTGGGTTGGGTTGAGGACCCCCAGGGCGATTCACTAATGGGACAGTTCGAAGATCCCATGATGCATACAAGGAAGATTTCACAAGACTTGGTGCACAAGACAAGGACTCCTCTAAACCCTAGGCCTATGGTGCATTATATAAACCGAGGCTAGGCTAGTCAATAGAAAATCTCAATCTCATATTCATTACTATAATCTCGTGGTAGATACTTGTACTATGTACTATCCCCATATCAGTACAATCAAAAGCAGGACGTAGGGTATTATCTCCTTGAGAGAGCCTGAACCTGGGTAAAATCCTGTGTTCATGTGACAATCGCTCCAAGATACCTAGCTTAGAACCCCTACTACGAGATATGCTGAATTTAACACCGATGGGCCGTCGAGGTACGCACGGGATTGGGCCCCGCCGACGCAGAGCATAATGGTAAATAGGAAGGAAACAAAGCACGAAAGGAAATCACGGAGTTCTAACAGTTATTACAGGCACTGAATGTTCCATCAATTAAAACAAGTCTTACGCCTCCACGAGGCATGATAAATGTCGCGGGTTAAAATCTAGGAGGAGGGGCCATCATCTCCAAGCCCGTCGCCGCCGCTTGTCCCAGTCACGTCGAGCTCGTCATCGACATTGCTGCCACCATCGTCGTCGCCACCGCTGGCCTCCACTACCGAGGGGCCGGTGTCGGGGATGCAAGTGACCCTCTTCATTAGCGCGTCCATAGGATCCTTCACGGCCGCTGCCGCAGCGGCGCAAAACTCAAGGGCGACCAGGGCGATCACCGCGTCAAAATCGAAGCCGAGCTCGTGGAGGAAGAGATGACTAAAAACATGCGTCGCGGCCGTGGAGAAACCATCATGGCACTCGCTCTCAAGGATGGTGTCCACCCAGGCTACAACACCTCAGCGACTTGGAGAAGAGACATGTGTAGCCGTTCTCATGGGACACAAGTGGCTCCTTGAATCCTACCCTGCAGATGGAGTGCAGCGCCAGGCGAAGCCTGATCTCGATGGAGGGAAAGGCATCGCACTCTGCGGATGCCTTCTCCTCAACAACAACAAGGGTCTTCTCCCTTGCATCCAGCTGGTCCATCGCCTCGGAGACGTGCCGATCATGGGACGTCTGGGCCTCTACCACCTCCTCCTTTAGCTTAGTCAGACGCTTGCTTCCCCCGGCTTGGTTAGCAGCCACCTAGGATAGCACAGAGTCGCGATCGGTGAGCTTCACCTCGAGGGCCATGAGATCCTCCACCTACTGGTGGAGCCATTTTGCATGCATGGCTTGCTCCTCCCGAAGGGCCTTCAGGTTGGCCTCTGCCTCACCATAGCGCTTCACGGCAGACGTTGTTCGGTCAGCGCCACGTCTAGGGCCGCCTTCGCTTCGGCAGGCTCCTTCTTGCTCTCCACGGTGGTAGCTTCGGCCCGACCCCAGGCCGTCTTAGTGGCCGCATCGGCCTGGAGCCACCTAGAAATAAGCCCTAGGCACTCCCTCATGAGGAACCTGTTGGTGTCCTAGAGGTCGGTCCGTATCCGGCCGAGCGCGATATAGGCCTCATCCAAGGCCTGGGGCCTGATCAGAGGGCCGCAACTCGTGAGCGCAAGAGCCTGAACAGGAGACGGCACCGGCACATCAGCGGGCACTGTGACCAAGGGGGCAGTGGCGTGGCTAACATGGGGCGCTAGAGGATCCAGGTTCTCCTTAGCCACAACAAGGGCCGATGACTTCACTGCTTGCTAGACCACGGGGGCTGGCTCCTCCTAGAGCTGCGTCCCTGGGCCCTCAGGAGCGGACAACACTAGAAGGGGGCGGGGAGTCGTCCCCTTCACCGGCGCTAGGGTCGCCATGGCCGCGACAGGGAGCGCCGCCCCATGAGCCTCCGCGCCCCTGGCACCCAGTCTCTCAAACGACATTGGCAAGGCGCCAGGAGTGGGCATCACACCTGTGTGCCCGGGTGCGGCATTGCCAGGTGTTGGAAATATGTCCTAGAGGCAATAATAAATGGTTATTATTATATTTCCTTGTTCATGATAATCGTTTATTATCCATGTTGTAATTGTATTGATTGGAAACACATTGCATGTGTGGATACATAGACAACACTTTGTCCCTAGTATGCCTTTAGTAGACTAGCTCGTTGATCAAAGATGGTCAAGGTTTCCTAGCCATGGACATAAGATGTCATTTGATAACGGGATCACATCATTGGGAGAACGATGTGATGGACAAGACCCAAACTATAAACATAGCATATGATCGTGTCAGTTTATTGCTCTAGTTTTCTACATGTCAAGTATATATTCCTATGACCATCAGATCGTGCAACTCATTGACACCGGAGGAGAACCTCATGTTTATCAAATATCGCAACGTAATTGGGTGACTATAAAGGTACTCTACAGGTATCTTCGAGGGTGTCTATTGAGAGGGCATGGATCAAGAATGGGATTACTCCGTGTGACGGAGAGGTATCTCAGGGCCCACTCGGTAATACAACATCAAAACAAGCCTTGCAAGCAATGTGACTAAAGTGTAAGCCACAGGATCTTGTATTACGGAATGAGTGAAGAGACTTACCGGTAACGAGATTGAACTAGGTATATAGATACCGACGATCGAATCTCGGGCAAGTAACATACTGATGAACAAAGGGAACAACATACAGGATTAACTAAATCCTTGACATAGAGGTTCAACCCATAAGGATCTTCATATAATATGTAGGAACCAATATGGGCATCCAGGTCTCGCTATTGGTTATTGACCATAGAGGTGTCTCGGTCATGTCTACATAGTTCTCGAACCCGCGGGGTCTGAACACTTAAGATTCGGTGATGTTTCGGTAGTATAGAGTTATGAATGGTGGTGATCGAAGGTTGTTCGGAGTCCTGGATGAGATCCCTGAAATTACGAGGAGCTCCGGTATGGTCCTGATGTAAAGATTGATATATAGGAAGTCCTGTTTTGGTCACCGGGAAAGTTTCGGGCTCATCGGTAGTGTGCCGGGGGAGTATCGGGGGACCATCAGGAGGGGCATTTCGCCCCAAGGGCCTCATGGGCTATGAGAGGAGGAAGACCAGCCCCTGGTGGGCTGGTCGAAGCCTCCCCTAAGGTCCCATGTGGCTGGAGTAGAGGGGAAAACACAAAAGCCCAAAGGGGTAAGAATTTCCAAGTGGGGGAGGAGTCCTACTAGGAGTAGGATTGGAGTTCAACTCCCTCTCCTCCCCACTTCAGCCGCACCAAGGGCTAGCTCTAGTGCGCAAGCCTCCCTCCCCTCCCTCCTATATATACTAGAGGTTTTTGTGGGCAGAGGTAACCATAATTTCCACATGTTGCCCTCTTCCCTCTAGATCGTAGTTTCTCCTCTAGATCGTTCTGACGGTGCTTGGTGAAGAACTGCCGGAATAGTTCCACCACCATCGCTGCCATGTCGTCGCGCTGCCAGAGAACTCATCTACCTCTCTGCTCCCTCTTGCTGGACCAATAAGGCGGAGGTCGTCATCGAGCTTTACATGTGTTGAAGGCGGAGGTGTCGTCCGTTCGGCACTAGATCGGGACAGATCGTGATTGGATCACGGGACGCTCGGCGATTTGGATTGCGATGACGTTCAACTACATCAACCGTGTTTCTTAACGATTCTTGCTTAGTGATGTACAAGGGTATGTAGATCCACTCTCCCTCTCGTAGATCCTCATCACCATGGATAGATCTTGCATGTGCGTAGGAATTTTTTTGTTTCCCATGCAACGTTCCCCAACAGTGGTATCAGAGCTAGGTCTATGTGTATATGAGATCATGAGTAGAACACAAAGGATTTTGTGGGCGTTGATGCTCAGATTGCTTCCTCCCTTGGTCGGTTTTCGATTCAGTGGTATTGTGGGATGAAGCGGCCTGGACCAACCTTACTCGTACGCTTACGAGAGACTACTTCCATCGACTGACGTGTAACTTTGTTGCACAAAGATGGTTGGCGGGTGTCTGTCTCTCCTACTCTAGTTGGATCAGATTCGACAAAGGCGGTCCTTGAGAAGGTTGAATAGCAATTTGTGTATCATCATTGTGGTTTTTCGTAGGTGAGAATTGTTCTTGCGAGATACCCGTAGCAGCCACGTAAAACTTGCAACAACAGTTACGTGATGAGATATATGAGATGTATGAGATGATCATGTTTTGTATAGAATATCACGACTTGAATGTCGATGAGTACGACAACCGGCAGGAGCCATAGGGTTGTCTTTAATTATTTTTGGCATTTTGCTTTACTTTATCGCTATGAGTTAGCAATAGTCGTTGAAGCAACCGTCGGTGCGGCAGCCCCGATGGCAACACATTGATGGAGATCAAGATGATGGAGATCATGGTGTCATGCTGGTGACGATGGAGATAATGCTTGTGCTTTGGAGATGGAGATCAAAAGCACAAGTTCATGGCCATATCATGTCACTTATGATTTGCATGTGATTTTAATCCTTTTATGCATCTTATTTTGCTTAGGACGACGGTAGCATTATAAGGTGATCCCTCACTTAAATTCCAAGATAAATTGTGTTCTCCCCGAGTGTGCACCATTGCGAAAGATCATCGTGTCGAGACACCATGTGATGATCGGGTGTGATAGACTCTACGTTCAGATACAATGGGTGCAAACCAGTGTTCCACGTGTAGAACACTCGGGTGAAACTTGACGAGCCTAGCATGTACAAACATGGCCACGGCACAAGAGACCGAAAGGTCGAACATGGGTCATATAGTAGATATGATCAACATGATGATGTTCACCATTGGAACCACGTCAAATCACGTGATGATCGGACTTGAGTTGGTGAATTTGGATCATGTATCAGTCAGTTGACCAGAGGGTTGTCAATTTGAGTGGGAGCTTTAGTAATTTGATTAATTAAACTCATTATCTTGAACTATAGTCTTAGTAACCTTTGCATATTTATGTTGTAGATCAATGGCTCCTGTAGTAGTTCCCCTGAATTTTAATGCGTTCCTAGAGAAAGACAAGTTGAAAGATGATGGACGTAACTTGTGGATTGGGCCCGTAATCTGAGAATTATCCTCATGGCTTCCCAGAAGGCTTAAGTGCTTGATGCACCGCTTGGTGACCCACCCGCTCTCGTGTTGTCCGAAGACGTTAAGAACGCTTGGGAGACACGTTCTGGAAATCACTCAATAGTTCAACGTGCAATGTTTTATGGCTTAGAACTGGGACTTCAAAGATGTTTTGAACTTCATGGAGCATATGAGATGTTCCAGGAGTTGAAGTTTATCTTTGAGAAGAATGCCTGGATCGATAGGTCTGAGACCTCAGATAAGTTCTATGCTTTCAAGATGGAGGAGAACGGGTCTGTCAGTGAACATATACTTAGAATGTCTGATTATTCAAACTGTCTGGCTAAGTTACAGAGTTCTTAAATCATTGCCACCTAGCTACAAGAGTTTCTTGATGAACTACAAGATGCACGGGATGAACAAGTCAGTCGCCGAGCTGTTTGCGATGCTGAAAATCGTTGAGTCTGAAATCCAGAAAGAGCATCAAGTGTTGATGGTCAATAAAACCACTAGTTTCAAGAAGAATAGCAAGGGCAAGAAGGGTAACTCCCATAAGAGTGGAAAAGCAGTTTCCCCTCCCATGAAGAAACCCAAGACTGGACCCAACCTAGAAACTGAGTGCTTTCATTGCAAGGGAATTGATCACTGGAAGCAGAACTGCCCCACGTATCTGGCTGACAAGAAGGCGGCCAACACTAAACAAGGTATATATGATATACATGTTATTGATGTGTACCTTACCAACTCTCGTTGTAGTGCATGGGTATTTGATACCGGTTTGGTTGCTCACATTTGCAACTCAAAACGGGAGCTATGGAATAGATGAAGGCTGGCTAAGGACAAAGTGACGATGCGCGTGGGAAATGGTTCCAAGGTTGATGTGATCGCCGTCGGCATGCTCGCTCTTCGATTACCATCAGGATTAGTTATGAACCTAAATAATGGTCATGCACCCAATGTGAGGGGTTTATTCCTATTGAATCGCAATAGTGAAGATACACATGTTCATAACATTGATGCCAAAAGATGTAGAGTTGATAATGATAGTACCACTTTCCTGTGGCACTGTCGTTTAGGTCATATTGGTGTAAAACGCATGAAGAAGATCCATGCTGATGGACTTTTGGAGTCACTGGATTTTGAATCACTTGACAACTGTGAACCATGCCTCATGGGCAAGATGACTAAAACCTCGTTCTCTGGAACAATGGAACGGGCAAGTGACTTGTTGGAAATCGTACATCCTGATGTGTGCGGTCCGATGAGCATTGAGGCGCGTAGTGGATATCGTTATTTTCT
This sequence comes from Hordeum marinum, assembly GCA_022496015.1. Taxonomy (NCBI): domain Eukaryota; kingdom Viridiplantae; phylum Streptophyta; class Magnoliopsida; order Poales; family Poaceae; genus Hordeum; species Hordeum marinum. The sequence goes on from CM039673.1 coordinate 229,962,995, forward strand.
CACCTTCACTGATGACTTAAGTAGATATGGGTATATTTACTTAATGAAACACAAGTCCAAAATGTTTGAAAAGTTCAAGCAATTTCAGAGTGAAGTTGAGAATCATCAAAACAAGAAAATTAAATTCCTACGATCTGATCGAGGAGGTGAATATCTGAGTTATGAGTTTGGCAGACACTTAAGATAGTGTGGAATTGTTTCACAATTGACACCGCCTGGAACACCACAATGTAATGGTGTGTCCGAACGTCATAATCGAACCTTAATAGATATGGTGCGTTCTGTGATGTCTATTGCCGATTTTCCACTATCGTTTTGGGGTTATGCATTAGAGATAGCTGCATTCACTTTAAATAGGGCACCATCGAAATCCGTTGAGATGACCCCATATGAACTGTGGTTTGGCAAGAAGCCAAAGTTGTCGTTTCTTAAAGTTTCGGGATGTGATGCCTATGTCAAAAAGCTTCAGCCTGTCAAGCTGGAAGCCAAAGCGAAGAAATGCGTCTTGATAAGATAGCCAAAAGAAACAATTGGGTATACCTTATATCTCAGATCCGAAGGCAAAGTATTTGTAGCTAAAAAGGAACATTTCTTGAGAAAGAGTTTCTCTCAAAAGAATTGAGTGGGAGGAAAATAGAACTTGATGAGGTTATTGAATCTTTACTTCAAACAGAGAGTAGCGCAGCACAGAAAGATGTTTCTGTAGAGCGTGTATTGGTTGAAGAGGAAGTTAATGATGATGATCATGAAGCTTCGTATCAAGTTAGTATCGAACCTCATAGGTCGACAAGGGCGCATACTATTCCTAAGTGGTATGACAACCTTGTCTTAGAAGTCATGTTGTTGGACAACGATGAACCTATGAGCTATTGAGAAGTGATGATGGGACTAGATTCTGAGAAATGGTTAGAAGCCTTGAAATATGAGATGGGATCCATGTATGAGAATAAAGTATGGACTTTGGAAGTATTACCTGAAGGGCGAAAGGCCATTCAGAACAAATGGATCTTTAAGAGGAAGATGGACGTGGACGGTAATGTCACCGTCTATAAGGCTCGACTTGTGGCAAATGTTTTTTCACAAGTTCAAGGAGTTAACTACGATGAGACCTTCTCACCCGTAGCGATGCTTAAGTCCGTTTGAATCATGTTAGCAATAGCTACAAATTTTGACTATGAAATTTGGTAGATGTATGTCAAGACAGCGTTCCTTAACGGTTTCCTTCAGGAAGAATTGTATATGATACAACCGAAGGTTTTGTCGATCTAGAGAATGCTAACAAAGTTTGCAAACTCTAGCGATCCATTTATGGACTGGTGCAAGCATCTCAGAGTTGGAATCTCCGCTTTGATGAGGTGATCAAAGCGTTCGGGTTTATACAAGTTTATGGAGAAGCTTGTATTTACAAGAAAGTGAGTGGGAGCTCTATAGAGTTTCTAATATTATATGCGGATGACATATTGCTGATTGGAAACAATATGGAAATGTTAGAAAGCGTGAAGGAATATTTGAACAAGAGTTTTTCAATGAAGGATCTAGGAGAAGCTACTTTCATATTAGGCATTACGATCTATAGATATAGATCGAGACGCTTAATAGGACTTTCACAAAGCACATACCTTGACAAAGTTTTGAAGAAGTTCAAAATGGATCAGTCCAAGAAGGGGTTCTTGCCTGTATTGCAAGGTGTGAAGTTGAGTAAGACTCAATGCCCAGTGACTGCAGACGATAGAGAAAAGATGAGTGTCATCCCCTATGCTTCAGCCATAGGCTCTATCATGTATGAAATGATGTGCACAAGACCCAATGTCAGCCCTGCCATAAGTATGGCCGGAAGGTTTCAAAATGATCCAGGAATGGAGCACTGCACGGCGGTCAAGAATATCCTTAAGTACCTAAAAAAACCTAAGGAGATGTTTCTCCTTTATGGAGGTGATCAAGAGCTCATTGTAAAGTGTTACGTCGATGCAAGCTTTGATAGTGATCGAGACGACTCTAAGTCGCAAACCAGATACATATTTATTCTCTATGGGGCAGCGGTAAGCTGCTACAGTTCCAAGAAGAGAGTGGTAGCCGATTCTACATGCGAAGCTGAGTACATCGCAGCCTCGGAGGTAGCGAAGGAGGTGTCTAGATGAAGGAGTTCATGACAGATCTTGGAGTAGTCCCTAGTGCACCGAATTCAGTGGATCTCTTCTTTGACAACATTGGTGCCATTGTTCTAGCCCAGGAACCAAGGTTCCACAAGAGGACCAGACACGTAATGCGATGCTTCAATTCCATTCCCGAGTACATCAAGGAGGAGGACATAAATATGTTCAAAGTGCACATGGATCTAAATGTCGCAGACCCATTGACCAACCCTCTTCCAAGGGCTAAACATGATCAACACCAGAACTATATGGGTGTTAGATTCATTACAATGTAAATCACATAGTGATGTGAGCTAGATTATTGACTCTAGTGCAAGTGGAAGACTGTGGGAAATATGCCCTAGAGGCAATAATAAATGGTTATTATTATATTTCCCTCTTCATGAAAATCGTTTATTATCCATGCTATAATTGTATTGATTGGAAACACATTGCATGTGTGGATACATAGACAACACTTTGTCCCTAGTATGCCTCTAGTAGACTAGCTCGTTGATCAAATGGTGAAGGTTTCCTAGCCATGGACATAAGATGTCTATTGATAACGGGATCACATCATTGGGAGAATGATGTAATGGACAAGACCCAAAGTATAAACATAGCATATGATCGCGTCAGTTTATTAATATAGTTTTCTACATGTCAAGTATCTATTCCTATGACCATGACATCATGCAACTCACTGACACCGGAGGAGTACCTTGTGTGTATCAAATGTCACAACGTAACTAGGTGACTATAAAGGTACTCTACAGGTATCTCCGAGGGTGTCTGTTGAGTGGTCATAGATCAAGACTATGATTTGTTACTCCGTGTGACGAAGAGGTATCTCAGGGCCCACTCGGTAATACAGCATCACAACAAGCCTTGCAAGCAATGTGACTAAAGTATTGGCTATGGGATCTTGTATTACGGAATGAGTAAAGAGATTTAACGATAATGATATTGAACTAGGTATACAGATACCGACGATCGAATCCCGGGCAAGTAACATACCGATGAACAAAGGGAACAACATACGAGATTAACTGAATCCTTGACATAGAGGTTCAACCGATGAAGATCTTCGTAGAATATGTAGGAACCAATATGGCCATCCAGGTCCTGCTGTTTGTTATTGACCGTAGAGGTGTCTCGGTCATGTCTACATAGTTCTCGAACCCGCAGGGTCTATACACTTAAGGTTCGATGACGTTTCGGTAGTATGAAGTTATGAATGGTGGTGAACGAAGGTTGTGCAGAGTCCCGGATGAGATCCTAGATGTCATGAGGAGCTCCGGAATTGTTTGGAGGTAAAGATTGATATATAGGAAGTCCTGTTTTGGTCACCAGAAAAGTTCCGGGCTCATCGGTAGTGTACTGGGAGTGTCGGGGGAGTACCGGGGGACCACTGGGAGGGGCCCTTCGCCCCAAGGGCCTCATGGGCTGTTAGAGGAGGAATGACAGCCACTAGTGGGCTGACCAAAGCCTCCCCTAATGGGCCATGCGGATGGAGTAGAGGGAAAAGGCAAAAGCCCAAAGGGGGAAGAATTAACAACTGGGGAGGAGTCCTACTAGGAGTAGGATTGGAGTCCCACTCCCTCTCCTCCCCACTTCGGCCGCACCAAGGTTCATCTCTAGGGGTCAAGCTTCCCTTCCCTCCATCCTATATATTGGAGGTTTTGAGGGCAGCGGTAACCCTAATTGCCACATGCTTCCCTCTTCCCTCTAGATCGTAGTTTCTCCTCTAGATCGTTCCGACGGTGCTTGGCGAAGCCCTGCCGGAATATTTCCACCACCATCGCCACCACGTCATCGCGCTGCCAGAGTACTCGTCTACCTCTCCGCTCCCTCTTAATGGATCAAGAAGGCAAAGATCGTCATGGAGTTGTATGTGTGCTGAAGGCGGAGGTGTCGTCCGTTCGGCGCTAGATCGGGACAGATCATGATTGGATCATGGGATGCTCGACTATTTGGATCGCGAAGACGTTTGACTACATCAACCGCGTTTCTTAATTCTTCCCGCTTAGCGATCTACTAGGGTATGTATATCCACTCTCCCTCTCGTAGATTCTCATCACCATGGATAGATCTTGCGTGTGCGTAGGAAAATTTGTGTTTCCCATGCAATGTTCCCCACCATGGGGCACCCAGGGGATGCGCTAGATTGGTGCGATGCAGTTCCGCACTTGCCGTGACCGCGGCTAGAGGCCAACGGCACCTTTTGGATATGGGCTCCTTCGGCCCCATGCTCGCCTTCTTCCTCTTCGGCACGTTGTCGACCCTGGCCCTTGAGAGGGGGAGAGGTCGTGAGCACGTGCGTAGTCTACAAACCGACCAAAGGCGAGGTAGGTTACTTACTCCTCGGACGCAACCCACTTCCTCTTCCTCTCCGCCTCAGTGAAGGCGGAACACCCTCGCTCTTCTTCGGCATGGTCTTGGCCATGCCCAGGAGACGAGCAGGGGGCTCCCCGGCAAGCCCTGGCGTGGCGAGGCCGCCTAGAGAAGTGACCAGGTCGCCTTGAGGGGCCACGACCGGAGAGGCCACGTCTGCCTCAGCGACCGTCGCCTTGCCTTCTAGTTGTGGCTCATATGGGGACGAGAATGGCGCCTCAGTGGCCTGGCTGGAGCGTGAGGTGTCCTCCGAAGGAGCTGTGGCCATGCGTTTCTTTTCGGGGTCACCCGGCCGGATGTTCGAATGGTCTAGGGGTAGGCCCTCGCCTCTTGAGGGCCTTGGAGGAGCGCAGGAGGCCCGCGACTGGGGGCTTGTTGGTATCATCGTCATATTCAAGATCATGGAGGAGCTTTCTCTGAGACGGAGGGGACACCTCCTCCAGTTCGTCGTCCTCTGTCTCCTTCGAATCTTCCTCACTGTAGGTGTCGTCGGAGGACACCGGCACGAGGGAATTGGGGCTCTTGGACGGCGTGAGCCCCATCTCTTCGAAGGCGGGCATGGGGGGAACTAGCTCCTCCCGATCATTGTGGCGGTACAGTAGGGCTATGCGATAACTAGAAGAGTATGTTTAGAGGGGCGGTGAATAGACTACTAGCACAAATTAAAATCTACACAATATCCAAAGTTAAGTGTTGGTAGATTTTAGCAATTTTAGCAAGTCTAGCACATCCTACACATGCAAGTCATCAAGTATAGCAGCGGAAAGTAAAGACATTGCACATGGAAGTAAGGAGTTGAGATAGGGAGATAAAACGAATGAAGGACACGAAGATTTTTCCTGTGGTTCCGATAGGTGGTGCTATCGTATGTCCATGTTTATAGAGTCTTCAACCCACGAAGGGTAACGGTCGCGAGAGTCCATCGAGGGCTCTACCCACGGAGTGTTCCACAAAGAAGCAACATTTACTATACCATGCTGGCATACGTCCACGAAGGACTAGCCTAACTCGGGGTATATCTTCACGAAGTAGGCGATCTCCTTGCCCTTACAAACTTATTGGTTCACTCCAAAACATGAGGTAGGGGGCTCCCAAGAGACACCTAACCAATCTAGGAGGCACCACCCTCCAATAGGTAATAGGCTTGATAATGTCGATGAACTCCTTGCTCTTGTGCTTCAGTATGATAGACTCCTCAACACTCAATCACTCTCTCATAGATTTGGCTTGGTGGAAGAGATTGATTCGGTGGAAAGCAACTTGGGGAGGCTAGAGATCAAGATTCATATGGTTCGAATGGAATGGCATGATCTCAACACATGAGTAGGTGGATCTCTCTCAGAAAATCTGATGGGATAAGTGCGGATCTGTTCTGAGTCCTTCTCTTGCGAGTGAGTGGTGGTGGAGGGGTATATATAGGCATATCCAAAAATCCAACCGTTAAACCTTAAGTGACCATCTTGGTGACACTGATGTGTGAATCTCGGTGGTACCGAGTTGCTCCAAAGGTGTCAACTTTGGAATCTCGCTGAGACCAATATAGAAATCTCGATGGTACCAATGAAGTGTTCAATGGTCAGAATCCAAATCTCGGTGATGCCAATCCAAAAACTCGGAGCTTCCGATTTTGTGAATCGAGGTAACAGAAAGTTGGCAAACTGAACTCAGTGGCAGTGATGTGGGATCGGTTGCACCGATGTGCTAGGGTTTGGCAGGGTCCTATCTGAGGCTGGGAATCGGTGGGACTGAGTGGGAAAAGTTGGTTGCTCCAATTTGCATGAATGGCTTAGACAGAATATGTGGGAGAGTTTGTGGGTGTTTTTGGTGACTATCACTTGTGTATGTTTGAGCATCTTTTTCGCCAACATTACCTTACCACTTTTAATAGTATTGGCTTTTCCTATGGAATCAAAGTGATTTCTTGCAAAGTAAAATGTAGAGTCCTCTTTGCTTGAAGCTTTTTCCAATGCTATTCCTTTTCCTTCCTCTTCTTGGGGATACCCTCCACACTCCTTTTTGCCAACCCATCTCTCTCTATGGACTTTCACCTGAAATATACTGGGTAGAAATATCAGTCCAAGAGATAGTGTATGTTGTCATAAATTATCAAAACCACTAAGGGAGCATATTGTGCTATCAATATCCCCCTTTTTGGTAATTGATGACAACATACAATCAAAGCTTCAATTTAATATATGCAAGAAATATATGAAAACTTTGAAGGATAAATGACTAATACAAGCTCCCCCTAGATGTGTGCAATCTATTTTAAGGATAGTTGTTTTGAATTCATGAAAAAACATGGTAGGAAGGACATGAGAAGTCATGTATATCTTGACAATGTGCATCAAATGTATGTGAGTGAAATGAATACAAGTCCAAGACTCACTCTCGCAAATAATATGTGCAAGAAGCAAGATAGCATCTTGAACAATAATATGATGCATGTACTAACCCTGAGGTCCTTGAGCATTTCACGGTACGAACACACTTGAGAAAACAATGTTAGGAAACACAAATGTATTTTATAGTGCAAATGCAAGTGGAATCAAAAGTATCAACATATGGAGGACATGTAAGAAATTATTTCTTGAGAATGATATGTCTCCAAATAAGTTTAGAGTTTTCTCCCCGAGACACCAAGTGTGACACCAATTGTGAAAGTTTTCCTCTCTCTCTCTGAATCATAATATGTAGATATTGAGCATAGGTAGGGCTGAGAAAAAGTCTAAATCATATGAGAATTATATTTCAAATTCATTCTTCTCTCTACTCCTTAAGAAGTGTTTGTGTGATAAGGAATCCTTGATATTTCTCCCCCTTTTATAAGATAAGGTTACACTTCTTTTCACGACCATCTTTCCCCCTTTGCTATGAGTATCTCCCCCTTTGGTGTGAGTATAAGCTTTGAAGCTTTGTTATTTCTCCCCCTTTGGCATTAATTTCCAAAAAGGGTCACACAAAGGGTAGTATAAAAGGAATCATAGAATGGGAAGGGATCCTAGAGTTATAGGTTCATTTAGAGTATTGAGACAAGGGTTTCTTGAAAAACAGTTTTTCTCCCCCTTAAGGTCTGAAAAAACTTTTAAGAATTTCTCCTCCTTTGTGTAGGGATCCTTGGTAATTTTGAGATTATATCTCTTGAAGTTTATCCCCCCACGTCTTTGGAATCATTGAGCTAATCATAAAGCAAAACAGAAAAGATGCATGGAGGTCGGTGGCTCCGAGGCAAAAGGATTCGGTGGCACCGATATGGTGCAGTAGGACTGCAATATCGGTAAGACCGAGAAATTTGGTCAGAGGCTCCGAGTTGGAAAACAGAAACTTGGCAACTTTGTCAAATGAAATTTTTTAGAATGTCTCAAAAATGTCTCAAGGATTTGCAATGAATTTTCAGAAACATTTGCAATGAACTTTTCATCTAGGTTATAGTTGAATAGAAATATCAAAGAGTAACACAAGAATGGTCCCCCATTCAATCCTTATGACTAGATGATGGACGGTGACTAGGTCACCTTTATTAGAGTATATTGAGTTAAGGAGTCAAGCAAGAATACTTGATCATAGGTCATACTCATCGTTAAGCTCAAAACGGGGTTACCATTTTTCGTTTAAGCATTTTTAATGTCTTCATATCACTTGAGTTACTTTATCTCATGACTTGGAGTAAAGCTATATCAAATATATGAGTACATACCTTTGGGTGATGTTGATGACATAGCTTGAAGGTGAACTTGATGAGGATGCTTGAAGTTGATGAAGCTCATCTTGAGTGGGAGCAATACTTTTTTTTTGTTCACTTGTCACCTACATAGGTTAGTCACGCAAGGAAGAACATGATATATCCAAATGACTTGGTATCAATTGAGAATTAGCAATTGTGATTGCATCAAATAGATGTCAAGGACATGTTTTGTTGTCTTCTTCCTTTCATCATAAAAGAGAGGTCTGGATACTTGGTCATGAGAAGATTGGTGAAGATATGATTTGATGGCAATCTTGTGGAGTGTTATTCTTCCAAGTACGTACAAAAGGGTTAGACGCAATACAAGGGAGCATTGAATTTCAAGATACATGATATTCAGGTTAATAGTAGCATGGAATGGTTAAGTAAGCTCATTCCTTTGCATGCATCTGAGTGAGCTTAGCTCAAATTTGAAGCATATATGATGTTCACCTCACTACTCAAGTGACAAAATACTTTTTCATCAAGTGGCTTAGTAAAGATGTCAGGCAATTGCTTGTTAGTACGAACATGCTTAAGATTAATGTCTCCTTTGGAAACATGATCACGAATGAAATGATGTCGAACTTGAATATGCTTGGTTCGACAATGTTGCACGGGATTATGACCAATCTTAATAGCACTCTCACTGTCACAAAGTAATGGAACATATTTCAGATTGATTCCATAATCCTTAAGCGTTTGTGTCATCCATAGTAATTGCGCACAACATGATCCGGCAGCAATATATTCAGCTTTGGCGGTAGATAGAGATACCAAGTTTTGGTTCTTAGAGGACCAAGACATAAGAGATCTACCAAGAAATTGACATGTACCAGAGGTGGATTTTCTATCAACCTTGTCACCGACATAGTCAGAGTCGGAGTAGCCAACGAGACTAAAAGAAGATCCCTTGGGATACCAAATGCAAAGTCTGGTGTATGTATCAAGTATCTCACAATGCATTTCATAGCCTTAAGATCACATTCTTTAGGTGCAGCTTGATATCGGTCACACATGCACAGACTAAGCATAATATCGGGACGGGAGGCACATAGATATAGCAATGAACCAATCATTGATAGATAAACCTTTTGATCAACCGGTTCGCTCTCCTTAGTGAACTCTTGCATGTTGAACTTCTTGATAAATTCCTTGGTGTACTTAGTTTGAGAGATGAATGTACCTTCTCTCGTTTTCTTGATTTGTAGACCTAGAAAGAATTTCAGCAAACACATCATAGACATCTCATACTTCTCTGACATCAACCTTCCAAATTTCTCACTAAATTATGGTTTAGTAGATCCAAAGATAATATCATCCACATAAATTAGGCACACAAATAATTCACCACTAAATCTCTTTGTGAATAAGGTTGCGTCAATTTTACCAATTTCAAACCCTTTTTCAATAACAAACTTCTTTAGGCATTTATACCAAGCACGAGGAGCTTGCTTAAGACCATATAAAGCTTTGCGAAGTTTGTAAACGTGGTTATGTTTCTTAGGATTTACAAATCCAGGAGGTTGTTTAACATAGAATTCCTCCTCTATTTCTCCCTTTAAAAAGACACTTTTTATATCCATTTGGTAAAGAGTGATGTCATGGTGATTGGCATAAGCAAGAAGAATTCAAATAGCTTCGAGTCTAGCAACGGGGGCATAGGTCTCACCATAGTCCATACCTTTGACTTGCGTATGTCCTTGGGCTATGAGACGCGTCGTGTTGCGTACAACTTGACCGTCTTCATCTTGCTTGTTCTGAAATTCCCATTTTGTACCGATGATGTTTTGCTCGTCCTTGGGCTTCTCCACGAGTGTCCACACTTTGTTCCTCTCGAAGTTGTGAAGCTCTTCATGCATAGAGTTCACCCAATCCGCATCTTGAAGGGATTGTTCAACCTTCAAGGGTTCAATGCCATAGATGAAACAATAATGCTCACAAAAGTTAGCTAGGTGAGTTTAAGAGCGAGTGATCCTCCCTGTTTGTATATCACCAAAGATTTTGTTTAGGGGATGGTTCTTCATCACTTGTGCTCGAACTCGGGGTAGCTTTGGCTTGTTGGATGGTGGAGCTTATTCTTCATCATCTCATTCATCTTCATTGTTGTCAAAGTTTTCATCTCCTTGAGGTGGTGGTGAAGGAGGTTGTGGTGGATCTTCATGATGTACTTCCTCCTCCTCTTCATCTTGCAGTGTACCACTTGTGGATGCTTCCATGTCGTTTTGTCAGTAGCCTTGATCCGAAGTAGGAGCTTCCACTTGGGTTGATGAAGTACTTTCCTTCACCTCCTTGGGACGCATTTTACCAATGGGAAAATCTTGGATAGCTTCCGAAGGATCCTTCTCTCCTACATCACTTGGCAATTGTTTGACTTGCGAACAATTAGATTCATCGAACTTCACATCTATCGTCTCTTCAACTTTTCGAGTGAATTTGTTGTAGACATGGTAAGTGTGAGAGTTCACCCTGTAACCGATTAGGAAACCTTCATGAGATATGGGAGAAAATTTAGCACTACGATACTTATCAAGAATGTAGCACTTAGAGGCTTAGAGTCGAATACATGAAAGTATCCAGCTTGGGGTTTGTTACCGGTGAGCAGCTTGTATGCCGTTTTACCGAGAAGCTTGTGCAGGTAGAGTCGGTTTGTGGCATAACATGCTGTTTCCACGGCTTCTTCCCAAAAGTGTCTTGGCATCTTGTATTCTTCAAGCATCATTCTTGCCATCTCAATGAGGGTTCGGTTCTTCCTCTCAACAACTCCATTTTGTTGAGGCGTGTACATAGCCGAGAACTCATGTTCAATACCTTCTTCGTCAAGAAAGGTATCCACATGGGTGTTCTTGAACTTCGATCAATTATCGCTTCGAACCTTCTTGATCTTCACTTCAAATTGATTTTGCACTTTGTGTGCAAAGTTCTTGAAAATCTTATGTACGTACGAATTACATCAAGAAAGAATACCCACGTAAATCTGGAAAAATCATGAACTATAACTAGACCATAAGAGTTTCCGTCGAGACTCTTGTAAGCACTGGGACCAAAAGGATTCATATGAAGTAACTCGAGTGGTCTCCTAGTGGTCATGATGTTCTTGACCGGATGACTTCCACCTACTTGCTTTCCTTCTTGACAAGCGCTACAAAGCCTATCTTTGTCAAGGATAAAATCTTTAACACCAAGAATGTGATTGCCCTTGATAAGCTTATCTATATAGTGCATGCCTCTTGTGTAGGACGTAAACATGCAGCCAGCGAAATGTATATGTTTTTTTACCCATTTTCATGTGTTGGACCATATGATTGTAGTTCAAATTTCAATCATGCACATTGAATGTCTAGAAAAATCAATTAGTGTACTAAAAAGGCCAAATGAACTATGTATGATTCCATTGTTTAGCATGACGCATTCATGTTGCTCTATTGAGACTCTATAAATAGATTCAAGGCGAGAAGAGACATCAGATCTTGTTTCGCACATAAAATGTGAACTTTCCCTAACGGAACCACATGACTTCTTGTGAGAATCTTCGGTTTGTGCCAAAACTTTTCCCGAACTAGGTATTGTTTTTACCACAACATGACAAGATACCATACGAAGTTTCATGAATTTCTGACGACATTTGGATTTACTGGAATTTCAAAACACGGCTTCCCAAAGTCTACGGCCGAGCCAGAATACCATGAGGTTTGGAATTTGTTTAATTTCCAGTTCTTGCATGGGACCAAAACATGTATCCAATGACAAAAAGATGATTTTCAACCCATTCATGTGCACTCTAGTATGAGGAAAATCTAGGTTCCCAAGAGCTGCTTGGAAAATCGTAAGGTGAATGTCCTCATGACACCATCTATGAAGAAGAGGAAACCCAGGCCAAATTCCTCATATGGACCAAAGTCTTCACATAGACCAAATTCCTCAAATGGTCAAAAGTCATATCATTCTCATGCTAATGCTTCTATTTCGCAGGGAAACTCTAGGAGTTATGAATATGTGCATTATTCTTCAAATCATTATGTTCATAAGTCCTTGAAAAATTTCGCTACTTATTCATATGAGTACTCTAACCCATCTCCTCTGAAATGAAGTGCACTAGCCTCAATGCTTCCCTTCTCATATGGAGCTCGTAGAATGATGAACTCTTTGCCACCCCTCCAGATGTGAGTGGTTAGAAATTGAACTAATCTCTCTGATGGATTTTTTGCACTTCATGAAAATATATATTTATAGAAAATCCCCCTCGTGCTCAAATATGGTGAACTGAAAACTGATCAGCCTGATGTCTCAGTTATCATAAACACACAGTTGACTAATTTCTTCAGATCTTGTATTATGCATTCATCATGGCGTATTTTTTGGTCAACTGCTACAGAATTTGTTGTCCCCAAAAGAACTTGGGCACAGGCTTTTGAAAAGAATGTATCTTTGATTTTTGCAGCACCTGATAACAATGAACCACCTGCTAGCAAGAGGATCAAGTCAGACATTCCTCTATGTCAACCTGTGACAGCCCGAGACCGACGCCCGAGAAGATTCCAGAAGATTCCCCTTTTTTTCCATTCTCGTCTGTGTTTGTCTGGTTGTTGCATTTTTCATCGCATCATTCACATCATCATCTGCATAGCATCGTCTCTCGTTTTCAAAACTCGCATCTGTTCGTAGTTGTCGGTTCTCTCTATTCTTGTTGTTGCCCGTTTCGAGACCAACCACACATGCACACGCCCGCGGCATCGTTTTAAAAATGTTTTAAAGGGCACTCTCAAATATTCTTGGATTGGGTAGAAACTTGGCGTGCGGTCTTGTTATATTGTAGGTAGACCGCCCGTCGAATTTTGTCGCGTTCTGAGTTTGTTAGATACCCCGTCGGATAGTCGTAGCAGTGAGGTTTTCGGTAATCGTTGGACGTTTGTCGGTGTTTTAAAAACCTTCTTGTCACGGGTCGCAAACTTCCCTCTCTTCCCCTCCTAGCCCCTCTGCACAGCCACCGTGGCCCCTCTCCACTTCCGGTCCATCGAGTCGACACCCGACGGTCCGAAAACGGATAGCGACGCTAACCCTAGCCCCAAACCTATATATAGACCCCCCTCCCCTTCCTAATTGGGAAGCCAACCCTAATCCTTCTCGTCTCCCGTGCCAAACCCTCTCCTTCTCCCTCCTCCAGCCGTCAGGCCGCCCAAGCCCATCTGAACCCGGGAAAGCCCATTTGGGCCCGTCCCCGAGCTCTCCCGCAGCTCCCATGGCAGCCCCGATCCCGCAGCTTCGCAGCCCCATGGCCAGCCAGCCTCACCGGAGAGCAGCCGCACTTGGCCAGAGCCGCCATCGCCGGAGCCCTGCCGGACCAGCCTCTCCTCCTTCTCCCTTTCCTCTCCCTTCTCTTCCTCTCGCTAACCCCCGCCGGCCTCTCCTCGTTGCAGGTCACCGCAGCCGCCGCCGAGCTCCGCCACCGTTTGCCTCCCCGTCACCGGGGATGGACGGATCCGGTCGCCCCAGTCCGATCCCGGCCTCCCCGCGCCTGGCCGCGCCCGCTGGTGCCGGCCCTCGCCGTGGTCGCCGCCTTGCCTGCCTCCTCTGCTCGGGAGGAGGAGCACGACGGGGTTGCGCCCGAGCGCCCATTGACCCGAGCCAGCGCCCGCGTGGGCCTCCCAGCGGCCCAGCCTCCCCTACGTACCAAGCTGGCCCAAGTGGCCTGGTGAGCAGCCCAGCCCCCTTTTGCGTTTTTTTATTTCCTAGGCCCATTGCTTTTTTAAAACGTCTATATATAATTATCCGTGCATCGTATTAAAATAATTTTAACATGAAACATGCTTAGAATAAAACGTTGATTAATAATATGTAATTTGCATCCATGCTAAAAATACTTAACATGTCATTTCCTGCCATTTTGCATATATGTCATATTTGCATTTTTGCATAATTAGTTATCGTGCATCAGGAATTAAAGAAAAATAAAGTATTAAAAATGTTCATCTCATCGACATCGCATTTTCATGCATGATAAAAATGACGGCATCATGTTTGCATTTAATGTGCATAGATGATTTGTTATAACGTGGTTAGGCCTAACACTCGCATATTTAATTGTGATTAATTTTCTACATGAACCTATGCATATTATATATGTTCTCGGGGTAGAAAAATCCGTATGATTTATCTGTGCATTTAGTTTTGTCATTTGAGCATGTTGGTGTGCCTGTCATTTATGTCGTGATGCCCTTTTGTTAATTTTGTGGGATTTAATCCGTGCATGATGCGAATTAAGTTTGAACATGGAAAATGCCCTTTGATATGTGTCCTAGCCCCTGGACATTTTGCTTGTCATAGAAATGCATGTTTAGGTGTTATTTCGTTGTTGTCAACTTGCTATAAAAAAATTTGCTATTTTGAGGGTCCAAAATATTTCTAAGTCTGGAATCTGTAATATTTTGTTGATGTCTTGCCATGTGATTTGCTAGTGATCTAGAACCCTTTTGTGGTAGGTGTAATGGCGTTATTTGTAGTTGATATTGTCCTTTAGTATGTTGTTACGTTAATATGATTTGTAGCATATAGTTTCACTGCTGTCAATATGCCTTCGTGATAAAAACTGCATTGTCAAAACTGCTATTTTCACTAAGTCTGAAACGGTTTTCAAGTAGCCTCCTTGTGAGCTTCCTACCATGTGATCCATGCATGTTTTGATTATGATATGTGAATATGAAATGAAGTGGATGTTGTATACTATTGCCCCATGCTTAGTTTGTGCATTTTAGAATCTTGTAACTTGTTGTTTTCATGCGTGCAAAATGCCATGTTGCTGTTTTGGGCAGATTTCTTATAAAACTTCTTTTGGTGTTTGTGGTTGAACCGTAGCTCCGTTTTGGACATGCCACATATGAAACTTGCTTAAAATCTCATGTATTTTCATAATAACTTGATGCATTCATGATTTGAAATGTTTGTGATGGTATTTTCCATGCATTTGCATTCATGACATGTGCATCTTGTGTTGCTCATATCTTTTAGACCGTATCTCCGTTTGAGATGTTCTATATATGTAAATTGACTAGAATGACGCGTAGAATGTCGTGGTATGCTTTATTATATTGTGTAACCAATATAAAATATGATTAGTTCAGATCTGGACCAATTTCGAAATTAACATATGAGGTCATTTCGAAAATGCTATAAGTTGTTTCTGACCTCATTTAAGATGCCTAGTTAGATAGTTTACTTATGCTTCACCTCTTGCCATGTTTAACAACATTTAATATTGTCGTGTACCTAACAAGAGTGAACTAAATAATTCGAACATGGAGTTTCATCACTATGCAACTCGTTGCATATTGAGCTTCACTTAATGTGTAGTATTGATTGTCGTGAATTGTCATGCATTGCATATTAAACCGGACATGCATCATATTTGGTTGTGCATCGTCTCATGCATATGTTGTGGTGTATCTTGTGTTGATTGTTTGTTTTAGATTGCTTCTTCTCGATAGAGTTCCGAAAGCGTTCGGAGTGTGGGGATTCGTTCGACTATGTTGGTTCGTCTTCTTCATGGATTCGTTCTTCTTCCGAGCGGGATCTTAGGCAAGATAACTCATTTCCTTGGACACCATTACTATCATTTCCATGCTAGTTGTCTCGTCTTTATATCGCTTTGTCACGCTACCTACCACTTGTTTGATAAGCCTCCCAACATTGCCATGAAAAGCCTCTAACCCACCACCGTCCCAGCAAATAGTTGTTTGGCTATGTTACCGCTTGCTCGGCCCTTCTTATAGCGTTTCTAGATGCAGGTGCAATTGCTTCCATGTGTCAACATGGACATTCTTTTGTTATATCACAATATTGCTGCTATTTAATTTAATGCACATATATGCTTGGTAAAGGTGGAAGGATTGGCCTTATGCTCGGTGTTTTGTTCCACTCTTGCCGCCCCTAGTTATTTGTGCACCGGTGTTATGTTCCATAAATGAGCGCTCCTAACATGCTCGGGGTTGTTATGGGGACCCCCTTGATTTTTGGGTTAGAATAAAGCTTGTCTGGCAAGGCCCAACACTGGTACTACATTTGACTAATATTTAATAAAATTGCATAGGGACCCGCCGGCACTCGTGGATAATTAATCAACCCCCGGGCCAGTGCTCCTCATGAGTGTTGGTCCAAACTAGAGAACTGTGCGGGGCCAACCCGGGGCAACTCGGGAGATTTCTATCAGGCCACTATACGCGTAGCTCATCTGTCGTGCCCTGAGAACGAGATACGCGGCTCCTATCAGGATTGTCGGCACATCGGGCGGCCTTGCTGGATTTGTTTTACCTTTCTCGAACATCTTGAGTGAGGAACTCTAATTTTCTTCGGGCTATCTAGAGGTGTTGGATTTCCTTTGGAATTGCCTAGGAAGATCACGAGATCCGTGGTTGAGGTTATTCCCGCTGCGTGTGGTTAATTTATGATGGATGAGTTGGAGCACCCCTACAGGGTTAAATCTTTTCGAGAAGCCGTGCTCGCGGTTATGTGGCAAACTTGGATACTTTGTTTAACACCCGGTCATAGAAAACTTGAAGTAAACTCTAATAAAATACACCAACTGTGTGCGTAACCGTGACTGTCTCTTCTCGTGAGTTCTTATCCAGAACAGAACATGGTGGGGTTATGATTGACATAAGTAGGTGTTCAGGATTAGTTAGTGATCATTACTAGTTCTCGTCCGTTATGCGTAGACCACCATACTTTACTTCTTGTACCATAAGTTAGCCACTCAAATAAATGCTTAGTCGCTTGCTGCAGCCTCACCACTTAACCATACCTTACTTATTAAGCTTTAATAGACTTGATCCCCTTGGAAATGAGATTGCTGAGTCCCTGTGGCTCACAGATTACTACAACAACAGTTGCAGGTACAGGTAATGTGATGATTTTACGTGAGCGTGTTGCTTGATTTGATTTGGAGTTGTTCTTCTTCTTCTTCGTCAATCTTGGATGGGTTCTAGGCGACAGCCTAGGACAGCAAGGGTGGATGTCATTTATCGTTTGATTTTGTCCGTAGTCGGACCCTGCTCTTCTGTATGATGTTTGAGTATGTATTGTATTGATGTGACTCTGATGTAGCTTGTGGCGAGTGTAAGCCAACTCCATATACTCATCTCTTCTGTACATGTACTTGTAATGATATCCATTCTTGCAACACGACGAGATGCGCATCTATCCCTTGTGAGGCCCTCATATCTTAATATGGATAGGCGCACATCTTGGGCGTGACACAACCAGTGGAAGTTGAACACACTAACGGGAAGCAGCTCAGGACCAAGAGGAAAGCAAGAGTAATCAAGCTAGTACCAAAGACTAAACTACAGTTGCGTAGGAGCAAGCATTCCCCAAAGTATGATGGGTTTAAGGTAAACAATTTCTCTGAACGACATGCTACTAAATCAAAAGTTCTTCCCATAGTTATACCCACTGGCCTCACTGATAAACAGAGTGAACGGGAGGTGGTGCGGAAGGAAATTCCGAAGCCCATGCCCATCCCTACCATCTAGCATATTGGAGTTCACCTGTGTGGTGTGGATGCTGCAGAATTGTACCTAGAGATTCTCTAGTCTGAAGAGCTAGAAGTGGAGACTGAAGTAGCACTGGCCTCCGAATGAATGCAAATAGCTGGAACATCTTATCATGGAATTTTCGTGGCATGAATTCAGGTAAAAAACTTTTAGCTATCCGCAATTGTATTGAATCTAGTTGTGATGTCATTTGTTTGCAAGAAACCAAATGTGTATCTTTTGATCTTGCTTTTATTAAGACTTTATGCCCGGTTATTGATCAATATGCCTTTGTACCCTCAAGAGGGGCATATGGTGGTCTTGTCACAATATGGAATAGCTCAACCTTTACTGGAAAAATTGTATCTTCAGAGTTCTTTGCACATGTTATAAATTTTGTGTCTAAACAGTCTGGTGACACTTCGAACCTAGTGAATATTTATGGACCATGTGATGGGGAGGATAGATTCATATACACAAACTAGCTATTTGATTTACAAATTCCTCACACTAAGAATTGGATACTTCTAAGAGACTTTAATTATATAAGATCCCCTGGTGATTGTAATAAGCCAGGAGGTGATCACAATGATATGTTAACATTCAATGAGTTCATTGGGGAGCAATGTGTTTTGGAAATTACTATCATGGGGAGAAAATATACCTGGAGTAATATGCAAACAGAGCCACTCTTGGAGAAGCTGGACTAGTTCTTCACCTCCAATCAGTGGACTACTTCCTTCACCAATACCACAGCTGCTACCATTGCCAAGGTGACATCTGATCATATGCTATACACAGTAAATATACAGACCAAAATCCCACATAGCAAGATTTTTAGGTTTGAGCCAAACTAGATAAAGCACCAACGGTTTCAAGAAGTGGTTAAAAATGCTGGGAGAAACCTTGTTACATGGCCAATAGTCCTGCAAGAATTTTCCATAAACTGAAGAGGTTGAGATATACATTAAAAAAAGTGGAGCGGGAGATTATCTCATCTAAAGATCCTACTGAATAACACTCAAAAAGCCATTTATGAACTAGATCAAATTGAGAATATCATACTACTCACTGTACCAGAAAGAAACTTCAGGATAATCCTTAAGAAACACTAAAACTCTTGGAATTTCAAAACCATTACTGGAGGAGTAGATGCACTATCAGGGTCATCAAATTTGGATATGAAAACACCAAGTTCTTTCATAGATTGACCACTGAGAGATATAGACAGAACTCAATTGCTTCATTAAAAAATACTAATGGGGAAGATATCCAAGATCATGCTGGTAAGGAGGCAATTCTATATACTTCATTCAAGGAAAGATTGGCCTACCTACTACCTCCAAATCAAAAGTTTGATCTACTAGCAATTATTAAATCTGCAAATCTGGATGACTTGGCAATATCATTCACACAACAAGAAACAGATGAGGTTGTCAGGAAAATGCCAGCAGACAGAGCACCAGGACCTGATGGTTTTTCAGGACACTTCATCAAGGCCTGTTGGGAGACCATCAAAAATGATGTATACCAGTTGTGCAATGATTTTCATGATGGAACACTGGACATTGAAAGCATTAATTATGGATTCATTACCTTAGTCCCCAAGATCAACACTCCACTTGGACCCAATGACTTCAGACCAATTACACTGCTTAACTGGTTCCTTAAGATCATCATTAAAATACTAGCAAATTGGCTCCAACTGGTTATACTCAAGATAATACATGAAAACCAGTATGGGTTCTTGAAGAGGAGAACCATCCAAGATTGCCTTGCATGGTCATTTGAATACATTCACCAATGCCAATCGTCTGGACGCTAAGCTTTTGTTCTTAAGTTGGATTTCTCAAAGGAATTCGACGCTATATATCATGCGGCAATGATTGAAATCATGGAGGTGATGGGGTTCAATAACAAGTGGCTCTCCTGGATGAAATGCATTTTTAGTTCTGGAAAATCATCTGTACTTTTAAATGGAGTCCCCGGTCGACAATTCCAATGCTTCGCAGGGGTTCGACAAGGTGATTGTCAGTGTCAAAACCAGCGGATCTCGGGTAGGGGGGCGAGCTATGAAACTAGGATTGATGGTAACAAGGGATGAAGGTGACAATGTTTACCTAGGTTCGGGCCCTCCTATGGAGGTAAAACCCTACATCCTGCTCGATTATATTGATGGTATGAAGGTTACAGAGTTGATCTAGCTCGAGATCAGATGGCTAAAACCCTAGATGAGTTTCCCTGTCCTACAATCCAAAACCCTCCCGGTTTATATAGATACCGGGGGTACCTAGGATTTACACATAATAGGTCTCCTACCGATGATGGAGATTTCGATTTCCTCATCTTGACTTGGAGTACACGACGCGCCTTCGGGACTTCCTTCTAGAATGTGGGCTCTCAATGTATCCGGCCCTTCCTGCGACAATTAGAGAGCTGCCCACCAAGTTGGTCGATTAGGAGTTAAAGCCAACTGCCCGAGGACCCCTTAGTCTAGGACTCCCTCAGTAGCCCCCGAACTAGCCCCCAACGCCAAGGATCTCAGCTCTGGTAGCTCCATGTGATCAGAGTCCTCAACTTGCAGGGTGAGTTCTTCTTCCCATTTAATGATCGGCTAAGACTAGTTGGACCTCCAATGATGCGTGGTTTTTCTGATCATATGATCGTCCGAACACCGTGAGTTTCTTAGCTCCGAAGGCCAAACGTCAAAGTGTAAATAGTGTTTTTATGAAAACTTTCTGACGAAGGGTCGCGGCCTACCATGACCTCTGAACCAGTTATGAGAACTCGAGTCACAGTTCGAGGCCATTTTTACGCTGGCAGGATTCATCAATGCATAAATTGTGCTCCGTTTCAGTTGGGATATGATTAACCATCTCAAGTTTCTTTACGTGCGTATAACGGCATGTACGTCTTGGTAAGTGGAGGGATTTGCAGCATAGTAAAGGGAGGCTAATCGGTGACACGCCTCATTTGCATCCTCCGCTTCCTCAATCTCCCCAGGCTTCAAGAGCCCAGATCCAGTTTTTCATCGAATTCTCCTCCAAGCTTAACCATGCCGGGTTCCGGCTCCAACGGCAAGTGAGAGGCCTCCACGGTAACTGACAAGGACATTAGGGACTTAAAGCTTGCCGGCTACTTCCCCACCAACGTCTTCCACTGTGCTCCGGAGGAGAACCAGATGGTTCCCACCCCTAAGCTTGGCGAGAGGGTTGTGTTTGTCCCCCATTTCATCCGGGGACTGAGCTTCCCACTCCACCCCTTCGTCAGGGGTCTCATGTTCTTCTACGGGTTGGACTTCCATGACCTCTCCCCAAATTCCTTCATGCACATATCGGCATTTATTATCGTCTATGAAGCATTCCTGCGGGTCGAACCGCACTTCAGCCTGTGGCTCAAGGTCTTCAACTTCAAGCCGAAGACTATCGCGGGCGAGCACACGGACTGTAGAGCAGCGGTAATCAGCAAGCTCCCCCACGTAGGATGTCCGACTGGCACCTTCATCGACACCATCAAGATCTGGCAAAAGGAGTGGTTCTATATCACCAAACCAAGGGAAGAGGGTCAGGTTGCTCCAGTCGAGTTCATATCCGGACCCCCACGAGATTGACCTCACGACTCAGGAAGGGCCTTGACTAGGGGTCGGATGCACACGTGGAAACACTGCAGAAGCGCATCTCCTCGATGGTCAAGGCCAAGATCAAGCTAGTTAACATGGTCTAGATCATGCTTCGACGCCGTATCCTTCCTTGCCAGCGTCGGGACTCCCCCATGTGGGCTTATTAGCTTGACGATGAGCCTACCATACGCCAACTCTTCCGCACCACTCTTGAGAAACTATGGAAGGCGTTGTTCAAGCCTTGGAAGAGCTGGCCAGCCAAGAAGGAGGATTCGGGCCTAAGCATCGATAACCCTCCTACCCAGGTATGATATAATTTTGATCGACTAGCTATGTTTTTTGACAAAAGGACTAAAGGCATTTCCCCTCATCTTTGCAGAAATGCTTAAGCAAGGTCATGGGAATCAACTTCCCAACGCCACAACCCGAAGACCCCAGGTCGTAGCTGTTGACGGAGATGCTCGTCGTGGCGCCGTACACAGCGCCAGAGAAGAAGAAGAAGAAGAAGACCAAAGATGGTCTCCACATAAGGGATCTGTGTCCAAGGAAACTCATGCCTCCTCTACCCATGAGGACGAGCATGAGGACGGGGAGGAAGGTGATTCCCCCCTTACGAGAAAGAGGGTGGCATCACCGGACACCATGGAGGAGGTACCACCTCCTGCCCCGAAGAGGGCATGTCGGACGAGGTTGATCCTTGCCGGAGATAGCTCGGACTCTGATGCCGAGTCCAATGATTTTGAGAAGGTTCCCCAAAGGAACCTAAGGGTCAAGCCCCCATCTCAAAGGTATGAATCCAAAGACTTGCTAAGTCAGTTTATGCTAAGTTCTTAATGTTTTAGATGTAAGAACACATTTTGATCCGCAGCCCGCCACGCGTTCTCCCCACTAACCAAGTTTCAGATGGGGAGTCTCCCCCACCAAGCTGGACGAGAGTGGGACTGTGTCGCACCCCATACCTCCATGGGCCGCGAAGGATGCCGCGGAGGTGTCATCCCGCCAGGATCCTTTGGAGCCGGACACAGGTGATGGGGGTGATGACGTTATGGCCGAGGTTAATGCCTAGGCCACCAAAGAATGGGGGGAGGAGCCCCTCCCGGTCACTGAGGATTAAGGACAAAGGAATGTCTAGTCCCCTCTGAGGTCATCTTCAAAGGGCATTGTGCCTCCGGAGCTACCGGTTCAATCTCCGAACAAAGATCGGGCTAACAGATCATCACCGGCGCCATCGACGACTGGGTGGCCAGTTATGGAGGAGGCTCTATCAAGCACCTCCATCTCTAAGGATCACTGCACTCTTATGGGTGCGGTTTTTGCAAGGCATTTGGTCCATTGATAACAGACTGAAAGAGGCCTTTAATGGTCTCTTGACGGGTTTCAAGGCGAGCCACGTAATACCCTTTTCCTAAAAAATTAATTTTATTACGTTTGTGCTATCATTATATATAGCAACCCTAGAGCCCTTGGTGAGTTTGAAGAAAACCCACCCGGGGGTCAAAAACACAGAAGTCACCAACAATGCACAAGACATTATTCATCCCATAATGTACTAACATCCCTTAAGAGGACTGAACACAGGATCATATCGGCGGTGACCACTAATGTCGCGGAGCTTACCGAGCTAAATCGGAAGCTCAAAAGCTCAAAAGAGGAGCTTGATGCCCTGAACAAGAGGTTCGATGAGGCGCAAGGTAAGCCGAATTGTAATATCCAAGCTTTCGATCATTAGTGATCCAAACTATCGACTCAGTATAATTATATGTTTATTGCTTACACAACCTCGGCGAAGGAGGTTGAGAAGCTCAAGGCCGAGCTTCGACAAATGAAACAAGGGACCATGGACGAGAAGGCGGCAGCCGAAAAGAAGCAGTTGCGCTCTCTACCTTAAAAACCACGAGTGCTAAGCATGAGGCTTGGGTGGAGGAGGTTCAACAGGAGCTCAAGGACAACATCCTGAAGTGTGAGGGCCTTGAGCAGAAAGGCAAGGGACAAGCCACTGAGCTATCCACGCTGAAATCTGAGCTCCAAAAGAAGGGGGTGCAAAGGCGGTTTTTTGAAAGAGCATAGCGGACGCGAACCAATTCTATGCTTCGCGAGAAGAATGCGACGAGGCTCGGCTCTTTTGGGCACAGTTTGAAGCCCCCGAGCGATCTCCTCTTCTCATCAAGCAGATGAAGCACCTGATGGAGCTACATAGGATGGCAGAGCCGGCCATGAAGGATCTCTGCATCCGGCTATGGTCCGACGAGCCGTTGCAGAGCAGCTACTTCGACCTGGTGTGGAGGCTGAGCGACGCTGCAACTCGGATTGACGCGCTAAAGCGCTCTACCTACAACGAGGGTGCTCGGATGGCCTTTGCAAGAACCATGATGCACTGGCCGAGGCTCAATCCGACCAAGATGGCCACCGCAACTCTGCCCCTTGTAAAGGAGTATAGGTGTCCCGAGTGATACTTCTATGTAGTGATGGAGGGTGCTCAGGTGATAGAGGCTTAATGTTCGAAGGATCAATTTTATGAATGATCGTGTTGTAATGTGTCTGAAGACAGTTTAACTCTTTATGATGATTTTGCATGGTTTATCTTTTCTTTTAAGTTTTGCATTCTCTATGACTCCCATGTGGTCGTTTAATCTGAAAGTTGTGAGTCGTTCGCTTCAGCCCCCATGTAGATACTACACGGGGTGTCTCTGCCTCCGCCTCCGCACTATGACCCTTAGCCGAGGTATCGGTGCGTGAAGGTGGTAGTGTGACGGGGACAATGCAATCAGACTATGATGCTTTATTGCTTTCACTTAGCCGTAGGAGTGTGAAAAAGGAACGTGAGGGCTGATGACTAGCCCCAATGGTTTGTGATGTTCGAATGAACCGCGGCTAAAGCCAACATCACATGGTTTGTACGAGTACGAAACCCATCGTATGACATGGAATAACCTCTAACAAACTTTTAGTATGACATTTATGCTCGGATTTCCAGACCAGTTCTTGCGTACTATGACAGTCAGTTTTCGGCTTTCTCCCCTCAGGTGCTTGACCAGGCTACCTCGAAATATAATCGTAGTGGTTCTCCCTTTGCTGTTTTAGCCAAACAAGCAGAATGTAAGAGGGCAAACACAGGAGCCGGGCAACCCAACTATTGACCCAAGACATAGTTCGGAACCGATGCATATAAAGCAAAATCCAAGAAGCCGAAAACACGATCGATTGTGCCGGTGGGATGCCTAAGGCGGTATTTAAACTCAAGCCCCCGGTCTATTATCCGGCTGCATCTTGATGTGTACCGAACAGTTTCGCAAGAAGCGTTGATAAGGGAAGAAACAGAGTATGTATCATAAAATACGGCATAATGGTTTTGTATTTGCTCCATAACTCTTATAAGTCGAATTGCCGAAGCCACTGTTTACAAGTACTTGATTATGAAATATAAAGTTTATAGGAGGGGTTGTACTAGGGGTCTTCGATGGGTGTCCTTACGTCCTCGATATGCCCTGACGTGTGTCCACTCTTGTGCCTCCTAGGGAGTTGCATTCCTTTATGGGTGATGTTGTCGGCGAGTGGACCTTGGAAGGAAGATCTTGAGAAGTCGCCATATTATGGATGAGCTTTACGCTTTAAGAGGTCCTTGATGGCGCCTATAGTATGTCCAAGGACGTGTATTGGTAGTAGTTTAGTCTAGCCGAGCACTTACTCTTTGATAGTTGTTCCCCACTACTGCCCATGGAATCTTGAGTGCAAAGTTGTGCCTTCTTGACGCGTGTTTGGCTGGCATTAGAGCTGTGAAATGGGGAGTGTGTCCCTATTTCTGGGGAGAAGAGGGTTCTGGGAGTTCAGGCTGAAACCGAGCTTGCTTGTCACCCTTACGTGCCTTTATGGCAGATTTTGGCGTTTGTCGATCATCATCATAATGGAATTCGGTCGCCAGGGCCAATGCATGTTCCTTAGTTCGTAGGGAACGCTCTATGTTGCCGTTGACAGTAATGACCCCCTTGGGCCCAGGCATCTTGAGCTTGGGTTATGCATAGTGTGGGACGGCGTTAAAGTGAGCGAACATTGTACAGCCTAGCTGGGCGTGATAACCGCTATGGAAAGGTACAATGTCGAAGATCAAGTCCTCGCTATGGAAGTTATCGGGCGAACTGAACACTACTTCTAGCCTCATAGAGCCCGTGCACCCGGATTTGATGCCTGGGATCACTCCTTTAAAGGTAGTGTTTCTAGGTTTGATCATTGATGGATCTATACCCATCTTTTTCACCGTGTGTGAGTAAATCAGATTGAGGCTACTTCCTCCATCCATTAGGACTTTAGTGAGGTGATACCCATCGATAATGGGGTCTAGGACGAGGGCGGCTGAACCCCCATGACGGATACTGGTCGGTTGGTCGCGTTGATCGAAGGTGATCGGGTATGCCGACCGTGGGTTATACTTCGTGGCTACAGGCTCTACGACATAGACATCTCGAAGGGCGTGCATCGTCTCCTTTTTGGGTATGTGAGTGGCGTATATCATATTCACGGTGTTTACCTCTAGAGGGAACGGCTTTTGTCTACCATTGATCAGACCGCAGGGCTCATCATCGTCCTTGTTGTGTGGGCCTTTGCCTTGCTCCTTGGCTACGAGTTTGGCGGCTTATTTGAACAACCAACAGTTGTGGTTGGTGTGGTTGGCGGGCTTGTCTTGACTGCCATGGATCTGGCATGGCCTCTCCATGATTTTATCCGATGGGGTAGGTCCTTCACGATTGCCTTTAGGAGGTTTCTTCCGCTGCCTGGATCGGGGGTTGTGGAAACCGGCGTTAACGGTCGTGTCATCGGCATCACTATTGCTGTGTCGGCGCTTATTTTTGTTGTGTCTTGGTTTCCTGTTTCCGTCCCGAACTTCGGAGCTTTGTCAACCTGCACATCCAAGAGTGGCAAATGAAGTGCACATTGACAAAATTCTTGACGACATCAATGCACCAGGTCCCCTCACACGCTCAAAAGATTCACATTTGTCTAATTTTTGTAGGTATTTTGCTTTTGTCTCTATCGTAGAGCCCACCAAATTTGATGAAGCATTCATGGAGCTTGAATGGATTCATGCTATGCAAGATGAATTGCATCAATTCAAGCTCAACAACATGTGGGAACTTGTCAAGCGGCTAGATGCTCGCAAGCATAACATCATAGGTACCAAGTGGATCTACCGCAATAAGCAAGATGAAAATGGCCAAGTGGTGAGGAATAAGGCTCGTCTTGTAGCTCAGAGCTACACACAGGTTGAGGGAATTGACTTTGATGAAACATTTGCACCTGTTGCTAGACTTGAAGCTATTTGCATATCTTGCTTATGCTCACCATCATGATACCATGTTATATCAAATGGATGTGAAAATTGCATTCCTCAATGGTAAGCTTGAGGAATAAGTATATGTTGCTCAACCCCAGGTTTTGAAGACCCTAAGCATCCTCAAAAAGTCTTCAGACTCAACAAGGCCCACTATGTCCTCAAGTAGGACCCTCGCGTGTGGTATGACACTTTGAAGGAATTCCTCATGAAGAAAGGCTTCAAACCCGGTTCACTCGACCCAACTCTTTTCACAAAATCCTATGATAATGAATTATTCGTGTGCCAAATATATGTAGACGATATTATCTTTGGATGTACTGACAAATGTTATAGTGACGAATTTGCTTATATGATGAGTGAACAATATCAGATGTCTATGATGGGGGAGCTGAAATTATTCTTAGGTCTTCAAATTCATCAGCAACACAATGGCATCTTCATATCTCAAGAGAAATACCTATAGGATGTCCTAAAGAAATTCAACATGCAAGACTGCAAAGGCGCCAAAACACAAATCCTTCAAAAGGCCACCTCTACACTGACGAAAATGGTAAAGATTTTGATTAGAAGGTATATCGCTCCATGGTTGGATCTTTATTGTATCTATGTGCATCTAGGCCAGATATTATGCTTAGTGTTTGCAAGTGTGCATGATTCCAAGCAACACCGAAGGAATCACACCATAAAGTTGTGAAGCATATTCTCCGATACTTAGCTCGCACACCAACGCTTGGATTATGGTATACCAAGGGCTCAAATCTTCACCTCATCAGATACTCAGATGTTGACTATGTTGGAGGTCGTGTGGATCGCAAGTCAACCACGCACATGTCATTTCCTCGGACGATCCTTAGTCTGTTGGTCCTCGCAGAAGTAGTACTATGTGTCACTATCTACTACTAAAGCTGAGTACATTGTTGCTGGTTCCTGTTGCGCTCAGTTGATGTCGATGAAGCAAACCCTCAAGGACTATGACATCAAGCTGAAGAATGCGCATGTCTACTGCGACAATGAGAGCGCTATCAAGATTGCTTACAACCTAGTTCAGGATTTCAAGACCAAGCACATATAGATTCGTCATCATTTTCTTCGAGATCATGTATTGAAGGGCGACAACTCCATCGACCACGTGAACACTGACGAACAACTGACTGATGCCTTCACTAAGCCCTTGGATGAAAATAGATTTTGCAAGTTGTGGTGTGAGCTAAATATCTTAGAATCTTCGAATGTTCTTTAAAAATACACGCATCCTAACCTTATGAAAAAAATTCGACTTAGATGTGCAACACACGAAGTAACATTTTTCTTCAATCAATTAAGAATAACCCACCAAGTGTGAAGAAATTAATGAAGAAATAGATTCTTAGAACCTACGACAATTGTACGCGGTGTCTGAAATCATCATTCTTATACGGTGGGTCACGCCACCAACCACAGTTGAAATTCTTCAAATTGAGGTTTTCATCATTTTGCAAATTCTTCAAATTTTCAAATTCCTCAAGTTTGCAAATTCCTCAAAAATTTCAAATTCTTCAAACTGGGAAATCAGTGTTCTTTATTGACTATAAATATATATTTGAGTTTTCAATTTCCTCAACAGAATTCACTTATTGCTAATTCTTCAAGACTTATTTTCTTTTAAGTGAATGTGATCGGACCCGTTCCCCCTCTATGCTACACTCAACCCGTCTATTCGCAAATTCTTCAAATGTGTTCTACATTGAAACTCGTTCAAAGTCTTCACTGAGTCCTTGTTAGCTGAAGAATTTGCGAATGGAAACTTTAAAAAAAATCACTTTCAAGTTTTGGCGGTTTCCGCTCAAACCAAATACTATTCCCACAACTGGATAATCCAAGACCCCCCCACTATCTCCACTTCTCAGTACGTGGGCGACACATGTCGCGAAGAGAGGAAGGGTCAGGGGTAAACTTGTCCAAAATCATTGGACTCGTCAGTTTTCACTTTGGCTATAAATACTCCCTCCCTTCCACTTCCCTCTTTTACTCTGCTCGATCTCACTTCTCATCTTCCCCACTCGAGCTCAGACCTAGCACCACCGGTAACTTCATCATCACCAGAGACTAAAAGGTTCACTACCTTGACCTCTCAGTCATCGTCCTCGCGTCGGCCGTGGGAATCTTTGCTCCGTCATCGCCATAGTTGTCTTTCGTCGTCGAGTTAGAGTACGGGATATCTGGACTGACGAACTTCACTGCTCCCACTCACAGTTCATCATGTTGTTCATCAGGGTAATTGAAATCTGATTTTACTGCCCTATTTTGATCCTCATGATTTTCACAAAGTCCTGAAAAGGTGTTTATTCTTCAAGAATCCACTACTTAAACACCTAACATGTTTCTTTCCCTTGATGTGTTTCTCTAAGTTAGGATTTTCTTCAAGATTCCTCAATTGTGTGGATCCTCAAATCTGCACAACTCTGGAACCTAAGTCAAGAACACTTAGTGAAATTCCTCAAGAAATCTATGGTCAAAATCATCAACTTGATATATTTTGAAAATTTCCGAGAACGCATATGACCTCTTCAAATTCTTTGCATGTATACTTTGTTCACAGGTACAAAACGTCAACTGATGAATCGCTAGGTTCTCATCAACTTAACTCATTTGTAGCGTTCCTTGAAGAGAAATTGATACATCTTCAGAATCCTCAAAAGTTCAAAATCATCAAGTGAAGAAAATGGCAGAAGGCAAAAGGCCTTAGAAAGGAGGAAAGAAACCAGCATCAAATATTGCATTTGAAATCCCTGAGGATATATATCGTGAGTACTGTACCCCTGATGAGGAAATATATGGGAAGTAAACCAGGGAAAAGCACAAAAAATGCATTCAAAGGATTGCAAGGAGATGGATGAAGGAATGGAGAGAATATCGTTATGTTACCCCAAAGTACATGAAGAAATTCGCTCTCAATCGTCCTTTCAAATACCTCCTCCTGTTGTTGACCAAGAAGTTAATCCTACTAACATTGCTCGTGGTAAGGACCTTCTTGCCGAATGGGCAAAATATCATAAAAGGCTTCAAAGGATGTCAAAGGCTGCAATGAAGAAATTCACTGAAAATTTTGTTGCTGCCGTAGCTCCTGCCTCTCCTGCTGCCTCTACCTCTGCAACTACTATGCCGAAGAAATCAACAGTAAAGGCAAAGTCCTCAAGATCAATGCCCTTATGGCCAAGCACCTCAAAGTTAAAATCCACACTTCAAAATCCTCAAACCACTTCTTCAAAGGTTGTTGCAATGTCTTCAGTGGCTGCACAATCCTTAACCGCAGCCACAAAGTCCTCAACTCTAGTGCATCTTGCAACATGTCAAAGGACTACTAGTTTTTCAATTGCTTCAGGGGCCTCTGCAAGTTCATTGACCCAAGGACATTCAACAACCAGTCCTTTGCTGAAGAAGAAGACTACTGTTGTTCGTGGTACTCGACCAAGTCCTCATCCGAAGAAAGTGGTGTTCCAAGTTCCTTCAAATTCTCAAGATGATGAAGCATATGATGAGGAACTTGAGGAAATCATCAGAAAAAAGCAAGAGAGAGTGTCTCAAGCAAAGGGCACTCAAATTCCTATCTTGTTGGAGCCAAAGACTGTGCTCAACTTCATTAACATTTGGCACCAGGACCCAAACACACTAATTGATCATTTGAATCTGCCTCCTGGTCCAAGCCATGTCCTCACTACTTTCACTTGGGAAGAAAAGTGGAAGTATGAACAAGCCAGACAGGCCAAGAAATCTTAGTACAAGAAGGAGCGCTCCATGAAGAATCATGTTCTAAAGCTGACTCAAGATCACCTGGTCTCTATGAAAAATGAGGTCAAAGGCCTCGGTGAAGAATTTGATCACTACTATGCTGATTCGCAAGGAGCCAAGGTCAGATTGGTCAAAGTGGCTGACAAAGCCATCAAGGAGCACAACAAGAGGGTTGTAGCTTGATATCAACCAGAAATTCCTCATCCTAGAACTTCTGCTCAGCCTGCTGAACAAACTACAAGTGCATCTGAAGAAATGCAAGCTGCTGAAGAACCTGCCAGGGCAACATCCACTATTGTGCATGAAGAAATTGCCAAGCCAGCTAAAGCTTTTGTTGCGCCTAAAAAACTGAGACAACAAGGGTGACTGCAATAGTCGTGCCTGAGGAAACTTCTCCAACTTCACCCCATGATCAAACTACAAAGTCTTCAAGGGTGAAGAATATCAACCTTCCTTCAGATCAGAACTGAAAAAACAAAGGCAATGAAGAAGAAGGCTGCACTGAAAAGGAAAGCATCATCATCTTCAGATTCCTCAGCTGTGAAGAAGTTTAAGACTATGCCAAGTTCTTTAACTGAACCCATTGATGCAACACCTATCTACTCTGTGGCAGCGGATGATATTGTTCCATTTGGCGTTGACTATGTCATCCCAAATGAGGAAGATGAAGACAATCATTGTGCTACTTCCTCAGAGCAGATTGATGAAGAAATAGAGGTGGAAGCAAATGCTTCAACCCCTCTAGTATCATCGCCTCAACCTTAGTTAATTGTTGAAGAGGCTGGAGT
The DNA here is from genome assembly GCA_022496015.1 of Hordeum marinum. Lineage (NCBI taxonomy): Eukaryota > Viridiplantae > Streptophyta > Magnoliopsida > Poales > Poaceae > Hordeum > Hordeum marinum. The sequence continues at coordinate 229,994,270 of CM039673.1, forward strand.
TGAAGAAATTGCTGAGGAAGTGGATATTGGAAACACTACTCCACTAATCAATGATGAATATTGGGAGGCTGTGCACCCCAGTTCACCAATGACCACTCCTCTCACACAAATTCCTCAGCCACCTGCTCAGACTGAAGAAATTCAAACAAGATCTGAAGGATTGGCCACTCCACTCATATCTATTCCTAAAGAAATTCTAGCTGCATTAGCTGAAGAAGTTCATACCCAGACTGTAGCTGAAGAAACTGCTACACATGTTCCTCAGACTAAAGAAATTGTTGTTATGCCTAAGGAGATTGTCAGCCGCTTCAAGCCAAATCTTCAGCCAAGCAAAAAATTGCCAAGAAAAGGCACAAAGCGCCCCAAATTTATCAAGGCAAATTTTGTCGATGAACACATCTTCTTCACAGGGCCAAATCCTTATGACTCTGCAAGGGCCAGACGCTCAAGATTCTTGACTTCTTCACAAATGAATTTCTATGCTGCAGTGCTATTTGACAAGGACAAAGTCTTCCCGCATCAAAAAATTCCTCATCTCCATATGGATTCCATCCCTTGTTTCAATCCAGTGCTTATCGTTCTTCATGACGTATGGCTTCCCCCCTTCCGTGCTGATATATGTGACTGGAATGAAGAGATAATTCTTCAATTCTATGCAACCTTGCACATTTCTGGTGAAACTTCTAATGTCAACTCATGGATCCTGGATTGGATGTTTGGAACCACTCACTACACTGCTCTAGCAACTGGATTGCTTCGTGTTGTCCCAATAGCAATTCCTTCAAGAGGAGCAAGATGCATCTATGATCAACTTGAACTGCCCAATCACATGATGCAAGCGTTGATGAAGCCTTTGGTTCATGGCAAACCTCCAAGGACCACCTTCCTAGTGAAGGATTTGTTATATGTGCCCAGGACAATTTATCGCATATTAACCAAAACTCTAAGTCCAATCAAGGGCTGCAACTCTGAAGAAGAAGTTGTTGGCATCATGAAGAATTTTTTGTTCAACATCATTCATGGGATTCCCATCAATTATCATGATTTGTTCATGAGGACTTTGGATAATATTGTTGTGTCACCATTTGAGTTGAAGTCTTATGCTCCCTGGATCATGAAATTCACCAGATCAAGGTCTTCATTTCCCTTCAAGGCCGATGTTTGGAATCACTTCAATTTTCTACCTCTGATTGAAGTCCTCAAGAATGCATTTTCTTTAGTTGAAGGAAAAGGCAAAGCTGTTGTTGATGAAGGCACTCATCCATTGGATGCTAAATTTTGCAAAGTTGCATCCTGTTCTACCAATGATGACTCTGCCACCCAAGATTTTGCTACAAAACTCTCAGCTCAAAATCCTCAACCTTCTGCCCCTCGTGTGATGACCGATCGCGATCTTCTCCTAAGTATTCACCAGAAGGTTGATCACAATCACAAGTGGGTCAAGCGTAAGTTCAATTCAATTCTTCAGAAAAGGACTATGATGTAGAACTCGATGAGAAAAAATCACTGCTCAAAAAATCTTCCGATTCAGCGATTTATAGTCCGATTTATCGCTACTCGTGGGGTGACTGATAAGATTATCTCACTGGCAAGCAAATTATGGGGAATCTTCTGATAAATCAGGCATATTCCTAGAACTATGTTTGCAAAAATTATGTTTATTTGTGTTTTTGTGGACTTTGTTATGCAACATGCACTATTTTGCTATTTTGTTTGTCATTATACAAGGATTCGTAGGCTAGGAAACAAGGTAATATTTTTGTAGAATATATTTTTGGTGTTAAATATAGCATATTTTAGTGTTGCAAACCTCGGATTTTGCAAAAAAAAATGGCCGATCAATAGTCGACCGATAAAATCGATTAATCGGCTGATTTACGATTGATCTCTAATCCCGAGCTGACCGAGACGATAACGATAAGCGATATCCTCAACATTGGAAACAAATTGTTACTATGTGCATGAAATCTTCGGTCGCACTTGGGCCATACTAGCACATCTCAAGACTCCTAAGGAACTCAAGATGGATTTTCAGCAGAACTTTGACTGGTCTCATCCTCCTCGGGAGAAATTCAAAAAGGTTCAAGTTCCTCTACTAGTTACAAGCTCATATTCTTCATCGCGCGAGGCGGATGAAGTTGAGGATCTTGATGACACTTGATGCGGAGCATCCCATGACCACCACCATGGACCCTTCCCCAACATCACAAGCCACAAGAGAACCCATGACGAGAGCCTATGCACGTGCCATCGAAAACGAGGTGAAATCTCTCCTTGCTCAACCTCCATTTGATCCACTCGGGACATGGTCGCTACCTTAGACAGAAGTGCTCTGTCTACTCACGTACACGGGTGAAGGACGTCAAGCTTGGAAGGACAAGGAAGGAGGAGAGGACAAGCTCCTACTCTCGGACGACCGGTCGGCCTCGCATGTCAGGTGCTTGGAGACCAGCCCAGCACGAAGGCCAGCCGGACTCCCAGCTCATGGACGACTAACGACGCCTGATCGACCGACACGTTACAGCGCATGGACATCTGGGCCACCCCAGAAATCCGGCCCTCAAGCACCCGCTCCAAAACATCGGAAGACCAGAGGATCCAGACGACCGAGCCCCGGTCGTCCGACCACTTCCGTAAATCCGGTCAAGGCACACCTGCAATGAATCCTCGGACTTCCGGCCTCCTCCGGACGTCTGGGTCGTCCTGAACCGCTGGAATTCCGACCCCATCCGGACCCTGTCTGCGCACAGGCCCACGGGTTTCAGCCCGTGTACCTCCTTTCCTATCTCAGGATATATAAACCTCACCAACTCATCTATCTAGGATTAGCTAATGTTTGCTCTCAAACTTAGCTCCATTACTTGCTTCTCCTACGGAGTTTGCCCTCCTTTGGGAGTAGATCAAAGTGATGCCAAGGCCTGAGAGAACACTACCGATACTTGTTTTTTTTTGGTTTGGGATCTTGTACCTCTTGTGATGTTATGTACCAAGTGGATGTGTGATTGAGTTTTCTCTTGAGTCTTTCCTCTTGTTCTTCCCCTTGTTTTTCGTGTCTTCCCCCTCCAATTCGTGAAAGATCGAACACCACGAGTCTTGCCCCGTATCATATGCTATCATGAGCCACGTTGATCACGAATTTGGAGTCTCCCCACCGTTTGCTAGCCAATTTTTGCTTTGATTCGACCCAATTTCAAAAATCCCCACAAAAATAGCCTTACCCAAAATTTCTTGAATTTGTTGGATTTGATGAGATTTTGTTGATTTGGATGCATGGATTTCATAGAGGACAAGTGGATCTATCTTTCTCCCATCATCCCCACCATTTTCATCCGAAAAATCTCCCCAATTTTGCCCGAAATTTTTCTTTTGGTTCAAGTTCATCCGGTGAAATGCACAGGCTCCGGACGACCGATAGCCGCCAGACAACCGGACCCGGACGACCAACCGCGTCCGAACGTCCGAGCAAGTCTGTCGACACTAAATTTTGACCGAAAATTTTGTTCTCTTCCGCCATTTCTTCCGCAACCATTTGGATTTGAGATTTTGAGTCGCGAGCCTCGCCACTTCCTAAGGTGTTTTGGCTACTTACGAGTGGTTCTTCATCGACTTCGCTGCTCATCATCTCCCCAGATCGTCGCCAACCAACTCTTTGTTGACACCACACCATAAGCAAGGACAATAATCGCGATGAAAGTCTTTACTTATACCCTTGCCATTGCATTGTTACCCCGAGCCTATTTGCGTTACTTGCCTATCGATACTAGCCATTGAGTATTGTCAGCCCACATTACTTGTGCACATTAGTGATACATACTCCGCATAGCTACAATTGCATGCATATGCATCTTAGTATCATCTCTTGTGTTACAAAGTACCGACATATATAATTGCTATCTTTGTGTGCACGTCCCGCATAGTGACAATCCAAATATCATTGCTAAAACAAAGAGAAGCAAAGATTTTAAGCAATGACGAAAGAGAAAAAGCATTGCCGAATTTGCATATCGTACTTGATCATCTTGGATCACTTGAGTGAGTGACTCGTGCCTCATACATACATAGCTAGTCGGGAATAGGAAGACGACACATTTTGTTTCTTATACGTTGTGCACAAGTTTGTATCATGCCCATTTGAGCAATCATGCTACTGTCTCTCTAGTGTTGTGCAACACGAGCGTCTTCTGTGTATTCCACATTTTGAGCTCATTTCTTGGTTGCTCAACCCACTTATATATTCGTGTGTGTGTTTCCGAGTTCTCTCATTGCTATTGATTCACATTGTCTTCCTTGCAAATTTGCGAATCTATTTCAACTTCATTGCATCATATTCTTGAATTGCTTGAAATTTTGTGCTGCCATCCTAATCAAGCTACTCCATAATCATTACTTGCATAGGTGTGAGAAGGGAAAACTCGGTACCAATTCTACTATTTCCATGATTTCACATTGAGTGATTGATCCTCATTTTAACCTTCGGAATGGTGTTTGGTATTGTGTTTTCTCATTATTCCACTTATATCTAGTTGAGTACCATAGATAGGAACACTAAGACGAACCCGGTATTCAAGGAGCACGACGAAGACGTGAACAACTACGTCACGAAACTACAATTCTTCACCGCACAAAAGGAATGCGCCAAGAAAGTGATGCCATCACAGACCGCATAGAGCACCTCGCCACCAACATACATGACTCTAAGGACCGAACGCGGGACTTCATGACAACCCGAATGGACGAGATCCACGCCTTGATGGTGAACCGCGCATCATCCACTTCTACCTCAACTCGATGACACATTGCAAGTCGACACTCCTCCGAGGACTCCTCCGGCGAGAGTCCTCCTCTCGAGCTCGAACACAACAATGTGATGCACGTTGCCACTCTCAAGACTCAAGCAATCCCTTCCACAACTACGAGCCTCAAGGTCGACATCGCGAGCATGAACACCGTCACCAACAAGAGCAAGACGCATACGAGCAACAATGCCTACGTCACCGCCATGAGGAAGACCAGCGCCGTGAAGAGCAAGAAAACGAGGCACATCACGCCCTTCACAAATCAACCCATGACTTGCAAGAATGCAACCGACTAGCTCGCCAGGAACAAGAAGCTCTACGTCGAGAACGCCGAGAGGAAGCCACACGTCAAGAGGAGAACGCCAACAATGGATGCGACAACGATGTGAACAACACCCAAGGCAAGAGGAGCAACACATTGATGAGCTCGCTCCAAGGCAAGAGTAATATCTGTTGGGGAACGCGACAGAAAACATAAAAATTCGGTATTGCGAGCATGCCCAGGATCACTATGGAGATGCATACAAGGTTTGATCTGATCCGTACCGACTCGTAACGCAGCGGAAGTAGAGTCGATGAAGATCGGTGGTGTAGATTCCGGTAGCTAGGATTTACAACCTCCCAACTTCGAGGATGTTCTCCCTCGTCGAACATCCCTTCGGGAGATGGTCGGACGGTCCCTCAGACAATGTCATGGACAGCCCCTCGGGAAGACCCTCTAAGCCCGAACAGAAACTCGGACAACTTTCCGGGAGGACTTTAAAGAGCCCCTCGGGCAAAAGATCGAAACTATGACCTCTTGATAGGGTTGCACACATATGGTGTCAGCTATCTGGCAGGTCTTCGCCGTCTAGAACTAGTTCCTGCCAGAACCCAGACAGCCTTTCGGCTCTACAAAACTATTACGTGGGGAGGGAGAGATAAGGCCACATCATGCACGCCATTTGTATGTTGAGAAAGAGTGTCTCAATGGAGAGGACCACTCCATCTCTATTTATAGGCCAAGCCCAAAGGGTAGAAGTCACATGGAAATACCAAAATGCCCTTAAGGTGGCTTCTCCAAGAAGCCAATAAGGGAAAATACCAAAAAGCCCTCAAGGTGGCTTCTCCAAGAAGCCACCAAAAGGTGCTTTTCACTATTCATGAAACCAATTTTTTGCGACCGATAAATCTAAAAATATTTCTATGGGTCTTCGAATAATTACAGTACCCGCTAAAACAATTCTGGACATGTTCCGAAGCATTTTCAGATCAGTGATGTTAATCTGTGAAAAGCATCCAAAGCGGTTCCGACAGTCCGGAACATTTTCGGTTTTTGTCTCTGAAAAATCTCAGAAGTTACCGAAACACTTTTGGTACCCTCCAATAATTTCCAGGCTTATGCCGAAACCAATTTGACTCAATGATGTACTCCGAAAAAACTTTTCGGTTTAACCGAAACTCTTCCGGTGTTCTCTCTCCGAAACTCTTCTGTTGTCCGTGAAACTTTTCCGGTGATTTTCTCTGAGACTCCCTGTCTAGTATTCAATAGATAGATAACCTTTAAATGTCTGACCCTATAGGTTCGGTGAAGTATAGACATGAGGGGAACACTTTTCGATCAATGGTCAACATCAGAGCCGTGGACACCCATATTGACCCCTATACCCACACCAATAAATATCTGAGTGAACCTCTAGTTGTCGTGCGCTATTCATGTTGCTTCGTGATATGTTACAAACACCTGAGGTGAGATTTTCTGCATCCTAGTGGATAAGCAACTTGTCCACTATGCAAGTTACCTCGTTACCGGTTTTGTTCTCTTTTCTCGTTTTCGTGTTCCAGCAACCCTCTGATCAAATCACACTATGTCTGGCAAGACAATGATGGATACCATAACACCGACAGGGCCCGAGAATATCTCTCCATCGTCGGAGGAGCAAATCCCAATCTTGAGCTATCTTGTTACTTGTCATACTTCCATGAACCCGTAAGTCGCCGTAATAGCCACCCAGTAACGAAAGATGTTTAACAAACCCCAAAGTTCACGAATCAAGCACGAAGGAACTCGATACTCTCAGGGTCTAAGGAATTATGCAAACATTAACTATCTCTGTGTTATTAACCATTAAATAGTGATGAATGTATCTCATAGATAATAGCAATTCGGGTTGATTCAACACAAGTGTTCTACCAACATTGTGCCCTCAAAATTGCTAGCATAGCCATGCCCATGATCAGGAAAACGGGATCATCATGCAATACTTGAGGCAGTCTTAGAGTCAAGACTAGGAATACATTTTACCGTTTATTATACCACACGTGCAAATGAGTTTCCCTTTGAGCCTCATGGATATTGCAGACTCAAGAATCATTGCAGTTATAACATGGATCATAAACATTCACTACAAACTAAGAGATACAAAATAACTGTTATTACTGCCTCTAGCACATATCTCCTACAGAATCCACTCACACTAGAGTCATAATCCAGTTACATGGCTTCCCTAACAACAATGGCTATCCGGTGTTGCTCATGCTTTACTCGTGGTAGAGGCTTTGTCATCAGGTCTCACACGTTCAGATCCGTGTGAACTTTGTGTACTTTCACTAAACCTTCTTTGACATGATTTCGAATGAGTTTATATTTGCGTTGAATATGCATTATCTTATGGTGTGAACTTGGCTTCCTTGCCTAAGCCACGATGCCACTATTATCACAATAGATCTCCACCGGGTCCAGCGCACTTGGGACCACACCAAGGTCTTCAAGAAACTGCTTGAACTAGACCGCCTGCTTAGAGGCTTCTGAAGCTGCAACATATTCCGCCTCCATCATAGAATCCACCACAGTCTTTTGTTTGGAACTTTTCCAATCAACTGCACCGCCGTTCAATATGAAAACATAGCCTCATTGAGATTTGAAGTCATCTGGGTGAGTCATGAAGCCCGCATCAGTGTAACAACTTACAATGAGCTCTTCATCACCTCCGTACACAAGGAGTAAATCCTTGGTCCTTCTGAGGTACTTAATAATACCCTTGACTGCGGCCCAGTGTTCCAATCCTGGATCACTTTGGTACCGGCTGCTAACACTTAGTGCATAGGGAACGTCTGGTCTTGTACATAGCATCACATACATAATAGAACCAACTGCCAAAGTATATGGAACATCATTCATTTGTACTCGCTCATCAACGGTCTGAGGACTCTAATTCTTGCAAAGCAATGTGCCAGGCGACATGGGGAGTAGGCCTTTCTTGGAGTTCTCCATGTTGAACCTTTTCAACACCTTGTCAATGTACGTGCTTTGGCTAAGCGCTATCAGGTGTCTTGATCTATCTCTATAGATTCTGATGCCGAATACATATGCCACTTTGCCAAAGTCTTTCATTTAAAACTCTTCTTCAATGAGTCTTTTATTTCGCTAAGAAAATTCACGTCATTTCCAATCAACAATATGTCATCCACATACAAGATTAGAAATGCATTTGCGCTCCCACTAAACTTCTTGTAAACACAAGATTCTTTGTCATTCCTGGTGAAGCCAAACTCTTTGACCAATTCATCAAAATAAATGTTCCAGCTCCTTGATGCTTGCTTCAGACCATAAATGACTTTTTGAAGCTTACATACCTTTCTAGCATTCTTAGGATCGATAAAACCTTCTAGCGGTATCATGTATAAATCCTTTTCAAGGTTTCCATTTAGGAAAGCCGTTTTGACATCCATCTGCCATATTTCATAATCAAAATAAGAAGCAATTGCTAGTAATATCCGAACAGACCTAAGCATAGCTACGAGCGAGAAAGTCTCGTCGTAGTCCAGCCCTAGAACTTGCGTGAACCCTTTCGCAACAAGTCTAGCTTTGTGGATAGTAATGTTACCATCCGTGTCTGTCTTTATTTTGAAAATCCATTTACAACCAATGGGTTTTACGCCATCTAGAAGTTCTTCCAAGTTCCAAACATGGTTTTCGTACATGGATTCCATTTCGGATTTCATGGCCTTGTGCCATTCCCTTGAGCTAGGCCCCACCATCGCTTCCTTGTAGTGCGCGGGTTCATCATCTTCAAGAATGAAGATTTTGTTATGAAACCACTCAGGTGGCTGGATAGCCCTACCTGATCTGCATGGTTCAGTTAGAACATTATTTGAAGTTTTCGCATCACATACGACAACTTTTGGCTCGGTTGTAGGGAAAATTTGCGGAATTACTTCTAGTTCCTTAGGCATATCAACAATTGTCGAAGATTCACTAATCTCATCTAGTTGTACTGTCCTCCCATTCAACTCTTTAGCGAGATACTCTATCTCCAGAAAGACTCAGTTTTTAGCGACAAACACTTTGCACTCGGTGGGTTAGTAGAAAGAATACCCAACTGTTTCTTTTCGATAATCTACAAAGTAGCATTTGTCTGATCTCGGATCAAGTTTTCTTTGTTGTAAATGTTTTACATAAGTTTGACAACCCCAGATTTTGAGATGTGACAAATTGGGTTTCTTTCCATGCCATAACTCGTATGGTGTCATCTCAAAAAACTTACACGGTGCTCTATTTAATGTGTGAGCAACAGTATCTAGTGCGTGACCCCAAAAATATATTGGCAGATCTGTAAGAGACATCATCGACCTTACCATGTCTAACAAGGTTCGGTTTCATTGTTCTGAAACTCCGTTTCGCTGTGGAGTTCTGGGATGCGTAAGCTGTGAAACGATACCACGGTCACTCAAGTGTTGGGCAAACTCATGACTAAGGTATTCGCCCCCGCGATCAGACCACGGAAACTTAATCCTTTTGTTACGATGATTTTCTACCTCATTCTGAAAATCTTTGAACTTTTCAAAGGTTTCCGACTTATGCTTCATCAAGTAGATATATCCATACCTACTTAAATCATCAGTAAAAGTCACAAAGTAGAAATACCCACCCCGTGCGGCTATGCTCATTGGGCCACATACATGACTATGTATTATTTCCAATAATTCACCTTCCCATTAAAGATGACTCGTGAATGGCGTCTTGGTCATTTTTTCCATCAGAAAAGCTTCACATGTGTCAAATGATTCAAAATCAAAAGACAGTAGAACTCCATCTTTGTGGAATCTTTGCATGTGTTTCTTTCCGATGTGGCCAAGCCGACAGTGCCACAAGTAAGTGGTGGTGGTATCAGCCTTCTTAAGGCGTTTAGCATTCACGTTAAAGACATCATTTCCACATTCAAGATTTAGTATGATAAGGCCCCCAACAATGGGTGCAAATCCATAAAATATATCCTTACAATAAAGTGAACAACCATTGTTGTCAGACTTGTACGAGTACCGATCATGTACTAAACATGATCCAGAGATAATGTTTCTACATAACAGCGGAACAAAATAACAGTTACTTAGTTCCAAAATAAATCTTGAAGGGAGACGTAGAGGCATATTGACGACGGCTTGAGCAACGATCCTAGCGCCGTTACTGACACGCATCATGACTTCATTCTTTGCCAGCTTGTGCACCTTCTGAAGCCCCTCTATCGAGTTGCAAATGTGAGCAACCAATCCAGTATCAAATACCCAAGACTTAGAATTTTTTCTAGCAAGCAATACGCCAATGACATTAACTTGTATAAGAATTATACCTTTTCTGGTTTTCCCAGACTTCTTACCTTCTAGATACTTCTTGCAGTTTCTCTTCCAGTGTCTTGTGCCCTTGAAGTAGAAGCACTCAGTTTCATTCTTGGCTCAGCCCTTAGATTTACTTTGGAAGCCATTCTTACCGGCGCCCTTACCCTTCTTTGGCTTGCCTTTCTTGCTGAAACTGGAAGTTTTATTCACAAGCAACACTTCCTTGCGATTTTTCCACAGTCCTCCTTTAGCAGCTTTCAGCATGGCAAGCACCTCATTGGTTGTTTTGTCCATCCCATTCATGTTATAGTTCATGATAAAACTGTCATAAGATGGGGGGAGTGAACCGAGCAACATGCCCATAACATGCTTTGGCGGAAGTGGAAATTCTAGGGTTTTAAGCCTTTCAGCGTAGCCAATCATATTGATTGTGCTCGCCAACAGAACTGCCCTCAGCCATCTTGGCCTCCATCATCATCTTCATGATATCAAAACATTCATACCGTGCATTAAACTTGTACAGAGCATCCAGTTCCTTGATCGGATCAAATGAGTTATGGAATTCAAAACGTTTTTTGAAGCTTTGAACATATGCAACACAACATGAGGCACTGCACTAAGTTGAAGTCATCATCCTTAGTGGCCCAGCCATTTTCTTCATCTGCCTGCGCGATTGCCGTCGGCTTAGATGGAAGAGGTCAGTCAAGCACGTACACTTTCTTAGCACTCTTGAGAAAAATCCTCAGGGTACGGACCTAGTCCGCATAGTTGTTTCCATTCGCAGCTAACTTCTCTTTCTCTAACATCGGGCCTAAGTTGAACGCGTTGTTGCGAGCCATTTGATCTACAACGGTAAACACAAGTATCACTTAGACTTTGTTCATAATGAATTTGCACTAGTGAATAAACAGTTTTATTCTAAAGTGCGCTCCCACTCAAATCAGTATCTCTCAAAATTGATTATGAGTGATTCAAGATCCACATTTCGATTCAAAGCCATTGATGTGGGCATCAGTGATGACGGGAATTTTAATAGGTAGGCAAACTTGCCAATCACATCTTTATGTGACTCTTGTTCATCTTTCAATGGGTGTGTTCCGAGCTTAGGACTATCCTGCCTGAACATAATAGACAACCAAGTGATCTTGCTGCAAGGTCTGACCTCACCCGCCTCATTCCTCTCGATTCGTTCGTACCCATGAAGACATGGCGCACCCCGAAAAGATACGAATTTCAGACGGTGCTACACTTGGGTGAACACTAACTACTATGATATTTTTCAAATGAGAGATCATCCTAATAAAAAGCAACTACCGTGCAATCAAGAAGGGTGCACTATAAGGGATAAACATCTCAGGAAATTCATAATTAGCAAGACATGGTATAGCCCCTTCTAACAGAGAAGTCAAACATTTCTTCGTCTTCAGCATTTGCATCGGTGTTCACCTTCGTGAAGATTGCCACCACCTTGTAGATGCACCAGATAATATTGCTATCTATATAGTTAATAAAATAAGTGCATTACATAAGGTTGACACGTAGGTCATTAAACAGACAATCATATGGCTCGAGCCATCATGCCGAATCATGACTCGTAGGTCATGTTAATTTACATGATATAGTTATCTCATGCATAATCAAATTGAATATGAGCATTGCTATACCACATCTCATCCACATCCTGCAAAACCAAGTTAGACGCCTCTAATCAATTTATGCAAAATTTATTTTACCTGGCTTCTAAGGTTTTTACTTAAACCGCAGCTACCAACGTTCATCATCAAGTATGATTATTCAAGTTACTAGATTAACTTTCCAGGGTGTATGAAACACGAGATAATAAAATCTCGAGCCCCATACTAAACTTCGTCATACGCATGACCCCCATGCAAATATCATCTGCATTGCCCTTTCGTTTGCAAAACATCCATATTTCTCAACTATGGTAGAATCCAAAGACACTGAAACACTTTGTTGATCTGTCAATCAACATACTCAGGAGCAGCATGAAAGGATCGCGGATTGCCAGAACTTTTTCAGTTTCCACCATGCCATCAAGATCGGGACTACGCAAATTAACGGGTAACAATAAGAATATCGGGTAATAGATTTCATCGACTACCCACACAAATAATTTTTAGCAATAGAACTTATCTACTACAAAATTGTACTATGCAAGACCCATACATCTCATGTATTCTAGATCATAACCTGCATCTACGCATAGCCTGGCTTATCATGCCACTGTTGGGGAATGCGATAGAAAACAAAAAAAATTGGTACTGCGAGCACGCCCAAGATCACTATGGAGATGCATACAAGGTTTGATCTGATCCGTACCGACTCATAGCACAGTGAAAGTAGAGTCGATGAAGATCGATGATGCAGATCCCTGCAGCTAGGATTTACAACCTCCCAACCACGAGGATGTTCTCCCTCGTCGGACAGCCCTTCAAGAGGCAGTCGGAAAGTCCCTTGGACAATGTCACAGACAACCCTTCGGGAAGACCCTCGAAGCCCGAACAGAAACTCGGACAGCCCTCTGGGATGACCTTTGAACAGCCCCTCGGGCAAAAGACCGAAACTACGACCTCTCTACAGGGTTGCACACATACGGTGTCACCTATCCGGTAGGTCTTCACCATCCAGAACTAGTTCCTGCCGGAACCTAGACAGCCTTTCGGCTCTATGAAACTATTTCGTGGGGAGGGAGAGAGAAGGCCAGATCATGCATGGCATTTGTATGTTGAGAAAGAGTGTCTCCATGGAAAGCTCCTCTCCACCTCTATTTATAGGCCAATTCCAAGGGGTATAGGTCACATGGAAATACCAAAATGCCCTTAAGGTGGCTTTTCAAAGAAGACAATAAGGGAAAATACCAAAAAGCCCTCAAGGTGGCTTCTCCAAGAAGCCACCAAAAAGTTCTTTTCACTATTCATGAAACCAATTTTTCGCAACTTATAAATCTTAAAATATTTCTATGGGTCTTAGAACAATTCCAATACCCACTAAAACAATTCTGGACACGTTTTGAAACATTTTTAGATCAGTGATTTTCATCTGTTAAAAGTAACCAAATCGGTTCCGGCAGTCCAGAAGATTTCCGGTTTTTCTCTTCAAAAATTCTCAGAAGTTACCGGAACAATTCTGGTACCCTCCAATAATTTCCAGGCTTATGCCGAAACCAATTTGACTCAATGGTATAATCCAAAAGAACTTTTCAGTTTTACCGAAACTCTTCCGGTGTTCTCTCTCCAGAACTCTTCCGTTGTCCCTGGAACTCTTCCGGTGATTTTCTCTCAGACTCCAGGTCTACTATTCAATAGATAGATGACCCTTAAGTGTGTGACCCTATAGGTTTGGTTAAGTATAGATATGAGGGGAACACTTTCCGATGAATGATCAACATCGGAGCCGTGGGCACCCATATTGACACCTATACCCACATGAATAAATATTTGAGTGAACCTCCAGCTGTCGTGCACTATTCCTATTGCTTCATGGTATGGTACAAACACCCAAGGTGAGATTTTTTGGCATCCCCGTGGATCAATAACTTGTCCACTATGCAAGTTACCTCATTACCGGTTTTGTACTCTTTTCTCGTTTTCGTGTTCCAGCATCCCTGTGATCAAATCACACTGTGTTTGGCCAGACGATGATGGATACTGTAACACCGAGAGGGATCAAGAATATGTCTCCATTGTCGGAGGAGAAAATCCCAATCTTGATCTATCATGTTACTTGTCATACTTTTTCGTGAACCCGTAAGCCGCCGTAATAGCCACCCAGTAACTGATGACGTTTAACAAACCCCAACGTTCACGAATCAAGCACGAAGAAACTCAATACTCTCATGGTCTAAGGAATTATGCAAACACTATCTTTGTGTTATTAACCATTAACTAGTGACGAATGTATCTCATAGCATAACATCAATTCGGGTTGATTCAAGACAAGTGTTCTACCTACATTGTGACCTCAAAATTGCCGGCATAGCCATGCCCATGATCAGGAAAACAGGATCATCATGCAATACTTTAGGTAGTCTTAGAGGCAAGACTAGGAATACATTTTATCGTTTATTATACCACACGTGCAAATGAGTTTCCCGCCAGGCCTTGTGGATATTGTAGACTCAAGAATCATTGCAGTTATAGCATGGATCACAAACATTCATTACAAACTCGGAGATAAAAATAATTGTTATTACTGCCTCTAGGGATATCTCCTACAATATCAACATGACAACAACGCCCCTCCACGACAAGAAGTGCGACCTCAAGCATATCCCGTTGACCACGTGGATGATCAAGCTCCACGGAAAGGCCGACGTCAACAAGACAACTATGCTCTACCATGACAAGGATACCGCAATCACAACAACAATGAGGAAAATCGCTTTGGCAAGCTCAAGTTCAATATGCCTAAGTTCTCCGGAAGCAACGATCCTGAAGACTATCTCTCTTGGGCACTCATGGTTGACAAAATATTCCGGTTGCACAACTATGAAGAGGACAAGAAGATTGCCATGGCCTCCCTCGAGTTCCAAGATTACGTGCTTATTTGGTGGGAACAAGTGATTGAGTGAAGAAGAGAAAGAGGTGACCCTCCAATCACCACTTGGGCACAAATGAAAGATCTCATGAGAGCTCGATTCGTACCAACACACTACAATCATGATCTATTCAAGAAGTTACAACTACTCAAGCTAGGCATCAAGTCAGTGGAAGAGTACTATCAAGACATGGAGATGGCCATGATAAGAGCCAATGTGAAGGAAGATGGTGAGCAAACTATGGCGCGTTTGTTGAATGGTCTCAATTACCAAGTCAAGAAAATTACGGATTTCAAACCCTACTCCAACATGCTCGAGATAGTGCATCATGCCACAAAGGTGGAACCTCAAGTTCAAGAGGACTACAAGTACTCAAAGATCTCCTACAGGACCTACGGTGCAACTACTCAAGCTTCTCCAACTACGACACCTTCCTCTACAAGAACCTCCACGACAAAAGATGACAAGTCAAGCTGCAAGGACAATTCGTCTTCATCATCCCGCAACGCTCCTACAAGCAAAATAAGAGCGTCATCCTCTATACCAACACCGGATGACGCAAAAAAAAGCTCCATCAAGTGTTTCACGTGCCAAGGCCGAGGACACAAGATATATGAGTGTCCCACAAGGTGGACCATGATCCTTCAAGATGACGGTTCCTATGACTCCATGAGTGAAGATGAGATGGAAGCTTTGGTACACGTGGCTATACATCGACAAGTGAATGAATATGAAGACTATCAAATCTTTTGTGACAACGATCTGAGCCCCGCTCTTGTTGTTTCAAAGGTTTTGACTCTACAACAACAAAAAGATGAGGACCAACATTGCCACATATTCCACACCAAGGCCGGTATCCAAGGGAGATCCGTCAAGGTCATGACCGACGGATAAAGTTGCCACAATTTGGCAAGTGAGGAACTTTGCTCAAAGTTTCTCTTGGTCAAGAAAAAGCACCCTCACCCTTACAAGGTCCAATGGCTAAGTGACTCCGGCACAATACAACTCGACCACACAGTGCAAGTTTCCTTCAAGATTGGAGCTTACAAAGACACCATGGAGTGTGATGTGGTGCCCATGTCCGTTTGCCACGTACTCCTTGGGAGATCGTGGAAATTCTACCGTGGCGTCATACACAATGGGCGCACAAATCAAAATAGCTTCAAGATGAAGGGCACCGAATATGTGCTTCGCCCTAAGTCCCCTAGTCAAGTAGCCGCCGACAAGCAAGCTTCGTCCCATCATGGAGAGGAAAGTGAGAGAGTGATCCACCTCAAAGCAAGTGAGCGCCAAAAGCCAAAATTGAGTGACTCCACGATGAGGGACATGAGTGACCTAATCCTTTTTGCCACAAAAGAGATTTGAGGGATGTGAGTGAGAGCCCATCGACCGTCCTTCACTACATGATAGTGTGCAAGCAGGATGTTACCCGGCCCAACGCTTCACAACATCTTCATCTTGTGTTATCTAAATTGTTGCATGAATTCCTAGATGTTTTTCCCGATGAGCTACCGCGTGGACTACCACCAAAATGAGGCATCAAACATTGCATCGACCTCATCCCAAGTGCACCGCTCCCTAACAAGGCTCCCTACCGCGTCAACCCCAACGAAACAAAGGAGATACAAAGGTAAGTCTAAAAACTCCTAGATAAAGGACATGTGCATGAGAGTTTTAGTCCTTGTGCGGTTCCCATGATCCTAGTGCCTAAACAAGATGGTAGTATGCGCATGTGTTCTGGTTGCCGACCTATAAATGCTATCACCATTCGCTACCGTCACCCTATCCCACGCTTAGATGACATGCTAGATGAACTTAGTGGTGCCACTATATTTTCCAAAATAGACTTGAAAAGTGGTTACTACCAAATTCGCATACAAAAGGGCGATGAGTGGAAAATGGCTTTCAAAACTAAATTTGGTCTCTATGAATGGTTAGTGATGCCCATGGGTTTATCCGAAGCACCGGGTACATTCATGTGTATGATGCATCATGTCTTGCTCCCCTACATTGGATATTGTGTTGTGGTCTACTTTGATGACATCCTTGTTTTTAGCAACTCTCTAGAACAACATGCCACACATGTTAGGGACGTTTTGCAAACTCTTCGTAAAGAAAAACTTTATGCAAACAAGGAAAAATGCATTTTTGGTGTTGACAAAGTTGTTTTCTAGTATTTGTGGTTTCCTCTAAGGGTGTCCATGTTGATGAAACTATGATTGAAGAAATTAAAAATTGGCCCACACCCCGTAGTTTCTTAGGGCCAGCCGGTTTCTACCATCGGTTTGTCAAGGACTTTAGCACCATTGCCATTCCTCTACACGCTTTGAGGAAGAAAAATGCACCTTTTGTTTGGGGACCATCTCAAGACACCGCTTTCCATGAACTTAAGAACTTGCTCATTCCCGCAGCTTAGCTTGCCTTGCCTAACTTTGACAAACTTTTGATGTGCATTGTGACACTAGTGGTAATGTCATAGGAGGCGTGCTTATGCAAGAAAAGCGCCCAATTACATACTTTAGTGAGAAACTTTTCGGCGCTCAACTCAATTATCCTATCTATGACAAAGAATTGTATGCATTGGTGAGAGTCTTACAAGCTTGGGAACATTATTTGTGATTGCGTGAATTTGTCATTCATACCGATCGTAAAACTCTCAAGTACCTAAAGGGTCAAACTAAGTTGAACAATCGACATGATAAATGGAGCGAATTTATTGAGTCTTTCCCTTATGTCATCAAATACATTAAGGGCAAAGAAAATGTTGTGGCGGATGCTCTTTCCCGCAATTGCATGCTCGTTACTCAACTTGAATTGAATGTTATGAGTTTTGAGCACATAAAATATTTGTATGAGCATGATGTTTCTTTTGGCATTCCATATGCCAATTGTCAAGTGAAACCTTGTTGGGAAAACTACTATATCAAAGATGGCTATCTTATGCGTGCTAACAAACTTTGCATCCCCAAGTCTTCTCTTCGTTTGTTTCTTTTGCAAGAGGCTCACAGCGGTGGACTAATGAGTCACATTCGACACGAGAAGACATATGCCACCCTCTCCGACTAGTTCTATTATCCTAAGATGCTTCGTGATGTCGCATGCTTCACCAACTGATGCTCTACATGCCGCAAAGCTAAGTCAAAAGCTCAATCCCATGGTCTTTACATGCCTCTTCCTATACCGTTTCAACCTTGGGAAGATATTAGCATCGATTGTATGCTTGGTTTGCCATCAAAAAAGAATGGCCATGATTCCATTTTTGTTGTTGTGGATCCTTTTTCCAAAATGGCTCATTTTATTCCTTGCCACAGGATAGACGATGCTTCACATATTGCCAATCTCTTTTGTAGGGACATCTTATGCCTACATGGAGTACCCAAGACCATTGTCTCCGATCGCGGCGTCAAGTTCTTGAGCTACTTTCGGAAGACCCTTTGTGCCAAAATCGGCATCAAGCTACTATTCTCTTCAGCGTATCACGCACAAACCAATGGGCAAAACAGAGGTGACAAACCGCACGCTTGGAACACTCCTCCGCGTGTTGATCAAGAAGAACATCAAGGAGTGGGAAGATTGCCTGCCCATCGCCGAGTATGCCTACAATCGCACACGGCACTTCACCACCAACAAGTCTCATTTTGAGGTGGTCTATGGCTTCAACCCATTGTCCCCATTGGACATCCTTCCTCTACCACTCCAAGAGCATATCAACATGGATGCAAGTGCAAGGGCAAGCTACATCAAGAGGATGCACGAAGACACAAGGAACACCATCGATTGTCAAGTGGAATGCATCACCACCAAATGCAACACCAAAAAACACCCCATGGTGTTCAAGCCCGGCGATCTTGTATGGGTGTACCTTTGTAAGGACCGTTTCCCCGCCGAGCACAAGTCCAAGCTGCTTCCTCGCGCCGATGGACCCTTCAAAGTGTTGGCACGCTACAACAACAATGCCTACACGATAGACATCACACGCGACAAATACAATGTGAGTGACACGTTCAACGTCATGTACTTATCCCCCTTCCATGGTGATGAAGATCTTGATCCGAGGGTGGATCTTCCCCAGGGGGGAGATGATGCAGGAGAATCCCATGACCACCACCATGGACCCTTCGCCAACATCGCAAGACACAAGAGGACCCATGACAAGAGCCTGTGCACATGCCATCGAAAACGAGGTGACATCTCTACTTGCTCAACCTCCGTTTGACCCGCTCGAGACATGGTCGCTACCTCAAACAGAAGTGCTCTGTGTACTCAGGTACGCGGGCGAAGGTCGTCAGGCTTGGAAGGACAAGGAAGGAGTCGAGGACAAGTTCCATCTCTCGGACGACCGGCCGGTCTTGGACGTCCGGCATCTGGAGACCAGCCAAGCACAAAGGCTAGCCAGACTCCCCAGCTCACGGATGACCGATGTCGCCCAGTTGACCGACACGTTCCAGCGCACGGACGTTCGGGCCACCCTGGAAATACGTCCCTGAAGCACCTGCTCCAAAACATCGGAAGACCGGAGCATTAGGATGACCGAGCCCCGGACGTCCGACCGTGTCCGGAAATCCGGTCAAGGCGCACCCGCACCAAATCCTCAGACTTCCGGCTTCCTCCGGATGTCCGAACCGTCCTGAACCGCCGGACATTCGACCCCGTCTGGACGTCCGGTCCATGTCTGCGCACAGGCCCACGGGTTTCGGCCCATGTACCTCCTTTCCCGTCTCAGTCTATATAAACCTCACCCCCTCATCTATCTAGGGTTAGCTAATGTTTGCTCTCGAGCTTAGCTCTATTACTTGCTTCTCCAAGGGTGTTTTCCCTCCTTTGGGAGTAGATCCAAGTGATGCCAAGGCCCCTCTAGAGGGAAGATCCCACGTGGATTCAAGGCTCCTCCTTCGGAGTGAGAGAACACTACCGATACTTGTTTCGTTTTTTGATTTGGGATCTTGTACCTCTTGTGATGTTATGGACCTGGTTGATGTGTGATTGAGTTTGCTCTTGAGTGTTTCCTCTTGTTCTTCCCCGTGTTCTTCGTGTCTTCCGCCTCCAATTCGTGAAATATCGACCACCACGGGTCTTTCCCCGTATCAATACTATTGCGGGCCCTGCATCGGCAAACAACCCCAACAACACTCGCGCTCCTCCGCCACCTTCAAGATGAAATTCTTCAGGGGCGTTAGTTCTCATTTTTCGTACCATTTGATCACCGATGACGGAAGGGTAGAAATTTCAGTTAGTCTTCAAGCGTGTCTCCACATTATGGGTTGTTTTTGTTTAAGTTACGACTCTCACTCTTCTGAAGCTTTTGTTTGATGAGTTGTAAACTTAAGTCCAATGGTGGTTTGGCGCTTGTGAACCACTTCCGCATGCTTATTTCCTCACGTACCTTATTGCATGCATGCTGAATTTTGTCAAACACCATTTTCATCATGCATTTCAATTCCTCGAGTTATATATTAAATGCGAGTATTAATTTGAGTCATAGGAAACAACGTACTGTTAAATGGGGCCGAGGTAATACTAAGGAAATATTCCCAACTGATGTTCAACTCAAAATCCTCAACACAACCCAATCCTTTGAGTGAAGCCTTTGGAAATCTCTTACGGTTCAGTCAAGTTCTTCAATGACAGAGACGATGTTCTTATGGTCTCTGAGGAAATTGGTCCAACTGAGGAGTTAGGATTTCGCTAGTGCGATTTGCCTATAGTGAGGAATATGTTATGCTCTAAGGAATTTGACAGTTCAAATTCCGACCATTGTTGTGCTTTGCGCCAGCTGTCGAGATATTTTATCCACCTAACGGTCATATCGTTGGGGGCATTTATGTCTTATCATGTCAGGTTGCACCCTGGCTATAAATAGCCGCCCCCACAACCATTAGTTGTTGGCTGCTCCGAGAGAGAACTTGGCACTTGTGATTTGAGAGCAACCCATCCTCCGAGGACTTTGAGAGAAAATCATCAGTGAGGAAGAACCCCAAAACCAAACCACCAAACCCAAAGTGATTGAGCATCACTGAAGAGATTGTTCCTTTGTGTAACCCATGCTTGTTACCCTTGAAGACTGTACCTTCCAAACGGTTAGGTGTCATGGTCTAGAGCATCCAGTAGTCAATTGTGGATCGTGGGTGACCGAGTTTGTGAGTGTTTTGGAAGTCTACCCTGAAGACTTACCACGAGTGTTGGGCGAGATCTGTGTGACCTTAGCTCAAGGAGAATACGGTAAGGACTGTGTGTCCTCGGACTGTGTATCCTTTGGTTTAAATACCAAGCCACTCCAAACCAGACGTACGACTGTCACATCAATTGGAACCGGGTCATCAAATAATTTTCTTCACCGAGCTACCTGGTTCCATTTCCTCAAGCCCTCTATTTCCTCGAATACTTGTTGATGAAATTGATTGTTACTGATTGAAGAATTTGTTAGAAGACTTCCTCAATTTCCTCATCTCAAATTCTTCAGTCGCCTTGTTCTTCACGTGCTTATCTTGTATCACACTACATGTAACCTGTGCATGCTTTATTTCATCATGATGACTATGATATTGATATGTTTCTCATGCACTTGAGTACTTATTCCGCTGCTAGTAGTTTGTCACTTTTCAAATTCCTCAAGTTGAAATTCCTCAGTGACGAATTTGTAAAAATCTCCTATTCACCCCCCCCCCTCTAGTCGATATAACGCACTTTCAACATGTTGATGAGATAGCAGGCGGTGGAGGCTTCTTTAGCCCAAAAGTGTTTGCCCATGCGAGCATTGGACAACATGAAATAGTCCTTGAAGATGATGGTTTTGTTCATGCGTTCAGCCACACTATTCTATTGAGGAGTGTACGGGATGGTGTGGTCCTTGATGATGCCCAAGTTTCTGCAATAACTGATAGAAGCTTTTGAACAGAATTTCATACCATTGTCAGTACGAAGAATTTTAACTTCCTCTTCGTTTGCCTTTCTACCATAACTTTCCAATCCTTAAAGGCATCAAACACATCCTATTTATTTTTCAAAAAATAAGGCCACACTTTTCTAGAGTAGTCATCAATAATTGTAAGCATATCGAGCACCAGTGAGCAAGGGTTTACGGGAAGGTCCCCACAAATCAGAATGTACATAATATAATATACCTTCTATGGTATGAACAACAACATTGAACTTTACCCTCTTCTGCTTATCGAAAATGCGGTTCTCACATAACTCTGGATCGCTTACGTTGCAACAATCTAGGAGTTCCCTCTTGGTCAATACTGCCATGCCAAGTTTACTCATATGCCCAAGGCGCATATGCCAAATATTAGTTTTACTTGATTTATCAAAAGTAACAGTAGCACCAGTACCAGTAATAGTGTTTGCTAAGAACATATAACTTGGCAGAGGTCATATCACCTCTCATATGAATGGGAACCTTTTGTTACCTTCAAAACTCTAGCTAAGCCTGAGTGTTTGTACCCTTTGACATCAAGGGTGCTCAGGGAGATGAGGTTTCTAGCCATGCCTGGCATGTGCCTCACATCTGTCCATGTGTGTATCATGTCATCATGCGTCCTGATCTGAACTGAACTAGTGCCCATAATCTCATGTGGGTTATAATCACCCATACGCACAACATCTGTAACATCCCAAATTTCAAATTTGGAATGTTAATATGATTGATTTTAAACTTGCTTGTGTTGCTTGCATTTACCAAATTTTAGCAAGGATTTGAAACTTTTGGTGTTTAATTGATATCAAATCGAGGGGGAATAAAAGGACTTTACCAAATTTTCATTTGTGGATCCTATTTGGATTTTATTCTTTAAAACAAATCCAAGTCAAAAATAAAATAAAATGAGAGAAGGAAATATGACTCCTTCAATATGAAAAGAGTTGGAGTTTTTACTTTATTGTTTGGAATGTGTTGGAGTTTAAAAAATTTGGAAATTATTTATAAGCCTAATTTAACTTTAAGGAGTATTTATAAAGCCCAAAACAAATTTTATAAAAACATTTTGTGTTTTGTTTCTAATATATATTGGCTACAAAAATGTTCGCTCGTTTCTATATTGGTCCTAATATTTTACTGTAAGTTCTGGATTTTATTTGGTGCAAAATTTATCCAAATATATTTCCTGTAGTATTGTTTTCTACAAACAAAAGCTTAGTGTTCAACTGGACCGGAGGGCGCAGGCTAACCTCTATCCATCGCCTGTGCGTGCCAAGCAGCGCAGCAGTAGCTAGCAGGCCCACCCAAGAGCAACGCTTTCACCTTTGTTTTTTTTCCCTTGCGCCACCTTTCTTTCAGCCCAGTTATCATACTGACCTGGTCATGTTCTCGTACATTGCCTCAATGAGAAAATATGCACGTACCTTCCCCTGGACGTTCGTGTTCAATATGAACACGATGCACCCAGGTTTCCTTTCTTACGCCTCAAGTCCTTTCCATCTATTTTGGTCAAAACAAAAAGTCCTTTCCATCTATAAATAGCACACGCGAGTCCTAGATGTCCTCGGATATACGCAAACATAGCATCTCTCTGTGATTATTTCAGTTGGATCGATCTTAATCCTTTAGCCACCCCTAGATACATTACCTTCTTGATTCGTCAATCATATCTGGAAGACTTCTCGGACCGTGGATATTTCAACACGAAAATCTTTCCTTTGGTCGAGATGAATCCATTCAGAGAAAGAAATACAAGTTCCGCCCATCGTACATCTCCAATTTTGCAATCTAGTCGAGAGGTATTCTTGCACGAATTCATCAAATTCGTTGCACTCGCTTATTCTTTGTTTCTAATTCCTTTTACCAGCGGCTGCAACATATTGTTCTACACACTTTTCGTGTTGAGACTTTTCTCTATCGGACAGTTAGATCTATCTAGTTCGAGTCAACCTACCACGGATCCATCTAAATCTCGAAGACGATGCAGTTTGGGTGATCTTCCAACGAAAACGCAGATGTTCTTTTGTTCTGTTTGACGAGGTGCACCTATTCATATGGTCCATTGCAAACAGATGTTTTTCGACTGCGGATCCATCCGGAGGACCGATGTGTGACTTTTCCGGCAAAATATTTCTTCTTCTATTTTGCCAACCCGAGATCATCTATGTTGACGAACCATCTCAAAGAGCTTCGTATCTACACCATTGCGAGTAATTCACGGAGAGCGTTGTTGCATCAACAAGATATTAATTCTTCGTGGATTAAAGACAAGTTTGCACTTTTGATTATGCTCGTCTACTTCTACTATGCATGTGTTGTTTGTATGCTTTGACATATGTTTGGATTGTTATGGTAGATGTAGTTGGGTGTTGAGTTATTCGTGAAAGTGGTGAGCCTATCTGTTTATAACTATAGGTTTGGGGCTTTTGCTCGAGTGAATGCGTCACTGGCTGAGCGCTCTATTGTCCCTTGATAATGCGCCGTGGCTGAGCGCACTTGAGTTGTCAGGATTGAAATCTAGTGAATGTGTCATTAGCTGGGCGCTCTATTGTTCCTAGAGAATGCGCCATGTCCGAGCGCACTTGAGACTTCTTGAAGATCTTTGTCATCCCATCGTAGGATTGTGATTTCTCTGTTGTGGGTTAATTGGTTGCGGCGTGTGAACCTTGACCATTTAGTGGAGGTAGGTGAAGACATTCTCCTACAAACCAATTTGAGTGTTTTGTTTGTCATACCTTGCTTGTAGATGTAAGTTTGCTATATATCATTATGTGTGATTTTCTAATTCATTCAATGTATTGACCCTTTGTGGCTGCAACTTATCATGTTGCAGGATGTTCAGATGATCATTGAGATACAGTAGGGTCGCGAGTCTTCACTCAACATTTTCGCCAGTGGGCATTGATGGGATTCATCATTTGTTTATGCTACTTTTCCGCTGTTAGTATTTAATAAAGCTAATTGTGTGCTATGATATTGTAATACTTTATAAATTCTGGATCATACGTTGTATTAAATGATGACCTTGTTATTTGATATTCTTATGTACTTTGTGTGCTAGCGAATCGATCGAGGGACTAGCATGGTAAGCACAGAGACATCGAATCTTATCAGGTCCGGTCATTACAGATGGTATCAGAGCAATGTGTTGATTGTAGGTCGTGACCCTAGAAAATGGAGTAGTAAAAGCTATAGGAGTGAAAACTTATTTTGCAACCTTACTCCACTTGTTAGTTCTTACTCTCGTACTTCTACCTTCTCTTTTCAAATGTAGATGATCCATGTAGTTGCATTAGCATCATCTGACAAGTTTTAGTTAGAAGACCACCACTACTATGTTGAGTTTTATAAACGATTCACGCGTAGTATGATGAGATCATATTTCTTGTGGATATGACCTTACATGTAGGATTTGCTTGTGTGGTGTGTCTTGTGTGATTTGTTTGATTCGGAGTTTTGTTGCCAGCATAATATGGGTAGTGTTTCTCTTAGACCTTTATTCTATCTATATCCTATTTATGCTAAACCTAGAAGTTGCCACCAAGGAGTATGGGAAACAAGCACTCACCAAGCCTCGAAATTTTTGAATATGGATTTTCAAGTGTAACACTTTGACCATTGCTAGCCAACTCGAATCTCGAGGACGAGATTCATTTTAAGGGGGGTAGATTTGTAACATCCCAAATTTCAAATTTGGAATGTTAATATGATTGCTTTTAAACATGGTTGTGTTGCTTGCGTTTACCAAATTTTAGCAAGGATTTGAAACTTTTGGTGTTTAATTGATATCAAATCGAGGGGGAATAAAAGGACTTTCCCAAATTTTCATTTGTGGATCTTATTTGGATTTTATTCTTTAAAACAAATCCAAGTCAAAAATAAAATAAAATGAGAGAAGGAAATATGACTCCTTCAATATGAAAAGAGTTTGAGTTTTTACTTTATTGTTTGGCAATATGTTGGAGTTTAAATATTTTGGAAATTATTTATAAGCCTAATTTAACTTTAAGGAGTATTTATAAAGCCCAAAATAAATTTTATAAAAACGCTTTGTGTTTTGTTTCTAATATATATTGGCTACAAAAATGTTCGCTCTTTTCTATATTGGTCCTAATATTTTACTGTAAGTTCTGATTTTATTTGGCGCAAAATTTATCCAAATATATTTCCTGTAGTATTGTTTTCTACAAACAAAAGCTTAGTGTTCAACTGGACCGGAGAGCGCAGGCTAACCTCTATCCATCGCCTGTGTGCGCCAAGCAGCGCAACAGTAGCTAGCAGGCCCATCCAAGAAGCAACACTTTCACCTTTGTTTATTTTCTTTCGGCCACCTTGCTTTCAGCCCAGTTATCATACCGACCTGGTCATGTTCTCGTACATTGCCTCAATGAGAAAATATGCACGTACCTTCCCCTGGACGTTCGTGTTCAATATGAACATGATGCACCCATGTTTCCTTTCTTATACCTCGAGTCCTTTCCATCTATTTTGGTCAAAAAAAATTCCTTTCCATCTATAAATAGCACACGCAAGTCCTAGATGTCCTCGGATATACGCAAACAATAGCATGTCTCTGAGATTATGTCATTTGGATCGATCTTAATCCTTTAGCCACCCCAGATACAGTACCTTCTTGATTCTTGATTCGTCAATCATACCTGAATGACTTCTCGGACTGCGGATATTTCAACACGGAAATCTTTCCTTTCGTCGAGATGAATCCATTCAGAGAAAGAAATACAAGTTCCGTCTATCGTACATCTCC
Source organism: Hordeum marinum (assembly GCA_022496015.1). Classification (NCBI taxonomy): domain Eukaryota; kingdom Viridiplantae; phylum Streptophyta; class Magnoliopsida; order Poales; family Poaceae; genus Hordeum; species Hordeum marinum. The sequence goes on from CM039673.1 coordinate 230,020,900, forward strand.
AATTTTGCAATCTAGTCGAGAGGTATTCTTGCACGAATTCATCAAATTCGTCATACTTGCTTATTCTTTGTTTCGAATTCCTTTTACCAGCGGCTGCAACATATTGTTGTACACACTTTTCGTGTTGAGACTTTTCTCTTTCGAATAGTTAGATCTATCTAGTTTGAGTCAACCTACAACGGATCCATCTAAATCTCGAAGACGATGCACTTTGGGTGATCTTTCGATAAAACCGCACATGTTCTTTTGTTCTATTTGACGAGGCGCACCTATTCATATGGTCCATTGCAAACAGACGTTTTTCGACTGCGGATCCATCCAGAGGACCGGCGTGTGACTTTTCCGGCAAAAATATTTCTTCTTCTATTTTGCCAACCTGAGATCATCTATGTTGACGATCCATCTCAAAGAGCTTCGTATCCACACCATTGCGAGTAATTCACGGAGAGCGTTGTTGCATCAACAAGATATTAATTCTTCACGGACTAAAGGCAAGTTTGCACTTTTGATTATGATCGTCTACTTCTACTATGCATGTGTTGTTTGTATGCTTTGACATATGTTTGGATTGTTATGGTAGATGTAGTTGGGTGTTGAGTTATTCGTGGAAGTGGTGAGCCTATCTGTTTATAGTTGTAGGTTCGGGGCTTTTGCTCGAGTGAATATGTCACTGGCTGAGCGCTCTATTGTCCCTAGAGAATGCATCGTGGCTGAGCGCACTTGAGTTGTCGGGATTGAAATCAGGTGAATGCGTCATTGGCTGAGCGCTCTATTATGCCTAGAGAATGCGCCATGACTGAGCGCACTTGACACTTTTTGAAGATCTTTGTCATCCCATCATAGGATTGTGATTTCTCTTCTGCGGGTTAATTGGTTGTGGTGTGTGAACCTTGACCATTTAGTGGAGGTAGGTGAAGACATTCTCTTACAAACCAATTTGAGTGTTTTGTTTGTCATACCTTGCTTGTAGATGTAGGTTTGCTATATGTCATTATGTGTGATTTGCCAATGCATTCAATGTATTGACCCTTTGTGGCTGCAACTTATCATGTTGTAGGATGTTCAGATGATCATTGAGATATAGTAGGATCGCAAGTCTTCACTCAACATTTTCGCGAGTGGGCATTGATGGGATTCATCGTTTGGTTATGCTACTTTTCCGCTATCAGTATTTAATAAAGCTAGTTGTGTGCTATCATATTGTAATACTTTATAAATTATGGATCATACGTTCTATTAAAAGATGCACTTGTTATTCGATATTCTTATGTACTTTGTGTGCTAGCGAATCGATTTAGGGACTAGCACAGTAAGCACAGAGACATCGAATCTTATCAGGTTCGGGTCGTTACAACATCTCCACCCCGCACAAACTCATAAGTACTGAACCAATCCGTGTTACATCATATATGAAATGAACATGCAGAATCAAGTATCCATTCATCATGACATGAAACACAACCAGCAAAAACAACTAGAGCATCATCTGGATCAGAATTATTACCAGCTATAACATTGACGTTACCATCACCTTCATATTTGTTTTTAGGTTTCCACGTACCGTTCCCTTTCTTCTTATTTTCTAGATTCCAACATTCATCAATGAGGTGACCCTATTTCTTACAATGCCTGCAAAACTTTTCTTTCCCAGTCCTTTGGACTTCGAACGACTTATGTCTTTCTTACTCTTATGTGTGGTGTTGGAGTAGTGTGTTTTCTGCTCAGTCATGCCTCGTACCTACAACATTTCTTTGGAGGACAATTCCTCTGAACTCAACATATCTTTCATCGTTTCCATTTGTTGAAGTGCCTCATATACTTTCATAATAGTTTTATCATCACGGCTATATAATAGGGTATCTCAGAAATTGCAAAGGAACTAAGGAGCGGGCATAAAAGTAGACCTAAATCTTCAACATCATACTTTACCTCCATAGACTATAAATCAAAAACAATCTCCTTGAAGATCGATAAGTGGTTCATCATCGAATAACCTTCTTTCCACTTGTGCGTGAAGAACTTCATCTTCATGTGCACTTAATGGTCAGTTCATTGGACATGCAGATCATGGTCACAATGACTACGCGGATGCCGACGACCCAATATATACCATGCTCGGGACTTAGCCGCCTTACTCAAGTGCATCGACGCCGACACTATTTATGTCGCCTCCTTCGCAGGCCTCAATGGTCTCCTCCGGTCCTCATCGCTACAAGACCCTCATGAAAGTCTACAAGTACACAAAGCTAGTTACAATCGATTACTTCGTACTATGTTTTCTCAGAGTCGAGGAGTCGGCATACTTTGTAGAGGCGACCAAAAGTTCAAGTTGGATGCACGCCATGGATGACGAGATGAATGTGATTGAGAGCAATGTCACGTGGACTTTAGAAACCCGACCTTCGAACCAAAAGACCATATGTTTGAAGTGGGTTTATAAGTTAAAGAAGGACATGATGGGTGCCATTGTGAATTACAAGGAAAGACTTATTGCAAAGGGATATGTACAATGTCAAGGAGTTGACTACAAGGCGGTGTTTGCACCGATTACTCGACTCGAGAGGCTGAGAGTGCTCCTAGATTTGTCAGCACAAGAGGATTGGAAGGTTCATCATATGGATGTTAAATCCACTTTCCTCCATGGTGATCTCACTGAAGAATTGTACGTGGAACAACCCATCAGCTACGAGAAGAAAGGCGAAGAAGAAAAAGTTTACAGGGTCAAGAAGGAACTTTATGTGCTGAAGCAAGTGCCAAGAGCTTGGAACTCAAAGTTAGACCGAAGTTTGGTCTAGCTCAGGTTCAGGAAATGTCCCCTCGAGAACGCAGTCTATACCAAGAACTTCATCGGCACAAACCTGCTGTAGGATCGAAAGTAGGTCTAGTGGGGGGTGATTAGACAACTTGACCAATTAAAAATCTACTATTCCCAATTTTAAGTGTTGGCAGATTTTAGCATTCATAGCAAGTCAATCACACCCTACACATGCATGTATACGAGTATAGTAGCGGAAAGTAAAGACAAGCATGAGTAGTAAAGGAATGGTAGGAACATCAAACGCAATTTGGAGGCACGATGATTTTTCCCGTGGTTCCGATAGGTGGTGCTATCGTACGTCCACATTTATGGATTCTTCAACCCATGAAGGGTAATGGTCACGAGAGTCCACAAAGGGCTCTACCCATGGAGGGTTCCACGAAGAAGCAACCTCGACTATAACATGATGGCTTACGTCCACGGAGGACTAGCCTAACTCGGGATAGATCTTCACAAAGTAGGCGATCTCCTTGCCCTTACAAACTTCTTGGTTCACTTCACAACACGAAGTAGGAGGCTCCCAAGCGACACCTAACCAATCTAGGAGGCACCACCCTCCAAAAGGTAATAGGCTCGATAATGTCGATGAACTCCTTGCTCTTGTGCTTCAATATGATAGACTCCTCAACACACAATCACTCTCTCACATATTTGGCTTTGGTGGAATAGATTGATTGGGTGGAAAGCAACTTGGGGAGGCTATAGATCAAGATTCATATGGTTGGAATGGAATGGCATGATCTCAACACATGAGTAGGTGGCTCTCTCTCATAAAATCAGTTGGTATGAGTGGGGATATGTTTTGAGTGCTTGTCTTGAAAGTGAGTGGTGGTGGAGGGGTATATATAGGCATCTCCAAAAATCCAACCGTTACACCAAATAAGTCCAACTCGGTGACACCAATGTGTTAATCTCGGTGGTACCGAGTTGCCTAAAAGGTAGCAACTTTTGAATCTTGGTGTGACCAATACATAAAACTCGGTTGCACCGATAAGGTGACCAACGGTCAGATTGCCAGACTCGGTGACGTCGATTCAACAAACTTGGTCGGACCAATTTTGTGAATTTGCATCATAGAATGTTGGCACCCCAAACTCGGTGGCATCGAATTAGAATCAGTTGCACCGAAGGGCTACGGTTTGGCTGAGTCTAGCTGAGGCTGAGAATCGGTGGCACCAAGTGGGGAGTGTTGGTTGCACCGATTTTGGATACTTGGCTTTGGACAGACTTTTGTGGAAGAGCTCGTGGGTGTATGTGGTGACTATCACTTGTGCACGTATGAGCATTTTGTTCACCAATAGTACCTTAGCCCCCTTTTGATAGTTTGGCTTTCCTATAAACTCAAAGTGATTTCTCACAAAGTAATATGTAGAGTCCTCTTTCTTGAAGCTTTGCCAATCTATTTTCTTGCATCTTGGGGTATTCCACAATCCTTTTGCCAACCCATCATTGAACTTTTCCTGAAACATGCTTAGTGGAAACATTAGTTCAATGACATATATGTTGTTATTAATTACCAAAACCATCAAGGGAGCAAATGTGGTTTCACCTACTAGTTGGGGTTTATGTCGATGATCTAAGATTATCAACGGAGATAGCGCGCAAGAAATTAAACGTTTCAAGGTCAATATGACACTACTAGGAAAAAGCTTATAGGAAGAGTATTAATAGTAGCGTCAGAAAAATATTGGCACTACTGTTAATTAGTAGTAGCTCTAGGCTAAAACATGCTCTACAGGTAATATATAGCAGTAGAGCGTGTTGGTGTAACAAGCGCTACTGGTAATATATTCACCGTATGCACACGAGCTAGCCATAGTAGCAATGCTTTCCCATGACCGGTGCTACTGCTAATCGTATTTGTAGTAGCACTAGTCATGGTCTAGAGCTGCTTCTATGGCTAGCCCAGGCCCACCTCTCCCTTGCCCAACTTAGCTATAGCGCTTGTTGCCAACACGTGCTACTACTAAGTCGTATCTTCTCCTCTTACCTTCTTCCCCGTGCCCCTCACTCTCTCCTCCCTCTCTTCCTCTCCACTCTCTCCCGCATGCCCTGCCCCACGCTCGTCGGCCCACCCCCGCACGCGCGGCCTCCCTTCCCCGTGCCGCCTCCCTTCCCAGGAGGCCACCCTCCCTCGTTCTGGCCCTCCCCACACGGAGACCCTTCCCCGTCTCGGTCGTCCATCACCATCGCGAGGCCCCGTTGCCTCTCACTGTCGTCGACCCCCTCCGCAGTTCCAAGTCCACCCTGCCTCGGGTAGTCTCCCATCCTCTACCTCTCTTCTTCTTTGTTTTAATTTATAGGGTTCATATGGTAGATAGTTTATAGGTAGGATGATGTGGCCACTTTCTAGGGTACACATGGTTCATATGGCAGATAGCTAATGGTTAATTAATATTTTTTAGGCTAGAATGTTTTAGGCAATATTTAGGGTAGACACTTGAGGTGCTTTGTATGTGAAGCCAAAGGTGGACACTTGAGATGCTTTGTATATATTTTCGCATGTATTGGTTGTCTCCTTCACATGTGTTATCATTTTGCAAGGAACACCTCCTAGTGCCTATGTTTTGCCGGAATGTTGATTCATTTCCATTCCAGCAAATTTAAGGCGCTCGATATGTCCTATTTTAGCAATGGTCGTGCCGAACTTTTTTGTGGATTTCAATATGACTTTTACTATAAAGTAGGAAATATAAGAGGAGGAATTATTACTATTGTCATGGGGGTTGTTTGCCTCTTCTTCTCGCAATATTTACCTTGGTATAATATGTGAGAGAAGAAGAGGAAGTGACCAGCACCGACGGTCGAAATATCAGAGGAAGAATCCCGACTGTTGTCGTGGGGGTCACTTCCTCCTTCTTCCTCGTGCTCTACAGAACTTGGTAATGCATGCGGGGACGAAGGGAGGAGCGACCAACCTGATGGTCGCAATTTCTATCAAGAGGAGTGTCCAGCACATACACCACCATATCAGTGTGAGGGAGTGTGCACCATACACACTATGAGATATTTGAGTTTTTAAAGGAAGCCTCGAAAGACCGAAACTCAACCCATGTTGAATTGTTCCTTGTATAATTGACGTTGATTTTTAATCTTTGAATCATGAACACAGGAAATGTCTGACGACAATCGGATCCCTGCGTGTGATTTATGCGCCGAAGATCGGGGTTTGTACGACGTGCCTCACTTGCAAAACGGTAGGTTCTTCACCATCAAAATGGATGAGACCTTTGATGTTTTTACGATACGCAATGATGACAAGTATTTTATCATAATTACTCATGACTTGTGTTTCTTTGCTTCAACGTTTAATTTCTGTTTTTCACAATCCGACTAGTGCATCCCCTGCCATGCAAGACGGTATGTCTTGGAGAAGCTCGGTTTCCAAGATACTTAGAATATGGAGACGATGATAGCTCACCCGAGGACTAAACATGGTTTCACATTTTGAGTTAAACTATACAATGCAGTTAATCACTCTCATTTTGGTTGCTCGAATTGGGAAGCTCTAGACAAGGCATATGGATTTTAGGAGGATATGGAAATAACCTTTGATATTTGTCCTGAACATGATATTGATGGTAATATTGACATTTGGATGGATGTCGATATGCTTCCAGTTTTACCTCTATGTGAATTTGTCAACCATATTTGTTAAGTAATTTGTATTGCTTATTTAAAAATAGTTGGTGTTCATCCATACTAAACTTGTTTATTTATAATTGACAGATTATTTCCTGTCTTCGAGTGCAACATGAAAGATAGTACACATGTCACACTACACTTATGGATCACATCTAACTTGGGAGGAGAAGGATGTTTTTTTTTCAACTTTGTTAATGGTGTCCTGCGTGCTAAGGACGTCATGTATAATGGACCTGGCCCAGATTATACATTATACATGCCACTAGTGCATAGGTTGAGGACGGATGACATTCGTGAAAATATCCTGGTAAGAGTTGCTAACTACACTACTATTATGTAAATTGCATTGCTAATTATGCTACTATTATGTAAATTATATTTTCTAACTAGGCTACTATTATGTTCTTCAACAGAAACTGCCAAATGTTGTTGTGCCTCCGTTGATCCATGGCCAAGGTAATATGACAATTAAAAGTCGTACGCGGGCCCAATTCGCTTTCCATACTCGACTGAGCACAAACCACAAGAAAAAATACAAATTGAAGCATGAGAATAAATAAAGAAGGATCGCAAGCCACAAGTTGGAGACCGTTGGATCCCTTTGCTTCATCATGGACACATAGGTGTTATTCTGTTTTATGACATTTTACCTAAGAGAGAGGACTAGGTACTATGAGATAGGATTTTTTATGGTTTATATGACATATATTAACTTAGCATGACCGATTAAGATGATGATGATGATGGCATTTTTCCTTTTTATGACATTTTAACTTGGTATGATTAAGATGATGATGAGTTGTTAGATGATTAAGAGGATGATAAGTTATATCACATATATTAGATTAAAGTGGATGAAGGCAAGTGACCAAGTTGAATTAGAGGAAAATACGATGTTGCGATCCGCAACATCGTATTTCCCTCTAATTCATCTTGGTCTCTTACATCCATCTACTTCAATATAATGTTATTTCTTCCACACTTTTTATTATTATTGTACACTAATATGTATAACCGTGTGAAAATACAACATAAATAAAAATCATAATTATGTGCGATTAGTAGGAACGCCATGTCGAGGATATTACTCCACAGTATAACCCGACCTAAAGTATGACCCGACCGGACTTGGTGATCCACTGATGTCCCGGGCGAGCTTGGCGACTCATTGGTGACCCGGTAAGCGGGTCAAACGAACGACAAGACCCAACGGCCCAGAAGGCGGCTCATGAGAGAGCCGACTCATGTTATGGTGGGCCATCTCACAAAGAAGGCCCAACGAGAGGAAAGATTCCCTCACAAAGGAAACAAGACCTGGATTAGGATTCAAGGGAGGCTAGTCCTAGTCCTATTCCTAGTAGGAATCTACATGTAAACCTACCCCTTCAACTTATATAAGGAGGGGTAAGGTGTCCCAAGGGAGACAAGTTCAAGTCATTAGAGATAGATAGGTTAGAGGCTCTCGACACTAGAGGTAGCAAAACAGCACCCTTGTAGTCGAGATCATCCTCATCATCAATACAAACAAAGCAGAACATAGTTTTTTACCTTCATCGGAGGGGACGAACCTGGGTAAAGTCACGTCTTTCGATTCCGACCAACCCCTCGCAAGCCTTCACCCAGTTGTGATGGCCTCACACCTAAGTTCTCTCACAAGGACATCTTGTGTGACAAAACCACGACAGTTGGCGCCCACCATGGGCCTCGCACACGGTGGTGTTGTTTTCTTGGAGGGATCTATTCAAGGGATCGGGAAGCTTGTGGTCAGATGAATAAAGTGCCAACGCAAAAGGATATATATCGTCTTCATCACAATCGTTCAGAACGGTATATATGAGATTTGAGATCACGAAAATTTAGGGTTACGCCATGTGCGTTGTCTCACGTGACCGGGTGATGCATTGAAACGGGTTCGATTTTCTCTACAACACCACAAGAAGTAAAGTGCAATAAGGAGTTATATCCATGTGCGTCAACATCATCAAGTGGTGGATATTTCTGTCGGATTCATCGAGCCACTGCCACTATGTATAGTCCCAAGGGCATCGGCCGATGTCATTCATGCTACTCCTCAGCACAAAAACAGAAACAACAACGGCGAGGACCATGCATCAAGTCATATTATGTCCATAAAGTATCAAAACCTGATGGTTTCAAGTACTACCACCAAGAGGCTAATTTGGTATTAAGGAAAGAAAACTAGCCAAATCCGGCTAATGAACACGTCAATGAAAAGAGGAAAAGCGCCACGTGCCGAATACGGGTCGACCATGGACTCGTCCGCTACCTCATTTCGCCTCCGCTCGCCCGCATCTCTGCTCTGCCCGCCGGCTCGCCGCCCCGTTGCGCACCCACCTCGCCTCGCACGTCGTCCCACCGTCCCACCGGTTCCCACTTCACGCGCCTAGTCATCTCGTCGCCGAGCACCGTCTTGCTAAGGTTCCGATGTGCCTCGCACGCCTCCGCCACCGCAGGTTTGCTTCACGTCGGCCAACGCCCCCGTGGATCGCCTCCACCGCTAAGCCGGCCAGCCACTCACCTCCACCTTGCTTCGGCCACTGCCCACTCCGGAGCCAGCTCCGCCCGCCGTGGGAACTCCAATCGCCACTTCGCCTGCATGCCTACCCCATGGCGATGACAGGTCATAAGGACTTCCCCCATGCTGATGGGTAATGGGTCACAAGCCATCGTTCGAGGTGTCGGTACGGTCGATCTGAAGTTTACTTCGGGGAAGATCGTGTGCCTAAACAACGTTCATCATGTTCCCTCCATCAATAAAAAAACTCGTCAACGGTTCCCGTTTGTGTCGAGATGGTTTTAAGTTGGTTTTTGAGTCCAATAAAGTTGAATTTCTAAGTATGGACAATTTGTTGGAAAAGGCTATGAGTGCGGAGCCTTGTTCTGCCTGTCTTTGTCAGATATTTGCACTAAATTTATTAATAATGTTTTCCACGATAATGAGTCTGATATTTGGCATTCGCGACTTTGTCATGTTAACTTTGGTTGCATGACGCGGCTAGCCAATGTGAGTTTAATTCCAAAATTCACTACTGTCAAAGGCTCCAAGTGCCAAGTGTGTATGCAAGCTAAGCAACCTCGCAAGTCCCATAAGACTGTAGAGGCGAGAGACTTGGCACCACTAGAGCTTATCCATTCTGATCTGTGGGAGATGAATGGCGTGTTTACAAAAGGTGGAAAGAAATATTTCATGACGTTGATTGATGACTCCACTAGATATTGCTATGTGTATCTTCCGAAATCAAAAGATGAGGCTTTAAACTTCTTCAAAAACTATAAAGCTGAAGCAGAGAAACCAACTTGATCAAAAAATTAAACGGCTTAGGTATGATTGTGGTGGAGACTATTTTTCCAATGAATTTGATTTGTTTTGTGCGGAACATGGTAGAATCCATGAGAGGACGCCTCCCTATTCACCTTAGTCAAATGGGGTAGCCGAAAGAAAGAACCGTACTCTAACTAATTTGGTTGACGCCATGTTAGACACATTGTGTCTCTCCAAGGCATGGTGGGGGGAGGCTCTAATGATTGCATGTCATGTCCTAAACTAAGTTCCCACAAAGCATAAAACCATTACTCCATTTGAGGGAAGGGAAAGGAAGGCTGAAACTCTCTTATCTACATACTTGGGGTTGTTTGGCGAAAGTCAATATACCAATTCCCAAGAAGCGCAAGCTTGGACCAAAAACCGTGGATAGTGTTCTTCTGGGCAATGCTTTTCATAACATTGGCTATAGATTTTTCATAATAAATTCTGAGGTACCCGACATGCATGTTGGTACGATTGTGGAGTCAAATGACACGACTTTCTTTGAGGACATATTTTCTATGAAGGATATGTCTAACTCATCAAATCAGGAGATACCTACTCTATCTACTCGGGAATTTTTCGTAATTCCTGAACCCACCACTGCGATGGAACACGTTGAGAATCCTGAGGAGGATGACAATGAAACTCCTATAAGAGTAAGATACAAAGGACTACAAAGTCTTTTGGTGATGATTTCATTGTGTACCTCATGGATGACTCACCCAGGACTCTTTCAGAAGCATATGCATCTTTTGATGCTGACTACTGGAAGGAAGCTATCCGTAGCGAGATGGATTCCATCTTAGCTAATGGAACCTAGGAAGTCACTGATCGTCCTTATGGGTGCAAACCCATAGGATGTAAGTGGATGTTCAAGAAAAAGCTTAGAACTGATGGTACAATTGAAAAGTACAAGGCAAGGCTTGTGGCCAAGGGTTATACCCAGGAAGAAGGTGAAGACTTCATTGATACTTACTCACCTATGGCTAGAATGACCACCATTCAGGTGATAATATCGTTGGATGCCTCACAAGGTCTTCTCGTTCATCAAATGGACGTTAAGACGGCTTTCCTCAATGGAGAGTTGGACAGGGAAATTTACATGGATTAGCCCGACGGTTATGTAGTACCTGGTCATGAAGGAAAGGTGTGCAAGTTATTGAAGTCCTTATATGGCCTTAAACAAGCTCCTAAGCAGTGGCATGAGAAGTTCGAAAGAACATTAACTGCTGCAGGCTTCATTGTAAACGAAGCTGACAAGTGTGTATACTATCGCCATGGTGGGGTGAAGGAGTTATTCTTTGTCCTTTATGTCGACGATATACTGATCTTTGGAACCAACCTTGATTTAATCAAGGAGGTTAAGGATTTCTTGTCTTGCTGTTTTGAGATGAAGGATCTTGGAGTAGCTAATGTTATTCTGAACATCAAGCTGCTGAGAGATGAGAATGGTGGGATTACACTTATTCAATCTCACTATGTGGAAAAGGTCTTGGATCATTTTGGGTATAGTGGCTACAAGCCCTCTCCAACTCCATATGATGCTAGTGTGATGCTTTGAAAGAATCGACAGATTGCTAGAGATCAACTGAGGTATTCTCAGATTATTGGCTCACTTATGTATTTGATGAGTGACACGAGGCCCGACATCTTGCTTGCTGTGAGCAAACTAAGTCGGTTTGTGTCAAACCCAGGAGATGATCATTGGCATGCGCTTGAAAGAGTTATGCGCTATTTGAAGGCACTGTGAGCTATGGGATTCACTACATCGGGTACCCCGAGGGTACTGGAGGGTTATAGTGACTCAAACTGGATATCTGATGCTGATGAGATTAAAGCCACAAGTGGTTATGTTTTTACACTTGGTGGTGGCACTGTTTCCTGGAAGTCTTGCAAGCAGGCCATCTTAACGAGGTCAACTATCGAAGCAGAACTCACAGCATTAGACACGACCACTGTTGAAGCAGAGTGGCTTCGTTAGCTCTTGATGACTTACCTATGGTTGAGAAACCAATACCCGCTATCCTGATGAACTGTGATAATCAAACTACGATCATAAAGATAAACAGTTCTAAGGATAATATGAAGTCCTCAAGGCATGTAAAGAGGAGATTAAAATCTGTCAGGAAAATGAAGAACTCCGTAGTTATTGCATTGGATTATATCCAAACGTCTAAAAACTTGGCAGATCCCTTCACAAACATCACGTAATGTGATAGAAAATGCATCGATGGAGATGGGTTTGAGACCCACCGTATGAGTTGTCCATAGTGGTAACCCACTCTATGTGATCGGAGATCCCGTGATGTAGAAGTGGGAGACAAGGTGTTGGACAGCTAGAAGGAGAGTATCCCTATATTTTCTATCCCACTCCACGAAGATGCAATACTCTCATAATCTGTATGGCAGGTTAATACATATCTTAATGTGTTCCAAGTGGCTTATTTGGGTAAGTAGAGATGTTGTCCTGCAAAACATCTCCTAAGGAACACACCTATATGAGTTTGACTGTAAACGTCGCAGTCTGTGAGAATTGGGTGTTCTCTAATAAATTCATGAAAGGCCTTGAAGTATGACGTATACGCTCCACCTGCGGGGAAGCCTTGCAGCTGCCCAGTATCGGTCAAGGATTTGTGTGAAACTAGACTCGTAGAAAACTTGTAATTCAATGCATAGTCCACTATTCAAGTTGTGATCTAGTGTAGCATAAAATTCTAAATGGAATATCAACTTAACAGTATCCATTAAGCACCGGTATATAAACAATGTTTTGGAACTAAGAGATGAGATGTGCCAATGAGACTTTGTGGGGGGTTGTTGGATTTTTGCTATTGGACCTTTGTCCCAAAGACCATCTGAAAATCTGAAATTCTCATGGCCCATATGAGTTGGCTGTGTGTGTGGTGTGAGTGGGACTAAAGTTTAGTCCCAACATGCTAGTGGAGGGAGAGCAACACCTCTTTATATGGTGAGCTCTTCTAGCACGTGTAAGAGAATGGGAAGAGAAGAGGCCCTCGCACACTCCTCCTCCTCGTTCGCCTTGCCATGCCTCGTCGCGACGCGGGTTGCGGGATTGAGCCAAGACGAGCTCATACCTACGCGCTTATTTTTGTCAGTCAGGAATGGAGAGTCCTTAACAGACGCACCATGATCTGAGACGTCGGATCGTGTGCTGTAACTGACACGGATGTGGGTCCAGTCCACATCTCTCTACCCTGCCGTGCATATATATACGCGAGGTCTGTGCCAACCCTAGCCGCCGTATAAACATATGGTTTTGCACCATCCAGATCATTGCGTCTCCATCCAAGTCTTCTTCATCCCTCCTTCCGGCCTGCACCGCGAGAAGGGAGAGTAAGCCTCCAGAACCCCACCTCTTGTGATCTTGTACGGGAGAGGGGCGATCAGGTTTTTGGGGAGCGCACCCGCGTGCCTGCTAGCAGTGACGGTTTGTCGGACGACGACTTCTTCCCCGACCTCGGCAACCTCTTCCTCAACGACATGGGCAACAACATCAACACTAGCGGTTCTACTCGTGTTGTGTCGTATGCAATCTTGTCCTCCCTATTTGAGATCATGCTAGAATTCCTCTGTCTAGTTTGTACCGTAGATTTGTTCTATTCATTTACTATGCTAGTCTGCATGATTAGTTTAATCTATGTTTTTGTTGTCATGATCTATTTTCTGCTTATTCGGATTAAACCTTGTAGTAATTTGCTCATATATTCAACAGGTTGCATGCGTTTACTGTGCGGCCCACATGGCACAAACCTTAAAGCACCTCCAGGCCAAGCCTAGGGGAAACGCCTGAATCGGCAATAGCTCATGAGCTTGGCTCAGGCGACGCACGGGAGGGCGACGTGCTTCTCTCCTCGTGCGACCAGGGAGATGGTGCGAGCTCGCCCGCATCGCCAAAAAATCGGCGGGAGGATTTCGGCTCACCTCCCGCTGAGTCCGCCCCTATTTGGCCCCTCCCTCACTGCCCCAACTCCCACCACCATTCTCCCCCCTTTTGAGCTTTCCCACCGACGCGCATCGGCTCCGACAAGCAGGTAAGCGGTGCATCTTCATCGGCCAATGGTCCACGGCATCGGCGGTCCTTCACCGCCCGGCGGTGATGTTCTACGACCGTTCCCCCCTCGTCCTCGAGCTGCATCCATGGCCTCTGAGAGTTCAACCCCCTTTCTATCTGTTCCTTCTAGCTAGATCTGAGCTGCAGCTAGGGTTTGATGTATATGCATGGTTGATTAGTGCTTTGGTCTGTGAGCTCATATGGTTGATTGCTATGTTGCGGTTGCAATTTGTGGTAGGGTTAGATGTGCAAGCATGTGGTAGGCTAGATTAGTAGTGGAGTTTGAAGTTGAACCTTGTGCTTGTGTTGATTCGTGCTTAGATCTGTGATTTGTAGCTATTGGTGGTCCATTTGTAGGATGATGTTTGTTGTAGATGTATGTTCCTGCTCATAGATTGTCCGGTATGCTTAGTATGATGGCGATGAACCATGTGCTTAGTATGATAGTGATGAAGCATGTGCTTGGTATGATAGTGATGAACGATGTACATGTATGCTCCTGCTTTCATGGATTATCCGGCATGTTGTGTGCTATGCTTACTTTCAATGCGTGCTACGATTGTAGGACATTACCATGCATACGCAAGATCTTAGTAAGGCCCTTGTCCTGTCTGACAACCAGTTTGCTCCATCGTTTGTCGAGGACTCGCAGCCTATGTCCGAGATGGCACCTGATTCAGAGGTGTTCGCGTCTGATTCTGTCTATGTGCCAGTAGTGCTCGTTGATCAAACTCCTGCTGCTGCCACCGCTGCAATAGCAAAGGCAAAGAAGGATGGTAAGTCGAACAACATGAAGTGGCAGCCGTTCATGTCCATGCTCGTGCTGAACAAGATGTGTGATCTCATCTCTAGTGGAGTTAGGACTGACAAGGGCTTCAAGGAGGTGCGCTTGAAAACCGTTCCGAAGCAGGTGTTCAGGTTCTATGGGCAAGACGTGTCTGCCACCCAGGTGTACACCCACCTGAGGAAGTGGAGAGGTCGATGGATCCAAGTGTCCAAGCTAAGAGACCTTAGTGGTGCCTCATGGGATGAAAACACTTGCTCCATAGTTCTGGAGGCAGAGCACTACGTCGGCCATGTCGCGGTTAGCTCACAATGCTCTTCCTTTTCATACTATCCACTATTGCCTACTCCTAATCACAACTAACAACACTTGTGTTTCATTCTTAGGACTACCCAAGGGCCGCTGAGTTCCTCAACACACCCATACAGAACTACAGCAAGATGCAACACATCTTCTCCTTCAGGCTGGCAACTGGGAAGCATGCCATGGGCTCGGGGGAGCCTCTTGGTTCTCCCATGCCAGACTTCACTGGGACCCCGGATGCCGAGGCATTGATGGCCCTGACAAGCCCTTCGACAAGCCCTTTGACCCTGTCCATGATAGGAAGAGAAAGAGAGGAGGCCTAATGGAGGAGGAGATCAATGTCTATTGCAGCATGACTGAGGCGGTGAAGGAGGTGGCAACAGCCATCAGGGATTGCAAGCCCCTCGACGTCCACCTTAACCTGTATGGCGCTGTCATGACCCAGGGTGGCGTTAGCAACAAGGCTCTCATGGTTGCTCTCAGCCACCTGCTTGACAACAAGGCCCAGGGTGTTGGGTTCGTTGCCCTGACAGACGCTCACAGGGTGATGTGGCTCGGGAGCTGGCTGGGCAAGCACTACTACTAGAGTAGTGTTGCCTGTGAGCGTGCATGATCTCCGACAGCGATGGCGATGGCGGTGGCAACGACGACGACGATGATGATGACGACGTACATTTTGTGTAGGTAGGGCTGGAAAACTATTTGATGGTCTGTATATCTTGGTGAGGTGGTATATACTAACCCCTCACGATGATGGTGAACTTGCGGTGGTAGGACGACACCCTCTTTTGGATGTGGTGGTAGGGTAACCCCATGGTAGTGCCGGGTAGAACTTGCTATGCTGTATGATCATGCATCCTTTAGTTCTTCTCTTCTACTTGTCTGCTCCATTTATTTGTTGCTTCAACTCTTGCTCTTGTGCATTGCTAGGGCAAGTGGTATGTCGTGTTCATTGGTAAGGCTCCAGAGGTTTACAGTTCATGGGAAGAAGCTAGTGCACAAGTGGCATTGTATAGCAACCGCATCCATGAAGGTTTCAAGACTAGGTAGGTAGCAAAACAAGCTTACTCCAACTGGGTGCAAAAGCACGGAGGCATCAGTGTTGACAGTGGCATGGTTGGAGGTGTCAAAGTGGAAGGTGCTAAGGTGGATCAACAGTTTGGGCTAAACCTGAAGAACTTCATCATCTTCGCCCAGTTCATCGTCGTTGCTGTGCTGTGGCATTGGTGCGCTAGGTGTGATCATTGTGGTAAGCTCACCAACTAGGGTACAAGGTAAACACACCATGTACGCCGTATGCAACCAACCACCTTGTCCATGTGTCGCATAGGCCAATGCAGGCAACCAAACAAAGTGCACTTGCGTATTACCTAATGCAGGGACCCTAGATGCAGGCAACCAAACAACTTGTAGATGGCACATTAGGGCCGGTTTTTGCTCAACCAGGCTAGGTAGAGAAGTGTATGACATGTAGGAACTGTCATAACTTGAACCAAACACGCCTGTAGCTGATAATGATATGTCTCCAGCGACCGTGGCCCCGGCGTCACTGTCAATGTCGGAGCACATAAAATGATAGCCGGTGGTACTTGTCGGCATCATGTTCATGCTCGCCGGGCAGAGCATGGCGAACCTCCTCGGCAGGATCTAATACGACCAGTGCGGTGGCAGTTTATGGATTGCCACCATGGTTCGGTCCTGCGGCACGCCGCTCGCCATCCTGCTGCTCCTCTACTTCGGGCGCCGCCCAAAGTCCACAACAACCGCGGTGACGTGGCCGCGGCTCCTCAAGATCTCGGTCATCTACGCTGACCTGGGGGTCCCCTTCGTCGGCAACAACTTTGTGCACTCCTACGCACTACTCTACCTTCTCATCCGCATGATACAGCTCTCCTTCAGTGCCATCTTATCCAACTTCAACGAGCAGAGGTTCACTGCGTTCATCTTCAACTCCGTCGTGTTGCTCACCTTTTCCGCGGTGCTCGTCGGTGTGAGCCACGGCTCAGACGGGACCAACGGCCAAGAAGTACCGGTGTTGATATCATCATTGGAATAATCAAAAAACTTTCTTCACCTCGTAGTGATAAAAGCACTAAAGCCGCCACCATTGTAAAAAAACAGATATGGAAAGAGGTGTTGAAGGGTGTGGTTTAGACAATGGAATTCAGAAACTTGCAGTATGTTTGTTGAAAAGGGAGGTCTACAAACTCTATTGACACTCTTTCTACAACCTACAATCACCCAAACTTCTAGTGGGATGCCTATTGTTTTGCACAACACTATGGTCACTTGAGGTCATTAAAGTTGGAAAAAGGAGCTATTCCATCACCTTTACTATTGAAGTTCTGCTCTTCCTTGCAGCATCAAAAGGCAATCTAGGATTCGAACACCAAATCTCCCGGATGTTGGTGTCCTGGGATGACCAACTGCACTAAGGAACCGCTTTTGCGATTTTTCAGCTTTTTGATGAGAACAAAATAGAGCCTGAAGCTAGTTCTCCTCCAGCTAGCGTAATATTCGTTTGACCTACAATACGTCAGCATCAACACGATGTTTTCATCGTAGAGTCCATAGTTTCGTCTAAAGTAGGCAAGTTTGATACATCTACTCCGCGTAAAAAAGGGAGAAAGGAAAAGCGAATGGATCGTCGGCACCAAAGCAAAGGCATATTATCAATTAGAATTATTTGGGAATCAATCTACGTGTCTAAACTCGGTTTACCATGTATGTGTTCATCCGATAAAAATACCAAGTGCTATCCTTTCTATTTGGTTTATTAACACATGTTAATTTTTTTGAGAACAATTATTCTACCCTGTAAAATATTTCATGCAAGACAATTTTTCATTACAAAAGTGGCATTATATCGCTGAGATGGAGCACACGCCTGCATCATTTTGCGCTGGTGTTCGTCCGGGTCGCGTTGCTCAACGACTCACGCATCAGCTTGCAACACCGTGCCCGACTCCCGCATCTGCACCAGCTTTCGACGTCGTGGCCGACTCATACGTCCACACCGGCTTACAACGCTGCGGTAATAACCCATGAGTATAAGGGATCTGTTGAAGCCTCTTTTGATAAGTAAGAGTATCCAACCCAACGAGGAGCTAAAGGTAGAACAAATATTCCCTCAAGTTCTATCGACCACCGATACAACTCTATGCACGCTTAACGTTCGCTTTACATAGAACAAGTATGAAACTAGAAGTACTTTGTAGGTGTGACGAGATAGGTTTGCAAGATAATAAAGAACACGTAAATAAAAACTAGGGGCTGCTAAGATAAAGTAACAATTAAGTTAGTTTAAAAAGTGTGGAAAAGTGGTGGTAGGAGTTACGGAATTGTCCCTAGGCAATCGATAACTAGACTGGTCGTCACTATTGCAATTTTATATGAGGGAGAGGCATAAGCTAACATAATTTCTCTACTTGGATCATATGCACTTATGATTCGAACTCTAGCAAGCATCCGCAACTACTAAACATCATTAAGGTAAAACCCAACCATAGCATTATAAGGTATCAAGTCCTCTTTACTCCCATATGCAACAACCCACCTACTCGGGTTTATGCTTCTGTCACTCAAGCAACCCACCATATGCAAATCATGAACACATTGCAACACCCTATAGCGAGGATCCCTCACACTTGCACGACACGAAGAGTGCCATAGGACAACACAAATAATAAAACATGCAACTCAAACCAATCATGATCATCAATCAACCCATAGGACAACAAAAATCTACTCAGACATCATAGGATGACAACACATCATTGGATAATAATATGAAGCATAAAGCACCATGTTCAAGTAGAGGGTACAACGGGTTGCGGGAGAGTGGACCAACGTAGGTATATGTGGAAGGTGATGGAGGTGTTGGTGAAAATGACGGAGTTGTTGGAGTAGATCGCCGTCACGATGATGGCCCCAATGGCGTTCCGGTGCCACCGGGAGAGAGGGGGAGAGAGAGCCCCCCTCTTTCTTCTTCTTCCTTGACCTGCCTCCT
Source organism: Hordeum marinum (assembly GCA_022496015.1). Lineage (NCBI taxonomy): Eukaryota > Viridiplantae > Streptophyta > Magnoliopsida > Poales > Poaceae > Hordeum > Hordeum marinum. Next base: position 230,039,859 of record CM039673.1, read on the forward strand.
AAATGGGAGGAGGGTTTCCCCTCTAGTACTTGGCCTCCATGGCGGTGGAGGCTCGAGATCCCCTCCGAGATTGGATCTCTCTCTCTGTTTCCTTCTGTTTCTGCGCTCTCGAATCTGGACTTTCACCGTTTCTTAAATATCTAGAGATCCGTAACTCCGATCAGGCTGAAATTTTGAGGGGATATTTATCCAAAAATTAGTTTTCTTGCGGTGGAAGGACAACTCCAACTTACATAAGGGCTCAGGGCGTGGCCAAGGGGGTAGGTCGCGCCTGGCAGGCTTGTGACCTCCTCGGGTGTCGTCTCGCGTTGATTCTTTTTCCCCCAAAATCACATATATTCCAAAAAAAATCTCCGTAAGTTTTTATCGTGTTTGGACTTCGTTTGATATGGATTTTGTGCAAAACAAAAAACATGTAACAAACAAGAACTAGCACTGGGCACTGGATCAATATGTTAGTCCCAAAAATAGTATAAAAAGTTACCAAAAGTATATGAAAGTTGTAGAATATTGGCATGAAACAATCAAAAATTATAGATACGACGAAGACGTATCACGCGACCGAGTCTCGCGTCCGCGCCAAGTTACCGGCCAGCTCTCATGTCTACATCAAGATGCCAGGGCCTTGCTTGCTCGAGTCGTCTAACGGACGCTCGCGAGACGCCGTCCCCGCGGTCCGGTCTACATCAACATGCCGGTGCCGCGCCTGCTCGCTTAAGCCTCCTAACGGAGAAGTGTGAGCTGCTTCCCCTAGGGTTCAGTCTACATCGACATGCTGGTGTTGTGTCTGCTCGCTCGAGCCACCTAATGAACGCACACAAGACATCGTCGCCGCTATATGGACGACTCTAACAATGCTGAAGCAAAACAGGGAAATATATATCTAATTATCAAAATCCACTCACGCCGGGTTGCCCAATGGATAGATGCACTGGCTTGCCATCCCCCGGTCCAGTCTGCTTTAGAAAGTCAAAGAAATGAGAAATTCAGACACAGAAGAATGAAAGCACAATATGCTCCCTTGGTGGTTTTGATAATTCATGACAACATACATTGTCTCTTGGACTAATACTTTCACCTTGTGTATTTCAGATAAAGTTCATAGAGAGAGATGGGTTGGCAAAAGAAGTGTGGAGAGTATCCCCATGAAGAATAAGGAGAAGGAATAGCATTGGCAAAGCTTCAAGCAAGAGGACTCTACATTTTACTTTGTGAAAAATCATTTGAGTCCATAGGAAATCCAATACTATCAAAAGGGGGTATGGTACAATTGGTGAACAAACTGCTCATACGTGCACAAATGATAGTCACCATATAAACCCACAAGCTATTCCACAAAAGTCTATCCAAAGACAAATATCCAAAATCGGTGCAACCAAACACTCCCCACTCGGTGCCACCAATTCTCAGCCTCACACAGACTCAACCAAACCCTAGCCCTTCGGGCTACCGATTCTGATTCGGTGCCACCGAGTTTGGGTTGCCAACATACAATTATGAAAATTCACAAAATTGGCCCGACCGAGTTTGTTGAATTGGTGTCGCCGAGTCTGGCAATCTGACCGTTGGTCACCTTATCGGTGCAACCGAGTTTTATGTATCGGTCTCACCGAGATTCAAAAGTTGCTACCTTTTAGGCAACTCGGTACCATCGAGATTAACACATCAATGTCACCGAGTTGGAATTATTAGGTGTAACGTTTGGATTTATGGAGATGCCTATATATACCCCTCCACCACCACTCACTCGTAGTAGAAGCACTTAGAACAGATCCCCACCAATCCTATCAGATTTTCTAAGAGAGAGCCACCAACTCATGTGTTGAGATCATGCCATTCCATTCCAACCGTATGAATCTTGATCTATAGCCTCCCCAAATTGCTTTCCACCCAATCAATCTCATCCACCAAAGCCAAACCTATGAGAGAGTGAATGTGTGTTGAGGAGTCTATCATCTTGAAGCACAAGAGCAAGGAGTTCATCGACATTATCGACCCTATTACCTTTTGGAGGGTGGTGCCTCCTAGATTGGTTAGGTGTTGCTTGGGAGCCTCCTACTTCGTGTTGTGGAGTGAACCAAGAAGTTTGTAAGGGCAAGGAGATCGCCTACTTCATGAAGATCTACCCTGAGTGAGGCTAGTCTTTCGTGGAAGAAAGTTGTTACGAAATTGTCAAAGGTTGCTACTTCATGGACCCTTATGGGTGGAGCCCTCTATGGACTCTCACGACCGTTACCCTTTGTGGGTTGAAGACTACATAAACGTGGACGTACAATAGCACCACCTATCGAAACCACGAGAAAAAAATTGTGTCCTTCATGCATTTGATCTTCCTATCTCTATCCTTACTTCCATATGCAATGTCTTTACTTTCCGCTGCTATACTTGATGACTTGCATGTGTAGGGTGTGATGGACTTGCTATAATTGTTAAAATATGCCAACACTTAACTTTGGATATTGTGTAGATTTTTAATTGTGTAAGTTTGGGATACACATGCAATTTTCATGAAGATTTGAGTTATACCCCACCAACTAGGTTTGGAAAGTTATCGTGTTCACGATGCCTTGCCATCGGTCACGCTAGCAAATCATGCACTACTAGGCTTCGCTGACGTCGATGTGGACGTCTGGGCCATTACAGATGGAATTGTAAGACATGGGCCGGCTCTCATCCCATGGTTTGGAGACGAAAACCGAATTTCTATTATCAGTGGAAAACAGGGCAACCAAAACAGAGTATTGCAACGGTGCGGCAGCAGCAACAAACTTGGGTAGATAAGTCTTTACTACGGAAGGATATCCCATCGCTTACGCGGGTTCCCGATACCCCTTCGGCCATTTTGCCTCCCAAACCTGACAAGCAGTCAAAGACCCTTCCCATCAGAGTTTACGATTTTCTCCCTTTTGCTACTCCTTCCGAACACAACGAGGGTTTTCTTCCTTCCGCCCAGGTCTCTCCGCCCTCTGCCGCCACCATCTGCAGACATCAAGCTATGGCGACCGTCCCAGTGATGCCTTAACAGTTCGTCCCTCGAACAATGAACATCCAGCAAAGTCCACATGGTCGCCTGCAGCAGAACATGGTTGTCGTCGATGAGCCGCCACTTGACCACGCTTAACATGCTCTGGTATTTGTCGTCCCCTCCCCTCCTGATTTGCAGCGTGAAGTTGTTCTTGTTGAAGTTAGAAGAATCTTGGCTGAGGATCACAATGCTGAAAATTTGGAGGGTGAGATTTACCCTTTTTGTGTTGGTTTGGTACGTTTTGCGGACAGACTAGTAAGAGATGCGATGGTTGATATGGGAGAACAAGCATTGGATGATATGTCCACTTTTTACCTTCTGAGACATGATGAAGGGCCCAACATGTGACATCCTGTAGTGGAAAGGGAAGCTTGGGTGATGCTCTTGGGTTTTCCCTTGAACTATCAGACTGAATATTACATCATCAAGGCTGTTTCTTGTTTTGGTAGGTGCCTTTTTTGGCATAGGCCAGGTTATAAAAAGTCCCGAGTGCTAGTTAGGGTGCTCATCAATGAGCTTTCCTTGGTGCCATACAGTTTAGTTATCAAGAGGTTCAATGATATGAGTGGCATGGGTCAATCTTGGATAGTACCAGTATATATACTGAATGGTAGGGATGCTACTCAGGGGCTATTGAGCAATGAAGATGAGGTAACTCCCTTGGGTGCCTGTCCCCATCCAGACCAGCCACCTTTTCTGGATGCTATGCAGCAAGCACAACATGATGCCCAAGTTTGGCAGATGGAAATGCCAACAATGCCTGGGAGGCTGCTCCTGCTCCTCTGCCCCACAAGAAGGATGGGGAGCCTGCCAGATTTACCTCCAGTCCCTGTTACCTACCAAGGTATCAGCTATCGGCAATTAACAGGGTATGAAGGGCCTTCAATGATGGATGGAGTGCAGACTGATGACACTGGTTTTGATGATGGCTTGTGCCTCTGGAATGAGCATGTTCAGTTACTAGAAGAGGCTGCTGATAATGTTATCCTAGGGCGACAGTCTGGACAGCTGGCATTTGTTCAGCTTAACTCTCATCAGTTGATCCTTGATGTCAATCTGCCTGATACTCTACTGGAGTTCTTTGCAGGTCTATACACAACAGTCCACACTAGGAGGCTTCAACTGTCACCCCATGTGGACTGCAGGCAGTTAGCTGAGGGGATTCACCTACTGTTCCTAAAGCTTATGAAATATGCATACCTGCGGATTTCCCCCCTCCACTCCTTTTTTGGAGAACCCCACCATAATCTACTGCTCTCAGGAAGTCTGGCAGTGTGTATGATACAATTGGCAGAAAAACATAATCAAGCTCTTGCTGCTATTCATGCATTTCTGCCTGATACAATATCTGTACTTGAGATGCAGGAAACTAACCAACAGATTCAGTTGGCAAGTGCTACCTCCATGCACAGGAAGAGGCCAGGAGCACCTCTGGATGTATCCATGGTGCCTAGGAGTGCAAGATCTACAAGATTCCAAGGCTTCAAAGCTCCATCTATGGCTGATTCCAAGCAGAAAGTTTCCCATGTCAAGCCAATATGCTCTCTTGTTTTTAATCACAAAGACATTTCTGAAGATATGGAAACTACCACTGAAACAAAGGCTATTCCACCTGAAACACCAATTCCTACCATTCAGCACATTGGAATGGTGCAATGTGGTATCCCTAGGGAAGAGTTGTCGGAGGAGATCTTAATGAGCCATCTAGAGAAGGCACAGCCAGTGACCCAGGATGATATGAACATTACTCCATAGTGGACTGATGCTCCATTTTCAAATATTTGAACTTGTCACTTTCCCGCCTTTATTTTGATGTCAACTGCTGCTTGGAACATTTTATGTTGGAATATGCGTGGTATGAATCATGAGTCCAAAAGTTTGGCTCTTCGCTACAAAATTGATGAATCTAACGGTTCAATCATTTGTTTACAAGAAACTAAGAAAGAGGAGTTTGATCACTCCTTCCTTCGTAAATGTTGCCCTCGCAGATTTGACAAATATGAATTCTTCCCGTCCGAGGGAGCATCTGGTGGTCTTATTATTATTTGGTGTAGTAGTCTTTTCACTGGGGTGACTTTGCATAAACTTGCTTTTGCTATTACGATTCAATTTACATCGGTTCACTCCAATCAAAAGTGGTTTCTCACCAACGTCTATGGCCCTTGCAGTGGCCCAGAGAGAGAGAGAGGTTTTCACGCAATGGTTCGAGAGTCTCAATATTGAAATTGAAGACTTATGGGTTTTCATGGGGGACTTCAATTTTATTTGATCATTACAGAATCACAACCTGCCTGGAGGCAACATTGATGATATTATTAAGTTCAATGAAATTTTCAGCTCCCTAGCTCTACTAGAGATTCCAATCAAAGGAAGAAAGTACACTTGGAGTAATATGCAAGAGAACACATTACTAGAACAACTAGACTGGTTTTTTACATCACCTGAATGGACCTCCCAATTCCCAAATACCATGGTCAAACCTCTTGCTAAACCAGTGGCTGATCATATACCATGTGTCATGCAGATTCAAACCTCTATTCCACGATGTAAACTCTTCAGGTTTGAAAATTATTGGCCCCAGTGCCCAGGTTTTATGGAGACAGTTCAGAATTCTTGGAATAAACCCATCAAAGCTACATCCTCGGCCACACATATCTCGGCTAAATTGAAAATATTAAGATATGCTCTAAAACAATGGAGTAAACACCTGTCCAAGCTAAAGCTATTGATTGAAAACTGCAATAAGCAATTGCTCCACCTAGATAGCTTGGAAGACCTTCGTCCTCTCTCTATACCTGAATCCAACTTCAGGCGCATTGTGAAAAAACAACTGATTAAATTGCTTAAATATCAAAGCGCATATTGGAAAAAAAGATGTACTTACAGATGGCCCATAGAGGGGGAGGAGAACACGAAGTACTTCCAGGCCAGGGCAACAGAAAGATACAGGAAAAATACTATATCATCTCTACTAATGCAGGATGGATCGACTATTCAAAATCATGATGATAAAGCAGCAGCTTTTTACCAATGCTTCAAAAGTAGAATGCGTGTTGTCATAGAAACATCTGAGGCATTTGAGCTACAGGAGTTGGTACAACGTGTGGATGGATTGGAAGAATTATCAGCCCCTTTTACTCACGATGAAATCGATAAGGTGATTAAAAATATCCCCTCCGATAGAGCACCCGGACCAGATGGCTTCAATGGTCTGTTCCTTAAAGTCTGGTGGGGTATTATTAAGGAGGATTTTTATCAACTCTACCATGATTTCTGGGAGGGAAAAGTTCACCTCAAATGCCTAAACACCTCCCTGATCACTCTTATTCCAAAAACCGGTTCACTAGAAATGGTAAATGATTTTCGCCCAATATCCTTACTAAACTGTGTGCTTAAAGTCCTCACAAAGCTGTTGGCAGAGAGATTACAAGGTTGCATTCTTAAAATAGTTCACCGCAACCAATATGGCTTCATAAGATCCAGAACTATCGAAGACTGTCTGGCATGGGCTTATGAATTCCTACATCAATGCATACACTCGGGTAAGGAAATTGTGATCCTAAAATTGGACTTCGCTAAAGCTTTTGATACAATGAACCACTCCTTCATTATCCAAATGCTAAGATGTAAGGGATTTGACGATAAATTGTGCTCATGGGTGAAAAAGATCCTAAACTCAGGAACATCCTCGATCTTATTGAATGGTGTACCAAGCAAGGAATTTCAATGTAAAAGAGGAGTTCGACAGGGTGACCCATTCCCCCCCCCTATCGTTTGTCCTAGCAGCGGATCTTCTATAGTCAGTGGTTAACAAAGCATGGACGGAAGGGCACTTATCACTTCCAATTGAGCAACCTGCTTCGGAACTGTATCCGGTGATTCAATATGCAGATGATACACTAATCATCCTTCTGGCACAGAGCTCGGAAATTAGGGCTATTAAACAACTACTCAATGCATATGCTAACACCATAGGGCTAAAGATAAACTACTCCAAGTCTCAATTAATGCCTATCAATATTCACCAATATAAAGCCATTGAGTTGGCTTCAATACTTGGTTGCTAGGTGGGATCGATGCCCTTTACTTCTCTTGGAGTTCCAATGGGCACCTCCAGACCGTCTGTACAAGACTTGATGCCTCTTGTTGATAGAATTGAAAGAAGACTCACGAGCACGGCCATCTAGCTTTCATATGGTGAGAGGGTACTTTTCATCAATTCAGCCTTGTCATCGCTCTTATCGTTTGCTATGTGCGTTTTGAAGTTACCAATGAAAATCATAGATATATTTGATAGAGCACGCAGGCATTGTTTATGGAGAAATTTTTTTGACAGAGACGCTAAAACTCACTCCCTGGCAGCATGGGATTTATTATGCAAACCCAAAGACAAAGGTGGCCTGGGTATCATCAATCTGAAACTACAGAACAAAGCTTTATTGCTCAAATTTCTCCACAAATTCTATCACAAGATGGACACTCCGTGGGTAATTTTGATATGGAATGCATACTATCATACAACACCCCCGCATGCAATGCCAGCTTGTGGGTCTTTCTGGTGGAAAGATATTCTCTCCCTCTCTAATATCTTTCGAGGAATCACAACTTGCATCCCCAACTCAGGGGATACAATCCTACTTTGGAAGGATCAATGGCTCAATGAGGAAATCCTAGCAAATTCACATCAACACTTACTCTCATATGAAACCAATGAAGATGTATCTCTGGCACAATTTGTGATGGATGTGGACCCGACTTCCCACTTCCACCTACCACTGTCACAGGAAGCTCGGATTGAACTGGAAGATATTATGATCACAATTAACATGATGACACTAGACCCCCTCAAGGCTGATGAGTGGATATACTGTTGGGGAGAGGTACATTTCAGGCCAAAAAGATTCTATAAGTACCTATTTAGAAATGAGCACGCCCCATTATACATAACAACCATTTGGAAATCAAAATGCATCCTCAAACACAAGGTGTTCTCCTGGCTATAGAGAATGGATAGATTAAACACATGAGACCTTCTGATAAGAAGACACTTCAATATAGGCGATGAATCTTCCTGTGTGCTGTGTAATGGAAATTTGAGGGAAACTGATGACCACTTGTTCTACCAATGCCCCTTTGCACTTAGCTGTTAGGAGAAATTAGGCATTATATGGGATTCATATCTAAATACGCAAGCACGATTGGATACAATGGAAGGGCAATGGGCGAAACCCCTGTTTAAGGAAATATGTATCCTAGCTACATGGAATGTCTGGAAGCAACAAAACAGAAAGATCTTCGATGATGAGATGGCAACAACGCAAGACTGGCTTCGGATGTTGAAGAGAGATTTTCAAGTCCTGAAATTTAGAGTTAAAGAGGTCGACTCTGCCTTCCTGGATAATCTTATACAAACCATCTGATTGTAAAATTCATAGTCTATAACTACTCATAGCCTAGCCTAGATCAGCTTAGACACTCTACCCAGATTATGCCACAAGGATATGTAAAAACCACTTGTACTAATTCTGCTCTAATATAACAATTGTAGGAGCTTCTCCTACTGTTTTCACTGGTCAAAAAAATGTGTCAAGAGGGATATGCACTCAATTTGGCCATGATATTTGCTAAAGATACATGATGAACATCATGAAGATCATCAACTCGCCTCATCGTCTTCAGTATCAATAAGTTCCATCGTTCAGCTGTCAACCTTATGTCAGCTTACGCCACAGCCAAGGATGAAGACTCTTAAGCCGCCTCCTTGAGTCGAGTTAAGACTAAGGGGGATACGCATACATGACTTGGCAGAGTCATCTGGGCTCAAATCTTTTGGAACCCTGGGTCATTACAAGGAAGATAACCCGGTCCCGGGGGCTGCTACTTTATTGGTGAAAAATTAAAAGTTGTCAAAGAGGACGAGCCGCCATGATCTGCCGTTTAAACATTGGTGCCAATTTTATTGGCAAAAAAATAAAAAGTTGCCCAAGCAGACGAGCCGCCGTGATGTGTCGTTCAAACATGGGTGCCCTGATTTATTGGATCATCATATTATGATCAATGGAATAAAGCTAGCTTATCTCGACCCAAGATGTTTTGAAGTAGTAGCATTGTCTCCTGCATATCCTATGGCCGAGCTTTTTAATGATCATAGGTCACTTGGGGCTTCCAACTCAATATTAATAGCTTGCATACCCTCTTGACAGGCTTTCATGCCATATATGGGTTAAACCCACGTGTTGGCAACTTGCTACTCCGCCAGGTGACCCGTCGTACTCTTGACAGATAATCTTTCAATAAGACCCTGAACTTGTCAAAGTCAAAATGGCGGCTTATATCACGAGAGAGATGGCTTACAAAGAGCTAGGATAAACTCACCTGTCTAATGTAGTCTCTCAGCTATGTGGCCCGTTCGTACTCTTAACAGACAATCTTTTTTAAGACCCTAAACTAGTTAAAGTTAAAATGACAGATTTATGTCACATGAGAGACGGCTTACGGGATTAACGGCATTCATGTCAAGCTTCTTGGAAGCAAAAACCTTGAGTTTTACAACAAAAAAATAAGAACAAGAGTTGATCTCTTCTAGTTGTGCCTTCAAAGCCGACTTACAAAAATTTGAGATATACATGTATATATTCTCTGTCAATTGCTTTTATCATATACATACATCATCCTGCATTGCATCATGCATCATACATGTATATCAAGTTGATCATCAAACCGGGTTACATCGTAACCTATGCAGGAATAAATAGATTGCTGATAGCCAAAATGGCTAGATCTTCATCATGGTTTATCATAGCCAATATTAAATGATTCGGGTTTTTTCAAGCCAGCTCGGAAGAAATTACTATTCTTGAAGAGCCGCCCTATCACATATAATGTCGTGTCATCTAAATTGACCGGCTCATGGATTTTTTTTCAACTTGTGCTCTGTAGTAAACTACAACACTTATGGATTTATCGAACATATATTTACCGGTTTGCACTGCAACCACAAGGAGGGATTTCATTTCAAAGAAAAAGGCATTATCCTAGGATATTCGTATCGGGTTAGATTACAACCACGGTCAAGGATTCATTCAAATCAGTTAATATCAGTTCAAGAGAACCTTTGAAGTATATTATGATGAGTTATACAGTCCTAAGTTGCTGCAAGCATACGACCCAGCACTTTGGGGCTACACTACTCAGATCAAAATTTCTAAAGTCCCAAGTTGCTGCAGGCATGCGACCCGACACTTGGGGGCTATAGTATTCAGCTGCTTAAACAAATTATGAAGGTCCAAATTGAAGACCAGGCCCATCACATACTCATGAGCCGAAACTTGGGGGCTACACATGTGAAATACAAGACACCTAGTCTATATTTGGCAACTCAGATGACAACCCAAATTTCTCAACTTGCAACACCAAGTTCAAAGCCCCAGGTTGTTGCAGGCAAGACAACCCAACACTTGGGGACTACATAATCAAAGATATTATTGAAAAGAACCAAGTCATCATGGATAAACTCGAAGCTTGGGGGCTACAAGTAATTGTTGGAAATATGCCCTAGAGGCAATAATAAATTAGTTATTATCATATTTCCTTGTTCATGATAATCGTTTATTACCCATGCTATAATTGTATTGATCGGAGACTTAAATGCATGTGCGGATACATAGACAAAACCATGTCCCTAGTATGCCTCTAATGGACTAGCTCGTTGATCAAAGGATGGTTAAGGTTTCCTAGCCATGGACATGAGATGTCATTTGATAATGGGATCACATCATTAGGAGAATGATGTGATGGATAAGACCCAAACTACAAACATAGCATATGATCGTGTCAGTTTATTGCTACTGTTTTCTGCATGTCAAGTATATGTTCCTATGACCATGAGATCATGCAACTCACGGATATCGGAGGAGTGCCTTGTGTGTATCAAACGTCGCAACGTAACTGGGTGACTATAAAGGTGCTCTATAGGTATCTCCGATGGTGTCTGTTGAGTTGGCATGGATCGAGACTGGGATTTGTTACTCCGTGTAACGGAGAGGTATCTCGGGGCCCACACGGTAATGCAACATCACAATAAGCCTTGCAAGCAATGTGACTAATTTTTAGTTGCGGGATCTTGTATTTGGAACGAGTAAAGAGACTTGCCGGTAACGAGGTTGAACTAGGTATGGAGATACCGACGATCGAATCTCGGGCAAGTAACATACCGAAGAACAAAGGGAACGATATACGGGATTAACTGAATCCTTGACATAGAGGTTCGACCGATAAAGATCTTCGTAGAATATGTAGGAACCAATGTGGACGTCCAGGTCCCGCCATTGGTTATTGACCGTAGAGGTGTCTCGGTCATGTCTACATAGTTCTCGAACCCGCAGGGTCTGCACACTTAAGGTTCGGTGACGTTTCGGTAGTGTAGAGTTATGTATGGTGGTGACCGAAGGTTTTTCGGAGTCCCGGATGAGATCCCGGACATCACGAGGAGCTCCGGAATGTTCCGGAGGTAAAGATTCATATATAGGAAGTCCCAGTTTGGTTTCCGGAAAAGTTTCGGGCTCATCGGTAGTGTACCGGGAGTATCGGTATTGTACCGGGAGTGCCGGTAGTGTACCGAAGGACCTCCGGGAGGGGTATTTCGACCCCAAGAGGTCCATGGTCTGTGGGAGAATAATAACCAGCCCTTAGTGGGCTGGGAAAACAGCCACAAAGGCCCATGGCGCAGGAGAGAAAGTCCTAAAGCAAAAAGTGGAAAATCAGCCAATAGGAGGCAATCCTACTCCAACTAGGATTGGAGGTGAAGTAGGATTGCTCCCACCTCCTATTTCGGCCGACCCAAAGGCCTTGGCTGCCTCTCCTCTCCTCTCCTCCTATATATACTAGTGGATTGGGTGGTTTTTGGACAGAATTTCCGGCCACGTGCTACCCGTTTCACCGGTGCACAGTTTCTCCTCTAGATCGGTTTTCCGCAGCGCTTAGGCGAAGCCCTGCCGGAATCACTCCACCACCATCACCGGAGCGCCGTCACGCTGCCGGTGAACTCTCTCTCCTCTCCACCTCCTCTCCCTGGATCGAGACGGTGGAGATCGTCATCAAGCTGCACGTGTGCTGAACGCGGAGGTGCCGTCCGTTCGGCGCTAGATCGGAAGGACCGTGATCGAGATCGCGAGACAGTTCGTGATGAGATCGCGAAACGGATCGTGATGAGTTCACGGGACAGATCGTGATCAAGATCGTGAGACGGATCATGATGAGATCGCGGGACGGATCGTGATGAGTTCACGGGACGGATCGTGATTGGATCGCGGGACGGATCGTGATGAGATCGCGGGACGCTCGGCGATTTGGATCGCGAAGATGTTCGACTACACCAACCGCGTTTCTTAACGCTTCCCGCTTAGCGATCTACAAGGGTATGTAGATCCACTCTCCCTCTTGTAGATGCTCATCACCATGGATAGGTTTGCGTGTGCGTAGGAAAATTTTTGTTTCCCATGCGACGTTCCCCAACAGTGGCATCATGAGCTAGGTTGATGGTTCGATGAGATCTCGAGTAGAACACAAAAGGTTTGTGGGCGTTGATGCTTAGATTGCTTCCTCCCTTGGTCGTATTTTGGTTCAGCGGGATTGTGAGATGAAGCGGCCTGGACCAACATTACTCGTACGCTTACGAGAGACCGGTTCCCTCGACGCAACTTGTTGCCTAGATGGCTTGCGGGTGACAGTTTCTCTCACTTTAGTTGGATCGGATTCGACAAAGGCGGTCCTTGAGAAGGTTGAAAAGCAAACTAGTGTATCACCGTTGTGGTTTATGCGTAGGTGAGAATCGTTCTTGCTAGATACCCATAGCAGCCACGTAAAATATGCAACAACAATTAGAGGACGTCTAACTTGTTTTTGCAGGGTATGTTGTGATGTGATATGGCCAATTACATGATGAGATATATGTGATGTATGAGATGATCATGTGATGTATAGATTATCACGACTTGCATGTCAATGAGTACGGCAACCGGCAGGAGCCATAGGGTTGTCTTTAATTATTGTATGACCTGCGTGTCAATCATTAAGCGCTATGTAATGCTTTACTTTATCGCTACGGTAGCAATAGTAGTAGAAGCATGCAGGGCGTGACAACCCCAATGGCAACACATTGATGGAGATCAAGATGATGGAGATCATGGTGTTGTGCCGGTGACGATGGAGATCATGACGGTGTTTCGAAGATGGAGATCTTAAACACAAGTTCATGGCCATATCATGTCACTTATGAATTGCATGAGATGTTAATCCTTTTATGCACCTTGTTTTTCTTAGTACGGCGGTAGCATTATCAGGTGATCCCTCACTTGAATTTCAAGATGAACTGTGTTCTCCCCGAGTGTGCACCGTTGCGAAAGTTCGTCGTGTTGAGACACCACGTGATGATCGGGTGTGATAGACTCTACGTTCACATACAACGGGTGCAAGCCAGATTTGCACGCGCAGAACACTCGGGTTAAACTTGACGAGCCTAGCATGTACAGACATGGCCTCGGAACACGAGAGACCGAAAGGTCGAACATGAGTCATATAGTAGATATGATCAACATAATGATGTTCACCATTGCAGCCACCTCAACTCACGTGACGATCGGACTTGAGTTGGTGAATTTGGATCATGTATCACTCGAATGATCGGAGGGATGTCAATTTGAGTGGGAGTTCTTAAGTAATATGATTAATTGAACTCATTATCATGAACCTAGTCAAAGTGTCTTTGCAAATTATGTTGTAGATTACTAGCTCGCGCTGTAGCTCCCTTGTATTTTTATATGTTCCTAGAGAAATAGAATTGAAAGATGTTGGTAGCAAAATTGCGGACTGGGTCCGTGATCTGAGGATTGTCCTCATTGCTGCACAGAAGGCTTATGTCCTTAATGCACCGCTCGGTGCGCCACCCCCTCTAGCATCGTCTATAGATGTTGTGAACATCTAACAGGCACGTTTCGATGACTACTTGATAGTTTAGTGCGTCATGCATTACGGCTTAGAATTGAGGCTCCAAAACGTTTTGAACGTCACGGAACATATGAGATGTTCTAGGAGCAGAGATTGTGATCTCAGGCTCGTGCCTTTGTTGCGAGATATGAGATCTCCAACAAGATTCTTTGCTTGTAAGATGAAGGAGAATAGCTCAATCGTTGAGCATGTACTCAGATTGTCTGGGTACTACAATCGCTTGAATCAAGTGGGAGTTGATCTTCCAGATAAGATAGTGATTGATATAGTTCTCCAAGTCACTGTCACTAAAGCTACTAGAACTTAGTGATGAACTATAATACACCAGGGATAGAAGTATTGATCCCTGATCTGTTCGCGATGTTTGACACCGCGAAGGTAGAAATCAAGAAGGAGCGTCAAGTGTTGATGGTTAATCAAACCACTAGTTTCGAAAAGGGCAAGAGCAAGGAGGGAAACTTCATGGATAGCAAGTCAGTTGCTGCTCCAGTGAAGCAACCCAAAGTTGAACTCAAACCCGAGACTAAGTGCTTCTATTATGAGGTGAGAGGTCGCTGAAGCGGAACAACCCTAGATACTTGGTAGATAAGAAGGCTGGCAACATCGACAGAAGTATATTTGATATACGAGTTATTGATGTGTACCTTGCTAGTACTCCTAGTAGCACCTGGGTATTGGATACCGGTTCGGTTGCTAAATGTTAGTAACTCGAAATAAAAGCTACGGAATAAACGGAGAACTAGCTAAGGGTGAGGTGACGATGTGTGTTGGAAATGTTTCCAAGGTTGATGTGATCAACATCGCACGCTCTCTCTACCTTCAGGATTAGTGACGAACCTAAATAAATGTTATTTGGTGTTTTGCGTTGAGCATGAACATGATTAGATCATGTTTGTTGCAATACGGTTATTCATTTAAGTCAAAGAATAATAGTTATTCTGGTTACATGAATAATACCTTCAATGGTCATGCACCCAGTGAGAATGGTTTGTTGAAATCTTGATCGTAGTAGTACACATGTTCATAACATTGATGTCAAAAGATACAAAGTTAATAATGATAGTACCACATACTTGTGGCACTGCCGCTAAATTTCATATTGGTATAAAGCGCATGTAGAAACTCCATGCTGATGGATATTTGGACTCATCAATTTCGAATCGGTTGAGACATGCGAACCATGCCTCTTGGGCAAGATGACTAAAGGACCCCGTTGGATGGAGCGGGCAAGTGATTCATTGGAAATGATACATGTTGATGTATGCAATCTAGTGAGTCTTGTAGCGTGCAGTGGATATCGTTATTTTCTTACCTTCACTGATGATTTGAGTAGATATAGTGTATATTTACTTAATGAAACACAAGTCTGAATCGTTTGAAAGGTTCAAGCAAATTCAGAGTGAAGTTTAAAGATCATCGTGACAAGAAGATAAAAATGACCGCGATATGATCGTGGAGGTGAATATCTGAGTTACGAGTTTGGCATACAACTTAAGACAACGTGAAATTTGTTTCACAACTAACGCCACCTGGAACACCATGGTGTGATGGTGTGTCCGAACATCATAGTCATGCTCTATTGATATAGTGCATACTGTGATGTCTCTTATCGTTTTACTACTATAATTTTTGGGGTTATGCATTAGAGACAACTACATTCACTTTAAATAGGGCATCATCTAAATCCGTTGAGATGACACCGTGTGAATTATGGTTTGATAGAAACCTAAGCTGTCATTTCTTAATGTTTGGGGCTGCAATGCTTGTGTGGAAAATGTTTTCACATAATAAGCTAGAACCCAAAGCGGACAAATATATCTTCATAGAATACCCTAAGAACAGATGGGTATGCCTTCTATCTTAGATCCGAGTGCAAAGTGTTTGTTGCTAGAACTGGGTCCTTTCTCGAGAAAAAGTTTCTCTCGAAAGAATTGAGTGGGAGGAAGATAGAACTTGATGAGGTTGTTAAACCTTTGTTCAACCAGAGAGTAGCGCAGCGCAGAAAGATGTTTCTGTGAAGCCTACGTTAGTTGAAGAGGAAGTTAATGATGATGATCATGAAGCTTCAGGATCAAGTTACTATCGAACTTCGTAGGTCGACAAGGATGTGTACTGCTCCTGAGCGGTACGACAACTCTGTCTTGGAGGTCATGTTGTTGGACAACGATGAACCTACGAGCTATGGAGAAGCGATGATGGGCCCGGATTCCGACAAATGGTTGGAGGCCATGAAATCCGAGATAGGATCCATGTATTAAAACCAAGTGTAGACTTTCTCGTTGGACGGCAGGTCGTTGAGTACAAATGGATCTTTAAAATGAAGACAGACACTGATGGTGAATGTCACTATTTGTAAAGCTCGACTTGTTGCAAAGATGTTTGTGACAAGTTCAAGGAGTTGACTACGATGAGACTTTCTCACTCGTAGCGATGCTAAAAGTCTGTTGGAATTATGTTAGCAGTTGCTGTGTTTTCAATTATGAAATCTGGCAGATGGATGTCAAAACATCGTTTCCTTAATGGTTTACTTGAGGAAAGGTTGCATGTGATACAACCAGAAGGTTTTGTCAGGCCTAAGGATGCTAAAAGGTGTGCAAGCTTCGGTGATCCTTCCATGGACTGAAGCAAGCATCTCGGAGTTGGAATATACGCTTTGATGAGGTGATCAAAGTTTTGATGTTTATACAAAGTTTATGAGAAACTTGTATTTGCAATAAAGTGAGTGGGAGCACTATAGAATTTCTGATAAGTATATGTGGATGACATATTGTTGTTCAGAAATAATGTAGAGTTTCTGGAAAGCATAAAACGGTTATTTGGAAAGTGATTTTCAAAGGAAGACCTGGATAAAGCCACCTAATTGTTGAGCATCAAAATCTATAGAGATAGATCAAGATGCTTGATGAGACTTTCAATGAGTGCATACCTTCACAAGATTTTGAAAGAGTTCAAAATGGATCAGCCAGAGAAATAGTTCTCGTCTGATTTGTAAGGTGTGAAGTTGAGTGAGACTCAAAGCTCGACAACGGCAGAAGAAAGAGAAAGGACGAACGTCGTCCCCTATGCCTTAGCCTTAGGCTCTATATTATGCCATGCTGTGTACCGCACTTATGTGTGCCTTGCCATGAGTCTGTCAAGGGGTACAAGAGTAGTCCAGGAGTGGATCACTGGACAGCGGTCGGAATTATCCTTAGTAACCAAAGGACTAAGGAAATGTTTCTTGATTATGGAGGTGATAAAGAGTTCGTCATAAAGAGTTACGTCGATGCAAGCTTTAACACCTATCCGGATGACTAGTAGTAGCAATCTGGATACGTATAGTGGAGCAGCCATTTGGAAATAGTACCAAGTGGAGTGTGGTAGCAGTGTTTACGGTTTGACATAGAGATATGCAAAGTACACACGGATCTGAATATCGCAGACCCGTTGACTATAAGACCTCTCTCACATGCAAAGCATGATCGAGCCCCAGAACTCATTGGGTGTTAGATTCATAACAATGCGAATCACATGGTGATGTGAACTAGATTATTGACTCTAGTGCAAGTGGGAGACTATTGGAAATATGCCCTAGAGGCAATAATAAATTAGTTATTATCATATTTCCTTGTTCATGATAATCGTTTATTATCCATGCTATAATTGTATTGATCGGAGACTTAAATGCATGTGTGGATAAATAGACAAAACCATGTCCCTAGTATGCCTCTAATGGACTAGCTCGTTGATCAAAGGATGGTTAAGGTTTCCTAGCCATGGACATGAGATGTCATTTGATAACGGGATCACATCATTAGGAGAATGATGTGATGGATAAGACCCAAACTACAAACATAGCATATGATCGTGTCAGTTTATTGCTACTATTTTCTGCATGTCAAGTATATGTTCCTATGACCATGAGATCATGCAACTCACGGATATCGGAGGAGTGCCTTGTGTGTATCAAACGTCGCAACGTAACTGGGTGACTATAAAGGTGCTCTACAGGTATCTCCGATGGTGTCTGTTGAGTTGGCATGGATCGAGACTGGGATTTGTTACTCCGTGTAACGGAGAGGTATCTCGGGGCCCACTCGGTAATGCAACATCACAATAAGCCTTGCAAGCAATGTGACTAATTGTTAGTTGCGGGATCTTGTATTACGGAACGAGTAAAGAGACTTGCCGGTAACGAGGTTGAACTAGGTATGGAGATACCGACGATCGAATCTCGGGCAAGTAACATACCGAAGAACAAAGGGAACGATATACGGGATTAACTGAATCCTCGACATAGAGGTTCGACCGATAAAGATCTTCGTAGAATATGTAGGAACCAATGTGGACATCCAGGTCCCGCCATTGGTTATTGACCGTAGAGGTGTCTCGGTCATGTCTACATAGTTCTCGAACCCGCAGGGTCTGCACACTTAAGGTTCGGTGACGTTTTGGTAGTGTAGAGTTATGTATGGTGGTGACCGAAGGTTGTTCGGAGTCCCGGATGAGATCCCGGACGTCACGAGGAGCTCCAGAATGGTCCGGAGGTAAAGATTCATATATAGGAAGTCCCAGTTTGGTTTCCGGAAAAGTTTCGGGCTCATCGGTAGTGTACCGGGAGTATCGGTATTGTACCGGGAGTGTCGGTAGTGTACCGGAGGACCTCCGGGAGGGGTATTTCGACCCCAAGAGGTCCATGGGCTGTGGGAGAATAATAACCAGCCCTTAGTGGGCTGGGAAAACAGCCACAAAGGCCCATGGCGCAGGAGAGAAAGTCCTAAAGCAAAAAGTGGAAAATCAGCCAATAGGAGGCAATCCTACTCCAACTAGGATTGGAGGTGAAGTAGGATTGCTCCCACCTCCTATTTCGGCCGACCCAAAGGCCTTGGCTGCCTATCCTCTCCTCTCCTCCTATATATACTAGTGGATTGGGTGGTTTTTGGACAGAATTTCCGGCCACGTGCTACCCGTTTCACCGGTGCACAGTTTCTCCTCTAGATCGGTTTTCCGCAGCGCTTAGGCAAAGCCCTGCCGGAATCACTCCACCACCATCACCGGAGCGCCATCACGCTGCCGGTGAACTCTCTCTCCTCTCCACCTCCTCTCCCTGGATCGAGACGGTGGAGATCGTCATCAAGCTGCACGTGTGCTGAACGCGGAGGTGCCGTCCGTTCGGCGCTAGATCGGAAGGACCGTGATCGAGATCGCGAGACAGTTCGTGATGAGATCGCGGAACGGATCATGATGAGTTCACGGGACAAATCGTGATCAAGATCGTGAGACGGATCATGATGAGATCGTGGGACGGATCGTGATGAGTTCACGGGACGGATCGTGATTGGATCGCGGGACGGATCGTGATGAGATCGCGGGACGCTCGGCTATTTGGATCGCGAAGATGTTCGACTACACCAACCGCGTTTCTTAATGCTTCCCGCTTAGCGATATACAAGGGTATGTAGATCCACTCTCCCTCTCATAGATGCTCATCACCATGGATAGGTTTGCGTGTGCGTAGGAAATTTTTTGTTTCCCATGCGACGTTCCCCAACAGTAATATGGATATAAAAACTAGAGGAACACTTTCAAGATGTCAATTGTGAGCGAGATGGGTCTCATTTCTTCATGGAGCGGAAGCGTTGAAAGACCACCTCAATATCACAGGGATTACTTTGTCCCAATAATTTTTTCAAGTTAGCTAGAGTCTGGTTGTTTGACCCGACATCACCAACAATCATGACCCGACATTATCGAAAGATCATAACCCGACAGAGTCTGTATAAGCAACCCGGTTTCACAAGTTGAAAGTGGTTTAACAATGGATGATTTTCTATTCCCAATCAAAGCAATGGAAAGCCGGCTCAACTTCATATGATTTTCTTATCTCCGGTATTTTCATCGAAGCCAAAGCATTAAAGGACGACTAAACAGCATATGAGTGTTTTATTCCCAATATTTTGCAAAGGACACGGACCTGCAAAATGTTTGTGAAGACGGCTCGTTAAGAACAAACCCGGATTTTGAGGGAGCTACTTCATTAAGCTGACCAGTGGAGCAAGACGGCCCCTTAACATATTTGTTATTCTTATTTCAGGAGCTTGCCATGAATAAATTCAAGCTAACCTGGGGGCTAATTCGGGGATATTACCTCGAGGTATAACCCGGTCTGAAGTATGACCCGGCCGAGACTTGGCGATTCATTGGTGATTCAGCCGAGCTTTGCGGCTCATTGGTGACCCGACAGGCAGGTCAGACGAAGGACAAGACCCAATGGCCCAGAAGGCGGCTCATGGGAGAGCCGACTCATGTTATGGTGGACCGGCTCATAGAGAAGGCCCAAGGAGAGGAACGATTCCCTCGCAAAGGAAACAAGACACGGATTAGGATTCAAGAGAGACTAGTCCTAGTCCTACTCCAAGTAGGACTCTACATGTAAACCTACCCCTTCAACTTATATAAGGAGGGGTAAGGAGCCCCAAGGCAGACATGTTCAAGTCATTAGATATAGATAGATTAGAGGCTCTTGAGACTAGAGGTAGCAAAATAGCACCCTTGTAATCGAGATCATCCTCATCATCAATACACACAAAGCAGGACGTAGGCTTTTACCTCCATCAGAAGGGTCGAACCTAGGTAAACTCACGTCTCTCGATTTCGACCAACCACTCGGTGGCCTCCACCTTGTTGCGATGGCCTCCACCTTGTTGCGATGGCCTCACACCTAATTTCTTCACAAGGACATCTTGCCGTGACAAAACCACACGCGGGTTAGAAAAGCATGCTACTACTAACTTAGTTACCAGTAGCGGTGGAAACCGGCGCTACTACTAACAGTTAGCTATAGCGTCGTAGCACTAGGGCGACCTCGCACGCTACTGCTACGCTTTTGAGCCGCACTACTGCTAGGGTTTTCCCTAGTAGTGTAAAGAAGAAGTTTAGCGTGAGCAATCTGAGATTACACACCTATTACTTAGGCATCACAGTAAAACAAAGCTCGAGAGAGATTTCCCTCTATTAATCGGCTTTTGTGGTCAAGTTTTTTGACAAGTGCGGCATGATAGATTGCTATGAGACGCAAGTTCCAATGGACCAACATCACAAGTTGAGCAAGCGTAGCTCAAAAGCACCAGTGGACACCACAATGTATCGAGTGTTTTGGGTAGCTTAATATATTGGGTGCATACCCGACCTGACTTGGCTTATTCAGTCGGGATTGTGAGTCCTTGAGAATTCGTCAACTAAACACATGAGTGTGGTCATGGAAATCTTGCGCTATGTGAAAGGCATTGTAAATCTTGATTGCACGTACAAAAAGGGAAAGGAAGGACTGGTCCTTCATGCATACTCACCTAGCGACATGGTAGGTAATGTGGATGACCGGAAGAGCACAATGGGCATGGTATTCTAGTGGTTGAGAAGGCTTCTAGCTATTCTTGCAAACAGTGAGGTGCAGAAGTGAAAGTGCGTTATATCGACTAGTGGGGGTGAATAGGATATTTTTACAAATTTATCACTTGACGAATTTCAACTTGAGGAATTTGAAATGTGATGAATAACTAGCAGCGAATTAAGTACTCAAGTGCATGGGAAACATAGCAACAACATAGTCATCATGATGAAATGAAACATGCACAGATTACAAGTAGCGTGATACCGGATAAGCAGGTGTGGAACAAGGTAACTTGAAGAATTTGAAGTGAGGAAATTGTGGAAGTCTTCAGTCAAATTCTTCAAACAGTAATGATCAATTTCATCAACAAGTATACGAGGAATAGAGGGGTTGAGGAAATAGAACCAGGCAGCTCGATGAAGACAGTGGTTTGATGACCCAGTTCCAACTATTGTGACAGTCATACGTCCGGTTTGGAGCGGCCTGGTATTTAAACTAGAGGACACACAGTCCCAGGACACACGGTCATTATCGTATTCTCCTTGAGCTAAGGTCACAAAGTCTTCGCCCAACACTCGTGGTAAGTCTTTAAGGTAGACTTACAAAACCCTCACAAATTGGTTACCCGCGATCCACAGTTGACTGCTAGATGCTCCAGACCAAGGTCACTCCGTGATCCCCAATTGACTGCAGGATGCACTAGACCATGATACCTAACCGTCTAGAGGATGCACAATCCTCAAAGGTAACAAGCATCAGTTCCACACAGGAACAATTTCTTCAGTGATGCTCAATCACTTTGGGTTTGGTGGTTTGGGTTTTTCCTCACTGATGATTTTCTCTCAAAGTCCTCGAGGATGGGTTGCTCTCAAATGACAAGTGTTAGTTCTCTCTCGGAGCAGCCAACCAGCTAGTGGTTGTGGGGGTGGCTATTTATAGCCAGGGTGCAACCTGACATGATAAGACATAAATGCCCCTAATGATATGACCGTTATGTGGATAAGATGATTGAGGACACCTGGCCCTAAGCACAGCAACAGTCGGAATCTCGAACTATGAAAGTCCTCAGGCATATCATGTTCCTCACTTGTAGGCAATTCGCACTAGCGAAATCCAAACTCCTCAGTCAGATCAATTTCATCAGAGACGAGAAGAACTTCGTCTATGTCACTGAAGAACTTGACTGAATTTCAGGAGATTTCCAAAGGCTTCACTCGAAGGATTGGATAGGTTGAGGATTTTGAGTTGAGCATCAGTTGGAAATTTTCCTTAGTATGACCTCGGCCCCCTTTAACAGTACGGTGTTTCCTATGACTCAAAGAAAGGAAAGGAAACTACGAAAACAAAAGTCTTCACGCTTCATAGTCCTCGTTCATATCTTCAAGGTCACACCAACTTCTTCATTTTCAAAGTCTTCAGGGAATACCAAAGTCTTGAGCAAAGTCTTCACCAAAGTCTTCAGTTGACGACATACATTTTTAGGGGTCGGTAATCTCCAAATATATCAAACTCCTCATCGACTTATAGAGCCTGTGTACACTCACAAACACATCAGTTCCTTAACCTATAAGTCTTTAATACACCAAAATCATTAAGGGGCACTAGATGCACTTAAAATCTCCCCCCTTTTGGTGATTGATGACAAATAGGTTAAGTTTTCAACGAGGATGATAATATGAAGTGTAAGTACTGAGTTTGAGGAATTTGATTGCAAGATATCGAAGAACTCCCCCTAAAGATGTGCATATTTTTGGAATTTGCTTCGGACTACAAATGCACATGGCAGGTTAAAATCCTGGAGAACTCCCCCTATATCTTGTAATTCATGCACGCATTTGAACATATGATATGAAGAATTTGAAATACATGATGAAAATGGTGTCTGACGAAATTCAGCATGCATGCATTAAGGTGCTTGAGGAAATAAGCATGCGGAAAACAGTTCAAAAGAGTCAGACCACCATCGGACTTAAGTTTACAACTCAACCAACAAAAGCTTCAGAAGAGCAAGAGTTGTAAATTAAACAAAAAAATAGCCCATATATATACACCTACTTGAAGACTAACTCAAATTTTCTCCCCCTTTGTCATCGAAGACCAAAAGGAATGAAAAAGTGAGGACTAATGCCCCTTGATGAATTTCATCTTGTTGGTGAGGAAGGAGCGCCAGCGATGTCGAGGTCAGTTGTCGATGCAGGGCCTGTCGTAGTGTCGTCAATGTTCTCGGCTTCATCCATCTCACGCGATGAAGAATATGAACTTGTAACCATTCAAGGAACTTGAACCATCTTTAATTTCTTCTCAGGAGGATGAGACTAGTCAAAGTTTTGCTGAAAGTCCATGTCCTTGAGTTCCTCAGGAGTCTTGAGGTGTGCGAGAATGGCCCATGCGTGATTGAAGATTTCATGCACATAGTAGTGATTTTTCCTCACAGAGTTCTGTGTCATAGTCATGTTCTGAACAATGGAACCAACTGATGCTTCACCCACTTGTCATTGCGATCAACCTTCTGATGAAGACTTATGAGCAGTTCACGATCAGTCATCACACGAGGGGCAGACTCTTGAGGCTTTTGCGTTGAGGCTTTTGCAGCAGAATCCTGGGTAGCTGTGTCATCATTGGTGGAGTAAGATGCAGCTTTGCGAAACTGACCATCCAATGGACGAGTACCTTCATCAATGACAGCTTTGCATTTTCCTTCAACTGAGGCAATTGTTCTCTTAAGGACTTCAATTGGGGGCAAAAGCCGAAGTGATTCTGGAAGTCCACCTTGAAGGGAACTGAAGACCTTGACGTGATGAATTTCATGATCCAGGGAGCATAAGGGTTCAGTTCAAATGGGGCTAGTGTTGCATTTGTCAATGTCCTCATGAAGAAATCATGGAAGTTGATGGGAATCCCATGAATGATGTTGAATAGCATGTTCTTCATGACTCCCTCGACTTGTTCTTCTTCAGAGTTTTGGCCCTTCTGAGGACATAGGGTGTTGATGAGAATGCGATAGACCGTCCTGGGCACATAGAGCAAATCCTTCACAAGGAAGGTTGTCCGTTGAGGTTTTCCAAGAGACAACGTAGCAGCAGATTGATTCTTTTCGTCTTGATCATCATTCTAGATGATGTAGTCAACACCGAATGGCACTATTTGATAGGCTGGTGATGACGAGATTGGGGTAGCATCAACTGGTTCTGTTGAAGAACTTGGCAGTGTCTTCAATTTCTTTGCAGCTGAGGAATCTGAAGTTGATGCTTTCCGTTTCAGTGCCTTATTCTCAACAACCTTGGTCTTCTACGCTTTTATTGCAGAAGGAAGGTTGATTGTCTTCACCCTTGAAGATTTTGTGATTTCAGCGAAGGGTGAAGGGGTAGCAGTTGCTTCAGGTACGACTGATGCAGTCGTCCTTGTGGGTTTAGTTTCATCAGGCGCGGCAGTGGAGGTTGCCCTGGTAGGTTCTTCACTAGTCTGACTTTCTTTAGCAACGCTGGTAGTTTCTTCAGCACGCTGAGCAGATTCTTAAGCTTGAGGAATTTGTGGTTGCGAACGAGATGCAACCCTTGAGTTGTGATCATTGATGACTTTATCAGCTATATTGACGAAGCGAACCTTGGCACCTTGCCAAACAGCATAGTATCTATTGAATTCCTCACTGAGGTCTTTGATCTCAGACTGCATCTTCACAAGTTCCTCAGAAGACAGCTTCAGAACATTTTTCTTCAAGAAATGCTCTTTCTTGTACTGAGCCTTCTTGGTTTGTCTGGACTTCTCGTACTTCCACTTTTCTTCAGCTATGAAAGTAGTGAGAACATGATCAGGACCAGGAGGCATCTTCAAGTCATCAATTGGCATTTTGGGATCCTTGTGCCAGATATCAATGAAGTTCAGCACCATTTTTGGATCAAGCCATAGAGGAATTTGAGTGCCCTTCGCTTGAGCCACTCGTTATTGCTTGATTTTGATGATTGCAGCCAGTTCCTCATCATCAGCTTCATCTTAGGAATCTGATGGTATTGTGAACGCCACCTTCTTGAGTTGAGGACTTGGTCGAATGCCTCGTCTAGCTGTTGCTTTCATTTTCATCAGTGAAGGACTGCTTGAGGAATGTGCTTGGGCTGAAGAACTTGCTGATGCCCCTGAAGCAATTGACAATCCCTCTGTCCTTTGGCATGATGCAAGGTGCACATGAGTTGAGGACTTAGCAGCAACAACAGAGGACTGAGCAGCTACTAAACCGGCGGCTGAGGCCTTTGAAGGTTGAACTTGAGGAATCTGCTGTGATGATTTTGAAGTTGAAGTATTTGACTTCACAGCAGATTTCTTCACCATAGTTTTCTTCGGAGCACTTGCAGAGGCTTTGGCAGTGGCAGCAGCAACCGAGTCTTCATTGAATTTATTCACTGACTATTTTGCTTTCTTCGCTAGCTTGGCTTGTTGTTTCTCCCATTCATGCGGAAAGTCATTAATAGTCTTGAGACTCGTGGGATCAGCTATTTAATTTGGATCCAAGGGTGGCCTGCTGCAAGGGGGTTTAACTACGAATTTCATCATGTGCTTAGGAGTGACATAGAGATATTCTTTCCACTCCTTTGCCCATCTTCTCTCGATTTTCTGCAGGCGAATCTTTCTCTACTTAGTTGTCTCTTTGCCATGAGTTTCTTCATCAGGCATGCAGTATTCATCATAGAAGTCATCAGGTATCTCAAAAGCAGTCTGCACATCTGGTTTCTTTCCACCTTTCTATGGCTTCTTTCCATCACCATTTTCTTCGGTTGAGAAATATGAACTCTTGAAGATTCTGAAGAGGTGCACAGTTTTTCCTCAAGAAATGCTACAAATGAGTTAAGTTGATGAGAACCTACTGATTCATCAGTAGACATGTTGGTACCTGTGAACAGAGTATAGGTGCAAGGAATTTGAAGAGGTCATATGCATTCTCAGAAGTTTTTCAATAACATCAAGTGTGAGGAATTTGACCATGGGTGTCTTGAGGACTTTCACTAAGTGTTCTTTGTCTTAGGTTCCAGAGTTGTGCAAATTTTGAGGACTCACACAATTGAGGAATCTTGAAGAAAATCATAACTTGGGGAAAAACATCAGGTGTATGAACATGTAAGGTGCTTTGGAATGAGATTCTTGAAGAATAAACACCTTTGAGAAAATTGAGGAGTAACTTGAAGATCAAACAAGGGCAGTAAAAATAGATTTTATTTACCCTGGTGAAGAACACGACGAACTGTGAGAAGAAATCGAGGAAGTTCATCCGTCCAGATCTCCCACGCCCTAGCTTGGCAGAGGAAGACAGCTACAACGGCGGCGGGGTGAGGACTTCCACGACCGATGCGAGTACGGAAACAGCGAGGTTAAGGCAGTGAAGCTCTTCCACACCATCAGCGATGATTTTAGCGGCGGCACTAGGGTTGAGCTCGGGAGAGAGTAGGAGTGAGGAGTAACCGAGCATAGTGAAAGGGAAGGGGTATTTATAGCAGAGGTGAAAACCAATATGTCCAAAGATTTTGGACAAGATTGCCCCTGACCCTTGCTCTCCATGTGACATGTGTCACCCACGTATTGAGAAGTGGCAATAGTGGGGGATCGTGGGTTATCTAGTCGTGGGAATCGGAACAGTTTGAGCGGGAAATGCCAAAAAATTTGATAGATTTTTTTAATGTTTACGTTCGCAAATTCTTCGGTTGTCAAGGACACAATGAAGACTTTGAACGAGTTTCAAAGTTAGAACACATATGAAGAATTTGTGAACACACTGGGTTGAGTTTAGCATAGAGGGGAAAGGGTCCGAACACATTCACTTAGATGAAAATCAACTTGAAGAATTAGCAATAAGTGAATGTTGTTGAGGACATTGAAAACTCAAATATATATATACATATATTCAATGAAGAACATAAGTTTCATAGTTTTAAGAAGTTGAAAAGTTGATGAATTTGAAAAGTTGAGGAATTTGCAAACTTGAGGAATTTGAAAATTTGAAGAATTTGCAAAATGACGAAAAACTCAACTTTGAAGAATTTCAACTATGGTTTGTGGCGTGACCCACCGTATAAGAATGATGACTTTAGACACCATGTACAATTGTCGTAGGGTTCTGAGAATCAAATTCTTCATTAATTTCTTCACACTTAGAGGGTTATTGTTCATTGATTGAAGAAAAACGTAACTTCGTGTGTTGCACATCTAAGTCATCAATTTTGCATAAGTGTTAGGATGTGTGTCCTTTTTCAAAGAACATTCGAAGATTCTAAGATATTTAGCTCACACCACAGCTTGCAAAATCTCTTTTCATCCAAGGGCTTTGTGAATATATCGGCCAGTTGTTCTTTAGTGGGGGTGTGGTCGATGGAGATGTCGCCCTTGAGTACATGATCTCGAAGAAAATGATGACGAATCTGGATGTGCTTGGTCTGGGAATGCTGAACTGGGTTGTAAGCAATCTTGATGGCACTATCGTTGTCGCAGTAGAGAGGCACATTCTTCAACTTGATGCCATAGTCCTTGAGGGTTTGCTTCATCCACAGCAACTGAGCGCAACATGAACCAGCAGCAATGTACTCAGCTTCAGCAGTAGATAGTGACATGCAGTTTTGCTTCTTCGAGGACCAACAGACTAAGGATCGTCCGAGGAAATGACATGTGCCTAAGGTTGACTTGCAATCCACACGATCTCCAGCATAGTCAGCATCAGAGTATCCAACGAGGTGAAGATTTGATCCCTTGGGATACCATAATCCAAGTGTTGGTGTGTGAGCTAAGTATCGAAGAATATGTTTCACAACCTTATGGTGT
This sequence comes from Hordeum marinum, assembly GCA_022496015.1. Classification (NCBI taxonomy): domain Eukaryota; kingdom Viridiplantae; phylum Streptophyta; class Magnoliopsida; order Poales; family Poaceae; genus Hordeum; species Hordeum marinum. Next base: position 230,068,055 of record CM039673.1, read on the forward strand.
GATTCCTTCGGTGTTGCTTGGAATCGGGCACACATGCAAACACTCAGCATAATATCAGGCCTAGATACACATAGATACAATAATGAGCCAATCAGGAAGCCTTCTGATTGAAATCTTTATCATTTTTGTCAGTGCAGAGGTGGCCTTTTAAAGGCATTGGAGTTTTGACGCCTTTCCAGTCTTGCATGTCGAATTTCCTCAGAACATCCTTGAGGTATTTCTCTTGAGATATGAAGATGCCATTGTCTTGCTAGCGAATTTGAAGACCTAAGAATAATTTCAACTCTCCCATCATAGACATTTGATATTCTTCACACATCATATAGGCAAATTCATCACTGTAACGTTTGTCAGTACAGCCAAAGATAATATCGTCTACGTATATTTGGCATATGAACAGTTCATTGTCACCGGATTTAGTGAAAAGAGTTGGGTCGAGTGAACCGGGTTTGAAGCCTTTCTTCATTAGGAACTCCTTCAGAGTGTCGTACCATGCCCGAGGGGCCTGCTTGAGGCCATAGAGGGCCTTGTTGAGTCTGAAGACTTTGTCAGGATGCTTAGGGTCTTCAAAACCTGGGGGTTGAGCAACATATACTTCTTCCTCAAGCTTACCATTGAGGAATGCACTTTTCACATCCATTTGATATAAGATGATATCATGATGATTAGCATAAGCAAGCAATATGCGAATAGCTTCAAGTCTAGCAACAGGGGCAAAAGTTTCATCAAACTCAATTCCTTCAATCTGTGTGTATCCTTGAGCTACAAGACAAGCCTTATTTCTTATCACAAGGCCATTTTCATATTGTTTGTTGCGGTAGATCCACTTGGTACCTATGATGTTATGCTTGCGAGGATCTGGCCGCTTGACAAGTTCCCACACGTTGTTGAGCTTGAATTGATGCAATTCCTCTTGCATAGCTTGAATCCACTCAGGTTCCTTGAAAGCTTCATCAACTTTGGTGGGCTCTATGATAGAGACAAAAGCAAAGTGCCCACAAAAGTTAGTCCAATGTGAAGCTCTTGAGCGAGTGAGGGGACCTAGTGCATTGATGTCATCGGTGATTTTGTCAATCTGCACTTCATTTGCAACTCTTGGGTGAGTAGGTTGACGTGGTTGAGGATTTTCTTCAGCACCATTTTCTTCAGGTGTGTCAGCATGAATAACTTCATTCGTTGGAATGACTTCCTCGGTGGGTATGATGTCTTCAGTAGCCTTCAGCTTAATGGAATCCTCAGGAGACTGTTCATCTGGCATAGAAGGCAGGTGCTCTCTTTGCGAGCCGTCAGTTTCATCAAACCGCACATCTACAGTTTCAACAACCTTGTGGTGGTAGGTGTTGAAGACTCTGTAGGTGTGCAAGTCCTTTCCGTAACCAAGCATAAAACCTTCATGTGCTTTCGGTGTAAATTTAGAACTATGGTGAGGATCTCTAATCCAGCATTTTGCACCAAAGACTTTGAGATAACTTACATTGGGTTTCTTGCCAGTCATAAGTACATACGAGGTCTTCTTGAATAATTTGTGAAGATATACCCTGTTGATGATGTGGCATGCAGTATCAATTGCCTCAGGCCGGAAGCGACGAGGAGTCTTGTATTCATCAAGCATGGTTCGAGCCATCTCAACAAGAGTACTGTTCTTGCGCTCCATGATGTCGTTCTGTTGAGGAGTATAAGGGGCAGATAACTCATGAGTAATACCAAGTTCATCAAGATATTCATCAAGATTGGTGTTCTTGAACTCAGTCCCATTATCACTCCTGATATGCTTGATCTTGACACCGAAGTTCGTGGAGGCCCTTGAAGCAAATCGTCTGAAGACATCCTGGACTTCAGACTTGTACAGAATAATATGCACCCAAGTGTAATGAGAGTAATCATCAACAATGACAAAGCCATACAAACTTGAAGAATTTGTTAGTGTGGAGTAATGAGTGGGGCCAAAGAGATCCATGTAAAGCAATTCAAAGGGTCGAGTCCTGGTCATGATTGTCTTCGAGGGATGCTTGGATCTGGTCATCTTCCCAGACTCACATGCACCACACAAGTGGTCCTTGAGGAATTTGACACCTTCAATGCCAATGACATGCTTTTTCTTTACGAGCGTGTGCAAGTTCCTCATACCAGCATGTCCAAGTCGTCGATGCCACAACCAGTCTTGTGAAGACTTTGCAAGTAGGTGATATGCTTTACATGAGATGGAGCAAGTGGCAAATTCATCAGTAGATTCTTGTCACCAGTCATGTGGTTTGTGCATCCACTATCGAGGACCCACTCGGTAGCTTTTGGAGGTTCATCCAGCAGATGAATTAGTACAACTTATGAACTCATATGCTTCAAAGTGAACAATATGACATCAATTTCATCAGACAGAATTGCGTCACACAAGATAGTAAGCAAGTAGTGTAAGGACGTGAGAAATGAGGAATTCATTTCTACATGGTTAGCTTGCGTCCTTTCAAGCATTTCCTCAGGTCTCCAGCAAATTCATCAGATGTTCAAGTTCATCTGGAGACCTGACCCTGCATAAGAAATTAGTTCAATTTCTTCACCACCCACATCTAAAGGGGTGGTAAAGAGTTCATCATTCTGCGAGCACCATATGAGAAGGGAGGCATTGAAGCAAGTGTGCGTCGTTTCACAGGATGAGGGTTAGAATACTCATATTAATAAGCAAATAAATTCTTTGAGGACTTATGAACATAATGATTTGAATAATAATGCACATATTCAGAACTCTTAGATTTTCTCTGTGAAACAGATGCATTAGCACTAGAATGATATTTTTGACCATTTGAGGAATTTGGTCCAAGTGAAGACTTTGGTCCATATGAGGAATTTGATCTGGGGTTCCTGTTCTTCATGAGTTGTGTCATGAGGACATTCACTTGAAGATTTTGTAGGCAGCTCTTGGGAACCCGGATTTTCTTCATAGGTGAACTGTTCCTGCAGTTAGTTCCAACAAATCTGGCAAATACTTCACCTTTCTGATTTTTGAAGAATTTGTAGTTGGAGTCAAGTGACTCATTAGAGTAATATGAAGTTTCACAAGTAAAGCCAGATAAAGTGGATGGATCTACAGGAGGTCCTTTTGCAACAACCCATGAGGTTTTGGGGTACTGCTCACGAGTCCAGTCGGATCCATCGACATTGATTTTCCTCTCAAAATGCAATACCCTCTTTCCTAGGGTTCCTGTTCAGAATCTGCTTTTTGAGGACATCACAAAGGGTTTGATGCCCTTTGAGACTTTTGTACATGCCTGTCACATACAATTCCTTCAGCCCTGCATTTTCGTCAGTGATACTTGTGGTATCCTCAGATGAGGAATTTGTGACCACTGGAATAGTTGAAGAATTTGCAGCAATAGAAGCATTTGAACATTTAGGTGGAGAATTAGCAATTCCATGTTCGATGCATTTCAAACAAGGTGGAACAAATTCTTCCTAAGCGGTACTGATCTGTTGAGCCAGTAAGGAATTGTTTTCCCTTTGGAGATCCTCATGTGACACCCTTAGTTTCTCAAGATCTTGCTTTCTTTGAAGAAATTCATAAGAAAGCTTCTCATGATCGGCTAAGAGAGCATTATGATGACTCTAAGGTTATCATACTTTGTCTGAAGACTTTTGAGACCGTTAGATACAGTTTGAGTCCGATCCACTTCCTCATTCAACAGATCATCGCTTTTGTCTAGCATTTTCTAAAGCTTTTAAAGTGCACTTTGTTTCCTAGTAGCAATATTAGCAAGTTTGGCGTAGCTAGGTTTCACATATTCATCAGATTCACCATCACTTGATTCAGAGGACGAGTGATGCTTATGTACCTTGGAACCTTTAGCCATGGAGCAATAGGTGGGAGCGTAATCATCATCACCGACGTCAGATTCGTTGAAATAGTCATTTTCTTCATCGTTGAAGATGGACTTGCTGACGAAGACAGTAGCGAGAGCAAGGCTAGCGACACCAAATTCAGATTCCACCTCAGATTCTTCCTCTTCTTCCTCTTCTTCAGATTCTTCTTCTGAGTCCATTTCCTTGCCAATGAAAGCCCGAGCCTTTCTGGAACCATTCTTCTTGTGCATTGAGGACTTTGAAGATGAGGACTTTGTAGATGAGGACTTTAAAAAAATTCTTCTTTTTCTTCAAGTCATCAGAATTGTCGTCCTTGTACTTCTTCTTCTTCTTCTTCTTCTTTGATTCTTTTTCCCAGAGAGGACAGTCAGAGATGAAGTGACCAGATTTCTTGCATTTGTGACAAGTTCTTTTCTTGTAGTCATCTGAGGAATCTGATTTCCTCAAACCACTTTTTGATGACTTTCCAAATCCACCTCTCCTTGAGAACTTCTGGAATTTCCTCACGAGCATTGCTATCTCCTAACTTAGTTCTTCAGGATCACCAAGGCTACTATCAGAATCTTCGCCTTCGGATGAGGAAATTGCTTTTACCTTCAGAGCATGAGATCTTCCATATCTTGGCCCATAGAGGTCTCTCTTCTCAGCTTGTTGGAATTCATGAGTATTGAGTCTCTCAAGAATATCAGCAGGATCAAGTGACTTGTAGTCTCCACGTTCTTGAATCATCAAAGCCAGAGTATTGAATGAGGAATCAAGAGATCTTAGCAGTTTCTTCACCACTTCATGATCGGTGATATCAGTGGCACCCAGTGCTTGAAGCTCATTGGAGATATCAGTGAGACGATCAAAAATTTGCTAAACATTTTCATTGTCGAGTCTCTTGAAGCGGTTGAAGAGATTGCGAAGAACATCAACACGAGAGTCACGTTGAGTGGAAACACCTTCGTTGACTTTGGACAACCTATCCCAGATAAGTTTAGCAGACTCCAAAGCACTCACTCAGCCATACTGACCTTTCCCCAGATGGCCACAGATGATATTCTTCGCTTGAGAATCGAGTTGCTTGAATTTCTTCGTATCGGTAGCAGTGACAGTCAGAGAAATGCCGGGAACACCATTTTTTACAACGTACCAAAGATCGTTGCTAATAGCCTCAAAATGCATGCGCATCTTGTTCTTCCAGTAGGGATAGTCCCTCCCATCAAGCATAGGACATCCTACGGAAACCTTGATCATATCTGCAGTCGACATAACTAGAACTCTAGGTGGTTAAACCAAAATCACATAGAACAAGGGAGTACCTTGCTCTGATACCAATTGAAAGTGCGTTATATCGACTAGAGGGGGGAGAATAGGTGGTTTTTACAAATTCATCACTTGAGGAATTTGAAATGTGATGAATAACTAGTAGCGGATTAAGTACTCAAGTGCATGGGAAACATAACAACAGCATAGTCATCATGATGAAATGAAACATGCACAGATTACAACTAGCGTCATACAGGATAGCAGGTGTGGAACAAGGTAACCTGAAGAATTTGAGGTGAGGAAATTGTGAAATTCTTCAGTCAAATTCTTCAAACAGTAACGATCAATTTCATCAACAAGTATACGAGGAATAGAGGGGTTGAGGAAATAGAACCAGGCAGCTCGATGAAGACAGTGGTTTGATGACCCAGTTCCAACTATTGTGACAGTAGCACGTCTGGTTTGGAGCGGCCTCGTATTTAAACCAGAGGACACACAGTCCTTACCGTATTCTCCATGAGCTAAGGTCACAAAGTCCTCACCCAACACTCATGGTAAGTCTTCAGGGTAGACTTCCAAAACCCTCAAAAACTGGTCACCCGGTGATCCACAATTGACTGTTGGATGCTCTAGACCAAGGTCACTCCGTGATCCCCAATTGACTGCAGGATGCACTAGACCATGACGCCTAACCGTCTAGAGGATCCATAGTCCTCAAAGGTAACAAGCGTCGGTTCCACACAGGAACAATTTCTTGAGTGATGCTCAATCACTTTGGGTTTGGTGGTTTGGGTCTTTCCTCACGGATGATTTTCTCTCAAAGTCCTCGAGGATGGGTTGCTCTCAAATGACAAGTGTCAGTTCTCTCTCAAAGCAGCCAACCAACTAGTGGTTGTGGGGGTGGCTATTTATAGCCAGGGTGCAACCTGACATGATAAGACATAAATGCCCCCAATGATATGACCGTTATGTGGATAAGATGATTGGGGACAGTTGGTGCTAAGCACACCAACAGTCGGAATTTTAAACTATGAAAGTTCTCAGGCTTATCATGTTCCTCACTTGTAGGCAATTCGCACTGGCGAAATCCTAACTCCTTAGTTAGATTAATTTTATCAGAGACCAGAAGAACTTCGTCTCTGTCGCTGAAGAACTTGACTCAACTGCAGGAGATTTCCAAAGGCTTCACTCGAAGGATTGGATAGGTTGAGGTTTTTGAGTTAAGCATCAGTTGGAAATTTTACTTAGTATTACCTCGGCCCCCTTTAACAATATGGTGTTTTCTATGACTCAAAGAAAGGAAATTAAACTACGAAAACAAAAGTCTTCATACTTCATAGTCCTCGTTCATATCTTCAAGGTCACACCAACTTCTTCATTTTCAAAGTCTTCAGGGAATACCAAAGTCTTTAGCAAAGTCTTCATCAAAGTCTTCTGTTGACGACATACATTTTTAGGTGTCGGTAATCTCCGAATATATCAAACTCCTCATCGACTTATAGAGCCTGTGTACACTCAAAAACACATTAGTCCCTTAACCTATAAGTCTTCAATACACCAAAATCACTAAGGGGCACTAGATGCACGTACAAGAAGGTGTCACTGAAGTTCGACAACCAATTGCAATCTTATTGTGGAAAAATTCGGTTCATCATGAAAAGAACAAGCACATAGATATCTGGTTCCACCATATCTCGGAGTGCATTGAGGAGGGGATGATCGAAGTTCAACACGTGACCACGAATGAGCAGCTTGCCAACATTTTTACAAAGTCCCTCGAACAACAAAAGTTCATGGAGATGAGGAAGAAAGTCAAAGTGCAAGAGGTAAACCCAAGCAACAAGATTAAGGAAGTGAATGCAAAAGTTAATCATGTTGGCTCAATACACGTAGCATTAGGAGAAGAAGCAAGTATGAGTCTTAGTAGTATTAGGATTTGTAGTCCTAGTCTCTTTTCACAGTCCATTACGGGTGTGTATAAAATACACCCACGGATGCTCCTTCTAACCAAGAAAAAACAACATGAAGTAAACAATAGGCTCGACATGAGCCTGGAGCCATCATATATCGATTCTGTGTCTTCGTGTTTTGTTCGACAAAGTTTACGGGTTGCCGTGTTCCCCCGATGATGCTGGAAAAGTTGATCGATCGAAGAAAGTCTAGCTAACTTCTTCATGTTGGATGTGAGTGCACTAGTTGATCGATCAAACAAAGCCTCACTAACTTCTGCACGTTGTGCGTGCATGCACTATTGCAAGGCAGAATCACTTAATCTGCATGCTTCAACCCGGGGTTTTTGATTTTTTACCAGCCCTTTCTTTGGGCCTTAACAGTCTGCCACCGGTTAGATTGTAATTGATCTATTGCCACAAGTTACATGAAACTTTGCTATTTTTCCCTCTGTCACGTGGGTCTCACAAGAAATGTCCAAAATAACCCTCCCCTTGGGCTGATCACGCACTGGAGATCTCGTTCTGGTTCGCTCACCCTCGTTCCCTTTACTCTTGCCCGCAAGAACCAAGGATATTGTAGAGAAGGATTGACACTACTATTGTTGATGTATTGATAGGTGCCAAGGTGCACGTATAATAGAGTACAAGTGGGCCTCTACCTCAACTATACATAACTAGGAGGTGGGCCAGACTATACGTAATATACATGCAACACATATGTTCAACACCCCCCCCCCCCCGCAGTCGAAGCATCGCCCGAGTCACAAAGACTGGACCAAAACTCCTCAAAGACGGGAGTGGGCAATCCCTTAGTCATCACATCGGCAAACTGTTGCGACGTCGGCACGTGGAGAACTCGAACACATCCAAGCGCAACTTGCTCACAAACAAAGTGGATGTCGAGCTCAATATGCTTCATCCGTTGATGATGCACCGGGTTGGCAGAGAGGTAGACTGCGCTGACGTTGTCGCAGAAGACAAGGGTGGCCTTGGAAGCATCACAAAGTAGCTCCTAAAGCAACTTACGAACCCAAGAACATTCTAAAAGCACATTTGCTCCCTTGGTGGTTTTGGTAATTAATAACAACATATAAGTCATTGAACTAATGTTTCCACTAAGTATATTTCAGGAAATGTTCGATGGAAGGATTGGCAAAAAGGAGATTGTGGAGAAACCCCAAGATGCAAGGAAATAGGTTGGCCAAGATTCAAGCAACAGGACTCTACATTTTATATTTGTGATAAATCACTTTGAGTCCATAGGAAAGCCAATACTATTAAAAGGGGGTAATGTTTATTGGTGAATAATATGCTCAAACGTGCACAAGTGATAGTCGCCAAAAACATCCACAAAACTCTCCCACCAAAGTCTGTTCTATACCCAACACTCAAAATCGGTGCAACCAACTATCCCACTTCGGTGCCACCAATTCCAGTACCTAGACAGACTCTGCCAAACCCTAGCCACTTCGATGCACCCGATTCCATACCGGTGCCACCGAGTTTAGGTTGCCAACTTTCTGTTACGCAAATTCACATTTTCGGTTCCATCGAGAATATTGTATTGGCATCACCGAGATTGGAAATCTAACCATTGGTCACCTTTCGGTGCAACCGAGAATTGTATATCGGTCCCTCCGAGATTCAAAAGTTGCCACCTTTTGGTCACTTCGATACCACCGAGATTAACACATCAGTGTCACCGAGTTGGTCATTTTGTGTGTAACAGTTGGATTTTTGGGGATGCCTATATATACCCCTTCACCACCACTCACTCGAAAGAGAAGCACTCAGAACTATTGCGTACCTATCCTATCAGATTTTCTAAGAGAGAACCACCTACCCTTGTGTTGAGGTCAAGATCTTCCACTCCAATCATATGGATCTTGATTTCTAGCCTCCCCAAGTAGCTTTCCACCAATCCCATCTCTTCCACCAAGCCAAATCTATGAGAGAGTGATTGGGTGCTAAGGAGTCTATCATCTTGAAGCACAAGAGCAAGGAGTTCATCATCATTACCGAGCCTATTACCTTTTGGAGGGTGGTGCCTCCTAGATTCGTTAGGTGTCGCTTGGGAGCCTCCTACTTCGTGTTGTGGAGTGAACCAAGAAGTTTGTAAGGGCAAGGAGATCGCCTACTTCGTGAAGATCTACCCCATAGTGAGGCTAGTCCTTCGTGGACGGAAGCCGTATGGAATAGTCAAGGTTGCTACTTCGTGGCCCTTTTGGGTGGAGCCCTCCATGGACTCTCGTGACCGTTACCCTTCGTGGGTTGAAGACTCCATAAACGTGGATGTACGATAGTGCCACCTATCGGAACCACGGGAAAAATCATTGTGTCCACAATTGCGTTTGATCTTCCTACCCTATCCCTTCTATACATGCTTGTTGTTACTTTCTGCTGCTATATACTCTTAGACTTGCATGTGTAGGGTGTACTTGACTTGCCATGAAATGCTAAAAACTGTCAACCATAAAATTTGGTATAGGCAAAACCTTTAATGGGTCAAGTAGTCTAATCACCCGCCCCCTCTAGACCTACTTTCGATCCTACAAGTGGTATCAGAGCATTTGTCTCCATTGCTTAGGTCTCACAACCTAGGAGAAGTATGGCGTATAGTGAGGGAAGTTATCACCGTAGAGGTCCATACTTTGATGGCACTAATTTTGCTAGTTGGAAGCATAAAATGAAAATGTATATTCTTGGTCATAACCCCGCCGTTTGGGCTGTCGTTCGTGTTGGCTTGTAAGGTGAGTTCTTTGCGGATGGACGGGAACTGGATCGTGCTGCGACCGTGGGATAATTGAAGATGTTGCAGTATAATGCTCAAGCGTGTGACATTCTCTTCAACTGCTTATGCCCCAAAGAATTCAACAAAATCAGCCATCTTGAGAATGCAAAGGAGATTTGGGATACTTTGGTTGATATGCACGAAGGAACCGAGTCCATGAGAGAATCTAAGTTAGATGTTCTTCAAGGTCAACTTGACAAGTTCAAGATGAAGGATGGTGAAGGAGTCGCAAGGATGTACTCTAGTCTAGCTCTCATCACCAATGAGATTGCCTGCTTAGGAAGCAAAGAAATGACCGACAAATTCATCATCAAGAAGATACCTAGAGCTTTGGATGAGAAATACGACACCGTGTGCACATTAATCCAAATGATGCCAAACTACAAAGATCTCAAGCCTACGAAAGTCATTGGAAGGATTGTTGCTCATGAGATGACACTCAAAGATAAAGAAGAGCTACATCACAAGTCTAGCGGTGCTTATAAAGCCACAAGTGATGCTCCCACAACTTCAAGCAACAACCTTGTCACCAATGTAGAAATAAGCCTCATGGTCAAGAAATTCAACAAATTCTACAAGAATAGAAGCAAAGAAAGAAATTCCAACTCAGTATATGAAGAGAAGCGTTCGTCAAGTCGTGACCGCAATTGCTACAATTGTGGGAAGCCCGGACCCTACTCAAATGAGTGCACGGCTCCTTAGAAAAGAAGAGAAGAGTCACCTCGAAGACGAAGCTCAAGGAATGAATCACCACAAAGAGAGAGAAGGAGTAGAGATGATCGTTATGAACGAAGACACTCAAGGAGAAGTAGAGATTCAGAGAAGAAGGACAAGCACACCAAGAGCTACACAAGAAGAAAACATCAAGCTCATGTTGGTGAATGGGTTTCCGGCTCTGACTCCGACAACAACTCTAAGAGAAGCTATCACTCCGACTCCGACTATAGTCAAGATGATGGTGTCGCCGAAATTGCTCTAGTGACTACTAACTCCTACGATCTATTTGACTCACCAAATGAAGGGAGTGGAAGTTGCTTCATGGCTAAAGGCCCCAAGGTATCACACCCCAAGTATCTTGATTTTGATAGTGATGAAGATGATCTACTTTGTGATGATGACTTACTTTGTGATAAAACTAGTGATAGTGATCAAAATGAACTTGATAATTCTCATGCTAGTCAAGATAAGTCAATGGATGATGATAAGATGAAAATAGAACAACTAACTAAAGAACTAAACACTCTTAAGTTAGCTCATTAATCTACTCTCGAAGATCATAGAGAGCTTGTGAGAACTCATGAGAAGCTACGCTTCGAGAAGCTCAACTTGGAGCAAGAGCATGAGTTTCTCAAAGCTATCATTGACGATCTCCAGAAGAAGGCCTCATCTTCTCTAGCCAAACGACTAATCTTGTCTACTTTTATGCCTCAAGTTAAAACTAAACAATCTAGTAACAAAGGCAAGAAAGATTCTTCATCTAGTAGCAGCAATAAAAGTGATAAATCCAATGATGTTTCTTCTAGTAGTTCTATTGATTCCACTAATGATGTTTCTCTTAGCCAAGTTACACTTGAGCAAGAAAATGCTTTATTGAAAGGAATAATAGAAAAAGGTATCTACAAGAGTCTTGCCATATGTAAGCAATTTGAAGAAATTGTACGCAAGCACGTTGGATACCGAAATAATCATGGTGTTGGCTACTTCAACGCTAATGGAGTTGAGTGGGAAGAAGGTCAATATCCCAAGCCCAAGTTTGTTCCTCAAAAGGATAAGTATGAAAATACTCTTCCCAAGGGGACAAACACTCAAGATGACCTTCCACCACAAGACCACAAGCTCAAGGGCAAGAACAAGCTTCAAGAGGACATTGACTCATATGAAGAAGAACCCCTAGCTTTGGTGGAGTGGGTTCCCAAGGCTACTTCAAGCTCAACTACTATAAAGGCTACTTCAACACCAAGGATCCCCATCAACTTGATGTGGGTCCCCAAGAAGAAGAACTAGTAAGTTCTTGAGGGGTGACTTCGCCAATAAAATTCACTCACATTCATTATTGGCAAGAACTTTTTGCATTCAACATCAACTCAATGCAATAGTTCAAGGAGTCACACATTCCCTCAAAGGTGAGCAAGGGACAAGGTAATCAACAAATCAATGGACATCATAACACATGCTTTGCACTCCATGTCCATAGATATCCTTATATTTGTCTCTTGTATGTTGGGACTAACCCATGTAGGTGAGAGGAGTAAGGAAACAACAAGGATGCTCCCAACTCTTGGTGATCTTCATCAACATTGAGCATCCACAACTATCTCACCAACATGAAGTCTTTATCGACAAAACCCAAGGTTAGTTTATCCCTCTTATGGGGGGATGTCACATTAAGGGGGAGCTTTACTCTAATTCTTGAGTCGAAGCATCTCTTAACATGTGACAACATTAAATGCTTTATGAAAAAGTGGTAACCCCACTTGTGCTTAAATGATGAGTATGACCTATGATCAAGTACTCTTACTTGGCTCCTAAGTCAAATACTCATATATAGATGGCTTTGTCATCGCCCAAGTGCTTGTTAGATGCTAGTGTGTTTGTGCATGTTCGTCATGATTTATTTTAACATCTAATTGTGTGAGCATGTTGGTCTGCATTTATTTTCTCATTCGAGGATATCCAAATGTTACTATTTGGCTTTTGATTTATCTTTTGCCAATTGGATGGACAAGAATGCCTAGGACCACTCTTTAGCTATCTATGCTTTCTCATCTCATATCCCATTCATGCTGCATCAAAAAAATTGAACAAGTGATTTTCAGTCCCTCTGTGTCTGGAGCACTCGGAGTTCCGTATCGACAAGGACTGACCATTAAAACCTCCCAGGTGCAACTCGGTGGAACCGACACCAAAATCTCAGTCTCACCAATTGCCTAGGGTTGATCTGGGTTTTCAATCTTGGTATCACCGATTCCATTTTCTCGGTTACACCGAGTGTCCCAATCAGCTGACAGTTGAGGCACTCGGTGTTACCGAAAACTTAGAATCAGTGTCACCGACAGTGGTGGGTATATAACTCTGGACCCCGATGTTTTGAAATTTCATCCTCATACGTCGCGCTCCAAAACCCTAAGCTGCCATTCCAAAGACCCCTGGTCATCGCCCTTGACTTCCCGAGCTCCTCCGCCGCTGGGAATCCACTAGAAATTGCAAAATCTCGAGTTAGATGGATTTTCTAGGGTTTTGCTGTCCACCCGATACATCTCGGTGGAACTGAAACAAAAATATCGGTCTCACCGATATACTTTTCCGTGTTTTTGAGAACTGACACGGTGGAACCGAGTGGCTCTTTTCAGTCTTGCCGAAAAGGCTGCCAAGTTCCTGTTAAGGAGTTGGTCTGTCTTGGTCCCACCGAAAATTTCATTTCGGCTGTACCGATATGTATGTGACAGATTGCAAAACTTTTAAAAAACTCATTGCTCAAATTTCAAAAATAGCCTCATTTTGTGATGACTCATCTACTTCTGCTCATCTACACTCTATTCACAGGGTCAGCATGTCAGGTTCAGAAGACAGTCAGAACAGGTCAGAGTCATGGACTTGATTGTAGAGACAATCAAGAGGGTTGCTACTGATCAGAAGCGCTCATGCTGTTATGCACCCTACATCCAGATACTTATAAACTCAAGACTGGAGAAGCACATCTTTGCCCTGGATCACCCACATTTTCCCCTACAGCCAGATCTAGAGGACAACGTCGTGGTGATGGAAGCTGATTATCCCACTTCTGCTGCAGCTCAGGAAGCAGCAGAGACAGTGAGAGCCACTAGTGCTCAAGCCCCTCGATCCAGGAGCGAGCAAATGGATTTACTGATTTCATCTGTTCAGAGCATGGAAAAGGACATTAAGGGGATTCTAGATAACCAAAACAGTCTTGTCAGGATCTTTGAGACCAGAATCAAGTCCCTTTCTAATAAAGTGGATGGGCTGACGAAGATAGTCACAGAACTTCAGCATGAAGATGACTCCGTGGAGATCCCTCGGGTATCTTCTACTTCAGATGATGATGAGGATGAGGATGATTCACCTCTAGGGCTAGGCACTCAGTTCACTACTCAGGACATATCAGCCACAGTGCCAGCTCCAACAGCTCCATCAGCTCCATCAACATCAGCTCCATCAGTGACCACTCCAGCTCCATCTACGACATCTGTAGAGATCTTCACCGACGCCGTCATCTCGACTCCTTCATCAACAACCGAAGGAGATGCGCCCAAGAATGCTTAGATGTATGCCTTTGAACTTTTTGGTAACTTGTTACCAAAGGGGGAGAAGTGTATATAGATCTATAGGCTTCGAGCAAGAGAGAGATTTATCTTTTTACTTGCTTTTAAAAAACATTTGGTTCTTTTGATTTGATGTGAGATACTTTTGTGTTTGTGTTATGCTACCATGTTATGGGTGATGCTACTACTTCATATCATCTTAATGCTCATGAGATGATCATTCACCCTTACTTATGTGTGTTGTGCCATGTTATTCACTCTAATTATTCTCGCACACCACCAAGTTGTATGTGACATGGAAGAAGTACCCCATATACCTAATCGATTGTGCATTTGCATTCAAACGCAAGTTCAAAATAATGCACAAATTTAAGGGTAGCTCTTACTTATCACATACCTCTCAAAGCGACAATTAATCTCATTGATTTTATCATATGTCAAAGCTTTCATCTATATGTTGTCATCTATTACCAAAAAGGGGGAGATTGAAAGCACATTTGCTCCCTTGGTGGATTTGGTAATTAATAACAGCATATAAGTCATTAAACTAATGTTTCCACTAAGTATATTTCAAGAAATGTTCAATGGGAGGATTGGCAAAAAGGAGGTTGTGGAGAAACCCCAAGATGCAAGGAAATAGGTTGGCCAAGCTTCAAGCAAGAGGACTCTACATTTTATATTTGTGAGAAATCACTTTGAGTCCATAGGAAAGCCAATACTATTAAAAGGGGGTAAAGTTTGTTGGTGAACAATATGCTCAAACGTGCACAAGTGATAGTCGCCAAAAACATCCACAAAAATCTCCAACCAAAGTCTGTTCTATACCCAACACTCAAAATCAGTGCAACCAACTATCCCACTTTTGTGCCACCGATTCCAGTACCTAGACAGACTCTGTCAAACCCTAGCCACTTCGGTGCAACCGATTCCATACCGGTGCCACCGAGTTTAGGTTGCCAACTTTCTGTTATGCAAATTCACATTTTCGATTCCACCGAGAATGTTGTATCGGCATCACCGAGATTGGAAATCTGTCCATTGGTCACCTTATCGGTGAAACCGAGAATTGTATATCGGTCCCTCCGAGATTCAAAAGTTGCCACCTTTTGGTCACTTCGGTACCACCGAGATTAACACATCGGTGTCACCAAGTTGGTCATTTTTGTGTGTAACGGTTGGATTTTTGGGGATGCCTATATATACCCCTTCACCACCACTCACTCGAAAGAGAAGCACTCAGAACTATTCCATACTTATCCTATCAGATTTTCTGAGAGAGAACCACATACCCTTGTGTTGAGGTCAAGATCTTCCACTCCAATCATATGGATCTTGATTTCTAGCCTCCCCAAGTAGCTTTCCACCAATCCCGTCTCTTCCACCATGCCAAATACGTGAGAGAGCAATTGGGTGCTGAGGAGTCTATCATCTTGAAGCACAAGAGCAAGGAGTTCATCATCATTACCGAGCCTATTACCTTTTGGTGGGTGGTGCCTCCTAGATTGGTTAGGTGTCGCTTGGGAGCCTCCTACTTAGTGTTCTGGAGTGAACCAAGAAGTTTGTTAAGGGCAAGGAGATCGCCTACTTCGTGAAGATATACCCCATATTGAGGCTAGTCCTTCGTGGACAGAAGCCGTATGGAATAGTCAAGGTTGCTACTTCGTGGACCCTTTTGGGTGGAGCCCTCCGTGGACTCTCGCGACCGTTACCCTCCATGGGTTGACGACTCCATAAAAGTGGATGTACAATAGCACCACCTATCGGAACCACGGGAAAAATCATTGTGTCCACAATTGTGTTTGATCTTCCTACCCTATCCCTTCTATACATGCTTGTTGTTACTTTCTGCTGCTATATACTCTTAGACTTGCATGTGTAGGGTGTACTTGACTTGCCATGAAATGCTAAAAAAATGTCAACCATAAAATTTGGTATATTCAAAACCTTTAATTGTTCAAGTAGTCTAATCACCCCCCCCCCTCTAGACCTACTTTCGATCCTGCACATTCCGCCACGGCGTTAGCGACAGCCCGATATTCTGTCTTGGCACTAGAGCATGAGACCGTGGGCTGCCGCTTCGAAGACCAAGAGATCAATGAGGGCCCAAGGTAGACACAATAGCCAGATGTAGAGTGTCGGGTATCGGGGCAGCCAGCCCAGTAAGATGTCCAAGTAGGCAAAAAGGTCGGTGGAGGCGGAGGCCGTCAGGGTGAGACCCAAAGCCATGGTGTCGCGTATGTACCGGAGAATGTGCCTCACCAGGGTCCAGTGGGAGTCCCACGGTGACTACATGTGGAGGCACACCTGCTGAACAACATACTGCAAGTCCGGGCACGTCAGCGTCAGATACTGTAGAGAACCGATGGTGAAACGGTAGACCGCAGCATCGGTCGCAAGAGATCCCTCCGTGGCAGAAACCTTCGCCTTCGTGTCGACCGAAGTGGGTGCTGGCTTGCAATTAAGCATACCAGCGTGCTCCAGAACCTCGTGAGCATACTTCTGTTGATGCAGAAAGAAACCGTCAGCCTGACGTACCACCTCGATGCCGAGAAAGTAATGGAGAGGCCCCAAGTCCTTAAGGGCAAACTCGGCGCGAAGACGAGCTGTAAGCTGACAAAGGAGCTTTGTAGTGGAGGTCGTCATGATGATGTCGTCGATGTAGAGGAGCAGGTAAGCCGTGGCGTTGCCTTGATGATACACGAAGAGCGAGGCATCGGAGCGGGTGGACCGAAATCCCAGTGTCTGCAGGAATCCAGCGATACGCCGGTACCACGCGCGTGGTGCCTGCTTCAACCCATAAAGATAACGGGAGAGCAAGCATACGGAGTCCGGATGGTCAGCGCTGACGAAGCCTTAGGGCTGCTCGCAAAAGACCTGCTCGGCAAGGTGGCCATGCAGAAAGGCATTGGAGACATCCAACTGGTGCACCGGCCAAGCACGCGATGCCGCCAACTGTAGCACAGTGCGAATCATGCCCGGTTTCACAACCGGAGCAAAGGTGTCAGTGAAGTCCACACCTGCGCGTTGCCGAAAACCACAAACCACCCAACGAGCCTTATAGCGCTCGAGAGAGCCATCCGGGTGAGCCTTGTGGCAGAACACCCACTTGTCAGAAATAACGTTAGCATGAGGGGGTCACGGAACAAGATGCCACGTGCGATTGCGCTGCAAGGCGGCGAACTCCTCCTACATCGCGGCCAGCCAGTTAGGATACTGAAGGGCGGTGCGAACGGAGGTGGGAATGGGTGATGGCGTCGAGGTCGCAGCAGCACACGCATACTCGTCACAAGAGTAGCGCGTGCTCGGGCGATGCACACCGGCCCGGGCGCGGGTCGTCATGCCGGGAGGAGGACCGATAGGGGCCATCGAGCCCACATCGGCAGCCAGCTTCTCAGCGTGGCCCGCAGCTGGCCCGTCCGCGGTGACGAGGCCAACGGCAGCGGTGGGAGCAACCAGCGAGGAGGATGTAGAGCCCGTCGCTGTAGAGTCCGTCGTGGCACCATCGAGGGAGGACGACGCAACCTCCGAAGAGGGAGGCACCGACCCAGAGGCCCGGTCTTACTCGAGCTCGAGGGAGGGAGTCGGGAACCCGGGTGGCGGTGGCAGAAGGCGCCTAACCAGTCGCGCCGCTGGACGATGATGCTGCGGTTCACGCCCCGGGAGGGGCACGGTAGGCGACACCGAGGGAGCCGGAGCCGATGGTACCTGGAAGAAGGGAAACACCATCTCGATGAAATAGACATGCCTCGAGGTGTACACGCGGTGAGTGACAGGATCATAGCACCACTAACCTTTGATGTTAGAGGGATAACCCAAAAAGACGCATGGAAGGGAATGGGGTGCGAGTTTGTGGGGAGTGGTGGACGCGGTGCTAGGATAGAAAAGACACCCAAAGATGCGAAGACCGTCGTATTACGGAGGCGCAGCAAAAAGAAGGTGACGAGGGGCATAGTTCCACCTAGGATGACACAGACGAATGTTAATGAGAAGGGTAGCGATGGCTAGAGCATCCGGCCAGAACCGTGCGAGCACGTTAGCATGGTAGAGTAACGTCCGAGTGCAGTCATTAAGAGTGCGAAGTATGCGCTCAGCACGGCCGTTTTTCTGCGAGGTGTATGGGCATGTTAAGTGGAAAGTGGTGTCGTGAGAGGCGAGAAAGGTGCGAAGGGCGAGCTTGTCAAATTCTTTTCCGTTGTCAGTTTGGAGTGCAAGTATAGCGTGACCGAACTGTGTGGCGACGTAGGAGAAAAAGAACGTGAGTGTGGCTAACGCGTCGGACTTGCGACGAAGAGGAAAAGTGCACACATAATGAGAGTAATCATCTAAAATCACCAAGTAGTATAGATAGCCCTTGTTACTTGCAACAGGAGACGTCCAAAGATCACTATGAAGAAGCTGAAACGGAAAAGTGGAAATAGTTGTAGACGCACTAAAGGGAAGACGAACATGCTTGCCTAAACGGCAAGCCTCACAAGTATGCTCGTCGAGCTTATTACATGATAAAGAAAAGATCCTAAGAATTTGACGCAAAACGGTGTGGTTGAGGTGTCCGAGGCGAGCATGCCAGAGGTCGACGTCGGTAGCCAAGATAGCAGGTGCGGAGGAGGAAGCGCTGGCATACACGGGATAAAGATCCTCGGGGCTGTCACATCGGTGGAGCACCATCCGCTTACGGGCATCCTTCACAAAAAAACCAGCACCGTCAAATTCAACAGTGAGAGGGTTCTCATGAGCAAGACAACGAACAGAAACTAGGTTCGTGACAAGTTCAGGTGAAACAAGAACGTTAGACATAGTGATGGGTGTGGAGGTGGAGGGAAAACTAGTGCTACCAATGTGAGTGATAGGTAATGAAGAGCCATTGCCAACAGTGATACGGGTGGGCGTATGAACGGGAGTGGAGGAGGTTAGGTTACCGGGATGATCTGTCATGTGCGCAGTAGCACCGGTGTCCATGTACCAGTCGCCTCTGCCGCCATAGTTGTTGGGTGATGGTGCGGAGTGTAGGGCCGCTAGGAGGGAAGGATCCCAAGGCGCTGGTGTCAGCAGTGGCAGTAGACCCCCGTAGGCGGGCGCTGGTGCCAGAGGGCCATAGCCGCCGAGAGGTGGCAGCGCGAGAGGGGCGCCATAACCGGTGCCGGCCGGCTGGTTTGGAGCGTCGAGGAACGCCTGGTGGCTGGCGGGGCCCGGACCAAGGAGACCCGACACGGGGGCCCGTGGGACGGGCATGTGGTAGGCATGCACGACACCCGTCCATGGGTTCTGGTCGGCGGTCCACGGCGAAGGGGCGGCTGGTGGCACGGTAGTCCTCTAGCGCCGGGGCCCGTCTGTTGCGGCTGCTGCTGTTGGCGGCGACCCCTGCCGCCCCGCCGGTTGTGTCGGCCCCCTCCGCCTTGCTGTTGGGGAGGCGCGAGGGGCACAGGTGGCGCTGGTGGCAACAGGAAGTAACCTGACGGCGGAGGAGGGCGCGACTGGGCCTACTAAGGCACTGGAGCGGGGTTGCCGTGGGTGGTGACAGCAGCGAGGGCGGTGTGGTGGACCCGCTGCTTCACCTTCGTCATGTGGCGCTCCTCAAGCTTGAGGTAGGCAACGACGCACTGGAAGGTGGGCTGCGGCAGTAAGGTGAGGTTGGATGTCGCGTTGCCGAAGTCCTTGTTAAGCCCGGCAGTGAGAGTGCTCAGCATGAGTTCATCAAAGACTTTGGCCCCAATGTCGCAAAGCTCATCCGCGAGCATCTTAAGCCGCATACAGTACTCATCGATGGTGGAGGTGTCCTGGTGACAACCGAAGAACTCCTGCTGCAAGAAAACAAGGCGCTGAAGTTTGTTGTCGGTGAAGAGCGCGTTGATCTTGTTCAACACGGTGTAGGCGGTGTCGTCCTCAGCAGCGACCATGTGGAAGATGTCCTTCGAGACGGTTTGGTAGAACCATTGGATGAGCGTGGCCTCAATGGAGGACCACTCCGGATTGCCTTTCATGAAGGCGGCGTCCATGGAGCCATCAATGTGCTCAGTGAGATAGTACTCGCAGAAGACAAGGGTGAAGTAGGTCTTCCACGCGTAGTACAAAGTGCTAGAGTTGTAGACGCGTATGGGAACGTAGGCCTCGATGTTGAGATCGTGGATGGCGACGGCGGAGGGTTCGGGACCGGTGAAGGGGTTGGATGAGCGGGTGGTAGACGAGCTCGGGGACTCCATCGGTGGCTAGGGTTAGGGTAGCAGCGGCATCGTGGAGAGGGACAACGGCTGCAGCATAGAGGGAGGCGGCAGCGGCGGCGAGTGAAGAGGGTGGCGTGATGGGGCAGCGGCAGCAGCGCAGGGAAGAGGATCGCGATAACGACGGCGGATGTGGGTTGGCGAGTAGGTGGGCAACGAAAGAGGGGCGGCACGAGGCGGCGACGACGGTGGGAGGAGAGCGCGGCGGCAGCAAGGTGTGGCGGTGGCGGGTAGAGACGGCTGCGGTGGCGGCGCGCGTGGGAGGGCGCGACGGTGTTGGTGGCTAAAACCCTAGGGTTAGATCGGAAAGGCTGATACCATGTAGAGAAGGATTGGCACTACTATTGTTGATGTATTGATAGGTGCCAATGTCCACGTATATATAGAGTACAAGTGGGCCTCTACCTCAACTATACATAACTAGGATTCTAGTGGTGATATACATGCAACACATATGTTCAACAGATATGACGACATCGATGGCGACTTGCCCTGTGTGGCCCTCAACGGCAGCGGTCCTGGTGGTCCTCAACGGCAGCTGGATCCAGGCTGGGAAGGTGAGGCTCTATCTCCCGCCACTCTCTCCTGCCTCCTCTCTCCCGTCCCCTAGGGCTCGATCTCGGCCGACAACGGTTGTGTGTGTGCTTCCGCTACTAGTGCCAAAGTTGTTGTTGCTTGTGCGCCACTATTGCTGTTGCGTGCTTGTGCTCCACTGCCGCTGCTGCGTGGTGATGCCGCCACCTCTTGTGCGCCGCTGCTGCATGGTGATGTCGCTACTACTTGTGCACCGTTGCTTGTGCGTCGCCGCTGCATGGTGATGCCGCTTCTACTTGTACGTCATTGCCAATGCTGCTATTGCTTTTTACTGCTATTTTGCGTTACTTGCTGCTGGAGATCTTATTGTGGTTCGATTGATTGTTGATGGTAGACCACCAATTTAAGATGAGCTAGGTGATCGCTTAACCAAAGATGGGTGACGTGTTTTTGGCAGACGACTTCGACCTTGAGACTTTGTTCTCAACCAAGCGGATGTGAGAAAGAAAAGTATCTTCTGACCCTTTTATTGTTCACTGTTGAACACAAGACACTAATTCTGTAGTCTGCAATCGTTGTTGCTTGTTATTGAGTAGGACACCTCCACCACCCAATGTTTTCACAATAATCATTAGAGTTTCTCCTTATGTCGCCAAGCTTGACGATGGAAGTGAGGAACATGTTAAAAGGCACGATGTAGTATTTGACGTACATATTGCAGGAGGGGTGGCATGGGTTAATTTTGAAGCTATTGTGGCACAACATATCAAAATGGGGCCACACCATGAGGTGAAGTTGTTTGCTTATGACCATGTCTTGAAAACAGTTGATCCAATGGGTAATGGTCAGCAATTGGTGATGCACTTGATGAGGGATAAGTGGGACTAGGAGGCAAATAAATCATATTTGTATGCTGATGTGGTTACATTGGAGATACCCACTGCAAAGAAATCTGGAAAAAAGGAGCTCCTACTCCCAAAAAGCAAGCTACCCTAAAAAATCCCAAAGAAAACACCAGCTCCCAAAAGGCCAAGTGCTCCTAGGAAACACAAAAAACCACCAACTCCCCAAAATCCAAGTGCTTCTATTAAGAAGGCGGCAACACACACTTCTGTAGAATGTAGTGCTACCTCATCTATGGTTGTTTATAATTGAAACTTGTCAGCTTTTGAGTTGGCACAACGTTGGGAAGTCAGTATAGAGTTTTTCCAGATGATATGGAGTTTTCACCGGATGATATTGACCACCCAGCCACAATGCAATTTCAAAGTGTTTGTGATATGGCTGATAGTAGTGAGAGATGTGAGTCCTCTATGCTTACTCAAGAAGAACCACCCATAGATTGGATCTTGATTGAGATAGCTCCTCCCATATTTGATGACAATATGTGTGATCCTCTTGGTATACATGATGTTGATATTCCCATAACCGAAGAGAGTAGTGCGATATTCTTGGTATCAACGATGAGGCGGTCCTCAAGACACCACCTTTTCCACCTTGTGAGGAAGTTTACATGATCAACGAGAGGATCGTAGGCTTTTCATTGAGGTTGCCATTCCTGTTGATGATAGTGTGCCACCAGATGAGGAGATTGCATATGACAAAGAGAACCTGCAGATGTATCTTGGTGCTTTGTTTCCTTCAGTGAAAGATTTTAGGATGCTTATCTGACAATATGCAATTAAAAGAGAGTTTGGAATTTGGGGATATAAGACTGATAAGAAAAGATATCTTGGCAAATGTAGAGCCAAGGGTTGTCCATGGAGGATTATAGCCAGACTAAGGATTGATGGACAAAGCATAAGGGTACTGATGTTTTATTTAAGCATTGTTATTTTTGTTATTTTCTATGTTTTCCCTATGTCGTGATGTGATTCATCTTGTATTGCAGGTTACCAAGATTTCCGTGAAGCACAAGTGCTTCTTCACCTGTAGAATAAAAATCTGAATGACATCTTGAGGATGGGTAGCACAGAGGACCATACCAATTATATAGAGTGACCCTACCATTGGATGCAAAGAGCTGTTGGGGCAGTTGCAAGATACATATGGCAAAACCATTGAGTATCATACAGTGTGGAAAGGCAAAGATATAGCACAGAAAGAGATTTATGGTAGCATGAGGCACAATTTTCAATATTTGTTTAAATTCAAAGTAGAAGTTGAGAAGAGATCCCCAGGCAGCATTGTAGAGGTGGATATGAAGATGGTTGACAGTATAGTTCGCTTTAACCGATTCTTTATGGCTCTTAAACCTTGTATTGATGGCTTTAAAGCTGGTTGCAGACCATATCTTACTATAGATTCGACTGCACTCACCGGTAAATGGAGAGGTCATTTAGCCGCTTGTACAACATTAGATGCGCATAACTGGATGTATCTTGTAGCATTTGCATTCATTGATGGTGAAACCAAAGAAAATTTGACATGGTTCATGTCACAACTCAACAGGGCATTAGGTCATGTTTGCTCTCTAGCTATATGCATAGATGCATGTAAATGTTTAGAGAATGTAGTCAAAAAATATCCCCTCATGCAGATCAAAGAGAGTGTTTTAGGCATCACATGGCTAACTTCTCTAAAAAGTTCCAAGAAGATGCGTTTGGCAGAACGTGGACATCTGCTAGGGCATATAGGCCACAAGTTTTTAACTACCACATGAATAAAACCCTAGAAGAAGCGCCCGATGTGCATGAATATCTCTCAAGGTACCATAGCTTAAAATGGATGAGATGCATGTTTGACCCCTCAATTGAATGTGATTACATAAACAATAACCTTGTTGAGCCTTTTAATGGTTGGATTAAATATTACAAAGAGTTGCCGCTTGATGAGCTAGCTGACACTCTTATAGAGCTAGTGATGAAACTTCGTGAGTAAAGGAGAAAGATTGGAATGAAACTGAAAGGAAAAATTATTCCAGGCAACATCCAACAGATTCATAATAGGACAAGGGGACTTAAACATTTGAAAGTTGGGAAATCTGGAGTTGCAAGTCGCGAGGTGAGGGACACAAGTAAATACAACTTGCGACATGTTGTGAAAACCGACCAAAGTGAGTGCACGTGTTTGGAGTGGCAGCACATAGGGAAGCCTTGTGAGCATGCACTTGCTTTCTTGATGGATAGAAGGAACCCCAAATGGGATGATTATGTGCATGACTATTTCTCTCTAGAGAAGTTTCGGGCATCATATGCTGGAGAGGTTGAGCCATTGACAGACAGGTCTCAATGGTCACATGTACCATATCCATTTGACATGGAGGCTCCATTAGACAAGAAAATAGGTGTTGGAAGGCCTAGAAATAATAGGTACAAGAGCTTCCTTTAAGGTGGAGATGGTGGTCCTAAAAAGAAGAAAGAGCCAAAACAGCTAGGTTGCAAGAAAAGATGCAAAAGATGACACATTTTAGGCCATGGCAGTCCACATGTCTGTTGAATGGACCGAGGCCAAGGTACTTATGTTTATTTCATCACTTGTAATGATCAATATTTATTTGATCACTTATTTTACTATACTAACTTGTTTATGTGCAGGAAAAGAAAGAAGAGAGCACCAAGATATCCAGCTGATGATGATGCCTTGACACCGGAATCTAAAGTGGCAGCCCAACAACCTAAAGTTGTTGTCACTCCCAATAGGCACATGATCACTATGCCACAAAGTCTTCAAAGCAGTCCCATTATAGTGACAAGAACGTAACACATTCACATAGTAATATCTAATTTTCCTTGCAATTCTTACATTTCTAAGTACATGCAAGATGTTGGCTACGACATTGGCTGATGAGGCAACACATGTAGCACCACAACTTGAAGTTGTTGTCACTCCCAATAGGCACATGATCATTATGCCACATAGTCTTCAAGGCAGTCCCAATCCCGTGACAAGAAGGATGTTGGCAATGACATTGGCTGATGAGGCATCACAACAACCTTCCTCAACCATGGAGGACACCATGATTGCATATGACATGGTCTCAAGTTCAAAAGCTAGAAAGTTGACCCCAGAAAGAAGGAACTACTAGTGTTGTGTTTGATCTCCTTTATGCTTTTGGTTGTAATTGTGGCAGCAACTATTGCCTTATGGTAGATGAGACATGGATATTATGCATGTACATGTTAAATGCTCTATATGGCTATGTTCTCCTCATATTGGGCATGTCCTCTCCGCCATGCCCATCCATATCTTGGTCGCCATCTCCGTCAACAAGACTATCCTAGCACGTGTGAACCGGGTCATACATGGCTTTCTATGGGTCGGGCGCAAAGACGCGCGAGCCGGATAGTGCCTCATGAGCTGGGATTGTGTGTGCTGCCCCACTTTCCTTGGAGGCATGGGGATCCATGACCTTTAGCGCATTAGGGTCGCGCTGCGCGCGCGATGGCTTTGGCTATAGCGCATCGACGCGTCGCGCCCCTGGAGTTAGCTACACCTCCCCCACGACCCCGTGGCCTCGTAGATTTTCCGTGCCTCCACAACCTGGGAGGTCCGTGATGGGCGGACTTGCAAATTCTGGACCGACCACTGGATCGATAGCAAGACCATCTCGGAGCTTGCACCGCTGGTCTACTCGCTGGTCCCCAAGCGCAGCCATTGCGATCGGACCGTGGCTGAACGTCTTCCTGGACGGATCTGGGTGTGCAACATTGCTGGTGCTCTGGGCCCCGCGGCCCTCATGTAGTACGTCGAGCTTTGCTGGACCAGTTGCGCTGGAGGTGGACGGAGTCCGGCGTCTACTCGGCCAAATCCTGCTACCTGGCCCTCTTCCACGGCTCTACGCTCGATGCATCTTGGAAGCTAACATGGAAGACCTGGGCCCCCCTTCGCATCAAGGTCTTCATGTAGCTTGCCTTGCAGGGCCGGTGTTGGATGACGAACCTTCTCGCCCGATGAGGGCTGCCGCACAACGACAGGTGTGTACTCTGCGACCAGGCCACCAAAGATATGCACCACCTCTTCGCTACCTGCCCGTTCTCACGACAGGTTTGGCACGGGTGTCACGCCCAAGATGCGCGCCTATCCTTTTTAAGACACGAGGGCCTCGCAAGGGATAGAGGTGCATCTTGCCGTTCGCAAGTATAGTAACATTGCATCATACATTACAGAAGATATGAGTATACAAGTTGGCTTACACTCGCCACATGCTAAATTAAAATTCCACATAGAGTTCAAATCATCAAGATGAAGACAGGGTCCGACTACGGAGGGAATCAAACGATAAAACAGATGCAAACAAAACTATCTCGCTATCCCAAAGATCACGACCATGGTCCTCTACTCATCTGGGTAAGTCACGTACATCCTGCCTCTTTCCTCATCATACTCCCACTTGAGCTGGGTAAGATCATCCTGCACGTACTCATCTGTACCTGTACCTGGAGGTTTGTAGTAATCTGTGAGCCACAAGGACTCAGCAATCAAGCGCCCGGGTACCGAGACTATTCAAGCTTAAAGGTTGGGATGAGATATGTGTTTAATTTGCAGCAACACTAAGCATATATGGTGGCTAACTTACGTAACATGAAAATAAATATGAGTGTCCTACGATGAACGATGGAATCTAGTATGATCTATATGAGATCCTGAACACTTACTTACGTCAGACATAACCCCATCGTGTTCTCTCTCGGATCATGTTCACGAGTAGAGACGATCACAGTTACTCACACAGTTGGTGTATTTTATTAAGAGTTTACTTCAAGTTTACTATAACCAGGTGTTAAACAAATATCCAAGTTGCCACATAACCGCGGGCACGACTTCTCGAAAAGATTTAACCCTGCAGGGGTGCTCCAACTAGTCCATCACAAATAACCACATTCCATGGGAATAGCCTCGACCACAGATCTCGTGGTCATCATAGGTGATTCCAAAGGAATTCCAACACCTCGAGAAAACCCGAAGAAAGTCAGACTCCACACGCAAGACACTCGATAAAGGTAAAACAAATCCAGCAAGACCACCCGACGTGTCGACGAACCCGATAAGAGCCGCGTATCTCGTTCTTAGGACACAACGGATAAGCGACGCGTACGGAGGCCTGATAGAAATCTCCCAAGTTGCCCTCGGTTGGCCCCACATAGTGCTCTAGTTTGGACCAACACTCATGAGGAGCACTGGCCCGGGGGTTGATTAATTATCCACGGTTTGTAAAGCCCTATGAAATTTTTATTAAGTTATTAAGCAAATGTAGTACCAATGTTGGGTCTTGCCAGACAAGTTTTAATCTCAACCGGATAAACAAGGGGGTCCCCATAACAACCCCGAGCGTGTTAGGAGCGCAAAATATGGAAACCATCACACCGGTAACAAGAACTATGGCGGTAATAGCGGAACAAAACACCTAGAAAAGGGCCAAGACTTCCACCAATACCAAGATATATATGCGCATTAAATTAAATAACATATAATATTATGATATCCAATCCATGTTATCATATGGAACAACCTGCACCTGCAACTAAGAACGCTAAGAGGGGCTGAGCAACGGTAACTTAGCCAATCAAAGGTTTGCTAGGATGTGGAGGGTTAGAGGCTTTCATGGAAATTAGGAGGCTGATATTCAAGTGGTAGGTAGCACAATTGTAACGATAAGAGCGAGAAACTAGCAAGCGAAAATAGTATCGGGATCTGGGTACGATCATCTTGCCTGTTGGTTCTTCAACGAAACAAGTAGTGGGATCCTCGTAGTGGTACTCTCCTGGGTCCTCGTACTCAGTATCAACACTCTCTTCTACCCAAGAGAAACATCAACAATAAACATCCAACCAAGGTGCAATGCACAAACAAGATGATGCATGATTCATTTATGAAGAATTAACATGGCAACCAAAACCAGTCATGTTTCACTTGCAAGTTTTGTTTATTAATGAATCTGGAAAGAACCTCATGTTAAGTTGTTTAAACATGCATGAACATGGCAAATATGGATGCAGCATGCAAAATCTATAGAAATGCATATAAAGAACACAAGAAACGGAGTTACGGTTCTCACGATACGCTCACGGCAAGGAACGAAGGCAAAACACAAGACAACCAATACCATGGGCTAATTCTTGGCATTCCAAGGTAGCCACTGGTAATGCAATGAAAAACCAACCACCGTGGACTCAAAAATCAATCAATTCCATGGAGTATAGATCCCGCAAGTCACAAAACAATGAAACAAACAATCTGCCACAAAATAGCAACATAGCAACTTCCACAGCCCACAACTTGAGCTACAGGAATCCTACAGCCACATACAAGGTATTGACAGAAACTATACAACATATACATCAACTTATCCAACTACACAATCTGCATAGGAGGCACACATCAATAAGCATGAAGCTATCAAGTTGACAAGATGAAGCAGTTTTCTGGGACTTGGTGAAAATTACAGTTTTCTGGAATCTGAGTTAATAAAGTAGCAAGTTGACAGCAGTAGTTAAATATGATACAGAGCACCTATTGGCATGAAAATTAACAGGATGGTAGTAGACAACATCAACTCCAAAATACTAGCACTGAGCATGATCTAATTCACAACACATTACAAGATACCAACCACTCTACATGGCATAAAAATAATAGCAGATTTCTCAGACTTAGTAATTTTTAGCATGCTGAAACGGAAACATTAAGTTGGCTACTTAGCAGCATGTTTCCCACTTATATGAGTGATTCTAATGTTAAACAAAAATACCATGGCATAGTAGATATAAAACACTAGCACTTCCTAGTTGGCACATGCCCCAAAGCAAGCAAGTATTAAATCATGCAAAAATGAAAAATTGGCATCATAGTTGAAATGACAGTTTTATGAACTTGCTCAAAAGTGAAATATGAAAGTACCAATGGATTCATTGGCTCTTTCTACCCCAAAAAACATGTGTCATAGTCATATGTTTATGTGAAACAACAAGGCACAAACTAGATAGCAAAACTACCACCTATTCTCATAAGTGATACATAGCTCTATTTGAACATGGGCATAAATGATCACAACCAGATTTGTAACTTAGCTAGAGATATAAAAGAGCTAACAATCACTACATGCATATAAATACAACAAAGGGGTTTATCAAGTGGGGAAACCCACTAGTCCCCACACACACATACACTCTACACACACACACTACAAGCAAGCACATCCATGATCTATATATGCCCAAGGCATATGAGCACCAACACTCATGAGCATACCACCCAAGAAGGGGGTGTTCACCCACACATACTCACATGCTCATATATGCATAATGCACATAGGCATACACACACTCACTCCCACAAACACACATGCATATATACTCACACAACATGTGTGCAATCTGCCACACACACACACATGCATATACACCTATGTATACACACATACACACAACCAACACACCCCTCACACTCACATACATGCATATATATGCACCATACTATGTGGCACACACACACACACAAGCACAATGTCATGCATATGTGCACACTCACATGCACATACACATACACACACATGCACACAATCAAGCAAAATAAGAAAAACACATGCTGGAATTAACTACACACACACACACACACACATATATATATATATTGCAATGGGAGAAAACAAAGAAAAACAAAAAAAAGAAAAACAAAAAAAAAATGGGGAGGGGTTCGGAATCGAACCCACAACCTCCTGGTTGCTTCCCCTGATGCCTACCACTCTGCTATCGGCTCGACTGATAACAAAGGAGGGGACTAATGCACTAGTACACACATGCACTACCATGTCTGACGAAACTGAAGAAGAACGACACCTGCGCGACAGAGCACGGTGGCGGCCAACCGGGGGACTCTGATGACCACACGAGCGGCGGAGGCGCTTGCTGGACGCCCTGCTCCTGCCTGCACACGCACACACTAGCACAAACACCAAACGTAGGCGAGAACGCTACCGGCGACGACGACAGAATGGCAACGGCGGGGACCTGCACACGAATCGCGTGGCGATGACCCAGACAAGGAATCAGACGGGGCGGAGCAAAAATGGGCCCCTGCGAGAAGCAGGAACTCGCATGCGACGCCCGAAAGCATAAGCTCGACGGTGCACTCGTCGGAGACGAGGTCCGACGGTGGCGGAACGCACCTAACGCAGGCACACACTACAACAAAGCTAAAATCTTGGGATCGGGTGAGGATGGACGGGGATCTCACCTAGACACAACCGCGCAGCCAATTCAGCTCGAGGAAGCACGGCGACGGCGAATTGCCGCGGCGGAGAGCTCGGACGAAGGGGAAGAAGACGAAGCCGAGGCGCGGCCTTGGCATCCCACGCGGATGCAGAGGACGTTGGGGAAGCAGAAGGCGTCGGCGACGCGATCCCGACGATCTCCTGCTCGAGGGGCTCGCCGGAGAAGCTCCTGCGGCGACGAGCTCTCTCTCCGAATCTCGCCGCACCCTCTCTGGACTCTCTGAACCCATGCTTACCTGAGATGAAAGACAGGGAGAGATGGAGGGCGGCAGCGCGAGGGGGAAGAGGGAACCCTAAGGGAGCGGCACGGACGTCGAGGGGATTAAATAGGCTCGAGAACAGACGGCAACGGCGACGGAAAGGGGACGACGGAGCACTCTCGCTCTCTGTGAACCTGATGGCAGCGGCGACGTAGCAGGTGTCCGTCAGGTGGCTGCTGGGCCTCGTGGGCCGGGAAGGCCACACGCACACACTCTCTCAGACAAACAAAACAAAAGCCTATTCTTTAAAAAAAACACAACACAAGGGAAAAAACCCAGAGAAAAATAAAAGGGTTCTGGTGCAAACAAAAATACTTTTGTAAAGAAAATATTATGCACTATTTAATAAAAAAATAAGTTGATTTTTAGGACAAGTAATTTAAATATTTTAAAATAGGCAGCCCTCTGTTATTTAAAACTCACAAGCACACAAACTTCAAACATCAAAACACCCATACTCAAAATTCATAACACATATAGGGCTACCTCTTGAACATTTTTAAATCATTTCAATAGCAACTTAATTCTGCTTAACAAATAACATGAAGCAACAAGGGGGGGGGGTATTGGAAGGTTTGTCGAAAAGAAAAGAGAGGGAAGAAAAGGAGGGTTGCACACCAACATTCCACCACATCACACACAACACTCAAGATCACAACCCACCAATCACACAAGGCCACATAAGAATCAAAATGCATGATGGATGAAATGATGCATGATGCATGGATTCAAAACAAAGCATGGCATGACAAGGTGCAATCTCATTAATCTCATGTCACAAGGTTCATGCAATAGGTTACATGCCAAATAAAGGTAGGGGCAGCACTTGGGCTGTCACAACGGGGTCCTTTCGTGGTGCCGCTCGACTACTTCGATCCCAAGCCCGGACACACCATTCGCGGAATGATGGACCGCTGTGTACTCCTCATCCCCTGCTGCCCTCCGGAAAGGACTCAACTCGATCATAGCGCTCACTGCATGGGCAATCTGGAAGCATAGGAATGGATGCATCTTCGATCACCTTCAACCATCCGCCACAAGCCTCCTGCAGTGCATCCAAGAAGACGCGCGCCTATGGGCGAGCGCCGGCGCCAACGACTTGGCGATCCTGATTTCTTAGAGATAAGACCCTCTTGATGTAGGGAGAATTGATTTTAACCCCCCAAGCTCAGCAACCTTTGATCATATACCCCTTTTTTGCTTGCCTTGTCCTGCCCCCCCCCCAATCTGTCTAATCTTCCCTGGTGCCCCCCTTTGGCATGGCTAGCACATATATCCATCAAATAGAGACATGAATAGACAAAATTACCACTGGGCTCATAAGACACACATCTGTACGGTGTACAAATGTCCCAGTGACCAAATATTGTGTTTAAAAAAAAGAATAACCAAATTGCTTCAGTTTTGACATGTTCCAAAAAAAGGGCATAACTCTGCTGCAACACGTGAACATTCACACGAACTGACAGCAATAATATAGTTTCACAATGGTTTCATAATAGCAAATGAGTGCATGACAACAAAGTGAGTCTCTAGCTCACATACACATGGTAAATTCAACATGGCCTAAATGAGTGCATGACAGCAAATAAAATTGAGTCTCCACCTCATGTACACAACAAAATAAAGTGAGTTTGCACCTAACATACAGTTTAACGGCAGCCACAAACAGAAGTTCACAGCTCACTCAGTTTCTTCCTTTTAATTGGAGTCATTTTCTTCTCCCCTTTTGCTGGAGGCTTTGGTGGTGGAGTAGCAGCTTGATCTGTAGCTTGGCTCCTAGTGACAGGAGACTTCGGTGGTGGAGTATCAGCCGCAACTTGACTCCTAGTGAAAGGTCCAGGACTGCTAGTGGTGGCTGTAATGTTGCTCTTAGTTGGTGTAGATGGGAGTGCGTTGCTGACCGAAACATCAACCATGGCGTTGCATCCCCCGACTTTTCCTACAAGAAGAAACAATTAAGTTTCATCCAAAAGAACCATGTTGTTAAAAATAGACGGAAACAAGTAATATTTTGTACCTTTTCTTAGTTCCATTTGTAGGACAACCAGCTTCTCTATGTCCTACCTCTCCACATTTTTGCATTTGTTCAAGGATCCCTTACTTGATCCACCTTTAAACCAAAACTTGAATCTTTGTTTCCTAGTTCTTCCAGGACCCTTTTTCTTGCCAGTTGGAAGTGGTCCATGCAACACAAACCCGATATCCATTTGTGGCCACTAGCTCATTTTTTGGGGTGCCAAACTCAAACTCTCCATTGATTGCCCATTGTTGTATAGCCTTTCTAAATTCAACCATGTTAGGATAAGGGGTCCCTATAGCCATCGTGGGGCGTCTTTCATCCCACCCAATAAGTGGCTCCTCTGGAGCCTTATCATCAACATCAATAGCTGCCCCTTCAATGTCTTTGAAATCAACATCAGCAGTAAGCACAACAATAGGACCAAGCCCAGCTACACTCTCCTTCGGCTTTGTTTTTAAGCCCAAGAGACTGGATATGGCTTTCTCGTCCACCGGTTTTTCATCCCCATCATTTTCAGTTTCAGTTTCAATCACAAGACTTGACCAATCCACAATGGTACTAACTTTTTCCACTTCATCGCATGAGATCGCCCCATGGTTAGATTCGTCACACTGGATTGATTAGAATCACGCAAACACACTGCATCAATCCTATTCAATGTAGACAGGAAAAATTCAGAAATTTGACACACCAAATCGAATGCATAAATCAGCCCAGCTGGAATAAAAAAGGAGCTATGATGTTACCTTTTCAGATCCATCACGCCCCTTCCTCAATCCAGAACCTTGTACTCAAATCCCCATGTAAATCCAACTCGAAACCTAGAGTTTCAACTATTTAGGAACCGGAACAGAGGGAATTGCACAAAATCTGTGAAAGAAAGATGGGAAGAGAGCTTGTCTTACCTGGGGCGGCGGATGGGCGGCGAACTCGGCGGCGGATGGAGCAGCAGGGCGCAGGCGGTGGGTCGCGGCAGGTCGAGCACGAGGGGAGACGAGTGTGCGCGAAGGGAGATGAGGAGAGTGGCGGCTAGGTCGGGCACGGGCCAGGCCAAGCGTGTCGTTATCCACAAGTGCGGATGGCACATTTGGTATTTTGAAAATAATTAAGCCCAAATCCAATCGTTAGTAGTTAATTGAAGGGATAAGATGTCGAGAGGGGGCCAGCAGCAACAATTAGGCAGCGACGGGGGGTTCAAAACAAGGCAAGCAAAAAAGGGGTATATGATCAAAGGCTGCTGAGCTTGGGGGGTTAAAATCAATTCTCCCCTTGATGTATCAGGGATGAGTAGCCCCTTCCTTCCACTGCTTCGGTTTCTTTGTGCCCGCGTCGGCCTGTGTACGCGTGGCTAGTGTAACCGAAAACTGTACTCTTTCTCTCCTTCTATCAATGCAATGATACACAATCTTTACGTATTCATGGAAAAATATATATTGTGCCATGGTATATGAATATGTCCATATGGAAATATATGTTTGAATTTGGATATTATGTGCACAAATTTCTTGAAAAGGCAAAAAATAGTCAAAATGTTGTCCAAATTCGGCCAAATTGCTGTCAAAATTTTGTGCACAAATTTCTAGAAAACAATGTAGTAGTTGTGGCAGCGACAACGGGGTATAAGATGCGGGAGGGGGCGGCAGCAATAGAGCAGCAAGGTCCGGCAAGGAGCAACAAGGGCCGGCAAGGAGCAGTAAGTTGCCCCTTCAACCCAGCTTTGTATGTATGTGTATTGTCCAAGTATATCTGGCCATACCCTGGGTCGGGTCAGATCGAAAAAAAGCCCGACGTTAAAAATCCAGGCCCAAGCCCGGTTCGGCCCGACCATCGGGCCTGATTTTTGAGCCCAAGCCCGGTCCGAATCCGAAAAAGGCCTGACCCACCCAGTCCGAATAGGCATAAACTCCAGTTTCTTCGGGCCTGAGCCCGACCCGGCCTGACCATCGGACTCAAAATTTAGGTCCGAGCCCGGCCCGAGGGCAAGGTCGGACCGGGTAAGGTCAGGCTTTTTCGGGCCGACCGGGTGCCCATGGCCAGGTACAGCCCAAGCTACGTTCTCGAAAGCCAACACCGACGGGCCCAAATCTCGAGGCGTAGTGGGACGGCCAGAGTGCACCAAAGCCGCCGTCCATCATTAGCTCGCTCCTGGCGAGTGCTGTACTACTTGGGAGCTCTATCCGTAGGCCAATCTCCAGCCCGCCAACGTGTGGTGTTCGCCGCGCTCAAATCCAACCAAAATCTTTGCTTCACCTTCACCCCACCACAAAAACCCTACTTCCAAATCACTCCCGCGGTCTTACCCTCCTAGCCCGAAGCAGTGATTCCACGACCCACCACCTACTAGGTACCATGGCCGCCACCTGCCGCTTCGCCGTCCCACTGGGTCTCGCCCCGGTGCCTCGCAGCTGCGCCGGCGCCAATAGCGTCGCTTTTTCAATACGCACCACCAAGGTAGTTCCACGGACACGGAGCGTCGCGGTGAGGGCGGGCGACGGCCCGGCGGAGACGCCGGAGATCCTCAAGGCTGCGCAGGACGCGGTCAGAGTACCTTTTACTTGCTTGCACAAACAGTACAAGGTATGCGGGAATGTGCATCCTCGTGACTGACTAGAACTGTTGCTTCTAGGCAGTGGGCAAAAGTTGAGGACAAGTACGCCGTGGCCACCATCGGCGTCGCCGGGCTGGTCGCGCTCTGGACAGCAGTGGGGGCGCTCAAGGTACAAACTGAGCAACTGACATGATAACAATTTGCTTCTCCTCCCTCGGATATGTAAACATAGCTCCTCATTTTCTGTTCGCTTGTGCATTTTAGTCCATTGACAAGCTTCCTATCTTGCCTGGTGTGTTGGAGCTCGTTGGAATCGGGTACACAGGAGTAAGTTCATCGAGCATGTATCCACGTACCTTTTGTGTTTCAGAGAAAGACCATATATATGTTGTTCCGTTATTAACTTCTCTAACATCACCTACTTCGTGTTCATACAGTGGTTCACATATCGAAACCTCATCTTTCAGCCAGACAGGTCAGTTCATCCTGTTCATGTGATCTTCCTTTTTTTTGTATGTCATACCCATCGCTCTCAGCAGAGGGAACAATGAAGAACATCTCTTATTAAGTTTACATCCATATTTTACATTGTGAAACATTATTAGAGCATTATGTGCCATATATAACTGAAATGGAGTAAGAGACATTTTCGAACAATAAAATATAATAAGAGTTTGGAGGACGTATGTTACCAGATATTCACCAAAACTGTCGTATGATGTGCCTGTATGTGGTATCCCCAACCGTGAGTCCGTGATACAATGGTGAGTGGCTATATGCCAATCCCAAAACCTTTTTTTTTAATGTTGGCAGGATAGCTGCGAAATCCATTGATTAGAAAGAGGCGTTACAAAAACATCCTCAAAAGAGAAATGCACCGCATAAAGCATCATAAAACATACAACATGCTGGAAGGCCAACACCCCACAACACATGTGCCCGGGCACTCAAATGTCTTCGCTGTTACCGGAGTGCACCCAAATATCGGCGTAGCAACCCGGGCCGTCAAAAGCATATCCAAGAATATCGACGATATTGAAGGCACTATGTCCGATAGAGCAAACATATGTCATTTTAACCCACGAGGTTGGTATCATAACTCTCCTGGCGCACCTTGCATGTAGATGATGCTTCTACTGCTCTCACGAAGATGTCACATAAGCTGCTGCCAACCACCTCCATGTGCCATGGGTCTCTCTAACCGAGTCCACTTCCATGATGCCTCAAGAGGAAACACAGCGCTGAGTAAACGACATAGTGCCATTATCGTTCAATTAGGAAGATTGGATCTACGGTTTGCCCACAAACATGTTGGGCAAGGGAAGGTGAGGACTGCACTATCGATGCCTCCAACAAGTCGACGGTGCCCGTAGGCGCCTCCATCGACTGCTCCGGAAGCAACCAGAGTGTGGCTTTTACAAGCAGACTCACCCGTCGAAAACCATGACTGAGCAAGCCCATCAGGCATACCACCTCCCTGAAGCGCAAGCGATGCTTCACATCTCGCCCTCAGGCCGCGCCCGGAGGTTGTTAGGTTGTTGGTCAGCCACCCCGATAGATCTGCACCAGGGAAGCCAAACACGTGTTGCGTAAGTAGGCTTGCCGAGAACCATATTGAGCTTGGCCACTACGCTCCACGCCTGGGAGCCCGACTCTCCCGCGCAGTCCCGACACGTCCTCCCTTGCCCAACCGACTGGCCCACCCGCTACTGCGACCGCATAACACCAAATTCGCGCGCGTTCGCATATCTCTATGTCAACACGCACTGGCGGCCCTCACGCGTGTCCCAGCAGCTGGTGCCCCTCCACACCGTGGGTGGCAGGACCGCGCCATCCCGCGCGAACCTGCATGCCCACTCTTCAAACTGCTCCTTCGCCAGATCTAGCAACCCGTGCCATTGTTGTCTCCACGAGAGGTGGAAGAGACCCCTCACAGGCTTTGCCCGACAACGTTCACCAGCGGCGACGAGGGGGGGTGAGTCCTAAGAGAAGCTTGTGTGGCGGTGCGAGGGTTTACTCTCAAGCCGCTCATGGGAGCGACACAGATTGTAAGTTATTGTCATACGCTATCCACCCCCCTTGCTCGGATCTGGTGTGGGTGTCCGTGACCTCGACCTCTTCTTCTTGCATGGGTGGCGGTTCATGGCGGTCTGTTGTCCTGACCAGCCGTCAGACAGCCTGATACGCTTAGCGATGGGAGCCTAGTGGGCTGAGGTCCATCATGGCTCCCAGGTTTCTAGGGCGGCAGCCGTCGGTGATTGTCCTTCAACTATTCTCAGTGCATGAGGATGGTTGTGGTGGTTATCTATGGTGGTGGTTAGGCCGACGACGTCTAGTCTTCTCGATGGCAAGGGGCTAGACATCGATGTTGAACTTGGTGGACTGGCCTGCTTAGGGATTGGAAGGTGAGAACGGCGGCGAAAGTCGAGGATGACGATGCTTGCTAGTGTTGTTACCTTCATGAAGGCGTCAGAGTTGTGGTTCTTCCCTTCTAGTTCATACTGATAAAGGGGAAACCCTAGGTCCTTGAGCCGGACAATGGCGTCACATGTGTGTCGTGCTACCCTCTTAGGGGCATCGTTTTGGAATTGGTGCATGGCGGCGGATTTCAGTGATCCATCACGGTGGCGCGGCGAGGCAAAGGAGGCGGTATGGCAGTGCCGGTGTGGTTGACCGGGACATTCCAAAGGTGAAAGTAGGTTGCCGCCATGGCGTGCAGTGACAATGCATGGTGTTTTATCTAGGCAGTTGTGGCCATGCCTAGATTTACTTCCCACATTCACTTGTGTTTGAGGCGTGTTATCGTCAGAGCGTCTCTAGTGTGAGATTTTGACGAGACAGTCTCTTCTCGTGAGTTTGTGATGCGATTGGAGCCACACGGATGTTCCTAGCTCCATGAACGGCAATTGACTGCCTAGTGTGTGCACAATTTTAGTTTGCGTGGTTATGATGTCCGGATTGTGCGCCCCTTCATCATCTTCATTGGCTCAATGTCTGCTCAACGTGGATCATCATTACTTTTTTTCCCTTTCTCTTTGTTTTTCAATCCGCCTAGGCATAGCTTAGGCTTTCTTTGGCTTGGCTTTGCGGGTGTGATCTTGATGTGTGTGTTGGTGTTGGTTGTGTGCATCTTGGTTACGCAGAAGCTAGGTGTTTAGTCATTGTGTTTTGTATTTCCTTGATGCTTAACTATGAGTTAATATAAAGACGCCCTTTATCAAAAAATATATGCTATCCAATCCCAAAACCTACTGCGAGGAAATTGATCGTTTCATACATTCCTACTTTCACAAAAGGAACTAGATTTCTTGTCAGGTTCTTATCACCTTTGGTATTTCTATGCGTTCCAGGGAAGCTCTTATCAGCAACATCAAGAGCACTTACAACGAAATCACTGGGAGCAGCAGCTAAATATGCAACATTTGCAAGATGACGTCAGTAAGCAGAGGGTAACTACATCACTGCGCAACCATTCAAAAATCAACAAGTAGTGACATCTCACGTGGACGTTACTGTACTTTTCTATTCCCTTTCGCTTTGGCTTAAGTGAAAGCAAAACTTTGCTGGTGAGCTGGTAACTTAGTCTGAATTTCTAATCTACAACTATGATATATTCCAGTTCATTTCCAGACAAGGACACATTGTCAAGGTCGATGTGGGGTTTCAGATAACATTATGTTTGACTCTGATGTATTTTAACCAATTGCAGGCATATGCTCAATCGATATCAAACCACATTAATGAACCTAGAAATGAATGAACACGTGAAAGTATCTTACAGTGCATATATACGTCTTTTTGACTCTATGCTATGGGGTTCTTCAGCTATTCTTTTTCTTGAAGCACTGTAAAAATCATTTTGTCACGAGTAAGGTGATTTTGATGACCATGTGGCGATTATGGCACGTCCGCAATGAGCTCACGCACGGGAAAGAAGCTCCACCGACCGAGGGGTCATGTCAGTTCCTTCATGGCTATACTAGCTCATTGTTGACCTGTTGTGCATGCAGCAGCATCCGCATGGGAACATGGAGAAGGCAAGAAGATGCTTTTCTTTTCTCTTTTTATTTTTTGATAAAGGCCGTTTTCATTGAAATCAAGATAAGGAACACCCAACATCTGCATAGCTAAAATACACACAACAGAACAAACATATGACTGGCACTATGTCTATGTCCAGAAGGAGGTGGTGTGTCGATCCAGAGATTATGTTAACAGTTGACACCCATGTTGGATAAAAATATCCATGACTGTCAGTCCAGTGGAACCAAGGTATCACGTTCCATCTACGGCCGGTCGAGTCGGTTGTGTGAAGAAGGCGTAGTGCGATAGGAGGCCCACTGAAAGACTAACAATCACCCCGCAAGGCTCCGAGACTCTGCAAAGCTCTCTCTCTCTCTCTCTCTAAGAGGGGCTCACTGGGCGCTTGTCCACAAGATGTGAGAGGCCTCGCGAGGTCTCCCTCGTGAGGTTGCCCTTGTAAAGCCGTTCGCCTGGAAGGATCGTTCAATGCTTGCCACACAAACGGTCAGCCCGCCACGTGGGTGGCGTACCACGCCAGCAAAGGCTACAAGGACGGCGCCGGCGGGCGTAGACAGGGAATCTTTCCCAATTCGTGCTAAAAGTAAAGCGGGCTGCTGTCCTCCTTTAAGACGAGTCCCAAGTGAGGGAGTCCTGGATTATGGGGTCCTCGGATAGTTGACCTATTTCTTGTGGGTCGGACTGTATGGGCCGCGAAGTGAGCATTGGACGATCAAAGTCACCGTCGCCAGGATGAAAACTTCAAGGAGCCGTGACGTATCCTCCAAGTTGTCAACCGTAGATAGGCATGTTTATCTCTTCGGCATGTAACCGACCATGTGTAAACCCTAGGCACCCTCGGCGTCTATATAAGCCGGAGGGTTTTAGGTTGTAGACATAGAACAACTCATCTAGGGTTAGCTATTCGATCTCGAGGTAGATCAACTCTGTAACCCCATATCATCAATACAATCAAGCAGGACGTAGGGTATTACCTCCATAGGAGGGTCCGAACCTAGGTAAAACCGTGTCCCCTTCGTCTCCTGTTACCATCGGTTCTAGTCTCACAGTTCGGGACCCCCTACCCGAGATCCGCCGGTTTTAACACCGACATTGGTGCTTTCATTGACACCGCTGTGATCAACAAAGGAATCGATGGCTCACCTCGTCACAAGCAACGAGATCTGCATCCAGGGGATTCTTGCCCCCGATCAGACTCAAACAGGCGGCGACATCTTGTCACACGCCAACCCGATCAGCCACTTGGCCAGATCAGAAACTTTTCCCCCGATCAGAGAATCAAGTTCGGAACTTTAGAGTTTGTCGCTGATTCACAGGGAGTATTCGTTCTAATGGAACCCTCAACCCTTGAGGAGGAGCTTGTAAGTCTCGACGCCTCGACGCCGAAGACATTGGGCCTCGGCCCCAATGGAGTCGTCACCCCGGGCGGTCTAGAACGCCCAATCCGACCGGTGTGACCAGACCCACCATGGCTAGACGGAACACGGATCCGCTTTTGCGCAGCTCTGGAACCGCCACGCCGTACATTGACTCCACTCGCTTCAGCAACACGCATCCTACCATCGCCTCGTTCTTAAACGAGCTGTTCGATCGGATCGAAGCTATGTGTATGTCGGATGACCAGGTTCCGGTCTATGACCAGCTCGGGATTAGGCCCGAGGACAGGGAGGTTCGTGTCCCTCCGGTCACCCACCTTGTCGCTACCATCGAGTGTCTGGTTGAGGACCCGTCCCAACAGCCGGAATTGAAAATAGTCTACACCCCGGTCTCTGATCACCGAGACTTCATCGGCGAACCAGATGCCGGAACTTATTCTAAAGCCGGACCATCATTGGTCCAGGATCTACCACAAGATTCGGAGTCTGTAATTCCGAACACCCAATGTGGCGTGGAGTCGAATTTCTTCCCACCCACCACCCAAGACGATCATCCCAGTATCGCACCAAAGCCCGCGTCTTCGTACTTTCGAGATATTAAACAACGACCAGAAGAATCAGTCCATCACTTTTGGGCCAGACTCCTACTCGCTAGAAGCAAGGAAAAAGGTCTTAGTGACCAAGAGATAATGGCAACTTTCAGTCACAATTTCCACGATGAAGTGATTCCTAACGCCCTGGCTCACCAACACATTCGTGACTTTTTCGAGCTATCTGATTTGGTACAAAAATACTATGCCATGGAAAGCGCTTGGCAATCCGGACGGTTATTTTAGGAACCAACTTTCCCCGAACACCCTAGCGGAGATCGGAAAAAGAGGATACCTCCAAAGCGGCCAGCCAGGTTCGAACCCGCCGAAAAAAGA
Source organism: Hordeum marinum (assembly GCA_022496015.1). Taxonomy (NCBI): domain Eukaryota; kingdom Viridiplantae; phylum Streptophyta; class Magnoliopsida; order Poales; family Poaceae; genus Hordeum; species Hordeum marinum. The sequence continues at coordinate 230,109,315 of CM039673.1, forward strand.
ATTAGGCCCCTTTCAGGGGTCAGCACTGTCCTTGACAGACTATTGGATAAACCTTGCCCTATACATTCCGTGTTGCTAAACACAAGCCCGACCCATAGCCTTAGAGCTTGCTGGGTCGCCAGGCAGGTCGCAAAAGCGGTGAGGCCATCCTTGATGCGCCTCCATTGAATAGGCGCTCCCCATCGTCGCCCAAATACAATGCCGAAGTCTCGACGGTTTACGAGACGTTCCCCTCGAGGAACAGGAGGAAAATAGCTCTTAGAGAACTCAAGCAGGTCTACCATGTGGTAGCAACAAGTGCATGGACAGACATACCCATTACCTTCGGAGAAACTGACCAACCGCCCATTCTTCCCGGTCATTCACCGGTCGCACTAGTCCCGAACCCCATCATCGATGGCTACACATTACATAAGGTGCTAACGGACGATGGTAGTGGTTTAAACTTGATCTATGAAGGCACCCTGAAAAAAATGCAGTTCGACCGATCTCGCATCGAACATAGCAACACGAATTTCCGGGGAATTATTCCAGGGAAGGAGCCGCGTTGTTCATGACGTATCGTCCTAGATGTAGTGTTTGGCACACCCGAAAACTACCGATCCGAAGAACTCCTCTTCCACATCGTGCCTTTCCCAAGAGGCTACACGCCCTATTGGGAAGTGACGCCTTCACAAAATTCCAGGCTATACCACATTATGGGCACAAGAAACTTAAAATGCCAGGACCAAACAGAGTGACACAATCGCCAGCGATCCAAACATAACCCTTCGAGCCAAAAACAAAACGACAATGCTCGCCCTCGAGGCATTAGCGGAGACCTTTGCTGTCGAAGAACTGACCGCACTACGGTCAACAGTTGACAAGGACGACATGATCCTTAGCAAAAGGCCCAAGCCCACGTCCTTCAAACCCGTAGAGGAAATTGTTAAGTTTCAAGTGCATCCGACGGACCCTAATAAGACAATGTCCATCGGAGCTCAGCTCGATCCCACAGTGGACGAGGCTCTGCGGACCTTCCTACGAGAAAATCGGGACATTTTTGCCTGGCATCCTTCCGATATGCCCGGAATCCCACGATAGCTTGCAGAACACAGTCTGAACATTATTGCAGGCTTCAAGCCCGTCAATCAGACTCTGTGCCGCTTCTCTGAACCCAAACGACAAGCTATGTGTGAAGAATTAGCTAAACTGCTCGAGGCCAGATTCATTCGGTAGCTTAAGCACCCCGAATGGTTGGCAAACCTGGTGATGGTACCAAAGAAAGATATGTCCTGGCGGTTGTGCGTCGATTTTAAAGACCTTAACAAAGCCTGCCCTAAGGGCCCTTTCCCCTTACCACGCATACACCAGATCATTGACACTACAGCCGGACACGATTCGTTGTGTTTCTTGCCCTAAGGGCCCTTTCCCCTTACCACGCATACACCAGATCATTGACACTACAGCCGAACACGATTCGTTGTGTTTCCTCGATGGTTATTCCGGATACCATCAAATCAAAATGAAGGAATCCAATCAAGCGACAACCACATTCATCACCCCTACGAGCCATTCTGCTTCAACACGATGCCTTTCGGGCTAAAAACGCTTGGGCCACATACCAACACATGATCCAGACCTGTCTTGTGACACAGGTTGGTAAGAAAGTCGAGACATACGTGGACGACGTGGTAATAAAGACCAAACATGTCAGCCAGTTGATCGACGACCTACGGCAAACCCTTGCTAGCCTACGCGAGTATGACATACGACTCAATCCGGAAAAATGTGTATTCGGAGTTCCTTTTGGTAAACTGCTTGGATTCATCGTCTCCCATAGAGGAATAGAAGCGAATCCAGCTAAGATCCGCGCTCTATCGGAACTTGCAATTCCTGCAGAGCTAAAGCATGTCTAGAGGCTAGCTGGGTGTGTAGCGGTGTTAAGACGCTTTATCTCCCGCCTCGAAGAGAAAGCTTTACCTCTCTATAAGTTGCTGAACGGACCAACAATTTCGAGTGGACCAACGAAGCAGTTGCTGCGTTAGAGGAAATCAAAACACTACTGGCAACCAATCCCATACTCAGAGCACCAGGCGCCGGTGAGCCCATGTTATTATACATATCGGCTACCATCCAAGTCATTAGCGTGGTGCTCGTTGTTGAAAAAGATGAGGAGGGATACAAATTCCGGACTCAGAAGCCGGTCTATTACGTGTCAGAAAGTACTAACGCAGTGCAAGTACAGATACCCACACTACCAAAAGATAGCCTACATAGTGTTTATGGCATTAAGGAAACTCAGAGATTACTTCCAAGAGTGTGCGATAACGGTGGCATCCAAAGAACCTCTGAACGATATAATCAACAACAGGGACGCCACCGGCCGCATAGCCAAGTGGGCCATTGAGGTCCTTCCCTTTGAAATAACCTACAAGCCACGCCATGCCATAAAATCTCAGGTATTGGCAAACTTCCTGGCTGAATGGACAGAGGCCGAGCTCCCCAAGGAATACAGTGCATACTCCCATTGGACAATGTAATTTGATGGATCCAAAACCTTGGCCGGACTGGGGGCTGGAGTTATCCTCACATCCCCACAGGTGACAACGTGCGATACGTGTTGCAAATCATGAATGCCGACTCCAACAATGTGGCCGAATACGAAGCTCTCCTACATGGTCTTCGGATGGCAGTATCAATGGGCATACGACGCCCGGAGGTACGGGGAGACTCCAACTTGGCCATCTCCCAAATTAATGGTGAATTTGATGCCAAAAACACAAAGATGGTGGCGTACATAAACGCCGTCTTAAAGATATCCGCACGGTTTGAGGGGTTGCAATTTTACCACGTCGCTCGCGACAATAACCAAGCGGCCGACGTACTGGCCCGTATGGGAGCCAAACGCGACCCTATCTCGAGAAACACCTCCTCGAGCGGCTCTTCAAGCCATCTGTAGTGTGGCAGGACGATCACAAGGGCACCGGTCTAAATATGGCGGACAAGGTTGTTCCCCTATAAACGAACCAGGTGATCAAATCATTGGCGGCTCCGTAATGGATGAAACGCCTTTGGCCCATGAGGTAATGGCAGTAATTGCGCCATGGACAGAGCTCTTCCCCGCCTACCTTCTTCGCAAGGAACCCCCCGACGACCAGACAGAGGCACGACGCATAGTTCGGCGATCCAAGGCCTACAAAGTACATGAGGGTGAGTTATACAAGAAAAGCACCACCGAATATTACAGCGGTGCATATCTGAGGAAGAAGGACAAGAGCTCCTTGCCAAAGTCCACGGAGGCATGGGCGGCCACCACGCCGTGATAAGAGCCTTAGTTAGCAAGGCCTTCCGAGTTGGTTTCTTTTTGCCCACAGCTCGGGCGGACGCCCAGTCGCTTGTCAAACATTGCGTGGGGTGTTAGCTTTTTGCTAATCAAAGTCACATGGCCCCAACAACTTTTCAGACTATTCTGATCACTTGACCTTTTGCGGCCTGGGGGCTAGACATGGTCGGACCCCTTAAAGGGGGGGACCAAGAAGAATAAATAGCTGTTGGTCATGGCTGGCAAATTCACCAAATGGATAGAGGCAAAGCCTGTCAAATCTGCCAAGTCCTGACCAGTGATCGACTTTATCTTCGGCATGGTACACTGCTACGGTGTCCCGCACAGTATAATAACAGACAATGGATCCAACTTCACAGCCCAAGTGAAAGCATATTTGCTCCCTTGGTGGATTTGGTAATTAATAACAACATATATGTCATTGAACTAGTGTTTCCACTAAGTATGTTTCAGTAAAGTTCAATGATGGGTTGGCATAAGGATTGAGGAATACCCAAGATGTAAGGAAATAGATTGGCAAAGCTTCAAGCAAAGGACTCTACATTTTACATTTGTGAGAAATCACCTTGAGTCCATAGGAAAGATAATACTATTAAAAGGGGGTAAGGTTTTGTTGGTGAACAAAATGCTCATACGTGCACAAGTGATAGTCACCACATACACCCACAAGCTCTTCCCCAAAATTCTGTCCAAAGCCAAATATTCAAAATCGGTGCAACCAACATTTTCCACTCGGTGCCACCGATTCCAAACCCTACACAGACTCAGCCAAACCCTAGCCCTTCGGTGCAACCGATTCTGCATTCGGTGCCACCGAGTTAGGCTGCCAACTTTCTGTTACGCAAATTCACAATATCGGTCCCTCCGAGATTGTTGGATTGGCGTCACCGAGATTGGGAAATCTGACCGTTGGACACCTTATCGGTGCAACCGAGTTTCCTATATCGGTCTCACCGAGATTCAAAAGTTGCGACCTTTTGGTCACTTAGGTACCACCGAGATTAACACATCGGTGTCACCGAGTTGGTCATTTTTGTCTAATGGTTGGATTTTTGGAGGTGCCTATATATACCTCTCCACCACCACTCGCTCGCAAGAGAAGCACTCAGAACAGTTCCCCACTCATACCTACTGATTTTCCGAAAGAGAGACACCTACTCATGTGTTGAGATCATGCCATTCCATTCCTACCATATGAATCTTGATCTCTAGCCTCCCCAAGTTGCTTTCCACCGAATCAATCTCTTCTACCAAGCCAAATCTGTGAGAGAGTGATTGTATGTTGAGGAGTCTATCATCTTGAAGCACAAGAGCAAGGAGTTCATCGACATCATCGAGCCTATTACCTTTTGGAGGGTGGTGCCTCCTAGATTGGTTAGGTGTCGCTTGGGAGCCTCCTACTTCGTGTTGTGGAGTGAACCAAGAAGTTTGTAAGGGAAAGGATATCGCCTACTTCGTGAAGATCTACCCCGAGTTAGGCTAGTTCTTCGTGGATGTAGGCCATCATGTGTAGGGTGTACTTGACATACTATGAATGCTAAAATCTGCCAAGAATTAAAATTGGGAAAAAGTAGATTTTTATTTGGTCAAGTAGTCTAATCACCCCCCTCTAGCACTACTTTCGATCCTACACGTGGTATCAGAGCTTTGGTCTCCATTGCATTGGTTTCACAACCTAGGAGAGTATGGCGTCTAGTGAGGGAAATTATCACCGTAGAGGTTCGGACTTTGATGGAACAATTTTTGCTAGTTGGAAGCACAAAATGAAAATGCATTTGCTTGGTCATAACCCTGCCGTTTGGGATGTTGTTTGTGTTGGTATGCAAGGTGGATTCTTTGCGGAAGGAAGGGAACCCGATCGCGAAGCGACAACGGATGAATTGAAGATGTTGCGACTCAATGCTCAAGCATGTGACATTCTCTTCAACTGCCTATGCCCCAAAGAATTCAACTAAATCAGCCGTCTTGAGAATGCAAAAGATATTTGGGATACTTTGATTGATATGCATGGAGGTACAAAATCTGTGAGAGAATCCAAGTTGGATGTTCTTCAAAGTCAACTTGACAAGTTCAAGATGAGGGATGGTGAAGGAGTCGCTGAGATGTACTCTAGGCTAGCTCTCATCACAAATGAGATTGTTGGCTTAGGAAGCGAAGAAATGACTGACAAATTCATCATCAAGAAGATACTTTGAGCTTTGGATGATCGATATGATACCGTTTGCACATTGATCCAAATGATGCCCAACTACAAAGATCTCAAGCCAACGGAAGTGATTGGTAGGATTGTTGCTCATGAGATGACACTCAAAGACTAGGAAAGCTTCACCACAAGTCTAGCGGTGATTACAAAGCCACAAGTGATGCTCCTGCTACCTCAGGTGACAACCTTGTCACAAATGAAGAGATAAGCCTCATGCTCAAGAAAATCAACAAGTTCTACAAGAATAGAAGCAAATATCATAGCTCCAACTCAAGATATGAAGAGAAGCGTTCGTCAAGTCGTGACCGAAACTGCTACAATTGTGGGAAGCCCAGACACTACTCAAATGAGTGCACGGCTCCTTACAAGAGGAAAGAAGAGTCACCAAGAAGACGAAGCTCAAGAGACGAGTCACCTCGAAGAGAGAGAGGAGTAGAGATGATCGTTATGAACGAAGACCCTCAAGGAGAAGTAGGGACTCGGACAAGAAGGACAAGTACACCAAGAGCTACTCAAGAAGAAGACATCAAGCTCATGTTGGTGAATGGGTTTTTGGCTCTGAATCTGACAACCACTCCGAGAGAAGCTATCACTCCAACTCCGACTATAGTCAAGATGAAGGTGTTGCCGGACTTGCACTAGTGACAACCGACTCCTACTACATATTTGATTCACCAAATGAAGGGAGTGGACGTTGCTTCATGGTTAAAGTCCCCAAGGTATCACACCTCGAGTATCTTGATTTCAATAGTGATGAAGATGACTTGTTAATTGAAGATGATTTTCTATTTGACAAATCGAGTAATGATAGTCAAAATGAACTTGCTAGCACTCACTCTAGTGTACATAAGTCGTGCAATGATGATAAGTTGGAAATAGAATGACTAACTCAAGAACTAAAAACTCTGAAGTTAGCTCACGAGTCAACTCTATAAGATCATAGAGAACTTGTAAGGACACATGAGAAGCTACGCTTCGAGAAGCTCAATTTAGAGCAAGAGCATGAGTTCCTTAAAGCCATCAATGACGATCTTCGAAAGAAGACTTCCTCTTATCTAGCCAAGCAACTTATCTTATCTACATTCATGCCACAAGTTAAGTCTAAGCAAGCTAGTAACAAAGGAAAGAAAGGTTCTTCAACTAGTAGCAATAAAAATGATAAATCAAATGATATTGCTTCTAGTAGTTCTATTGATCCCACTAACTCTTCTCTTAGCCAAGTTACACTTGAGCAAGAAAATGAACTCTTGAAAGGGATTATAGAGAAAGGTATCTACAAGAGTCTTGAAGGGTGCAAACAATTTGAGGAGATTGTACACAAGCACGGAGGATACCGGAAGAATCGTGGTGTTGGCTACTTCAACGGTAATGGAGTTGAATGGGAAGAAGGTCAATACCCCAATCCCAAGTTTGTTCATCAAAAGGAGAAGGATGAAAATACTCTCCCCAAGGAAACAAAAGCTCAAGATGACCTTCCACCACAAAACCCCAAGCTCAAGGACAAGAACAAGCTTTAAGAGGACATTAACTCATATGAAGATGAATCCCAAGCTTTGGTGAAGTGGGTTCCCAAGGTTACTACAAGCTCAACTTCTACAAGTGCCACTTCAACACCAAGGATCCCCATCAACTTGATGTGGGTCCCCAAGAAGAAGAACTAGAGAAGTTCTTGAGGGATGACTCCGCCAATGAAATTCACTCATATTCATTATTGGGAAGAACTAGTTGCAATCAACATCAACATATTGCAATAGTTCAAGGAGTCACACATTCCCTCAAAGGTAAGCAAGGGACAAGGTAATCAATAAACCATTGGACATCATTGTCGGGGATACACAAAATAAGTAGGCCCATGAAGGGTCGAAGTTTCGTAAAGCATGGGGTCCACACATCATGTGGGTCTAGATAAATCTCATATAGACGTATTATCCACTCGGACATATCATCGTACCGTCCACTCAGAATACAATCAATCACTCGGTCATATGGCTCACTTGGATATGCGAAGACCGACAGTCGACAAAGCAGTCAAAGCACCATCTGGTGTTACGATATCAATGCCCCACTTTTTAACATAGGAGGTGAAGGGGTGGCGCACTCTATATAAGCCACCCCCACCACTAGACTAAGGGGGTTCCTTTTTCTATCTCTCTCTACTAGTGTTAGGATTTAGCTTAGGCATGGAGATTCGTTCTCCCTTCTCTCACACATTGTAATCTCCGGATTCATACTCAGATAAAACAAAGCCTCTCCGGAGCATGAGACGCAGGGCTATTATCTCTACCGTGAGAGGCCCGAACTCGCTAAAACAACCGTGTCACCCATTTGCATCTCGATAGATCATGCTTCGTTGTCCTACCCCTCTCTTGTCGGAATCGTTCCCACGACATTTGGCACCCACTGTGGGGCATGGCGTTTATCGAGGCATGATGCATATAGTTTTTTATTTATTCATCTATGTTTAATTTCTTGTTCTTACAGTTCATACTGTTTGTCTCCGCAGCGAGTAACTGAAGCATCACGAAAAGAAGGGAAAAAGATACATCTTCACCCGACGGATCAGAAATGGATGGATCATGAGTTTTCTCTCCACTGAGTACTATCCGCTTACGATCTAACAATTAATCGATGATGTGCCACTTGGTTTTTGCTTCTTTTTTGCATGTCCACACATCTGTGCAATTATGTCGATCGATACATGCATGTACAAGAATCAAAGGAACAAAAGACACTGGTCCGGCGGCAAATCAATTCCCGTTGAAGGAAACAAACACCAATCCAAGCACTTACAAGAAACCGGCTGTACTCTGCGAAACCAATTGCACCACGTCTGCGATGTCATCATTGAGTCTCCTCGCATGGCCGCCGCCGCCATCCGCCTCGTCGTCACGTACGGCCGCCGGCGTCGTCCGCTTCATCGTCGTCTTCAACCTTGTCGTTGAGCACCCGCGCATGGCTGTCGACTCCACCTTGTGTTCTCGATCTCCGTGGTGGAGGCGCAAGCCTGACGTAGCACAGGCATGCATCGCTCCTTTCTCTGGCGTCAGTCTCTAGTGATGGTCCCGCGGCGGATGCGTGCTGCAGCGACGACCTGCAAAACAACCACAACTTGCAACTGATGGCTGTTCGGGATCAAAAGAGTCAATGCCTCGTTGTCACACCCTGTGTTTGTATCACTTTGCTATGCTTGGGTTTATAAAATTTGGGGCCAATTAAATCTTTTTGAGTGCATGCTTGTTTGATTGTTTGGTTGATTATGTTTGGCACTCTTAGGTTCTACTCCTATCCATATTCATCTTCCTTGATCCAAACTTCTCTCAATGATCATGCTATGTGAAGGATGCCCAAAACTATTTTATCAAATATTATTCAACCAAAGATAATTTATTCAAATTAGGTTTCTAAAACCCCCTGAGTTGAAGTTTGCACTACAAGCCCACAAATTGGGTGGATCCTTTTGCCCCAAAGGCTTTATTTGAAACCTACTATATATATGACTTTGCAAAACCACCAAATATTAATTTTAAAGATTATTTTACTATTTATTTAAAAGGCCTTTTCTTAAGGCCAGAAATGGTCTTTTATAGGGAAAAATTATTTAAATGCTTTCAAAATATTTGAGTAAATTTAGGCAAACTCAATGGATATATATTTTCCATATATATATATATGAGTTTCAACACATAGTCATGTTCAAAATCATGGGCAAAACCCCTCAAAACACTTTCTATCCAAATCAAGCTTTTGAAATATTTCTATAAGAAATATTCTCAATAAATTCCAAGAAACTTCCATCAAGTCAACATTGTCATAGGTGATGATCTTGCAAAGTTTCATCTCAATCCAAATTGTTATGATTCATCAAAAGATTCCAAAACCCTCCTTGTCTAGATTCAAATTTGAACAACTTTACATTATGAAGTTTGTTCCCTTGACCCTAAACTTTATGGATATGTTGTAATCACCAAATAACGATGCTACACTAAGTGGTGCATCAAGGAGATTAGCTTAGCATGACTAGATCTACAGAAACCAGATTTTGTCGATTTCTAGGGTTTTACAAAGTTACATGATGAGCTTTCTTCAATAAAGCTCAAACTTGGTGGTTAACCCTATTTCCAACCACATTTTGATCCTGTCAAGTCTTATGGAAAGAAAAGGTCATTTGTTTGCCCTAATCACCATCAAACATGTTTGGCCCCCTTATTCTGTTCTCCTTGAGTTCAAATTTTTACCACATTCTCACATTGATGCATTTCACCTCCAGTAACTTTTTATGGTCAAGACTCCATGCATAAATGGGGTAAAACTCCATTTTTATCCTCTGGACAGCAGTAAGACACGCCTCTCTCCCCTCCCCTCTTATTCTATCAACCTCCGAGGGCACCCAATGCCATTTTACCTACTCTAGATCCCCCCTATACCCCTGGACACAAGTGACCGCGCCCAAAACGCCAATGGCATGCCATGGCATGCCATTTGAGCTCTCTGGAGCGTGCTATAGTGCGTTGCCGCATTGTAGCAGGAGTATCCCGAGGCCCCTGACAACTTTAGGATGGGGAAAGCTGTCCCCCGAGATGCCCTCGGCGTCAGCAAGCCTCCAAGGTGTCAGCCCCCTCCTTCCTGGCTCTCTCTCACCCCTGGTCACGCGTGCCCGATGTCGCCCGAGCCGGCCAACGCATGATCTCACACGCGCGGGTGCTAGGGCCTTCCTCTGCTCTCTCTATCCTTCCCACTGGCCCTAGGAAACGCCCAGGAGCACTCGTGACCCATCTCCACAAGCCCCCGTGGCCTGTAGCCACGCTTGTGTCATCGCCGATGCACACGTCCACGATGGACCATGGGCTGGCTATTTAAGCCACCCCTGAGTGCTCTCCTCCCCTGTGCTGGCCCTCTTCTCCACCAAATTGACCCCTGAGGCTCGTGCTCGAGATCCGGAGCTCCGCCGCGGCGGCGCCACCGTCGATCTCCGGGTACGCCCCCTCTACGCCCCCATCTCTGTCCCATTGAGCCCCCCTCAATGCCCTAACCCGTCTCCCTCCGTCTTTTGCTCCGTTGATCCACAGGGCGACCGGGGCGTCCTCGAGCCAAAGCTCCTCCGCCACGGGTGCTCGTCGCCGGCAAACCAGGCCACCTCCGGCCATCCTTCCACTTCCAGGAGACCGGCGGCTCGACGCTGGGCCCATTCTTGCTCCCTTCTCCCCTCGCTGTACCGTACTTCACCGCCGGTGAGCCTCCCTCCATTCGGTCTAGAGGAGGAAGAAGGTCCCGACAGGGGGACCCCACTTGTCGGCCTCTCCTCGCCTCTCCCTCCCTCTCTGCGCTGGTGGTGGCAGGGGCTCGCCTGGCTGGGCCGGACCAGCTGCTAGCCTCCTTAGGGCCCAGGACACAGTGCCCATTTTCTTTTTTTCCTTTTTGTCAGTTTTCCAAAATCCCACAGCTCGAAACGTAATTCATATGACAATAACTTTTTCATGGAAAATCTTAGAATATTCTGTAGAATTTAGTAGTGCCATTTGTATAATTGTTAAAACCCTTTTCCCTACTATTTTATTTTAAAACCTATTTTAGGCATTTTTAGCCTTTGTTATAATTAGTTTTAAAAACCTTTTTCACTCCAAAACCTTAGAGAAATATTCTTAGTATAGTTTTTAGTATTTATCAGAGTAGGGTAGCATTTTAGTAGTAGTTTTTGTGCTCTGTTTTTTATGTGATGCTTGTTATTATCGTTATTTATGGCGACAATAGATTGCGTTGTTGACGAGGAAGTTGGACCCAAAGACTTTGAAAACCCTGAAGACTTTGTTGAGCCAGGCAAGCAGCCCTTTGACCATGACTATGAAACCACTTTTTGCATGGCATATAGCACATTATTTCCGAGTGATGACCATGTTGATGTAGTATCCCCTTCGGTGGGATTCCTCCGATACTCTACCATTGATACGTGCATCGTGCATGACCCTACCATTCTTATGAGGGTTGTGCGGGTGGGACTAGTTAGGTTGCTAGTAGATGCTACTCAAGTGGGATCGGGATTATGCATGGTGATGGAAACCAAGAAATGCGTTCAAAGACTTTTCAAAACCCCCGTCGGGTGCCACTAATGCCCGAGGGAGATGGTGATGAGCTAGGTAACCACTTGATAAAGAAATGGTGTACCGGAGCAAGTTGAGGGTGTGTTTTTGAAAACGGAGGGTTTTAAGATTTGCTGACTGTCCCAACCTTACATGTGCGACCACTCTACCCCTATATGGGAAGGGGCTTTGTTGATTACTATGGTTGGTGCTAGCAGGGAGCCCGCATTATAAGTGGTGACAGTGAAGTGGTCACTCTCGAGACGGGGTCGTCCCGGAGTGGAAGGCCATGCGCTGTATTTACAGGCACCGGGCACACCATTGCGTGCCCTCATGGATGATACGTGTGATGTATATCATGATGGATGGCACCAATGAGTGGACTCTTTGTTTAGTATCACCATGGGAAAGGCATTGTTCGGGTGCTTACCTCGGGTATGTAATATATCGCGAGTCGTGGATGACACGGAAGTTCCCCGAGTCTTGTGGGTAAAGCGTGCAACCTCTTCAGAGTGTAAAACTATTAGAATAGCCGTGTCCATGGTCGTGGAGAGTTGGAGGTCCCTTCTTAAACTACGTCTGATGTTTTTCACAAACTTGGCGTGTGTGTGTGGAGGACATAGAGGTGATGCGTGAGATAAGTCAGACGACCTGACGTGATGAATGAACACGAGGTGTTCAACCCCCTGTTTATGATGATATATGTACCTTGTTCATATGGATATTTGCCAACTGTTGATGCATGCTTACATACTTACTTGATCATGTCATTGCATTCAAAATCAGCTTTCTACAAAATACCTACTTAGTGCTATATCATGCATTGTTATTGCCTTGTTCCATCATGGGTTGCTTGGGAGTACATTCAAAATACTCATTGGCTTGCCACTGGTTATTTAATTGGCCAGGCATGGAAGAGTAGGAGTATGGTGACGAGTTCGTTGGTGACGAACATGCGAACTAGGACGCTTCCCCGTTAGAATGCCTGTAGGTTTAAGGAAGATGGCATGAGTTCACGCTTTCGTTCAAGATTTCCATTGCTTGTTATGCCTAAGCGTTTAGCTCTTGTGGTCCTATCTATGTAAGACTTGACCTCCATGGTCTTTATTTGTGTAAGACGGTATGTAAGGATGTAAGACTCTTGTTATTCAGCTTCTGTGTATTTAGTGAGTATTGATGTGGGGACCCCGACTCTTAATTCGTGATCAACGAATGCACCTGTACAGTGATCCCAGAGATCAATGCTCACTAAACACATAGAAACTGAATAACAAGTCTTACATCCGCATTTAGCGTCTTACACAAATAAAGACCATGAAGGTCTAGTCTTACATAGATAGAGCCACAAGGGTAAAACACTTAAATAGAAGAAGCAGCGGAAATCTTGATCGAAAGTGTGAACCCATGCCATCTGCCTTAAAACTACAGGCATCCTGCCGGGAAGCATCCTAGTTCGCATGTTTATCACCAACGAATTCTTCAACATACTCCTATTCTTCCATGCCTAGCCAATTAAATAACCAGTGGCAAGCCAATGAGTACTTTGAATGTACTCGCAAGCAACCCAAGTTGTGGAACAAGGAAATAATGATGCATGATATAGCACTAAGTAGGTAATTTACGGAAAGCCAATTTTGAACGCAATGACATGATCAAGTAACTAGGTAAGCATGCATCAACAGTTGGCAAAAATCCATATGAACAAGTTACAGATATCATCATAAATAGGGGTTGAACATCTCGTGTTCATTCATCACCTCAAGTCTTCAGACTTGTCTCAAGTATCATCCGTCTATCTCCCCCCCCACACCAAGTTTTACGAAAACATCTGGACATAGTCTAAGCAAAACCACCCAACTGTTCTTGACCGTGGACACGACTATTCGAATAGTTTTACACTCTGCGAAGGTTGCACACTTTACCCACAAGACTCGGGGAACTTCCGTGTCATCCACGACTCGCGGTATATAACATACCCAAGGTAAGCACCCGAACAATGCCTTTCCCCTGGCAATACTAAACAAGAGTCCACTCGATTGGTACCCATCCCTCATGATTTACATCCCTTGAGCCTCGCTCCAGATCGTACCATCCATGAGGGGACCAACGGTGTGCCCGGTGCCTGTGAAGACATTGCATGATCGTGCATACTGGCACGACCCCGTATCGAGAGTGACCACGCCATTCCCGCCACTAGTAATGCAGGCTCCTTTCCAGTACCCACCAAGGTAATCAACAGAGCCCCGTCCCATAAGGGGTATCATGGTTGCGCATGTAAGGTTGGGACGGTCGACAAATCTTAAATCTAATCCGTTTTCGAAAACACACTCACTTGCTCCGGTACACCACTTCTTTCCCAAGTGGTCACCCATATCATCATCATCTCCCTCGGGCATTAGTGGCACCAGACGAGGTTTTTGAGAAGTCTTTGAAATCATCTCCACCTTTCCATCACTATGCATAAATCCCAAACCCACTTGCGTAACATCTACTAGCATCCTATAAGCACCCACCCGCATGACCCTCATAAGGTGGTAGGGTCATGCACGATGCAAGTGTCAACGGTAAGAGTATCGGAGGCAACCTGCCGAAGGGGGGAGCATCACATCATGATCAATCATCGGAACAACGAGTGCTATATGTCATGCATGAAAAAGTTTCTTAACATGGTCAAGGGCTGATTGCCTGGCTCAACAAAGTCTTCATGGTCTTCAAAGTCTTTGGGTCCAACTCCCTCGTCAATAACGCAATCTATCGTCACGATAAATAACGGTAAAAAATAAGCATCACACAAAAACAGAGCACACAAGCTAATATTAAAAATGCTACACTACTCTAATAAATACTGAAAGCTATAATAAAAATATTTGCCTAAGGTTTTGTTGTGTAAAAGATTTTGGAAATTATTAAACAGAGGCAAAAAGGTGCCTAAATTAGGTTTTAAAATAAAACAATACAAAAAATATTTTCAACATTGTTCACAAGTGGCACTCTTAAATTCTATGGAATATTCTAAGATTTGTGGAGTTGGAATTATCTCATTAGGAGAAATAATATGTCTTGGGTGTTTTTGCGGTTTTCAGGGAAAAAGAAAAAGAAAAGGCTCGGGAGAATGGGCCAAAAGCAGCTGGCCGAATCGGCATAGCTGGTGGAGCCAACCCGCGTGAGCCTGGCGCGTGCGCGTGCCGGTTCAAACCTGACCGGTGAGCCAGGCTGGTCAGCGAGAGAGAGGGAGGCGGGGGATCTGGGGAGGATGACAAGCGGGGCCCGCTTGTCATCACCTTCCTTGGGCTAGGGAGGGGCGAGAGGGCTTACCGGCGGCTACAGGGCACAGGGAGGCGAAAGGAGGGCACCGTCATGCTCAGGGGCTTGCCGCCGGTCGAGAGGTGCCGGAGATGGTCGACGGGGAGGCACAGATCGCCGCCGATGAGGTCCCGCGGCGGAGGAGCTTCGGGAGGAGGTCATCGGGGCCGTCCTGTGCTGCAAAATGGACGGGGAGAAGGGGGAGATGCATCAGAGGGGTGAGGGAGGAGCAGCCGAAGAAGAGGGGGGCCGGAGGGGCTTTGTACCCGGAGATCTACGGCGGTGATGCCGCGAAGAGTTCTAGCTCGATCCCGAGCGCTCGAGCACGGGGAGGTCAAGATGGGCTCTCGGAGGGCAAGTGGAAGGGAGAGAAGGGGTCCGGAGGGGGAGAACAGGACGTGGGAGGCCCTTTTATAGGCGCCCGGTGGTCCACCGAGCTTGGGTGCGCAGGCGAGCTCGGGCCGGGGCCAGGTTCGATCAGAGGGGGCGAGGGTGTGTTTGTGGCATTCCTGGGGCTGGTCTATGCCCGGAGGATGGAAGAGAGAGGGAGAGGAGCACGCGCGTGCGAGGCTGCAGGTTGGCTGAGCCGGGCAACGCTCGGTACGCGCGGGAGGAGGGATAAGGAGGAGAGAGGAGGGGTCCGACCGCGTTGCGTGTCATGGACGCCGAGGGCATCTCGGGGGACATGAGAGGGAGGCCCAAGATGGTCGGGGGCATCCATTGGGCGGCAGCTACAGTGCGGGAGCACACTGTAGCGCACTCCATAGCGTGCATATGGCCGGCATTGCCGTTGCCTGCACGCTCTGGGGTGTCCCACTTTGTCCAGTAGCTCCTAGGGGTTCCTGGGATGCTCCTTGGAGCTAGGGGAGGCTATGGAGAAAAGAAAAGGAGTGGGGGAGAGGTAGAAAAGATGCTGCCAGGGTGAAACTGAGGGGTAATTGGGGGTTTTACCCACCCACTCTTGAGTTGAGGCCACTCAAGATTTACTGGAGCTAGCTGGTGACCGTGAGAGGTTGTGGTAATTTTTTTTGTATCAAGGGTAATAGAGAAAACGGTGAAAACAGAGACTTTACCATTTCACCAGAAGGTGCTTGGTGGGTGTTTGGGCAAGAAAAATTTACCCACTTACTGTGATATTCAACAGGGTCAAATGTTACGTGAAAATGAGATGGACCACCAAATTTGAGCTCAAATGGGCAAAGTTGATAATGGAAACTTTGCGAACCCTAGAAACTAACAGAATCAGATTTCTGTAGATCTAGTTATGCTAAGCTATTACCCTTGATGCACCACTTAGTGTAGCATCATTATTTGGTGATTAGAGCATTGTCCACAAAGTTTGGGCTCAAGGGGAGAAACTTCACAATGTAAAGTTGCTCAAATGTGAATCTGGACAGGGAGGGTTTTGGGATGGTTTGATGAACCAAAATAACTTGGATTGAACTGAAACTTTGCAAGATCATCACCTATGATAGTGTTGACAAGATGGAATTTTCCTAGAATTTATTGAGAATATTTTTTATAGAAATATTTCAAAAGCTTGATTTGGACAGAGAGGGTTTAGAGGGGTTTTGCCCATGATTTGAACATGCCCATGTTTTGAAACTCATATATATGGAAAATATATGTCTAGTGAGTCTCCCTAATTTTTCTCAAATATTTTGAAAGCATTTAAATAATTTTCCCTATGAAAAACCATTTCTGGTCTTAAGAGAAAGCCTTTAAATAAAATAATAAAATGATCTTTAAAATTAATATTTGGTGGTTTTGGGAAGTCATAAATATAGTAGGTGTGAAATAAAGCCTTTGGGGAAGAAGGATCCACCCAATTTGAGGACTTGCAGTGCAAACCTCATTTCAGGGTTTTTTGAAAACTTAATTTGGATAAATCCTTTTTGGTAAAGATAACTTTGATAAAAATATTTTTGGGCACTATTCACATGGCATGATCATTGGGCAAGAGGTTTGGGACAAGGACGGAGAGGGATAGAATCTAAGAGTGCCGTATACCACAATCAACAAGCAAGCAAGCAATAACTCAAACAAGCACTATCACTGAAAAAGTTTTAATTGGCTCCAAATTTTATAAATCCAAACATAACAAGGTGATACAAACACAGGGTGTGACAATTGATCTCTGGATCACTATACACGTACATTCGGTGATCACGACTTACGAGTCGGGTCCCCACAGAGCTAGTATTAGGGCCATCCTGACTGTAGGAAGCCCTTAGTTAGCATGGACGTTAGTTAGGATAAAACTGTTTTCAAAACTATACCTAGCGCCTATACATAGGATCTCTGCACTTATGACCTCTTCTATTCTTCACACAACACTCTGCGGACTCTCCTCCCTTCAAACCATTGTAGATGGCCGTTGTACCCGAAGCCCTCCTAGCATCCAGCTTTCCCCTACTCCTTGAGGATAGCCTGGAGAAGTGCCAGTATCACCGACCACCCATTTTCCTCTTTCATGCGCACTGGGTCGATGCCGTCATGCAGGAGTACCATGTTGATGTGGTCGTGAAGGCAAACGACTCCCTGACCAATTGGTTCTTTGAAGGACCAAAGATGGAGACCCTGGCATCACAGCCAAGACAACTGCACGGAAGGCACTCATTCACCTTTAAGGGATCATCCCAGAGATGGCTGACGAACCAACTACTTGCTATCTACCCTTCAGGAGGGATGATATCGGCGAGAGTTGGACGTTGGTTCCATCCAAGGAGGATGGGACACCACTCAGATTCCATACCTACTTCAGCCTCTCCGCCAACATTCTGGCGCACCACTTGATTAAAGAGTCCGTGAAGCTCCGCGAGGAACTTCATCACACCTGGGAGCTACTTAGACAAGCCAATACGAAGCCAGACAAGATCAAGAAGGATGGAGCCCCCGAGGGACGACCAGCTGTCGCTTACACAGGAGGAGCACCCCTAGCTAGATATGCACCCACACGTCATCATCGCATGAGTGTAAAGGAGTACCGTGAGCTCTTCACTGACCCACCGAAGAAGCTTCGTCGGGATGGAACTCCTCGTTCCCCGACCCCTTCGACCGGAAAAATGCCCGCTCGGGTGACGAACTGGTGGAAGACCTAGAGGAGCATGACTACGAGACCGAGCACTCCACCACCTGAGTCCGAGAACCCCTAGCGTAGGATCAGTCATGTACCCCTTATGAGAAGTCGAGTCCATGTAATGGTTCATGTGAAACCATGTGTGCTTGTTGATTGTTTTGCTATTGGTGTTCCAATGCAAGTCGCGCTTTTGCCTTAGGCAACATGTAAGCGACTCCATCGTCTATCTTATCTTAATATATGTGTTGGCCCTTCGACCTTTGTTTTGCCACACTTGCACTCGACCAACCCCCTTAGGCGTGCTTTTCCGTTAATGCTTTTCCTCTCGTCTATCCCGGTTGTTTGACTTGGCTGCTCCAAACAGGATGGTGACTGCTACCCGCAACAACTCCTTCGCCATCCCTAAAGCCGGTAACTCAAGCCAGCAACAGGGAGCTGGTGGGACTGCTCAGGCTGGAGGACACCAGGAGCAGCCACAAGGCGACATTCCCCTGCCACCACCTCCACCGTAGAACATGACCATAGCTCAGTTTCTCCAAGTTCTCCGGGAGGAACGCCAAGCCAATAATGCTGCTATTCAGCAGATGGCTCAGGTCCTTGTGAACAACCAGCAGCAAGGCAGGAACAACAATGGCCGCACCACTCTGTTTGAGTTCATGAGGAATTCGCCCCCAACCTTCACTAAGACTACTGAACCCTTGGATGCTGACGACTGGATCTGCACCATCAAGGACCTCCTTGCACTGGTCAATTGCAATGAGGATCGTGAGAAGGTGCTTTATGCCTCTCATAGCCTCGGAGGTACCGCCAGGGCATGGTGGGATGGATTCAAGGTCATGCAACGCGATCGTGTGATCACTTGGGATAACTTCAAGGAAGAATTCCACACCGCCCCCATTCCTTCTGGGATCATGGCTATCAAGAAGAGAGAATTCCGAGTGCTAAAGCAAGGAAGTGGCTTTGTCAAGGAGTACCTGCAGAAGTTCAACCTGCTGTCAAGGTATGCACCTAAAGATGTCAACACGGAGGCTGCGAAGAAGGAATGCTTCATGGAAGGACTTTAGCAGACCGTGCAGTATTAGCTCATCGTATGCGACTGTTAGACCTTCTTCGATCTCGTGAACAAGGCCCTCATGCTAGAAGACAAGCGTCATGCCATAGACGACACTCGCAACCACAAGATGATTAGCAAGGGTAGTTCCAGCAACCAGAAGCCTCGCCCCTCGCAGCTAGCCCCAACCAAGCCAACCTATCAGCCGTAGCAGGCTAGACCTCCCGCTCCTCGACCGAGCTACCAGCCTCAGCAGTATGCCAATCCCAGACCTGTTTACAACAACCCTAATAACAACAACGGCGATAGGAACTACTACAACAACCCTAGGCAAGTCACTTGTTTTGGATGTGGTCAGCCTGGACACATCTCCAAACTGTGCCCCAACAAGAAGCCAGATGCACCACGCCCCAATGTCCCAAGACAAGGTCAAGGCCGTGGAGCACGACCAAGGAACCCATCTCCCCACAACCATCCCAACAATGGCAAGGGTCGTGTGAATCACGTCACTGCTGAGGAAGCCCAGGAAGACCCGGACGTCATACTGGGTATGTTCCTCGCCAACTCAACCCTAGCAACAATATTGTTTGATTGTGGAGCTTCACATTATTTTGTCACCCAAAGGTTTGCACTAGAGAGTGGCATGAAACCTACACCCATGGGTAGTCGTATGTTGATACAAACCCCGGGTTCGGTTATGAAGTCTGGGATAGGTTGTAAGGGAGTTGAGATTAACATCAACGGGGTAGACTTCCTAGGAGACCTTATAGTTCTGGATTCACCAGGCTTGGAAGTCATCCTTGGCATGAATTAGTTGACCAAGAACCAAGGCTACTTAGACCGTGCCAAGAAGACCGTCACCATAACCAATAGCCAAAGAGTGGAAGTCAAGTATGTTCCCAACCTTGCCTCCACTCAAGCCCCCTAGGCTAACTGTCTGTAGGGAATCGAGTTGAATCAAGTGCAAGTGGTATGTGAATACCCGGATGTATTTCCTGATGAGCTGCCCGGGATGCCTCCTGACCGCGACATTGAGTTCATCATTGAACTAATGCCTGGGTCAAGGCCCATCTATAAGAAACCCTATAGGATGGGATCCGAAGAGTTGGCTGAACTGAAGAAGCAACTGGCAGAGCAGCTTAGAAAAGGATTCATTCACCCTAGTGCCTCTCCTTGGGGATCGCCTATTCTATTTGTGTCATAAAGGGATGGAACTATCAGACTCTATGTCGATTACCGTTCTCTAAATGGAGTCACAATAAAGAACAAGTACCCACTCCCCAAGATTGAAGACCTGTTCGATCAGTTGAATGTTGCTAAGGTGTTCTCCAAGATCGACCTCAGGTCTGGGTACTACCAGCTGAAGATCGGACCCCAAGACATTTCGAAGACGACATTTGTAACCCGGTATGGCCTATATGAATACACGGTCATGTCATTTGGGTTAACCAATGCCCCTGCCTACTTCATGTACCTCATGAACAAGGTCTTCATGGAGTACTTGGACAAGTTTGTTGTTGTCTTCATTGATGACATACCTGTCTTCTCCAAGTCTGAAGAAGAGCACGAGAAACACTTGAGATTGATTGTAGACAAGCTTCATGAGCACCGGCTTTACGCTAAATTCATCAAGTGTGAATTCTGGCTGCATGAAGTTGCATTCTTGGGTCATGTGTTGACTGCAGAAGGATTGTCAGTGGATCCTGCCAAGACTGAAGCCGTGACTGAGTGACAATCCTCAACCACTGTGAAGGAAGTCAGGAGTTCCTCAGACTCGCGAGATATTACCGCAAGTTCGTCGAAGGGTTCTCAAGCATTGCTCGACCCATGACCCAACTTTTGAATAAGGACAAGAAGTTTGAATGGACAGCAAAGTGTGAAGAAAGCTTCCAGGAGCTCAAGAAGGGATTGACCACAACCCCAGTTTTGGCCACGCAAGATATTCACAAGGAGTTTGTGATATATTGTGATGCATCGAGAACCAAACTTGGAGGTGTTCTGATGCAAGAAGGCAGAGTCGTAGCATATCTATCCAGACAGCTACATCCTCATGAAGAGAACCATGCTACTCATGATCTTGAGTTGGCAGCCGTGGTTCATGCCTTGAAAACATGGCAACATTACCTTCTAGGGAAGCGATGTGAGATATACACAGACCACAAGAGTTTGAAGTATATTTTCATCCAAAGGGAATTGAACATGAGGCAGCAAAGATGGTTGGAGTTGATTAAAGATTACGACCTCAGCGTTCAATACCGCCCCGGAAAGGCTAACATGGTAGCAGATGCCTTAAGTAGAAAGGCTTGTTCCTTGAATGGCATGATTAAGGAAAGGCTACCTGCCGGGGATATACCCCGCGGTATGACCCGGCCTGGCGACTCATAGGAGACCCGGTAAAGACATGACGTTTTATTGGTGATCTGGCTGGCGGGCTACAGGACGACCAGGCCCAAGACCCGGCGTGTGAGCCGACGCTAGGCGACTCACAAGAGAAGTCCTAAAGGAGAAAGGATTTCCTTAGAAGAGAAACAATACCCGGAATAGGATTCTAAAGAGACCAGTCCTACACCTACTCCTAGTAGGACTCTATTTGTAAACCTATCCTCTCCACTTATATAAGGAGGGGTAGAGCACCCCTCAGGGACAAGTTCACAAGTCCACAAGTTTAGATAGCTCTCATGATTAGAGGTAGCAAAAGAGCACCCTTGTAACCGAGAGATCTCCTTCATCATCAATGCCAAACAAGCAGGACGTAGGCTTTTACCTCCATCGGAGGGGCCGAACCTGGGTAAACTTCGTGTCTCTCGATTCTGACCAACCCCTTCAAGCCGCCACATAGTTGTGCTTCTGCCCCGAACCTAAGTCCGTTCACCCGGACATCTGTCGTGACAAATCCACGACAGTTGGAGCCCACCGTGGGGCCCGCACACGACGGTGTTGTGTTTTGAAGGGATTTCTCCTAGGATCAAGAAACTTGCAACCATCTGAATAAAAAAAAGTGTTGGCTCGAGAAGTTCTCCATCGATAACACCGGCAGGGGCATCAAGGCCGGCTCTCTCGAGTCAGGGTTTCAGGATATTTGATAGCAGCGGCGTCTACATGTAAAGTCCAGCCTTCGTCCAGATCGACCCCTGCGGACGAACACATCAAGAGAATACTTCTATGGCCACGCTCAGCACGCAGCCTTGTTGTGTCAACGTGCATAGGCCTGAAAGTCAATCTGCCGTTATCTCTTGAAGACGAGGCGTGTTGATGTACGCTAGCGTCGCACCATGAAACACAGAAAAGAAAGGAAGGGGAATCAAGTCCCTATGCAATTCGAACAGCCGCCTCCGTTGTCCTTTTCATCAAAAGCAAGCAACATGGAGAAGCTCAGGCCATCATGTACCAAACCAGACTAGTGTTCTTCACCGACATCAAAGTCAAGACAAAAGAAATTAGTAAAGTATACTTTTAGTATTAGTAGTAGGCACGGGGATCGGGGTCTAATGGATCTTTACCTACTCACGTGGAGATTAAACCTAGAAGCAATACAAAAGTGGATTTCTTGCTGATTTGCGGCGAAGGGAATACTAAGCGTTAGAGGGAATCTGCGGTCATCACGTTCAATGCCTAAATCAAGTGAAATTGCTACTACGAACCGTCCTGGGCCTCGCCACGGACTCTCTTGGCTTGTTCCATACAATTAAAACACGCAACCATCAATTCAGCCATTCATCTGCAAGTTGCCACTGCAGAATCCAAGAAGGAGCAAACTATCCGGCGACCGTTCCCTTACAAGAGCCATGTCGGCAGGTCAACAGTAAAAAAGGAGAAGCCCAAGTCTGGAGTAAAAGCAGTGGTCCGTTACCTTTGTTCCTCCATTTCTCAAAACCAAGGAATACCACCACAAGCCACCATAGCACTGTGTCCGCCAATCAAGGGTGCGGCAGATCGATGGTACCTGAACCCGGTCGAAGCAAAGCAATTACAGAATTATGTCCATGTCATCCAGAACCGTCGGCGTCTACGAGCCGCCTGGCGCGAGCCATGCGCACCTCTACTCCTCGTCCGCAGGCCACTGCGCGTCGCCCCTCCTCTGCCGGGTCTTGAACGGCCTCTGCCTCCACTAGTAGTCCTCGCAGATCGGTCAAATGAACCACGACCTAGAGAAAGACCGGAACGCAGGCACAAAATCGGACGCCCCCGAGGAGACTCGCCTCCCTTTTTGCTCGCTTCCGCCGTCATGAGCCGCCCCTTGGTCGCGGTTCACCTCGCGCCCACGCCCATCGTATCACCGAGGCCACCGGCCTCGTGCCTGTCCATGCCGTGCTCCGCCTCGCTTTGGCTGCATCGACCCGCTACCTCCGCAACTCGCCTTGCTGCAACCTCTAGCTGGTGCGTCCGCGTTACCTCACCTTTGCCACCGAGTCGCCGTGCCGGCCTCATCTTCGCTTCCGCCCCCGCGATAGAATCGCCGCCGCCTCACCTACCTCACACCTCGCGCCATCCGGATTACTCCGAACTCGACCAGGGCCTCATCCACCGATGTGTTCCGCCGTGGTTGAGCCGCCCCGCCTTGGAAGTACTCCATTGACCGTCGGCGCTGCCTTGAGCCGCCCCCGCCGGCTGCGTTTCCTTCAAGCCGCCGGCCGCGGGCCGCCTCGCCCCCAACCCGGCGTCTCGGCCGCATTTGCTTTAGCTGCCTTCCACCTCTGAACGGGCTCTCTACAATTTTGTACTATGGGGAAGAAGAGGGCGAGTTAAGGAAAAAGGCAGAGTGCTCGAGGGGATCAACACAAAAAAATATGTTATTGACAAAAAATGTAGGTGGTATTCATCAGATCTATTTTTTCATACATATTAACCCATCCGAGAACAATTACTTCGTCTCTTGCAATATTTTTACGTAGGACAATTATTCATGTGGCATAATACCGCGGAGTTGGAGCGTACACCAGAGTGTTGTGTTGCTCGATGGATGCACGTGAGTCGCTATCCCCGCAGACGGTCTACATCAACTCGCTGGTACCGCAGGCACTCACCCACCGGAATGAGCCGCCCAATGGACACGGCAGGCCGCGGTATTCGCGGTATGGTTTTCACAAACAACGCCATGGACGAATCGCCGTCCGCACCGTCTTACAATGCCGTGACCGCCTCTTATAGTCGCACTGGCTTACAACGCGTGACCGTCTCTCGCGACCACGCTGTCTTCAAACGCCGTGGCTGACTTCTATGTCTACATCAACACGCCAGGGGCCGCGTTTACCAGTACGAACTGCCCAATGGATGTTCGTGAGCCGCTACCCCGCAGTCCTATCTACATCAACATATCGGTGCGGTGCTCGCCTATATGAGCCGCCCAATGGACGCGCACAAGATGCCGCCCACAGTTTTATCTACATCAACATATTGGTGCAGTGCTCGCCTATATGAGCCGCCCAACGGACGCCAAGACGCCACCCACAATCTGATCTACATCAACATATTAGTGCGGTGCTCGTCAGTATGAGCCGCCCAATGGACAGGTGCACAAATCGTCGCCACTACACTTTGGTTCACTTCAACAAACCAGCCGAAACGAACTATCGACCAGATTATTGAAACAATTCATACGGGATCATCTATAACCCGCCATGGTCAACCTCGACCATCAGTGAAGACTCTCAAGCCGCCTCTTCGAGTCAACTTAAGACTTGGGGGCTACAGACATGGCGAGACTCATTTGGTCATTTTTAAAGAGAACCTCGGGTCTTTGCAAGAGAAAACCCAATCCTTGGGGCTATTACATTATAGGCAGAGGAATTAAAAAGTTGCCCAAGATGACGAACCACCGAGATATACCATTCAAACACGGGTGCCCGAATTCATTGGATCATCATAAAGTCACTTGGAGCTTCTGTCGTTTCTTCATACAAGATGGCGGTTTACAAGATGGCGACTTACAAGATGGTGCACAAAGTTGACTTAGTCAACATAGCTGTCGAAGGGGGCTTCCCACCTCCGGGTGTAGCTTGTCTAACCCTAACAATTGGCTCTTATGCCAAAAAAGTTGACAAGTCAACTTTGGTTGTCGAAGGGGGCTTCCCACCTCCGAGTGTAGCTTATCTAACCCTAACAACCGGCTCTCAAGCCAAAAAATGTTGACAAGTCAACATAGCTGTCGAAGGAGGCTTGCCACCTCCGGGTGTAGCTTATCTAACCCTAACAGCCGACTCTTACGCCAAAAAAGTTGACAAGTCAACTTTGGTTATCGAAGGGGGCTTCCCACCTCCGGGTGTAGCTTATCTAACCCTAACAACCGGCTCTGAAGCCAAAAATGTTGACAAGTCAACATAGCTATCGAAGGGGGCTTCCCACCTCCGGGTGTAGCTTATCTAACCCTAACAGCCGACTCTTCTGCCAAAAAAGTTGACAAGTCAACTTTGGTTGTCGAAAGGGGCTTCCTACCTCCGGGTGTAGCTTATCTAAGCCTAACAACCGGCTCTTAAGCCAAAAATGTTGACAAGTCAACATTGCATCATACATAGCAGCATACATTGCATCATTCATTGCATCATACATTGCATCATATTCACATGTCATGCCAGCTTATCAAGCCGAGTCAGAGCAAGATTATGCAAGAAGGAGAAATGTTATGAAAGATATAACATCTCCGGGTTGTGCTTTTTCAAGCTGCCCTTACAACAATGCACAATATATTCTGTCTTGTTTATTTTTGCAGGTCTTGTCTCTTAAGATGAGTCACCGTTAAGTATGATGAAAAGCTTCTACAAGAGCAAATTGATCTTTAATAGCCAACATGGCTGGATCTTCATGGTTTATCATAACCAGTACTAAATGATTGGTTTTTTTAAGCCAGCTCAGAGAATTCATTATTTTTCAAGAGCCGCCCTATCAGATATAATGCCGTGTCATCTAATTGACCGGTTCTCGGATTTCTTCAGTTATGCTCTGTAGTAATCTACAACACTCATGGATTTCTCCAATATATATTTGCCGGGTTGCATCGCAACCACAAGCAGGGATTTCATGTCAAAGACAAAGGAATTATTCTAGGATATTCATTCTGGGTTATATTACAACCACGGTCAAAGATTCATTCAACAAATTGTGGTGAGTCATATTATTCTCACATAGTCTCGAGTCGCCGCACGCAGACAACCCGACATGTGGGGGCTACATTATTCAAGTCCAAGTTTATATCAATTATGCAAGTCCCATGTCGTTGCAAGCACGCACCACGACACTTGGGGGCTAATGCAAGCCGGTTTTCAAATGATTACATTGTCAACAAGACCATATTATCTCAAGGAGATGAGCCGACCTTTCTATATTTTTCTAAGTCCCAGCCCAGTAATTCTTACTGACCTGGCACTTGGGGTTACACCGCTCAGATCAATTTTTCAAAGTCCCAAGTCGCTGCAGGCATGCGACCCGGCACTTGGGGGCTACAGTACTCAACTGTTTAAATAGATTATATGGTTCAAATTGAAGACTCGGCCCATCACATGATGATGAGCCGGCCCTTGGGGGCTACACCTGCTGAAGTTTCATAAGGTATAAGACAGTTATAAGCCCCAGGTTGCTGCAGGCAGGACAAGCCGACACTTGGGGGCTACACAGTCCAAAATATTATTGCAAAGCACCAAGTTATCATGGATAATTCTCGGAGATTGGGGGCTACAGGTAATATGGACATATCAAATTTTTTGAGGAGAATTTATAAGATGTTAATTATGGAGTTCAGTTGTTAGACCCGGCGTCACCAACACTTATGACCCGGTGTTATCAAAAGAGCATAACCCACCAAATTTTATATAAGCCGCCCTGCTTCACAAAAGTGGAAGTCCGGTTTTACATCCGATGGATTTTCATCCCAATATTTTTATCAAATCGGTGGATTCTAGTTATTTGACCCGGCGTCACCAATGATAATGACCCGGCATCATCAATGATTATGACCCGGTGGAGATGACGCGCCAAGAGCATTGGAAGCCGACTCAATATTTTTAATCATTGGAATCCAAGAGCATTGGAAGCCATCTCTTGAAAAATATTGAGAATGTCACAAGAGAAGGCCTAAAGGAGAAAGGATTTCCTTACAAGAGAAACAATACCCGGCATAGGATTCTAAAGAGACGAGTCCTAATCCTACTCCTAGTAGGACTCTATTTGTAAACCTACCCTCTCCACTTATATAAGGAGGGGTAGAGCACCCCCAGGGACAAATTCACAAGTCCACAAGTTTAGACAACACAAGAGATTAGAGATAGACAGATTAGAGGCTCTCATGATTAGAGGTAGCAAAACAGCACCTTTGTAACCGAGAGATCTCCTTCATCATCAATGCCAGACAAGCAGGACGTAGGCTTTTACCTTCATCGGAGGGGCCGAACCTGGGTAAACTCCGTGTCTCTCGATTCCAACCAACCCCTTCAAGCCGCCACATAGTTGTGCTTCTGCCCCGAACCTAAGTCCGTTCACCCGGACATCTGCCGTGACAAATCCACGACACTACCCACCCTATATGAAGAGCGAACTAGGATGCTTCCCAGTCAGAATGCCTATAGGTTTATGGTAGAAGGCATGGATTCACGCTTTCGATCAAGATTTCCGTTGCTTGTTATGCTTAAGTGTTTGGATCTTTCGGCCCTATCAATGTAACACTTGACCTCCATGGTCTTTATTTGTGTAAGACGGTATGTAAGGATGTAAGACTCATTATTTAGCTTCTATGCGTTCAGTGAGCATTGTTCTCTGGGATCACTATACACGTACATTTGGTGATCATGACTTATGAGTCGGGGTTCCCACACTCGTAAAATCCCTCGTAAGTGCATGCAAAATGTGGCCACTTCCACAATTGACTGCATGTAGGGAAAAAGGAAACGAAAGGATGACTCCCACCAATAGGCAACCCAGTGGCTCAACTTTGTAAAGGTATAATCGCCTCATTAAGCGGCCAAATTGGTGAGGATTTACAACGTAAGTTATCTAATTATTGCGGCCGTAAGTGCATTGCTTCAACACTAATTAATTAGTGCATGCATGCATGCCATTAACTCCGTGACTATACTGGCTATACTTGCTAACTTGCAGGGAAGTGCTGGTATGGCGAAAAATATTTGTGCCTATACTTGCTAACTTGCAGGGTCACTTGGCTCGTCATTGTCGACGACCTTCCGTATGATACCTTCGTCAAGCATGCAAGAACGACGACAACTGGCGTCGTTCGCCCCGTTGTCATCTTTGGTCTCGTCTACAAAGACGTCAACATGTCCCCACGCAAGGCAATTCCTCCCTGCCACATTGATATACTTGGGTAGGTCCAGGTTCACTCGGACGGGGTTAAACCTTAGCCGAACGAACTCGTCAACTTGGATAGCATTCATTTGGGTTCCAAATGGAGGGGTCTAGCACTCGACGAACCTTCATTCGGCCACTCATTGTCCTCATCCACTTGCCCGACTCGGCCGCTCCATGTGCCATCATTTGGTTGGGCAGGTTATCATCAACTTGCCCGATTCGGTAGCTGCGGCCACCCCGACTCATAAGTCGTGATCACCGAATGCACGTGTATAGTGATCCCAGAGATCAATGCTCACTGAACACACAGAAGCTGAATAACAAGATTCTTACATCCACATTTTAGCGTCTTACACAAATAAAGACCCTGAAGGTCTAACCTTACATGGATAGGGCCTCAAGGGCCAAACACTTAAATAGAACAAACAACAGAAATCTTGTTCGAAAGCGTGAACCCATGCCATCTACCTTAACCTACAGGCATTCTGACTGGGAAGCGTCCTAGTTCCGATGTTTGTCACCAACGAACTCTTCAACATACTCCTGTTCTTCCATGCATGGCCAATAAAATAACAAGTGACAAGCCAATGAGTACATTGAATGTACTCGCAAGCAACCCAAGTTGTGGAACAAGGTAATAGTGATGCATGATATAACACTAAGTAGGTAATTTGCAGAAAGTCAATTTTTAATGCGATGACATGATCAAGTAACTAAGTATGCATGCATCAACAGTTTGGTAGACATCCATATGAACAAATTACAGATATCATTATAATCCGGGGTCAAACATCTCATGTTCATTCATCATGCTAAGTCATCGGACTTAGTTAAATTGCCATGCTAAGTCATCGGACCTAGCTCAAGTACCATCTTTGTCTCCAACACACTCACACACCAGTTTGTGAAATCTTTTGGACGCAGCACAAGAGCGGTCATCCAACTGTCCTTCACCGTGGACACGGCTATTCAAATAGTTTTACACTCTGTAGAGGTTGCACATTTTACCCACAAGACTCGGAGAACTTCCGTGTCTTCCACGACTCGCGGTATATAACATACCCGAGGTAAGCACCCGAACAATGCCTTTCCCCTAGCAATACTAGAAAAAGAGTCCACTCGATTGATACCCAGCGCTCACGATGTACATCACACGAGCCTCGCTCTAATCATACTATCCATGAGGGGACGAAAGGTGTGCCCGGTGCCTGTGAAGACAACACATGATCGTACATACCATTACGACCCCGTATCGAGAGTGACCACACCACTCCTGCCACTAGTAATGCGGGCTCCTTGCCAGTACCCACCAAGGTAATCAACAAAGCCCCGTCCCATAAGGGTTATCGTGCTTGCGCATGTAAGGTTGGAGTAACGGTCACAACTTACACCAATCCATTTTTGAAAACACATTCTTATCTTGTTCCGACACACCACTTCTTTCCCAAGTGGTCACCCAACTTATCATCGTCATCTCCCTCGAGCATTAGTGGCACCCGATGGGGTTTTCGAAAAGTCTTTGAAAGAATCAGTTCCTTTCCATCACTATGCATAACTCCCATCCCACTTGCGTAGCATCTATTAGCATACTAACTACACCACCCGCATAACCCTCGTAAGGTGGTAGGGTCATGCACGGTGCAAGTGTCAACGGTAAGAGTATCGGAGGCATCCCACCAAAGGGGGAGCACCTCATCATGATCTATCATCGAAACAACAAGTGCTATATTTCATGCATGAAAAAGTTTCTTAACATGGTCAAAGGGCTGCTTGCGTGGCTCAACAAAGTTTCCAGGGTCTTCTAAGTCTTCAAGTCCAACTTCTTCATCAATCGCGCAATGTATCGTCACGAATAAAACCAATAAAAATAAGCAACACACAAAAACAGAGAACACAAGCTACTATCAAAAATGCTACCCTACTTTGATAAATACCACAAGATATTCTAAAAATATTAGTCTAGGTTTTTGAAATCAAAAAGATTTTTAAAACTATTTAAAACATGAGCTTATAGTGCTAAATAGGGTTTTTAAATTAAAACAATACATAAAATGTTTTCAAACATTTTTACAAATGGCACTAATAAATTCTATGGATTATTTCAAGATTTAAGGTGGAAGAATATTTGGATTTAGATGAATATATAAATCTGTTGAATTTTTGGAAGTTTAAACATAAAAGAAAAAGATAAAGGGTCCTGTGCCCTCGCGGGCCACAAACCCCCAGCCGAGTCGGCCCAAGGAGGGACCCGGCCCAGGGCGAGGCGCCGCACGCGACATGTTTGTTTTCAAACTTGCCCGCGGGCCTTGCTTGCCAGCGAGAGAGGAAGGGGCGAGGGGATGGTAGGTGGGCCCCACCTGTCATCCCTCTCCTCGTGACAAGAGCGGAGGGAGGCTCACCGGCGACGTCTCCGGCAACGGCAGTTCCAGCAGAGAGCACCGGCGCGCTCAGGGGGCTCCCATGCGTCGGTGGGTGGTCTAGGGGGTCATCGGGGGAGAGGGAAACGCCGGCGAGGGGAGGTGCCCGACGGCGGCGAGGCTTTGGTTCGGGAGAGGGCTCTCAACCACGAGGACGAGCGGTCTGGGCACGAGGGAGATGCGGAGGGGAGGAGAAAGCAAGGAGAGAGGGGTAGGGGCTCGGGAAGGCACTTAAATAGGCGGCCGCCGGTCCACCGTGGACGCGGTGCGCCAGCGAGGACGTGGTCGTCACCATAGGCCATGGGGGACGAAACGAGCGTGTCTAGGGTGCTCGTGGGGGTGGTCTAGGCCAGGGGTGGATAAGAGAGAGGCGGGGGCGCTCACGCGTGTGAGCCATCTGGTTAGCCGAGCTAAGCGACGCCGGACACGCGTGCTGGGGCCGCAGGAGAGAGAGGGAGGAGGGCGCCGACCTCCTGGAGCATTGCGGACATCGAGGGGGACAGGGGGACAAGGTGGGGCGGCCTGAGGCTGTCCGGAACCCCCGTTGGGCAACGGCTATAGTGCGGGTGCGCACTATAGCACGCTCCAGAGTGCGAACCTTGCATGCCAAGGCATGCCCTTGGTATTTTCTGCATGAACACCTATTCCTAGAGGATCCAAGGGAGTAAACAAAGGCTAGGGGACTTAGGGAGGCATCTGGGGTGCCTTAGGGTGGAAGAAAAGGGGAGAGAGGGAGAAAATGGTGCTTTCGAGGGGGTAAATGGGGGGGGGGGGTTACCCCCTACTAGTGGCTTGGTGATTTGGGATTCTTACTGAGGGTGCTTAGGCATTTCCAGGAGGTGTGGTAAAAATTTGGGGGCAAGGGTAAAAGAGTAAGGGGTGGAAATGATGGTTTCAAGAATGGTCCAGAATGTGTTTGATGGAGTTTTAGAGAGTTAAATGGACCTTTCTTGCCTTGGGAGTTTATAGGATCAATTGGTGGTTAGAAATAAGCCGGATCACCAAGTTTGAGCTTAAGTGAGAAAGGTTGACAATGGAAACTTTGTTATCCCTCGAAACTAACAGAATTAGGTTTCTGTAGATATAGTGATGCTAGGATCTTACCCTTGATGCACCACTTAGTGTGGCATCACTATTTGGTCATTAGAGCACGCCCACAATGTTTGAGGTCAAGGGGAGAAACTTCATAATGTAAAGTTGCTCAAATTTGAATCTGGACAGGAAGGGTTTTGGGATGGTTTGATGAACCAAATCAACTTGGATTGAGATGAAACTTTGCAAGATCATCACCTATGGTAGTGTTGACTTGCTGGAATTTTAATGTAATTAATTGAGAATATTTTTATAGAAATATTCCAAAAGTTTGATTTGAACAGAAAGGGTTTTGAGGGGTTTTGCCCATGATTTTATCATGCCCTTGTGTTGAAACTCACATATATGGAAAATATATGTCCACTGAGTTTCCCTAGATTTTCTCAAATATTTTGAAAGCATTTAAATAATTTTTCCCTATGAGAAACCATTCTGGCCTTAAGAAAAAGCCTTTCAATAAAATATAAAAATAATCTCTAAAATTAATATTTGATGGTTTTGGAAAGTCATAAAGATAGTAGGTTTGAAGTAATTCTTTTGGGGAAGAAGAATCCACCCAATTTGAGGACTTGCAGTGCAGACCTCATTCAAGGGGTTTTTGAAAACCTAATTTGAATAAATCATTTTTGGTTAATTTTTTTTGATAAAAATAGTTTTGGGCACTATTCACATGACATGATCATTGGCAAGAGGTTTGGGTCAAGGAAGATAAATATGAAGTGGATTAGAATCTAGGAGTGCCACAACCACAATCATCAAGCAAGCAAACAACATTGCAAACAAGCACAAGCACTTTGAAAAAGTTTTAGTTGGCTCCAAATTTTATAAATCCAAACATGACAAGGTGATACAAACACAGGGTGTGACAAACCTTCCCCCCTTACAAGAATCTCGTCCCCGAGATTCCTAGGCTAAGCGTTAAAAAGATAAGGGAACTCAGATCTAATATAGTCTTCATGCTCCTAGTTTTCTTCAGCTTCAGTGTGGTTGCTCCACTGGACCTTGAAGTACTTGATGGTGCGGCTTTGGGTGCAGCGCTCGGCTTCATCCAAAATGCGAACTGGCCTCTCATGATAAGTGAGGTCTGGCTGAAGATTGATGGCTTGATGGTCGATGTCCTTGTAGAGGTCGGGGCGGCTAGGAACTTGCAAACACTTCCGGAGTTGTGACACACGAAAGACGTTGTGTACATCCGATAGCTTGGAAGGTAGCTCTAGCTGGTAGGCAACTTCTCCTCGCCTGTCGGTGATCTTGAAGGGGCCGATGAATCTTGGGGCAAGCTTTCCCTTGACATGGAAATGCTTGTTCCCTTTGAGAGGCATGACTCGGAGGTAAACATGGTCCCCAACACAGAAACTCATGTCTCGACGGTGAGAGTCGGCGTAGCTCTTCTGCCTAGTCTTGGCAGTCTCGAGTCACTCTCGGACGAGTTGAACTTGCTCTTCTGCTTCGCAGAGAATGTCTGGTCCAAAAACTAATCCTTCTCCGGTTTCTCACCAGTTGAGGGGGGTATGGCACTTGCGTCCATACAACACCTCAAATGGTGCCATCTGAAGACTCACTTGGTAGCTGTTGTTGTAGGAGAACTCGGTGAATGGTAGGCAATCTTCCCACTTGGCTCCATATGCTACAACACAAGCGTGGAGCATATCTTCGAGTATCTGATTTACTCGTTCTGTTTGCCCACCGGTCTGAGGGTGGAATGCAGTGCTGAAGGAGAGCTTGGTTCCCAAGGCTTCTTGGAACCTATTCCAGAACCTTGAGGTAAACTGTGTGCCTCTATCCGATACAATCTCCTTAGGAATTCCGTGGAGGCTCACAATTCGGTTGATGTAGAGGTTGGCCAATTGGTTCCCATTGTAGGTTGTCTTGACGGGAATGAAGTGGGCTACCTTTGTCAGGGGATCAACAATGACCCAAATGGAATCATGTCCTTTACTCGACCTCGGTAATCCGGTGATGAAATCCATCCTGACTTTGTCCCACTTCCATTCAGGCACTTTGAGAGGCTGCAATAGCCCAATGGGTCGCTGATGCTCAGCCTTCACTCTCTGGCATATGTCACATTGGCGACAAATGTGCCTAACTCCTGTTTCATGCCATGCCACCAAAATCTTGCCTTGAGGTCTTGATACATCTTGGTTCTTCCAGGATGGATGGAGTAAGGAGTGTCATGAGCTTCTTGCAAGATCAAGTTCTTGAGGTCCTTGTTGGGTACGCATATGCGATTCCCGAACCATACAACTCCACGTTCATCGATTGAGAATCCTGGGGCCTTTCCTACCTTGATCTTCCTCTTGATGCCTTCAATGCTCTCATGCCCCTTCTGGGACTCTTGGATATCATCCATCAAGGTAGGCTTTTCTTCGAGGTTGGCGAGGAATCCGGGTGTAACCAGTTCCAAGCGGAAGCTCTCAAGTTCTTCATACAAGGCAGGTAGCCTTTCCTTAATCATAGCATTCAAGGATCAAGCCTTTCTGCTGAAGGCGTCTGCTATCACGTTGGCCTTTCCAGGGTGGTACTGAACATTGAGGTCGTAATCCTTGATCAACTCCAACCATCTTAGTTGCCTCATGTTCAATTCCCTTTGAGTGAAGATATACTTCAAACTCTCGTGGTCTGTGAATATCTCACATCGCTTCCCTAGAAGGTAATGTCGCTATGTCTTGAAGGCATGAACCACGGCTGCCAACTCAAGATCATGAGTTGCATAATTCTCTTCATGAGGTCATAGCTGTTTGGATAGATATGCTACAACTATTCCTTCTTGCATCAGAACACCTCCAAGCCCGGTTCTTGATGCATCACAATATATCACAAACTCCTTGTGGATATCGAGGGTGGCCAAAACTGGGGCTGTCGTCAATCTCTTCTTGAGTTCCTGGAAGCTTTCCTCGCACTTATCTGTCCACTCGAACTTCTTATCCTTCTTCAAAAGTTGGGTCATGGGTCGGGCAAAGCTTGATAATCCTTCCACGAACTTGCGGTAATATCTCGCAAGTCCGAGGAAGCTCCTGACTTCCTTCACGATAGTTAGGGTTTGCCATTCAGTCACAGCCTCAATCTTGGCAGGGTCCACAGACAGTCCTTCTGCAGTCAGCACATGACCCAAGAATCCAACTTCATGCAGCAAGAATTCACACTTGCTGAACTTGGCATAAAGCTGGTGCTCTCGAAGCTTCTCTAGGACCAATCTCAAGTGTTCCTCATGTTGTTTTTCAGACTTGGAGAAGACGAGTATGTCATCAATGAAGACGATGACGAACTTGTCTAAGTACTCCATGAAGACCTTATTCATGAGGTACATGAAGTAGGCAGGGGCATTAGTTAACCCGAACGACATGACCGTGTTGTGACAGCCCAAGTGCCGTCCCTTCCTTTTGTGGCATGTAACCCCATGTATGAACCTTGTGTCATGAGCTTATGATATGTTTTGCAACTTGCCATCCATGTGTTGTTTGCATTCATGCATCATTTCATCCATCTTAGCATTCTTCATGCCTTACTTGTATTCATGTGTTGTTGTATGATGTGGTGGTTGTGAGTGGGTCTTGTTTTGTGTTGGTGCTTGAGTGTGGTTGGAGTCTTGTGCGCACCCCCCTTCCTCCCCTCTCTTCTTTCATTCAAAACCCAACCTAATTCCTTTTTTTCCCATGTTGTTTTTATAATCAGATTTAAGTTGCTATATAAATTATTTGAAAATGTTCAAGTGCTAGCCTAATATGTTTTGAGTATGTGAGTGTGGTTCTTTTGTTAATCTGAGCCTTTTTGCTTTTGTGGCTATTAAATAATAGGAGCTGTTATTTTCTTTAAAGTATTAAATTTACTTGGCCTAAAAATCAACTTAACATTTTTATTAAATAGTGCATATTATTTGGTTTACAACAATATTTTTGTTTGCCCCAAAATCCTCTTAATTATTTCTGTGGGTTTTTTCTAAGTAGGTTGTTTATTTTAAAACAAGAAAACCCTCTTCTGTTTTGTTTAAGTGTGAGAGAGAGAGAGCAGCGTGGGCCTTTCCCTGCGGCCCAGCCCGCTCGGGAACGGCTACCTGCTCCCGTCCCCTTCTCCGTCAGGTTCAGAGAGGAGAGGCCGCGTCCGTCATCGCCTTTCCGTCACCGTCACCGTCAGCTCCAGCCTATTTAGCCTCCCCTCAGCGTGCGTGCCCCCTCGCCTAGGGTTCCGCTTCTCCCAGGCGCAGCTGTCGCTCTCTTCTTCCCCTCCATCTCTCTGCCTCCTCTCTTCTTTCCCCCTGCCAGGTAAGCTTCTGAGAGGATCAGATAGTTCAGTCGCGTCTGCCGGTCGTCGTCGCCGCGTCTCCGGTGGGCGGCGTCCTTGGTGGTGATGGCATGTAGCTTGGGGGTTGTCCCGATGTTCCATTCCCGCCGCTAGGGGCCCCGGAGGAGCCCTACAGCGACGACCTTGTCGTCGCCGGAAGCGCTACGCCGCCTTCTTCTTCCCTTGCATCGTCTCCGGCCATCTTCTTCCCCTCCGTCGACTCCATCGTGACTGGCTCGTCGTCTCCTTTGCCCCAAGGTGAGCCGCCGGTCCCCGTATCCCTTTCCTCCACGCGTAGCTCGTTAGGTGGTCGCCGACGCGTCTGTCACCGCCGGTAGCAAGACGAGCACCTGCCGCTCGCCTCCTTTCTCCTCTCCGCAAGGTGAACACGGGAATGGAGCCGTGGATGAACCGTTGTGCGTAGGAGCAGTTTGCGTAGCCATATTCGTCGTAGGATCGCCGGAGATTGTCGCCGCCGTTGCCTATTGCCGCATTGTGTTGTTTGTCAGTTTCGTCAGGTTCCGGAGTGCGTGTGTAGTACTAGAGCCGTAGTGCCCCTCCTCTGTTGTCGATACGTAGCATAGCAGAGTGGTTGGTGTAGTGTGTGGTGACCAGGAGGTCTCGGGTTCGAGCCCGACCCCTTCCCCCTTTTGATTTATTTTTTTCTTTTCCTCTTGTTTTCTTTTGTTTTCTCTTTGCTACATATGTGGTGTGTGTGTGCTTAGTGCAAACACACACATGTGAGTGTGAGTGTGAGAGGGTTATGTGCATGTGTAGTTAGTGTATGTGTGTTTGCACATATGTATGAGAGTGTGTATGTGTATATACATAAGTGTATATATGCATGTGTTTGTGTGTGTGTGTGGTATGCTAATGCAAGTGCAGTGATGTATGTGGTGTTTGTGTTTTTTTGAGTGTGTGTGTGGCAGGTTGCACATATGTGGTGTATGTGCATGAGAGTTGTGAGTGTGTGTGTATGCTATGCATACATACAAATGTGTGTGAGTAGTATAGAGAGTGCATATGCATATGGTGCATGTGAGTGTGTGTGTGTGGGTGAACACCCCCCTTCATGGGTGGTATGTTCTTAGCTGTATTTGTGCTCATATGCCTTGGGCATGTGTAGAGCATGTGTGTGGGTGCTTGTAGTGGTGTGTGTAGGTGAGTGTGTGTGAGGGTGACTAGTGGTATCCCACTTGTTTTGCCCTTGTGGTAGATAAGCATGTAATGTAGGGTTTGCTAGCTCATTGCCATTCTTAGCTAAGTTGACAATATGCTTATGTCCATTAATGTGCATCCCTAGTAGAGTAAGTCTTGACTTTGAAGAATAGGTGGTAGTTTTGATATCTTGTTTGTGCCTTGATGTTTTACATGAACATATGAGTATGACCCATGGTTTTGGGGTAGAAAGAGCCAATAAACTCATTGGAACTCTCAGATTTCACTTTTGAGCAAGTTCATATATCTGTCATTTTAGCTGGGATGTCCTTTTGTCATTTTTGCATGATTTAATCCATGCTTGCTTTGGGATATGTGTAAACATGTAAGTGCTAGTG
The DNA here is from genome assembly GCA_022496015.1 of Hordeum marinum. Taxonomy (NCBI): domain Eukaryota; kingdom Viridiplantae; phylum Streptophyta; class Magnoliopsida; order Poales; family Poaceae; genus Hordeum; species Hordeum marinum. The sequence goes on from CM039673.1 coordinate 230,146,984, forward strand.
TTTCATATCTAATATGCCCTAGTATTTTTGTTTAACATGAGAATCACCCATATAAGTGGGAAACAAGCTGCTAAGTTGCCTACTTGATGTTTCTGTTTTAGTATGCTAGAAATGACCAAGTCTGGGGATCTGCTGTTATTTTTATGCCATGTAGAGTGGATGGTATCTTGTGATGTGTTAGATATTTTCTCATGCTCAATGTTAGTTATTTGTATTAGATATTGCCTTCTACCATCCGGTTAATTTTCATGCCAATAGGATCTCTCTATAATATTTAACTACTGCTGTCAACTTGCTACTTTATAATCTCAGATTCCATAAAACTGGAATTTTCACCAAGTCCCAGAAAACTGTTTCATCATGTCAACTTGATTGCTTCATGCTTATTGATGTGAGCCTCCTTTGCTGATTGTGTAGTTGGATAAGTTGATGTGTGTGTTGAGTAGGTTTTGTCCATATCTTGCTTGTGGCTGTAGAGTTCCTGTAGCTCAAGTGGTGAGTTGTAGAAGTTGCTATTTTGCTGTTTTCTGGCAGATTGTGGGTTTTATTGTTTTGTGACATGTGGGAGCTATGCTCCATGGAATTGATTGATTCTTGAGGCTATTGTGATTGGTTGTTCATCACCTATCCAGTGGCTACCTTGGAATGCCAAGAATTAGCCTATGGCTTGGTGGTCTTGTGATTTTGCCTCCGTACCTTGTCGTGAGCGTATCGTGAGAACCGTAACTCCGTTTCTTGCGTTCTTTATATGCATTTCTGTCGATTTTGCATGATGCATACATATTTGCCATGATCATGCATGTTTATATAACTTAACATAAGGTTCGTCTAGATTCATTAATAAACAAACTTTGCATGTGAAACATGACTAGTTTTGGATTGCCATGCTTAATTTTTCATAAATGAATCATGCATCATCTTGGTTGTGCATTGCACCTTGGTTGGATGTTTATTGTTGCTGTTTCTCTTGGGTAGACGCGAGTGTTGACTGAGTACGAGGACCCAGGAGAGTACCACTACGAGGATCCCGCTACTTGTTCCGCTGAAGAACCCAGGCAAGATGATCGTACCCGGATCCCGATACTATTTTTGCTTGCTAGTTTCTTGCTCTTATAGTTATGATTGCGCTACCTACCACTTGATATCAGCCCCCATGTTGCCATGACAGCCTCTAACCTCCACATCCTAGCAAACCTTTGATTGGCTAAGATACCGCTGCTTAGCCCCTCCTATAACATTTTAGTTGCAGGTGCAGGTTGTTCCACGTGATAACATGGATTTGGATATCACAATATTATCTGTTATTTAATTTAATGCACATATATATCTTGGTATTGGTGGAAGGCTTGGCCTTTTGCTAAGTGATTTGTTCCGCCGTTACCGCCATTAGTTCCTTGTTACCGGTGTTATGTTTTCCATAATTTGCGCTCCTAACATGCTCGGGGTTGTTATGGGAACCCCCTTGTTTATTCGGTTGAGATTAAAACTTGTCTGGCAAGACCCAACATTGGTACTACATTTGCTTAATAACTTAATAAAATTTGCATAGGGTCTTGCAAACCCGTGGATAATTTAATCAACCCCCGGGCCAGTGCTCCGCATGAGTGTTGGTCCAACCCAGAGCAGCTTATTAATGCTGCCTGGGGCAACTCGGTGATTGGCGTGGTAACCATCGCTCATCCATCGTGTCCTGTGAACGAGATACGCGGCTCTTATCGGGTTCGTCGACACGTCGGGAGGTCTTTCTGTATTTGTTTTACCTTTACCGAATGTCTTGCGTGTGGAGTCTGACTTTCTTCGGGTTTTCTCGAGGTGTTGGAATTCCTTTGGCATTACCTATGATGACCGTGAGATCCGCAGTCGAGGTTATTCCTGCGGAGTGTGGTTAATTTTGTGATGGATTAGTTGGAGCACCCCTGCAGGGTTAAATCTTTCGGAAAGCCGTGCCCGCGGTTATGTGACAACTTGGATATTTGTTTAACACCCGGTTATAGTTAACTTGAAGTAAACTCTAATTAAAATGCTCCAACTGTGTGAGTAACCGTGATCGTCTCTGCTCGTGAACACGATTCGAGAGAGAACACGATGGGGTTATGATTGACGTAAATAAGTGCTCAGGATCTCTTAGAGATCAAACTAGATTCGATCATTCATCGTAGGCCACTCATATTTATTTTCATGTTGCGTAAGTTAGCCACCATAAATGCTTAGTGCTGCTGCAAACTAAACACTACCACATCCCAACCTTTAAGCGTGAATAGTCTCGGTACCCGGGCACATGATAGCTGAGTCCTCTGTGGCTCACAGTTTACTACAACACTCCAGGTGCAGGATCAGATGAGTTCGTGCAGGATGATCTTACCCAGATCCAGTGGGAATATGATGAGGAAAGAGGCAGGATGTACGTGACGTATCCGGATGAGTAGAGGACCTGGTCGTGATCTTTGGGATAGCTTGATAGTATCATTTGCAACTATTTTATCGTTTGATTTTGTCCGTAGTCGGACCCTGTGTTCAACTTGATGATATGAATTTGAGTGACATTGTAAGGTAGCATGTGGCGAGTGTAAGCCAATCTTGTATACTCATCTCTTTTAGTACTGTATGTTGTGATGATACTATTCTTGCTAACGACAAGATGCGCATCTATCCCTTGCGAGGCCCTCGTTCCTTAAAATGGATAGGCGCGCATCTTGGGCGTGACAAGTTGGTATTTAGAGCCATACGACCTTAAGAGCCTTTGCTTGTTCGAACTTGGCCGAGTCGTGTTTAGTAAAAACTATTTTGAGTCTAGTTATATCGGAGAGTAGGATTCTTTTTACTCCTCTTCTATGCTCTGGTGAGGTATCCTACTTAGGAATTTTGTTTCTACTCCTCTTCTCGCTCAAAATTTTTTTTAGGACCACGCGGGTATTTTGGAGTCTATATGATGCCGATGTGACAGGGTTCTGTCTTGGTGCCTCCTGTCTGACTTTATTTCTTCCGGGGAGTCGAGCTCCAGGGAATGTTGGCATATCGTTATCATTCAGCTTCCTTGATATCTTAGGATGGAGAGTGTTCGAAATTACTTCAATACTTATCGTGGTGAGATAAGGTCAGAGTCACCCAGTACTAGGGAGGCGTCCGGGGTACCACCATGGTTTAGTATAGTTGTGAGTTCGAGGATTCGAGATTAGATGAGTTTGCGAAAGCCTCTAGTTATGTGTTGAAGGATGGATACAGTTTGGGTGTAGGATTGCTAGTTGTGTGAGATATTTCCTCCTTGTATCCCCCACACCGGATTGCATAACCAGAATGTTTTCGGAAGTTCATAGGTGGTAAATCTTGTAGTCATCTAGGATCATCTTCTTCAGATGTATATGGGCATGTACATTTGCTCCGAGCGCTTATCTCGATACTTTTGTGTTATTGCGAGTGGCTTCTAATTTCTGATGATGTTATCGTAAACCGAAGAAGCATTCTTACTAATTTTTCAGTAGGAAGGCTGTGTTGTTAATTGTTCAATTTCTTTCAAGCATCTGATTCAGCTTTGAATTCATCTTATCAATGAGGTGCTGACACTTTTTGTCCATCTTCAGGATGGTTCCACCAACTCCCAACAATCTGGGTCGTGGTGAGGAGCAGACTAATGTTCCACCACCACCCCCGCCACCACCTCCTCTGCCTCCTCCTCCAGAAGCTTGGCAAGATGTGATGGCCACAACCAATGCGAACACTCAGATGTTGCTCAGACTGTTGCAAGAAAGGGAGCAGGGTCAACAAGGTTATCAAGGGAATTTTCAGAATCAACTTCAATTTGCGACACTCAATCAGTTCCTTGCCAACCAGCCCAAGACTTTCACCTGTTGTGAGGAGCCTCTTGATGCTGACGATTGGCTTCGTGATATGAGTAAGCATTTTGAGTGCAGCAATGTCAGGCCAAAGGACTTTGTCAGATTTGCATCGTTCCAGCTCAAGGGTCAAGCAGCTGATTGGAGGCAGCAGTACAAGGATTCCAGGGGCGATCGTGTTGTTACTTGGGACGATTTCCGTCGTGACTTCAGGGCTCATTATATTCCGACAAGCTTTGTCGAGGAGATGCGTGAGAAGTTTAGGCACCTGAAGCAGGGAAGCAAGTCTGTCTACCAGTACAACATTGAGTTCCAGAATCTAGCCTGTTATGCCAAGCAAGATGTTCCAGATGACAAAGCTATGATCTATCAGTTCAGAGGTGGTCTCAAGGATGAGCTTCTGCCAAGCCTAGTTCTTCAAGAGCCTCGTGAGTTTGATCAGTTCTACAACATGGCTTTGAAGGTTGAAGCAGCTCAGCTCAAGTTGGAGAACTCCAAGAAGCGTTCAAGGGATTCATATTCTTCTTCTTCTGGCTCTGAGATGGTTTCCAAGCAGCAGAAGTATTGGGCGCCAAATCCTCTTCCGTTTCGTCCTCCTCAACAACAGAAGTAGTTTGGTGGTCGTGGTTCTTCCCACCCACCCAACCCAGGATTCCAGCAGAGACCCCAGGCGCCCAAGGCTGTTCTTGTTCCTCCTCCAAGCAATGTTCGTCCGCTTTCTGAGTTGACTTGTCACAAGTGTGGCCAGAAGGGTCACTATGCAAACAAGTGCAACCAGCGGTGTTTTCCGCCTCCTCCTCCTGTAAAGCCTCCAGGCAATGCTATGGTGAAGCATAATCCCAAGTCAGTCAGAGTGAATATGGTGAATGCAGCTAAAGCAGAGCAGTCCAATGATGTGATTATGGGTAATCTCTCAGTTAATGATTTTCCTGCAAAAGTTTTGTTTGATTCTGGTGCATCGCATTCATTCATTTCCAAGCCTTTTGTCGCCATGCATGAGTTTTCAGTGGAGCATTTAGCTAGTACTTTTCATGTGGTTTCTCTGGGGATGTGCATGAGTTCGCATATGATTGTTCAGGATGCTTCTATCAAGATGGGCAATTATTCTTTTATGGCTTCTCCAATTGTTCTTGGTAATTCCGATATTGATCTCATTCTGGGCATGGACTTCCTGGCTATGAATAAGGCTTATATTGATTGTAAAGAAAAACAAGTCAAGCCGACTCATCCTTCAGAAGACGTGATTATTTTCGCGGCTTGCGATGACACAAGCCATCTCTTTGCTCTCAATGATAAGGGTGAAATCTCGGCGATTTCTCAATTTCCGGTGGTTTGTGAGTATGAAGATGTCTTTCGAGAAGAATTGCCAGGAATGCCTCCACACCGGCCAGTCGAGTTCGTGATTGATCTCGAGCCCGGAACTGAACCGATCTGTAAGCGCCCGTATAAACTTGGCTCCGAAGAGCTGAAAGAGTTGAAGAAGCAGCTAGATGAGCAAGAACGTCTGGGTTTGTTCAGACCAAGCTCTTCTCCATGGGTTTGTGGAGTTTTGTTTGTCAAGAAGAAAGATGGCACGGATCGTCTTTGTGTTGATTACCGGCCATTGAACAAGAGGACAATCAGAAACAAATACCCACTCCCTAACATCAATGAGTTGTTTGAACAACTCAAAGGTGCCAAGGTTTTCTCGAAGCTTGATCTTCGCATGGGTTATCATCAGATTCGCATTCGCGAAGAAGGCATTCCCAAGACAGCTTTCAGGACGAGTTTTGGCTCTTATGAGTACACCGTCATGTCATTTCGTCTTGCTAATGCTTCTCCAACCTTTTCAAGAATGATGAATTTCATTTTCTCTCCTTTCAAGAATGAGTTTGTCTTGGTCTATATCGATGATATCCTTGTTTTCTCGAAGACAGAAGAAGAGCATGCACAACATCTCCGCCTTGTGCTTGACAAGTTAAGAGAGCATCGGTTCTATGCCAAGTTTTCCAAGTGTGAGTTTTGTCTCAATGAAGTGGTGTACCTTGGGTATGTCATCTCTGCCGAGGGAATTAAAGTGCACCCTGAGAAAGTTGAGGCAATCTTGAAGTGGGAACCTCCTCAGAATGTGAAGCAGCTTCGAAGTTTCCTTGGGCTTGCTAGTTATTGCATAAGGTTCATGGAGAACTTTTATCAAATTGCCAAGCCTCTGTCCAATCTCCTCCAGAAGAGTGTTAAGTATGTTTGGTCTCCTAAGTGTGATGTAGCATTCAATACGCTCAAGCAGAGACTGACTTCAGCTCCTGTCCTTGTTCCTCCTGAGCAGTCAAAGCCTTTCCAAGTTTTCTGTGATGCTTCTCTCCAAGGTCTTGGTGGTGTTCTCATGCAAGACAAGAAGATTGTTGCTTATACCTCGCATCAGTTGAAGCCGGCCGAGAAGAACTGCCCCACTCATGATCTTGAGTTGGCGGAGTTGTGTATGCTCTAATGACTTGGCAGCATTTGTTGTTGGGTAGACCTGTTGAGGTGTACACGGATCACAAGAGCTTGAAGTACATTTTCACTCAACCCAATCTTAATCTTTGGCAGTCCCATTGGGTGGAAATGCTTGAGGCAATCCAAGCATTGAGTATACTCTTGGGAAAGCAAATGTCATTGCAGACGCGATCAGCCGTAAGGCGTACTGCAATAGTCTCATGTTGAAGCCTCTTCAACCCGAGCTTTGTGAAGCTTTCCGCAAGCTCAACCTTCAGATGATTCCGCAAGGATTTCTTGTAAATCTCCAAGACTCTCCGACTCTGGAAGATCAGGTTCGCCAACCGTAGCTTCTTGACGCTATGGTGAAGAAAGTGAAGAAAGGTGTGGCCAAGAGCATTCCAAAGTATAAGTGCTTTCGAGTTGATGACAAAGATACCTTGTTCTTTGAGGACCGTCTTGTGGTTCCAAAAGGTGATCTCAGAAAAGTTATCGTGGATGAAGCACATAATTCTCTTCTATCCATTCATCCAGGCAGTTCAAAGATGTATCAGGATCTCACGCAAACCTTCTGGTGGACTCGCATGAAATGTGAAATTGCTTAGTTCGTGAATGAGTGTGATGTTTGCCGCAGAGTGAAGGCGGAGCATCAACGTCCAATAGGTCTTCTGCAGTGTTTGCCTATTCCAGAGTGGAAATTCGATCATGTGGAGATGGATTTCGTTACTGGGTTTCCGAAGTCCAAGAGAGGCAACAATGCCATCTTTATGGTTATCGACAAGCTGTCAAAAGATGCTCATTTCCTGCCAGTCAAAGAATCTATCTCGGCAGCTCAGCTTGCAGAGTTGTATACATCAAGGATAGTGTCTTTGCATGGTATTCCTCAACTCATCTCTTCTGACTATGGAAGCCTCTTCACTTCCATGTTTTGGGAGTCCTTCCAGACTACTATGGGTACCAAGATCCGTTTCAGCACTGCGTTCCATCCGCAGACAAATGGTCAAGTTGAGAGAGTCAATCAGATCCTTGAAGATATGGTTAGAGCCTGTGTGATGTCGTTCGGCATGAAGTGGGAAGACTGCCTTCCATATGCTGAATTCTCATACAAAAATAGTTTCCAAGCTAGTTCAGGCAAGGCCGCTTCCGAGATTCTCTATGGCAGAAAGTGTCGTACCCCGCTTAACTGGTCTGAAACCGGTGAGCGTCAGATACTGGGCAATGACATGATCACCGAAGCAGAAGAAATGTGCCATGTCATTCGTGAGAACCTCAAAGCAGCTCCGTTCCGACAGAAGAGTTATTATGATAACAAACATCAGGATGTTTCTTTCCAAGTGGATGATCTAGCCTATCTCAGAGTCTCTCCCATGAAGGGCACTCAGTGGTTTGGAATTAAAGGGAAGCTTGCTCCTCGTTTTGTTGGTCCTTTCAAAGTTGGTGGCAAGAGAGGTGGTCTTGCATATCAACTAGAGCTTCCTCCAAATTTCGCGAACGTGCATGATGTCTTCCATGTTTCTCAGCTCCGGAAATGCTTCAAGACTCTTGAGCGAACCATTGACCTCTAAGACATCGATCTCCAAGAAGATCTCGCCTATCGTGAGCATCTAGTTGCAATTCTTGAAGAAACTGAGCGTAAGACTCGCCACAAGTCTATCAAGTTCCTCAAGGTGAAGTGGTCTCATCATTCCAACAAAGAATCTACTTGGGAACGCGAGGACCTTCTCCGTTCCGAATTTCCAGATTTCTTTCGTTCCTAGATCTCGCGTCGAGATCCTCTTGTAGTGTGGGAGAGTTATGACAGCCCAAGTGCTGTCCCTTCCTTTTGTGGCATGTATCCCCATGTATGAACCTTGTGTCATGAGCTTATGATATGTTTTGCAACTTTCCATCCATGTGTTGTTTCCATTCATTCATCATTTCATCCATCATAGCATTCTTCATGCCTTACTTGTATTCATGTGTTGTTGTATGATGTGGTGGTTGTGAGTGGGTCTTGTTTTGTGTTGGTGCTTGAGTGTGGTTGCACTCTTGTGTGCAACCTCCTTCCTTCCCTCTCTTCTTTCATTCAAAACCCAACCTAATGCCTTTTTTCCCATGTTGTTTTTATAATCAGATTTAAGTTGCTATATAAATTATTTAAAAATGTTTAAGTGCTAGCCTAATATGTTTTGAGTATGTGAGTGTGGTTCTTTTGTTAATCTGAGCCTTTTTTGCTTTTGTGGCTATTAAATAACAGGATCTGTTATTTTCTTTAAAGTATTAAATTTACTTGGCCTAAAAATCAACTCGTCGACTCCGGCCATCTTCTTCCCCTCCGTCAACTCCATTGTGACCGGCTCGTCGTCTCCTTTCCCCCAAGGTGAGCTGCCGGTCCCCGTATCCCTTTGCTCCGCGCGTAGCTCGTTAGGTGGTCTCCACCGCGTCTGTCGCTGCCGGTAGCAAGACGAGCACTTGCCGCTCACCTCCTTCCTCCTCTCCGCAAGGTGAGCAGGGGATTGGAGCCGTGGATAAACCCGTGTGCGTAGGAGCAGTTTGCGTAGCCAGATTCATCATAGGATCGCGAGAGTTTGTCGCCGCCGTTGCCTGTCGCCGCGTTGTGTTGTTTGTCAGTTTCATCAGGTTCCGGAGAGCGTGTGTAGTACTAGAGCCGTAGTGCCCCTCCTCTGTTGTCGATACGCAACATAGCAGAGTGGTTGCTGTAGGGTGTGGTGACTAGGAGGTCACGGGTTTGAGCCCGACCCCTTCCCCCTTTTGATTTATTTTTTTCTTTTCCTTTTGTTTTCTCTTTGCTACATATGTGGTGTGTGTGTGCTTAGTGCAAACACACACATGTGAGTGTGAGTGTGAGAGGGTTATGTGCATGTGTAGTTAGTGTATGTGTGTTTGCACATATGTATGAGAGTGTGTATGTGTATATACATAAGTGTATATATGCATGTGTTTGTGTGTGTGTGTGGTTTGCTCTATGCAAGTGCAGTGATGTATGTGGTGTTTGTGTTTTTTTGAGTGTGTGTGTGGCAGGTTGCACATATGTGGTGTATGTGCATGAGAGTTGTGAGTGTGTGTATGCTATGCATACATACACATGTGTGTGAGTAGTATAGAGAGTGCATATGCATATGGTTCATGTGAGTGTGTGGGTGGGTGAACACCCTCCTTCATGGGTGGTATGTTCTTAGTGGTATTTGTGCTCATATGCCTTGGGCATGTGTAGAACATGTGTGTGGGTTCTTGTAGTGGTGTGTGTAGGTGAGTGTGTGTGAGGGTGACTAGTGGTATCCCACTTGTTTTGCCCTTGTGGTAGATAAGAATGTCATGTCGGGTTTGCGAGCTCATTGCCATTCTTAGCTAAGTTGACAATATGCTTATGTGCATTAATGTGCATCCCTAGTAGAGTAAGTCTTGACTTTGAAGAATAGGTGGTAGTTTTGATATCTTGTTGGTGCCTTGATGTTTTACATGAACATATGACTATGACCCATGGTTTTGGGGTAGAAAGAGCCAATGAAATCATTGGAACTCTCATATGTCACTTTTGAGCAAGTTCATAAATCTGTCATTTTAGCTGGGATGTCCTTTTGTCATTTTTGCATGATTTAATCCATGCTTGCTTTGGGATATGTGTCAACATATAAGGGCTAGTGTTTCATATCTATTATGCCCTAGTATTTTTGTTAACATGAGAATCACCCATATAAGTGGGGAACAAGCTGCTAAGTTGCCTACTTGATATTTCTGTTTTAGCATGCTAGAAATGACCAAGTCTGGGGATCTGCTGTTATTTTTATGCCATGTAGAGTGGATGGTATCTTGTGATGTGTTGGATATTTTCTCATGCTTAGTGTTAGTTATTTGTAGTAGATATTGCCTTCTACCATCCGGTTAATTGTCATGCCAATAGGAGCTCTCTAGCATATTTAACTACTGCTGTCAACTTGCTACTTTATAATCTCAGATTCCATAAAATTGGAATTTTCACCATCCCAGAAAACTGTTTCATCATGTCAACTTGATTGCTTCATGCTTATTGATGTGAGCCTCCTTTTCTGATTGTGTAGTTGGATAAGTTGATGTGTTTGAGTAGATTCTGTCCACATCTTGCTTGTGGCTGTAGGGTTCCTGTAGCTCAAGTGGTGAGCTGTAGAAGTTGCTATGTTGCTGTTTTGTGGCAGATTGTGGGTGTTATTGTTTTGTGACTTGTGGGAGATATGATCCATGGAATTGATTGAATCTTGAGGCTATTGTGATTGGTTTTTCATCACCTATCCAGTGGCTACCTTGGAATGCCAAGAATTAGCCTATGGCTTGGTGGTATTGTGATTTTGCCTCCGTACCTTGTCGTGAGCGTATCGTGAGAACCGTAACTCCGTTTCTTGCGTTCTTTATATGCATTTCTATCGATTTTGCATGATGCAACCATATTTGCCATGATCATGAATGTTTAAATAACTTAACATGATGTTCGTCCAGATTCATTAATAAACAAACTTTGCATGTGAAACATGACTAGTTTTGGATTGCCATGTTTAATTCTTCATAAATGAATCACGCATCATATTGGTTGTGCATTGCACCTTGGTTGGATGTTTATTGTTGCTGTTTCTCTTGGGTAGACGCGAGTGTTGATACTGAGTACGAGGACCCAGGAGAGTACCACTACGAGGATCCCGCTACTTGTTCCGCCGAAGAACCAACAGGCAAGATGATCGTACCCGGATCCTGATACTATTTTTGCTTGCTAGTTTCTCGCTCTTACCGTTATGATTGCGCTACCTACCACTTGATATCAGGCCCCATGTTGCCATGATAGCCTCTAACCTCCACAACCTAGCAAACCTTTGATTGGCTAAGATACCGCTGCTCAGCCCCTCTTATAGCATTTTAGTTGCAGGTGCAGGTTGTTCCATGTGATAACATGGATTTGGATATCACAATATTATTTGTTATTTAATTTAATGCACATATATATCTTGGCATTGGTGGAAGGCTTGGCCTTTTGCTAAGTGATTTGTTCCGCTGTTACCGCCATTAGTTCCTTGTTACCGGTGTTATGTTTTCCATAATTTGCGCTCCTAACATGCTCGGGATTGTTATGGGAACCCCCTTGTTTATTCGGTTGAGATTAAAACTTGTCTGGCAAGACCCAACATTGGTACTACATTTGCTTAATAACTTAATAAAATTTGCATAGGGTCTTGCAAACCTGTGGATAATTTAATCAACCCCCGGGCCAGTGCTCCGCATGAGTGTTGGTCCAACCCAGAGCAGCTTATTAACGCCACCCGGGGCAACTCGGTGATTGGCGTGGTAACCATCGCTCATCCGTCGTGTCCTGAGAACGAGATACATGGCTCTTATCGGGTTCGTCGACACGTCGGGAGGTCTTGCTGTATTTGTTTTACCTTTACCGAATGTGTTGTGTGTGGAGTCTGACTTTCTTCGGGTTTTCTCGAGGTGTTGGAATTCCTTTGGAATTACCTATGATGACCGCGAGATCCGCAGTCGAGGCTATTCCCACGGAGTGTGGTTAATTTTGTGATGGATTAGTTGGAGCACCCCTGCAGAGTTAAATCTTTTGGAAAGCCGTGCCCGCGGTTATGTGGCAACTTGGATATTTGTTTAAAACCCGGTTATAGTGAACTTGTAGTAAACTCTAATTAAAATACACCAACTGTGTGAGTAACCGTGATCGTCTCTGCTCATGAACACGATCCGAGAGAGAACATGGTGGGGTTATGATTGACGTAAGTAATTGTTCAGGATCTCTTAGAGATCAAACTAGATTCGATTGTTCATCGTAGGCCACTCATATTTATTTTAATGTTGCGTAAGTTAGCCACCATAAATGCTTAGTGCTGCTACAAACTAAACACTACCACATCCCAACCTTTAAGCTTGAATAGTCTCGGTTCCCGGACACATGATAGCTGAGTCCTCTGTGGCTCACAGTTTACTATAACACTCCAGGTGCAGGATGAGGTGAGTTCGTGCAGGATGATCTTACCCAGATCCAGTGGGAATATGATGAGGAAAGAGGCAAGATGTACGTGACTTATCCGGATGAGTAGAGGACCTGGTCGTGATCTTTGGGATAGCTTGATAGTATCATTTGCAACTGTTTAATGGTTTGATTTCGTTCGTAGTCGGACCCTGTGATCAACTTGATGATACAAATTTGAGTGACACTGTAAGGTAGCATGTGGCGAGTGTAAGCCAATCTTGTATACTCATCTCTTTCAGTACTGTATGTTTTGATGATACTATTCTTGCTAACGGCAAGATGTGCATCTATCCCTTGCGAGGCCCTCGTGCCTTAAAATGGATAGGCACGCATCTTGGGCATGACACATGTATTCATACAGGCCATACCGGGTTACAAACGCCGTCTTCAGAATGTCTTGGGGTCTGATCTTCAGCCGGTAGTACCCAGACCTAAGGTCGATCTTGGAGAACACCTTGGCTCCATTTAACTGATTAAACAGGTCTTCAATATTGGGGAGTGGGTACTTGTTGTTTATTGTGACTTCATTGAGAGAATGGTAATCGACACAGAGCCTGATAGTTCCGTCCCTTTTTGACACAAATAGAACAGGTGATCCCCAAGGAGAGGCACTAGGGAGAATAAATCCTTTTTTGAGCTGCTCTGCCAGTTGCTTCTTCAATTCAGCCAACTCTTTGGATCCCATCCTGTAGGCCTTCTTATAGATGGGCCTTGATCCATGCATAAGCTCAATGATGAACTCAATGTCGCGGTCAGGAGGCATTCCGGGCAGCTCATCAGGAAACACATCCGGGTATTCACATATAACTGGCACTTGATCCAACTCAACTCCCAACAGACAGTTAGCCTGAGGTGCTCGAGTGGAGGCAGGGTTGGGAACATACTTGACTTCCACTCCTTGGCTATTGGTCATGGTGACGATCCTCTTGGCATAGTCTAACAGGCCTTGGTGCTTAGTTAACCAGTCCATGCCTAGGATTACATCTAAGCCTTCTAACTTCAGGATGATAAGATCTGCTAGGAAGTCTACCCCGTTGATGCTAATCTCAACTCCCTTACAACCTATCCCAGACTTCATAACCGATCCTGGGGTTTGTATCAACATACGACTACCCAGGGGTCTAGGCTTCATGCCACTCTCTAGTGCAAACCTTAGGATGACAAAAGAATGCGAAGCCCCGCAATCAAACAATATTGTTGCTAGGGTTGAGTTGACGAGGAATGTACCCAGTATGATGTCCGGGTCTTCCTGGGCTTCCTCTCTAGTGGTGTTATACACACGATCCTTGCCATTGTTGGGATGGTTGTGGGAGCTGGGTTCCTTGGGGGTGCTCCACGGGCTTGACCTTGAGTGGGCGCATTGGGGCGCGGTGCATCTGGCTTCTTGTTGGGACACATACTAGAGATGTGTCCTGGATGACCACACCCAAAGCAAGCGACTTGTCCAGGGTTGTTGTTGAAGTTTCTGCCACCGTTGTTGTTATTGGGGTTGTTGTTGTAAGCTGACCTGGGATTGGCATACTGCTGAGGCTGGTAGCTCAGACGAGGCGCAGGAGGTCTAGCCTGCTGCGACTGGTAGGTTAGCTTGGCTGGGGCTGGCTGCCAGGGGCGAGGCTTCTGGTTGCTGGAGCTACCCTTGCTGATCATCTTGCGCTTGCGAGTGTCATCTATGGCATGACGCTTGTCTTCCAGCATGAGGGCCTTGTTCACCAAGTCGAAGAAGGTATGAAAGTCGCAGATGATGAGCTGATATTGCAGGGTCTGTTGAAGTCCTTCCATGAAGTGTTTCTTTTTGGCAGCCTCCGTGTTGACATCTTCAGGTGCATACCTTGATAGTAGGTTGAACTTCTGCAGGTACTCCTTGACAGAGCCACTTCCTTGCTTCAGCGCTCGGAATTCTTTCTTCTTAATAGACATGATCCCAGAAGGAACGTGGGTGGTGCGGAATCCTTCCTTGAAGTCATTCCAAGTGATCACACACTCACCTTGCATGACCTTGAATCCATCCCACCAAGCTCGGGTTGTACCTCCGAGGCAGTGAGAGGCATACAACACTTTCTCACGGTCCTCATTGCAATTGACCAGTGCAAGGAGGTCCTCGATCATGTGGATCTAGTCATCAGCATCCAATGGTTCAGTAGTCTCGATGAAGGTTGGGGGCGAATTCCTCATGAACTCAAACAGCATGGAGCGGCCATTGCCGTTCTTGCCTTGCTGCTGGTTCTTCACAAGGGCCTGAGCCATCTGCTGGATAGCAGCATTGTTGGCTTGCCGCTCCTCCCGGAGAACTTGGAGAAACTGTGCTATGGTCATGTTCTTCGGTGGAGGTGGCGGCGGGGGAATGTCGCCTTGTGGGTGCTCCTGGTGTCCTCTAGCGTGAGCAGCCCCACCAGCTCCCTGTTGCTGGCTTGAGTTGCCAGCTTCAGGGTTGGTGAAGGAGCTGTTGCGGGTAGCAGTCACCATCCTGTTTGGAGCAGCCAAGTCAAACAACCAGGATAGACAAGAGGAAAAGCAATAATGGAAAAGCGCGCCTAAGGGGGTTGGTCGAGTGCAAGTGTGTTAAAACAAAGGTCGAAGGACCAATATATATTAAGATAGATGATGGAGTCGCTTACATGTTGCCTAAGGCAAAAGCGCGACTTGCATCCGAACACAAACAACAAAGGAAACAACAAGCACACATGGTTTCATATGAACCATTACACGGACTCAACTTCACATGAGGGGTACATGACAGATCCTACCCTAGGGGTTCTCGGACTCAGGTGGTGGAGTGCTCAGTCTCACATTCACTCTCCTTTGGGTCTTCCTCCTATTCATAATCCGAACGGGCATCATTCCCGGTCGAAGGGGCCGGGGAACGAGGAGGTCCATCCCGACGACGCTTTGCAGGCAGGTCGGTGAAGAGCTCACGGTACTCCTTCGCACTCATGCAATGACGACGTATGGGTGCATCACTAGCTGAGGGTACTCCTCCTCCATAAGCGACAGCTGGTCGTCCTTCGGGGGCTCCATCCTTCTTTATCTTGTCTAGCTTCGTCTTGGCTTGCTCAAGTAGCTCCCGGTTGTGGTGAAGTTCCTCGCGGAGCTTCAAAGACTCCTTCATCAGGTTATGAACCAGGCTCTCGGCGGAGAAGCTGAAGTAGGTCTAGAACCTGGGTGTTGTGCCATCTTCCGTGGTAGGAATCAGCGTCCAACTATCGCCAAGGTCATCCTTTCGAAAGGGAAGGTAGTGAGTAGCCGGCTCGTCAGCCATCTCTGGAATGATGTCTCGAAGGTGTAGGAGTGCCTTGCGTGCAGCTGTCTCGACCGCAAGTATCATGGTCTCCATCTATGGTCCCTCAAAGAACCAACTAGTCGGGGAGTCGTTTGCCTTTACAACCACATCCACGTGGTACTCCTTCGTTACAGCATCGACCCAGTGCTCGTGGTAGACAAAAATGGGTGGTTGGCGAAACTGGCACTTCTCCAGGCTATCCCCAAGGAGTAAGGGAAAGCCGGATGTCAGGAAGGCTTTGGGTATGACGACCATCTACAAGGGTTTGAAAGGAGGAGAGTCAGAAAAGTGTTGTGTGAAGAATAGAAGAGGTAAATAGTGTAGAATTCCCTAAGTATAGGTGCTAGGTGTAGTTTGAAAGCGGGTTTCATCCTAACTAACGTCCATGCTAACTAAGGGCTTCCTACAGTCAGGATGGCTATCACATCCCTATCTAGGAGTCATAGGAACATCATGTGTTTGCATCATGTTTCAATTTGGCATCAACTTGAAATGGCGAGCTAAAGAAACCCCAAGCTCACTTTGAATCAAAACAATTCAAATTTGGTGAAAATTCAACAAATCCAAAATTCCCACTAAAAATGTTCCCTATGTCTGGTAAATTTGGACATGATTATAACAGGGATCATTTCAATTATTTGAACAAACAAAGCAATTTAAAAATAAATGATAAAGCCTCTAAAAATACCAAATAAAGCATTTATCATTATTTTAGTTTTCAAATATCCTGAAACTTTTTGGATAAGTTTGAAATATTCAAACTTGATTATATAAAATGTTGGGATAATTTTGAGATAACATTTGTACCTGAAAATAAAATAATAGAAATAACAGAAAGTAGAAAACAGAGAATAAAAAGAAACAGAAAGAGGAAAGGCTTACCTGGCCGCAGCCCACCAGGAGGCCCAGCTCACCAGGGGCAGCCCCGTCTTCTACCTCTTGCCAGAAGGCAGAGGAGAAGCAGGGGACGGCGCCCGCGGCAGTTGCGCCACACCACCTGCCTGCCTGGCCGCCCCCTCGTCGTGCTGGCGATCTAGAAGACGTCGCCAGGGACGTGCTAGCCCCCTCTCCTCTCCATTTCCCCCCTGGTTCCCCCTTTCCCCTCCTCTTCCAAGCGTCGCCGTAGCCGCCGCTCGCCTCTGCCAAAGCCTCCGGCCTTCCCTCGCCCCTCTGTCGTGCCCCTGAGCATCGCCGCGACCCCCTGGTCCTCCCCGTGGCGCCAGAAGATCCCGGGAGCCCCTCGAAGCCGCCATCGTGGTCATCTTCAACCTTGGGACCCGCCGGAGCTCCGTCGTCGATTTCGCTGCAGCCGGGTCGTCCCCAAGCCCGCTAAGCCCCCTACGGCTCTCCCAGTGAGCACCCCGTCCTCCTCCCTCTCTCCCCTGGTCTCTCCGTGCTCCCTGGCGTCCTCCCCGTCGTGGCCATATGGGCACCACCGCGGAAAGTGCTTTCCGGCGAGCCTCCGGCGACCCCAAGCCCCCTAGCCAGCCCGCTCGATGCGGCCGAGCATAGGCTTTCTCCCAGTGCTCTCTGCACGCTGATTCGAGCCCCTAGCGGCTTCCGGCGAGCCTCCGCCATGTCGGATGGTCGCCAGCAACCACCCTCCGGCCGGTGCCGACGTGGCCGGCCGGTTAGCCTCTAATCCCCCCTGTTTAAGTAGCAAGTGACGCTGACAGTGGGCCCTAGGGTGGGTCAAACCCCCTGGTGAGCGCGGAGGTTAAGCCTGAGATACTGACATGCGGGCCCCGCACGTCAGGTTTGACTCTGGCCCGGTCAGCTGACCAGTTGACATCACAGTGACGTCAGGCTGATGTCATTTCCCCTTTTCTAGTTTAAAAATAATTCCATAAATTATTCAAAACTTCAAAAATTCATATAAATTAATCTGTAAATCAGATGAAAATAATTTATAGACGAAAATTTATCAGAAAAATTCAATGAATCCAATGGGGCTATTGTCATGCATGTTAGAGAAATCTAACTGGGTGAACATTGACATTTACTAATAGGTTAGTAGATGGAATTGAAATAAAGAATGATTTTGAATCTATATTCAACTTCATTTCAAATCAACATGAACACTAGTTGCATTAGATCATCCATACATGCTATCATGCCATGATAATGCATCATATTGTTGCACTTGCGTTTGTTGATTGTTTCTTATCTGCATAGCGGTAGGCCCTACTTTTGAGGATACCCCCGAGTATCCCAACGAAGGAGAGAACCTTTCCGCTACCCAGCAAGGCAAGCACCCCCTTTGATCATCCCGATAACATCCTACTCTCTCGCTCCTGCTCTTGTTTATTGCATTAGGACAGTCGATCACATGTTAATCATACATGGTACATGATCCTATTCTGCTGCATAACCTGACATTGTCACAGTAAATAGCTAAACCTTGCAACCTAGCATACCTGGTAGATGCTTGTGCCATGATGTGCTTAGCTTGCTCTGCCTGCTATGCTTGCTATGCTTAGAGTTGTGTCAGGTCTGATTCATCTAGGTGATGAACTGAGTGAAGCGATGTTGTTCTGATGTGGTGATACAATGATGAACTCGATTTGGTAAAGGTAGCGATGAGAGGCTATGTAGGAGTACGTAGCGGGTTGTCTCATTGGGACCGTTCTTAGGACCAGAGTTCCGTGTTTGTGATCCAGGACTAGTTACTACCACAAGCTGGGCCCTGAAATATGACCCCACTCGACTTATCATTCGCTTAGTCCTTGGTCCAGGAGTTGCATGTAGTTTATGGTGTTTATAGCATGCTGGAGGCCGTGCGTAGCACTGACCCTAGGGGTGGGTTACGATGCGGTAGGCAGTGGCACGGTGTACCAAGGGTCACCCGAATGGTGGGCTTGATAACCCTGTGCACATCATTTGGGGCCATAGCGGAAACTTCGGCCGGACTTCTGTGCGGGTTTAGTCTCAAATAGGCGATAGCCTGGACTAGAGGTCTTATGTGATTGACGGTCGTGGCCGACTCCCTCGCTGGGCATTCGCTTGAAGGTTGCCGAGGTGCATGGTTTTATGAGCACACAACGGTAAGTGGCGAGAGCGTGTGTGAAGAAGTACACCCCTGCAGGGTATGAAACTATTCGAATAGCCGCGTCCTCGGATATGGACTACTTGGAGAACTTATGCTATTCATAGATAATCAAATGGATACTCATAAAAATATCAAGTCAAGTGTGAGTACCATGGATGGCACTCTCCCTGGAGAGGGAAGTGAATCCATGGTGATGTATTGTCGTGGAGTTAGTGGACTCGTGTGCGATATCTAAAATTGTAACATAGAGTTAAAATTTGAGTAGTGTAGGTTAGCCATGAGTCAAAGCTGGCATTGCTGCATAAAATCCACCACCTCGTTGATGATACATGCACATGATTAGACTAGGTCTGTTCTAAAGACTTGCTGAGTACGTTTGTATTCACGTTTGCTTAATAATGTTGTAGATGAGACCCAGGACCCATCAGGTGTGTTATTTCCAGATGTAGACGAAGCTGAATAGCTGGTGTCCCAGCTATGACCTTATGCCCTATGGCGGGCTATAGATAGCCAGGCAATGTGCCTTTTTCCCCTTTCATCTGTCTGTACTCAGACAGCTTTATGCTTTCGCTTGGTTTGTATGAACTCGTTTGTATGGCTTGAGTGTCGGGCCATGTGACCCCTATCTGTAAGAACATATTATGCAAGGTTCGTCTGAGCCTCTTAAATAAAAGTTGTGTTGTTGTATGGTTATGTTGTGATGACATAGTTGTATCTATGCACATCGGGCATGTCGTGCGTATGTGTGACATGCAACAGTATGTATGGGATCCGACACCTAGTCGTGTTCGTTTAGTAGTACTCTTTACGGGAAACTGCCTCTCTGTGCTTCCACTGAGCCATGGTAGCTTGCTACTGCTCCGGACACATTGATTGATCGTCATGTATCCTTCTTTGCTGCTGTGTCTGTCCTTTCGGGGAATGTCTCGCAGTGTAATGGAGTCCCTGTAGCTTGCTACGACTCGTCTACACACGCTTGAGGCTGACACCTGCATTGCTGGGTTACGTATGCCTGTTTCCGTACGGATGTGCCGCTTGGCTTCTATGACTAGATATGTCGCCCCGATTTATCTGTCGTTTGATTGCCAGCAACATGTTCACATACGTGAGCCAAAAGGCACAAACGGTCCCGGCTAAGGTAAGACTGCAGCCGTGGAACTTACCATGCGTGAGGCCGCAAAGTGATGGGATATGTTACAGTCTGGATTCATATGACTTACGATTGGGGTCCCGATAATGGCTCTGATACTAGCTGTCTGGGGACCCCGTCTCATAAGTCGTGATCACCGAATGCACGTGTACAGTGATCCTAGAGATCAATGCTCGCTGAGCACACAGAAGCTGAATAACAAGAGCGGTCATCCCACTTGAAAAGTCTATGAAAGAATCACTTCCTTTCCATCACTATGCATAAGTCCCATCCCACTTGCGTAGCATATATTAGCATCCTAACTACACCACATACATAACCCTCATAACGTGGTAGGGTCATGCACGATGCAAGTGTCAACGATAAGAGTATCAGAGGCATCCCACCAAAGGGGGAGCACCTCATCATGATTAATCATCGAAACAACAAGTGCTATATGTCCCGCATGAAAAAGTTTCTTAACGTGGTCCAAGGGCTGCTTTCTTGGCTCTACGAAGTCTCTGGGATCTTTGAAGTCTTCGAGTCCAACTTCTTTGTCAATCACGCAATCTATCTTCACGAATAAAAGTGATAAAAATAAGCAAAACACAAAAATAGAGCACACAAGCTACTATCAAAAATGCTACCCTACTCTGATAAATACCACAATATATTCTAAAAATATTAGTCTAGGTTTTTGAACTCAAAAATATTTTTAAAACTATTTAAAACATGAGCCTATAGTGCTAAATAGGGTTTTTAAATTAAAACATGACATAAAATGTTTTCAAACACTTTTACAAATGGCACTAATAAATTCTATGGATTATTTCAATATTTAAGGTGGAAGAATATTAGGATTTAGATGATTATATAAATCTATGGAATTTTTGGAATTATAAACAGAAAAGAAAAAGAGAAAGGGTCCTGTGCCCTCACGGGCCAAAAACCCCCAGCCGAGCCGGCCCAAGGATGGAACCGGCCCAGGGCGAGGCGCCGCACGTGGCAGGTTTGTTTTCAAACCAGCCCGCGGGCCCTGCTTGTCAGCGAGAGAGGAAGGGGCAAGGGGATGACAGGTGGGCCCCACATATCATCCCTCTCCTCACTACAGGAGCGGAGGGAGGTTCATCGGCGGCGTCTCCGGCCACTACAGTCCCAGCAGAGAGCACCGACGCGCTCAAGGGGCTCCCGCGCGTTGGTGGGTGGTCGAGGGGGTCGCCATGGGAGAGGGAAACGCAAGCGAGGGGAGGTGCCCGATGGCGGCAAGGGTTTGGTTCGGGAGAGGGATCCCGACCATGGGGGCAAGCGGTCTAGGCACGGGGGAGATGCGGAGGGGAGGAGAGAGAAGGAGAGAGGGGCAGGGGCTCGGGGAGGCGCTTAAATAGGAGGTCGCTGGTCCACCGTGGACGCGGTGCGCCGGCGAGGACGTGGCCATCGCGATAGGCCACAGTGGAGGAAACGAGCATGTCCAGGGTGCTCGTGGGGGTGGTCTAGGATAAGGGGGAGAAGAGAGAGGCAGGGGCGCTCGCGCGTGTGAGCCCTCTGGTTGGCCAAGCTACGCTACGTCGGGCACGCGCGCAGGGGCCGTCGGAAAGAGAGGGAGGAGGGGGACAACCACCTGGAGCACTGCGGACGTCGAGGGGGGACAGGGGGGACAAGGTTGGGCGGCCCGAGGCTGTTGGGAACACCCGTTGGGCAGCGGCTACAGTGCGGGTGCGCACTGTAGTGCGCTCCAGAGCGCGAACCTTGCATGCCAAGGAATGCCCTTGGCATTTTCTACACGGCCACCTGTGCCCAGAGCATCCAGGGGAGTAAACAAAGCCTAGGCTACTTAGGGAGGCATCTGGGGTGCCTTAGGGTGGAAGAAAAGGGGAGAGAGGGAGAAAATGGTGCTGTCCAAGGGGTTAATGGGGGGGGGGGGTTACCCCACCTACCAGTGGCTTGGTGACTTGGTATTCTTACTGAGGGTGCTTGGGCATTGCCAAGAGGTGTGGTAAAAATTTGGGCGCAAGGGTAAAAGAGTAAGGGGTGGAAATGATGGTTTCAAGAATGGACCAGAAGGTGTTTGATGGGGTTTTAGAGAGGTAAATAGACCTTGCTTGCCTTGGGAGTTTATAGGATCAATTGGTGGTTAGAAATAAGCTGGAGCACCAAGTTTGAGCTTAAGTGAGAAAGGTTGACAATGGAAACTTTGTTAACCCTAGAAACTAACAGAATCAGGTTTCTGTAGATCTAGTGATGCTAGGCTCTTACCCTTTATGCACCACTTAGTGTGGCATCACCATTTGGTCACTATAGCATGCCCACAATGTTTGGGGTCAAGGGGAGAAACTTCATAATGTAAAGTTGCTCAAATTTGAATCTGGACATGAAGGGTTTTGGGATGGTTTGATGAACCAAATCAACTTGGATTGAGATGAAACTTTGCAAGATCATCACCTATGATAGTGTTGACTTGCTGGAATTTTCTTGGAATTAATTGAGAGTATTTCTTATAGAAATATTCCAAAAGCTTGAGTTGAACAGAAAGGGTTTTGAGGGGTTTTGCCCATGATTTGAGCATGCCCTTGTGTTGAAACTCATATATACTGAAAATATATGTCCACTGAGTTTCCCTAATTTTTCTCAAATATTTTGAAAGCATTTAAATAATTTTTCCCTATGAGAAACCATTTCTGGCCTTAAGAAAAAGCCTTTAAATAAAATATAAAAATAATCTTTAAAATTAATATTTGGTGGTTTTGTAAAGTCATAAAGATAGTAGGTTTGAAGTAAAGCTTTTGGGGAAGAAGATGTCACGCTGAAGATGCGGTCCTATCCTTATTTCGGCACGAGGGCCTTGATAGGGATAGAAGTGCATCTCGTCGTGTTGCAAGAATGGATATCATTACAAGTACATGTACAGAAGAGATGAGTATATGGAATTGGCTTACACTCGCCACAAGCTACATCAAGTTCACATCAATACAACAACATACTCAAACATCACACACAAGAGCAGGGTCCGACTACGGACGAAAACAAACGACATAATGACATCCATCCTTGCTATCCCAGGCTGCCGCCTGGAACCCATCCAAGATTGATGAAGAAGAACAATAACTCCAAATCAAATCAAACATCGCTCACATGTGAAATCATTGCAGTACCTGTACCTGCAACTGTTGATGTAGTAATCTATGAGCCACGGGGACTTAGCAATCTCATTTCCAAGGGTATCAAGACTATTAAAGCTTAATAGGTGAGGTATGGTTAAGTGGTGAGGCTGCAGCAAGCGACTAAGCATTTGTTTGAGTGGCTAACTTACGACTACAGAAAGTAAAGTACGGTGATCTACGCATAACGGACATGAACTAGGAATGATCACTAACTGGTCCTGAACACCTACTTACGTCAAACATAACCCCACTGTGTTCTCTCTCGGATAAGAACTCACGAGAAGAGACAGTCACGGTTACGCACACTGTTGGTGTATATTATTTGAGTTTACTTCAATTTTACTATGACCGTGTGTTAAACAAAGTATCCAAGTTTGCCACATAACCGCGGGCACGGCTTTCTAAAAGATTTAACCCTGCAGGGGTGCTCCTCCAACTCGTCCATCACAAATTAACCACACGCAGCGGGAAGAACCTCGATCACGGAACTCGTGATCATCCTAGGCGATTCCAAAGGAAGTTTAACACCTCGAGATAGCCCGAAAAAATCAGAGTTCCTCACAAAGACATTCGAGAAAGGTAAAACAAGTCCAGCAAGACCGCCCGACGTGTCGACGAACCCGATAGGAGCCGCGTATCTCGTTCTCAGGACACGACCGGATAAGCACAACGTACAGTGGCCTGATAGAAATCTCCCTAGTTGCCCCGGGTTGGCCCCGCACATGGCCCTGTTTTGGACCAGCACCAGCAGCACTGGTCCCCCTGTATTATGTTAAATTAATCCACAAGGGGGGGACCCTCTATGCTTTAATAAGGTGATCAGTATTATTATGATGGGAAAATGTAGTACCAAAGTTAGGCCTTGCCAGACAAGTTTTATCCTAAAACGAAAATCAAGGAGGTCCCCACAATAACCCCGAGCATGTTAAGAGCGCTCAATTATGGAACATAACACCGGTTCACAAGAAACTAAGGCAGCAAGAGTGGAACAAAACAATGAGCAAAAGGCCAAGACTTCCACCCTTTAAGCAAGGGTGCATTAAATTAAATAGCAATAATATTGTGATAACAAAAGAATTTTCATGTTGACACATGGAAGCAATTGCACCTGCAGCTAGAAATGCTATAAGAAGGGCTGAGCAAGCGGTAACATAGCCAAACAAAGATTTGCTGGGAAGGTGGAGGGTTAGAGGGTTTTCATGGCAATGTTGGAAGGCTTGACAAACTAGTGGTAGGTAGCGACACATAATGATAAAAGCGGTACAACTAGCATGGCAATGATAGTAGTGGTATCTAGGGAAATGTGTCATCTTGCCTGAGATCCCGCTCGGAAGAAGAATGAGTCCATGAAGAAGACGACCCAATGTAGTCGAACGAATACTCACACTCGAAACGCTTTCGGAACTCTATCATGAAGAAGCAATCCGAAACAAAAAATCAACACAAGATACACCACAACATATGCATGACATGATGCGCAAACTATTATGATGCATGTCCGGTAAAAATATGCAACGCATGGCATGGCATGGCAAGCACAACAAACAACTACTACATATTAAGTGAAGTTCAATATGCAACGCGTTGCACATTGACGAAACTCCACGATTGAATTATTTAGTTGACTCTCGTTACTCATCAACATTAAATGTTGTTAAACATGGCAAGAGGTGAAGCAATAACAACTATATCATCTAGGCATTTTAAATGAGGCCGGAAGCAATATATACCATTTCCAAAACAACCCCATATGCACATTATGAATTAGGTCCAGATCTGTACTAAACATATTTTAGAGTTGTAAAACAGAAAATAAATGTCACCATGAGATTCTACACATTTTTCTAGCCAAGTTACATATGTGGAACATTTTTATCGGAGCTACGGTTTAGTAATTATGGAATAAATCATTTTAGCATGTCATTCACGCAAATCAATGCCAATAGCAAGTATAAGTATTTTAAACATGTGTGAAAGATGGAAATTATGAATCTACACGAAATTCTAGTCAAGTTTCATATATAATTTGTTTTAATCCGATGCACGGTGAAAAGGTATTAATGCATGAAGTCTAGGGTTTTTTCTTTAAAATAGTAATTCGCACATTAATTACGAAATTTGCACAACAGGAAAACAAAACAAGCATGGGCCAAATTTGAATAGGCCCGAATAGAGCACTGGGCTTAGGATAACTAAATAGTGCATGGGCACTGGATAGGGCAACGACGCCCACCTCAGGCTAGGCCGTGAGGCTGCGGAAGCGAGGTGAGGCTGGGCCGGGCAAGGCCCACATGCGCTG
This sequence comes from Hordeum marinum, assembly GCA_022496015.1. Taxonomy (NCBI): domain Eukaryota; kingdom Viridiplantae; phylum Streptophyta; class Magnoliopsida; order Poales; family Poaceae; genus Hordeum; species Hordeum marinum. The sequence goes on from CM039673.1 coordinate 230,172,181, forward strand.
GCGGCGGCCCACCTGGGCGACAGGGGCGAGCGCCCTCGCCCTGCTCGATCCCGAGCGGGACGAGCAAGCGGCGGCAGTGGACAGCCGACGGCAGCGGCCCTCCAGCGAGGCGGCGGTGCACGGGAGGCGAATCCGGCAAGGCCCGACCAGATCTGGACAGATCTGGGCCCGGGGAGCCTATGCCTGGCCGGCGGCGAGGCCATAACACCGGCGGCGATGCGGACCATGGCGCGGACGGGGAGGCCGGGTCTGGCGGCGGCTCGCACCGGTCAGCGTGGGGCAGCTGCGGTAGCAGGTGGCAGCTGGCAGTGGTTCCGGCAGGGGGAGGCGGACCTCCGGTGGTCAGCCAACGAAGCGGCAGTGGGGGCGTAGCTCTAGATCGGGAGCTCCTCTCCCAACCTGGAGCGCTCGGGCGGCAGCGGCGGTTCGGGCCTGGGGGGCAGATGGGCTCGACGTGCCCTGCGCGGGGAGGAGGTTGCTGGCGGCTGCGGGGTGGTGGGAGGCTGGCAGCACGGATTTCAAGGTGGGGCTAGGGTTGCCTGATTTGGACGCTGAGGGTCTATTTATAGCAATTAGGGGCTAGGGTTGATGGTTTTCGGAGCCGATTTCGGCCGTGCGATCGTAATCGGACGGACGGATCAGGGCAAGGGTGGTAGCTGTGTGTGGAGTGGGCTATGAGTAGATGAGAGGGAGGTTTGCGGCCCGTGACACGAGGTTTTAAAACACCGAAAAAACGTCTGATGAATAACCGATGACCGCACTGCTACAACAGAGCGATGGGGTATCAAACGACCTCGAAATGCGACAAAATTTGGCAGGCAGCCTACCTATACTATAATAAGACCGCACGCAAGGTTTCGATCCAATCCGAGAATATTTTTCGCGTGCTTTAAAAACGGTTTTTTTAATCGATGCCGCGGGCGTGTGTGTGTGTGGTTGGTCTCGAAACGGGCAACGTCAACAACGGAGAGAACCGGCGACTACGAACGGATGCAAGTTTCGAAAATGAGTGACGATGCTATGCAGATGATGCGAATGATGTGATGATGAATGCAACAACCAAACGAAACACAGACAAGAATGGAAACAAAAGGGGAATCTTCTGGACCGTCGGTCCCGGGCTGTTACAACTCTCCTCCACTACACGAGGATCTCGTCTCGAGATCTAGAATGAGAAGGGGAAGAGAAAGAGCAAAAAGGTAAAACTTAGTTGCTTCTTTGACAAACGAGTGAAACCAATGAAAACATGAAGGTTGGAAGAGATGAAGAATAACATGAGGACAAGCAAGAATTCACAAGAAATTTCGGCAGCACTTTGGTAGGATAGAGGGACAAAATTTATATGACGGAAAGAAATTGAAAGAGAGACACCAAAGTTAGGTTGGATTAGAATCAAAACTTCATAAGATGGAAGGATCATGAAAACATTGCACAACACTCCGGTTAATGGAAAAGCAAGGGAAGACATCAACTTAATCAAACTAGATGATGGATTGAAGAGAGCATAATGAAAACGCCTCCGGAAGAAAAGAATGGAAACTAGATCTAGAAGGAAAATAACGGAGAAGAAAATAACAACTTCTACCACCAATGGATTTGAAAAGCATGGGTTGAACGGAGTTGTTGAAAAACTAACAATGAAAGAATAAGCTTGTTATGGGCTTATGGAAAACATCTCAAAATTATGAGGTGACAACCTGCCACAACAGAAACAATTGATTGCTTGAGAGCAACAAGATATGCAAAACTTCTTTCACCAAGAGGTGGAGGAGACACTTGAATCATTTATAACACCATGATAGCAACAATCCTTAGGAAAAGCTTAAGGTGAAATACAACCCAAGATAACTCCGAGAAAACAAGATGGGTTTACTTATCTTATTCTTGACAATTTTCCTTCGAGACTCTTCATAATCAAGAATTTAATAACACCATCTCAAAAGACAATGGAGAGGAATTGAACTGAGAAATCCAAGATAAAGAACACTTGAGAACCTCCAATAAGAATCTTGAAGAACATTTCGAGAAGAATTACACCCTTAACAAACCACCACGAAGAAGCGTCGGGATGAATTCCGAAATAAAAGGATGATAGAAAAGAATTGAAGGTTGCAAAAAAAGATTGAGGCCTTCCAATGATTTTGATGATACTTCGGGACAAGATACTTGAGCAAAACTAGGAACTTCAAAAAACAAAGATGACCACTTGTGATAAGGAATTTAATATCATGAACAACTCTGGAAGAAGGATTAAAATCACTTGGATGAAAAAAGAATAAGAATTATGATATGCCTATCCTTCATCAAGTTGAACTGATGACAAACACCGAATTTGGCATACCACATATCCTTTTGGAAAAGATAGGAAAGATAGATAGAGCACAAACTTGCTTAAGTCTTACACAAGAACACCGGTAAGAATTCAAAACGAATGAGGATACTACGATTGAACGAAGATACATGGGAACAAAGAGATCACGATCCACCTAATAGAAAACTTGAAAGAAGCACTGGAATAATTGAGATACGAGCAAAGGAACAGCACTTGAGAAGAATTTGAGAACGAAAGCTGAAAGCTGACAACAAAGAAATCTTCTGAAATGATGGCCTTCGAGAGGATCGAGAAATGGAAAACAACTCTGAATGCACCGGATAGACATGGGAGAAATTTCTCATCAATGGAAACAACTTGAGATGATAGCAACCAACTGAAACCATGAATCTTTAATAGAATGAGCAACGATTAAGAGAAACTCTCCTTCGGTCTTCAATGCCGAAAATAATGACGAGAAACAACATCATGAATTACTGAGACACTCCGGAACAATGAATAAGGAAAGGTTGGTCCAACAATGAAAATGATTTAGAAGCTATCTTATAAGAGGAATATGACTGATGAAAATCATTCTTACATCATATTGAGAAGAACTTGAGGACATCTCCGGAAAGAATAGAAGAGTCAGGTAGGATCCTGGGAAAAGACCTGTGGGTTATGGGCCCACTCAAAAGAAACCACCATTGAAACAATTGCTTAGAAATAGAGATTGCACCGGTACAAATTAAGAACTTTATGATATGAGACCCTTGAAATAATTTGAAAGGATTGAAAGAAAACATGAATCTTCTGAGATATCATCAGCACTCCGGATAGAACAGCGAGAGACGAATAAACAAGAGAGACTTGGAAAAAAATCCCAACATTGAAACCATTGAACCAAAGAGAAAGGATATGATGAACACCGAGAGCTTGAATTAATTCACTGGAGAAGAATAACACAAGAACAAAGAATAATAAACTTGAAGCACTTGAGGACCTTCACAGTAATCGCCGTATACGAAACAGAAGAAAAGATAGCGGAAGCATCACATGAATAGAGTAGGCGCTTGGAAGAGAATTTAATCATTGAAGAAAAAAGGGCGGGAGGGTGGGAAAAACAAAGAAAACTTGGGATGGATGAAAAGAACTCCGTAAAGAAATTAGAGGATTGATCTTGCAATACTGGAGATGATAGAATTATCTTGAAGAGAAGCATGCCTGATAAAAGAATTGATATGACAACTTGATTGAGCAAAAGAAGTAGCAATCCCATAGAAATATGAGAACACTTCTTCGGAAAGATATGAAATCACCACTTGATGTCAAAGCAACTCGGATTACCATATTCGAAAACCAAACAAAGGATGAGGCTTATGAAACAAGCCAGAAACAAATTCATAACCACTATGCACTTGTTGGAAAGATAATCGTAGGTACCTACTTGAATTCCCACCTAAGAACTTCCAAAAGCTTTCTGGTTATGCAATCCGGTGTTGGGGATAGAAGGAGGAAATATCTCACACAACTAGCAAACCTACACCCCAACTATATCCATCATTGAACACATAACCAGAGGCTTTCGCAAATCCATCTAACTTAGATCCTGGAAAGCACAACGATACTAACCATGGTGGTACCCCGGACACCTCCCCAGTACTAGGTGACTCCGACCTTATCTCACCACGAAAAGTATTGAAGCAATTCCGAACACCCTTCGTCCTGAGATACTAAGGAAGCTTAATGATGACGATGTGCCAAGAATTCCCTGGAGCTCAAATCCCCAGAAGAAATCAAGTCAGACAGGAGGCACCAAGACAGAACTCCGTCACATCGGTATCATATAGTTTCCAAAATACCGTGTGATCCTAAAACATTTTTGAGCGAGAAGAGGAGTACAATGAAAATTCCTAATTCGTAATTCCTCACCAGAGCATAGAAGAGGATTAAAAAGAATCCTACTCTCCGATATAACAAGACTCAAAACAGTTTTTCTCTAGACTCGACTCAGCCAAGTTCGATCAATCAAGGGGGCTCGTAGGTCGGTACATGCTCTAATACCAACTTGTAACGCCCAAGATGTGGTCCTATGCTTATTTCGGCACGAGGGCCTCGACAGGGATAGAAGCACATGTCGTCGTGTTGCAAGAATGGATATCATTACAAGTACATGTACAGAAGAGATGAGTATATGGAATTGGCTTACACTCGCTACAAGCTACATAAAGTTCACATCAATACAACAACATACTCACACATCACACAGAAGAGCAGGGTCCGACTACGGACAAAAACAAACAACAAAATGACATCCATCCTTGCTATCCCAGGCTGCCGCCTGGAACCCATCCAAGATTGATGAAGAAGAACAATAACTCCAAATCAAATCAAACATCGCTCTCACGTCAAATCATTGCATTACCTGTACCTGCAACTATCGATGTAGTAATCTGTGAGCCACGGGCACTCAGCAATCTCATTTGCAAGGGTATCAAGACTATTAAAGCTTAATAGGTGAGGTATGGTTAAGTGGTGAGGCTGCTGCAAGCGACTAAGCATGTGTTTGAGTGGCTAACTTACGAGTACATAAAGTAAAGTATGGTGATCTACGAATAACGAACGTGAACTAGGAATGATCACTAACTGATCCTGAACACCTACTTACGTCAAACATAACCCCATCGTGTTCTCTCTCGGATAAGAACTGCTGGGAAGATACAGTCACGGTTATGCACACAGTTGGTGTATTTTATTTGAGTTTACTTCAAGTTTACTATGACCGGGTGTTAAACAAAGTAGCCAAGTTTGCCACATAACCGCGGGCACGACTTTCCAAAAGATTTAACCCTACAGGGGTGCTCCAACCCGTCCATCACAAATTAACCAAACGCAGCGGGAATACCCTCGACCACGGATCTCGTGATCAACCTAGGCAATTCCAAAGGTAGTCCGACACCTCGAGATAGCCCGAAGAAGATCAGAGTTCCTCACGAAGACGTTCGAGAAAGGTAAAACAAGTCCAGCAAGACCGCCCAACGTGTCGACGAACCCGATAGGAGCCGCGTATCTCATTCTCAGGACACGACCGGATAAGCATAGCGTACAGTGGCATGATAGAAATCTCCCGAGTTGCCTCGGGTTGGCCCTACACACGGCTTTGTTTTGGACCAGCACCAGTAGCACTGGATCCCCGTATGATCTTAAATTAATCCACGAGGGGGCGACCCTCTATGCTTTAATAAGGTGATCAGTATTATTATGATGGGCAAATGTAGTACCAAAGTTGGGCCTTGCCAGACAAGTTTTATCCTAAAACAAAAATCAAGGGGGTCCCCATAACAACACCAAGCATGTTAGGAGCGTTCAATTATGGAACACAACAACGGTTCACAGGAAACTAGGGCGACAAGAGTGGAACAAAACACCGAGCAAAAGGCCAAGCCTTCCACCCTTTACCAAGTGTATAAGTGCATTAAATTAAATAGCAATAATATTGTGATAACAAAAGAATGTCCATGTTGACACATTGAAGCAATTGCACCTGCAACTAGAAACGCTATAAGAAGGGCTGAGCAAGCGGTAACATAGCCAAACAAAGGTTTGCTGGGAAGGTGGAGGGTTAGAGGCTTTTCATGGCAATGTTGGGAGGCTTGACAAACAAGTGGTAGGTAGCGAGACATAATGATTAAAGCGGGAGAACTAGCATGGCAATGATAGTAGTGGTATCCAGGGAAATTTTTCATCTTGCCTGAGATCCTGCTCGGAAGAAGACTGAGTCCATGAAGAAGACGGCCCAACGTAGTCGAACGAATACTCACACTCCGAATGCTTTCGGATCTCTATCGAGAAGAAGCAATCCGAAACTAACAGTTAACACAAGATACACCACAACATATCTGTACAAAACATCTAGAGGTGAAGGAATAACAACTATATCATCTAGGCATTTTAAATGAGGCCGGAAGCAATATATACCATTTCCGAAACAACCCCATATGCACATTATGAATTAGGTACAGATCTGTACTAAACATATTTTAGAGTTGTAAAACAGTAAAATAAATGTCACCATGAGATTCTACAGATTTTTCTAGCCAAGTTACATATGTGGAACATTTTTATCGGAGCTACGGTTAGTAGTTATGAAATAAATCATTTTAGCATGTCATTCACGCAAATGAATGGCAACAACAAGTATAAGTATTTGAAACATGTGTGGAAGTTGGAAATTATGAATCTAAACCAAATTCTAGTCAAGTTTCATATATAATTTGTTTTAATCTGGTGCATGGTTGAAAAGGTATTAATGCATGAAGTCCAGGTTTTTTTTCTATAAAACAGTAATTCGCATGTTAATTACGAAATTCGCACGACAGGAAAAAAACAAGCACGAGCCGAATTTGAATAGGCCCGAACAGAGCACTGGGCGTAGGTTAACTAAAGAGTGCATGGGCGCTGGATAGGGCAGCGACGCTCACCTCAGGCTGGGCTTTGAGGCTGCGGAAGCGAGGCGAGGCTGGGCCGGGCAAGGCCCACATGCGCTGTGACAGGGGCGAGCGGGACGAGCGAGCGGCGGACAGCTCACGACGGCGGCCCTCTGGCGAGGCGGCTGTGACAGGGGCGAGAGGGACGAGCGAGCGACGGCGGTGGACAGCTGACGACGGCGGCGCTCTGGCGAGGCGGCGGTGCACGGGAGGCGGATCCGGCAAGGCCCGACCGGATCCGGGCAGATCTCGGCCAGGGGAGCATATGCCCGGCCGGCGGCGATGCGGACCATGGCGCGGACGGGGAGGCCGGGTCTGGCAACGGCTGGCGGCAGCTGGCAGCAATCTGCGCGGGGCGGCTGCGGCAGCAGGCGGTGGCTGGCAGCGGACCTCTGGTGGCCGGCCGACCAAGGGGCGGCGGGGGTGCTGCTCTGGATCGGGAGCTCCTCTCCCGATTTGGAGTGCTCGGGCCACGACGGCAGTTTGGGCCTGGGGCGGGCCCTGCGTGGGGAGGAGGCTACTAGCGGCTGCGGGGTGGTGGGAGGCTCGCGGCATGGATTTCGAGGTGGGGCTAGGGTTGCCTGATTTGGACGATGGGGGTCTATTTATAGCAATTAGGGGCTAGGGTTGATGATTTTCGGAGCCGATTTCGGCCGTGCGATCGTAATCGGCCGGCCGGATCGGGACAAGGGTAGTGGCTGTGTGTGGAGTGGTCTAACAGGATATGAGAGGGAGGTTTGCGGCCCGTGACATGAAGTTTTAAAACACCGAAAAAACGTTAGACGAATAACCGATGATCGCACTGCTACGACAGACCGATGGGGTATCAAACGACCTCGAAATGCGACGAAATTTGGTAGGCGGGCGATCTACACTAAAATAAGAGCGCACGTCAGATTTCGATCCAATCCGAGAATATTTTTCACGCGCTTTAAAATCGGTTTTTTAATCGATGCCACGGGCACGTGCGCGTGTGGTTGGTCTCGAAATGGGCAACGTCAACAACGGAGAGAACCGGTGACTACAAACAGATGCAATTTTCGAAAACGAGTGGTGATGCTATGCAAATGATGCGATGATGCGGTGATGAATGCAACAACCAATCGAAACACAGACGAGAATGGAAACAAAAGGGAAATCTTCTGGAGCGTCGGTCCGGGGCTGTTACAGAAGAATCCACCCAATTTGAGGACTTGTAGTGCAAACCTCATTTTAGGGGTTTTTGAAAACCTAATTTGAATAAATTATTTTTGGGTAAAACAAAATTTGATAAAAATAGTTTTGGGCACTATTCACATGGCATGATCATTGGCAAGAGGTTTGGGTCAAGGAAGATAAATATGATCTGGATTAGAACGTAGGAGTGCCACAACCACAATCATCAAGCAAGCAAAGAACATTGCAAATAAGCACAAGCACTTTGAAAAAGTTTTAGTTGTCTCCAAATTTTATAAATCGAAACATGACAAGGTGATACTAACATAGGGTGTGACAGCAGCCCCGTGCGACGTCACTATACTGGACGCGTCGTCATCACTCGGCAGCTCCACGCATCACCACTCAGCAAGACTAGTCTTCGTCACTCGACGGCTCCGTGCATCGCCACTCGGCGAGGCACATCTTCGTCACTCGGCCATTCCACATGCCGCCACTCGGCTAGACAAGTCTTCGTCACTCGGTAGTTTCGCGCATCGACACTTGGTGAGACGCTCCTTAGTCTCTAGGCAGCTCCGCGCATCACCACTCGGCGAGACACCCTGCGCATCGCCACTCGGGGAGACGCCCCGCACATTGCAACTCGGTGAGATGCTCCTTCCTCACTCGGCCACTCCGTGCGCCGTCACTCGGCGAGACGCTCCTTCGTCACTCGGTTGCTCCGCGCGCTGTCACTCTGTCGGATGCGTCGTCATCACTCGACAGACCCACGCATCACCACTCCGTGTGGCACGTCTTCATCACTTAGCCACTCCGCAAGTTGCTACTACATGTGATACATCTACATCATTTGGACGCTCCGCTCGTCGCCACTCAGCATGACACGTCTACTTCACTCGACCACCTCGCGCGTTGTTAGAAAGCTAAGACATTCTACACACACTGTGTTCAATTAAATAATTATTTATGCATTACCGAGTGTCAAGTAAGTAGCATATGACGTTCACTCAGAGGCCACGCCGCCAAGTGTACCTCTGCGCTCGGTTCTTTATCTTCAGGTCGGATCCTTCACCCTTACACTCTTGCTGGTTTTGGACTAGCAAGCACCTGGCACACCCAGCGGGTGTCTATGGGTGTAATTTACATGAATTATTTCAATAAACATTAAATTACTTCAAGAATTTTTTTATGTTAGCTTGTGTTATTTTTCATAGGCAAGTTACTTGGACGCCTCCGTGCACCATTCTCGACGACATGATGGACTCGGCCGCCACGCGCGCAGTCACTTGGTTGGACACTTCCGCGACAACATTCTCGACTCGGCTGCCCCGCAGGCCGTTACTTGACTGCCCTGTGTGTCGCCACTCAGTGAGACATATCTACCTCACTCAGATGCCCCATGCATCGCCATCGTGCTAGATGAGTTTAAATTGCTTGGCCGCCGCACACATCGCCACTCAGCCAGACACATCTACTTCACTCGGATGCCCCGCACATCGCCACTCCATGCAGCACATCTTCATCACCCAGCCGCCCCACGCATTGCCAGTCGGTGAGACAGACCTACATTACTCGGTCGCTCCGTGCACCGTCACTCAACTAGACGCACCTTCGTCACTCGGCCGCTCCGCGCGTCGTTACTCAACTAGATGCTCCTTCGTCACCCGGTCGCTCTGTGTCATCACTCAGCCGGATGCTCCTTCGTCACTCGGCCGCTCGTGCGCCATCAGCCAGCTAAGTCATTCTTCATATGCTGCATTCAATTAAAGAGTTATTTCTGCATCACCGAGTGTCGAGGAAGTCGCACATGACGTTCACTCGGAGGCCACGCCACCGAGTATACGTCTACGCTCGGTTGTTTAGTTCTATGTGGGAACACTTCACTTCCGGTTCGTTTGGGTACAATACTCAAACAAGTTCAGTTGGATCCTTCACTTGCACAAGTATAGTTGGATCCTGCACTCTGTTAGACCCTTGCTGGTCCCGAACCAACAAGCACGTGGCACACCCAGCGGGTGTCTATGGGTGTTATTTACACAAATTATTTCAGAAAAAGATCAAATTACTTTGATAATTTTTTATGTTGGCTTGTGCTATTTTTCATACACAGGCTACGAGATCACTCGACACATCTATTCGCCATCTTCGTCACTACTTAGGCTCAGTCACCGCAATTGTCATTCGTGTGTTTCCACTTGTTCGGACACCTCCTCGACGATGTGCTGGTCTCGTCATCCTGCACACAGTCACTTGTTCGGATAAAGGCTATGAACTTTTTATGATAAAGGCTATAAAGAATATTTGAACAACTATAGCAATTTAAAAATAAATGATAAAGGCTATGAAAATGCCAAATAAAGCATTATCATTATTTTATGTTTAAAAATATCCTGAAATTTTTTATGGGAGTTTGAAATATTCAAACTTGATTATATAAAATAATTGGGATATTTTATAGTAGCATTGTACCAGCTCCTCCCTGCCTGGCTGCTGGCCTAGAGGGCACGGAGAGCGCCAGCTCTAGGCCTCCTCGCCGTGGCCTCTTTCTCCTCTCCCTCTCTCCCTCGCGAGCTCTCTCTCCCTCGCTCTCCCCCTCTCTACCCGCCATGGCTTAGATCATCGCCGCCGTGCCGCCGTAGTTCTAGCCACCCCCGCCTCTTTCTAAGCCCGCCAAAAGCCTCACCGTGACCTCCTCGTCCTCCCCGTGAAGCCAGTCGACACCGGGATCCCTCCACGACGCGCCGTCGCCATTTCTTCCCCGCCGGCCACCGAAGCTTCCCTCCGGCGATTCAAGGTCTTCTGCGTGTCCCCGAGCTCGCCGTCTTCCCCAGCAACCCCGTCGTGAGCCCGTGCTCCATTTCCTCCACCTCTAGCGGCTAGTCCCTCGTCGTAGGCGCCGTTCCCCTTGCTGCCCAAAGCTTGCAGCCGCTCGGGTCGTCACCGGCCATAGCTCCGGTGGCCCCCAAGCCCCATCTGCCGCAGCGTTGGATGCGCGCGTGCACGGGCTACCTCCCGGTGCCCTGCGCGCACCAAATGGTCGCGGAGGTGCAACTCCGGTGAGACGCCGCCGCGCTTTTGGTCGCCGCCAGCCCCGCTCCGGTGGGCGCCGACGTGGCCGAGCATCAAGGGCTAATCCCCCTTATTAATTAGGCCCCACCACTGACCAGTGGGCCCTTAGTTGGGTCAAACCCCTGGTCAACGTGGGGATTAGGCCTGTGTCACTGACGTGCGGGCCCTGCACGTCAGGTTTGACCTGGCCTGGTCAGCCGACCAGCTGACGTCATAGTGACGTCAAGCTGATGCCATAATTCTATTTTTCTAGTTTTAAAATAATTCCAAAAATTCTTTAAAACTTCAAAAATTCATATAAATTAATCTGTAAATGAGATAAAAATTATTTATATATGATAATTTATCAAAAAATTCCAATGAATCCAATGGTGCTATTATCATGCATGTTAGAGCAATCTATGTAGATGAACATTGACATTTATTAATAGGTTAACTTATGGAATTTGAAATGAAGAACGATTTTGAACCTAGTTGTATGGTTATGTTGTGATGCCATAGTTGTATCTATGCATATCGGGCATGTCGTGCGTACATGTGATGTGCAACGGTATGTATGGGATCCGACACCTAGTCGTGTGCCTTTAGTAGTACTCTTTATGGGAAACTTCCTCTTTGTGCTTCCACCGAGCCATGGTAGCTTGCTACTGCTCCGGACTCATTGATTGACCGACATGTATCCTTCTGTGCTGCCGTGTCTGTCCCTTCGGGGAAATGTCTCACAATGTAATGGAGTCCCTGTAGCCTGCTACGACTCATCTACGTGCAGTGATGGCATTTATTTCTCACGGAGTAATGGAGTCCTTGTAGCTTGCTATGACTCGTCTACACACGCTTGAGGCCGACACCTGCATTGCTGGGTTACGTATGCCTGTTTCCGTATGGATGTGCCACTTGGGTTCTATGACTGGTCATGTCGGCCCAGGTTCTCTATCATTTGATTGCCAGCGACATTTTCACATACGTGAGCCAAAAGACGCAAACGGTCCCGGCTAAGGTAAGGCTATAGCCGTGGAGCTTACCTTGCGTGAGGCCGCAAAGTGATGTGATATGTTACGGTCTAGATTCATATGACTTAGGATCGGGGTCCCAACAGCGTTGGTATCAGAGCCAGGTTGACTGTAGGACTACCAAGCCAAACCGGTCGAAGTTGAGTCTAGAAACACTATAGAAAAGTAGGGGAATTGATTGTGGTAGGGAATGCAAGGCTCTTTTTACTCCTCTTCCCAAGTTATTCTATTTTGTGTCATTCTCATCTTTTCTATGGGGATAAGAACTAGGCTTCTCATCTATTCCTTAGGATGACGAGTTACTAACCATGGACTACTAGCTAGTTTGTTTGCAAGTGTATGGCGGTACTTGAGTATTGTTGGTGTGACAAACAGATGGAGAAGAGATTTGAGTCTAGAAAGTCGAGTGGTTATGCTTTTCCAATATTTTGCAGTTGTCTCAAAATCCTTTTTGAGCAATTACATATGTTATGTTGTCCAATTTCTGCTAGAGTCTCTAATGTCTTTGCATCATTCTCTGTTTCAGATGCCCCCTCGTCCTTCCCTTCAGGTGGTCCGTCTGACCAGGTGCATCGATGCACCGGGTCACACGGCCATGTTGGTTAGAGTTATGATGGAGGCTGGCTACCGTTGGTACCCAAACTACACAGTGGAGGAACAATATCGAGATTTCAACCAGAGTCAATATATGTGTACTGTTAAGATATATCCTTCATATCCTCGAGCTGGAGAGCCGCTTCACTGGACTTATGGATTAGGTGTCACCGTAGACATGGCAGTTTATGAGGCCGCCTACACCATGCTAACTATCATGAGGTTTGACCATGGTCTTCTTTAGAACACAGAGTTCTGTTATGTTCCTGCTTCCATGGGAGGAGAGGATAGCTATCTTAGTGCAACCTACTATGATCATTCTCATGAGGACCCTAGGCTGCAGGTGACCGCTCAAATGTTGGAGAACAAGGACCGTGATGCACGTGCCCTTCACATGGAGCTTTATGCCACTAGTGCACGTCTTTGGACAGCCCTGACGCAGTTGGCACCTGTCGTGCAGACAGGCTATGGAGATTTGGAGATGCTGACCCCATCGCGGACTCATCTGCCAACAGACGTAGATGGTCCCGATGTTGGAGGCATCACCCCTCTTTGAGGACCGCTGTTGCCGCCAACAAGGGGACCAAGGCCACATCCGTGTCCTTACGGTTTCCAGGGATCATAGGATAGAGTGTTTCCAGATCCGCAGGTTCAGCTCCCGGGTCACGGGGGTAACCTATATGAGGCATTCTACGGAGATGCTTGAGTACGTGGATGTTAGTACTAGTATGGTAGTAGTTGTATCGCCACAGTCCTGCATGTCTTGTGGGATATGGCCAAGGTTGAGAGTTGAGTTCCGGAAGTGTAGATAAATAATGTATAGGAAGCTTGTAATACCTCCAATGTGTTGTGTCATCTCTTCGTAGTTGTATTTCAGGTTGGGCTTGTACTAAACTATGTCATGGTGTGTATGAATCATGGTGTACATATGGTAGTTGTTATTACCATGTTGTTTGGGTGTTTACCCTGCATGCCATGTTGTCCAGTACATTCCTTATCTCATGTCTTAGAGTTGATGTCCTCTATGTCTAAGCTGTGGGTTTGTTTTCCCTGGATGGTAGCAACTAGGAACAACCCCGTGCCTGCCTCCGAGCATGGCGAGGGAAGCCAGCCAAGGCAAGAGAACCTGCCTCATGCGCCTTCTTTGGTAGAAGTGATGCTTGAAGCTGAAAGGAATAAAAGGGAGACCAACAGGTTGTTGGAACGAATTGAGCAGAACACAACACGTGCTCCCCGCAATGATCACAATGATGGCGTTTCTCTTAGTGATTTCGTCAAGCTGTGCCTACCTAAGTATCATCATTCGGTCGACCCGCTCGACGCGGATGACTGGCTGACCAGCATGTCCCGCAAGATCCGGGCTGCCAATGTGTCCGAGGCCAACAAGGTGACCTTTGCTACTTACTTTCTGGAACCCCCCGCCAATCTGTGGTGGGAAAGCTATGAAGCCATGCGTCCCGCAGGCCCCGCACCAACTTGGGCAGAATTCAGTGCAGCATTTCGTACCCATCACATCCCGGAAGGGCTGATGGATCGCAAAAGAGAGTAATTCTATGCTTTCACCCAGGGCAAACTGTCCGTGGATGCCTATAGCCGTGAGTTCGGCAATCTTGCTCGCTATGCTCCGGAGGAAGTTTCAAATGATGCTAAGAAGCAGGCTAGGTTCCGTAAGGGACTTAACCGTGAGCTCCGTCGAGATCTGCGCCTGCATGAGTGCACAACCGTCCAAGCTGTCATCAACAAGGCTATCAATGCCGAGACTGGATAGACTGACTATGAGGCCATGAGGAAGCACAACCGTGACTTCAGCCCCGCATCTGGCTCGGGCTCCAACAAATGCCGGGTGTGGGTGCCCAACGTAGCTCTGCCGCCAAGTTACACCGCGAGGCCATCCTTGCAGGCGCCTCGCCCAGCTCAGCCCAGCCCTCCAGCCAGGCCATTTTGAGGTCCGCCTGCCAATGTTGCTCCCCGTGCCACCATGGTTTGCTACAAATGTGGGGACCAAGACACTACTCTCGTGAGTGTCCTTAGAACAATGTAAAGCCTTCTATGTGAAGCCAGCTCCTGCTCGTGGACGAGTGAACTATGTATCTGCTGAGGAAGCCCTTGAGGATCCTGATGTTATCCTAGGTATGCTCCTTGTCAATAGTCATCCAGCTTCTGTTCTATTTGATATTGGGGCATCTCATTCTTTCATCTCAGAAAGTTATGCACAGTTGCATAACATGTCTTTTTGTGATATGCCTACTCCTTTAGTAGTTCAGACTCCTGGCTCAAAATGGCAAACTTCTAGGGTGAGCCATGACAATGAGATTCTGATGGATAGGGTAGTCTTCCTAGCATCCTTGATAGCCCTCAAGTCTTCGGACATCAATATCATCTTAGGCATGGATTGGATGAAAGCCCACAATGCTAAGATTGATACTCATACTAGGAATGTTCAACTTACATATCCATCGGGTGAGATAGTTAATGTCTCCACTCGAGTAGCCAAGCGCCAACTCTATTCCCTCAATGCTAGCCCTCTTGCAGAATTTGAAGATATTCCGGTAGTCCGTGACTTCCCGGATTTCTTTCCAGAAGAACTACGAGGAATTCCACATGTTAGAGATGTTGAGTTTGTGATAGAGCTCATTCTAGGGACTGTCCCAATAGACAGAAGACCCTATAAGATGGCACCCTTAGAACTAGCCGAACTTAAAATTCAACTCAATGAGGCTTTGAAGAAAGGTTTCATCCGTCCTAGTTCTTCTCCTTGGGCTTGTCCCGTCCTCTTCGTCAAGAAGAAGGATGGATCGAATCGGATGGTTGTGGATTATCGGCTAGTGAATCTGGTCACTATTAGGAACAAGTATCCGCTCCCCAGGATCAACGATTTGTATGATCAACTCGCTGGATCCTCTGTCCTTTCCAAAATGGATTTGAGGTTGGGATACCATCAAATCAGAATTAGGAATGGGGACATTCCAAAAATGGCTATTGTTACTCGTTATGGCCAATACGAATACACCGTCATGTCCTTCGGCTTAACCAATGCCCCAGCCACCTTCTCTCGCTTGATGAATTCAATCTTCATGGAGTATTTGGATAAATTCATCATGGTTTACCTTGACGATATACTCATCTACCCGAAGAACGAACAGGAACATGCCGAGCATCTAAGGCTGGTATTGATGAAACTTCGAGAGCACCGTCTATATGCCAAATTCTCCAAGTGTGAATTTTGGTTGCCTGAAGTGACCTATCTGGGCCACGTGATCTCTGGTAAAGGTATTGCTGTCAATCTCGAGAGAGTTCAGGCAGTCCTTGATTGGACTCAACCTGAATCGGTTAAGCAAGTTTGGAGTTTCCTTGGCTTTGCGAGCTATTGTGGCCGCTTTGTAGAGAAGTTCTCCAAGGTTGCGAAACCTCTGACTGAACTCCTCAAGAAATATAAAAGGTTCGAGTGGACTCCACAATGTGAGCACAGTTTTCAGGAGTTGAAAAGACGACTGACCTCTGCTCCCGTTCTGGTGCCACCAGACTTCTCTAAGGACTTTGTTATCTATTGTGACGCCTCGCGACAAGGATTAGGTTGCATTCTCATGCAAGATCGTCATGTGATTGCATATGCATCTCGACAGTTGCGTCCACATGAGGATAATTATCCAACACATGATCTTGAGCTTGCAGCTGTGGTCCATGCACTGAAAACCTGGCGACATTACCTTCTGGGTAATCGTTGCGAAATTTACACTGATCACCAAAATCTGAAATATATTTTCACCCAGCCGGATTTGAATCTCAGGCAAAGACAGTGGGTTGAGTTGATTACAGATTACGACTTAGGGATAACTTATACCCCAAGGAAAGCCAATGTCATGGCTGATACACTAAGTCATAAGTCTTATTGTAACAATCTGATGTTACAACAAGGTCAACAACTTCTCTATGAGGAATTTCGGAAGTTGAATCTTCACATTGTTCCTCAAAGATTCCTTTCCAACCTGGTGGCGAAACCTACTCTTAAGGATCAAATTATAGCTAGCCAAAAGCATGATAAGGGTATTTCCCGGATCAAAGAGAACCTCGTTAGCGGTATCGCCAAGGATTTCTCTATTGATGATCAAGGTGTGGTGTTCTTTCAGAACCGTTTGGTGGTTCCCAAGAGCGAACATCTTTGGCATCTGATTCTCAAGGAGGCTCATGATTCTCCTCTCAAAACTCATCCGGGTAGTACCAAGATGTATTAGGACCTACGCCAGAGGTTTTGGTGTACTAGGATGAAGAGAGAAATTGCTCAGTTCGTTGCTAACTGCGACGTTTGTCGTCGCGTGAAAGCAGAACATCAAAGGCCTGCTAGCACCCTTCAACCTTTAGCTATTCCTGAATGGAAATGGGATAAGCTCGGTATGCATTTCATTACCGGATTTCCCAGGACTAAGAGAGGGAATAATGCTATCTTTGTTTTCATCGACCGCCTTTCCAAAGTGGCTCATTTTCTTCCTGTTTGGGAGAGTATAACTGCTAGCCAGCTAGCGGAGTTATATGTTTCCCGAATAGTTTCTCTTCATGGTGTTCCTTTGGAGATTAACTCAGACCGTGGAAGTATCTTTACTTCCTGATTTTGGGAAAGTTTTCAAACCGCTATGGGGACTCATCTATCCTTTAGCACTGCTTTCCACCTGCAATCAAGTGGTCAAGTTAAGCGAGTCAATCAAATTCTCGAAGACATGCTCCGAGCTTGTGTTATATCCATCGGTATGAATTGGGAGAAATGTCTTCAATTTTCCGAATTTGCATATAAAAATAGCTATCAATCAAGCTTGGGCAAAGCCCCTTTTGAAGTTCTCTATGGACGAAGGTGTCGAACACCTCTTAACTGATCAGAAACCGGAGAGAGGCAACTCTTTGGCCCGGATATGATCCAGGATGCAGAGGAGCAAGTTCGCATTATTCGTGAAAAGTTGAAAACACCCCAATCTCGTCAAAAGAGCCAATGTGATCGCCATCATAAGGTTGTGACCTATGAAGTTGACGAGAAGGCTTACCTTCGGGTTACACCTCTGATGGGTACCCATTGATTCGGCATCGAGGGCAAGTTGGCTCCTTGTTACATTGGACCCTTTCGCATTCTTGCTAACCGAGGAGAGGTTGCCTACCAATTGGAACTTCTGCCACATCTTTCCAAGGTTCATGATGTCTTCCACGTCTCACAACACAGGCATTGCTTCTCGGACCCTGTCCGTGAAGTAGACCACGAAGCGCTTGATCTCCAAGATAACTTTACATATCGAGAATACCCTATTCGTATTCTTGATCAAGCTAAGTGTACCACTCGGCGTCGAAACATCAAGTTTGTCAAGGTTCAGTGCTCACACCATTCTGAAAAGGAGGCCACATGGGAAAGAGAAGATCGTCTTCGACTAGAGTACCCCGAGCTCTTCCTGACGACTTCAAAATCTCAGGACGAGATTCTTTTCAGTGGGGGTGAGTTGTCACATCCCTAGCTAGATGTCATAGGATAGCATGTGTGTGCATCATGTTTCAATTTTGCATCAACATGAAATGGGGACTAAAAGAAACCCCAAGCTCACATTTGAATCAAATTAATTCAAAGTTGTGAAAACTCAACAAATTCAAAATGCCATTACAAAATGTTCCCTATGTCTGATAAATATGGACATGATTATAATAGGGGCCATTTTAAATATTTGAACAACTATAGAAATTTAAAAATAAATGACAAAGCCTCTGAAAATGCCAAAATAAAGCATTATCATTATTTTATATTTCAAAATATCCTGAAACTTTTTATGGGAGTTTGAAATATTCAAACTTGATTATATAAAATAATTGGGATATTTTATAATAGCATTGTACCTGCAAAAGAAATAAACAAATGTCAGATTTATTAACAGAAAGTAAAAAAAGAAAGAAAAGAGAGGAAAGTCTAAGAGAAGCCGACCCACTAGCCCATTGCTAGTCATCCCTGTCCTCTCGCGAGGAGGACAGGGGCACGCGCTCGCCGCGCGCGAGCACGCGCCGACCAGCTCCTCCCTGCCTGGCTGCTGGCCTGGAGGGCATGCAGAGCGCAAGCATGAGGCCTCCTTGCCATGGCCTCTTTCTCCCCTCCCTCTCTCCCTCGCGAGCTCTCTCTCCCTCGCTCTCCCCCTCTCTACCCGCCATGGCCGAGCTCATCGCCGCCGTGCCACCGTAGTTCCAGCCACCCTCGCGCCTTTCTGAGCCTCCCAAAAGCCTCGCCGCGACCTCCTCGTCCTCCCTGTGAAGCGAGTCGACGCCGGGAGCCCTCCACGATGTGCCATCGCCGTTTCTTCCCTGTCGGCCGCCGAAGCTTCCCTCCGGTGATTCGAGGTCGTCTGCGCATCCCCGAGCTCGCCGTCTCCCCTAACAACCCCGTCGTGAGACTCAGATCCGTTTCCCCCCTCTAGCAGCCTGTCCCTCGCCGTAGGCGCCGTTCCCCTTGCTTCCCGAAGCTCGCCACCGCTTGGGTCATCGCCGGCCGTAGCTCCGGTGGCCCCTGAGCCCCCTCTGTTGCAGCGTTGGATGCGCGCGTGCACGGGCTACCTCCCGGTGCCCTCCGCACGCCAAATGGTCGCCAGAGGCGCAAGTCCGGCGAGTCGCCGCCGTGCTTTTGGTCGCCGCCGGCCCCGCTCCGGTGGGTGCCGACGTGGCCGACCATCAGGGGCCAATCCCCCTGATTAATTAGGTCGCAGCCACTGATCAGTGGGCCCTGAGGTGGGTCAAACCCCTGGTCAGCGCAGGGATTAGGCCTGTGTCACTGACGTGCGGGCCCCGCACGTCAGGTTTGACCTGGCCTGGTCAGCCGACCAGGTGACGTTGTAGTGACGTCAAGCTGACGCTATAATTCTATTTTTCTAGTTTTAAAATAATTCCAGAAATTGTTTAAAACTTCAAAAATTTAAATAAATTAATCTGTAAATCAGATGAAAACTGTTAGAGCAATCTATGTAGATGAACATTGACATTTATTAATAGGTTAACTTATGGAATTTGCAATGAAGAACGATTTTGAACCTATATTCAAACTCACTTCAAATTAACTTGGACAATAGTTGCATTAGCTCATCCATACATGCTGCCATGTCATGATCATGAATCATATTGTTGCACTTGTGTGTATTGATTGCTATTTATCTACATTACGGTAGGCCCTGCTTCTAAGGATACCCCCAAGTATTCCAACGAAGGAGGAAACCTTCTCGCTACCTAGTAAGGCAAGCAAACCCCTTGATCATTGTGATAACATCCCACTCTCTCGCTCCTGCTCTTGTTTATTGCATTAGGACAAACGTTCACTTGTCTGTCATACATGGTAGATGAACCTATTCTTTTGCATGACCTGTCATTGTCACAGTGAATAGCTAAACCTTGCAACCTAGCATACCTGGTAGATGCTTGTGCCATGATGTGCTTAGCTTACCTTGCTTGCTATGCTAGCTATGCTTAGAGTTGTGTCAGGTCTGTTTCATCTAGGTGATGAACTAGAGTGAAACCATGTTGTTCTGATGTGATAAGCTTATGATGAAACCTATTTGGTAAAGGTAGTGATGAGAGGCTATGTAGGAGTACATAGCGGGTTGTCTCATTGGGACCGTTCTTAGGAACCGAGTTCCATGTTTATGATCCAAGACTAGTTACTACCACATGCTGGGCCCTGAAATATGACCCCTCTCGACTTATCATTCGCTTAGTCCTTAGTCTAGGAGTTGCCAGTAGTTTCTGGTGTTTATAGCATGCTGGAGGCCGTGCGTAGCGCTGACCCTAGGGGTGGGTTACGACGCGGTAGGCAGTGGCACGGTGTACCAAGGGTCACCCGAATGGTGGGCTTGGGAACCCTGCGCACATCGTTTGGGGCTGTAGCAGAAACTTCGGCTGGACTTCCGTGCGGGTTCAGTCTCAAATAGGCGATAGTGTGGACTAGAGGTCTTATGTGATTGACGGTCATGGCCGACTCCCTCGCTGGGCTTCCGCTTGAAGGTTGCCGAGGTGCATGGTTTTATGAGCACACAATGATAAGTGGCGAGGGCATGTGTGAAGAAGTACACCCCTGCAGGGTATGAAACTATTCGAATAGCCGCATCCTCGGATATGGACTACTTGGCGAACTTATGTTGTTCATAGATAATCAAATGGATACTCATAAAAATATCAAGACAAGTGTGAGTATCATGGATGGCACTCTCCCAGGAGAGGGTAGTGAATCCATGGTGGTGTATTGTCATGGAGTTAGTGGACTCGTGTGTGATATCTAAAATTTAAACAAAGAGTTAAAATTGTGTAGTGTAGGTTAGCCATGGGTCAAAGCCGGCATCGCTCCATAAAATCCACCACCCCATTGTTGATACATGAGCATGAATCGACTAGGTCTATTTTAAAGACTTGCTGAGTACTTTTGTACTCACGTTTGCTTAATAAATGTTGCATATGAGACCCAGGACCCATTACGTGTGTTATTTCTAGATGTCGACAATGCTGAATAGCTGGTGTCCCGGGTACGACCTTATGCCCTATGGCAGGCTGTAGATAGTCAGGCAATGTGCCTTTTCCCCCTTTCATCTGTTTGTACTCAGACAGCTTTATGCTTCCGCTTGGTTTGTATGAACTCGTTTGTATGACTTGACTTGAGTGTCGGGCCATGTGACCCCTATCTGTAAGAGCATATTATGCAAGGCTCGTCTGAGTCTCTTAAATAAAAGTTGTGTTGTTGTATGGTTACGTTGTGATGCCATAGTTGTATCTATGCACATCGGGCATGTCGTGCATACGTGTGACGTGTAACTGTATGTATGGGATCCGACACCTAGTCGTGTGCCTTTAGTAGCACTCTTTACGGGAAACAGCCTCTTTGTGCTTCCATCGAGCCATGGTAGCTTGCTACTGCTCGGGACACATTGATTGACCGGCATGTATCCTTTGCTGCTGTGTCTGTCCCTTCGGGGAAATGTCTCGTAGTGTAATGGAGTCCCTGTAGCCTGCTACGACTCATCTACGTGCAGTGATGGCATTTATGTCTCACGGCGTAATGGAGTCCTCGTAGCTTGCTATGACTCGTCTACACATGCTTGAGGCCGACACCTGCATTGCTGGGTTATGTATGCCTGTTTCCGTACGGATGTGCCACTTGGGTTCTATGACTGGTCATGTCGGCCCGGGTTCTCTATCGTTTGATTGCCAGCGACATGTTCACATACGTGAGCCAAAAGACGCAAACGGTCCCGACTAAGCTAAGGATGCAGCCGTGGAGCCAACTGTTCATGAGAACGCAAAGTGATGTGATATGTTACAGTATGGATTCATATGACTTAGGATCGGGGTCCCGACACGGGGGCTTAGCTGCGATACCGTATCGCCTATGTCAAAAACTACTCCGAGTGCGGATATCCTCCACACTCGGGGGCTTTGCTGCAATTCTGTATTGCCTAAGTCAAAAACTACTCCGAGTGCGGACATCCTCCACACTCGGGGGCTTAGCTGCGATTCTGTGTCGCCTAAGTGAAAAACTACTCCGAGTGCGGACATCCTCCACACTCGGGGGCTTAGTTGCGATTCTGTGTCGCCTAAGTCAAAAAATACTACGAGTGCGGACACCCTCCACACTCGAGGGCTTAGCTGCGATTCCGTATTGCCTAAGTCATAACCTACTCCGAGTGCGGACATCCTCAACACTCAGGGGTTTAGGTGCGATTCCGTATCACCTAAGTCAAAAACTCCTCCGAGCACGGACATCCTCCACACTCGGGGGCTTAGCTACGATTCTGTATCGCCTAAGAAAATACAACTCCGAGTGCAGACATCCTCCACTCTCGGGGGCTTAGCTGCGATTCCGTATCGCCTAATTTAAAAACTACTCCGAGTGCGGACATCCTCCACCCTCGAGGGCTTAGCTACGATTCCGTATCGCCTAAGTCAATCACTACTCTGAGTGAGGACATGATCCACACTCGGGGGCTTAGTTGCGAACCTAATTCGCCTAAGTTAGGAACTACTCCGAGTGAGGACAACATCCACACTCGGGGACTTAGCCTTGATCCATAAATCATATAAGGAAGACTCAATAGGCATTTAGCATGCCAACCACACGAAGATTTACCCGACTGGCCCAGTTCTAGGTTATATCTATTTACTGTGCCCAACGCACAAGAATCAGTCCGACTGATCAGCTCCAGATTGCAAGAATTTACAATGCCAAGCGCATCAGAGTTCACCTGTTTAGTTTAGTTCCGCACTGGAAGACATAAACCCTCTACCCGACTCATCTAGTCCGACAGGGTGTCGGGGACTACACCTAGTGGGTGCACTCGGCGTGCCCCCACTGGAAGAGAAATAAAAGAAACATTCTGCTCAGTCAGGTCCGACAACAACATTCAAGTTTGACAAACCATGCAGACTCCAACCGACCGCCAGCAATCAGTCAAAGTCTCACGGGCTACTGTCGGGGATACACAAAATAGGTAGGCCCATGAAGGGTCGATGTTTCATAAATCATGGGGTCCACACATCATGTGGGTCTAGATAAATCTCATACAATCGTATTATCCACTCAGACATATCATCGTACCGTCCACTTGGAAGACAATCAATCACTTGGTCGTATGGCTCACTCGGATATGCGAAGACCAACAGTCGACTAGGCAGTCAAAGCACCATTTGGCGTTACGGCATCAGTGCCCCACTTTGTAACATCGGAGGTGAAGGGGTGGCGCACTCTATATAAGTCACCCCCACCACTAGACTAAAGGGGTTCCTTCTTCTCTCTCTCTACTAGTCTTAGGATTTAGCTCAGGCATTGAGATCCGTTCTCCCTTCTCTCACACATTGTAATCTCTGGATTCGTACTCAGACAAAACAAAGCCTCTCTGGATCACGAGGCGTTGGGCTATTATGTCCACCGTGAGAGGTCCGAACTCGCTAAAACCACCATGTCACCCATTTGCATCTCGATAGATCATGGTCTGTTGTCCTACCCCACTCTGATGTCGGAATCGTTCCCACGACAATCATGATATAAGCTTTGCACTCCATGTCCATATATATCCTTGTTTTGTCTCTTGTGTGTTGGGACTAACCCATGTAGGTGGGAAGAGAAATGAAACAACAAACATGCTCCCAACTCTTGGTGATCTTCATCAACTTTGAGCATCCACCACTACTTCACCTACATGAAGTCTTCATCGACAAACCCAAGGTTAGTTTATCCCTCCTATGGGGGGATGTCACATCAAGGGGGAGCTTTACTCTAAGACTTGAGTTAAAGCATCTCATAGAATGTGACAACATTAAATGCTTCATGTAAAAGTGATAACCCCACTTGTGCTTAAACGATGAGTATGACCTATGATCAAGTATTCTTACTTGGCTCCTAAGTCAATATACTCATATATAGATGACTCTGTCATCGCCAAAGTGCTTGTTACATGCTATGGTGTTTGTGCATGTTTTCCATGATTTCATTTCACATCTTATTGTGTGAGCATGTTGGTCTGCATTTATTTACTCATTCGAGGATATCCAATTGTTGCTATTTGGCTTTTGATTTCACTTCTGCCAATTGGATATACAAGAATGCCGAGGAACACTCCTTTAGCTATCTATGCTTTCTCACCTCATATTCTATTCATGCTGCATCACAAAATTTGAACAAGTAATTTTCGATCTCTCTGTGTGAGGAGCACTCGAAGTTCCGTATCGTCAAGGACTGGACATTAAAACCTCCCAAGTGCATCTCGGTGGAAGCAACTCCAAATTCTTGGTCTTAGTGAATGCCTACGGTTGATCCGGTTTTTCTATCTCGGTAATCTACCGATTTCATATTCTAGGTTGCATCGAGTTTCCCTGTCAGCTGACACCGAAAATATCAACTCGGTGTCACCGACAGCGATGGGTATACATTCGGTGGACCCCGACGTTTTTGTAACGCCACGGACACACCAATCGGTGGTCGTTACTCCTGACGGGATCTAGACTGGCCTCACAGATCAGTACTAGTCTTTTCTGCACACTTTGTCCTCGCTCATGCGCATCCAGGACCAACATCCCTGTCGGTCACCCATCCTAGAACTACTCCAAGCCAAGCACGCTTAACTTGGGAGTTCTGTTTGAATGGGCTTCCGGAAAAGAAGGAATTCCTTATTGATACGAGTAGTCTATCATTCCTAATATGTCAGGATATCACATACACCACCACCCAGAGGAACCAACGTTCTCGTCGGGCCACAAGAACGTTCTGATGAGGAACACTAGATGAAAAATAATGATAGTCATCTGTCAGATTTGTTTGGCTACTTCTAGATGCTTCCACACTAGTGTAGTGTTTCTGTTCTTTGCTATCTTACCTACTGTTTTCTAGAGTCCTCTAGTCGTGAGTAGCTATGAGTAGAATGGTGAATCTTAGGTAATGTTTTCTAGAGTGTTCTAGCCATAAGTAGAAGTATGTAAAGGCTTCCCAAAGCCCTATAAATAGAGGTCCTCACCTCTAGTTTGTGGGCAGACTATGTACCCACTATCTATAATAGAACTTGTTGTTCCTATCTAAGGTCTTGGACAAGATCTTGTGCTCTAGGAGTTTTGGATTGAACTCTTGCTGCCATATTGGCCTCCACTCGCCTCTAGAGCGATATCTAGCTCAGCACGTTGAAGTAGTTCCTTCATACCTTGTGTTGTACACATTGTAGCAGCAAGGTGGAGTTGCTCCTCCACAACCTTGTGCTGCTTCAGGTGGTATCAGAGCCCCGTTGATCCATACAACTTCTTGTTATATTCTTTGAGAGCAAGCTGCAGCAAGCAATGGAGCAATTGGACAAGAGGATGGATGCTGCAAAACAACAAATCAAAGAGCTGCGTGAAGATCTCAATCAGAGATTTGACCAACTGGTTGAGATGATAAGAAAGGGTGTTCCTGCTGCTGCCAATGAAGGAGATTCATCTAAAGAAGAAGATGTTCAACAAAGAAGGAGAGGTAATCTTGGAGGATGACCACCCCAACAACGTGTTGGTCAACGTACTTCAAGAAGGCCAATTTATGTTGAAGCTTCTGAAGGTGAAGAATATGATAATACCCTTGAAGAAACCGATCCCTATGCATATCGGAGATTACCCAACCCTACATATGCAAGGGATACATACAAGGTGAAAGCTGAGATCCTAACTTTTAATATGAAGTGGAGACTTTCTTTGAGGTGATGGAGGTCCCGGAAGATCGTAGAGTTCCCTTGGTCGCATACAAGCTGAAAGGAGGAGCCGATGCATGGTGGCACCGCGTTCAAGATGAGCGCAGGCTGAGAGGAGAACCTCGTGTGAGAACTTGGCGGCAAATGAAAAGCCTTTTGAAAGGGAGGTTTTTACCCGCTGATTATGACCAGATCTTGTTTATCCAAATTCAAAATTGTGCTCAAGGGAATAGGACAGTTTCAGATTACAGGGAGGAGTTTCTAAGGCTACAAGTGAGGTGCAACCTTGCCGAAACTGAGGATCAACAAGTTGCAAGGTACATCAATGGTCTCAATGATGCTATTCAAGATCGATTGATGATGCAACAAATCTGGTCCATTGATCAAGCACAAGCTCTAGCCTTGAAAGCCGAGAGGTTTGTGAGGGCGAGAAAGACAAGCAAGGCTCCATATCCTCCATATCCCCATACCGAAGGCTCGTCTAGGAGTCAACCTAATAGAGTGGAAGAAAAGACTGCTCCACCAAAGGCAAAACGATCCATCTAGAAGCCAACTAAAAGCAAGGCTAAGTCCAATGAAGGCCCAAAATGCTATAAATGTGGTGAAGAGGGGCACATATCCAGCGGTTGCCCACTAAGGAAATTTGTTAACACAACTATCCATGATGGTGAAGACAATGAGGAGGAATACAAATCTGAAGATGTAGAGGGACAAGAGGTTTGTCAAGAAGAAGGTGAAGCGGTGGTATGCGTGATTCAGCGTCTCCTATGTTCCACACCACAACCCGACGACACACAACGGAAGAAAATATTTGAGAGCAAATGCATGGTGAATAGCGAGGTATGCAAATTAGTGATTGATAGTTGCAGCTATGAGAATCTTATCTCCCAGAAGTTGGTGAAACATTTAAAACTTGAAACCCATGATCACCCAAATCCCTACACTATTGCATGGATCAAGAAAGGAGTGAATATGAGGATCACCAAACAATGCAACCTGCCACTTTCTTTGGGCAAACATTACCACTCAAATGTGTTGTGTGACGTAGTTGATATGGACGCCAGCCATGTTCTTCTTGGGAGACCTTGACAATTTGATGTGGATACTCTACACAAGGGCAAGGAAAATTCTTACTCTTTCATTTGGAACAAGAGGAAGATCATTATTCTACCAAATAAAACTGATGGTAATATCTCTAAGGAGCAGAGGAAAAGTATGTTAACTATTTCCCACACCTCTAATGAGTTTATGGAAGACATGAAGGAGGCAGATTTATGTGCTGCACTTATTGTAAAAGGAGAATAGCACCTGGCTGTTGAAATTCCAGCAAAGGTATGTGGCTTATTAGCAGAGTTTCATAACATACTTGGAGAGCCACAAGGCCTGCTACCGATAAGAGGAATTCAACATAGAATTGACCTAATTCCGGGAGCAAGTCTTCCTAACTTCCCACACTATCGAATGAGACCAAAAGAACATGATATATTGAAGGAGAAAGTGGAGGAATTGCTGCAAAAGGGGCACATTCGAGAAAGTATAAGCCCATGTGCTGTACCAGCCCTGCTCGTGCCAAAGAAAGATGGATCTTGGCGCATGTGTATGGACAGTAGAGCCATTAACAAGATCACTTTAAGGTATAGATTCCCTATTCCCCGTCTAGATGATATGTTGAATAGCTTAGTGGAGCAAGAGTGTTCACAAAGCTAGATTTTAGAAGCGGATATCATCAAATCCATATCAAACATGGGGATGAATGGAAAACGGCCTTCAAGACAATGGAAGGGTTGTTTGAATGGCTAGTCATGCTAGTTGGACTCTCAAATACACCAAGTACCTTCATGCACTTAATGAATCAAGTCCTTCGACCCTTCTTATCCCACTTCATTGTGGTCTATTTCGATGACATCTTGATCTATAGCAAGGATGAGGATGAATACTGTGGCCACATTCGGAAGGTGCTAGAAGTACTAAGGGAAAATGAGCTCTACGTCATCTTGAAGAAATGTGTTTTCCTACAAACATAGCTTCTTTTCCTAGGGTTCATCATAACATGTGACGGTATTCGTGTTGATGATTCTAAGGTTGAAGCAATCCAAGAATGGCCAACTCCGAAGACCATTTCTGAGGTAAGAAGTTTTCATGGCCTTGCAACTTTCTATAGGCGATTTGTGAAGAATTTCAGCACTATCATGGCACCAATTACAGAGTGCCTGAAGAAAGGAAAATTCCAATGGACAGAAGCGGCTGAATCTAGTTTCAATGAGATCAAGCAAAAGCTCTCACGAGCTCCTTTCTTGGTTCTACCTGCTTTCAGTAAGACTTTTGAGTTGGAATGTGATGCAAGTGGAGTAGGCATTGGAGCTGTTCTATCTCAAGAAAGGAAGCCCATCGCTTTCTTTAGTGAGAAGTTGAGTGAAGCTAGATAGAAATGGAGTACCTACCAGCAAGAATTTTATGCCGTTTTTAGAGCCTTGAAGACTTGGGAAGTCTATTTGCTGCCTAAAGAGTTCATTGTTTATAGTGACCATCAATCCTTGAAACATTTTAGAAATCAGAAGCATATTGATCGCATGTTAGCAAGATGGGCAGCATATCTGGACAGATTTAGCTATCTCATCATGCATAAATCTGGAACAACTAACCTAGTGGCCGATGCTTTGAGTCGTCGTGCATGCCTCCTAACTTCTTTTGAGGCTGAACTTCCAGGCATGGATCAAATAAAGGAGTTGTATGAGGATGATGATGACTTTGGCCATGTTTGGGTAAAGCACATCAGGGGCCAGCCATTAGGTGATGACTATTTGGTGCAGGATGGCTACCTCTTCAAAAATGATCGTTTGTGCATCCCAAGGAGTTCTCTGCGTGACAAACTAATTAGAGAACTCCATTCAAGTGATCTTAGTGGCCATGTTGGACGAGACAAGACTATTGCTAACCTGGAAGCTCGCTACTTTTGGCCACAACTAAAGAGAGATGTTGGAAAGTTTGTTCAGCGATGCCCTATATGTCAAACCTGCAAAGGCCAAATGCATAACAGAGGGTTATACATGCCTTTGCTCGTTCCTGTTGCTCCATGGGAGGACATCTCTATGGACTTCGTCTTGGGTTTGCCAAGAACAAGACGAGGGAGTGATGCTGTCTTTGTGGTCGTGGACAGATTCTCTAGGATGGATCATTTCATCCCATGCCGCAAGACAACAGATGCTCATCATGTAGCAAACCTATTCTTTCGAGAAGTGGTAAGACTTCATGGAGTTCCAAGGTCCATCGTCTCAGACCGTGATAGCAAGTTTCTTGCTGCATTTTGGCTCACTTTGTGGAAGCAGTTCAACACTGAATTGAAATTTTCTAGCACTTTCCATCCACAAACAGATGGACAAACTGAAGTGGTGAACAAATTTTTGGGTAATCTCATGCGGTGCATTTGTGGAGAAAGAAAAGGACAATGGGATTTGGCTTTATTTCTTGCAGAGTTTTCCTACAATAACTCCAAGCATAGGTCCATAGGAAGGAGTCCTTTTTTCATTGTCTACACTAAAGTTCCAACACATGTGGTGGACCTAGTGAAGCTACTATCAAGGGGAAACTCAAAATCAGCACTGTCCTTTGCTAGTAATTACACTGAGTTATTTGAAGAAATTCGTGGTGTTTTGGAAGCACAAAATCAGAAATATAAACAACTTGTTGACTGCAGAAGGAGGCCGAAATCATTCCAAGTTGGTGATAAGGTGATGGTCTACTTCCGAAAAGAGAGGCTGCCTTTAGGTGTTAAGGGGAAGCTTTGGTAGTGAAAGTATGGGCCCTTCTCTATCATGAGGAACATAAATGATAATGCTTATGTGATAGATCTTCCAAGCGACATAGGTATATCCAACACTTTCAATGTTGCGGACTTGACTCTCTACCATCCAGAAGAAGCGCTCTATGAAGATAACTCGAGAGCGAGTTCCAAACAACAAGGGGAGAATGATGAGGAACACTAGATGAAAAATAATGATAGTCATATGTCAGATTTGTTTGGCTACTTCTAGATGCTTCCACACTAGTGTAGTATTTCTGTTCTTTGCTATCTTACCTACTGTTTTCTAGAGTCCTCTAGTTGTGAGTAGCTATGAGTAGAATGGTGAATCTTAGGTAATGTTTTCTAGAGTGTTCTAGCCATAAGTAGAAGTATGTAAAGGCTTCCCAAAGCCCTATAAATAGAGGTCCTCACCTCTAGTTTGTAAGCAGACTATGTACCCACTATCTATAATAGAACTTGTTGTTCCTATCTAAGGTCTTGGACAAGATCTTGTGCTCTAGGAGTTTTGGATTGAACTCCTTCTGCCATATTGGCCTCCACTCGCCTCTAGAGCGATATCTAGCTCAGCACGTTGAAGTAGTTCCTTCAACACTTGTGTTGTACACATTGTAGCAGCAAGGTGGAGTTGCTCCTCCACAACCTTGTGCTGCTTCACGTTCCCTCTTGGCACAAATGTCTATGCTTCCAGTCCGATACATGTGTCATTTCGTGTGCCACGCTGGGTAATCAACTTCGTGAACAACATGATCGCGCACCTGTCGGCAAACATCCATGTAACCGCGAGGGTCGGCTCTGATACCAACTTGTAACACCACGGACACACTCGTTGGTGGTCGTTACTCCTGATGGGATCTAGACTGGCCTCACAAATCAATACTAGTCTTTTCTGCGCACTTTGTCCTCACTTATGCGCACTCGGGACCAACTTTCCGGTCGGTCACCCATCCTAGAACTACTCCAAGCCAAGCACACTTAACTTGGGAGTTCTGTTTGAATGGGCTTCCGGAAAAGAAGGAATTCCTTATTGATATGAGTAGTCTATCATCCCTAATATGTCAGGATATCACCGTTTTGAAATTCATTCTTCAAACGTCGTGCCTGCACAACCCTAGCTGCCGCCCCGAAGGCCCCTGGTCATCACCTTGCCTCCCCGACCGCCTCCGCCGCTGGGAATCACCACCGTCGACGTCTTCTTCTCCAACATCACCGCCATTGAGGATCCATTGCAGCATTAGGGTATGGATTCGGCCCCCTCTCGCGCTCCATTGTCCAATTCATGCGCATTAGGGTTAATTCCTAGTCTTGCCACAATTTGAAATCTTTCTATCCAAAAGAAAAATCCATAGGATAGCAAACAACGAATTTTTAGGGTTTTGTCGTCTGCCTCCTGTATCTCGGTAGAACCGATGTGAAAAAAATCGGTGTCACCGATTCTCTTTTCTGCCACATTGAGAACACCTCGATGGAACCGAGTGCTCATTTTTGGTCCGACCAAAAATGGTGCGAAGTTCCTAGAAAGAAGGATGTTTTCTCGATTGACCGAAAATTTTGCCTCGGCTGTACCGAAATACATTTGACAGATGCAAAACTTTGGAAATTCTTAGTTCAAACTTTCAAAATTTTCTTTATTTTGTGATGACTTATCCTATTCCACTCCTCTATACTCTATTCACAGGGTCAGACATGTCAGGCCCAGAAGATAGTTAGATTTTGCAGGAGCAGAACATTGAGATGAGTTTAGGCACTAGTCCTGAGTCCAGTTCTCCCATAGATCCAGGCACTCCCAGTTCTCATGGGTTGCCTAAAGCTTCCACTAGTACGAGGAAGTGATTCAACTCAAAAGAAGAAGATTCCGATTTTGTCCCCTAGGAAGTTCTTGCTAAGAAGCAAGAGAAGGCTGGAAGGAAATCGACCACTGAGGCCACCTCATCTAGGAGGGTGGTCAGCAAAATTTATGCACCTGCAAAGACCTTCAAAGCACATGAGAGTGCTAGGGAAACTATGTATGTTGAGGTTCCAAGGAATGCTTTGCCTAAGAAGGCAGGAGAAAAGAAGACAGCCAGGAAGAGGATCATCCATGTGATGGGCAGACCTACCTTTATGTATGAGGATCCAGAGGAGGCTGCTGGTGCTGCTGCTGAAGAGGAGGAAGAGGAGGAACCTACTGCTCAGGCCCCTTTTAAGAAGAAGGCTAAGAAACTTTTGGCTGATGCTATGCCTAAGCCTGGTCCCTCCAAGTGCACCAAGGCTACATCCATGAAAGCTGCTGCACAAAAGTCCAAGAGGACTACCAGAGATATCCCTGCTTCTGAGAAGAACAAGAAGTCCACCTTCAGAGAAGCAAATGATGATGAAGATGCTATGTCAGTTCTGATGAAGCTTAGACCTCACCTTCCTATACACAATGCCAGCCACATAGTAGTTGAGGATATGAAGAAGAGGAAGGATCCAGGGTTGAGGGCATGGAGAGCTATTGATCCATATGCCCAGAGGAGGAAGACTACTATGGACTACATTTTTTATACCAAGGAGCAGCAATACTTCTATGAGACAGTTTTGCTTGACAAGAGTCCTGCAGTCAGTGACATGAGATATGTTGACTCGTAGTACATCAAGGATAATCTGGACTATTTCCCATGTGTCCAAGATAACTTCCACTGCATTGGACTTGACAAGTTTCTTGGGAATAAGTTCACTGCTTGGAATGATGAAATGATCAGGCAGTTCTATTCCACTGCTCATTTTTATGGAGATGGCAGGATTGTTTGGATGATTGAAGGAGCAAGATATGAATCTTCTATTGATGAGTGAGCTACCATCTTAGGAGTCCTTGAGGTTGAGGATGGTGATTTGGATGTCTACTCAGAATCCAAGGAGGGCCACAATGCTATGAAGGAGATGTATAATCTTATCCTGCTGATAAAGTGCAATCTCACAAGTTGGGATCAATTTTCTTCCTCCAGCCAGGCCTCTGTACCATGAACACCATCGCGAGGCATACCTTGATGCCCAAGTCTGGAGATGAGAATATGATTCGTGGATAGTCCATGAATATGCTCATCCATCTTGATCATCACACTAGGATTTGAGTGATGGATTTAATAGTGGAGACTGTGAAGAGGGTTGCTACCGATCAGAACTGCTCATGCTGCTATGCACCCTATATTCAGATGCTTATAAATTCTAAGATTGAGAATCACATATTTGCTCCGGTAGTCCACACTTGCCACTTCAGCCAGATCTAGAGGAAAATTTTGTGGTGATGGACCTAGACCATCTCAC
Organism: Hordeum marinum; assembly: GCA_022496015.1. Lineage (NCBI taxonomy): Eukaryota > Viridiplantae > Streptophyta > Magnoliopsida > Poales > Poaceae > Hordeum > Hordeum marinum. The sequence goes on from CM039673.1 coordinate 230,205,081, forward strand.
ATCGGCTATAGCTCAGGCATAGGCAGAGGCGGAGGCAGCTCGAGCCACTAGTGCTCAGGTCCAGATCCAGGAACGAACAGATGGATCTCTTGATCACCACTATCATGGACATGAAGAAGGACATCAAGACCATCATGGACACTGAGGAGAGCCTTGTGAACATCATCGAGGATAGAGTGAAAACTCTAAATGACAAGGTTCATGGGCTAACTAAGAAAGTCAATGAGCTCAAGAAGGTGGTTGATGAAGCCCCAATTCGTCACACCTATTCAGAGTCCGAGTCTTTTGATGATGAGGAGGATAGTACACCTATCAAGATGACTTCCCAGTTCACTACTAAGGCCAGGACACCTATAGTGCCAGATCCAGAGACAAGGCCTTCATCTTTTGCTCCAGCCATAGTGACATCAGCTCCGTCAGCTCTAGTGCCTCCCATGTCTACACCAACTCCATCTAGGACTTCAGCGGAAGTCTTTGCCGATGCAGTTCTCTCCACTCCGACAATGACTATAGGAGGAGATCAGCCACAACAGAATGATTAGCTATATCTCTTCGAGATTTTTGGTAACTTGTTTCCAACGGGGGAGAAGTTGTATATATATCTTAAGATTCGAGTGAGAGAGCATCTGTTTTTATTTGCTGGTTTTACAAAACTTTGGTTTGATGTGAGATACTTTTGTGTGTTTGATCATACACTTAATGTGTGTTGCTACTATTTCCTATTTTTTGATGACTATGTGATGATCGTTCACTTTACTTGATGTGTTGTGCTATGTTGTTAACTTTAATTACTCTCGCACACCACCAAATTGTATGTGACATGGAAGAAGTGCCCCATGTACCTAATAGATTGTGCATTTGCATTCAAATGCAATTTTTAAAAAAAATTATGCACAAATTTAGCGGGAGCTCTTGCTTATCACATACTTATCAAAGTGATGATTATATTCATTGATTATATCATATGTTGAAGCTTTGATCTATATGTTGTCATCAATTACCAAAAAAGGGGAGACTGAAAGCACATTTGCACCCTTGGTGGTTTTGGTAATTAATAACAACATATATGTCACTGAACTAATGTTTCCACTAAGTATGTTTTAGGAAAGTTCAATGATGGGTTGACATAAGGATTGTGGAATACCCAAGATGCAAGGAAAATTGGCAAAGCTTCAAGCAAAGGACTCTACATTTTACATTTGTGAGAAATCACCTTGAGTCCATAGGAAAGCCAATACTATTAAAAGGGGGTAAGGTTTTGTTGGTGAACAAAATGCTCATACGTGCACAAGAGATAGTCACCACATACACCCACAAGCTCTTCCACAAAAGTCTGTCCAGAGCCAAATATTCAAATTCGGTGCAACCAACATTTTCCACTCGGTGCCACCGATTCCATACCCTAGATAGACTCATACAAACCCTAGCCCTTTGGTGCAACCTATTCTGCGTTCGGTGCCACCAAGTCAGGCTGCCAACTTTGTGTTACGCAAATTCACAAAATCGGTCCCTCCGAGATTGTTGGATCGGTGTCACCGAGATTGGTCAACCTGACCGTTGGTCACCTTATTGGTGCAACCAAGTTTCCTATATCAGTCTCACCGACATTCAAAAGTTGCCACCTTTTGGTCGGTACCGCCGAGATTGACACAACGGTTTCACCGAGTTGGTCATTTTGTGTGTAACTATTGGATTTTTGGAGATGCCTATATATACCCCTCCACCACCACTCACTCGCAACAGAAGCACTCAGAATAGTTCCCCACTCATATCTACTGATTTTCCTAGAGAGACCCACCTACTCATGTGTTGAGATCATGACATTCCATTCCTTCCATATGAATCTTGATCTCTAGCCTCCCCAAGTTGCTTTCCACCCAATCAATCTCTTCTACCAAGAAATCTGTGAGAGATTGATTGTGTGTTGAGGAGTCTATCATCTTGAAGCACAAGAGCAAGGAGTTCATCGACATCATCGAGCCTATTACCTTTTGGAGGGTGGTGCCTCCTAGATTGGTTAGGTGTCTCTTGGGTGCCTCCTAGTTCGTGTTGTGGAGTGAACCAAGAAGTTTGTAAGGGCAAGGAGATCGCCTACTTCGTGAAGATCTACCCCAAGTTAGGCTAGTTCTCCGTGAACATAGGCCGTCATGTTATAGTCAAGGTTGCTTCTTCGTGGAACCTCTGTGGGTAGAGACCTCCGTGGACTCTCGTGACCGTTACCCTCTGTGGGTTGAAGACTCCATGAACGTGGATGTACGATAGCACCACCTATCGGAACCACGGGAAAAATCATCGTGTCACCAATTGCATTTGATCTTCCTACCCTTCCTTTACTTACATGCTTGTATTTACTTTCCGCTGCTATACTCACAGACATGCATTTGTCGGGTGTACTTGACATACTATGAATGCTAAAACCTGCCAAGAATTAAAATTTGGAAAAAGTATATTTTTATTTGGTCAAGTAGTCTAATCACCCCCTCTAGCACTACTTTCGATCCTACGCCAAGAGGTCAAGGGCTAGTGCACAAAAATGGGCATCAAGCTCGATTACACATGAATCTATCATCCGCAGACCAATGGACAAGTCGAATGAGAAAACAACCTCATTATGATGGCATTAAGCCACATTTGTTCCGATCTCTTCATGAGTCCGACTGTCATTGGGTGGAGGAGCTCGACTCCGTTTTATGGGGCCTATGCACCACCCTGAATAGATCAACGGGATACACACCATTCTTCATGGTCTATGGGGCAGAGGCGGTCCTCCCCTGCGACATTATTCACGACGCAACTAGGGTGCGCATGTACAAGGAAAAGGAAGCCGAGTTAGAACGATAGGATGACCTGGATGACTTAGAAGGAGAGCACGACATAGCTCGGGCTCGCTCTACTTTTTACAAACAACATGCTCGACGTTACCAGAGTAGGGAGGTCAGGGCAAAAGCATACAACATAGGCGAACTAGTCTTACGACTCCTAGAAAAGAAGAATCATAAAATCAAGCCCAAATGGAGGGCCCCTTCATAATCGACGAATTACTCGCGGGGGGAGCCTACCGTCTTTGGAGCCCGGCGGAAAACCGCTTGGAACCAAACCCATGGAACGCAACTCATCTTCGACGTTTCTATGGATAAACCGGTGTCGTCAAATTCTCCAGTATTTTCCTTTTTTAGTTTTCCTTCTCTTTTTCCTTCCCCTCCCACTTTGCTCTTTGGCAGGATTGAATTCTTTCCTTTTCTTCCTATGTTCGGTTCAACCGATCTTGTACTCAGGTTATCGGCTTACACCATTAAGTGTTAAATCCAAACACAACACTTGGGGGCTTCTTCCTGAAGCCAACACTTTTATATTATAAGCATTTACCCACACTTATTGAGTACACACGTTTCCTTTGTCACGTTGAATCCATCATATGCATCAAATCGAACTAAGACTTTACCAAGCTTGGTTGCCTCTCTCCTGTGTTTACCCTTTACGTTCCTGATTGTTCGGCTAGAGGCTAAAGGGAGCACCTCTGCAATTGTTACGACTGGGTCATCCGGATACGTACCTCAAATGGGTGATGCCAAAAATTAGCTATCTTACATAGAGAATTGGTCGGCCGTGATGGAAGCACTTTATACGGCCATGTTTGTTATCACCATTGGTTGGGTCTTTTCCCTCCTAAAACGCCCTTAGCCCCATACTAGCAGTTTGCGGACTTCTACCTATGATCTTCGTAGAGCCCCGAAGAAAGGTATCGATAGGGGTACTATTTTCCTCGGAAGTTGTTTCTTATGCTAAGCAGTAATATAACATATCTCTCTATGTGCTTTTTGTCTGTTCGCACCACATGGCCGGATTGCCTGGTTCCCCGAACAAAACTCGCTCTTTTCGGATGCCAAATTACGCGGAAAACTCCTGAGCTCTTCGCATGGGAGGGAGAAGCCGATGGCCGGTTAAGCCAAAATTTACAACACAAATTGTTCATACAAAAGTATACATAATTATATGTTTGGCTGTTGATCGAGATTATCGATTATAGTGTCTAGGGGGCATTCTTCTTGTGAAAGGCGGGCGGCACGTGTCACCTGGTTATACACCAGGTGGAGTGGCACTTCTTGTCCATCGGAGCCCATGGGACCAACCCGAGCCATACGCTCGGCATTAAGTCCGGTGTAGCGGGTTTTGATCATTGTCCATGCTTCTCGTGCTCCCTCCTAGCAAGCCGATGTCTTCCATACCTCGAACCTACTTTGGCCCCCTTGAATCGATCAACTAGTTTCGGTTGCCGGTGTATGGTGCGCGAATCGACAATGCTTGGGAGTAGGAGCCGACACGTTCGGGGCATTGTTGTTGTCTTGCCTCTTGCGGGACGATCTCTTCTTATTCTGGCTTGTCGCAGGAACGGAGAATGTTCCAGGGCAATCGGCTATGATAGCCACCCGAGATCGGTCGAGGCTCTCCTAATAGAAGATTCCGTCCTCAAATTCAATTAGAAGATCTGGGTTCTCGTGAAAACCCACATCATCATCATGCGAGTAGTCTTTGGGCTGGGGGGCCAGACAGTTGACTGTCTCGATGAAACTCCTCCATTCCTATTCACGTAAGGATAAGGGCTTCAGTCAAATAAAGGACGAAATGGAAACCCTGAACTATGTTCGCAGAGGAGAAAGGCTTACCCATTCGATGGGATTATGGCTTGAATATTCTTCCTTGGTTGACCGCCAAATAAAATCTTCTTGCTCCCCTTTATATAGGTCGGCAAGTGCGTCTGCTAGTGCCGCCTGATTGGTGGGTCCCAGTCTTCGGGAGCGAGTGTTGTCACTTGTCTTGTTGTAGCGCCACAAGGGATGTATCCTCTGTCTGAGAGGCTGCATGCATCGAGTGATGGCGGCGGCCATGACATCGATCATGGTCAGGTTGTGGTTGGTATGTATCTTCACCTAGGCCGCCATGAGTTGCACTTCAACGCTGTTCTCTTGGGACGAGCTCTTCGTCCGCCAGCTGCACCTTTTCTTCAAAGGGGCGTCAGAGTATTCGGGCAGACCTCTTCGAGCTGGCTCGAATAGGGGAACATCGTCGGTATAAAACCATTCCGAAGTCCACTCTTCTGATTCCTTCGGTGTACCCACCGGATACCCCGTCCCCGCTATGCGACATACTTCGGCTCCGGCGACCTCCAAGATTGTCTTGTCCCGAGTTCGGGGGAAAAGGCAGAAATATTTCCTCCATAGTTCGAAATGCACCTCGCAGCCCAAGAACATCTCGCATAGGACCACGAAGCCTGAGATGCGCAGGATAGACCCCGGGGTGAGGTGGTGGAGCTGGATTTCGTAAAAATCCAGCAATCCCCTCAAGAATGGATGAATGAGGAACCCGAAGCCCAGCAAGAGAAATGGTATGAAGCATACGCGTTCCCCCCTTCGAGGATTGGGGAAATTCTCCACAAAAACTTCGTTGTTGTAGTAGGATAGGCCCGCGCGTGTTGCCACTAGATCTGAAGAAGGGAGGTACCCCTGGGTCTCCAGATTGTGTAGTCACAAAAGCGATATAGAGAAACTGGTCCAATCCCCGGATGGGAGCCGTAGGGGCGCGAGGAAAAGCTGGGGGTGCTCTCCATGATCTTCGTGGTGACCTTTCGCTAGGATTTTTTTTCCGATGGGGAGGAGGAGGATGTGGTCTGAACCATGATTCTGTTTGCTTAAATGGGTGATGCCTCCATTGCGGAGGGGCAAGGTTGTAAGAAATCACTAAACCACTCGCCTCCGCATGACGCGCAAAAAACGAGGAGCGCGGGCGGTTATTATAATGGACCTAAGCCCGTGACGCTTGGGATCTCGCTGAAGACTGGTCGGTTGCCGAACAAGAAGGAGTGAGGGACTCACCTCACAAGCTGAAGAAAATTACATAAGAAGATTGACCGAATATACATCGGCATTGAAGTCTAGTCCGGGGCTACTAAGGGAGACCTGGATTATGGAGTCCTCGGATAGCCAAACTATTTCTTGTGGGCCGGACTGTATGGGCCGCGAAGTGAGCGTTGGACGATCAAAGTCACCATCGCCAGGATGGAAGCTTCAAGGAGCCGTGGCGTATCCTCCAAGATGTTAGCTGTAGATAGGCATGTTTATCTCTTCGGGAGGTAACCTCCCTTGTGTAAACCCTAGGCACCCTCGGCGTCTATATAAGCTGGCGGGTTATAGATGGTAGACATAGAACAACTAATCTAGGGTTAGATATTCGATATCGAGGTAGATCAACTCTGTAACCCCCATATCATCAATACAATCAAGCAGGACGTAGGGTAGTACCTCCATAGGAGGGCCCGAACCTGGGTAAAACCATGTCCCCTTCGTCTCCTGTTACCATCGGTTCTAGTCTCACAGTTCGTGACCCTCTACCCGAGATCCGCCGGTGTTGACACTGATGTCGGTGTCAAAACCAGCGGATCTCGGGTAGGGGGTCTCGAACTATGAGACTAGGGTCGATGGTAACATGAGACAAAGGGGACACGAGTTTACCCAGGTTCACCGGTTTTGACACATCAACATTGGTGCTTTCATTGAGAGTTCCTCTGTGAGCGCCAAAGGGATTGTTGGCTCACCCCATCATAAGTAGCCAGATCTATATCAAGGGTACTCTCGCCCCCGATCAAAGTTTCATCACCAACGACATCTCCTCGCATGCTGCCCCGATCGGCCGTCATAGCCAGATCGGAAGGTTTTCCCCCAATCAGAGTATCAAATTCGGAACCCTACAATTCGTGGCTGATTCACGGGGAACACTCGTTCCAATGGAACCCTCGTTCTTCAAAGACAAACCTGTAAATCCGGATGTTTTGACGTCCAAGACATCAGGTCCCATGGTGGAAGAGAACATAGATCCGCTTCGGCATAACTCTGGAACCGTCACACAACTTGACGGATCCACTCGTATCAGCGACACACATCCTGCCATCGCCTTGTTCTTAAACGAGTTGTTCGATTGGATTGAAGCTATGCATACATTTGATAACCAGGTTCCGATCTATGATTGGCTCGGTATCAGACCAGATGATAGGGAGATTCATGTCCCTCCGGTAACCCACCTTGTCGCTACCATCGAGTGTCTGGCTGCGAATTCTGCTCGACAACCGGAATTGAAAACCGTCTATGCTTCGGTCCTCGATCTCCAAGACCCTATTGGGGAATCAGAGGTAGGGAATCACTCTCAAACAGGACCGTCACCGTTCCAGGATCCGTCGCACGATTTGGAAACTGCAATTCTGAACACTCGTTGCGATAGGAAACAAATTTTTTCCCACCCACCACCCAAGATGATCACCCAAGTACCGCGCCAAAGCCCATGTCTTCGGACTTTAGGGATATCAAGAAAATACAAGGCGAATCTGTCCACCACTTTGGGCAAGACTCCTACTTGCTAGGAGCAGAGTAAGAGGTCTTACTGACCAAGATGTAATGGCAATTTTCATTCGCAATTGCGATGATGAAGCGATTCTGAATGCCCTGGCCCGCCGACGCATAAGCGACTTTTCAGAGTTATCCGAATTGGTACAAAAGTACTGTGCCATGGAGACTGTCTGGCAATCCGAGCGTTTGTTCTCGGAACCAATTTTCTCCGAACACCCTATAGGAGCTCGAAAAAAGAGGATACCTCCAAATCGTCCAGCCATGTATGAACCCGTCAAAAAAAGATACAAGTCCCTTTCTGGGACCGGTACTGTCCTTGACGGACTTTTGGATAAACCTTGCACCATTCATTCCATGTTGTTAAAGACGAACCCAACACATAGCGTTCGAGCTTGCTGGGTCGTCAGGCAAGTCGCAAAAAGTGGCTAGGCCATCCTCGACACACCTCCGTTGAACAGGCGCTCTCCTTCGCCACCCAGAGGTAATGCCGAAGTCGTGATGGTCTATGAGATCTTCCCCTCGAGGAGCAGGCGTAAAAGATCTCTTAGGGAGCACAAGCAAGTCTACCACGTGGCAGCTACCAGCCCATGGGCAAATGTACCAATTACTTTCAGGGACACTGACCAGCCGCCCATCCTTCCTGGTCATTCGCCGACCGCTCTAGTCTTGAATCCCATCATTGATGGATACAAGCTACGTAAGGTGCTAATGGACGGCGGTAGTGGTCTTAACCTCATATACAAGGCCACTCTGGAAAAAATGCAGTTCGACCAATCCCACATCGAACATAGCAACACAACCTTCTGGGGAATTATCGTAGGAAAAGAGGCACGTTGTTCCGGATGTATCATCCTGGACGTTGTGTTCGGTATGCCCGAAAACTACCGATCTGAAGAACTTCTCTTCCACATGGTCCCCTTCCCAAGTGGCTATCATGCCCTATTGGGACGCGATGCCTTTACAAAGTTCCAGGCCATACCCCATTATGGGTACATGAAACTCAAAATGCCAGGACCAAATGGAGTGATCATGATCGCCAGTGATCCGAATATAGCACTTAGGGCCGAAAACAAAATGGCAGCGCTCGCCCTCGAGGCATTAGCAGTAACTTTTGTGGCCAAATAGTTGACCGCCCTATGGTCGACAATCAGCAGGGACGATGTGATACTTAGCAAAAGGCCCAAGTCCATGTCCTTTAAACCCGCAGAGGAAATCGTCAAATTTCAGGGGGATCTAACGGACCCCAATACAACAGCGTCCATCGGAGCCCAGCTCGATCCTCTTATGGACGAAGCATTGCGGAATTTCCTTCTGATATCCATGGAATCCCACGTTGGCTCGCCGAACAGAGCTTGAACATTATTTCGGGCTTTAAGTCCGTGAAACAGACCCTGTGCCACTTCTCCGAGCCCAAACAACAAGCCATGGGTGAAGAATCAGCCAAATTGCTCGAGGCCGTGTTAATTCGGGATATTAAACACCCTGAGTGGCTAGCAAACCTGGTGGTGGTACCCAAGAAAGACAAGTCCTGGAGGCTTTGTGTCGATTTCAAGGACCTCAACAAAGCATGCCCCAAGGACCCTTTCCCCCTACCACGTATAGACCAGATCATTGATGCCACATCCGTACATGATCTATTGTGCTTCCTCGATGCCTACTCCGGATATCATCAAGTTAAAATGATGGAATCCGATCAAGTGGCTACTGCATTCATCACCCCCTACGGGGCATTTTGCTTCAACATGATGCCCTTCAGGCTAAAAAACGTCGGGGACACATACTAGCGCATGATCCAAACCTGCCTCGAGACATAGGCTGGAAAGATTGTTGAGGCATATGTGGATGATGTGGTTATCAAAACCAAACACGTCGAGCAGTTGATCGACGACTTACGTCAAACTTTCGCTAATCTACGCGAATATGATATAGGGCTCAATCCGGAAAAATGTGTATTCGGAGTTGCCTCTGGTAAGTTGCTTGGATTCATCGTCTCCCATAGAGGAAAAGAGGTAAATCTAGCTAAAATCCGTGATCTATAAGAACTTGCAATTCCCACAGAGCTGAAGCATGTCCAGATGCTAGCTGGGTGCATAGCGGCGTTGAGCCACTTTATCACCCGCCTCGGAGAAAAGGATTTGCCGCTCTATAAGCTGCTAAAACGGGCCAACAATTTCGAATGGACCGATGAAGCAGCGGCTGAGTTGGAAGAAATCAAAATAGTACTAGCAACTAACCCCATAATCACGGCACGAGGCGCCGGTGAGCCCATGTTGTTGTACATATCAGCCATCAACAAGGTCGTCAGTGCGGTGCTTGTCGTTGAACGAGATGAGGAGGGACATAAATTCTGGATTCAGAAGGCGGTATATTATGTGTCAGAGGTGCTAACGCAGTGCACGTCGAGATACCCACATTATCAAAAAATAGCCTATACGGTATTCATGGCATTGAGGAAACTCAGACACTACTTCCAGGAGTGTGCGGTAACGGTGGCATCAGAAGTCCTCCTAAATGATATAATCAACAACAGGGACGCCACCGGTCGGGTAGTCAAATGGGCCATTGAGCTCCTTCCCTTTGAAATAACTTACAAGCCACGCCACGCCATTAAATCTCAGGTACTGGCGGACTTCTTGGCTGAATGGAGAGAGGCCGAGCTCCCCATGGAGTATAGTGCATACTACCATTGTACAATGTACTTGATGGATACAAGACCTTGGTCGGTCTGGGGGATGGAGTTATCCTCACATCCCCCATAGGTGACAACGTGAGATACGTGTTGCAAATCATGTATGCCGACTCCAACAATGCCGCCAAATATGAAGCTCTTCTTCATGGTCTTCGGATGGCGGTGTCAATGGGCATACGACGGCTAGAGGTACGGGGAGACTCAAACCTGGACATATCCCAAATTTACAGCGAGTTCAACGCCAAAAATCCGAAGATGGCGGCATATAGAAACGCCGTCCTCAAGATAACTGCTCGGTTCGAGGGGTTCAAATTCCACCATGTTGCCCGAGACAACAACCAAGCCGCCGATGTACTAGATCGTATGGGAGCCAAGCGCGATCCCGTCCCGAGAAACACCTACCTAGAGCAGCTCTTCAAGCCCTCTATAGTGTGGCATGATGACGATAGTGGTGCGGTCCAAATATGGCGGACGAAGTTGTCCCCCCCCATAAACAAGCCAGATGATGGAATTATCGGTGGCTCAACGATGAACGAGACGCCCTCGGGTCATGAGGTAATGGTAGTAAATGCGCCATGGGCAGAGCCCTTCCTCGCTTACCTTCTTCACAAGGAACTCCCCGACGATCAAACTGAGGCGCGACGCATAGTCCGGCGATCCAAGGCCTACAAAGTACACGAGGGTGAGTTATACAAGAAAAGCACAACCAGAGTATTACATAGGTGTATATCCGAGGAACAAGGATGGGATCTCCTCACCGAAATCCATGCCGGCATGGGCCTTCCGAGCATGTTTCTTCTGGCCTACCGCTTGGACGAACGCCAAGTCACTTGTTGAACATTGCGTTGGGTGTCAACTCTTCGTAAATCAAAGTCACATGCCCCCAACAGCTCTTCGAACTATTTGAATCACCTAGCCTTTTGTGGCCTGGGGGCTGGACATGGTCGGACCCCTCAAAGGGGGAACCAAGAAAAATAAATACCTACTGGTCATGGTTGACAAGTTCGCCAAATGGATAGAAGCAAAGCCTATTAAATCGGCTAAATCCGAACTAGCGGTCGAATTTATATCTAGCGTAGTACACCATTACAGTGTCCCACATAGTATAATAATGAATAATGGATCCAACTTCATAGTCCAATTGGTCAAGGACTGGTGCGCACAAATGGGCATAAAGCTTGATTATGCATCGGTCTATCATTCCCGGACCAATGGACAGGTCGAGCAAGCAAACGGTCTCATTATGAGTGGCATCAAGCCATTGTTGGTCCGATCTCTTCACGACTCCAACTGTCATTGGGTGGAGGAACTCGACTCCGTTCTTTGGGGCCTGCGTACCACCCCGAACAGATCAACGGGTTACACACCTTTTTTTATGGTCTATGGGGCAGTGGAAGTTCTCCCTTGCGATATTATCCATGACGCACCAAGAGTGTGCATGTACGAGGAAAAAGGAGGCCGAGCTAGATGGGTAGGACAACTTAGATGCCTTGGAGGGGGAGCGGGACATAGCTCTCGCTCGATCCACTCTTTATCAACACCAAGTTGGGCGGTACCAAAGTAGGGAGGTCAGGGCAAAAGCATGCAATGTAGGAGAACTCGTCCTATGGCTCCCGGCGAAACAGAAGCACAAACTCAACCCCAAATGAGAGGGTCCTTTCATCATTGACAAAGTGCTCACAGGAGGGGCCTACCGTTTGCGGAGTCCATCAGATAACCGCTTTCAACCAAAACCATGGAACGCAGCTCGTCTTCGACGCTTCTGCAGATAAACCAATATTGTCTAAACTCCCCTACATTTTTAATTTTCGTTAATCTTTGCCTTTTCCCTACCCACTTTGCTGTTCGATAGGGACAATTTCTTTTCTTACCACATGTTCGGTTGAACCAATCTTGTACTACAGATAATCGGCATACACCATAAAGTGTTAAATCCGAACACAACATGTGGGGGCTTCTTGCAATAGCCAAGATTTTAATTGCTCATACTTACTGGGCGCGCATGTTTCTATTGTCATGTTTTAGCCATCATATGCATCAATTTGAACTAAGACTTTGCCAAGCTGGGTTGCCTCGCTCCTGTGGTTACTCTCCACGTTCCGATTGTTCGTCTAGAGAGTAAAGGGAGCACCTCTGCGATTGTTACGACCGGGTCAGCTGGACACGTACCTCAGACGGGTGAATCCGAAAGCTAGCTATCTTATGTAGACAATTGGTCAGCTATGACGGAAACACCTTATACGGCTCTGGTTGCTATTTCCGTTGTTTGGGTCTTTTCTTCCCAAAGGACACTTAGCATAGTGCAAGTATGTGGATTCCTATGTACGCTCTTCACAGAACCCCATCGCAAGGTATCAATAGAGGTACTATTTTGATCGGAAGATGTTTCTTACGCTACGTCATAATATAACATATCTTTCTGTGTGCTTTCTGCCTGTTAGCACCACATGGCAGGATTGCCTGGTTCCCCAAATACAGTTCACTCTTTTGCAAAGGAATAATACGAAGGAACACTCCCGAGATCTTCGCACGGGAGGGAGAAGTCGATGTCCGGTTAAGACAAAGTTTACAACACGGATTGTTTTTGCACATGTATATATAAATTACATGTGCAGGTGCTAATTGAGATCATCAACTATTGTGTTGAGGGGGTAGTCTTCTTGCGAGAGACGGGCGGCTGGCATCACCTGGTCATATACCAAGTGGAGTGGCACCTCTTTTCCATCCGATCCCATGTAACCAACCCACGGCATATACTCGGGGTTAAGTCAGATGAAACGGGTTTTGACCATTGCCCATGCCTCCCGTGCTCCCTCACGGCAGGCCGAAGTCTTCCACAGCTCGAACCTATCCCGAGCCCCCTAAATCGATCCACAAGTGAAGTGTGGATAGCCCTTCAGGTAGCTGTTCGGTGGGCCATAGTGCCTTCACCATCCCTTTCATCGCTTTTTGTACGCGCTTATGGAGAGAGGACGGCTCCTTCAGCAGGTCCCCTTGGTACGATTCGATCTCCTCTTCATGATGCCCAGATAGGAGACCTGCACATAAGATAACAGCACAATTACTATCATTCCCTACATCGGAAATATTTACTGATAGCGGAATCCTACTTACCGAATATGCCCTAGTGAAGCTTTCGATTTTCTTTTTGAGCTTGGGCCAATTGAGTCTTTAAACTCTTTATTTCTTCGGCCTGTTTTTGTATAACAAGGCAGCCAACCTAATGCTGGGCCTCCACATACCTCTGAGAATCCCGGGCTTCTTCTAGCTGCCTTTCCATTTGTCCTATTGATTTGGCCGCTACACGGAATCCTTATGTCAGGCAAGATGATATAAAAAGATTAGCAGTAAATGCATACTCACCATGGGCCTCTCGCGTGAAGTTGTTCACTTGTGCTAGTTCGGCCTTCACAGATTGGACTTCCATGCGGCTCTCCTCAAGTTCCTTGGATCATTGCTCGGACTGTTGCTTTGAGGCCTGCATTAGCAGTCAAACAATGCGGAGATCCTTAATTCGTTTATTGTAAAACACATTAAGGCTCGGCGGATACTAGGCCTACACAAGTATTTGGATTCTTTAAAATCCAATCACTTACCTGTATGTTGGTTGTTACGAGATACATAGCTTCGCCGAATCCAGCTCGGGCAGCCCCGAGGTGTGCATCCGCCGAGCATAGGGCAGCGAACTCCTGGTCGGAGAAAATTGGGTGCTGCACGGCCTCCCATCGGTGCCGATGATGCATGGCACTCTACACCTCCGATTTGGTGATGGATACTCCATCACTAGATTCAGTGGGCGCCGGATTGTCCATGGGGGCTTCTGTAGCAGAAGCCGCATGGGTCATGGCCCGGGAGCTTCTAGCATCTCCGGACACTCGGGTAGCCCCTTCGGTAGAGGAGGATTGGGTGTTTCCACATGGGTCGTGGCTCGGGAGCTTCGGGTGTCTCACGACACCTGGGTAGCCCCTTTGGTAGTGGAGGATTGGGTGTTTCGCCTAGGTATTTCAATCAAACGAGCTCTTATGAGACTCTACTAATTACCACGATAAAGTGGTTAACCGAACAATGTATCTTCGGGATGAGCGGACAGGTGGATTCGTCCCCATGTCCGGCTCCTTTGCAGGGTCCTGGTTGGCCTCGGATTCAGCGACAACTTTGGGTGCCGGCGCATGGCGCATGGATCGGCGGCGCTTGGGGGTCGGGACCGGCACATCCGGACACTCTCGTTAGCGGGCCTCTTGCGGGACGAGGTTTTCTTCTTGCCCGCGGAAGGGATGAAGAATGACCCGGGGTAATCAACTATGATAGCCACCGGGGTCTCAACGATGCTGTCCTGGAAATACATTCAGTTTTCGAAGTCAAGGAGAAGATTTGAGTCCTCATTGAAACCTGGATCATTATCGCATGAATGGTTCTTGGGCTGAGGTGCGAGACAGTTGATTGTCTCGATGAAACTCCTCCATTCCTGTTCATGCCAAGACCTCGGTCAAATAGAGTGTGGAATGAAACCCCAAACTATTTCAGGATTGAAAAACAAAAGGCTTACCTGTTCGATGGGATTGTGGGCCAAATACCCCTCCTTGGTTGACTGCCGAATGAAGTCTTCTTGCTCTCCTTTGTACAGATCGGCAAGTGTGGTGGCCAACGCTATTGGGATGGCGGGACCAAGTTTTAGGGAGTGCGTGGCATCGCCTGTACCGTTATACCACCATAAGGGGTGTACCCTCCATTGGAGGGGCTGCACACATCGGGAGATAGCGATGGCCATGACATCAATAATGGTCAGTCGATGGTGGAAAAGCATTCGCACCTGTGCGGCCAAGCGTCGCACTTCGGCGCTTTCCTCCTGAGATGAGCTATTGGGTCGCCAGTTCTACCTCTTCTTCAGGAGGAGGTCGTAGTATTCGGGCAGACCCGTCCGAGTTGGCTCAAAGAGGGGGACGTCTTCAATATAGAACCACTTTGAGGTTTATTCTTCGGATTTCCTTGTTGTGCCTGCTAGATACCCCATCCCTGCTATGTGGCATACTTCGGCCCCACCGACCTCTAAGATTGTCTTGTTCTGACTTCGAGGGACGAGGCAGAAGTATTTCCTCCATAGATCGAAATGTTCTTCGCACCCTAAGAACATCTTGTAGAGGGCGACAAAGCCTGAGATATGTAAAATCGACACTGGAGTGAGATGGTGGAGTTGGATCCCGTAGAACTCCAGTAACCCCCTCAGGAATAGATGTATTGGAAACCCAAGGCCCCGGAGGCGGAAGGGGATAAAGCACATGCGCTCCCCCTTGTTTGGGCTGGGGAAGCACTCGTAGAAAACTTCATCGCCATAAGAGAGCAGACCTACGTGGGTTGCCGCCAGATCTGATGATGGAAGATATCCTTGGGTCTCCAAGTTACGGAGTCGCAGGAGTGTGATGGAACAGCTAGTCCAGTCCCCTGGGCGCTGGCCGTAGGGACGTGCGGAGGAGCTGGGAATTTTAGCCATGTTTGGTTTGGAGCTTCTGCTTGGGGTTTCTTTCGGCAAGAGGGAAGGAGAAGATGTGGTCTCAGCCACGATTTTGTTTGATTAAATGGGTTGGTCCCTCCATTGCAGGAGGGTAAGATTGTAAAAATCGCTGACCACTCACCTCCCCATGTTGCGCGAAAGTCGAGGAACTCGTGCAGTTATTATAATAAGCCTACGCCCACGACGCTTGGGATCTTCCGAAGACTGGTCGGTTGTCAAACGAATAAGGATGAGGGACTCGCCTTGCAAGCCGAAGACGACGACGTGAAGGGATCAACGTAATATATATTGGAACTGAAGGCCAGCATGGGGGCTACTGAGGGCGTCCTGGATTAAGGGGTCCTCGGATATCCGACCCATTTTTCATGGGTCGTACTATATGGGCCGCAAGGTAGGCATCGGATGATCGAAGACCACCTGTGCCAGATGGAAGCTTCGAGGAGCCGTAACGTATTCACCAAGTTATTAGTTGTAGTTTGGCATGTTATCTCTTCGGCATGTAACTGACGATGTGTATGTCAAGGACACCCCTGGCATCTATATAAGCTGGAGGGTTTTAGGGTATAGGGACATGACAACTCATCTAGGGTTAGACATACGATCTCAAGGTAGATCAACTCTATAACCCCTTACACCATCAATACAATCAAGCAGGACGTAGGGTATTACCTCCATAGGAGGGCTCAAACCTGGGTAAACTTGTTTCCGCTTTGTCTCCTGTTACCGTCGATCCTAGTCTCACAGTTCGGGACCCCCTACCCGAGATCTGTCGGTTTTGACACCGATAATGACACCAAGGATTACCCCATCGGTGCAAGGAGACAAAGTGACGCTGGCAACTAGGACGAGCGTCATCGGAGTGCCCACGAGCGCGTCATGGATGGCGCCTTTTGGCAGCGTGACGACCAACTTTGTGAGGGAAGACCATGCTTTTGCCCCCCTTCGAATTGCCGCCTTTTGGTTGCCCTTTTCCCTCCAACATTTTGGAAAGAGACGCATATGGCAAGGATAAGTGGGACAAACAACCACCATAGAGAAGGGATATGCATTGAGATATCATTTGCCCCCAGGAGAAGAGCCTTCTTCTTCCTCATGACTTGTAACACCTGTGGAACCCGAGAGAAAAAAAATTCACCCAGCAGGAGTAGGTTTTTACACCGCATGGTGGCCCGAACCAGGGTAAACCATTGTGTCCTTCTCATTCCCTGCATGCATAGCTCCACCATCGTCACATGTAGTCTGTAGGTTGTGCACAGCTCCCTAGTGTTCGAACCAGGTTCTTGATACCTCTCCATCATATCTATAATTTTTGGTTGTTTTATTCCAATATTCTACAACTTTCATATAATTTTGGCAACTTTTTATACTATTTTTGGGACTAACATATTGATCCAGTGCCTAGTGCGAGTTCCCATTGTTGCATATTTTTATTTCGCAGAAAATCCATACCAAACGAAGTCCAAAGGCGATAAAAACTTACGGAGATTTTTTTGGAATATGTGTGATTTTTGGGAAAGAAAATCAACGCGAGACGATGACCGAGGAAGTCACAAGCCTGCCAGGCACGGCCTACCGCCGGCTGCACCCTGGGCCCTTGTGGTCACCCCTTAAGTCAGTTGGAGCTCTCCTACTGCCGCAAGGAATATATTTTTATAATAAAAATCCCCTCAAAATTTCAGCCCAATCGGAGTTATGGATCTCTAGATATTTAAGAAATGGTGAAAGGCCAGAATCTGGGAGCGCAGAAAGCGAAGGAAACAGAGAGAGAGATCCAACTTCGGAGGGGCTCTCGCCCCTCCGCCGCCATGGAGGCCATGTACCAGAGGGGAAACCCTTCTCCCATCTAGGGTAAAGGTCATGGAATAAGAAGAAGGACGGGGTCTCTCTCCCCCTCTCTCCCGATGGCGCCGGAACGCCGTCGGGGGCCATCATCGTGACATCGTTCTACTCCAACAACTCCGTCATCTTCACCAACACCTCCATCACCTTCCCCATCTATCTACAACAGTCCACTCTCCTGTAACCCGCTGTACCCTCTACTTGAACATGGTGCTTTGTGCTTCATATTATTATCCAATGATGTGTTGCCATCCTATGATGTTTGAGTAGATTTTGGTTGTCCTATGGGTTGATTGATGATCATTATTGGTTTGAGTTGCATGTTTTATTATTGGTGCTGTCCTATGGTGCTCTTTGTGTTGCACAAGTGTGAGGGATCCTTGCTATAGGGTGTTGCAATGTGTTCATGATTTGCCTATAGTGGGTTGCTTGAATGACGGAAGTGTATAGCCGAGTAGGTGGGTTGTTTCATATGGGAGTAAAGAGGACTTGGTACCTTATAATTCTATGGTTGGGTTTTATCTTAATGATATTTAGTAGTTGCGGATGCTTTCTAGAGTTCCAATCATAAGTGCATATGATCCAAGTATATAAAGTATGTTAGCTTGTGCCTCTCCCTCATATAAAATTGCAATAATGATTACCGGTCTAGTTATCGATTGCCTAGGGACAATTCCGCAACTCCTACCACCAGTTTTCCACACTCGTTAAACTAACTTAATTGTTACTTCATCTTAGCAAACCCTAGTTTTTATTTACGTGCTCTTTATTATCTTGCAAACCTATCCCGTTACACCTACAAAGTACTTCTAGTTTCATACTTGTTTTAGGTAAAGCGAACGTTAAGGGTGCGTAGAGTTGTATCGGTGATCGATAGAACTTTAGGGAATTTTTGTTCTACCTTTAGCTCCTCGTTGGGTTTGACACTCTTACTTATCAAAAGAGGCGAAAACTGATCCCTTATACTTGTGGGTTATCAAGACCTTTTTCTGGCACCGTCGCCGGGGAGCAATAGCATGGGGTGAATATTCTTGTGTGTGCTTGTTTGCTTTATAACTAAGTAAATTTTATTTTTTGTTCTAAGTTGTTCTCTATCTTTAGATATGTGTAGGAAATACAAAATACCAAAAAACTAGATGTACTTGATGCTCCAAAAGTAGAGGAACCACTAGTGCTCCATACCACTGAAGAATATTACTTGGGTCATCTTCGATCCACTTGTGCTCGTGCTAAAAACCCAACTAGCTTAGTTGAGACAAAATCATTAAATGAGCATGATCATTATGTGCGACACCGCATATCTCAAAAAGGGAAACTCTTGTGGCATCAAATTAATACTTTGTGTTGCTATCCTTGGAATCTATGTGAAATTTATGATTTTACTTGTTGTTCGATAGAAGCTAAAAAACACCTTCCCTACCAATGTGTGTTTAATGATAATGAAATATTATCCTCTTATGCAAAGGAGGCCTATTTCTATAATGATGTTGAACAAATTGAAGAATTTATTGCTTTTAAGGGTGCCTATGAAATTGCTTCTTTCATTGAAAAGTATGATGCTACTCCTTACAATTATGAAAAAAATTCCATACTTAAATATTTCTATGAAAACTATGCTTCTAATTCTTATGTTAAAGAGTTTATTGAAATAATGACCGCTGCCTTGGAAGAGACCAATATTTTGCAGGATTCTATGGAAGAAGAAATTGCTGAAACTGTGAGCTCATTAGATGAAAAAGATGAGGAGGAGAGTGATGAACAACAGGAGGAATAGGGGATTAGCTACCCATTCCCACCTTCTAATGAGAGTAACTCTTCAACTCATACATTGTTTAATCCCCCTTCGCACATACCGAAGGATGAATGCTATGATGATTGCTATGATCCCTTGGATTCTTTTGAAGTATCCCTTTTTGATGAACTTGCTGCTTGCTATGCTTGTGGCCATGATGCCAGTATGAATGATCCTTATGGAGATGAACTTTTTCTAGTTCCTTATGTTAAGAATGAAATTGTTGCTATTGCACCCATCCATGATAGTCCTTATCTTTTTGAACTCCCCCAACTACACTATATCGGAGAAGTTTGCGCTTATTAAGGATTGTATTGATGGGTTGCGTTCTACTATTGCACATGATAATTTTGATAAATATAATATGCATGTATTTCTTCTCCTACTTGCAATTATTATGAGAGAGGAACTACATCTCCACCTCTCTATGTTTCCAATATGATAAAATTGCAAGAAACTCTTTATACTATGCATTGGCCTTTACTTTATGTGCATGAATTGTTCTTTTATGACATGCCGATGCATAGGAAGAGAGTTAGACTTCGTATTCACATAATTTATATAAATTTGTGCTCAATACTTAATTACAAATCATTGCTAATTAAAATTGGCTTTGATATACCTTGGGATCCGGGTGGATCCACTACTTGTGCACTTTATGCCTAGCTTAAAGGCTTTAAAGAAAGCGCTGCCAGGCAGACAACCCAGAAGTTTTAGAGAGTCATTTTATTCTGTTGTGTGCTTTTATATAGTTAAAAAAAAATAAAGTGGGGAACTTAAAATATTTCAAAAAGAAAAGTGAAAGTGAGAAAGACGAGCAACGTTGAAGTGGGGGCTAGCCTTGAACTTTGTTCATGCCCATGGAAACTTTGTGAATCTTGAGTACAAAAACTTTTCAACAAAAATAATTATCCCCTTGTATAAATCCATTGTATTATAAAAATAATGTGCCAAGATTTTCCTTTAGGATGATTAGATTGCTTGTTTGGTGTGTGCGGTGCAAAAACAGAAACTTTGGCTGTAGTGCGTGAATTTACAATTTTTACTGGAATGTCAAAAGTTTCTGAAATTTTTACATAGTACTTCTATGAATGTTTTTATTGGAATATCAAAAATTTAGAGTTACAGAAGTATGGTGAATGTTTAGATTACTAAAGACTGTCCTATTTATGAATGATTCTGTTTTTGATGCATTGTTTTTCTCGTTTTGATGAAACTATTGATTGTACAAGTGGTATTAGCCAGGGAAAAGTTATATTGCAGTAATTAAAATGCAAAAACAAAATATGAATTGGTTGTCAACGGTACTTAAATTGGTCATTTTCTTTATTATAATAACGGATCCCACGAGGGTTTTGTTGAGTTTTGTGTGATTGAAGTTTTCAAGTTTTGGGTGAGATCACAATGGATGAAGGAATAAGGAGTGGAAAGAGACTAAGCTTGGGGATTCCAGAGGCACCCCAAGGTAATATTCAAGGAATCTCAAGAAACTAATCTTGGGGATGCCCCGGAAGGCATCCCCTCTTTCTTCTAACAACCATCGGTAATTTGACTTGGAGCTATATTTTTATTCGTCACATGATATGCGTAAATCTTGGAGCATCGTGTGCCTTTTCTTTTTCTTTTAATAATGCACTATGTTGGTATGAGAAAGTCCTTTGTTGATTTATAGAAGGCTATTTGCACCTCACTTATATCTATTGATTATGGCTTTATAGAATGCTTCATGTGCTTCACTTATATCATTTGAAGTTTGGATTGCCTGTTTCTCACACATAGAAAACCGCCATTTGTAGAATGCTCTTTTGCTTGAATTATATTTGTTAGAGTATGGGCATATCTTTTGTAGAAAGAATTAAACTTTCATGATTCACTTATATCTATTTAGAGAGTTAACATGAGTTGGTCATTCACATGGTTAGTCATAAAATCCTACATAAAACGTGTAGATCACTGGATATGATGTGTTTGATTGCTTGGAATAATTTTGTGAGATAAATATGGTGATATTAGAGTCATGCTAGTGAGTAATTGTGCATTAGTATAAATAGTTGTGTTAAGGTTTTTGATTCCCGTAGCATGCACGTATGGTGAACCGTTATGTAAGGAAGTCGGAGCATGATTTGTTTATTGATTGTCAACCTTTGTGTGAGGGTCAGGAGCACGCGATGGTTAACTCCTACCAACCTCTCCCCTAGGAGCATGCGTCTAATAATCTGCTTTGATGAGTAATAGACTTTTGCAATAAGTATGTGAGTTCTCTATGACTAATGTGAGTCCATGGGTTATACGCACTCTCACCCTTCCACCGTTGCTAGCCTTTCTAGTACCGCACAACTTTCGCCGGTGTATTACACCCACCAGATATCCTTCCTCAAAACAGCCACCATACCTACCTATTATGTCATTTCCATAGCCATTCTGAGATATATTGCCATGAAATTTTCACGGTTCCATTTATTATGACATGCACCATCATTGTCATATTGCTTTGCATGATCGTAAGATAGATGGCATGATGTTTTCATGGCTTGTTCATTTTCTAATGTCATTGCTACGCTAGATCATTCCACATCCCGGTACACTGCCGGAGGCATTCATATAGAGTCATATCTTGTTCTAGTATTGAGTTGTAATTCTTAAATTGTAAGTAAATAAAAGTGTGATGATCATCACTATTAGAGCATTGTCCCATGTGAGGAAAGGATGATCGAAGCTATGATTCCCTCACAAGTTGGGATGAGACTCCGGACTTTATGAAAAATTAAAGAGGCCATCGAAGCACAAATAAAAAAAAAGAGGCCTTAGATGCCCACCAAAAATAAAAAGAAAAAAGAAAAAATAAAAAAAAGGGAGAAAAAATAAATGCCTTTTCCACACTTGTGCTTCAAAGTAGCACCATGATCTTCATGATACAGAGTCTCCTACTTTGTCACTCTCATGTACTAGTGGGAATTTTTCATTATATAACTTGGCTTGTATATTCCAATGATGGGCTTCCTCAAATTGCCCTAGGTCTTCATGAGCAAGCAAGTTGGATGCACACCCACTTAGTTTCTTTTTGAGCTTTCATACACTTATAGCTCTAGTGCATCCGTTGCATGGAAATCCCTATTGACTCACATTAATATCTATTAATGGGCATCTCCATAGCCCATTGATATGCCTAGTTGATGTGAGACTATCTTCTCCTTTTTCTTTTTACAACCTCCACCATATTCTATTCCACCTATAGTGCTATATCCATGGCCCACGCTCATGTATTGCGTGAGTTGAAAAAGTTTGAGAATATAAAGGTGTGAAACAATTGCTTGACTTGTCATCAGGGTTGTGCATGATATAAATACTTTGTATGCGGAAGATGGAGCATAGTCAGACTATATGATATTGTAGGGATAACTTATTTTGCCATTATATTTTGAAGAGATACAATTGCTTTATTAGTATGCTTGAAGTATTATTGTTTTAATGTCAAATGATAGAGTAATTCTTTGAATCACTCTTTTCTTAATATTCATGACATGGTTAGATTATATGAACAAGATTATGCTAGGTAGCATTCCACATCAAAAATTATTTTTTTATCATTTACCTACTCGAGGACGAGCAGGAATTAATCTTGGGCATGCTGATACGTCTCCATCGTATCTATAAATTTTGATTGTTTCATGCAAATATTCTACAACTTTCATATAATTTTGGCAACTTTTTATACTATTTTTGGGACTAACATATTGATCCAGTGCCCCAGTGCGAGTTCCTACTTATTGAATGTTTTTTGTTTCGCAGAAAATCCATATTAAACGAATTCCAAATGCGATAAGAACTTACGGAGATTTTTTGGAATATATGCGATTTTTGGGAAAAAGAATCAACGTGAGACGATGACCGAGGAGGTCACAAGCCTGCCAGGCGCGGCCTACCCCATGGTCGTGCCCTGGGCCCTTGTGGTCACCACTTAAATATGTTGGAGCTCTTCTTTTGCTGCAAGGAAGATATTTTTATAATAAAAATCCCCTCAAAATTTCAGCCTGATTGGAGTTATGGATCTCCAGATATTTGAGAAACGGTTAAAGGCGAGCATCTGGGAGCACAGAAACAGAGAGAGAAATCCAATCTCGGAGGGACTCTCACCCCTGCCCCGCCATGGAGGTCATGGACCAGAGGGGAAACCCTTGTACAATCTAGGGGGAAGGTCAAGGAAGAAGAAGAAGAAGAAGGACGGGTGCTCTGTCCACCTCTCTCCCAGTGGCGCCACAACACCGCCGGGGCCATCATCATTACAACGATCTACTCCAGTAACTCCGTCATCTTCACCAACACCTCTATCACCTTCCCCATCTATCTATAGCTTTCCACTCTCCCGCAACCTGCTATATCCTCTAATTGAAGATGGTGCTTTATGCTTCATATTATTATGCAATGATGTGTTGCCATCCTATGATGTCTGGGTAGAGTTTTGTTATCCTATGGGTTGATGGATGATTGTGATTGGTTTGAGTTGCATGTTTTATTATTAGTCTTGTCCTATGGTGCTCTTCATGTCGTGCAAGCATGAGGGATCCTCGCTATAGGGTGTTGCAATGTGTTCATGATTTGCCTATGGTGTGTTGCTTGAGTGACAGAAGCATAAACATGAGTAGGTGGGTTGTTGCATATGGGAGCAAAGAGGACTTGATACCTTATAATGCTATGGTTGGGTTTCACCTTAATGATCTTTCGTAGTTGTAGATGCTTTCTAGAGTTCCAATCATAAGTGCATATGATCCAAGTAGAGAAATTATGTTAGCTTATGCCTCTCCCTCGTATAAAATTGCAATAATGATTACCGGTCTAGTTATCGATTGCCTAGGGATAATTCCGCAACTGCTACCACCACTTTTCCACACTCGTTAAACTAACTTAATTGTTACTTTATCTTAGCAGCCCCTAGTTTTTATTTATGTGATCTTTATTACCTTGCAAACCTATCCCGTTACACCTACAAAGTACTTCTAGTTTCCTACTTGTTCTAGGTAAAGCAAACGTTAAGTGTGCATAGAGTTGTATCGATGGTCGATAGAACTTGAGGGAATATTTGTTCTACCTTTAGCTCCTCATTGGGTTTGACACTCTTACATATCGAAAGAGGCTACAACTAATCCCTTATACTTGTGGGTTATTAGTTCTTGACAGGTTTCCCGTAGGCAAAAAATCAAGCTCCGACATTTGGCGCGCCTGCTGGGGGGCGCTTGTGCATCTTCTTCCTATGATGTGGGGACCCGACTCATAAGTCGTGATCACCGAATGCACGTGTATAGTGATCCCAGAGATCAATGCTCACTGAACACATAGAAGCTGAATCACAAGAGTCTTACATCCACATTTAGCGTCTTACACAAATAAAGACCATGAAGGTCTAGTCTTACATAGGTAGGGCCGCGAGGTCCAAACACTTAAACATCACAAACAACAGAAATCTTGATCGAAAACGTGAACCATTGCCATCTGCCTTAACCCACAGGCATTCTAACTGGGAAGCGGCCTAGTTCGCATGTTCGTCACCAACGAACTCTTCACCGTACTCTTGTTATTCCATGCTTGGCCAATTCAATAACCAGTGGCAAGCCAATGAGTACTTTGAATGTACTCGCAAGCAACCCAAGTTGTGGAACAAGGTAATAATGATGCATGATATAGCACTAAGTAGGCATTTTCCAGAAAGCTAGTTTTAAATGTAATGTCATGATTAAGTAACTATGTATAAGCATGCATCAACAGTTGGCAGATATCCATATGAGCAAGTTACATATCATCATAAGCAGGGGTTGAACATCTCATGTTATTTCACCACATCAACTCGTCAGACTTGACTCAAGTATCATCCTTCTATCTACCGCACACACACACACCAAGTTTGCGAAAACTTCTGGACATAGTCTAAGCAGCACCACCCAACTGTCCTTTACCATGGACACGGCTATTCGAATAATTTTACACTCTGCAGAGGTTGCGCGCTTTACCCACAATACTCGGTGAACTTCCGTGTCATCCATGACTCGTGATATATTACATACCCAAGGTAAGCACCCGAACAATGCCTTTCCCATGGTGATACTAAACAAAGAGTCCACTCGGTACCTTCCCTCATGATATACATCACGCGTATCATCCATGAGGGCACACAATGGTGTGCCCGATGCCTGTAAAGGTAGCATATGGCCTTCCATTTCCGGGACGACCCCGTCTCGAGAGTGACCACTTCACTCTCACCACTGGTAATGCAGGCTCTTTCCTAGCACCAACCATAGTAATCAACAAAGCCCGGTCCCATAAGGGGTATCATGGTCGCACATGTAAGGTTGGGACGGTCAACAAATTTAAATCTAATCCGTTTTCGAAAAAACACCCTCAACTTGTTCCGGCACACCACTTCTTTCTCAAGTGGTGACCCAACTCAACATCATCTCCCTCAGACATTAGTGGCACCCGACGGATTTTTTGAGAAGTCTTTCAAATCATCTTTTTATTTCCATCACCATGCATATACCCGATGCCACTTGCGTAGCATCTACTAGCAACCTAACTACTCCCACCCACACAACCCTCATAAGAATGTTAGGGTCATGCACGATGCATGTATCAATGGTAGAGCATCGAAGGCATCCCACCGAAGGGGGAACACCACATCATGATCAAATCATCGAAACAACATGTGCTACATGTCATGCATGAAAAAGTTTCTTAACATGGTCAAGGGGCTGCTTGCCTGGTTCAATAAATTCTTCTAGGTCTTCGAAGTCTCCGGGTCCAACTTCCTCGTCAACAGTGCAATCTATCATTGCGATAAATAGCGATGAAAATAAGCATCACCCAAAATCAGAGCACACAAAGCTACTATTAAAATGCTACCCTATTCTGATAAATACTAAAACCTATAAAAATATTTGTCTAAGGTTTTGCTGTGAAAACATTTGTGAAAAGTAATAAACGGAGGAAAAAAGGTGCCAAAATAGGTTTTAAAATAAAACAATGTATAAAAAGTTTTCAATATTTTTCACAAATGGCACTATTAAATTCTATGGAATATTCTAGGATTTATGGTGGGAAAATCTTGGGCATTGGATAAATATTAAGCCCTGTGGGATTTTAGGAAATACTGGAGTAAAAGAAAAAGGAAACAAGGCCCCAGAGCCAACCGGGACAGAACATACCTACTTGGGCCGGCCTGTGGCCGAGTCAGGCCTAGGCGAGCCGGGGCGCACGCACCGTCTGGCTTCAAACCCGACAGGTGGGCCCTAGGGGCCAGCCTCTCATAGAGGGAGATAGGCAGGGGAGAGGATGATATGTGGGGGCCACCTGTCATCTCCTTCCTCTTGATAGGAAGGGGGGAGCGCTCACTGGCGGCAAAGGAGGGCACGACGAGGGGAGCTGAGGGCAGGGACAGACCCGACATAGAGCCGCCGATCTCCTGGAGGTGGATGGGCGTCCGGAGGTGGTCTGGCTCGCCGGCGATGAGCACCCACGGCGGAGGACGTTTGGGAGGGGATCGCCGGCGGTGTCTTACTGCTGGAAATGGACGGGGAGGAAGGGGGAAATGGTCACGGGGACCCTACGGGCTCGATGGAGGTGAGAGGAGCTCTGGAGCAGGCCTGTGTCCCAAGATCGACGGAGCTCTGCCGTGGCGGCGCCTCGGTCGATCCCAGGCACAAGGGCTCCGGGTGGTCGCTCGGGTGGTTTGGGAGTGCGAATGCGGGTGGAAGGGAGCTAGAGGAGGGAAGAGGGGCTTGGGGGAGGCCCTTTTATAGGCGAGCCGCGGTCCATCGAGTCGCTGGTGCTGGGAGGCATGGGAGGAAGAGCTGGTGTACCCGCAGTCCTCCTTGGATCTATCCACAACCAGGGGGACAGAGAGAAGAGAGGAGGGAGCGTGGGCATGTGAGGCAGCTCACTGGCCGAGCCGGGCAGCGCTCGACATGCGCGGGAGGAGGAAGAAAGAGGGGAGAGAGGAGGGGCTCGACACGGTGGCATGGCGCAGACGCCAAGGAGGGCCAAGTGGCAAGAGGGGGAGGCCCGAGGCCGCGGGAGGCATGCAGTGGGCAACGGCTAAAGTGCTTGTCGGCACTATAGCGTGCTCTAGAGCGCGTGTATGGCATGCCACGGTATGCCAACGGCATTTTGTGCGTGGCCAAGGGTGTCTAGGGGATCTAGGGGCATCTAGGCTAGGGAGCAAAGGCATTGGATGCCCTGGGAGGAAGATAGAATAAGAGGAGAGGGGAGAGAGAGGTGTTTTACTGATGTCCAGGGGTAGAAATGGGGTTTTCACCCCCCAATCATGGAGCTGTGGCTAAGAAATTTTTACTCGAGGTAAAATACCATTGCAAAATGATGTGGTAAAAAATTGGGCTCAAGAAAAATAGAGGAAGGGGGTCAAATAGGGTTTTTGCCATTCTGACAGAAGGTGTTTGATGGAGATTAGGGCAAGAAAATGAGCTTTGCTTGCCACGGGAATTGACAGGATCAAATGGTGATTAGAATTAGGTCTGATCACCAAGTTTGAGCTTGATTGAAGAAAGTTCACAATGTAGCTTTGTGAAACCCTAGAAATCAACAGAATCTAATTTCTGTAGATCTAGTCGTGCTAAGCTAATCCCCTTGATGCACCACTTAGTGTAGCATCATTATTTGGTGATTAGAACAGGTCCACAAAGTTTGGGGTCAAGGGGAGAAACTTCACAATGTAAACTTACTCAAATTTGAATCTAGACAGGGAGGGGTTTGGAACAGTTTGATGAATCAAATCAACTTGGATTGAGATGAAACTTTGCAAGATCATCACCTATGACAATGTTGACTTACTGGAATTTTGTTGGAAATTATTGAGAGTATTTCTTATAGAAATATTGCAAAAGCTTGATTTGGACAAAAAGGGTTTTGAGGGGTTTTGCCCATTATTTTTAACATGACCATGTGTTGACACTCATATATATGGAAATTATATGTCCACTGTGTTTCCCTAAATTTTCTCAAATATTTTCAAAGCATTAAAATAAATTTCCCTATGAAAAACCATTTCTGGCCTTAAGAAAAAGTCTTTTAAATAAATAGTAAAATAAACTTTAAAATTAATATGTTGTGATTTTGGGAAGTCTTATATATAATAGGTTTTAAATGAGGCCTTTGGGAAAAAAGGATCCACCCAATTTGAGGACTTGCAGCACAAACCTCATTTCAGGGAGTTTTGAAAACCCAATTTGAATAAATCCTTTTTGGTAAAATAATATTTTGGTAAAAATAGTTTTGGGCGCTACTCACATGGCATGATCATTGCGCAAGAAGTTTGGGTCAAGGAAGATGAATATGGAGAGGGATAGAATCTAAGAGTGCCATACACAAACAACCAAACAAGCAAACAAACAACCAAAGAAGCAAACAAACACAAAATCAAATAAGCACAAGCACTGAAAAACTTTTAATTGGTTCCAAATTTTGTAAATCCAAGCATAACAAGGTGATACAAATACAGGGTGTGATATCTGATCCTTTCGACATCGACATGGCCAAGGCGCGACGTGAGAGGAATGCGCATAGGGCTGAGATGGTAAGCATCAAGCTTGTCGTCAACGCCGACCATCGTAGGCACGCTGGCGCCGCCATCGAGCCCGCAGCCAGGGAAGCACATGCTTCCTCCGCTCACCTGTCCATGCAGGGCACCCCTCCGCCCGCACGCACCGCTACAGAGTCCTCCCATGGTTGCCTCGACCAACCGGCTCCACAGTCCGCGCTCCTCATGGTGCACGAGCTGTTGTGCTACTAACCCACCGAGGTTGGCTACAATGCATGGCTTGGACACACCACCGACTCGTCAATGCCTCCGGAGACGCCCCAGCTCTCACACACTCCATGCCTCCTCCCGCATCGCACGATGCAAGGGTGGAGCATGGTGCATCTCCTACACGTCCTCCACCCAACCAGGATGATGTTCGGCGCCACGGTCCACGCGCTCCAGCACCGTCCCATGGGGCATTTTCACCACCCCACGGGATCCTCGTTGCAGAATCATCGAACATGTAGAGTGTGTTGGAAATATGCCCTAGGGGCAATTATGTGATGATTTGATTCCCTATATATTCATGAGTATTTTGTATTGTCCTTGAACATGATCAGTGATATGTATCAATAAGTGTGTGACTTATTTGTGAGACTATATATTGTACGATGATTGTTGTGATGGTCCCTAGTTGTTAAGGTCATGCGGACACATATCCTTTACTACTATACGATTCAGTTGATGACTATGTTTCACAACTCATGTGCATAGAGATGCTAAATTGATAGTATGGACTTGAGGATTGGGATCACCGAGTCAGATAGACCCACTTTGAAACACTAAGAGATAATGTCATCTGTTAGTATGATGTACAATGTATATGCCATGTCCTAGACCTGAGGTTCTTGCATGTTCTCGGGATGAGGATGGACTTACTTAGTGTCTATCAAATGCTACCATGTAACTGGTTGGTTATAAAGGTAGCTTTTGGGTCAGTCGTGAGACATGCCGCGAGACATGGTTGACCAAGATGTGATTTGCCCATCCGTGAGGAGAGAAATACTTTGGTCCCCCTTGAGTGATCAGATTCAGAAAGCATAGCCATGTGACATGGGTTAAGTGTTAACCCGGTTCGGGAATCTGTATCACGGTTTCGAGAAGAGATGTCAAGCTACCACAAGGGTGACAAGTACTCACCTTGAACTCGACAACCTATATCATGAGGCAAAAGGAATGTTGTATATGACACATTGTCGATGTTCGTCTAACGAATTTGCGCACACATGGGAGTTGGCACATTCTGCTAGGACCCGCTACCGATTATAGACTCGGGTCGTGTCCATGTGTACGTGAACCTATGGGGTCGCACCCTTAAAGGATTGCAGCCCATTCAGATTGGATCCGAATGGAAAATGGGACAAGACTCGTCGTGGGCCTCAAGTGTTGAGCCCACCTCGGAGGTCTATATAAAGGTGCGTGGGCCGAACTTTTAGGGTTGATCCTTTTTCTCCCCTTGTTAGCTACCGCCACTCCCCATGCCACCATGTGTGCGATCGTACCTAGCACTCCGCTGCCCGGTGTTGCCCAAGTACGTGTGGATACCTTGGAGGTATCACATCTGTCGTGCTTGGACGAACCATTCAAGGGATCCTCGAGGAGCTGCTCATGGGAGATCACTGTTCGTGGGAGATCGGCTACATGAGGAGGAGATGACTTGGCTGATTGACAACACACATCACCAACTCTACTTTCACTGCGGTGCATGCGCGTCCAGTGGTAAACCCGATCCCGTGATATATTTCCAGCAACATGTTCTTGGGTGCGTGGTACAAAAATTCATTTGACACTAGCGTAGCATATCGCGTGTCCCAATAGTGGTATCAGAGTCTCTGCTGTGGGGTGATAGATTTGGTGATTTTCATATGAAATATGTAGATCAGTTAAGGTGCGGGTCGATGAGATCGGTTTTGTGATCTTGCTTTCGTGATCGTGATGCAGAGGTCGTGACACGAATTACCCCTACCGGTCGGTTTTCGCCATTAGGGTATACAATGGAGCGTAAATCTAGATGCAAAACGCGAAGGACAATAAGATTGATCGAACCGGAACAAAGATCGACACCATGGAAATGTGATTTCCGTAGTGCTGAAATCTTTTCGAGCAGTCATAGTAAAACAGGCATAACTTTCGCATACGAACTCCGTTTTGCTCCATTTTTGGCAAATTTTCGAGGTTTGAATTCTCTTGGAAAATAGAGTTTCAAATAGTTTTATTTTCGGTGGTAGAATGTCTTACTTGTTTTTGCAGGAATGCTTGTGATTTCGTATAGCACATGAATGTTGCTTGTAAACTATTAAATCATCACATGCGTGTCGTGAGTGCGGCAACCGGCTGGAGCCATATGGTTGTCCCATTATTGTATTAATGACCCGCAAGTCAACATGAAATGCCTTGTAATGTAATTTACTCTCATAGCTATTAGTTTGTAATAGCATAATATCTTATGTAACACAAGGGATACCATGCATGGAGATGGAGATCGCCATGGGCATGCAACGCATATGGAGATGGATATCACCATGCTTTAATGAATGGGGCTATACCATATCACACATAGATAAACTACATGTGAAAGTTTATCCCTTTGATGCGCCCTTCATTTGCACGATAGATGTCTTAAGTAGGGTGATCCCTCAAAGAATGTCAAGTAATATTTCCTCACCAATTGCTTCACCATAACATGTTAAGTATTTTTAGTGGTGGGCCTATAAAAATAAGGTGCTGCTAATTCTCCTTAACGCGGTGTGCTTGTGTTGGACACTTCTGAGCGAAGCATTAATAAACTTGTCATGGCTATCAAAACAGTTTTGGGCCTCGAGGTATAAGAGTTGGCATGGCATGAGATGTCCCCAACAAACAAGAGTCATATAGAGATACAATTAGCAAGTGTTGCTTACTGAGTGATCTAGTCTTCTAGCAGTGATGCAAAACCTCACTAGTTAACATGTGGATCTTGGATCTTGAATCGCTAAGAATCAATGGAGGGATGTTGACTTTAGTGGGATTAATGTTCTTATTAAAATGTTTAACTAGAATTACTCTTTAGGAATACATGTCTTTGTGTTTTGCATATTTATGTTGTAGATCAATGGCACCACCTGCTCAACCCAGTTTTTCATTGAAATCAATCCTAGAAAAGGATAAACTGAATGAAATAAACTTTACCACCTGTTATAGGAATCTGAGAATTGTCTCAGGCATGATAAAGAGGAACATGTTCTAGAGGAAACCCTTCTAGAAGAATCTACCGAGAATGCTAATGCCATGGCCAAGTATGCCCACTAGAAACTCGTTGATCAGTCAAACGAGATCAGCTGTCTCATGCTGGCTTCTTTGGAGGTCGATCTGCAACAACATTTCAAAAACGTTGAGGCTTTCATATGATCGAGAACCTCAAGATCATGTTTCAGATGCAAGCAAGGACCAAAAGGTTCAATGTTTGGCGATCCTTGATGGAGTGTAAGCAGAAAGAGGGCGATCCACTGAGCCCGGATGTGATCAAGATGATCGAATACATGCAAGCTTTGGATCGGTTAGGCTTCCCACTTGGGGACGAATTGTCCACGGGTATAATTATGGCTTCTCTTCCGGCTAGCTATGGGACGTTCATCTCGAACTTCCATATGCACGACATGGAAAAGAAGCTCACCGAATGACATGGGATGCTAAAAGTGGCAGAGCAGGATATCAAGAAAGGCACGCATAAAGTGTTGATGGTGCGGAACACGACAAAGTTCAAGTAGAGCTGGTCCAAGAAAAAGACTAAGGTAAAGGGAAAGCAGGCAACTCCTACTATTGCTGCGCCCATGTCCGGACCAAACACGGGGACCGTTTGCTTTCACTACAAGGAAACAGTCACTGGAAGAGGAACTGCAGCAATTGGCTTGGCCAAATAGGCAATAAGACTGGAAGTGTGACTTCTACTTTAGGTATACTTTTTATGTTATAGACATTTTCTTGCTGAATTTTCAATAGCTCTAGGGTATATGATGCTGGATAGGTCTTTCACATATGCAACTCAACGCAAGGGATAATAAAGACTAGGAATTTTGCAAGAGGAGAAGTTGACATACACATCGGGAATAAAGCAAGAGTTGCTGCATTAGCCGTCGACACCATGCAACTTAATTTACCTTCTGGATTTGTAATGGAACTTGATAATTGCTATTATGTTCCTGCATTGAGTTGAAACATTATTTCGGCCGCGTGTTTGATGAGGCAAGGTTACGAATTAAGTATTAAGGACAATGGTTGTTCTATTTACTTGAATAAAGTATTTGATGGCTTTGCACCTGTTGTGAACAGGTTATTTATATTAGATCTTGAAGGTGACTCGCTCTATAACATAAATGTCAAGAGGCATAAGCCTAACGAGATAAACCCGACTTATATCTGGCATTGTCAACTAGGACACATTACTCAAAAGCGCATGAAGAAACTCCATGATGATGGAATTCTAACTTCATTTGATTTTGAATCATTTCAGACATGTGAGTCCCGCCTACTCGGCAAAATGACTAAGACTCCTTTTGCAAAGAGTCGTGAGAGGGTGTCTGAGCTATTGGAACTTATACATAGTGATGTATATGGACCAATGTGCACAACATCTAGAGGCGATTTCCAATACTTCGTGACTTTTACAAATGACTTTAGTAGATATAGATATGTCTACTCGATGATGCACAAGTCAGAAACTTTTGAAAAATTCAAGGAGTTTCAAAATGAAGTGCAAAATCAACTCGGCAAGACAATCAAGATTCTACGATCTGGTAGTGGCGGTGAGTATATGAGCCAGGAGTTTGATGGTCATCTGAAGAGTCGTGGAATATTTCCGCAGCTTACTCCTCCAGGTACGCCATAGAAAAATGATGTGTTAGAACGGAGGAAATCATACTTTGTCAGACATGGTCCGATCGATGATGAGTTAGTCGGATTTACCCTTGTCATTTTAGGGATACGCTCTAGAAACTACAACTTTCACACTAAACAGGGTACCATCAAAGTCCGTAGAGAAGACGCCATATGAGATATGGACTGCAAAAAGTCATAGTTTGTCTTTTCTAAAGGTTTGGGGTTGTGAAGCATATGTCAAGTGGGTTCAGTCAGAGAAACTCACCCTCAAGTCGGACAAGTGCATATTCGTGGGATATCCGAGGGAAACCTTGGGATAATACTTCTACAACAATGAAGAGGGCAAATTTTTTGTCGCTGGACATGGATTTTTCCTTGAGAAAGAATTTCTCAATCGGAGGTCTAGTGGGATGTCGGTCCGACACGAAGAAATTCGAGAGCCACACGGGGATGTTACGACAAGTGATTTAATCACACTGGAGTTGGTCTGGGAACCCGTAATGGAATCGAATCCGGTTCCACGTAGGTCAGAAAGGTTGCGCAATATGCATGACTACAATGTGTTGTTCTTGGAGATCAACAAACTAACTACGTATGCGGAAGCGATGGTGAGCCCTAATTTCGAGTTATGGCTTGAGGCCATGAGATCCGAATTAAAGTCCATGTATGACAATCAAGTTTGGAACTTGGTTGATCCGCCAGATGGCATTCGATCTATTAAGTGGAAATGGATCTTTAAGAAAAAAACTGACATGGACAGAAATGTTACAACCCATAAGGATTGACTTGTTGCTAAAGGTTATCAACAAGTTCAATGAGTTGACTACGATGAGACTTATTCACCAATAGTGATGCCTAAATCAATTCAGATCATTCTTGCTATAGCCGCATATTTCGACTATGAGATATAGCATATGGATGTCAAAATGGCTTTCCTTAATGGAAATTCACTTAGGACGTGTATATGACACAACTTAAGGGTTTTGTTGATCCAAATAATGCTGGCATGATATGCAAGCTTCAGAGATCCATTTATGGATTGAGGCAAGCATCTTGGAATCGGAACATTCGTTTTAATAAAGTGGTCAAAGAGTTTGGCTTAATTAAGAATGAATATGATCATTGTGTGTTCAAGAAGGTAAGTGCAAGGTTAGGTGCATTTCTAATCCTGTATGTGGATGACATATTGTTCATTGTAAATGATGTTCAAATGCTTGAATCTGTCAGGGACTCATTGAAGAATAGTTTTCCGATGAAAGACTTGGGAGAAGCAACTTATATTCTGGGAATCAAGATCTATAGAGATAGATTGAGGATGCTTATTGGATTAAGACAAAGTACATATATAGACAAGGTGTTGATGCGGTTCAACATGCAAGATGCCAAGAAAGGCTTCTTGCCCATGTCATTGGCATTAGTCTTAGCAAGACTCACAGTCCCTTGACTCCTGATGAGCGAAGACGCATGGATGGGATTCCGTATGCTTCGGCTGTTAGGTCCATCATGTATGGTACGATATGTACTCGTACTGATGTTAGCTTTGCTCTAAGCATAGTAGGTAGATACCAGGCTGATCCAGGTGAGAGTCACTGGACATCGATAAAGAACATCCCTAAATAGTTGAGAAGGACCAAGGATATGTTCCTGGTTTATGGAGCTTGGGATGAGCTCGGTGTAAAGAGTTACACTGATGCTAGTTTCCAAACGAATAGGGATAATAGTTGATCGCAATATGCTTGGTGTTCATTCTAAATGGAGGAGCAGTGAGTTGGAGGAGTGCCAAGCAAGATATGGTAGCTGATTCTACAATGGAGGCTGAGTACATTGCAGCTTCTAAAGCTGCAAAAGAAGGTGTTTGGTGAAGGATTTTATTTCTGATCTTGGAGTGGTTCAGGACTCGTCCAATCCATTCGACCTCTATTGTGATAATAGTGGTGCCATCTCACAATTCAAGGAACCATGAAACCATCATAAAACCGAACAAATACTCATACGTTTTAACCTTATTTGCGACATTGTGGAGAGAGGCCATGTAAACATATGCAAGATACACACAGATGCAAATGTTGGCTATCCATTAACGAAGCCTCTCCCACAGGCGATGCATGAGGTGCACATGAGTTCCATGGGCATATGATACCTAGATGATTGATTCTAGTGCAATTGGGAGACTATTGCAAAATATGCCCTAGAGCCAATCATGTGATGATTTCATTTCCTATGTATTCATGAATATTTTGTATTGTCCTTGAACATCATCGGTGATATGTATAATTAAGTATGTGACTTATTTGTGAAACTATATATTATATTATGATAGTTCTAATAGTCCCAAGTTGTTAAGGTCATGCAGACACATATCCTTTACTAGTATATGATTTAGTTGATGACTATGTTTCACAAGTCATGTGAATAGAGATGCTAAACAAATAGTGTGGACTCGAGGATTGAGACCACCGAGTCGGATAGACCCACTTTGAGACACATCGAGATAATGTCATCTGTTAGTCTCAAGTACAATGTATATGCCATGTCCTAGACCTGAGGTTCTTGCATGTTCTTGGGATGACGATCAACTTACTTAGGGTCTATCAAACGCTACTACATAACCGG
Source organism: Hordeum marinum (assembly GCA_022496015.1). Classification (NCBI taxonomy): domain Eukaryota; kingdom Viridiplantae; phylum Streptophyta; class Magnoliopsida; order Poales; family Poaceae; genus Hordeum; species Hordeum marinum. Next base: position 230,241,354 of record CM039673.1, read on the forward strand.
GCAGTTATAAAGGTAGTTTTCGGGTGAGTCGTGAGACATGCCGCGAGAAATGGTTGACCAAGATGGGATTTGTCCCTCCATGAGGAGAGATATTCTCTGGGCCCTCTCGAGTGACCAGATTTAGAAGGCATGGCCATGCAACATGGGCTATGTGTTAACCTGTTCGGGAATCTGTATCACGGTTTTGAGAAGAGATGTCGAGCTACCACAAGGGTGACAGGTACTCTCCTTGAACTCGACAACCTATATCATGAGCCAAAAGTAATGTTGCATATGACACATTGTCAAGGTTCGTCTAACGACTTTGCGCACACATGGGAGTTGGCACGTTCTGCTAGGAGCCACTACCGACTATCGACTCGGGTCGTGTCGATGTGTACGTGAACCTATAGGATCACATACATAAGTGATTGCAGCCCATTTAGATTGGATCCGAACGGAACATGGGACTAGACTAGTTGTGGGCCTAAAGTGTTGAGCCCACCTTGGAGTTCTATATAAAGGGGAGTGGGCACACCTTTCAGGGTTGATCGTTTTTCTCCCCTGGATAGCCACCGCCACACCCCACGCCACCATGCCGTGCGATCGGACCTAGCATTCCGCCGCCTGCCACTGCCCCCGTACAATTGGATACCTTGGAGGCATCACATCTGCGGTGCTTGGACTAACCGTTCGTGGGATCCACGAGGAACTGCTCGTGGGAGATCACTGTTCGTGGGAGAACGCCTACGGGAGGAGGAGATCAATTGGCTGATCGACTACACGCATCACCAACTCTATTTTTGCTGCGGTGACTACACGTCTAGTGGTAAATCCGATCCCATGATCTATTTCCAGAAGCATGTTTTGGGTGCGTGGTAGAAAATTTCATTTGGCGCTAGCAGAGAGTACTGTGTGTCCCAACAAAGCGAGACACATGCATGTTGATGAGCGGTGTCGATAGCACCGGAACCACACTCTCTAGGACGTCACAACCGCCGGGCGTGAAAACCACTCCGCTCTCGCAGGTGGCATCCCTTCCAGCAGAGGAGGATGTCATGCCTTCACCCGTGAGATATGGCGCATGGTGTGGTCCATGTCGTTCAAGCACGAGCTGTCTCCATGCTAAGATGGCTCCCCGCAACCCCATAGAGTTCCTGCAGCTGTACGCCTTCAGAAGCCGTTGGTGGCGGTGATACGTCCATTTCGCATCATGTTTTTCTACTAATATTTATAATGCTTTTATGCATAATAATGCTTTGGGGAGTAATTTTAATGCCTTTTCTCTCACAGTTTGCAAGGTTTACACCAAGAGGGAGAATGCCAGGAACTGGAATTCCGTACTTGAAAAAAGCATGTCAGAGATACCTATTCTGCACATCCCCAATGAAGCTGAAATTTTATGGAGTTTATTTATAAAATAAATAAGAAATTATGGATTTGACAACTACAGGAGGGTGGTCAACATGTGGTCGCTGTCCACCAGGGAACGCTAGGCCCCCTAACCGTGCCCTGGTGGAGAGTGCCCATCCTGGCCAACCTTCGGAGGCCATGTTTTGGTATGAATTCCCCCAAAACCTGAAAAATTAAGAGGACGACTTTCAGGACGGAACTTGGGCAGGAGCACTTTTGCCCTCCAGTGGAGCGATTTCGTCGGGGGAACGTCCCTCCTGGAGGGGGAAATCGAAGCCATCGTCATCACCAACAATCCTCTCATCTTGAGGAGGCCATTCGTCATCAACATCTTCAGCAACACCATCTCCTCTCAGACCCTAGTTCATCTCTTGTGTTCAACCTTTGTACCGACGCATCAGATTGGTACCTGTGGGTGACTAGTAGTGTTGATTACCTTATGTAGTTGATTACTATAAGGTTTATTTTGTGGAAGATTATATGTTCAGATCCATTATGATATTCAATACACCTCGGTTGTTGAGCATGCATATTATTTGTCAGTAGTTACCTTTGTTCTTGAGGTAACGGGAGAAGTCATGTTGCAAGTAATCATGTGAATTTGATATGTGTTCGATATTTTGATGATATGTATGTTGTGATTCCCTTAGTGGTGCCATGTGAACGTCGACTACATGACACATCACCATCCTTGGGCCTAAGAGAATGCATTGTGGAGTAGTTATTAGATGATCGGTTTCTAGAGTGATAGAAGCTTAAACCCTAGTTGATGCGCTACTTCATAAGGGGCTGATTTGGGTCCACATGTTTAATGCTATGGTTAGACTTTGTATTAATAATTTTCTCGTAGTTGCGGATGCTTGCGAGGGGGTTAATCATAAATAGGTTGTTAGTTCAAGTAAGAACAACACCTTAGCACCGGTCCACCCACATATCAAATTATCAATGTAGCGAACACGAATCAAACCAACATGATGAAAGTGACTAGACGAAATTCCCGTTTACCCTCCAGAACACTTTGCTTATCATAAGTGATAGTTTTGGCCCATCCTTTGCCACAAAAGGATTGGTCTACCTTGCTGTGCCTTACCTATTTTTATCGTTACTTGCTCGTTACAAATTACATTGCTATGAAACTACTTGCTACTTACAATTTCAGTGCATGCAGAAATTACCTTGCTAAAACCCGCTTATGATTTCCTTCTGCTCCTCGTTGCGTTCGACACTCTTACTTATCAAAAGGATTAGGATTGATCCCCTATACTTGTGGGTCATCAAGACACTTTTCTAGTGTTGTTGCCGAGGTGTGAAGCACTTTTGGTAAGTGGAAATCTGTTAGGAAAATCTTATACTACATGCTCAAATTTACTGCCACTTGTTACTATGAAAAGTAATCCTTTGAGGGGTTTGTTTGGGGTATCTTCACCTCGACCGAAAACACAATTAGTTGCCCCTCAACCTATAACACCTACTGAAAAATATTAGATATGAAATTCCTTCGGGTATGTTAGAACAACTGCTAGCTAGTCCTCATGTAGGAGTTGGAACTAAACATCCTGATATGCACCTAATACATGTGGAAGAAATTTGTGGACTATTTAAGCTTGGAGGTCTATCTGGAGATCAAGTTGAGAATAACGTTTTCCCTTTATCTTTGAAGGGAAAAGAATTGACATGGTATAGGCTATGTGATGATATTGGATCATGGAACTAGAATTGTTTGAAATTGGAATTCCACCAAAAGTTTTATCCTATGCATCTAGTTCATCATGATCAAAATTATATATATAACTTTTGGCCTCGTGAAGGAAAAAGTATTGCTCTAGCTCGGGAGAGGCTTAAGTCAATGTTATATTCATTCCACAATCATGATATCCTAAGATAAGTTATTATTCAGAATTTTTAAGCTCGGCTTTCTCATAACGATCAAACCATGCTTGATAATTCTTGTATCAGTTCTAATATGAAGAAGACTACTGAATACAAGTGTGATCACTTGGAAAGAATTAAAGACAACTCTGAAGATTGGGAAATTGACGAAGGTAATGAGTAAGGTATTAAGCTTGAATTTGATTGTGTTAAATCTTTTATAAATACTGATGGTTTTCACAACTTTAGCACTAAATGTGTACTTGACTCTCAGATAGTAGCCTCTTTTTGTGAATCATTTGCTGCTCATGTTGATCTCCCTAAAGATAAGTGGTTTAAATATCATCCCCCTATCAAAAAGGAAATTAAAGAACCGATCATTGCTAAAGAAGAAAATATCATTTACAATGTTGATCCAGTTGTGCCTACTGCTTATATTGAGAAACCACCTTTCCCTGTTTGGATAAAGGAACATGCTAAGGTATCAACCATGGTTCACAAAATTAATATTAGAGCACCTAATACCTCTGAACAAATTAAATTAGAACCTTGTTTTGTTATGTTTAAATATATCTTGGTAGATAATATTGATGGGCATGTCATTTCGTTTTGTGATGAAGCTGCTAGAATTGCTAAACCCGATGAAAAAGACAAAGATAGACTTGTAGTTGTCTTGCCTGTTATCTCAGTCAAAATAGGAGATCATTTTTATCATGGTTTATGTGATTTGGGTGCTAGTGTGAGTGATATTACTTTTACTTAATATCAAGAAATTATGAATGACATAGCACTTGCTGAAATAGAAGATATTGATGTTACTATTAAACTTTCTAATAGAGACACCATCACACCACTTGAGATTGTTAGATATGTTGAAGTCTTGTGTGGGAAAATAAAATATCCTACGGATTTTCTAGTTCTTGGTTCCCCACAAGAAGACTTTTGTCCCAATATCTTTGGTAGACCTTTCTTGCACGCTATTAATGCTAGATTGTTAAAAAGAAACCGCCAGTGTTGAGTTTATTGATGTGTCTCATCAGTTTAATTTTCCAAGTTTAGTAGACAACCTCGTGATAGAGAATTACCTAGTAAGGATGAAATAACTATTCTTGCTTCTATTTCTGTTCCTCCTACCGATCTACTAGAATAATATTTGTTAGATCATGAAAATGATATGCACTTGCGTGAAAGAAACAAAATAGATAAAAATTTCTTTGAACAACAACCTCTAATGAATCGCAATTTTCCTATTGAAACTTTTGGAGGTCCTCCTCCACCTAAAGGTGATCCTATGTTTGAACTAAAGCAATTGCCCGACACTTTGAAGTATGCTTATCTCGATGAGAAAAATATATATCATGTTATTATTAGTGCTAACATTTCAGAACAGGAAGCAGAAAGATTATTAAAAATTCTGAGGAAGCACCGGGTTGCTATTGGATATACTCTTGATGTTCTTAAGGGCTTTAGTCCCACTCCATGTCAGCACAAGATCAATATGGAACATGATGCTAAACCCGTTGTTGATTACCAATGACAACTGAATCCCAAGATGAAAGAAGTGGTAAGAACTAAAATATTAAAGCTTCTGGAAGTAGGTATAATATATCCTATAGCTGATAATAGATGGGTGAGTCCCATTCATTGTGTGCCTAAGAAAGGAGGTATTATTGTTGTTCCTAATGATAGAAATGAGCTTATTCCACAAAGAATTGTTAGTCGCTATAGAATGTTAATTGATTTTATAAAATTAAATAAACCTACTAGAAAAGATCATTACCCCTTGACTTTTATTGATCCAATGCTTGAAAGATTATCTAAGCACACACACTTTTGTTTCTTGGATGGATATTCTGGTTTCTCTCAAATACCTCTGTCACAATCTGATCAAGACAAAACTACCTTTACCTATCCTTGTGGAACCTATGCTTATAGACGTATGCCTTTTGGTTTATGCGATGCACCTACTAGCTTTCAAATTGTATGACTGCTATATTCTCTAATTTTTGTGAAAAGATTGTGGATGTCTTCATGGATGATTTCTCGGTTTATGGAACTTCTTTTGATGATTTCTTAAGCAACCTTGATCGAGTTTTGCGTAGATGTGAACAAACTAATCTTGTCTTGAACTCGGAGAAGTGACACATTATGGTTAATGAAGGTATTGTCTTGGGGCATAAAATCTCCGGACGGGGTATTGAGGTGGATCAAGCTAAAGTTGATGCAATTGAGAAAATGCCATGTCCTAAAGATATCAAAGGTATTTGAAGTTTCCTTGGCCATGCTGTTTTCTATAGGAGGTTTAATAAAAATTTCTAGGCCAATTACTAATCCTTTAAAAAAGGATATTCCCTTTGTTTTTGATGATGATTGGATAGAAGCCTTTGAAAACTAAAGAAAGCCTTAACCACTGCACCTATTGTTTAACCACTTGACTGAAACTTGCCTTTTGAAATTATGTGTGATGCTAGTGATTATGATGTTGGTGCTATTGTAGGACAAAGAGTTGATAAGAAATTAAATGTTATCCATTATGCTAGCAAAACTCTACAAAGTGCCCAAAGAAATTATGCTACTACAGAAAACGAATTTTTAGTAGTCATGTTTTCTTGTCATAAATTGAGATCTTACATTGTTGATTCCAAAGTTATTGTTCACACTGATCATGCTGCTATAAAATATCTTATGAAGAACAAGGTTGCTAAACCTAAACTCATTAGGTGGGTTATCTTGCTTCAGGAATTTGATTTACATATCGTTGATAGAAAGGGAGCTTAGAACCCCGTAGCTGATAACTTGTCTAGGTTAGAAAATATTATTGATGACCCACTACCTATTCATGATAGTTTCCCTGATGAACAACTAGCTACAATAAATGTCTCTCAAAATGCTCCATGGTATGCTGATTAGACTAATTACATTGTTGCTAAATATATTCCACCTAGTTTCACACACCAACAAAAGAAAAAAAATCTTCTTTGATTTAAGACATTATTTTTGGGATGACCCACATGTTTATAAAGGAGTAGATGGTATTATTAGACATTCTGTACCTGAGCATGAACAGGAACAAATCCTACGGAAATGTTATTCCGAAGCTTATGGAGGACATCATGTTGGAGATAGAACTGCTCATAAGGTATTACAATCTGGTTTTTATTGGCCTACTCTCTTCAAGGATGCCCATAAGTTCGTTTTTCCTTGTGATGAATGCCAAATAATTGGTAATATTGGTAAGCATTTGGAAATGCCTATGAATTATTCACTTGTTGTTGAACCATTTGATGTTTGGGGTTCTAATTATATTGGACCTTTCCCTTCCTCCAATGGGTACACTCATATTTTGATTGTCGTTGATTATGTCACTAAGTGGGTAGAATCTATTCCAACTAGTAGTGTTGATCATCACACTTCCATTAAAATGCTTAAAGAAGTTATTTTCCCAAGGTTTGGAGTCCCTAGATATCTAATGACTGATGGTGGTTCACAATTTATTCATGGTACTTTTCGTATAATACTTGCTAAATACGATGTTAACCATAAAATTGCATAACCCTATCATCCTCAATATATTGGTCAAGTTGAACTTAGCAATAGAGAAATAAAATTGATATTACAAAAGAATGTCAATTGGTCTCGAAAGAATTGGTCTATGAAATTAGATGACCCACTTTGGGCTTATAGAATAGGTTATCAAAACCCTATGGGTATGTCTCCATACAAAATGGTATATGGAAAAGCTTGTCATTTGCCTCTAGAGTTAGAACATAAAGCATTTTGGGCAATTAAAGAACTAAATTATGACTTCAAACTTGCTGGTGAAAAGAGGTTATTCGATATTAGCTCATTAGATGAATGGAGAACCCAAGCTTAATAAAAATGCCAAGTTATTCAAATAAAAAGTTAAAAGATGGCATGAAAAAAGAATCCAAAAGCAATACTGCAAAGTTGGAGAATATGTTATTTTGTACAATTCTTGTTTTAGAGTTTTTTGTAGGAAAACTTCTCTCCAAATGGGAAAGGACCCTATGTTATCGAAGAGGTATATCGCTCTGGAGCTATTAAGATTAATAATGCCAAAGTTACCAACCCGAAGGTGGTCACTGGACAAAGGTTTAAATACTATATCTCAGGTACACGTATTAATGTTGGGAGCAATGTTATCCAAACAATGGTACTGGAGGGACAGATAAAGGAAACCTTCAAAAACACTCCAGAATCGTGAAAATTATGAGGTACATGATACGGTAAGTAAACAGACTTAGAAAAATCCGAAAAATATTTTCATCGGTTTTAGAATATTTTAGAATTTTAGGAAATAAAAAATAAACCGGTAGGCAACCAAGGTGAGCATCGTCTACGAGGGCACAGTTGCCATCCCTGGCGCGCCCTCATGGAGCGTGCCCACCTCGGTAACCTTCCCAACTCCGTTTTCTTTTCATTCGCTTGATTTCCAAGAATAAAAATTCTCTATATGTACCCCCGATTTTTTTGACGACCGCATCACAAGATTTTCCTCTGTTCATGTTTTGTGTTGTTTTCCTGAAAGATCTAAAAAATATGTTGTCCCAAGATTCAGAGGGAGAGAGCTATGTGTCCAATTATGTTGCTGAAACAAAGATCTTTGGGGAAATTTACCCCTACTTGTGGACTTCGGAGGAAGAAGAAGACACCGATCTGGAAGAAATAGAAGACGCTGGACCAGACAGTGGCTCAGATAAAGATGAACCTCCACTACCTCAACTTGGAGATATGCATGTGGAGTTCAAGAAGTCAAGCCTTCCTAATGGTAGGAGTAAACCCAATACTCCTTTTGTCCCTTCTCGTTTTCTACAGGAGAGCAAGGCAGCTCTATGCAAGAGGATATTGAAACTTGAGCAAGAGAATGATGATTTAGGGGAGGAAAACTTCATCCTCAAGCGTAAATTGGAGAAGACGAATAACGCCTCATCACCATGAACTTCATCCTCTTCACCACCAAAGGAGACTTGAGTACATGGGTATGGGCACTCCCCTTTGCTTGAGCCAAGCTTGGGGGAGGTTCCCGATATCGTATCACCATCACTTTTTACCTTTTATTTTTTATTTAGATCATTATCCTTTTCATGATTTAGTTGAATAAAAGTCTAGTATGATCTATTTTTGAGTGCTAGTTTCGTGATCCATCTATCTATGTAATCGAGTGAGAGTTATATAATAAAGTTTAGTTTGAGCTTTTGCCCCTTTACTTTCTTGTTGCAATCTTTATAAAAGAGAATAAATGAAAAGGGTCATATGCTAATCTTATGGTGAGTAATGACATCACAATAAATAAAAGTATAAGTGATAAAGTTTATTGGAGATTGGCAAACATATCATTAGTCAATGATGCAATTTATGAAAGAATAAATGAGGGAAGAGAAGATTCACGTGCAAATATACCATCATGGACATCTTTTATGATTGTGAGCCCCCATTAAATATTATATGGAAAAACTGTTGACGTTGGACAAGGAAGACAACTTAATGATTTATGCTTGTTCATATTCACATAGAAGTTATATTGTCATAGATCTTTCAACATGTGGTGCTTGTCCAATATCTTTGCTAGCAAAAAATTCCGCACTGAGTAGAGATACTACTTGTGCATCCAAAAACCCAAAACCCAAACTCATGTTTGAGAGTCTACCATACCTACCTATGGATTGAATAAGATCCTTCAAGTAAGTTGCCATCGGTGCATCAAGGCAATGAAAATTGCTTCTAAAAGTGTTGGATCAATTAGTGTAAGGGAAAATTGAGCGTCGCACGAACTTGTGATGGCAAAGTAATAAAAGCGATGGACTGCATAATAAAGGTTACTATCACAAGAGGCAATGCAGCGTGACGTTCTTTTGCACTAAGGGATTGGGCATACAAACTAAAAAGCACATGACAACCTGTGCATCCCTCTACGAAGGTCCTATCTTTTAACTTTAAGCATTTACATATGTGCAAGAGTCAAAGTATTCTTCCATATTCCTTTTATTTTTTCTCCTTTGGAAAGCATCATGTGGTGAGGAAAGATCTTGGCACATATATGCAACTGGATATGAGTGGGTATGAGTTATTATTGTTGACATCACCCTTGAGGTGAATACGCTGGGAGGCAAACTATAAGTACCTATCTTTCTATGTGTCCGGTTGAAACACTTTGTCCATGTGTATGCTGTGAGTGTTAGAAGCAATAGAAGACTAAATGATGGTTTAGTATGTGGACTTGCCAAAGGCTCTGACATGAGAACCTTCCTGAAAATATGATGAATTGTAGTTGCAAAGTTGTCTAAGAACATAGTTTGCTTGTTTCCAATAAGGTTTATGTTTTATACTTCCATGTTGTGATGAATCGTTACTTGCTAATAAGAAGTTATATCATGTTGTCATGAAATAAAAGTTTTATGAGAAAGTTTTATGTTAATTTTTGTTGCTGTTATAATAATAAGCATGATGCTACTATGTCCATATTTTGTTTTTATTAACACCTCTTTCTCAAACCACATGGGCATGTTCTTCGATATCGGCTTTCGCTTAAGGACCAGCAAGGTCTAAGCTTAGGGGAGTTGATACGTCCATTTCGCATCATGTCTTCCTACTATTATTTATATTGTTTTTATGCATAATAATGCTTTGGGGAGTAATTCTAATGCCTTTTCTCTCACAATTTGCAAGGTTTACACCAAGAGGGAGAATGCCGACAACCAGAATTCAGTACCTGAAAAAAGCATGGCAGAGATACCTATTTTGCACATCCCAATGAAGCTGAAATTTTATGGAGATGTTTTACATAATAAATAAGAAATAGTGGATCTGGAAACTATCGGAGGGGGTCACGAGGTGGACACCCTCTACGAGGGCGCGCTAGGCCCCCTAACCGCGCCCTGGTGGAGCGTGCCCATCCTGGCCCACCTCCAGAGCTCATCTTTTGGTATAAATTCCCAAAAAACCAAAAAATATATTAAGAGGAGGACTTTCGAGATGAAGCGCCGCCGCCTCGAGGTGGAACTTGGGCAGGAGCACTTTTTCACTTCGGCGGAGCGATTCCGCCAGGTGAACTTCCCTCCCGGAGGGGGAAATCGAAGCCATCGTTGTCACCAACAACACTCTCATCATGGGGAGGCCATTCTTCATCAATATCTTCAATAGCACCATCTCCTCTCAAACCCTAGTTCATATCTTATGTTCAATCTGTGCACCGGAACCTTAGTTTGGTACGTGTGGGTGACTAGTTGTGTTGATTACCTTGTGTAGTTGATTACTATATGGTTTATTTGGTGAAAGATTATATGTTCAGATTAATTATGCTATTAAATACACCTATGATATTGAGCATGCATATTATTGGTGAGTAGTTACCTTTGTTCTTGAGGTCATGGGAGAAGTCATGTTGCAAGTAATCACGCGAATTTGATATGTGTTCGATATTTTGATGATATGTATGTTGTGATTCCCTTAGTGGTGTCATGTGAACGTCGAATACATGACACTTCACCATCCTTGGGCGTAAGCGAATTCATTGTGGAGTAGTAATTAGATGATGGGTTTCTAGAGTGATAGAAGCTTAAACCCTAGTTTATGTGCTACTTCGTAAGGGGCTGATTTGGGTCCACATGTTTAATGCTATGGTTAGACTTTGTCTTAATACTTTTCTCATAGTTGCGTATGCTTGCGAGGGGGTTAATCATAAGTAGGTTATTAGTTCAAGTAAGAACAACACCTTAGCACCAGTCCACCCACATATCAAATTATCAAAGGAGCGAACACGAATAACACCAACATGATGGAAGTGGCTAGATGAAATTCACGTGTACCCTCAAGAACACTTTGCTTATCATGAGAGATAGTTTTGGCCTGTCCTTTGCCACAAAAGGATTGGGATACCTTGCTGCACCTTACCTATTGTTACCGTTACTTGCTCGTTACAAATTGCCTTGCTATCAAACTACTTGCTATTTACAATTTAAGTGTCTGCAAAAATTATCTTGCTGAAAACCGCTTATCATTTCCTGCTGCTCCTCTTGAGTTTGACACTCTTACTTATCCACTCAGGCAATGACAAGGTCATGACCAACTAGTTCCCCATGGACGTGCGGGACATGGCGCGCTCATGGTTGATGAAGCTTCTCGAGGGCACCATCTCTTCATGGTTCGAGTTGTGCGTGCGGTTCGTCTCCAACTTTAAGGGAATGTACGAGCGCCCCCTCACCCTTAACAACCTACGCGCCATGTGCTAGTAGGTTGGCGAGACCCTCCACAAGTACATCCAGCGCTTCAGCCAGGTGCACAGGAAGATCTCGTAGGCGCCCGACACTGCAATCATCTCTGCATTCTCTACAGGCATCACAGACGTCAAGATGCACAAGAAGCTCGCCATCATGACGAGCTCGACACTATGGTTGCACTATTCAACCTTGCCAACACGTGCACCTAGGTTGAAGTGGGGAGCCTTTTCACCCACACTGACCTCGACACCATCGCTGATGCCGCCAAGGCTAAGAGCAAGGACATCAAGCACAAGGCCCTCATTGTGTTTGTTGTAGAGCCTGAGTGGAAACGTGGACGTGACCATGATGATGCACCCAATAAGCCCTTTTGTGTCTACCACAACATGGGCTCCCACAACACCGAGGACTGCCATGAGCTCAGGCTGCTCTGTGAGCACGGGTAGAGCCTTTGCCCCAGTCGCAACGATCGCAGCACATGCCACGACAGTGGCCACATCGGGAACCGCTCGGGAGACCGCAACAACAACAACAACAACAAGAACGACAATGATAGAAACAACAATCGCCATGGCTGGTAGTACAAGCCACGCCGCACCAACCCTCAAGCCAATGGTGCCCCTTCGCGCCCCAACGCCAACAATGGTAATCTGCCCGATGAAGAAACTGGGGACTACCAGGAGCCTCGCGGGATAGTGTGCATCCATAGCAGATCTCATCCCCCGCCTCCAATGGACACCTCAAAAAGTTCTCTTGTCAGGTGAACGCTACCCTCCCAGGTCCTAAGGACACGAGGCCCCTCAAGTGGTCCCAATGCGCGATCACCTTCGAATCCAAGGACCACCTGAAGTCCAATAGGGTTGTGGGCAGCATTCCCATGTTGTTCACACCCACCATCAACAATGTTGGCATCACAAAGACACTCATCGATGTCGGAAAAAGCCTCAACATGCTCTCCATTGAGACCTTCGAGCAACTTCAGGTGTCCTAGTGCCAACAAGACCCTTCTCGGGCATGAAAGACGGATCCACCCAGCCCCTGGCGCAGGTGCGACTCCCCGTCACCTTCGGCTCCCCCACGAACTAACACATGGATTTCATTTACTTCGATGTGGAATACATCGACCAGTCCTACAACACCATCCTGGCTACCCCGCACTCGGCAAGTTCATGGTAGTGACCCACCACACCTACAACACCGTCAAGATGTCGCGTTGTGTCACACCCTATGTTTGTAGCACGTCGATATGTTTGGGTTTATAAAATTTGGAGACAACTAATTTGTTTCTATGTGCTTGTGCTTGCTTGCTATGTTGTTTGCTTGCTTATTGATTGTGTTATTTGGCACTACTAGGTTCTATTCCACTTCATATTCATCTTCCTTGTTCCAAACCTCTTGCCCAATGATCATGCGATGTGAATAGTGCCCAAAACTATTTTTATCAAATTTTGTTTTAACTAAAAATGATTTATTTAATTTAAGTTTCCAAAACCCCCTGAAATAAGGTTTGCACTGCAAGTCCTCAAATCAGGTGGACCCTTCTTTCCCAAAGGGTTTATTTCAAACCTACTATATATATGACTTCCCAAAACCACCAAATATTATTTTTAAAGATTATTTTCATATTTTATTTAAAGGCTTTTTAAGGCCAGAAATGGTTTTTTCTAGGGAAAAATTATTTAAATGCTTTGAAAATATTTGAGAAAATTTAGAGAAACTTAGCGGACATATATTTCCCATATATATGAGTTTCAACACAAGGGCATGATCAGATCATAGGCAAATACCCTCAAAACCCTTTCTGTTCAAATCAAGCTTTTGGAATATTTCTATAAGAAATATTCTCAATAAATTCTATGAAAATACCAACAAGTAATTGCTATCATAGGTGATGATCTTGAAAATTTCATATCAATCCAAGTTGGTTTGGTTCATCAAACCATCCCAAAACCATTCCTGTCCAGAATCAAATTTGAGCAACTTTACATTGTGAAGTGTCTCCCCTTGGCCTCAAACTTTGTGGGCATGCTCTAATGGAAAAATAGTGATGATACACTAAGTGGTGCAACAACGGTAAAAGCCTAGCATCATTGGATCTACAAAAATCTGATTTTGCTGAATTCTAGGGTTTATCAAATTTCCATTGTCAACTTTTTCCTCTTGAGCTCAAACTTGGTGAATCCTCTCATTTCTACCTAACCTTTGACCCTGGTAAATATCTCAGTAAGGTGGAAACATCTTCTTGCCCAAGACACCATCAAACACCTTCTGGTGATTTTGTAAAACCCCCATTTTCACCCTCTTCTCTTTTACCCTTGCCCCCAACTTTTTACCACAGCCCCTCTGAGTTACCAGCTACCTCCAGTAACTTTTCCTGGCAAAAGCTCCATGGGTAAGTGAGTAAAACCCTCATTTTACACCTCTGGACAACAGTTTTCTCCCTCTCTCTTAGCTTCCCTTCTCTCCTAAGGCATCACCAGAGCATCCCATGCCCTATTCCCCATGGTTAAACCCCCCTAGATCCTCAGGACAATAGTGGACGCGCCCATTATGCCAAGGAGACGCCCTGGCATGTAGACCTGGCGCTCTGGAGAGCGCTACAGTGTGCTCCCGCACTATAGCCGCTGGCCAACGGCGTCTCCGACAGCCTCGGGCCGCCCCACCTTGTCCCCCTTGTCCCCCTCGGCGTCCGCAACACGCTACGTAGCCGACCCCCTCCTCTCTCTCCTTCCTCCCACCCCTCTCGCGCATGCCCGATGCTGCCCGAGCCGGTCAATGCGCGGGCTCACACGCGCGGGTGCCAGACCCCTCCCCCGCTCTCTCTCTCTTCCTTTCCCTGGGCCTAGACCGCACCCACGAACTCCCTGGACACGAGCCAGAGCCCCCCATGACCTGTGGTGCCAGCCTCGCCCTCGCCGGTGCACCGCAGTGCGGTGGACTGGTTCCCCCCTATAAAAGGGCCTCCCCCGAGCTCTCCCCTCCTCTTTGGCCCCCTCTCCTCCTCTATTGACCGCCCACAAAGCCCCCGCTCCTCCCCATGCTCGAAACGCTCGGGATCAACCGGAGATCTCTACGGCGTAGCCACCATCGATCTCCTGGTAACGGCATCCTCCGACCCTCTTTCTTCTCCGGCTGGTCCTCCCTCGCCACGCTGACGTGATTCCCCCTCCTCCCCGTCCTCTTTGCAGCCTGAAACGACCCCGACGACCACCTCATGTAGCCACTTCCGCCGTGGGTGCTTGCCGCCAGCAACTACGGCCACCTACGACCTCCCTTTGACCTCCTCTGGAACGGCGACTTCTCCCCGAGTCCATTCCTGCCATCGCCTTCCCTCGTCGCGCCTCCTTTCGCCACCGATGAGCTCCGCCAGCCCCTCGCATGAGGTAGACGATGACCTGCCAGTGGGGCCAGGTCGTCAATCCCTCACTCCCCTCCCACCTCCCTCTCTCTCTCTGGGGCCTGGGGCCCGCCTGTCGGGTTTGAACCCTGACGACGCACGCACCCCTGCTCGCCCAGGCCTGGCTCGGCCGCAAGCCAGCCCAACTGGGACTATTTTGGCCCAGTTGGCTCTGAGGCCTTTTCTTTTTCTTTTTCTGCGGATTTTGCGAAAAATCCCATAAGATTAAAAATAAGCTCAATACCCAATATTTTTCCACCTAAATTCCTAGAATAATCCCTAGAATTTAATAGTGCTATTTATAAAAATGTTTGAAACTATTTTTAGTACTGTTTTATTTTAAAACCTATATATAGGCACCTTTTTGCCTCTGTTATTTTATTTCCAAAATCTTTTTCACAACAAAACCCTAGGAGAATATTTTTAGTATGAAATTTAGTATTTATCAGAGTAGGTTAACATTTTTGATAGTAGATTGAGTGTTGTGTTTTGTGTGATTGCTTATTTTTATCGCTTTATTTCGCGACGATACATTGCGTGGTTGACGAAGAAGTTGGACCCGAAGACTTCGAAGACCCCGGAGACTTTGTTGAGCTAGGCAAGCAACCCTTTGACCATGATGAGAAACCATTTTTATTGCATGTCATATAGCACTTTACTTTCATCATATTTGATCATGTGTTGTGGTGTTCCCCTTTTGGTGGATATCTCCGTTACTCTTATCGTTGAGACTTGCATCGTGCATGACCCTACCACCTTATGAGGGTTGTGCGGGTGGGAGTAGTTAGGTTGCTAATAGATGCTATGCAAATGGGATGGGACTTATGCATAGTGATGGCAAGAAAGTGATGATTTCAATGACTTTTCGAAAACCCCATCGGGTGCCACTAATGCCTAAGGGAGATGATGAGAAGATGGGTGACCACTTGAGAAAGAAGTGGTGTGCTAGGGCAAGTTGAGTATGTGTTTTCGAAAACGGATTAGATTTAAGGTTTGCTGACCGTCCCAACCTTACAAGCGCAACCACAATAACCCTTATGGGACGGGGCTTTGTTGATTACCTTGGTGGGTACTGGCAAGGAGCCTGCAATACTAGTGGCGGAAGTGGCGTGGTCACTCTCGATACGGGGTCGTACCGGTATGTACGATCATGCGTTGTCTTCACAGGCACCGGGCACACCGTTGGTCCCCTCATGGATAGTACGGTTTAGAGCGAGGCTCATGTGAAGTACGTCATGAGCGCTGGGTACCAATTGAGTGGATTCTTTGTTTAGTATTGCTAAGGGAAAGGCATTGTTTCGGTGCTTACCTTGGGTATGTTATATACCACGACTCGTGGATGACACGGAAGTTCGCCAAGTATTGTGGGTAAAGTGTGCAACCTCTGCAGAGTGTAAAACTATTCGAATAGCCACGTCGCGATCATGGATAGTTGGAGGTCCTTCTTAAACTACGTCCGGATGTTTTCGTGAAACTTGGTGTGAGTCTGGATGTGAAGGTGACAAGAGGTCACATGAGCAGAGTCTGATGACCTAGCGAGGGAATTGAACTAAGTCCGATGGCTTAGCATGATGAATGAACATGAGATGTTCTACCCCTACTTATGGTGATGTCTATAACTTGTTCACATGGACATCTGTTAACTATTGATGCATGCTTACTAGTTACTTTATCATGTCATTTTTATACAAAATTAGCTTTCCGCAAACTTACCTACTTAGTGCTATATCATGCATCATTGTTACCTTGTTCCACAACTTGGGTTGCTTGCGAGTACATTCAAAGTACTCATTGGCTTGCCACTGGTCATTTAATTGGCCAGGCATGGAAGAACTTGAGTATGTTGAAGAGTTCGTTGGACACGAACATGCGAACTAGGACGCTTCCCAGTCAGAATGCTTGTAGGTTAAGGCAGATGGCATGGGTTCACGCTTTCGACCATGATTTCTGCTGCTTGTTCTATTTTAAGTGTTTGGACGGTGTAGCCCTATCTATGTAAGACTAAGACCTTCGCGGTCATTATTTGTGTAACACGTTAAGTGTGGATGTAAGACTCTTGTTATTCAGCTTCTGTGTGTTAAGTGAGCATTGATCTTTGGGATCACTGTACACGTGCATTCAGTGATCTCGACTTATGAGTCGGGGTCCCCACACGTTGTGATGGTACCATCACCTCTACTATGATGAGAAAGAGGTCGTTTGCTCTATCGAGCAAGCCTACAAGTCTATTGCTACTGCGTATCCCGCTGATGAGGATGACCTCGGGCTCCCTGAGGCCGTAGCCGTGAAGAAGCACCGTCTGTTCTCCGAGAAGCATGCCGAGACAAAGAAAGTGTTGTTGGACAACAATGGCCCCGGGCCCACCGTTTCCATCGGCAACGGCCTCTCCTCCAAATAGGAAGGCGAGCTCGTCGCCTTCCTTTGGGAAAATGCTGATATGTTCGTCTGGACACCATCAGATATGCCTCATGTGCCGAGAGAGGTGATCGAGCACCACTTAGCCGTGTGTCCCAATGTACGCCCCATGAAGCAAAATGCACGATGCCAGGCGCCGGAAAAGCAAGAGTTCATCGTTCGAGAGAGAAAGAAGCTCCAGAAGGCGGGCTTCATCCATGATGTGATCCACCCTGAGTGGGTCACCAACCCGATCATGGTTTAGAAACACAGTGGGGAAGGGCAAATGTGCATCGACTTCCCCGATCTCAACAAGACCTGCCCCAAGGACCACTTCTCGCTACCCTGCATCGACCAGATCATGGATTCCATTGTTGGGTGTGATCTGTTGTGCTTCCTAGACGCCTTATCAAGCTACCGTCGGATCAAGATGGAGAGACAAGATGAAGAGAAGACGTCCTTCCTCACCCCCTACGGAGTGTACTGCTACGGGTGCCCTCCTTTTGGCTTGAAGTGTGGAGGAGTCACCTCTCAATGGTTGGTTCATATCGGCCTCGAACCCCAGATGGACAGGAACACAGAGGACTACGTGTACGACATCGTCATCAAGACCCACGAAGAAAACTCCCTCATCAAGGACCTCGAGGATACTTTCGCCAACCTTTCCAAGATCAGCCTCAAGCTTAACCCCATCAAGTGCGCCTTCGGAGTCCCTTTAGGCAAGCTATTTGGCTTCCACATCTCCCACCATGGCATCAAGGCCAACCCCAAGAAAATCATGGCCATCGAGCAGATGTAGCCTCCCCGCAACCTCAAGGAAATGCAGAAGCTAATAGGATGTGTGGGCTCGCTTGGCTGCTTCATCTCTAAGTTTTGCAAGAGGGCCCTGCTTTTCTTAAACCTTTTAAAGAGAACATGCCCCTTCAAATGGACTCTCAAAGCCGATGCAGCTTTGAGGACCTCAAGAAGTACTTGACGAGCCCTCCCATCATGGTTGCCCTACGACCTCGTGAGCCTCTGCGCTTATACTTGGCAGCCACCCCTAGACGTCCAATGCGGCCTTGGTGGCGAAGTAAGAAGGGCAAGTCCCCATCAAGAGGAAGCCACCAGCTGAGGTCAAGACAATGCTTCTTGAAGCCAATCCTACGAAGCCTACTGAGGGGCTCTCGGAGCCTCTCGGGGCCACTCCTCCGGCGCCTGCCGAGGGCCTCCCGAAGTCGCTCCTCCAGTGCCTACCGAGGTACCCCCTCAAGAGATCCCCGGGAAGCCACCTGACGAACCTCCTAAAGATCAAACTGTGTCCCTCACAATTTCACGCCTCATTGAGCATCCGGTCTATTTCATGAGTATGGTGCAACTGGACGCGCACGAGTGATACCCCATGCAGCGGAAGCTACTCTTTGCTCTCCTCGTTGCTTCCAGGAAGCCGCGACACTATTTCCAGGGAAACCTCATCAAGGTGATCACATCTTATCCCCAGGAGCAAGTGCTTCGCAGCCCCAACACCACAGAACGTGTGGCAGAGTGGAACATTGAGCTGCAACCTTTCAATCTCGAGTTCCTCACTACAAGGACAGTCAAGGGCGCGACATCGGCTGACTTAATGGCGGAGTGGACGGATCCTCACCAAGACGAGCCTTGCAAGGAAGCATCCTTACTCCCTGGGAAGAATACCATTGATGGTTGGACCATGCACTTGATGAGCTTACTCCCAGCAGAGCATGGGAGCTCGCATAATGCTCACTTCACCTACAAGGGATAATCTCTACTATGAAGTGCAACTCTGCTTCAGGCATGACCATAAGGTCTCCAACAACATTGCCGAATGCAAGGTCTTCATCGCTCGAATCAAGGCCGTCGTCACACTCGGCGTTAACCACATAATCACCAAGGGCGACTCACAATGCTTCATTAACTTCTCCAACAAAATATACAAGCCCAAGGACGAGCACATGGATGCCTATCTTGAGGAAGTGTGCAAGCTTGAGAAGCATTTCCTGGCATGGAGGTCTAGCACATCCCTCGCATCGGCAACTAGGAAGCCAACGACATCGCCAGAGGGCATGTCACTGCTAGCCACATGGCCTGGGCATCTTCGAGGAGTTGCTCCTGAAACCATCTACTAGGCCACAAGCCGCCGATGCCATGGCATCTCAAGAGCAGCAGCCTCCCACGCCTTTCATAGGTGCACCCAATTGCGGCCCACCCTCCAGCACTTGCCTTCTGCTGGCACTAGAGCCACAAGCTGACAACTGGGGCATAGGTTTCAAGGCCTACTTGGAGAGCGTTACTCACCCGATGGATGACACTGAGGCGGAGCGTGTGGCCCTCCAAGCTACATGCTGCTACCTCCAAGATGGAGATCTTTATTGAGAGAATTCCTTATTTGGCCCTTCCTTATATTTTGATTCCCTTTTTTCCCTAAAATGATATTTTCCCTTTTTGATACTCAAACTTCAATTTGTTCTATGTGACACTTTCGTCAATTTTGACTACTAATGGTGTTAAATCAGACTTGAAAAGATAGTTTTACCCCTAGTGCGGTATGTGACCCTAAAACGATTGCATCACCCTCAACCTCCTGTAGCGCAAAATGCATTGACTGTTGGCTACAAGTTTCCATGGCGCGTCATATTCGCCGCCGCCAAGTACTCTCTGGTGAGACAGGAGGACCACAAAGCAAGCCGATGATTGTTCAGCTAGCTTCATCTATCCCAATGAGGCGATGATTAGCAGACATATTAGACGCTAGCTGCTTGATCAATCTTTTCTGTTGGCCGAAAAGCAACACACACACACAAGTATACTCCAGTGCAGCCGCAAGTTGCCTAATCTCCACGTGATACATATATTAAACGCTAGCTTCCTAATCTGCACAAGTATACTCTAACGCAGCAGCTGCCCATCCCATACTGTCATGCATGTCCACGACTTTGCCTTCTTCACGGTTTTGTTTCTTTTCTTCAACATGCTAAATCAGGGGCAAGTAGGACTTTTTCATGTACAACTTTACGGTGGTAAGAACAAAATTTGATGGAAGTGTCGTATAAGGAAGAATATGAAGTTTTGGGGTCAAAAAAGGCAAATTATTTTTTACATCAAAAAAGGAAGCAGATTTTAAGAAAGGGTCAAATAAGGAATTCTCTCATATTTATCAAAGACGGCCTAATGGAGTGGCGCCACGATGCATATCCGAGGATCAGCGGCCCGAACAACTTGCTGATATACATTGCGAAGACTGCGGCCACCACTCTTCATCACACACTCTTGCCGGCAAGGTCGTCTACAATGGCTTCTTTTGGACTACTGTGCTTCAAGACGCCATCGAGCTGGTCCAGTCTTGCGAAGCCTGCCAATTCCATGCCAAGTAAATCCATCAACTAGCGGAAGGGCTCCAGACCATCCCCCTCCCATGGCCCTTTCCAGTCTGGGGATTGTACAATCTATGTTCCCTTTCCTCGCGCCGTAGGAGGCTACCATTTCCTCTACGTGGCCATCGAAAAGTTGACCAAGTGAGCCGAGGTGGAACCTGTCCGCTCTATTCCAACCACGTCAACTGTCAAGTTCATAATAGGCCTAATGTGCTTCTTCAGCATCCCAAACCACATCATCACCAACAAAGGCTCAAACTTCACTTGCAGCATCTTCAAGGCCTACTACGCCATCCTGGGCAAGCAGATTTGCCACGCCTCCGTCGCTCACCCATGAAGCAATGGACATTCCAACGCCCAGGTCCTCAAGGGCCTCAAGACAAGGAGCTTCAGCAAGAAGCTCGCAGCCTGCGGCAAAGGCTGGCTCGACGAACTCCAGTCCATGCTATGGCTGATCCTCACAACAACGACCAAGTCTACTGGTGAAACACCCTTCTTCCTCATCTACGGGGCGGAAGCGGTTATACCCACTGAGCTCAAGCATGGGTCCCCGTGGGTCCTGGCCTTCGACGAGGAGCGTTAGGAGGGCCTACGAGAAGTTGATATGCTCCTCCTTGAGGAACCATGTAGTCAGGCCACTCTTCGCGTGGCCTAGTATTAGCAGGCGCTACATTGCTACCACAACCGCAACATACGCCCTCACCCGCTTGAGGTTGGCGATCTTGTTCGGCGAAGGATCCTCTCCGGGAAAGGACTCCACAAGATCTCGCCAATGTGGGAAGCCCCGTTCAGGGCCACCCATGTTTCCTAGCCTGGAGCGGCATGGCTGGAGATGGAGGAGGGTGTTCCGGTACAAAACACATGGAACATCCAACATCTTTGCAAGTTCTTTCTATGACCTCATGGGTACGAACGCAAGGGGCTGTACATGCCCTAGCACCTCTCTTTCTGCATTGCCACAAGGCCACGAGAGATCCCACCCACATCCCAATGGGCTTCCCATGCTTAGGAATGGTGGGAATGTGACAAGAGGGCGCCGCCAGGCTGCATCATATCCTCGATCCGACTTGTGTCCATCATGATAGCATTTTTGTCCATCTATTGAGGGTGTCGCCTGGCTGCATCACATCCTCAAGCTGATACATGTCCATCACAGCAGCGTTTTGATCTACATTTTGAGGGCACCACCTAGTTGCATCACATCCTCACACTGACCCGTGTCCATCACGACAACAAGTATTTTCTTTTTTGGTTGTGTAATATACTCTCTTATGCAAAACTAAATATTATTTCCTCAAACTTGTTGTGTGCTTGGTAAGCACTTGTTGGCCTTTGGGTTGTTCGCACTCGTGATTTCCCTCGTGCATATCACACGAGCGGGGGCTGGACATGATGATTGTTCTTGGGTCAGTCCCAACAACACCACAAAAACCAAGTGACTAAGCTCTAGCTCATGGGAATGCTCACGTGCATGTCACCTCACTAAGGTCCTTGGTGCACTATCTTCTCGTGTGACATCCACACGTGAATTAGCAAGCATGCGCTCCTCAAACACTTGTGAAACTTGTCGGTGTCATCTTCGCAGGTGCAAACCTCTGGGATTTCACGGAGCAACCTGTGGCTACCATCAAGTGCTAGCGAGGAGCCTCGAGGGCTCGCGCTTCGTGAGGGATAGTACCAGAAAGCCACGATACCTCAAGACTCGGGCCCCATAGAAAGCTAAGTCCAAAATCTTCATGAAATCTTTGTCATTTATTGAGCTTTCCCTTTCTGATCTCCTCAAGGGTCTTTGTTTTCTCCTTGTCATGAGCTACTTGTGCGTCAAAGGGTGACATCATGAGCATTTCACCTCAGGATCCCTTACTGCCTCGCAAAGCCGTACACCCTCTACCCTGGTTGGACGCAAGTCCCAACATACCAACGATGGTCATAGCAAGCTCGGGGCCCGGGGCCAAGCAATGTAGAGAAACAAGGACAATGCAAAAAGGAAAAGCAAACCTCATGAGAAATAATCGAGATAGAAGCAAATGATTAAGCACCTAGTACGATTACAAAAATAAACTATCTTTATGCCCTCACGGGGCCTCGCAAACTGTGATGCAGAAGAATAAAAAGATAGATAAGGCCTCAGGCTTAAGAGGCTTCGTCTTCATCATCTCTAGGGATGGCCACCTCCGGGTCGCCACCCTCCTCGGAAGGCTCGACGACGTGCGTGAACCGCTCGATTAGGCAGTCCACATGCTCGCACCTCCCTCCTGAGCTGGTCCTGGAGCTCCGTAGACATAGGGTCCACCACAAGGGCTTGGTCGAAGGAGGGGTCTAGAGGATGAGGCTATTGAAGACCCGTGTTTCCACCTGATCCATAAGGTCGCAGGCCCTGTCCATGACATATGTTCCACTTGAAGACTCCCCGCTCCAGCGTCTCCACCACCTTGGTGTAGATCAACCTCGGCTTTCTAGAGACGCTTCCTGAGCTCGATGACCTCCTTCTCGAGCTCCTTGCACTTGGCCTGGAAGCGGGCCTCCTGCCGCTTCATCTTGTTATGATGCTCCTTCAGGAGGTCTGCACGCTCCCTCGCGATCGTGGCGTCCGCATCAATATGGATCTTCTCCTCCTTCCTCTCCAACTATGCATTGGCCTTGGCAGGTTATGCTTGTGATCTGTGTTTGGTTTTCTGTGAAGAGGAACGAGTGATGGAACACAATATAGGCAAGTACTTCCCTTAGTAGAGAACCAAGGTTTATCGAACCAATAGCAGTAACAACCAACCCCCGTCTTCAGTGGCCACACACAAAGAAGCAAACACTTGCACCCAACACAAGCAAGAGGGTTGTCAA
This sequence comes from Hordeum marinum, assembly GCA_022496015.1. Classification (NCBI taxonomy): domain Eukaryota; kingdom Viridiplantae; phylum Streptophyta; class Magnoliopsida; order Poales; family Poaceae; genus Hordeum; species Hordeum marinum. Next base: position 230,264,852 of record CM039673.1, read on the forward strand.
ACCCCTTGGACTCATTTTTTGCAAGCTTGTAAGTAGTGTGGTTGGTAGTAGATAATTATAAACTACAAAATAAAATAAGAAGTAAATAATAACAACAAGGTATTGTAGTGTTTGTAAATATATAAGCGAATAGACCCCGGGGCCATAGTTTTCCCTAGTGGCATCTCTCATGAAAGTAAGCATACAGTGAGTAAACAAATTACTGTTGGGAAATTGAGCGAAAAGCGGATAGTTATGCAATATTTATTCATGATAATTATAATGTGTATATAAGCATCATGTCCATAAGCAAATAGCCGACTCCTGCCTGCACCTATTAGTATTACTCCACCCATCAACCGCTATCCAGCATGCATCTAGAGTATTGAGTAAATAGAGTAATGCTTGGAGAATGATGACTTTATGTATACACATAGAATTCAATTAATATGAACTAACCCCATCGTTTTATCCTTAGTGGCAACAATACAAAGACGTATCTTGTCTGCTTCTGTCATTGGGATATAGAAATCTGTTAGATTGAACCCACTACAACACACCCCTCCCACTTAAGAAAGACCAATCTCCTTGACCAAAGCAAATCAATAGATAAGAGAGATTTACGAAGCTATAATGATCATGCACTTAAGAATCACAAAGATTTTAGAGAAGACTCAAATCTTTAGCATGAATGAACTGAACATAAACAAACAATCCATTGGATCACAACAAACACACCACACAAAAGAATTACATCGAATAGATCAAAGTGAAGATGCCACGATCATTGTATTGAATATCAAGAGAGAGAGAGAGAGCCATGTAGGTACTAACTATGGACCCGTAGGTGTGTGGTGAACGACTCACACATCACCATGGGATCAGTAAGGATGATGTAGAGGACCTTTGTGATCGATCCCCCTCCGTCAGGGCACCGGAAGAATGCTCCAGATAGGCACACAGCGAAATAGAGACTTGCGGTGGCGTAAAAAGTGTTTAGGGTGGCTCTATAGGGTTTTTGGGATTAATATGAATATATAGGACAAACAAGTACGCTAGGAGGCAGCCGAGGGGAGCACAAGGAAACTAGGCGCGCCCTACCACCTTGGCCGCGCTTGGCTGCGTGGTGATCCTCTCGTGTGGCTTCTGGCCTCCTCCCAAAACTTCTAGGTCCTCTTTTCGTCTAGAAAAATCACCAAAAAGTTTCATTGCAATTGAACTTCGTTTGGTACTGTAACCTTAAAAGCCAAAAACACGTAGAAAACAACAATTGGCATTGGGCACTGGGTTAATAGGTTAGTGCTCAAAAATAATATTAATTGTTAAACAAACACCCAAAAAGTATCCTAGTATGATAATATAATAGAATGGAACAATAAAAAATTATAGATACATTGGAAATGTATTAGCATCCCCAAGCTTAATTCCTGCTCGTCCTCGAGTAGGTAAATGATAAAAATAGAATTTTTGATGTGACATGCTACCCAACATGTAATCTTTTGCAGGTTTGATGATTGTGAAATGATGAATTAATAAACATCAACATAGTAATGCTTATAAACATAAGCAACATAATCATCAAGTTTCAAAGCATACGATCCATGAAGAATGTTCACCCCCTATTCATTTTATCATATCACCACGGTGTCAAGTCAAGCAATTGGATCATACTTTTTAACGCGCCTCAGCTTTTTATTACTTGCGCAATATATGAGCGTGAACCATGGATATCGCATAAAGGTGGAATAGAATATGGTGGTAGGTGTAAAAGGTGTGAAAGTCGATAAGAAAGTCTCGCATCAACTAGGTGTATCAATGGGCTATGGAGATGCCTATCAATATATATCAATGCGAGGAGTAGGGATACCCATGCAGCGGATGCACTAGAGCTATAAGTGTATGAAAGCTCAACTGAAGCTAAGGGGATGTGCATCTAAGTTGCTTGGTCATGAAGACCTCGGGCATTTAATGAAGCCCGTCAAAGGAATATACAAGCCAAGTTCTATAATGTAAAAGGATATGGAAGTGACAAAATAAGAGACTCTCTATTTGAACAACATGGTGCCACTTTGAGACACAAGTGTGGAATACGAGGTAGTAGTGCTGTCCCTACTCTCTTTTCTCTCATTTTTTCTTTTGTTTTCTTTTTATTTTTTTCTCTATCCTTATTTATTTATTTATTTATTTTTCGTCCGGAGTCTCTTCCTGACTTGTGGGGGAATCATTGACTCCATCATCCTTTCCTCACCAAGAAAGTGCCCTAAATAATGATGATCATCACAATTTTATTTACTTACAACTCAATATGAAAAAATGATAGGATGATATGACTCTATATGAAAGCATCTACCAGTGTACTAGGATGTGCAATGATCTAGCATAGTAAAAGATATCAAAAAAGCACAAGCCATGTAAATATCATGCTTGCTATATTACGATCATACAAAACAATATGACAATGGAAGTATAAGTCATATGATGTGACGATGGAAGTTGCATGGCAATTTATCTCAGAATCGCTATGGAAATGACATGATAGGTAGGTATGGTGGCTATTTTGAGAAAAAATTAATGATACTTATGTGGAATAGAGCGTATCATGTCATGGGGTTCGGATGCACCAACGAAAGTTGCACCAGTCCTCAAGGTGAGAATGGGCGATGCACGATACCGAAGAGGCTAGCAAATATGTAGAGGTGAGAATGTGTATATCCATGGATTCACATTATTCATAAAGAAATCACATGCTTATTGCAAGATTTTATTAGATCTCTTGAAGCAAAGCACTACTCGCATGCCCCTAGGGAGGATGTTGTTAGGAGTTAACCATCACGCGCCCCCTACTTAAACAACAATAGGATTTCAACGAGGAATAAGTATGCTCACACATCATCACCGTTTCATAAAAAATTTAGATGAACATCGAGTTAACAACCTCTATTTCATGATAATCTTATTAACCAATGTTCATGCACTCATGCGCTTTCACATTACCACATTAATATCATTAACCATGATTTCTCTTTTATGTGCTACATGTGGTTTTGATTTTTCACTCATTGAATACATATTATTTTTGGACTAGTATTATAAGCCATGCAAGTTACTGTCACTATATATTAAATCTCAAACAAATATAAGTGAATAAATATAGTGCAATTATTTCTATAAAATCTATATGCCATCGTGCTCTAAAATATACAAGGGAAGTACTAGAGCAACTGCTAAGCTCAAAAGATATAGGTGAAGCACATAGAGTATTCTAACAAATCATGGTGATAGTGTGTATCTATATAATAGGTGTGTCCTGCAAACAATGATTCTTGGAAACTAAAAACAAAAAGCTAACTAAAGTAAACTACGTTCCAAGCAAAACTCATATCATGTGATGAATAAAAATATAGCTCGAAGTGACATGCCAATGGATTGGGATGAAAGAGGGGATGACTTTCGGGGCATCCCCAAGCTTAGACGCCTGAGTCTTCCTAGAATATTACCTTGGGTGCCTTGAGGATCCCCAATATTAGGCTCCTGTCGATCCTTATTCCTTCATCCATCGCGATAACACCCAAAACTTGAAAACTTCAGCACACAAAACTCAACAGAAACTTCGTGAGATCCATTAGTATAACAAACATATCCAATACTTTAGATACCGAAGAAATTGATTCTTATTTTCATAAATTTATTATTATTTCATTATTGCATAAGGTACTTTATTATGTCTTCTCCATGACTTATACCCCAGATATAATCTATAGAATCATCAAAACAAGCAAACAATGCAAGCAAAACAGAATGTGTCTAAAACAAAACAATCTCTAATGATATAGTTAAGTACGATACTTCTAGAAATTAAATAATTATGAAAACTTAGGACAGCCTGTGGAAGTTTTATGTAAATACTTTGTAAAAAATTCAGATCAAAAAGACGTTCCAGTAAACTGAGAGAAATCCTGATACGAACATCAAAGTTTCTGTTTTTGCACCGTATCAATTCTACATATCATGCAAATCACCCCAAAGGCTTTACTTGGCACACACACTAATTTAAACACAAAAACACAATAATAACATTATAAATAACCATGTTACAAATAGAAAGTAAAAAGCAAAATAAAAGATAACTATTGGGTTGCCTCCCAACTAGCGTTATTATTTTATGCCACTAGATAGGCATAATGCATACGATCAAGTGTCGACATAATCGTAAGAAAAATTCATCTTGCTATAATCATTTTCCTTCCTCTTAGGAGCAAGGTTTCCAATAGACAGGCAAAAATAATTGAAAGGACTAAACTTCATAACGAGGTTCCTCCTTAGGTCTCTCATAGGTGATATTAAATTATTCATTGTAAAGGTTCCTGTAAATATTGTTTCTCAATTTTCTTTCAATCACATAATAGAATCCAAGGTTTGGGACAATAATTTGATCATTATATTTGGAGAATTTATGTACTAGGACATTTGGTGGAACCTTCTTTCTAAGCTTTTCATTGTAAGAACCATAGTCTGTTGATCTTAATCTCCTTATTTCTTCCATTTCGTAAAGGATTCCCTTCGTGGGTACTCACCATTGCCCTATAATGACCAAACATTTCTCTTTCTTGCTGCATAATATGATTAAATTCATGAGCGAGAAATATTGTTGCTAACCGTTTAGTAGGAGCATCCTAGATATTAGAGAATTCTAGTTACAACCATTGTATGGGGATGCACATGAACGAATAGTCTTTCCAATTCAACTATGAGCAAAAATATAGCATCTGCATAACTAGTATTTCTAGAAATAATAGATCCTCCTATCAAGGGTAATGAGACAGCACAAGTGAAAGAGTCTTGGATCGCACTTTTTCCAATGATATTGCCACTACCAATGCGGAATTTCTTAGTTTGCATATTAGGATGTTCTTTACAAGGATCATCATTCGCAATATTATCATGTTTTTTCTCAGAAACTTCAGCAAAATTCCTTTTAGAATTATCTTTAATATGCGAAGTTGAATGTCCTAATTCTTCCTCACTTGAGGCACAAGTATCACTAATTTCAAAATCAGACATTATATTAACTTTCAGGCAAACGTGGCAAGCAAAACAAGTAAACTAGCAACAAGCAAAGATAAATATTTTTGTATTTTTTATTTTTATGAAGAAAGAAAAATATAAAAACAAATAAAAATGTGAACAAGCGAATGATAATTTGTGTAAAGATACTTGATAGTAGGTTGATGATACTCCCCACCAACTACGTGAGAAATCCTTCCTGATGCTTGTGATCTGCGTTGGGTTTTCGATGAAGAGGAACAGGTGATGCAGCACAATATAGGTAAGTATTCCCCTCACAAGACAACCAAGGTTTATCGAGCCAATAGGAGTAACAACCAATCCCCGTCTTTAGCGGCTACGCACAAAGAAACAAACACTTCCACCCAACGCGGGCAAGAGGGTTGTTAGTCCCCTTAGACTCGTTATTTGCAAGCTTGTAAGTAGTGTGGTTGGTAGCAGATAATTTTAAGTTGCAAAATAAAATAAAAATTAAATAAGAACATCAAGGTATTGTAGCATTTGTAAATATATAGAGAATAGACCCTGGGTCCATAGTTTTCCCTAGTGGCATCTCTCATGAAAGTAAGCATACGATGAGTAAACAAATTACCTTGGGCAATTGACAGAAAAGCAGATAGTTTTGCAATATTTATTCACGACAATGATCATGTGTATATAGGCATCACGTCCATAAGAAAATAGGCCAACTCCTTCCTGCACCTATTACTATTACTCCACCCATCGGCCACTATCTACCATGCATCTACACTATTAAGTAAAACATAGTAATGCTTTGAAAACGATGATATGATGTAGACAAATATAATTCAATTAATACAAACTAACCCAATCGTTTTATCCTTAGTAGCAACAATACAAATACATATCTTGTCCCCTTCTATCACTGGGATTTAGAAACCCAACGAACCCTTCTCACTGAAGAAAGATCAATCTACTTGTCCAAAGGAAATAAATAGATTGGAGAGATTTACGAAGCTATATGATCATGCATATAAGAATCACAAAGTTTTCAGATAAGACTCAAATACTTATCAAGAATAATCTGAACATAAACCAACAATTCATCAGATCCCAACAAACGCACTATGCAAAAGAATTACATCACATAGATCGAGGTGAAGATGTGACGATCGTTGTATTGAATATATATATATATATATATATAGAGAGAGAGAGAGAGGGAGAGAGATTGATCCCCCCTCCGTGATTGATCCCCCCTCCAGCAGGGCATCGGAACATGGCTCTAGATGGCCACACAATAGAACAAAGATTTGCGGTAGCGTGAAAAGTGTTTTGGCCGGTTCTCTAGGGTTTTGGGGATTAATGTGAATTTATAGGAAAACGTGGTACGCCAAGAGGCAACCGTGGGGCGCATGAGAAAAGCAGGCACGTCCTACCCCATGTTTGCGCCTGGTTGTGTGATGCTCCTCTCGTGTGTCTTCTTTTGGTCCAGAAAAAATCATCGAAAAGTTTCGTGGCAATTGGGCTTCGTTTGGTACTGTAAACCTAAAAGCCGAAAACACACCGAAAACAGCAACTAGCATTGGTTTAATAGGTTGGTGATTAAAAATAATAGTAATTGGTAAATAAACAGCCAAAAAGTATCATAGAATGATAATATAATAGCTTGGTACAATAAAAAATTATGGATACAGTGGAGACGTATCACCACGCGCCTTCTCGAAGGCGGCTTGGGTGACCGACACCTGGTTTTCTAGGATCATGGTACGCTCGTGCTCTCCTGGTCGGAGGTGGTCCTCGCAGACTCGTGCTCCCAAATTGCTAGGTCCTCCTCGTGGCTGTCGAGGGTCTCCTCCTCCTTGACCAGCTCCTCCTTACAGACGGCATAGTGTTGCTCGCGCATCGTGACCGTGTCCTCATGCGCACGGAGCTCCTTCTCCCATAGGGAGATATGGTCCTCCTCCTCCTTGCCGTGGGTCTCTGCTTCCTGTCATCGCAGGTTGGCTGCTTCCACGTCGTGAAAGGTGTTTTCCTAGAGATCCCTGGTGTCATGGGACACCTTGGCCCTCTTCTCCTTGGCGGCTTCGTCCTGACGGTGGCCCGGCTTGACGGCCACCTAGAGTTTGCACCATCTCATGGCAAGACCCAGGCACTCGGTCACGAGGAACACCTCCTCTGCCTAGAGCTTGGCCTTGAGCACGTCGAGCACAGAGATAGCACTCTATAAGTCCCCGCACCTGACCAGGGGCTTCCACTGATGAGATGCACGGCCAAACACGGGCGCTCTTCAGTGCCGCCACCTATGGCAATCATCCGTGAGGGTCCTGGGGGCTCCTATTCTGTAGGTCTCTTTCCCTTGGCAAGCTCCTCCCCATCAGCCTCATGCTAGGGGCGGTGCGCGGTATCCTCCTCACCCTGCCGTGGTGCCGCACACAAGGGGCTCGTCATAGCTCCTTGGTGGGCATCATCCCCCCGAAGGAGCTTCACCCGCTGTAAGGTCCGCCATATCTTTCGCCTCCTTTGCGGTGGTGCCACCTACATCTGGTGTCTCCGGATGCATGTTCTCCTCCTCCTCCTTCTCCCCAAGAAAGGTTGGCAAGTCTTTCGGTGTGGCAGGAGGCACCTCATGCTCGTCCTCCACCACGATGCGCTCCGCCTCGGCCTCCGGCTGGCGGGCGACTTCTTCATGCCCCACAGGGCCAGGAAGGACATGTTGGCTCCCCCAATACGCGCTGCGAGCGAGGGCGACGTTGTTGTCGCAGCCCACTGTCTCTTGTGTCTGGATGCCCTATAGGATCAATGGCTCAACTCCAAGCTTCGGATGCACCAAGAAAAAAGGAAAAGAAAGGGAAGTGGAGTGAACTTACTCTTGAATGACAACCCAACGAATCCTCTTCAGGAGTGGGTTGGAGCGGCTGCCATTGCCTCTCCCATGAAGCCCGCCCGAGCTCGCTCTAGAGGGATTTCTGAGCTCCCCCAACCCCGCTGGGCTTGCTCGTCTCCTCGAGGGGCTCGCCAGCCACATCTGTCACCCGCTTGCAAGGTCCTCCACCACCACCACCTCTGCATCGTCATCCTCCTCCTCCTCCACGCGCTTGGAGGGCGTGATTATGAACTGAGGCTTCTCCTCCTCGTCATCATCATCATCATTGTCCCCCAGCAGTAGCTTGTAGTGGTTCGGCATGTGGTCCTGCCACCTGCTGCCAGTGCTAGTGCTTGAGGAGGGCCCGACATCCTCGAAGTCACCTGCTGCGGGCACCACGAGGATGGGCTTGTCGCGGGTCCCCACATGGCCTTCAATGACCAAGCCCCACTCATTAAACACATGTATTTCAGCATGAATCTTCGCCCCGTCGCCGTGGCTGGGTAGAGGGAGTGCCTTGTTCGCCATATCCTCTGGCACGGGATACATGAATAGGGTCTAGAGGATCACCTCTAGTGTCGTTTCCTAGAGGGTGTCATTGTAGAGGCGGGTCCTGTTAGTGCGTCCCTGATACTCCCACATGGGGTAAAAATGTTTCTAGAGTGGGGAAAAGTGGGTACGCATTAACTCCTGAGCCACCATAACGCTCGTGAGCCCAGCTTCCTGCAGCGCCTATAGCCTTGTGGTGGCTGGTCCAAGTCTATCGTCCGTCAGCTTGGAGTGCTCCCAGCCAGAGCTCTTCACGGTGGGCCAAGTGGGAGGCGCAGACAGAGGGATGCTCTGGACTACCTCCATGTAAATCCAGCACACCCAGAAGTTCTCCACCTTCTTGAGCGTCACCATCTTGATGAAGCACTCTCACATATTATCCACCATGTGGAAGTAGGAGCACCCCGCACTGTAGCCCTACTTGCGCCTCATGCTATAGAAGATGCGGAAGAGGGCCACCGAAGGCATCACCCACAGAAAGCCCTCAGAGAGGAAGGCAAAGGTGGCAAGGAGGAAGACGGAGTTGGGATAATGATGGAGGACGTAGATCTGGTAGTGCTCGAGCATTGCACGGAAGAAGTCAGAAAATGGAGAGAGAATACATTTGAAGATGCAGCAGAAGAAGCATAGGAACGTCGTCACCATCAATTCACTGGCCGGCTTCGAGCCCAACCAGATCTTGGTAGCCCCATGGTTGTAGTGAGCATAGGCCTCAGGGGAACCAACTGGTCCAGCCCCTCCTTGTTCTTGATGGTGGATGGCAGCAGTGTTGGCTTCACCTCTGCTCCGGTGGTGGCAAAGCTCCTCTTCTTTGCAGCCATGGTGACAGCGGCATGAGATTGGAGGCAGAGAAGGAGAGGAGCAGGCGAGGTGCGTGCAAGGAAGGAGGAGCGTGCCAAAAGGAAGCGTTTGGAGGAAGGAAGGCAATTATGGTTCCACCCCGGCACGTGTGGCAGTCTTAAAGCAAGTGTGCAGTTACCGATGCGTCGTGCGATAAGTGATTGCACCCCATCCAGTCAATGCTGCCATGCCTCACCTCTGGGCCCAATAGTTTTCCAGTCTCCGTGGTGCTTTGACCCGTGTCATTCTGCACTCAATGGGCAAAATGTGCGCACTGCGAGCCCGGGGGCTACTGTCGGTGCAATGGAACCCTGGTACCATCGCCCATCTACTATCAACCTAGTCGGTTGTGCGAAGAAGGCCGAGTGTAGAAGGTTAACACACTGGAAGACTTTGACAATCACCTTGTGAGGCACCGGCTTCGTGAAGCTCTCTCTCTCTTTGAAAGGGGCCCTGTGGGGAGCCCGACTCAAAAGTCGTGATCACCGAATGCATGTGTATAGTGATCCCAGAGATCAATGCTCACTGAACACACAGAAGCTGAATAACGAGAGTCTTACATCCACATTTAGCGTCTTACACAAATAATGACCACGAAGTTCTTAGTCTTACATAGGTAGGGCCACACGGGCCAAACACATAAAATAGAACAAGCAGCGGAAATCTTGGTCGAAAGAGTGAACCCATGCCATCTGCCTTAACCTATAGGCATTCCAACTGGGAAGCGTCCTAGTTCACATGTTCATCTCCAACGAACTCTTCAACATACTCCTGTTCTTCCATGCCTGGCCAATTAAATAACCAGTGGCAAGCCAATAAATACTTTGAATGTACTCACAAGCAACCCAAGTTGTGGAACAAGGCAATAATGATGCATGATATAGAACTAATAGGTAAGTTTATGGAAAGCTAATTTTGTATGCAAATGACATGATCAAGTAACTTGTGAGCATGCATGAACAACTAGCAGATATCCATGTGAACAAATTGCAGATATCATCATAAGTATTGGTTGAACATCTCATGTTCACTCTTCACGCTAAGTCATCGGACTTAGTTCAATCCTCACGCTAAGCCATCGGACTTAGCTCATGTGAACTTTGTCACCATCACACCCATACTCACACCAAGTTTTTGCGAAAACATTCGGACGTGGCGTAAGCAGCACCACCCAACTGTCATTGACTATGGACACGGTTATTCGAATAGTTTTACACTCTTTTCATCACTATGCATAGTCCCTATGCCACTTGCGTAGCATCTACTAGCATGCTAACTACTCCCAGTCACACAACCCTCATAAGGTCGTAGGGTCATGCATGATGCATGTCTGAATGGTAAAAGTAATGGTGGCATCCCACCGAAAGGGGAACACCACATCACAAGATCAAATATGATGATAGTAAAGTGCTATATGACATGCAATAAAAATGGTTTCTCATCATGGTCAAAAGGCTGCTTACCTGGCTCAACAAAGTCTCCGGGTTCTTCGAAGTCTTCGGCTCCAACTTCTTCGTCAATTGTGCAATCTATCATCGCGAAATAAAGCGATAAAAATAAGCAACACACCAAAAGAGAGCACACAAACTACTATTAAAAATGTTAACCTACTATGAAAAATACCCAATGTAAGACTAAAAATATTCCCCTAGGATTTTGTTGTTAAAAATATTTTGGAAATAAATTAAAAGAGGCAAAAAGGTGCCCAAACATAGGTTTTAAAATAAAACAATACTAAAACTAATTTCAAACATTTTTGCAAATGGCACTATTAAATTCTAGGGATTATTCTATGAATTTAGGTGGAAGGATTATTGGCATTGGAGAAATATTCAAATATGGGGACTTTTTGAAAGTGACACAGAGAAAAGAAAAGAAAAGGGGCTATTGTGCCCCTCGGGCTAAAAAGTGCCCGGCCGAAACCAGCCCAAGAGGGAAGCCGACCCAGGCGAGGAGCGGTGTGCGGCAGCTTTGGTTTTAGACCTGCCCACGGGCCTGGCCTGCCAGCGAGTGAGGAGAGGGGCGAGGGGATGACAGGTGGCCCCCACCTGTCATCCCTCTCCTCACGGCAGGGGAAGAGGAGGGGCTCACCGGAGGCGCTCCAGGCCGCGGCGGACGGAGCAGAGGGCACCGGCGTGCTCGTGGGGCTCCCGCATGTCGGTGGGAGGTCATGGGGCCGCTGGGGGGAGAGGGGAACGCCAGCAAGGGGAGAGGAGCTCGACAACGGAGAGGGTTTGGGTCGGGAGAGGGCTCCCGACCATGGGGAGAGCTCTCTGGGCACGGGGAGGATGCGGAGGAGGGACAAAGAGGAGAGAGGGTCAGGAGGAGCGGGGGGGGGGGCTATTTATAGGCGGCCGCTGGTCCACCATGGACATTGGGCGCCGGCGAGCACGGGGTGCTTGCCAGAGGCCACGGTGGCGAACGAGGCCATGTTTGGGGGCTTCATGGACCCGGTCCTTGCCCAAGAGGAGAGAAGGCAGCCAGGAGAGAGGCCAGGGGTGCGTGCGTGCAAGCGTGGCTACTGGCCAGTTCGGGCGGTGTCGTGCGCGTGCATGCGAGAGAGAGGGGCCGACCAGGCGGCGTGTTGCGGACGCCGAGGGGAGTAGAGGGGACAAGCTGGGGCGGCCCAAAGTTGTCGGGTGGCACCAGGCAGGGGCGGCTATAGTGTGGGAGCACACTATAGCACGCTCCAGAGCGCCCAAATGGCCTGCCCAGGCATATTCTATGCCCACTCGTGTGTCTCCTTGTGTCTTGGGGTATTGGAGATGCCCAAAGGCTAGGATAAGCTAGGGGAGAGCTCTAGAGGAGCCTTAGGGTAGAAGCAAATGGGGAGAGGGGTAGAAAAAGAGGCTGCCAGGGGTACAAATAGGGGTTTTACCCCACCTCACAGTGGCCTGATGACTTGGGACTTTTACAGGAGGTTAAATGCATCTATGTGAGGCTGTGGTAAAAAGTTGGGGCCAAGGGTAAATGGGAAAGGGGTGGAAATGCTGGTTTTACCATTTCAGCAGAAGGTGTTTTATGGTGTTTTGGGCAAGAAGACGTTTCCACCTTACTAAGATATTTACCAGGGTCAAAGGCTAGGTAGAAATGAGGGGATTCACCAAGTTTGCGCCCAAAGGGAAAAAGTTGACAATGGGATTTGATAAACCCTGGAATTTAGGAGAATCAGATTTCTGTAGATCCAATGATGCTAGGCTTTTACCCTTGATGCACCACTTAGTGTATCATCACTATTTGGGCATTAGAGCATGCCCACAAAGTTTGAGGCCAAGGGGGAACACTTCACAATGTAAACTTGCTCAAATTTCATTGTGGACAGGAATGGTTTTGGGATGGTTTGATGAACCAAATCAACTTGGATTGAGATCCAGCTTTGGAAGATCATTACCTATGACAGTGTTGACTTGTTAGAATTTTCCTAGAATTTATTGAGAATATTTCTTACAGAAATATTTCAAAAGTTTGATCTGAACAGAAAATGTTTTGAGGGGTTTTTCCCATGATTTGATCATGACCTTGTGTTGAAATTCATATATATGGAAAATATATGTCTACTGAGTTTCTCTAAATTTTCTCAAATATTTTCAAAGTATTTAAATAATTTTTCCCTATAAAAAACCATTTCTGGCCTTAAGAAAAAGCCTTTAAATAAAATGTGAAAATAATCTTTAAAAGATAATATTTGGTGGTTTTGGGAAGTCATATATATAGTAGGTTTGAAATAAAGCTTTTGGGAAGGAAGGGTCCACCTAATTTGAGGACTTGCAGTGCAAACCTCATCTCAGGGGTTTTTGAAAACCTAATTTGAATAAATCATTTTTGGTTAAAACATTATTTGATAAAAATAGTTTTGGGCACTATTCACATGGCATGATCATTGGGAAAGAGGTTTGGGACATGGAAGATGTATATGAAGTGGAATAGAACCTAGTAGTGCCATAAAACACGATCGACAAGCAAGCAAACAACATAGCAAGCAAGCACAAGCACATAGAAAAAGTTTTAGTTGGCTCCAAATTTTATAAACCCAAACATAACAATGTGCTAAAAACACAGGGTGTGACAGACCTTCCCCCCTTACAAGAATCTCTTCCCGTAGATTCCTAGGCTAAGCGCTAAAAAGATAAGGGAGCTCTGATCTAAGTTAGTCTTCATGCTCCCAGGTTGCTTCACCTTCAGTGTGGTTGCTCCACTGGACCTTGAAGTACTTGATGGTGCGGCTTCAGGTGCAATGCTCAGCTTCATCCAAAATGCAAACTGGCCTCTCGCGATAAGTGAAGTCTGGCTGAAGATCGATGACTTAATGGTCATTGTCCTTGTAGGGGTCGGGGCAGTTGGGAACTTGGAGGCACTTCCGGAGTTGAGACACGTGGAAGACGTTGTGCACATCTAACAGTTCGGGAGGTTTTTCCAACTGGTAGGCAACTTCTCCTCACATTGCGATGATCTTGAAGGGGCTGATATATCTTGGTGCGAGCTTTCCTTTCACATGCAAGCGCTTAGTTCCCTTGAGAGGCGTGACCCGGAGGTAGACATGGTCACCGACACAGAAGTTCACTTCTCAGCGGTGAGAGTCGGTGTGGCTCTTCTGTCTTGATTTGGCGGCCTCCAGACATTCTCGGACGAGTTGAACTTGCTCTTTGGCTTCATGGAGGATATGCTGTCCAAAAATTAATCCTTCTCCGGTCTCTGACCAGTTGAGGGGAGTACGACACTTGTATCCATACAACACCTCAAATGGTGCTATCTGAAGACTCGACTGATAGGTGTTGTTGTATGATAACTCGACGAAGGGTAGGCAATCTTCCCACTTGGCTCCATATGCCAAAACACAACCGCGGAACATATCTTCGAGTATCTGATTTACTCGTTCTGTTTGCCCACCGGACTGAGGGTGAAAAGCAGTGTTGAAGGAGAACTTGGTTCCCATAGCCTCTTGGAACTTCTATTGGGTTCCTCGATCGGACACAATCTCCTTTGGAACTCCATGAAGCCTCACAATCCGGTTGATGTAGAGGTTCGCAAGCTAGCTTCCATCGTAGGTGGTTCTAACGGGAATGAAGTGGGCTACCTTGTTCAGGTGGTCAACAATGACCCAAATGGAATCATGTCCCTTGCTTGACCTTGGCAAACCGGTGATGACATCCATCCCGACTATATCCCACTTCCATTCAGGCACTTTTAGAGGTTGCAAAAGCTCAGCGGGTCGCTGATGCTCAGCCTTGACCCTCTGGCATATGTCACACTTAGCAACGAACGTGCCTATCTCTCGTTTCATGCCATGCCACCAGAATCTTGCCTTGAGGTCTTGATAAATTTTGGTTCCTCTAGGATGGATGGAGTATGGAGTGTCATGAGCTTTTTGCAAGATCAGGTTCTTGAGATCTTCCTTGTTGGGTACGCAAATGCCAGTCCTGAACCATACAACTCCTTGTTCATCCACTAAGAATCCTGGGGCCTTGCCTGCCTTGATCTTCCTCTTGATGCTTTCAATGCTCTCGTGGCCCTTCTGTTCTCCCTTGATATCATCCATCAAGGTAGGCTTTGATTTGAGGCTGGCGAGGAATCCTAGTGCAACCATTTCCAAGCCGAAGCTCTCAAGATCTTCATACAGGGCAGGTAGCCTTTCCTTAATCATAGCATTTAAGGAACAAGCCTTTCTGCTTAAGGCGTCTGCTACCACGTTGGCCTTTGCGGGGTGGTATTGAACACTAAGGTCGTAATCCTTGATTAATTCCAACCATCTCCGCTGCCTCATTTTCAATTCCTTTTGAGTGAAGATATACTTCAAACTCTTGTGGTCTGTGAATATGTCACATCGATTCCCAGAAGGTAATGTCGCCATGTCTTCAAGGCATGAACCACGGTGGCTAACTCAAGATCATGAGTTGCATATTTCTCTTCATGGGGTCATAGTTGTCTTGATAGATATGCTACAACTCCGCCTTCTTGCATCAGAACACCTCCAAGCCCGGTTCTTGATGCATCACAATAAATCACAAACTCCTTGTGAATATCAGGGGTGGCCAAAACTGGGGTTGTGGTCAATCTCTTCTTGAGCTCCTGGAAGCTTTCCTCGCACTTAGCAGTCCATTCAAACTTCTTGTCATTCTTCAAAAGCTGGGTCATGGGTTGGGCAATGCTTGAGAACCCTTCCACGAACTTGCGGTAATAATCCGCGAGTCCGAGGAAGCTCCTGAATTCCTTCACGGTGGTTGGGGTTTGCCACTCGGTCATGGCTTCAATCTTCGCAGGATCCACTAATAATCCTTTTGCAGTCAACACATGACCCAAGAATCCAACTTCATGCATCCAGAATTCACACTTGCTGAACTTGGCATAAAGCTGGTGCTCTCGAAGCTTCTCTAGGACCAATCTCAAGTGTTCCTCATGTTCTTCTTCAGACTTGGAGAAGACAAGTATGTCATCAATGAAGACGATAACAAACTTGTCCAAATACTCCATGAAGACGTTAGTCATGAGGTACATGAAGTAGGCAGGGGCATTAGTTAACCCAAAGGACATGACCATGTATTCATATAGTCCATACCAGGTTACAAATGCCATCTTTGTAATGTCTTGGGGTCTGATCTTCAGCTAATAGTACCCAGACCTGAGTTCGATCTTAGAGAACACCTTGGATCCATTCAACTGATCAAACATGTCTTCAATCTTGGGGAGTGGGTACTTGTTCTTTATCGTGACCTCATTGAGAGAACGGTAATCGACACTAAGCCTGATAGTTCTGTCCCTCTTCGACACAAACAGAACAGGTGATCCCCAAGGAGAGGCACTAGGGAGAATAAATCCTTTCCTGAGCTTCTCTGCTAGTTGCTTCTTCAATTCAGCCAACTCTTCGGATCCCATACTATAGGACTTCTTATAGATGGGCCTTAATCCGGGCATAAGCTCAATGATGAACTCAATGTCGCGGTCAAGAGGCATTCCGAGCAGCTGATAAGGAAACACATCCGGGTACTCACATACCACTGGCACTTGATCCAACTCAACTCCTGATAGGCAGTTGGCTTGAGGGGCTTGAGTGGAGGCTGGGTTGGGGACATACTTGACTTCCACTCCTTGGCTATTAGTCATGGTGACAATCCTCTTGGCATAGTCTAGTATGCCTTGGTGCTTAGTCAACCAATTCATGCCAAGGATGACGTCCAAGCCGGGTGAATCCAGAACTGTAAAGTCTGCTAGGAAGTCTATCCCGTTGATGTCAATCTTCACTCCCTTACACCCTATCCCATACTTCATAATTGAACCGGGGGTTTGTATCAACATACGGCTACCCAGTGGTGTAGGTTTCATGCCACTCTCTAGTGCAAACTTTTGTGTGACAAAAGAATAAGGAAGCTGCACAATCAAACAATACTGTTGCTAGGGTTGAGTTGATGAGGAATGTACCCAGTATGACGTCCGGGTCTTCTTGGGCTTCCTCTGTGGTGACGTGATTCACACGACCCTTTCCATTGTTGGGCTGACTGTGGGGAGCTGGGTTCCTTGGTGGGGCTCCACATGCTTGACGTTGGTTTGGCGCATTGGGGTGCGGTGCATCTGGCTTCCTATTGGGGCAAAGCTTACAGATGTGTCCAGACTGACAACATCCAAAGCAAGTGACTTGCCCAGGGTTGTTGTTGAAGTTTCTACCACCATTGTTGTTATTGGGGTTGTTGTTGTAGGCTGGCCTGGGATTGGCATACTGTTGAGGCTGGTAGCTCGGACGAGGTGCAGGAGGTCTAGCCTGCTGCGGCTGATAGGTTGGCTTGGCTGGGGCTGGCTACCAGGGGCAAGGCTTCTGGTTGCTTGAGCTTCCCTTGCTGATCATCTTGCGCTTGCGAGTGTCATCTATGGCACGACGCTTGTCTTCCAGCATGAGGGCCTTGTTTACCAAGTCAAAGAAAATGCGACAATCACAGATGATGAGTTGATACTACAGGACCTGCTGGAGTCCTTCCATGAAGCGCTCCTTCTTGGCAGCCTCCGTGCTGACATCTTCAGGTGCATACCTTGATAGTAGGTTGAACTTCTGTAGGTACTCCTTGACAGAGCCTCTTCCTTGCTTCAGTGCTCAGAAGGAATATGGGCAGTGCAGAATCCTTCCTCGAAGTCATTCCACGTGAACACACGTTCCCCTTGCATGACATAGAATCCTTCACACCAAGCTCGGGCGGTACCTCCGAGGCAGTGAGAGGCATAAAGCACCTTCTCACGATCCTCATTGTAGTTGACCAATGCAAGGAGATCCTCGATGGTGCGGATCCAGTCATCAACATCCAATGGTTCAACACTCTTGGTGAAGGTTGGGGGTGAGTTCCTCATGAACTCAGACAGCATGGAGCGGCCATTGCCGTTCCTGCCTTGCTATTGGTTGTTCACGAGAGCCTGAGCCATCTGCTGGATAGCAGCATTGTTGGCTTGGCGTTTCTCCCGGAAAACTTGGAGAAACTGAGCTATGGTCATGTTCTCCGGTGGAGGTGGTGGCGGGGGAATGTGGCCTTGTGGTTGCTCCTGGTGTCCTCCAGCGTGAGCATCCCCACCAGCTCCCAGTTGCTGGCTTGAGTTGCCGGCTTCAAGGTTGGTGAAGGAGCTGTTGCGGGTAGCAGTCACCATCCTGTTTGGAGCAGCTAAGTCAAACAACTCGGATAGACGAGAGGAAAGCAATAATGGAAAAACACGCCTAAGTGGGTCGGTCAAGTGCAAGTGTGTTAAAACAAAGGTCGAAAGACCAACATATATTAAGATAGACGATGGAATCGCTTACATGTTGCCTAAGGCAAAAGCACGACTTGCATCGGAACACAAACAAAAAAAAACAACAAGCACACATGGTTTCCTATGAACCATTACACAAACCCGACTTCACATGATGGATACATGACTGATCCTACCCTAGGGGTTCTCGGACTCAGGTGGTGGAGTGCTCGGTCTCGTAGTCACGCTCCTCTGGGTCTTCGTCCTGTTCATCATCTGAACAGGCATCATTCCCGGTCGAAGGGGTCAGGGAACGAGGAGGTCCATCCCGAAGATGCTTTGCAGGCGGGTCGGTGAAGAGCTCACGGTACTCCTTCGCACTCATGCGATGAAGACGTGTGGGTGCATCACTAGCTGGGGGTAGTCCTCCTCGATAAGCGACAGCTGGTCGTCCCTCGGGGGCTCCATCCTTCTTGATCTTGTCTAGCTTCGTCTTGGCTTGTCGAAGTAGCTCTCAGGTGTGGTGAAGTTCATCGCGGAGCTTCACGGACTCCTTCATCAGGTTGTGAACCAGACTATCGGTGGAGAGGCTGAAATAGGTCTGGAACCTAAGTGGTGTGCCATCTTCCTTGGTGGGAATCAGCGTCCAACTCTCGAGAAAGTCATCCTTCCTTAAGGGAAGGTAGCGAGTAGCCGGCTCGTTAGCCATCTCTGGAATGATATACCAAAGGTGTAGGAGTACCTTGTGTGCAGCTGTCTCGACGGCAACCATCATTGTCTCCATCTATGGTCCTTCAAAGAACCAACTGGTCGAGGAGTCGTTTGCCTTCACGACAGCATCTACGTGATACTCCTTCGTGATGGCATCGAACCAGTGCTCGTGATAGAGGAAAATGGGTGGTTGGCGAAACTGAAACTTCTCCCGGCTATCCCAAAGGAGTAAGGGAAAACCGGATGTTAGGAAGGCTTCTAGTACGATGGCCATCTACAGTGGTTTGAAAGGAGGAGAGTCAGCAAGGTGTTGTGTGAAGAATAGGAGAGGTAAATAGTGCAGAATTTCTAAGTCCCAATGCTAGGTGTAGTTTTGAAAACGACTTTTATCCTGTCTAACATCCATGCTAACTAAATGCTTCCTACAGTCAGGATGGCTCTGATACCAGCTCTGTGGGGACCCTGACTCATAAGTCGTAATCACCGAATGCACGTGTATAGTGATCCCAGAGATCAATGCTCACTGAACACATAGAAGGTGAATAACAGGAGTTTTACATCCACATTTAGCGTCATACACAAATAATGATCACGAATGTCTTAGTCTTACATAGGTAGGGCCACACGGGCCAAACACTTAAAATAGAACAAGCAGCGGAAATCTTGGTCGAAAGCGTGAACCCATGCCATCTGCCTTAACCTATAGGCATTCTGACTGGGAAGCATCCTTTTTCGCATGTTCATCTCCAACGAACTCTTCAACATACTCCTGTTCTTCCATGCCTGGCCAATTAAATAACCAGTGGCAAGCCAATGAGTACTTTGAATGTACTTGCAAGCAACACAAGTTGTGGAACAAGGCAATAATGATGCATGATATAGCACTAATAGGTAAGTTTGCGAAAAGCTAATTTTGTATGCAAATGACATGATCAAGTAACTAGTGAGCATGCATCAACAACTAGCAGATATCCATGTGAACAAATTGCAGATATCATCATAAGTATTGGTTGAACATCTCATGTTCACTCTTCACGCTAAGTCATCGGACATAGTTCAATCCTCACGCTAAGCCATCAGACTTAGCTCATGTGACCTCTTGTCACCATCACCCTCATGCTCACATCAAGTTTTTGCGAAAACATTCGGACATGGCATAAGCAGCACCAACCATCTGTCCTTGACCGTGGAGCCGACTATTCGAATAGTTTTACACTCTTTTCATCACTATGCATAGTCCCGATCCCACTTGCGTAGCATCTACTAGCATCCTAACTAATCCCACCCGCATAACCCTCATAAGGTAGTAGGGTCATGCATGATGCAAGTCTTAATGGTAAAAGTTACGGAGGCATCCCACTGAAAGGGGAACACCACATCACAAGATCAAATATGATGATAGTAAAGTGCTATATGACATGCAATAAAAATGGTTTCTCATCATGGGCAAAGGGCTGCTTGCCTGGCTCAACAAAGTCTCCGGGGTCTTCAAAGTATTCGGGTCCAACTTCTTCGTCAACCGCATAGTCTATCGTCGCGAGGTAAAGCGATAAAAATAAGCAACACACCAAAACAGACCACACAAACTACTATAAAAAATGTTAACCTACTGTGATAAATACACAATGTAATACTAAAAATATTCTCCTAGGGTTTTGTTGTTAAAAACCGTTTGGAAATAAATTAGTAGAGGCAAAAAGGTGCCCAAACATAGCTTTTAAAATAAAATAGTACTAAAACTAATTTAATTTTTTTACAAATGGCACTATTAAATTCTAGGGATTATTTTATAAATTTAGGTGGAAGAATTTTTGGCATTGGATAAATATTTAAACCTGGGGGATTTTTTGAAAGTGAAACAGAAAAAAGAAAAGACAAGGGGCTACTATGCCCCTCGGGCTAAAAAGTGCCTGGCCGAAAACGGCCCAAGAGGGAAGCCGGCCTAGGCGAGGAGCCGCGCGCGACAGGTTTGGTTTTAAACCTGCCCGCGGGCCCGGCGTGCTAGCGAGAGAGGAGAGGGGCGAGGGGATGACAGGTGGCCTCTCCTCGCGGCAGGGGCAGAGGAGGGGCTCACCGAAGGTGCTCCAGGCCATGGCAGACGGAGCAAAGGGCACTGGCGTGCTCGCGGGGCTCTCGCGCGTCGGTGGGAGGTCTCCGGGTCGCCGGGGGGAGAGGGGAACGCCGGCGAGGGGAGAGGAGCTCGACGGCGAAGAGGGTTTGGGTCGGGAGAGGGCTCCCTACCACGGGGGAGAGCGCTCTAGGCACAAGGAGGATGCGGAGGAGGAGGGAGAGCGAGGAGAGAGGGTCAGGAGGAGCGCCGGGGGGCTATTTATAGGCGGCCGCCGGTCCACCATGGGCGCTGTGCGCCAGCGAGCACGGGGTGCTCGCCACAGGCCACGGGGGCGAACGAGGCTGTGTCTAGGGGCTTCACGGACGCGGTCCGTGCCCAGGAGGAGAGAAGGCAGCCAGGAGGGGGGCCGGGGGTGCACACGTGCGAGCGCGGCTAGTGGCCGGTTCAGGCGGTGCCGTGCGCGCGCGCGAGAGAGAGAGGGGCCGACCCGGCGGCGTGTTGCGGATGCTGAGGGGAGTCAAGGGGACAAGCTGGGGCGGCCCGAGGATGTCGGGTGGCGCCGAGAAGGGGCGGCTATAGTGCAGGAGCGCACTATAGCACGCTCCAGTGCACCCAAATGGCCTGTCCAGGCATATTCTATGCCCACTCGCGTGTGTCCTTGTGTCTTGGTGTATTGGAGATACCCAAAGGCTAGGATAAGCTAGGGGAGAGCTCTGGAGGAGCCTTAGGGTAGAAGGAAATTAGGAGAGGGGTAGAAAAAGATGCTGCCAGGGGTAGAACTAGTGGTTTTACCACACCTCATAGTGGCCCGGTGACTTGGGACTTGTACAGGAGGTGAAATGCATCTATGTGAGGCTGTGGTAAAAAGTTGGGGCCAAGGGTAAATGGGAAAGGGGTGGAAATGTTGGTTTTACCATTTCAGTAGAAGGTTTTGATGGTGTTTTGGGCAAGAAGATGTTTCCACCTTACTGAGATATTTACCAGGGTCAAAGGCTAGGTAGAAATGAGGGGATTCACCAAGTTTGAGCCCAAGGAGAAAAAGTTGACAATGGAGATTTGATAAATCCTAGAATTTAGCAGAATCAGATTTCTGTAGATCCAATGATTCTAGGTTTTTACCCTTGATGGGACACTTAGTGTATCATCACTATTTGGACATTAGAGCATGCCCACAAAGATTGAGGCCAAGGGGGAACACTACACAATGTAAAGTTGCTCAAATTTGATTCTGGACAGGAATGGTTTTGGGATGGTTTGATGAACCAAATCAACTTGGATTGAGATGAAGCTTTGCAAGATCATCACCTATGATAGTGTTGACTTGCTAGAATTTTCCTGGAAATTATTGAGAATATTCTTATAGAAATATTTCAGAAGTTTGATCTGGACAGAAAGGGTTTTGAGGGGGTTTGCCCATGATTTGATCATGCCCTTGTGTTGGAATTCATATATATGGAAAATATATGTCCACTGAGTTTCTCTAAATTTTCTTAAATATTTTCAAAGTATTTAAATAATTTTTCCCTATGAAAAACCATTTCTGTACTTAAGAAAAAGCCTTTAAATAAAATGTGAAAATAATCTTTAGAAAATAATATTTGGTGCATTTGGGAAGTCATATATATAGTAGGTTTGACATAAAACGTTTGGGAAGGAAGGGTCCACCGAATGTTAGGACTTGCAGTGCAAACCTCATTTCAGGGGGTTTTGAAAACCTAATTTCAATAAATCATTTTTGGTCAAAACATTATTTGATAAAAATAGTTTTGGGCACTATTCACATGGCATGATCATTGGGCAAGAGGTTTGGGACATGGAAGATGAATATGAAGTGGAATAGAACCTAGTAGTGCCATAAAACACAATCAACAAGTAAGCAAACAACATAGCAAGCAAGCAAACAACATAGCAAGCAAGCACAAGCACATAGAAAAAGTTTTAGTTGGCTCCAAATTTTATAAACCTAAACATAACAATGTGGTACAAACACAGGGTGTGACAGGCCCACTAGTCGCTTGTCCACAAGATGTGAGAGGCCTCACGAGGTCTCCCACGCGAGGCTGCCCCTGTAAACACCTCCGCCTGGAGGGGTCGTTCAATGTTGGTCACAAAAATGGTCCACCCGCCACGTGGGTGACGTACCGCGCCAGCAGAGGCTGCATGGATAGCGCCAACTAGCGTAGATGGAGAATCTTTCCTGATTCGTGCTAAAAGCAAAGCGGGCTCATGTCCTCCTCCAAGATGAGTCCCAAGGATTACCCCATCGGTGCAAGGAGACCAATGTGACGCTAGTAACAAGGACGGGCATCACCGGAGAGCCCACGAGCTTGTAATCGATGGCACCTTCAGCAATGTGAATACCAACTTTGTTAGAGAAGATTGTGCGTTTCTCCCCCATCGAATATCCACGACGTGGTCGCCCTTCTCCCACAAACATTTTGGGAAGAGAGGCCCATCGCAAGGCTAAGAGGGACGGACAACCACGACAGAGTAGGGAGCGGCATTGAGCTATGATTTTCCCCAAGGTGAAGAACCTCCTTGTTCATCACAACTTGTAACACTTGGCTACCCGATAGAGAAATCAATCCACCAAGTAGGAGTAGGGTTTTACACCGCACGGTGGCACGAACTGGGGTAAACACCCATGTCCTTCTCATTCCTTGCATGTGTGGCTCCACCGTCATCGAGGCTAGGTTGTAGATTGTGCAGATCTCCCTAGTGTTCGAACTGGGTTCTTGAGAGGTTTTCCGTAGGCATAAAATAAATCTCCAGCAGTGGACACCTGCTCCAACCTCATTGTTAGACATCATACTGTATACGAATAGGCTTAGACCTATAGTACATACCATGTACTTGTAATGATCCTTGTCATATATATGAGACAAAGCTGCACCATATACATGTGTGATATTCCGCTACCTCTCTGAAACTCTAGATCTTACATGGTATCACATTAGGTTATGAGATGACTTCCGCTGCCTCTTCGTCCACCGCCGTCGTTTCTTCTACTACAGCTGCTGCGCCCTCGGCCACTGCCCCCATAGGCAGGCTTCTCCCACTCGGCCTCGCTGCCCTCCTCACTAGCACCAACGGCATGCACAAATCCCTTGTCATCAGCACCATAGATAACCCATCTAGCTTCGACTCCAACCTTGGCTCATTCATGGCTGGGGTCATGTCCCCACGTTCTCCGACTCAAGCAGTTGCTACTGTCTGACCTGCTCCCGTTCATATGCCCACGCTGACCGACGTGCGTGCAGCTACGCTGTGCCACTTCGCCAATCTTCTCACCATCAAGCTTTCAATGACGAACTTCTTGTATTGGTGCACACATGTCCTTCCTCTCCTCCGTATCCACAATCTCTTATGCTATATTGATGGATCACTGCCATGTCCACCATTGACTATTGTGGCCATGACATTGGATGGTGCACAACACATGGCTCTCAACCAAGCGCTGATGACCCACAGCTATAGGGGATCAATCATAGTGCTTTCGATAAGCAAGAGTGTCGAACCCTACGAGGAGCAGAAGGACATGATAAGCGGTTTTCAACAAGGTAATTTTTGTAAGCTCTGAAATTGCAAGTAGCATGTAGTTTGGTAGCAATGTAATTTGTAACGAGCAAGTAATGGTGACGGTAAATAAGGTGCAGAAAGGTAGCCCAATCATTTTGTGGCAAAGGACAGCCGAAAACGATCTCTTATAATAAGCAAAGTGTTCTTGAGGGTACACGGGAATTTCATCTAGTCACTTTCATCATCTTGGTTTGATTCGTATTCGCTACTTTGATAATTTGATATGTGGATGGACCGGTGCTTGGGTGCTATTGTTACTTGAAAAACTTCCCACATATGATTAACCCCCTCGCAAGCATCCGCAAATACGAGAAAAGTATTAAGATAACATCTAGCCATAGCATTAAACATATTGATCCAAATTAGCCCCTTACGAAGTAGCGCATAAACTAGGGTTTAAGCTTTTGTCACTCTAGCAACCCATCATCTAATAACTACTCCAGAATGAATTTTCATAGGCCGAAGGATGCTGAAGTGTCATGTAGTCGACATTCACATGAGACCACGAAGGGAATCACAACATACATATTATCAAAATATCGAATACATATCAAATTCACATGATTACTTGCAACATGACTTCTCCCGTGACCTCAAGAACAAACGTAACTACTCACAAATAATACTCATGCTCAAGATCAGAGGTGTGTTGAATAGCATCATGGATCTGAACATATAATCTTCCACCAAGTAAACCATATAGAAATCAACTACACAAGGTAATCAACACTACTAGTCACCCACATGTACCAATCCGAGGTTCCGGTACAAAGATTGAACACAAGAGATGAGCTAGGGTTTGAGACGAGATGGTGCTATTGAAGATGTTGATGAAGAATGGCCTCCCAAATATGAGAGGGTTGTTGGTGATGACTATGGCTTCGATTTCCCCCTGCGGGAGGGATCTTCCCCTGATGGAATCGCTTCGTCGCAGGGCAGAAGTGCTCCTGCCCAAGTTCCGCCTCGAGATGGCGGTGTTCCACCCCAAAAGTCCTCCCTTTATTTTTCTATGTCAAACCACAATATATACCAGAAGATGGGCTCCAGAGGTGGGCCTGGGTGAGCACCACCCGCCAGGGCATCCCTCGGGGGCCTAGCCCCCCTCCAATAGTTTTTGCTCCAACATTTTTCATATATTCCATAAAAATTCTCTATAAAGTTTCCGCTCAATTGGGGATGTGCATAATAGGTATCTCTGATTTGCTTTTTCACGTCAAGAATTCCAGCTGCCGGTATTCTCCTTGTTTATGCAAACCTTGCAAATTATGAGAGAAAAGACACTAGAATTACTCCCCAATGCATTATTATGCATAGAAACGTTATAAATAACAATAGGGAAACATGATTGAAAATGGACGTATCAACACCCCCAATCTTTGACCTTGCTTGTCGTTAAGCGAAAGCCGATAATGAAGAAGATGTCCACATGGTTTGAGAGAGAGAGAGGTATCGATAATACCAAAATACGAGCATAGTAGTATCATGCTTCTAATCACAATAGCAACAAACTTTAACATATAACTCTTTCATATAAGTTTTATGTAACAACATCATATAACTTCTTATGAGCAAGTAACAATATCACAACATAGAAGTATAAAGCATAAACCTTATTGGAAACCAACAAACTATGTTCTGAGTCAACTTTGCAACTACAGTTCGTCATATTTTCAAGAATGGTCTTCTGTGGGAGCCTTTTGGAAAGTCCACATACTCAACCATCATTTAGTCGTCTATGATTTCTAACACTCACAACATACCCATGAGCAAAAAGTTTCAACTGGACACATAGAAAGATAGGGGCTTATAGTTTTGCCTCTCGACATATTCACCTCATGGGTGACGCCAACAATAATAACTCATCCTCACTCATATCTGATGACCCACAAGTTTTGGGGATCTATCGTAGTCCTTTCGATAAGTAAGAGTGTCGAACACAACGAGGAGGAGAAGGAAATGACAAGTGGTTCTCAGTAAGGTATTCTCTGCAAGCACCGAAATTATTGGTGACAGATAGTTTTCTGATAAGATAATTCATAACGGGTAACAAGTAACAAGTGTAGAAAAGGTGCAGCAAGGTATCCCAATACTTTTTGTAGCAAAGGATAGGCTGGAACAAACTCTTATATAAAGTAGAGTGCTCCCGGGGACACATGGGAATTTCCGTCAAGCTAGTTTTCATCATGCTCATTTGACTCGCATTCGTTACATTGATAGTTGATATGTGGGTGGACCGGTGCTTGGGTGCTCCCCTTAATTGGACAAACCTACCACTTATGATTAACCCCACTCACAAGCATCTGCAACTATGAAACAAGAATTAAGGTATACCTAACCATAGCATGAAACATATGGATCCAAATCAGCCCCTTACAAAGCAACGCATAAACTAGGGTTTAAGATTCTGCCACTCTAGCAACCCATCATCTACTTATTACTTCCCAATGCCTTCCCCTAGGACCAAATAATGGTTAGGTGTTATGTAGTCGACGTTCACATAGCACCACTAGAGGAGAGACATCATACATCTAATCAAAATATCGAACGAATACCAAATTCACATGATTACTTATAACAAGACTTATCCCATGTCCTTAGGAACAAACATAACTATTCACAAAGCATGTTCATGTTCAATATTAGAGGATTATTAATTATCATAAAGGATCTGAACATATTATCTTCCAGCAAGTAAACCAACTAGCATCAACTACAAGGAGTAATCATAACTACTAGCAACCCACAGGTACTAATCTGAGGTGTTGAGACAAAGATCGGATACAAGAGATGAACTAGGGTTTGGATAGGATATGGTGCTGGTGAAGATGTTGATGGAGATTGACCCCCTCTCGATGAGATGATCGTTGGTGGTGAATATGGCTTCGATTTCCCCGTCCAGGAGGGAAGTTTCCCCAGCAAAACAGCCCTGCCGAAGCTCTAGATTGGTTCTGTCCCAATTCAGCCTCGAGACTGTGGCATTTCATCCCGAAAGCCTCCTTATGATTTTTTCCAGGTCAAAAACCTTCATATAGCAGAAGATGCGCGTCGGGGACCTTCCAGGCGGTCACAAGCCTGCTAGGCGTGGCCAGGGGGGTGGCCGCGGCTGCTAGGCTTGCCACCTCCTGGTGGCCCCCTTTTGGTATTTGTTTCGCCAAATATTTTTTATATATTGCAAAATAATTCTCCTTGAATTTTCAGGACTTTTGGAGTTGTGCAGAATAGGTATCTCAGATTTGCTCCTTTTCCACTCTAGAATTCCAGCTGTGACATTCTCCGTCTTCATCTAAACCTTATAAAATAAGAGAGAAAAGGCATAAGTATTGTACCATAACGTGTAAAAAAAAACCATAATGCAATAAATATCATCATAAAAGCATGATGCAAAATTGACGTATCAACTCCCCCAAGCTTACACCTGGCTTGCCCTCAAGCGAAAGCCTGGATAAAAATAGTATATCCACATGTTTAGAGATAGAGGTGTCGATAAAATGAAATACGGACATGAGGGCATCATGATCATCTTTATAATAGAAATACATATTATTATATGATTTCTTATGCTGAAGTAACAATTCATTCACAAGAAAGAGTGTGAACCAAAACTCTATTGACAACTAACAAACTATGCTCTCAGTTATTGAAGCAATTAGCAATTTATCATAACATCGGAAAGAGTCAATATAAGAGCTTGTAAAGCAAATCCACATACTCAATCATCTTTTAGTCTTTCATAATTGCTAACACTCACGGGGTACTCATGATATCAAAGCTTCAATCAGACACAAAGAAAGATAGGGGCATATAGTTTTGCTTCCCAACTATTCACCTCGAGGGTGATGTCAACAATAATAACTCATGATCACCCACATCCGAGTGGATATATGCGTCTAGATCATTCCCCAACACATAATGCTTGCCAAGAGAGAAAGGCTAAATATAGGAAGTGGTGAAGATCACCATGACTCTTGCATAAAGGCAAGTACTTAAAAAGGTAAAAGTAACAGATAGGCCCTTCACAGAGGGAAGCAGAGGTTGTCATGCACTTTTTGTTCTTGGATGCGCAAACCCTTAATGCAAAGGAACGACACGTTATATTGCCCTTTGTGATAGAAACCCTTATTATGCAGTCCGTCGCTTTTATTTGTTTACTATCACAAGTTCGTACAACGCTTATTTCCCTTTCAATAAAAGATCACACATATTGAAGACCAATTCTGATTGCTTTTTGCACCAATGACAACTTACTTGAAAGATCTTACTCAATCCATAGGTAGGTATGAGGAATCTCATGGCAAATTTGGGTTGAGGGTGTTTGGATGCACAAGTAGCATTTCTACCTGGTGCGGAAGTTTTGGCTAGTATAACGTGGAAGCAAGCACTAAATCTTGGAGGATCTAAAACCATATAGCTTCTATTCGGAGGTAAGTGGACATAACCCATTATGTTGTCTTCCTTGTCCAACATCATCTTCTTAGCATATAATATTTTAATAATTGGTCAAAATCACAAAAGACGTTAAAGATGATATATTTATATGTGAATCTCTCTGCCTTTATCACTTCCTTTTTAATTGCACCAATGAACAATCACTATGTTTGTCAACTCCCAACAAATTTCAATCGACATACTCCTGATATGTGAAGCTATCACACCCCATAAGATCATTCTATACGCTATTTGCTTTCATTCTATTCTTCTTTTATTTTATCTCAAGATCATAATGAGCAAGCAGAGCCCTCACATTAAAACTACTTTTTATTATATAACTCTCGGATTTTCTTACATAAGGGGAGCAAAAAGCAAAAACTCAAAGCTAGATCATACTAAAACTTTATTCTACTAGATCAAAATAAAGCAAAAAAGATCAAACTAAGAAAAACAAGAAAAGGAAAAGGTGTGATGGTGAAACCATACCGGGGCACCTCCCCCAAGCTTGGAAAAAAAGTCAAGAGGAGTGCACATACCCATTTTCTTAGTTGTTCTGCTTCAGAGGTGATGGTGATGGAGTTGTTGAGGAGGTTGGAGGCTTGTCCTACGTCTTCCAAGGCATAGGCTCACCATAAAAAAGGATGAATGAGTCTCCAAGATCCTCAAATCTGCACCCAAACTCATTCTCTTCAATCTGTATTCATACTCATAGTTTTGGTTTTGTAGATCATAGATCTGGGCTTGGAGATGCCGATTTCCTCATAAAGAATGAAGATGTGCTCCCCGATGTCCTTGGTCTCCAGCTTGTTTTTATGGGTAAACTCTGAGATCATCGTATAATTGGCGTTGAGTCCATGTTCCACCATCCCTTGGCACTTGAAGACTTATTGCTCCATTGCCGCGAGCCTTGTTTCCATGCTTCCGGTCTTTATCGGCCCCTCAATGTCATGGATTTGCAGCACCCCCTCATGCATCTCAATGGTTTGAGGGTGTCGCAGCACCTCTTCAAGGTAAGGGTTGATGACCTTCTCGAAGAACTTGGCCTTCGGAGCACTTGGGGACGCCATGACGATCTAAATCTGTAGCAGAAACAGCTCAAAACGAAACCAAGA
The DNA here is from genome assembly GCA_022496015.1 of Hordeum marinum. Classification (NCBI taxonomy): domain Eukaryota; kingdom Viridiplantae; phylum Streptophyta; class Magnoliopsida; order Poales; family Poaceae; genus Hordeum; species Hordeum marinum. The sequence continues at coordinate 230,294,712 of CM039673.1, forward strand.
GGTATTGTCATGATACAAAAGTCCAAACCTTCAAGAGATTATATAATGAATTTTTACAGACCTGAAGGAGTGTACCACAAGAAAACACAGTCAGGAGGGTGCACGGGGTCGTGGCAATGCCCCTAGGCACGGTTAGGGGGTGGTCGCGCCTAGCAGGCTTGTCACCTTCTCGTGCCTCTTAAGGACCTCTATTAATTTTCCTAATTTATTAAATATTCCAAAACTGAGTAAAATTTCTATTGGGAAAGTTTTGGAGTCGGTTTACTTACCGTACCACATACCTATTCCTTTTCGGAGTCTGAAATGTTTCAGTAGGTCTCCTTAATGTACTCCTCCGGAGTTATGGTATTGAAAATATTGGTTTCTACATTTATGGGAGTACGTGAGATATAATGTTTGATTGTTTACCCGTTTACCACCTTCGGATTTGTGCCTTCAGTGTTGTTGATCTGGATGGCCCCGGAACGATATATTTCCTCGACAATGTAAGGCCCTTCCCATTTAGAGAGATGTTTTCCTGCAAAAAATCTTAAACGAGAATTGTATAGCAATACATGGTCACCTACATTGAATTCACGCTTATGTATCCTTTTATCATGCCATCTCTTAAATTTTTCTTTAAACAACTTGGCATTCTCATAGGCCTGGGTTCTCGATTCATCAAGTGAGCTAATGTCAAACAAACTCTTGTCACTAGCAAGTTTAAAATCATAATTGAGCTCTTTGATTGCCCAATAACCTTTATTATCTAGTTCTAGAGGTAAGTTACATGCTTTACCATAAACCGTTTTATACGGATACATACCCATAGGATTTTTCTAAGCAGTTCTATAAGCCCATAATGCATCGTCATGTTTCTTGGAACAATTCTTCTTAGACCTATTAGCAGTCTTTTTCAAGATCAATTCAATATCTCTATTTCTTAATTCTACTTGACCACTAGACTGGGGATGATAAGGAGATGCAATTCTATGAGTAACATCATACTTAGCTAGCAATTTACGGAAAGCACCATGAATAAAGTGTGAACCACAATCAGTTATTAAATGTCTAGGGACTCCAAATCTAGGGAAAATAACTTATTTCAGCATTTTAATATAGGTGTTGTGATCAACACTAATAGTTGGAATGGCTTCTACCCACTTAGTAACATAATCAAGAGCAACTAGAATATGAGTATACCGGTTGGATGTTGGAAAAGGTCCCATATAATCAAAACCCCAAACATCAAATGGTTCAATAACAAGAGAGTAATTTATAGGCATTTCCTGACGTCTACTAATATTGCCAATTCTTTGACATTGATCACAAGACAAGAGAAACTTACAATGCATCCTAGAAGAGAGTAGGCCAGTAAAAACCAGATTGTAATACCTTGTGTGCAGTTCTATCTCCAGCATGGTGTCCTCTGTAGGACTCGGAATGACACTTGTGTTGGATCTGTTCCTTTTCATGCTCAGGTATACAACATCTAATAACACCATCTAATCCTTCTTTATAAAGGTGTGGACATCCCAAAAGTAATGTCTTAAATCATAGAAAAACTTTTTCTTTTGTTGGTATGTGAAACTAGGCGGTATAAATTTAGCAATAATGTAATTAGCATAATCAGCATACCATGGAGCATTACGCGAAGCATTTATGACAACTAATTGTTCATTAGGAAAGCTATCATCAATAGGTAGTGGGTCATCAAGAACATTCTCTAACCTAGACAAGTTATCTTCTATGGGGTTATCAGCATGCTTTCTATCAACAATATGAAAACAAATTCTTATAGCTGAAGAACCCATCTGATAAGTCTAGGTTTATCATCTTTATTTTCCATAAGATATTTAATAGTAGCACGATCAGTGTGAATAATCAACGATATAAGGTCTGAACTTATCACAATAAAACACAACTGCTAAAAATTCCTTTTCAGTAGTAGCGTAGTTTCTCTGAGAGATGTCTAGAGTTTTACTAGCATAATGAATAGCATTTAATTTCTTATCAACTCTTTATCCTAGAATAGCACCGACGGCATAATCACTAGCATCACACATAATTTCAAGGGGTAGGTTCAGGTGGTCGAACAATAGGTGGAGCAATCAAGGCATTCTTAAGAATTTCAAATGCTTCTACACAATCATCATCAAAAGAGAATGGAACATATTTTTGCAAAAGATTACTGAGAGGCCTAGAAATCTTTGAGAAGTCTTTAATAAACCTCCTATAGAAACCAACACTACCAAGGAAACTCCTTATACCTCTGATATCCGGCGGACACAACATTTTTTCAATAGCATCAACCTTAGATTTGTCAACTTCAATACCTCTTTCAGAGATTTTGTGTCCCAAGACAATACCTTCATTCACCATAAAGTGGCACTTCTCCCAATTCAAGACAAGATTAGTTTCTTTGTATATCTGCAAAACTTGATCAAGGTTGCTTAAATAATCATCAAAAGAAGTTCCGTAAACAGAAAAAATGATCCATGCAAACCTCAACAATCCTTTCACAAAAATCAGAGAATACAACAGTCATACATCTTTGAAAGGTAGTAGGTGCATTGCAAAAAACCAAAAGGCATATGTCTATAAGCAAAGGTACTAAAAGGGAAAGTAAAAGTGATCTTCTCTTGGTCCTCTTTTGACACAGGTATTTGAGAGAAGGCATAATAACCGTCTAGAAAGCAAAAAATGTGTGTGTTTGGATAGTCTTTCTTCCATTTTATCAATAAAAGGTAGAGGGTAGTGATCTTTCCTAGTAGCTTTATTTAATTTCCTAAAATCAATTACCATTCTATACCCTGTAATAATTCTCTGCGGGATCAATTCATTTTTATCATTAGGAAATACAGTAGTACCTCCTTTCTTGGGAACACAATGAACGTGACTAACCCATCTACTATCAGCAATAGGATAAATGATACCTGCCTCTAGAAGCTTTAATATTTCATTTCTTACCACTTCTTTCATTTTAGGATTTAACCATCGTTGATGATCAACAACTGGATTAGCATCGGGCTCCATATTAATTTTACGCTGACATAGAGTGGTATTAATGCCCTTAAGATCATGAAGAGTATATATAATAGCAACACTATGCTTCCTCAGAGTTTTCAATAGTCTCTGTTCTTCATGCTCTAAAAGGTTAACACTAATAATAACAGGATATATCTTCTTGTCATCAAGATAAGCATATTTTAGAGTATACGGTAATTGTTTAAGATCAAACACGGGATCACCCTTGGATGGAGGAGGATCCCAAGTATTTCAACAGGCAAGTTGTGGTTCAAAATAGGATGCTGATCAATGAAATTTTTATCTATTTCATTCGTTTCATTCATATACATACCATTTTCATGGTCCAGCAAATATTGTTCTAAGGGATCAGTAGGAGGCACAACAATAGAAGCAAGACCAATAATTTCATCCTTACTAGGCAATTCTTTATCATGGGGTTATCTATGAAATTTAGAGAAATTAAACTCATGAGACGCATCCCCAAATCTCATAGTAACAGTTTCCTTCTCAAAGTCTATCCTGGAATTAACGGTGTTCAAGAAAGGTCTGCCAAATATAATGGGACAAAATCATCCTTTGGGCAACCAAGGACAAGAAAATCAGTAGGATATTTTATTTTCCCACACAAGACTTCAACATCTCTAATAATCCCAACTGTTGCTATAGTGTCTCTATTAGAAAGCTTAATTGTAACATCAATTTCCTCTAACTCAACCGGCGCAATATTGTTGATAATCTCTTGATATAAGGTAAAGGGAATTGCACTCACACTAGCACCCATATCACATAAACCATGATAACAATGATCTCCTGTTTTAACAAAAACAACAGCCGTGCCAACAATGGGTCTATGTTTATCTCTAGCATCAGGTTTAGTAATTCTAGCAGCTTCATCACAAAATTGAATAACATGCCCATCAATATTATCAGCCATGATATCTTTCACCATAGAAATACTAGGCTCAACTTTAATTTGCTCAGGGGGTGTAGATGTTCTAGTAGAGCTCTTACGGACCACAGTTGAAGCTTTAGCATGTTCCTTTATTCTAACAAGGAAAGGTGGTCTCTCAATATAAGCAGCATGAATAATAGGATCAACATTGTAAATAATGGTTTTCTCTTCAACTTTAGTAGGTTCAACTACTTTCACTTCAAAGGGAGGATGATATTTAAACCACTTATCCTTAGGGAGACCGACATGACCAGGAAAAGATTCATAGAAAGAAGCTACTATCTCAGAGTCAAGTCCATATTTAGTGCTAAATTCACGAAAAGCATCAGTGTCTACGAAAGACTTAACACAATCAAACTTAATGTTGATACCTGGCTCCTTACCTTCGTCGAGTTCCCAATCTTCAGAGTTGCGTTTAATTCTTTCCAATAAATCCCATTTTAAATCAATATCCTTCTTCATATAGGAACCAACACAAGAAGTATCGAGCATGGATTGATCATTACGAAAAAGCCGAGCATAAAAATTCTGAATAATCATTTCTCTTGAGACCTCATAATTGGGCATGAATATAAAATTGACTTAAGCCTCCCCCAAGCTTGAGCGATTCTTTCTCCTACACGAGGCAAAAAATTATAGATATAATTCCGATCATGATGAACTAGATGCATATGGTAGAACTTCTGATGAAATTCCATCTTCAATCGGTTGTAGCTGCATGATCCAATATCATCACATAGCATATACCATGTCAATGCCTTATCCTTCAAGGACAAAGCAAAGACCTCCTTCTTAACGTGATCTTCGGGCAGACCTGCAAGCTTAAATAATCCACAAACTTCATCCACATAGATTAGATGCAAATAAGGATGTCGTGTTCCATCTCCTGCATAAGGATTAGCTAGCAGTTTCTCTATCATATCCGAAGGAATTTCATAATAAATATTTTCAGTAGGTTCAGTAGGTTGAGGGACAAATATTTTTAGTAGGTTCAGTAGTTTTCTCACGACAGATGCCATAGGGTGGTTAATTGTAGGTTGTTGGGGCCGGAGGACGCCGACGGGCTCCGGGTGCAATATTGGGCACAAACGGTGATGAAACACGATGTACCCAGGTCCAGGGCCCTCCGAGGGAGGTAAAACCCCTAGTCCTGCTTGGTTTAGTTGGATGGATAGGTATGTGTACAAAGGTGCTCCTGGAGCTATGTCTAGAGGAGGGAGAAGGAGCAGCCGACTCGTCTTCCTATCCTACTAGAGGGGTTTGGGGAGTTCTAGGGTTGTGCGAGTGTGATCGTCCATCCTCGTTGCATGGGGATCTCGGGGGGTTTTATAGGCAAACCTACAATATATCTAAAGTACAAGGGTGGGGGACCCGGCTGGCAGTCTCTCCGGCTGGTCAGGGGGTCCCACCCTTTGCGCCATCTCATCAATTCCATGGGGTCCACCGGGTGAGCGGTCCTGTCCCCTGTTGGGGCCCACTAGCCGGCTCTGCGATTGGCTCTCGCTCACCTACCACGGCACAGGTTGCCCAGGAGGCGAAGTCTAGCGCGAGACGGCCGAGGTCTCTGGTACGGCCGGCGGTATTGTAGCCACGCCGAGGCAGGTAATCGAGTGGGCGAAGCCATGCCGGCACTGTTCCTTTGCCCGGTCGTGCTCACCAAAGTTAGCACCCGGGATGGCCGGACTGTAGCCATGCGCTGTAGTGCGTCAGCGGCCACTGTAGCCATAGGGCCACCCATCGTGCCAGTCGCATCATGTCATCGTACCCGCACACAGAGGGACGGGACGTCGCATGTCCGTCCCAGGGTCAATGGGGGAGACGGCCCACAGGCAGTCGGCCACGCCCAGCCGGCCGAGGGTCGAGCCGGCTCCTTAACCAGCCGTCCGGAGCGCCAGCCAGCACTAGCTCGAGCTGGACGCCCTCCAGCCGGTCATGATTAGTCGGCCACGTAATTTTTCTTCGAAGCTTGGAGAGGAATCACCACGTTGCTTTGGCATACCTGGGGGTAATAACCCCATCAGTAGTCCCTGAAGCTGGCGGGGCCCACGTCTGGCGGATGGAGGGGAGCTGGTGGCTCCCCCCAACGATACCCGCCTCCGGCATGAAGCCGAAAGGGCAGGCGGATCGGCCGTTGGATCTGATGCCTCGGGTACCGATGCTTCGCCCAGGGACCCGCGTCGGCTTGCCGCACGCCACATGGCAAGTAATGATGCGGTGGGCCCCGCGCACGCGGGGGATACGGGACGTCGGCCTGGTCCTAGCCCGCTAGGTCCCGGTCGTTGTCCGGTAGGCCTCAGGGCGTAGGTCGGGATACTCTGCGCCCCGAAGTGGCCGTTACTGCTCGGGGCCACCCACGCGCGCGGAGTTTCCGGGGAAGTGGGCGTAGTTAATCCCACGTCCCCCAGTCGTGGCCTCCCCTATAAAAGTGGAGGGAGGGCGGCGGGCGGAGACACCCGCGTCCCGCTTGCTCTCTTGTTGTTCATCTGCTTGCTCTTCTTTGTCTTCCTTGCCCCCTCGCGCGCCACCACAACCGAGCCTGCATTCGTGCCCGCGCGCCGCCCCGCCGCCGAGATGGCTGACGGATGCGGAGGGCGTTGGGCCATCTTCGTCCCCGGAGAGGTCGATATTGCGAAGCTCCGCCGCATGCACAAGCTGTCGTCGGCAAAGTGGGTGGTGGCGCGCACGCAAGGCGATGAGTTGGCGCCGATGCCGCAGCCAGGGGAACACGCCATGTTCCTCTTGCACTTCTCTCGGGGCTTCGGGCTCCTGGCAAGTTTCTTATTCCACATTTTTCTTGATACCTTCGACCTCCAGCCGCATCATCTTGGTCCCAACACGATCTTGTATTTCTCTACCTTCGTGATGCCGTGTGAGGGGTACCTTGGCGTTAAAAGTCAGAGCCTTCGGGGGCACGGTGGTGTGCTGCCACGGCGTCGCGCGCTTCCCCCCTCTTTCTCTCATTGACTCCGTCGCGCGCTGTCCACCATCGACCAAACACCGGCTCAGGTGACGAAGCGGGGGAACGCCCTTACGACGCTCAAGCTGAAGCCCACATCATGGTCATTCGGCATGGAGCCATACGACCGCATCAACCGGCCTCCTCTGGTAATTCTTTCGTCGAGGCGGTCCTTCCTTCATTTGATGCTTCCAAGCCGGTAGCCGGATGGAGAACTTACTTAGACATGCTGACCGCAGCTGCTGGTGCGATAAAACACGCCAGATGGCCCGCACCCTCAGATATTCGAGGCAGAGCGTGAAAACTCTGACTCTGAAGACTATGAGACGGGAGGCCCTCCGAAGGAAGAGGTGGACTCCTCGGGTGGAGCCCACGAGCCGGTGGAACCGCGAGCCGCCGCCCCCAGCGGAGCCGAAGGATCCGGCATGACCGGGGAGCACAACGGAGCGGGTGAGTCCCTTCTTGCCCCATCAATCAGGGACTGGATGGACGATGACGATGATGATGACATAATGATTCTAAACGAGCCTCCTCCTTCAGCGCGCCAGGGTCGGAGGAGCGAGGAGCGGCCGACTCAAGACCTGGCGGCCGGAGCAGCCGGCAGAACGAAGAGGCCGGCCCAGGAGGGGCCGGCAGCCCTACCGCTAGTCCCCAAGCGGGTGAAGGTGGCGGCATGCAAGCCGCCACCGCGCCGGAGGTGGGCCTTGCCCCTTGTCACTGGGTAAGTCTTCCTTCCGTTTGTTTGTTCTTTTTCCGGGTCGGGAGCCGGTAAGTAATCAGTCCTTGGGCGTTGCAGGGACCCCATCAAGCTCAACGAGGGGGGTCCGGCGGTGGATGCGACGGACGCTACCTGTCGGCTGGCTCGTGAGCACACGGCCACCTAGCGGTAGGAGAAGAGGAGGCTCTCGAAGCTGCGAACCTCCAAGTCCGGGATGCGAGGAGGAGCCTCGCACTCCATAACCTCGAGCAGCCAGAGGTGGAGAGGGTCCGCGGATCCCCCGCGGGCTTTTGAATCGGCGGCGGAGTCGACCCAGATGTCGCGTCCTTCGTCGAGCGAGCCACGAGGGGCGCCCATGGAACCTCCTGTGCCTCCGTCCGCGGAGGAGGTGGCCCAAACGAGGGCGACGACGGTGCAGCTGGCTCCCGAGGCGGCCCGGACCGAGGTGTCGGCCGTGACCCTGCCGGCGACCGAGCCAGCTCGGGCTGACATGCCAAAGTCCATGATGGCTCCTGAGGCACCCTCCGTTGCGGTCGTCACGCCGGAGCGACAGCAGGTGGAGGCGGCGACGGCACCGGGCGGAGGGCCAACAGGAGGTGACTCCCGGACCCTTGCCGTCATCAACCTGCCCCCGGCGGCCAGTGCCGCAGTGAGCCCAAGTGGCGACGGCAGCCAAGCCCGGAGGACCCTGCTAACAATGCAGGAGGTGCTCCAAGATTGGGAAGCGCTGGCGCGTGTGCCGGCCTTGCCGGCTCCCCAGGCAGGCGGACCGGTCCCCTCCTTCGGGGATTTGGGGAGCGTCCTGGATTGGTGCCAACAGGAGTTGGCCCGGTTCGCGGAGGCAGCCGACGCCGCGCTGCAGCGTGCCGAGGTAAGTGTGGTCATTTTTCATTGTCTTAGGATTCTCAGTGGGGGCACGCAAGCGCACCCACTTGGTGTAGCCCCCGAGATGCGGTGCCGGATCTCTTTTGAGCATGCCCTGATCTTTGCCTCCTCGTGATAGGAGGGAACCTCCCTACGGTAGAAGCTGTTCGAGGAGGCGGTTGCCATCCACGACCATGGCGAACATGGCTTCCGCCGCATGGAGGAGGAGCAGACGCGCGTGCGAGGTCAGTTGAATTTCGTGGGAGATGAGTGCAGCCCCTGAGAGCCGGCTGACGCCTGCAACTTTGCCTCACAGGTGACCTCGCCACCCTTTAGGATGAGAAGTCCGGGATCGTCTCCGAGCGGGGCTGGCTAGTGCAGGACGTCCAAGCGGCCACGTAGGATTAGGAGCGGTTGACTGCGCTATTGGCGGAAGGGGAGGTGGCCCGGGACCGGCTCAAGGCCGAGGCGACGAAGGAGGTGCCGGCCCGGGAGACGACCGTCACGGAGGCAGCTGATGCCGCCCGTAGGACCATGGCCCTCCAAGACAAAGTGACCCGCCTTTATTTCTTCTTCTTCTTCTTCTGTCCCTTAGGGCGCTTCCCAGAGACTCAACATGGCACTGCGCACGCCGTCGAGGAGCATCGGGAGTATCTTCGGGAGCATGGTCACTGCATTGAGCAGGAGGCCCCGTGGGACGTGGACGAGATTGGGGTCGCCATCGAGTACCGGCTGACCCATCTCGAACAAAGCGTGGACTGGCTGAAGATGGCTGGAAAGGATGTCTTTGCCACTCTATGGCCGGGGCACGGAGGAGCTCCGGCAAACCGCGTGGCCTTGTGGCTGGAGCAGGTCGTGGCCCGGCTCGAGGCCTGGAAGGCGTCGGCGGCCTGGGATGATGCACATATGGCGCTTCGGTTCGTCACCCTCGTGGTAGCGAGGTGTCGATCTGGACCGGCTAGCCACCACGTGCGACGAGCTGGCCACAGAGCAGGAGGCCCATGAGCCGGCCCTCGTCCTCTGGGCCAACGATCTCACATCGTACGTCGACGCGGACGAGTTCCTACCGGTGCTTGGCGAGGATGGCGAGCCGCTGCCCTAAGACTCCTTCGGCATCCCTCAAGGCCTAGCGGACGAGGAGGTCGCCAACGAGAGCACCGACTCGAGCAGCAAGACAGCCGGGACCACGGAGGCCTACTCGAAGACCTCCGAGGCAAGAGTAGAGCCGCCCAACGATGCGCCGGTTGGGGGCACGTCGGCTGGTGACGTGCCGGTGGCTTGAGCCCTCGAGTGTTTTTTCTATCTTTTTTCTTTCCTGCAAGTTATGCTGAAGTCCACCCACTGGGGGTGTTTATGTAATGAACCATGCTGGCCGTGGGCCACTTTTGTCTTAACGTTTGTGTTGTGAAATCTAGTGTGTTTGCCTTATTGCTCCTGCTGACTCGTCCTTATCCCTTTTTGCCCTATTGGTTTTCTGGGTCCTTCTCCTTCCCCCTTAGGTTTCGGCCCTGCCAGCCTGTCTGTCGGGGGCCGGTCTGTAGCTGGGTCGGGGATTCCGCCTCGAGGGAGCCGGTTCGGGACTTAGGAACCACGAGGGTTCTTCGGGATAAGTAGAGTGGTAGAGACGAGGATCTCCTTTCATTTGACTCTTCGTGTGAGCAAAACCTTGCCGCCCAGAGGCCCCGTCAACCGGACAGCTGGGAGCCGGTTCTGTAGCTGGTAGGGGTGGGGAGGTTTGGCCGGCTCACACTACTTAGCCAGTTTCTAGGAGAAACGACCTAAGACCAGCCGGCGAGCCCTCGGGCCCGGGAGCCGGGTCGGGGAGCCGGTTAGCGAGGAATCTTTTGGAGGAAACGAAGCAGAGCGTTCCCCAAGAGCCGGCCTGGGGCACCCATCGCATTCATAAGCCCAAAAGGGTAGGGATACATACATACATCGGTTTTTTCAGCTGTAGAACGGGCGGAGGAGCACCACGTTCCATGGGCGCTCTGTCTCATCGCCGGAGACATCTCTCTTGCGTTTCTGTGGCTTCTAGGCATCTATCAGGTAGTACGCATTGTTGTGTAATGCCTTGCTGATGATGAACGGGCCCTCCACTTCGGGCTTCTAGGCATCTATCAGGTAGCCGGCTGGTCAATGATTATCATGATGGTCGCGTTGTTGGGGCCGGCCACTTCGGGCGCCGCCGGCTCGATTGGTGGCGGCAGGGCAGCCGATGGTTCGAGAGCCGGTTGCGAAGGTGCCTGAGAGGCGTTCGGGACCGTTGATGGGCCGGCGGCGCCCGCCAACACGAAGATTGACTCTGATTGTAGGGAAGGCTTGATCGATGGCTTGAGCAGCCGTTCGAGGGAGACGCCGACTCGGACGGCCTGCAGGGTGGAGCCGATCTTTGCCAGTGCATCCACCGCCTCGTTGTCTGCCCATGGAACGTGATGAAACTCACAGCCCTCGAAGGAGCCGATGAGCTGTTGTACGAGGAAGCGGTAGCTGGCCATATTGGCATCCCTGGTGTCCCATTCGCTAGAGACTTGCTCCACCACGAGGTCGGAGTCGCTGAAGCAGAGGATGCGCCTAAAGCTCATCTCCTTGGCGAGCCGGAGGCCATGGGCGATGGCCTCATACTCGCCCACGTTGTTGGAGGTGGCAAAGTGGATCTGGATGGCGTATTTGAGCTGGTCACCCTTCGGGGAGGAGAGGACTATTCCAACTGTTACACGTAATCTTCTTTCTATTCCTAAACTCACTGATGACAATGAAGTTTTTGTTGAATTTCACCCTTTTATGTCATTGTTAAGAATCGAACGATGACGGACGTTCTTCTTAGTAGTCCTTATCAACATGGTATCTATCCACTTGATGCACCTCGAGCTTCCTAGTTCTTCAGCAGTGTTCATGTCAAAGCTGTCTTAGTGGCATTCACCCCTTGGTCATCCAGCTTCCACTGTTGTGTGTCATGGTCTTCATTGCCATCAACTCCCCGTGTGTCTAGTAATAAAGATGTCTTTGTCTGTGATGCATGTCAACAAGGCAAAATCCATCAACTTCCATTTCTAGTGTCTACTCCTGTAGTTAAAAATCCTCTTAAGTTTCAGATATATGGGGTCCTGCCAAACCTCAGTTAGTGGTCATGATTATTATGTCAGTTTTCTTGATGCTTACAGTCTATTTACTTGGCTCTACTTTCTTAAGCACAAAGCAGATGTGTTCAATGTTTTTCTTCAGTTCCAAACTCATGTTGAGCGTCTCCTTGGTCACAAGATACTTCATGTTCAGTCTGATTGGGGTGGGGAATCTCATAGCCTCAACATGTTTTTTGGCAAACTTGGGATTACATAATGTGTGTCATGTCCACATACACATCAACAGAATGGCGATGCTGAACATAAGCATTGTCACATGGTGGAAACTAGCTTAACTCTTTTTGCACAGGCATCTATACCTCTTCAGTTTTGGACTGATGCCTTTTCTATTGCTTGCTTCAAGAAAGACCTAATTATACTTTTCTCAAAGTTTTTGGATGTGCATGTTGGCTGCATCTTCGACCATTCAACAGTCACAAACTTGAGTTTTATTCTAAAAAATGCTCTTTCTTGGGTATATCTCCCTGCATAAAGGATGTAAGTATCATCATGTTCCTTCAAGTCGTGTTTATGTATCTCATGATGTTATCTTTGATGAGAATCACTATCCACTCTAACTTTTCGAAGACACAATCTTCGTCACATTGTATTCCACCATTGCTTGTTTCATATGACCAATTCGTAGATGTGTCATATTCTCCTATTTGCTTCCTAAGCACGGTGCAGGTATCAAACATGGTGCTCCTCTTCAACTTCTAGATGATGAAGGAGCTTCCCCTGATCCACCTTATGGGGATCACCCAGCCATGCATGGGTCGGATGTTCATCACATGCAAGAAGGGGCACGCCATGTAGTAGCGGCTCCGCTTGATACAGAGCAAGCCGAGCATTCACCCACTCCATCGATAGCGGGCGACTCAGCCTCCAAGCCATCTTTGGACTCGATAGCGCTGTGCAACCCCGAGCCGTCCCCTTCCATGCCTTGTGATGCACTTGCTCGGTTGTCCGCTTCTCCTTTGATGGCCTTGTCGACACGTCATTTGAACATGGGCAAAGATGTGATTTCTCTTGTGCTGGAGTCTTCTGGCTCTACATCACCCAATCATACTCCGTCTCTGGTTCTGCAACAAGCTCGGGTTGTTCCTTGCCATGTGCACATACGTAGCCACAGTGGATTTTTCAACCAAAGCAATGAATAGATGGTATTGTTGCATGGTTAGCTGCATGTATGGCAGACCAAGGTTATGATCCAACATCTGAGCCTACTCATTTTCAAGTAGCAATGGGAATACCTCACTGCTGGGCTGCCATCGAATAAGAATTCTTTGCACTACAACAAAATAAGACCTAGAAGCTTGTTCCTCCTATACCAGGGGTTAACGTGATCGATTCTAAATGGGTTTTTAAAGTCAAGAAGCACATTGACGGCTCGGTTGAACGGTATAAGCTTGTGTTGTTACCAAAAAAATTAAGCGACATTATGGTCTTGATAACGAAGACACTTTTAGTTTCGTTATCAACCCTAGCACTATTCATCTTCTCCCCTCGTTGGCAGTTATTCGTGGTTGGTGTATTCGCGAGTTGGATGTTCAGAATGCATTTCTCCATGGTGTGTTATAGGCAGAAGGTTACATGCGGGAACCTCCTGTTCTTTTTGTCGGGTGACCAAGGTAATGTATGGTCTTAAACAGGCTCCCCATTCCTTTCATGCTTGTCTCACCACCGCTCTTCAGTCAGATGGTTTTATTCCATCTACTGCAGACACATACTTATTTCCTCTAGAGCGCAATAAGGTCACCATGATATTATTCTCATAATTTCTTTGTCTAGTGCCATCGATTGACTGATATTAAATCTTAGACATGACTTCATTGTGAAGGATCCTGGCCAACTTCACTATTTTTTGGGTCTCGAGGTCGCGCATACTACTAATGGTCTCTCTCTCACTCAGAGAAATATTCCTGGGATCTCCTTCGACTAGTTGCAATCGTAAATTGTAAGACCGTCTCTACACCCATGTCTGAGAATGAGGAACTTTCTGCGGATGCTAGTGTCCTTCTTATTGTTGATAATGCTACTGAATATCACAATGTTGTTGGTGGACTGCAATACCTTATTATCACTTGACCCGATATTTCCTTTGGAGTTAACCGTGTTTGCGGTATCTTCACGCATCGTGTCATACCCAATTGTCTGTAGTTAAAACACATACACCATTATATTTTCCTCGCTTCCTCGTTAGTCTACATCTTCAAATTGCATCTTCTATGTTGTTGTGTTCCTTTTCTGATGCAGACTGGGAGGGAGTCCTGATGATCAGTGATCAATGAGGGGATATGTTTTATTTCTGGGTTAGAATTTGATCGCCGGGAATGCTCGGAAGCAAGCCACTGCTTCTCAACGTAGTACAGAAGCTGAGTATAAGGGAGTTTCTAATTCTACTGATGAACTCATTTGTGTACAATCATTACTGCGAGAGTTGGGTGTTCCTCAACACATGCCTCCGGTTCTCTAGTGTGACAATATTGGATCCACTTATCTATCCTCTAATATGGTCTTCCATGCAAGGACAAAGAATATTGATGTTGAATTTCATTTTTGAGGGAGTGTTTTTCACAAAAGTTACTACAGATCAAATTCATCTCCTCGAAGGATCAACTTGCCGACATCTTTACCAAGCCACTACCACTTACCTTGTTTGAAGTGTGTCAGCGCAATCTCAACCTTCTTGACACCAGTTAAGATTGAGGGAGGGTGTTAGGCTCCATACTGTGTATACGAATAGGTTTAGTCCTATCATACCTACCATGTACTTGTAATGATCCTTGTTATTTATATGAGACAAATCCTGCATGCTATTGCTCTACTTCCTTGAAATTCTAGCTCTTACACTCACAGACAATACTTTGAACAATGGTTGGCACTCCGTTCGGTGTAGGGTAGACCATGTACGAAGTGAGTGTGTACATCATATGATAACATGCAAAGGAGAACAATTATTTCCACTAAAAATCTAATCATTTCTACATAGACAAAGCGACCATAATAAGGCATACGCTTCAATAGTTATTAGCGCCTTAAACCCATTTGGAATACAGTCCAATGAATGCCAAAATATATTGGCAATACTTATGGTAGATACAAAATTAGAAGCTAGTTGGATGACTGATAGATGTGTACTACACAACTTTATTCTTGTAGACTATGTTGGGCCTCCAAGGGCAGAGTTTTGTAGGACAGTAGAAATTTTCCCTCAGGTGGATGACCTAAGGTTTATCAATCCATGGGAGGTATAGGATGAATATGGTCTCTCTCGAAAAACCTTGCAATCAAACACAAGAAATCTCTTGTGTCCCCAACACATCCAATACAATGGCAAATTGTATAGTTGCACTAGTTTGGCAAAGAGATGGTGATACAAGTGCAATATGCATGGTAGATATAGGTTTTCGTAATCTGGCAATATAAAACCAACAATGTATAAAGTGTAAAACAATGACCAAACATTGTATAAATGCTTGGAAATATGGCCTAGGGTTCATACTTTCACTAATGCAATCTCCCAACAATGCTAACATAGTTGAATCATATGATCATCCCTCAACGTGCAACAAAGAATCACTCCAAAGTTCCTATCTAGCGGAGAACAATAAGATGAAATTGGTGTAGGTAGTAGAACCATCTCAAATTTATTCGTTCCAATAAATATTTTGGACTATTCCTATACATGTCACAAACATCCCTAGAGTTCGTACTAGAATAGCACATATGATACACATCAATCAACCCTAATGTCACCTAGATACTCCAATGTCACCACAAGTATCTGTAGGTAAATTATGCGACATGCATCAAACAATTTCAGAGCTATCATATTCAATCCAACACAAAGAATATCAAGGATCACCCCAAGATTTCTACCAGACAACGTAGTACGAAAACGTGCAATCAACCCCTATGCATAGATCCCCAAGGTCATCAGAATCCCCAAGTTGATGCCATAACATATATCAAGTGAATCAGTTGAATACCCCAATTTCACTATGGGTATCCGCATGCAAGACATACAGCAGGTGTTCTCTAACCAAAATATTGAACCCAACATAACCAGATCTCAAAGGGAAAGATTCAATTCATCACAACAAGGTAGCAAGGGAATAACATCATATGATCCGACTAGATTAACAAAGCTAGTGATACATCAAGATCATGACATCTCAAGAACATGAGAGAGAGAGAGACCAAAATTGAACACATAGCTCTTGGTACATACCCTTAGCCCCGAGGGTGAACTACTCCCTCCTCGTCAGGGCCTCCGTCGGGATGATGAAGATGGACACCGGTGCTAGTCTATCCTCTTCATCAGGGTACCGGAATGGCTCCAGATTCATTTATCATCGATACTGAGAGTTGCGGCGGCAGAGCAAGGAGTCTCTGTTTATTTCGGGGTTTTCTGGGATTTATAGGATTTTTTAGCATTGGAATCACACACAACAAAGCCACATGGGTCCCACCACATATCAGGCCACGACACCCCAGGGTCACGCCCTGATGGCTTGTGGCCAAAGGATGGCTCCCCTATGGTGGTTATTTATTCCAATATTCTTATTTTATCCAGATAAAATCACAAAAAAAGTTTCGGGCAATTCCGAGAAATTTCTTTTTCTGCACAAAAACAACACCACGGTAATTCTGCTGAAAACAACATCAGTCTGGGTTAGTTTTAAATAAATCATATAAAGTATATCAAAAGAATATAAATGTATTGTAAACATATGCAAATATGTCATGAATACTTCATAAATTATCATTATGTTGGAGACATATCACTGACCATATGGAATGCACAAGATTACACTAAAAAGGTGTTTGACTTTCCCATCATGAGGATAAAAGCTACACTTCTTACTTACTTGCCAATTGAAACAAGCGAGGTTTCCCTTGGTTAGCACAACGTCCCTATGAATATGCCACAAAGATTTTAACCTTCTAAATTTTGCTTTTTGATCCACTAGAACCTCTTAATGCGTTAGCGCACAATACATTGAGTCGATTTTAATTGCCCTAGACGTAGTGAGATTCAAACAAAACTGATGTCATTCAACTGTGAGGTTAATCCATTTCCAATGGGATAGAAGAATTTGACATGACATTGTGCAAGGGCCAATTAAGTCCCACCGGAAACAAATATATGGCCGTGATGAACCGAGAACCTTTGCAATAGTATCATTCATATTACGAACAATCTGACACAAAGCATGATATTTTTGTCGGAGGCTAGCATTTCCTAGGCACTTGTCCTCCCATAAATGAATCCCCAACCCATCTTTTATAACAAAGTATCCAAAGCATACAAGATGTTCCTTTATTGCCATCTATCCTAGAACTGTGAGTGACCAAGTTTCTAATAGGCTTGGGACACAACTTTTTGTTGAAGCTAGTATTGTGCAACAAGGTTTGCCATACACTACTGTCAGTAAGTAGTCTAAATGCCCACTTACTATGTCAGACATCATTGTCGACCTGTAGGTCTTGAATGTCGAAACCACCTGGTCTTTCGGTGCACAAACCACATTCCATCAGTGCTTATTGTATTAACTATCTCCTTCCCAAAGAATCTATACTTGATATAATCCAGCCATTATAAGACCCCTTTTGGGAGTTAAAAAATCATATATAGAACATTATTGGTGAGGACCGAATATATTAAGACCTGTTTTCCTTCAATGGAGAGAGGCCTTCCTCTATATTTTTCCACTCTGCATTAGAGAGGCACCGATAATGAATTAGGATTCCTAAATATTTAATCAAGGAATGACATTGTACAAAACCAAACAAGTCAGTGTAATCAACAGCTGCCTCAGTGGCTTCTCCATAGCAGAACAATTCACATTTATGGAAGTTAATTTTTAGGCCTAAAATTTGCTCAAATGTTGAAAGAAAGAGTTTCAAATTT
Source organism: Hordeum marinum (assembly GCA_022496015.1). NCBI lineage: Eukaryota > Viridiplantae > Streptophyta > Magnoliopsida > Poales > Poaceae > Hordeum > Hordeum marinum. The sequence goes on from CM039673.1 coordinate 230,312,247, forward strand.
TGAGTCATGTCTAGGTCCACTTCCATGAAAAGAATCTATCATCTGCATATTGTAGAATAGATAGGTCACCATCCACTAGGTGTGGCACTACCGCTACAATCTGACTATTCAGCTTGGCACAAAAATTATGAATAGGAAGATATGTCTTGAACAATGTTAAATAACATTGGAAACATGGGTGACCCTAACATAGTCCTTTTTTGTCTGACATTAAAGGCCCATGTAGCCCTGGCCATAGGTAGCCCTGCCCGGTCGGACCGGCCCGACCCATCCTAAAAATGCCCGACCCGACCTTGACTACGCACTGGGCTTGGGCCTAGATTTTGAGCCCGGTGGTCGGGCCGGGCCAGGCGTGGGCCCGATGAAACCTGAGTTTAAGCCTACGTCGGGCCAGGCCGGGCTTTTTGGGGCTCAGGACGGGCTTGGGCCCAAATGTTAGGCCCAACGGCCGGGCTCGGGCCTGGGTTTTTAGCACCGGGCTTTTTCGGCCTTACCCGACCCGAGGTATGGCCAGGTATAGGCCCATGTCATCATTGACTCTTACAGCCACACTATCTCTAGTAAAAAAACTTTGGATCCTCTACGCCCTTTGTTAGAGAATCCTTTCATTCTCATGGCTTGCTGAAGCAACGACCATTTGACCTTGTCCTTGTCCTTTTCAAAGTCAATCTGGATAACTACTAGAGTCAAGTTTTTGATTACTCCCTTTAGTGATCTGAAAATGAACCAGAAAGGATTTTCACCCTTTCCCCAGAGGTGACCGTGAGTTATCAAACCCATGGAGGATGATGCCCTTTAAGTAAGGGTCTCAGACAAGATTTTGCTAAATAAACAATTGCATCTTTTGACCGGATCAAAATCAAACAACTAACATGAAAAAATTATAATAAAAATAGGCATGGGTATGAGGTCTTAATGCTTACAACCATATATTTGTGTTGGGGCCTGATATGATCTTAATTTGTGCGCTAGAAATAACCCACCGAGATGTACCAGTTACCAACTGAAGTGGGGGATTGTCGGTGCACTAGAGTTTTGGGATCTCTAGTGCCCCTTACTCGTGCATGGGCAGTGGCAGCCACCCTAGCGGCAAGGCTCAGTAGGGACTTGCAAGATACCAGCACAGGAGGATCAAGATCACCGGCAAGGCCTTGCCGAGAGGGCTATCGACCCACCAGAGAGGGAGCCCGACCCTGGCAAGGCAAGGACCCGGGAATGCGAAGCCCCGGCAAGACCCCACCAACGCACGGGCCAGGTGTCAATCCATCTGGACACGTGTCGCGGCGTCGACGTTGGAGAGACTTAAGAGGTGCCTATGGGACGTGCTCCCGTCCTATCCCTCTGACGGACTGAGATGCCTGACGGTGCATTAAATGCGCCTGTCCTATTCCGTCAGTGTTAGGTATGATAGCACTGTAGCTTTATACACCCCGTATACGCACTGTAAGCCACTATTGGGATCCCTTTTAGAGTATAAAAGGAGGCCCACGGTGACACGGTAGAGGACTTTTTGACTTTTGCACTTTCAGGGACCCTCTAGCACGCACGCATGGTAGTGGCTCGTAGCATCCCTGTAGCAAGAACCCTAAGAACTCTCTCAATACCACCAAGAAGGAGTAGGGTTTTACACATCCGTGCGGCCCGAACCTGGGTAAAGATCCCCACGTGCTTTTCATCAGTCCGGCTCTTTGCACAATCTGCCCCCCTTCCAACCGAAAGGGATCCACATGATCCCATAGGTGTTCGTCCCAACGACATATTTGGCATGCCAGGTAGGGGGACGCGCTAGGTTGTGCGAACCCGTTCTAGTAATCAGCGTGCCAGTTCCTTCGCGCTCATCATCGCCATGGCTCCAAAGAAGAGGGGCCCGACAGCAGCTGGCCCATCCACGTCCATCATCCCTGTATCTGCGCAGACAGGAGAGGGCATAGACACTGGTGGAGAAGGAGGAGGTGGAGATTCGAAACTTCGGCGATGCCCTGGTGATCAAGGCCAAACAAGCGGCGACGCTCGCCGCGGAGATGCCCATGAAGGTGGCGGGAACTCCCGCACCCCTGGGTCTCAAGAAGGAGCGGTACCGCGTGTGGGTGGTATGCCAAACTTCGGGGATGGAAGGGTATCCTCCAGAGCACCCACACCGGCCCCTGCACTGCGCCATTCTCAGGACGCATGGGGAGGGCTACGCCAAGGCGCCCGTGATTATCGTCGTCCCCACAGGAAAGCTCCTGCACATCCTTCCCAAGATGCGCAGGACCAGCTTGCTCACCATCATGCAGGCAGGAGTGGCGTGCCGACACGGGCCGCGGCGGTGCTCCTTCTAATATGGTTAGCAGTCAGAGCACCTCGCGCTCCACATGCCATTCATTACCGACCATGTCGGAGGAAGTGATGGAGCGGGCGCAGCTACTCCTAAACTTCCCGCCGGCTACGGAGAAGCTCGATGAATGGAGAACCACCATTCAGAGCCTCCCTAGCCTCGCGGATAAATTTTGGTCCACTGAGCCGGCTTGTGCCAGTGGAGATAAGGTCGGAGGCTGCGCGACCTCGGCACATTCTCCTCCACAACAACGGCACCGATCACCGACTCGACGGACCAACGCTTACGATGGCTACTCGACGGCGTCGTCCGACCCATGGACGTGCCATAATGAACATCAATATATTCGAGAACATGGTAAGGAAGACGCTCGAACTGCAATCGTGCAGCGGCGGGAAGCCCTCCTCTAGTCGGATAGGCACGTGGGGCCCACTATAGACAAGCCTGTGCCAGGGTGTCCTGTCAGCCTACCTTACGAGGTGGGTTGTCGAGTGTTTACCCGTGAGCTGCGGCAAGTCCAGTGGCCCAACTCTCGCATGTTTAAGCTAGAAGTCCCAGAGAAGTATGACGGCAAGACTCGTCCGACAGAATTCCTAAGCATCTACACCATTGCGGTGCAAGCTGCTGGGGTTGCGACGACAAGATACTCGCCAACTACTTCCCATTGGTGCTTAAGCCCAATGTCAGGTCGTGATTGATGCACTTGCCTCCTGGGCAGACTTGTGCCACGAGTTTGTTGGCGCGTTCACGGGAGGTCATCCAGCTCCTGGCGAAGAAAGTGACCTACACATCATCCCTCAGAAGGAGGGAGATACTTTACGCAAATACATCCAAAGGTTCAGCCGCGTGCACCACAACATCCCAGACGTTCAGCCTACCACTGTTATCAGCGCGTTCCATCAAAACGAGTGCAACCGCAGGATGTGGGAAGAGCCGGCGATGAACAGAGTCCAGGACTTTGCCGAGATTTATGCTTTGGCAGACAAATGTGCTCGGGCTAAGGAAGGCAGGAGGATCCTTAGCGAAGACGCCAGCGCAGTGGTCGACTCTGAAGATGAAGACACAACAACCCCACCAAAGATGGCCGTCGGCGGAACAAGAAGCGCAAGGGGAAGACCATGCTGGCCGTCGAGGGATCCGACAACCCCGGCGCTGCCAGGAAGGGTAAGGTTGACAGTCCCAGCGACGATATTGCCGGGTGCGCCTCCTGCCACGCCATGGCGGATGCTGACAAGTCGGAAGGATCTGGCAAGAAGTATTGCAAGATCCATGGCAATAAGGTCCATGATCTCCAAGACTGCCGGCAAGTTGAGGAGCTTGCCGAGAAGCAAAACGCCAAGTGTGAGACGTGATACAAGGAGAAAGGCCAATATGGTGTCGAGGGGTCCGGCAAGAAGCGTGTCGGCCGAGGAGGTCGCCGTGGCAAGCCCAAGCAACAAAAAGACCGGCCAGCCCATGGCCGCGAGAAGCAAGAGGGAGATGATGATGATGTCAAAGAGGATGAAGAGTCCAGTGAGCATGGGTTTCAGAAGGCTATAGTGATGATGTGCATAGAAGGAGGGGCCTCGTCGCATTCCTCTCACCGCCAACTTAAACAGTGGGCGCACGAGGTTAATGCGGCAGATCCCTCTATCGACACACAGAGAACTCTGAAGTGGTCCAACACTCCTATCATCTTGGACGCTGAGGATCACCCTAATCGCATAACTCCGTTTGGGTGCTTGCCGTTGTTGGTATCACCAACAATCCGCAACCTCAAGGTGACGAAGATGTTAGTCGACAGTGGGGCCAGCCTGAACCTGATCTTGCTCGGTGTCATTCAGAGGCTTTAAATTCCTGATGAAGATATCGAGCCAACATGTGCTTTCCAAGGGGTCAATTCAGGAAGGACTCGGTCGAAAGGCAAGGTCACGCTGCTAATGACGTTTGGCAGCGATATCAATTTCAGAACGGAGAAGATCGTTTTTGACGTCGCCAAGATCTCATTGCCATACAACGGCATTCTTGGCCGCCCGGCACTGGCCAAGTACATGGTACCACTCATTTCTCTTATAACATGCTGAAGGTGCCCGGGCCAATGGGCGTCATCACCATTAACTCCGACAAGAAGAGTGCACTTATCTACGCCGACCAACTCTACTAGGGGGCAGCTGCAGCACCTGCCGCCAAGGCACTTGCTCCTGCCGCTGAAGCTCTCGAGGGAAAGAAGACCAGCAACGCCTCTGTCCCATATTTCAGCAAGCGTGCCCCCTCAGGGTGCCGCGCTCCCATCGATCATGTGCTAGAGAGCTCCACCGACAAGAGCAAGAAGTCCAAGGCAGCTCTACTAGAGACCAAGAAGGTGCCCTCCAAGGAGGATGGCACGGGGGGACTTTCACCACAAATTCCACCCTTGACGACAAATACGAAAGCGCGCTCGTCGCCTTCCTATGGGCCAATGTCGATGTGTTTGCATGGCAACCATCTGATATCCCCGGCGTTCCCAGGAAGGTGATTGAGCACCACCTCGCCGTCTGTCCGCATGTGCGGCCCGCCAAGCAGAAGGTTCGGAAGAAAGCTTTGGAGTGGCAATAGTTTATTGCCGAAGAAATCAAGAAGTTAGAAGCGGCTGGCCTGATCAGAGGAGTACTCCATCCTACATGGTTGGCCAATCCACTCGTAGTGTGCAAGGCGAATGGGAAGTGGAGGCTATGCATTGATTTCACAGATATCAACAAGGCCTTCCCCAAAGATCCTTTTCCCTTGCCACGCATCGACTACATTGTGGACTCCACTACCGGATGCGACTTATTCTCTTTCCTTGAAGCCTATTCAGGCTATCATCAGATTTTCATGGCCAAAGAAGACGAGGAGTAGACAACATTTATCACCACATGTGGTATGTATTGCTTTCTGTGTATGCCTTTTGGGTTGAAAAGTGATGGCTCTGCCTTTGCAAGAGCAGTCCAGATTGGTTTTGTGCCTGGTTTTGAGCCCCAGCTACATAGAAATATGGAATCTTACATGGATGATATAGTGGTCAAAACCAAGGATAAGGCCACGCTCATATCAAACCTAGAAGAAACATTTGCAAACCTACGCAAGGTGAACATGAAGCTCAACCCTGAGAAGTATGTGTTCGGCGTACCATCCGGCAAACTCCTCGGTTTCTTTGTATCTCAACATGGAATTGAAGGAAATCCCGACAAGATCAAAGCAATTGAGAAAATTGAAGCACCAAGATGTGTCAAAGGCGTACGTCGTCTTGCCGGCTATGTTGCTGCTCTAAGTAGGTTCATCTCAAAGTCTGCTGAGCACGCCTTGCCCTTCTTCAAAATCTTGAAGAAGGCAGGTCCAATGAAATGGACCTCGAAAGCAGAGGCAGCGCTGCAAGATTTGAAGAAATACCTCTCCTCTCCGCATGTCCTAGTTGCACTAAAACCACAAGAGCTATTGCTACTATACCTAGCAGCAGAAAATCAAGTGGTGAGTCTTGCACTAGTGGCTAAGAGAGAAGCTGATGAGGAAGCGGCAACAACAGCAGGACCGCCGAGCGATGGGCCGGGACTGTCCCTGGTAGGGTCTAGTGTCGGCAAAGAAGGATCTGCGCAGTTGAAAGAGATAGTCCAGAAGAAGAAAGTGGTGCAGCGACCAGTCTATTTTGTCAGTTCCTTGTTGCAGGGGGCTTGGTCAAGATCTTCTGGTGTGTAAAAATTGCTCTTTGGCCTTCTTATGGCCTCGAGAAAGCTGCACCATTACTTCCAAGCACATGAGATCACCATTGTCACCTGCTTCCCGCTGCAGCGGATATTGCGGAACCCAGAAGCTACCGACAGGATTGTGGAGTGGGCCCTGGAACTATCAAGCTTTGGTCTTAAGTTTGAAAGCACTTTGACCAGTCAGAGCAGGGCCTTGGTGGAGTTCATTGCAGAATGGAACCCAACGCCCGATGAAGAGGTTCCAGAGTCAACTCTCCCCAGGAAGGAAACTGACCGAGAATGGATCATGTATTTTGATAGAGCTTTCTCGCTGCAAGGCGCCGGCGCCGGAGTGCTGCTTGTCACACCCACCGGAGAGCACCTCAGATATGTGGTTCAGATGCACTTTCCCCGTGAAAGATCAACAAACAACACTACTGAGTACGAAGGAATGATTGCCGGTCTCAGGATCGCGACAGACCTTGGGATTAAGAAACTTGTTGTCAAAGGTGATTCTCAACTTGTCGTCAAGCAAGTGAAGAAATATTACCAGAGCCTGTTGATGGAAGCTTATGTAGACGAAGTGAGGAAGTTGGAAGAACATTTTGATGACCTGCAAATGGAGCATGTTCCACGTGCAGAGAACAGCGTTGCCGATGGCCTATCGAAATGTGCTGCCCTTAAGTTGCCTGTGGAACCAGGAATTCCGTGCTCCAACTTACTCAACCCTCCGTGACACCATCAACTGGACGAGAGAAGAGAAGAAAATTAAGTTCCAGCAAGTATTTCCCGGTAGAGTTCCCCAAAACCGCCGGTGAGAAGGTTGGCAGAGGGAATGACAGGCTTGTCGGTGAATACTGTGCTTCGGCAGGTCCCCCGACTCCTGCCATAGAAGCATACGCTCCCGCCAGGCTTGCCGGGGTGCAGCAGACTTCGGCAGGCCCTTACGACCTTGCTGTTGAGACAAATGCTACCCCGGCGGAGGATACGCCTTTGGTGCCTGCTGTCGAGCCACAGACTCCGGCATGGGCACAACACATTGTCCATTTCCTTCAAATAGGAGAACTTCCGAAGGAACAAGAGGAAGCAGAGAAAGTAGCCCGCCGGTCTAATATGTACTTGTTCGTAGACAACATCCTGTACAAAAAAAGACCAAACGGTGTGAAACTCAAATGCATTTCCTGAGAAGATGGACTGAAGCTGTTGGCAGACATACATGGAAGCATATGTGGCTCCCACATAGGGTAAGAGCCCTTGCCGGGAAAGCATTCCGGCAAGGATTCTTCTTTTCCCACCACCCTCCAAGATGCAACAACATTGGTAGCCAACTGTGTGGCTTGCCAGTTTCATTCGAAGATACTACATCAATTAGCTCAAGCACTCCAAACGATCCCTCTCTCCTTGCCATTTTCAGTCTGGGGGCTCGACATCTTGGACCCCTTTCCCCATGCTGCCAGGGGCTTTGAGTACTTGTATGTCGCAATCGACAAGTTCACAAAGTGGCCAGAAGTGGAAGGAGTGAGGAAGGTGACAGCACAGCCAGTCGTTCCCAATAGGATCATCACTGAAAACGGCACACAGTTCACGAGCCGCACCTTCATGCAGTATGTCCAAGACCTTGGTAAAAAAATCTGTTTTGCTTCCGTTGCCCACCCGAGGAGCAACGGCCAAGCAGAGAGGGCTCATGCTTAAGTGCTGCGAGGTCTCAAGACAAGAACTTTTGATAGGCTGCTCAATTGCGGAAGGAACTAGATTGATGATTTGCCGGTGGTTCTTTGGTGAATCAGAACGACACCAAATTGAGCTACTGGCTAGACACACTTCTCCCTCGTTTATGGGGCGGAGGCAGTTCTCCCCATGAAACTCATATACGGATCACCTCGAGTGCTCACTTATGATGAGCTTGAGCAAGAGCAGTTGTGGCAAGACGATGTGATGCTCCTTGAGGAAGACCGTCTTTAGGGTGTTGTGAGAGTTGCACGCTACCAGCAAGCTTTGCGCCGCTACCACAGCCGCAAAGTTAATGCCAGAAGTCTTGAGGAAGGCGACCTTGTTCTTTGGCGAATTCAGTCCGCCAACGATTCCAACAAGTTGACACCGAAGTGGGAAGGCCCTTATCGGGTAGTACGAGTCACCAGGTCTGGTGCAGCCCGCCTGGAGACCGAAGATGGCATCCCAGTGAGCAACTCCTGGAATATCGAACATCTTCGCAAGTCCTACCGATGAGGCGCGGTTGCCAGCCCCCAGCAACCACCTTTTGTACAGGTCTTCCCGCTGAAGCATGTGATCCTTGGTACAAGCTAGGCTTAGACCCTATGCGTAGTTAAATAAAGATAAGTGTTCCGCAATCCTATTCGATTCTCATGTTTACTTATGTGCATGTTTCTCTGAGGTGTTGCTCTGAACAAAATGACGACAAGGACTAATGGACCGCCAAGGTTCCATATCCATATTTTCTCTTCTTTCTTTTTCTCAAAGGATAGAAGGACCCCTCGCGTGCAGCTTTGCCACGGGGGAATGATGGTACAGTTACCTATGACCGACGTCCCAATAAAAACTTGTCGAAGGAACCGCGGCAACAGAAAGATAAGTTGCAAAAACCCAAAGTGAATCCTTGCCACGAAATTATTTTCCTTGGGCGACTTTGACTTCTATACAGAAAACCTGCATGCACGGGAACCTTGCCACGATTGGATGTGCCCTCACCTTGTTCGGGACCGCTCAACGACTTAATTGGTCGTGCCCGCGTTCCTTGTTTCGTTTCGAGTCCGCTAAACGACTCAAGTGACAGCGCTTTCACCCCTATTATGTTTCAAGCGAGATCCACACGTTGAACATCTGTCCCAAGCACGCCAAGGTATCTTGCCGGCAATAGCACCGCTAGCAGGCTGCTAAGGACATGTTCCTCGAAGCGCTCACGGTAGGGTTACTCATGCCAGCAAGATTCTTCCAAGAAATCGTAGGGAAAGTTCCATATAAAGAAAAAGCGTAGGGATAATACGCATTTATTCAAACTGGGTGAAATTTACATAAGATATCACTTTTTCCTAAGTACATATTTATTGGACTTTCTCTCCTAGGGGAGATTACAAGAAGGAAAAGATGGAAAGGAGAGGCGAGCTACAAGAACAAAAATATGGCGAGAGCCCCCCTGCAGAAGCCCGGCCTGGCTATTCCTGGACCAGCATTGCCCAGAGGAGAAGGCCAGAGCGGGCGAAAAGGGGGATGGACCCCAGAAGCCAAAGTCCACGAGCCTACCGGAAGACCCAGCTGGAAGATGAGGCAACGCCCGGGACTAAGGCCCCCGGCAAAGTCATACTACCGAGAGGGGGAGAGGCGTGAGGCTAGCGGTGATGGTGCGGCCAGCGGTCAGTCCGAGCTCGATTCCTCGGGCTCCAACTTGACCGCTCAAAGACCGGACTCATCGTTGCTGTCTTCGCCGTTGTCCTCCCCATCACTCTCGCCCGAGGATAGGCTTTCAACGCTGCTCTAGCTCTCTTTGCAATAGCTGAGATAGACGCCGGAGCGCCCATAAATCTTGACGGAGAGCATATTGTCCTCCGTCATTTTGATACGAAGGACATGCCCCACCTAGAGGTTGTGGGCACGGGCGAAGGTCTTCCAGCCACGCCTGAGGAACATGATGCGGTTCGCTGGGTAATCGACGTTTACCCGCGTCACGCCGTTATAGCAACCAAACACCTGTATCCATAGGACAGGCGGCTCGTCGCCCTCCATCGCCCGGGCAAAGAGGCGAGGGAGGCGCAGATGGCTCCGGAGGGGACCGGCCAGCTCGAGGATGACGTCCAGCACCGTCACCTCGGCATGGGTCTCCTCGAGGGAGAGGCCTGGCGTGGGAGGAGGAGGCGAAGCAACACTCCGCCTCCCCTGACCTCGGCCCCCACGGCGGCTGCGACCCCTCGCACCTCTCCCACCACGTGAGCTCGGGGCGCCCTCCGCCTCCGCGGCTAAAGCAGTGGTTGAATCCAGACGAGAGCTTATTCTTGAAGCTGAGGACGGTGGTCGCCCACGCCCCCTTTTCATGGCTAAAGGCATGCGCTACCTGAAGGTTGAGGAGACGTGGAAGGGCGAACTATGGAGGTTTGCACTCAGAAGATAGAGGGAGGATTGATGAGCACTGCCCCCGCTGGCCCTCTGTTTATACGGGGAAGTGCGAGGGCCAACTCTCCTCCACTCCAAAGGACGCCACCTACCTGGTCAAATAGCGGTGCCCTTGATCACTGCGCGTACAACAACCGCCCCGTTGCCCCAATCCATGGCACTGCAGTTACTGCTTTTCCCAGGGTCTTTAAATCATGGGCGCCCAATGCTGGCTCCCCCCTATGCATGCAATGCACGTGGCGGAAATGACCTGACGCGGTAATTGAAAACTTGAAGGCTGTGCCGTGCTCGTATCCCAGGTCCCGCATTCAATGGGCGTAGTAGGGGAGCACAGCGAACGTAATGACCACAACCGCAAGGCCCTACCATGCGTGCCCATGCACTAATTGGGCCTAGCCCAACAACACCTCATGACATGTGCGGCCCAAGCCCGGGGGATCCTGTCGGTGCACAAGAGTTTTGGGCACTCGAGTGCCACTTACTCGTGCATGGGCAGTGGCAGCTGCCCTGGCGGCAAGGCCTAGCAGGGACTTGCCAGATACCAGCACAGGAGGATCAAGATCACCGGCAAGGCCTTGCCAGGAGAGCTATCAACTCACAAGAGAGGGAGACCATCCCCAAGAAGGCAAGCACCCGACAAGGTGAAGCCCCGGCAAGACGCCGCCAGTGCCCAGGCCAGGTGTGAATCCATCCGGACGCATGTCCCGACGTCGACGTCAGAGAGACTTAATTGGTGCCGAAGGGACGGGCTCCCATCTCGTCCCTCAGACGGATAAAGATGCCTGACGGTGCATTAAATGTGCCTGTCCTATTCTATCATTGTTAGTTATGATAGCACTGTAGCTCTGTACACCCCGTATACGCACTAGACGCCACTGTTGGGATCCCCTTTAGAGTATAAAAGGAGGCCGAGGACTTTTCCACTTTCAGGGACCCTGTGCACACAAGCGTGGCAGTGCCTCGCAGCATCCCTTTAGCAAGAACCCTAAGAACACTCTCAATACTACCAAGCAGGAGTAGGGTTTTACGCATCCCTGCGTCCCAAACCTGGGTAAAGGTCCCTACGTGCTTGTCATCAGACCGGCTCTTCGGACAATCTACCCCCCGCCGAACCGAAAGGGATCCCCATGATCCCATAGGTGTTCATCCTCATGACAGGGATGTGTCCAAATTACATCCAGTCCGATACGTGTTCTGCATCAATAGTCAGTTGTCCAACAGAAGGCCCTATCCGTCTCATGGGGTTTCCTCGATAATTAAGATTGCAATAATAAGATGAAAGCATCGGGAATTTAATGACCATGTGTCTTCAATCCCATAGATACGGTACGTGCTACCATATGATATCCAACAAGTGTAGGAGATCATTTGTAGCTTTTCGATAAATAAGAGTGTCGAACCCAACGGAGATATAAAGGTAGAATTAGATAAAATAATAATTAGGTTAGTTTAGCTAGTGTGGAAAAGTGGTGTTACCATTTGTGAGATTTTCCTACACAATTCATAAATAGATCATTCGTCGCCATTGCAATTTTATGTGAGGCACGAACATGAGCTAACACACTTTTCATATTTGGGACAATATGCACTTACGGTTGGAAATCTAGCAAGCATCCGCAACTACTAATTATCATTAAGGTAAAAATCCAACTATAGCACTAAGTATAAAGTCCCCTTTATGTCATATGCAACAATTCTCTAACTCGGGTCTATGCTTCTATCAATCTTGCAACCCACTATAAGTGAATCATGAACATATTGCAACACCCTACAGTAGTAATCCCCCATGTGTGCGCGGCATGGAAGGTACCTTAGTATAGCGCCAAATAAAACTAGCAACTTAAACCAACAAGATAATCAATAAACACATAGGACAAAATAATCTACTCAAACATCATAGAATGATATGAAGCATAAAGCACCATGTTCAAGTAGGGGGTACAACGGGTTGCGGGTGAGTAGACCGTTGTAAATACACGGCGGAGTTGTTGGTGTAGATCACCGCCACAATGACGCCCCAGGCGCCGCCGAAAGAGAGTGGGAGAGGGCCTGTAGGATCAAAAGTAGGTCTAGAGGGGGGGTGATTAGACTACTTGACCAAATAAAAATCTACTTTTTCCAAATTTTAATTGTTGGAAGATTTTAGCATTAATGGCAATTCAAGTACACCCTACACATGCATCTCTACGAGTATAGCAGTGGAAAGTAAAGAAAAGCATGAGTAGTAAAGGAAGGGTAGGAAGATCAAACGCAATTTGGAGACACGATGACTTTCCCGTGGTTCCGATAGGTGGTGCTATCATACGTCCATGTTTCTGGAGTCTTCAACCGACAAGGGTAACCGTCGTGAGAGTCCACGAAGGGCTCTACCCACGGAGGGTTCCACAAAGAAGCAACCTCGACTATACCATGATGGCCTACATCCACGGAGGACTAACCCAACTCGGGGTAGATCTTCATGAAGTAGGCGATCTTCTTTCCCTTACAAACTTCTTGGTTCACTCCACAACACGAAGTAGGAGGCTCCCAAGCAACACCTAACCAATCTAGTAGGCACCACATTACAAAAGGTAATAGGCTCGATAATGTTGATGAACTCCTTGCTCTTGTGCTTCATGATGATAGACTCCTCAACACACAATCACTCTCTCATAGGTTTGGGTTTGGTGGAAGAGATTGATTGGGTGGAAAGAAACTTGGCAAGGCTAGAGATCAAGATTCATATGGTTGGAATGGAATGGCATGATCTCAACACATGAATAGGTGACTCTCTCTCAAAAAATCAGTTCGTACTAGTGGGGATCTGTTCTGAGTTCTTCTCTTAGAACTGAGTGGTGGTGGAGGGGTATATATAGGCATCTCCAAAAATCCAACCGTTATTCCTAATAAGTCCAACTCGGTGACACCGGTGTGTTAATTTCGGCGGTATTGAGTTGCCTAAAAGGTAGCAACTTTTGAATCTTGGTGAGACCGATACATAAAACTCGGTTGCACCGATAAGGTGACCAACGGTCCGATTGCCAAACTCAGTGACATAGATTCAACAAACTCGGTTGGACCGATTTTCTGAATTCGTGTAACAGAATGTTGGTAACCCAAACTCGGTGGCACCGAATCATAATCTGTTGCCCCGACGGGCTACGGTTTGGCTGAGTCTGTGTGAGGCTGAGAATCGGTGGCACCGAGTGGGGAGTGTTGGTTGCACCTATTTTGGATATTTGACTTTGGATAGACTTTTGTGGAAGAGCTTGTGGGTGTATGTGGTGACTATCACTTGTGCATGTATGAGCATTTTTTTCACCAACAGTACCTTACCCCCTTTTGATAGTATTGGCTTTCCTATGGACTCAAAGTGATTTCTCACAAAGTAAAATGTAGAGTCATCTTGCTTGAAGCTTTGCCAATCTATTTCCTTGCATCTTGGGGTATGCCACCATCTTTTTGCCAACCCATCATTGAACTTGTCCTGAAACATGCTTAGTGGAAACATTAGTTCAATGCCGTATATATTGTTATTAATTACCAAAACCACCAAGGGAGAAAATGTGCTTTCAATCTCCCCCTTTTTGGTAATTGATGACAACATATAGATCAAAGCTTTGACATATGATATAATAAAGGAATATAATCGTCGCTTCGAGAAGTATGTGATAAGTAAGAGCTCCCCCTAAATTTGTGCATTATTTGTAAATTTGCGTTTGAATGCAAATGCACAATCGATTAGGTACATGGGACACTTCTTCCATGTCACATACAACTTTGTGGTGTGCGAGAGTAAATTAGAGTTTATATCATAGAACAACACAACAAGCAAAGTGAATGATCATTTCATAACCATCAAAAGGATAGGAAATAGTAGCAACACACATTAAAGCATATGATGAGACATGAAGAAAAGTATAACACAAGCAACCCAAAGACCAAATGTTTTTGAAACAACAATAAAAACCAAACGCTCTCTCACTCGAAGCCTAAAGATCTATATACCACTTATCCCCCTTTGGCAACAAGTTACCAAAAAGTTCAAAGAGATATAGCTAATCGTCCTTCCGAGGCTGATTTCCTCCGGTGGTCGATGTCGGAGTCGAGAAGAGTGCGTCGGCAAAGACCTCTGTAGATGCCCTAGATGGAATTGGAGTAGGAACTGGTGGCACTGGAGGAGCTGATGGATTTGAAGTGACTGTAGCTAGTGCAGGCGATGAAGGTCTCATCTCCAGAGCTGACACTGTAGTTGTTCTAGCCTGAGTCCTGAACTGGGCAGTCATCCTGATAGGTGCACAATCCTCCTCCTCATCATCATCAGACTCTGAAGAGGTGCGACGGATAGGAGCATCATCCACTTCCTTCTTGAGCTCATTCACGGTCCTGGTCTGCCCATCCACATTGTTATTGAGGGTCTTCACTCTATCCTCAAAGACCCTTCTTGTCCCGTATGCCTTTCATATAGTTATTCTTGTCCATAACTATGGACATCAAGATATCCATCTACTCATTCCTAGACCTAGGGATGGGAGCACTAGTGGATCTAGCTACCTCTGCCTCTGCCTCTACCAGTGCGTGAGCTCCAACTAATGTAGAATGGTCTAGGTCCATCACCACAACATTGTCCTCGAAGTCCGGCTATAGGGGCAAGTGTGGTCTGTCTAGAGCGAAGATGTGCTTCTCCACCTTGGAGTTGATGAGCATATGAATTTCGGGTACATAGCAGCATGAGCGCTTCTGATCAGCACCAACCCTCTTCACAGTCTCCACAATCAGATCCATCACTCTGAATCTCTAGTGCTGGTCAATATGAATCAGCAGGTTGATGGAGTAGCCTCGGATCATCTTCTCGTCACCTGACTTGTGCATCAAAGTATGCCTCAAAATAGTGTTGATGATGCGGAGAACTTCCTCGGGGTGATTGATAGGTTCTAGATTGTGGGACTGAAGCTGTGCAGCAGGAATGGCATTGTACATGTCCTTCATGGCATTGTCATTGGCCTTGGAATCTAAGTACACGCAGATATCTCCATCGTGTGCATATGGGACCCCTAAGATGGCAGCCCATTCATCAATAGTTGACTGATATCTTGCTCCTTCTCTCATCCACAAAATCCTACCATCTTCATAGAAGTGAGTAATGGAGTAGAATTGCATGATCATCTCATTGTTCCATGCAATAAATTCTTTGCCAACAAACTTTTCTAGGCCAATGTAGTGGAAGTTGTCTTGCATACTCGGGAAGTAGTCTTCATTCGCCTTGATGTACTTCCAGTCGACGTATCTCATGTCACTCACAGCTGGACTCTTGTTGAGCAGCATAGACTCATAGAAATCTTGTTGCTCCTTGGTGTAGAACCTATAGTCCACAACTATCTTCTTCCTATGAGAGTAAAGGATCAATGGCTCTCCACTCTCTCAAACCCGCATCCTTCTTGTTCTTCATATCTGCATCTAAAGGATGACTGGACTTGTGCACTGGAAGATGAGGTCTTAGCTTCATCAAAGCATACATAGCATCCTCATCAGCTTCTTTGAAGGTAGATTCCTTGTTCTTCTCAGAAGCTGGAATCTGTCTGGATGTCCTCTTGGACTTTTTAGCAACAGCCCTCTTGGGGGAAGACTTGGTTCTCTTGGAGGAACATTGCTTTGGCATAACATCTATCAAAAGCTTCTTCTACTTCTTCTTCGGAGGGGCCTTGACAACTTGCTCTTCCTCCTCCTCCCCCTCAGCAGCAGCACTAGCAGCCTCCTCGGGGACTTCTTACATTGAGGTAGGCCTGCCAACAACACGACTAATCTTCTTCCTAGCTTTCCTAGGCAATGACCTCCTTGGGGGCTCAATGGTCATGGTATCCCTAGCACTCTCAGGTGCTCTCATAGACTTTGGAGGGGCATATGTCTTGCTGACCACCCTCCTAGAAGAGCTGGCTTCATTTGCTGACTTCCTGGCAGCCTTGTCTTGGTTCTTGGCAAGAACTTCCTCTGTCACAAAGTCTGAGTCCTCCTCATCGAAATTCAGCGTCTTCCTAGCTCTTTTAGTAGCCTTTGGCAACCCATGAGAACTGGGAGTGCCTGGATCTGAAAATGAGCTAGACCCTGGGCTAGTGCCTAAACTAATGTCAACGTTCTGCTACTACAAACTTCGGCTGTCCTACGCATCTGACATATCTGACCCTGTGAATAGAGCGTAGAAGACTGGATAGGTTGAGCATCACAAAACACGAAAGTTTTTCAAAATTTGAACAAAAGATTCTCAAGGTTTGCATTCTCTCACATGAAGATCGGTACAGCCGAAACAAAATTTTCAGTGCTACCGAGACTGACTATCTTTTTAACAAAAACTTGGAACTCTTTTTGGTGAGACTGAAAAAGAGTACTCGGTTTCACCGAGATCATTCTCAGCAGCACAGAGGGAAAATCTGTGACACCGACTTGTTTGCTTTGGTTCCACCATGTTTCATCGGCAAATGGCAAACCCTAGAAAATCTCATGTTCACTAAGTACGAAAATTATTTCATGGATAGATCAATCTCAAACGGTGGTTTATGGATGGAAAAGTACTAATGCGCAAGATTCGGTGACAGGAGCGCATGAGGGGTTCGAAATCGTACCCTAGCTTGGTGACGACATCGCTATGATGGCGACGGGGGTGGAGATTTCGTCGACGGCGTGGGCTTCCAACAGCGAAGGCGCTTGGCAAGACAAGACAATGACCAGGGGCCTCGAATCGGCAATGTAGGGTTTTGTGGGGGCGACGGTTGAAGCATAATTCCAAAGGGTGGGTCTGCCTCCTTATATACATGTGGCTGTCGGTTACACTGATACTAAATTTTCGGGGTCACCGAGTTTCTCAACTGTCAGCTGATAGGGAAACTCTGTGTAACCGAGAATATGGAATCGGTAGTACTGATACTGAAAACCAGATCAATGCTAGGCATTCGGGGACACCGAGATTTTCGAGTTGGTTCAACTGAGATGCACTTGGGAGGGCTCCTCACACAGAGAGATCGAAAAATACTTGTTCAAAGTTTGTGATGCAGCATGAATAGAATATGAGGTGAGAAAGCATAGATATCTAGAGGAGTGCTCTTAGGCACTCTTGTACATTCAATTGGCAAATGAAAAATCAAAAGCCAAATAGCAACAATTGGATGTGCTCGAGTAAATAAATGAAGGCCAACATGCTCACACAATAAGATGTCAAATGAAAACATGTCAAACATGCACAAACACACTAGCATTTAACAAGCACTTTGGCTATGAGGGAGTCATCTATATATGAGTATATTGACTTAGGAGCCAAGTAAGAATACTTGATCATAGGTCATACTCATCGTTTAAGCACAAGTGTGGTTACACATTTACATAAAGCATTTAATGTTGTCAAATACTATGAGATGCTTTGACTCAAGTCTTAGAGTAAAGCTCCGCCTTGATGTGACATCCCCTCATATGTGGGATAAACTAACCTTGGGTTTTGTTGATGAAGACTTCATGTAGGTTAAGTAGTGGTGGATGCTCAATGTTGATGAAGATCACCATGAGTTGGGAGCATCCTTGTTGTTTCATTACTCTTCTCACCTACATGAGTTAGTCCCAACACACAAGAGACAAATACACGAATATCTATGGACATGGAGTGCAAAGCAGACATGATGATGTGCATTCATTTGTTGGTTACCTTGTCCCCTGCTTACCTTTGAGGGAATGTGTGACTCCTTGAACTATTGCATCATGTTGACGTTGATTGCAACTAGTTCTTACAAATAATTAACATGAGTGGATTTCATTGGCGGAGTCACCCCTCAAGAACGTCTCTAGTTCTTCTTCTTGGGGACCCACATCATGTTGATGGGGATCCTTGGTGTTGAATTAGCACTTGTAGAAGTTGAGCTTGTAGTAGCCTTGGGAACCCACTTCACCATAGCTCGGGATTCATCTTCATATGAGTCAATGTCCTCTTGAAGCTTGTTCTTGCCCTTGATCTTGGGGTGCTATGGTGGAAGGTCGTCTTGAGCTTTTATTTCCTTGGGGAGAGTATTTTTATACTTCTCCATTTGAGGAACAAACTTGGGATTGGGGTATTGACCTTCTTCCCATTAAACTCCATTAGCGTTGAAGTAGCCAATGCCACCGTTCTTCCGGTATCCTCCATGCTTGTGTACAATCTCCTCAAATTGTTTGCACCCAACGAGACTCTTGTAGATACCTTTCTCTATAATCCCTTTCAAAAGTTCATTTTGTTTGTCAAGTGTAACCTGGCTAAGAGAAGAGTTAGTGGGATCAGTAGAACTACTAGAAGCAATAACATTGGATTTATCATTTTTACTGCAACTAGTTGAAGAACCTTTCTTGCCTTTGTTACTAGTTTGCTTAGTATTAACTTGTGGCATGAACATAGACAAGAGAAGTCATTTGGCTAGATAAGAGGAAGTCTTCTTTCAAAGATCCTCATTGATAGCTTTAAGGAACTCGTGTTCTTGCTCTAAATTGAGCTTCTCATGTGTCCTTTCAAGCTCTATATGATCTGGTAGAGTAGACTCATGAGCTAACTTAAGAGTGTTTAGTTCTTGAGTTAGTTGTTGTATTTCCAACTTATCATCATCACACGACTTATCTAGACTAGAGTGATTACTAGCAAGTTCATCTTGACTAACATTACTAGATTTGTCAAATAGCAAGTCATCTTCAATTAACAAGTCATCCTCATCACTATTGAAATCAAGATACTCGGGGTGTGATACCTTGGGGCCTTTAGCCATGAAGCAACATCTATCGATGTCAAAACCGGCGGATCTCGGGTAGGGGGTCTCGAGCTGTGAGACTAGAATCGATGGTAACATGAGACGAAGGAGACAAGGTTTACCCATGTTTGGGCCCTCTCCATGGAGGTAATACACTACGTCCTCCTTGATTGTATTGATGATATGTGGGTTACATAGTTGATCTACCTCGAGATTGAATAGCTAAACCCTAGATGACTTGTATTGTACCTACAACCTAAAACCCTCCAACTTATATAGACACTGAGGGTACCTAGGGCTTACGCATGATCGGTTACACGCCGAACAGATAAACATGCCTATTCGCTACATGAAACATGGAGGACAACCAACGATTCCCAAAGCTTCCTTCCTGGAGATAGGGCCTTTAGTCGATCCAATGTTCGGTTAGTGGCCCATATAGTTGGGCCCATAAGAAACAGGTCGGCCTACCGAGGACCTATTAATCCAGGACTCCCTTAGTATCCCCCGAACTTGCCTCCAATTCTAAGGATCTTAGCTTCAATTGATTTGTACAATCAGAGTGTTCGGCTTGGGAGGTGAGTTCTTCCCGCTGAGTTTACGTCGGCCTCCGATGACATGTAGTTTTTAGATTAGAGGCGCGTCTGAACACTGTGCATATGCCGGCCCTTAGGTCCAAACGTCAAGGAGTAAGATAGTGTCCCCTCACGAACTTTCTAACGAAAGGCCACGGGTCTCCACGACCGCCAAGCTAGTTGCAACAACTCTATTCGCGGTTCGAGGCCGTTTTCATCAACACGATCTATCAATGCATGGATTGTGTCCCGTTTTATATGGTATTTTTAATCATATGCGTGTAACGGCACGCATGTCTCAGGAAGCGGAGGGATTCATGGCGCAGCAAAGGAAGGCCAAACAGCGATAAGCCTCATAAAAGGGAAAGAAAACCCCAAGGCATAACCACACTTCGCATTTGCCCCCTCTGCTTCCCCATCTTTTTGAGCCTCCAAAGCGTAGATCTAGGTTTTCCACCCCTCTCCGAGCTTATCCATGGCGGGCTCCGTCTCAAACGGCAAGTGGGAGGCTTCCACGGTCATCGACCAGGACATCCGGGACCTCAAGGACGCCGGTTACCTCCCCGCAAACATCTTCCATCGTGCATCAGAGAAGGGTCAAATGATCCCCACTCCCATGCCAGGTGATAGGGTGGTCTTCCTTCCCCACTTCATCTAGGGACTGAGCTTCCCGCTCCACCCCTTAATTAGGGGGCTCATGTTCTTCTACGGCCTTGACTTCCATGATCTCCCGCCGAACTCCTTCATGCACATATCGGCCTTTATCCTCGTCGGTGAGGCCTTCTTGTGGGTCGAGCCACACTTCAGACTTTGGCTCAAGGTGTTTAACATCAAGCCAAATGTGTCACAGGTAAACACAACAACTATGGCGGGGCTTTCATCGGCAAGCTCACTCGTGTCTTATAGCCATTCGGCATCTTCATCGACAACATCAAAGTATGGCAGAAGGAGTGGTTTTACATCAGCCAAGGGAGGAAGGTCGAGAAGGCCCACCCGGATTCAGATCCGGTCCCCCCACCAGATTAACCTCGTGGCTCCGAAAGGGCCTCAACTAGGGGTCGAGCAAGGAGGTGAGTGACCTATAGAAGCGCATCGGCTCCATGATCGAGAATGAAATTGCGCTGACCAACGTGGTCCGGGTTATGCTCCGGCGGCGCATCCTCCCCTGCAAGCGCCGGGATACTCACCTGTGGGCTCGTTGGCTCGACAATGAGCCTACAATTCGTCACCTCTTTTGCACTACTCGAGAGAAGCTGTGGAATGCGCTTTTCAAGTCGCAGAAAGATTGGCCAGCCGAGGAGCAG
Source organism: Hordeum marinum (assembly GCA_022496015.1). NCBI lineage: Eukaryota > Viridiplantae > Streptophyta > Magnoliopsida > Poales > Poaceae > Hordeum > Hordeum marinum. The sequence goes on from CM039673.1 coordinate 230,332,971, forward strand.
GATCGGGGTCTACATGCCGGCAAGCCTGCATCCAAGGTACAATGTAGCTTTTTTTGATCGGCTCTATCTTTCATACAGAAGATCTAAAACATCTTTCCGGTCATTCTTTGCAAAAATGGTTGCCAAAATGGCTGAGCAAAGTTGCGGGCATCGGCTTCTTAGCTCCTCGGCCCGAAGACATCTGGTCCGGGCATTTAGCGGAGATGCTCGTCGAGGCACCTTACAAGGCGCCTACAAAGAAGGAGAAGAAGAAGAAAACATGCCAAAAAGGCCATCGCATCAGGGACCAGCCAGAGGTTGTGTCCGAGGAAACCCATGCCTCCTCGAATGAAGAGGAGAATGAGGATGAGGATGAGGGGGAGGGCGATTCCCCCCTCACAAGAAAGAGGACGACGTCATCGGATGCCACAGAGTAAGTACCTCCTCCTGGCCAGAAGAAAGCGCGTCAGACATAGATATCCCTGTCTAATGAAAGTTTGGACTTGAATACCGACTCCGATGACTTCAAGAGGGTTCTAAGAAGGAGCCAAAGTGTCAAGCCCCCGGCTCAAAGGTTAGGATCCAAAGACTTCTTTGGCTGTCATCAATGAGTTTAAAGTTTGCTAACATGCAAGCACTCATTGACTTTGTAGCCCACCTCGCGTCCTCCCCACCGACCAGGTTTCGGACAGGGAGACCTCACCCACTGAGCTAGCAAAGAGCAGGAATGCGTCGCATCCCACTCCTCCGGGCATCGCGAAGGACACCGCGGAGGTGTCGTCCTAGCATGCTCCTATGGATCCAGGCACCAGCGATGGGCGAGACGACATCATGGTCGAGGCAAACGCCTCGTCCACAAAACACTGGGGGGCAATACCCCAACCAAATACTAAGGAGACCGGACGAGCAGACACTCAGTCCCCTTCGAGGACATCTCTGGAGCGCTCCACACCTCCGGAGGCACCGGTCAATCCCCGTTTGGTGATCGGGTTGTCCGATCACCACCTGCACCACCACCCAATGGGTGGCTGGTCATGAGGGAGGCTCTATCGAGCGGCTCCATCTCCAAGGAGCACCGCTCCTTTATGGGTGCGGTATTGTAGATCATTCAGTTCGTCAACAACGGGATGAAGGAGGCCTTCAAGGCTCTCCTGATGGGCTTTCAGGTGAGCCACACGACACTCTATTTGCACAATGTTAATTTTTTTTATTATTATATACATGGCAGCCCCCGAGGCCAAGGTGAGTTTGAAGAAAAAACTCGCCTAGGGGTCAATCATGGATCATTTTTCGAACCATGTATGAAACTATATATCCGGAACGTCCTATCATCCCTTAAGAGGACCGGACATAGGATCGGATTTACGATAGTTTTGAACCCATGTAACTTGACAAGGATTTGTGTGTTATTGGCTTCATCGTTGGTGGTGGCTATGAATGACACCGAACTGGACAAGCTGAATCGGAAGCTCAAAAGCTTCCAAGACGAGCTTGATGTTGTCAACAAGAGATTCGATGAGGCGTAAGGTAAGCCGAAGTCATTACCCGGAAACATCCATCGTAATATTGTCAATGTAGTTTGACTTATTGTTAATGATCACACATCCTTGGTGAAGAAGATAGAGAAGCTCAAGGCCGAGCTGCGGTAGGCGAAGGGTGAGGCGACTATTGAGAGGGCGGCGGCCGAACAAGCGGATACTACACGTTCCTCCCTAAGAGCCACCAACGACCAGCGTGAGGCTTGGGTGGAAGAGATCCAACCAGAGCTCAAAGACAACGGACATAAGTGCGAGGACCTTCAACAAAAAAGCAAGGAGCACGCGACCGAAGTATCCACCCCACAAACTGATTTTGAAACAGAGCGGGTGGATATGTGGTTCTTTGAGGACCAAGTCCGCCAAGCGAAGGTTATCATGGATGGTAAGCCGTACTTATTGCAGTGTGTCTTCGGGGATAGAAAGTTCGAGTTGCTTACCTTGTTGTGGTGTTCCTGAGGCGCCTGCTCCGACCTCCAGAAGAGCGTAGCGGAGGCAAATCAGCTCTATGCTCCATGGGAAGAAGGAGATCAAGCTCGTCTATTCTGGGTGTAGTTCGAAGCCCCAGAGCGCTTTCCTCTCCTTGTTGAGCAGCTAAAGCAGCTGATGGAGCTACACTGGATAGCGGAGCTGGCCATGAAGGATATCTGCATCCGTCTATGGCCCAACGAGCCATTGCCATGCAGCTACTTTGGCCTGGTGTAGAAGCTGATCGATGCCTCGCCCCGTCTTACCGCGGTGAGGCGCTCCTCCTACATCGAGCGATCTCGGATGGACTTTGCAAAGGCCAAGGTGCACTGGACTGGTCTTGATTCAATGAAGGTAGCCACCGCCCCTCCGCCTCTTGGAAAGGAACATAGACACCCCGAGCTATACTTCTCCGGAGTAATGGAGGGTCCTCGGGTGATAGAGTCACAGTGTTCAAAATAGAACATGTATGAATAGATTGTAATGTGCCAGAAGACATTTTAATGTTGTAATGTTATAATTTACCATGCTTTCGATGTTTTGCGTTCCTTATAACTGCAGTGTGGCTGTTGAAACTGAAAGATGTGAGTCATCGGCTTTAGCCCCCATGTAGATACTACATGGGGTCACTACAGGAATGAGGCAATTTGCCGTCAGCCATCCCGGATGGCAAAGGCATGCATCCCGGACGACAAAGGCTTAGACGTCCGCCAGTAGACGGCCAACCGTCTGGCTGAATAAGCGATGGTAAAGGGCTTTTTTGTCATCTGCTGGCGAACGTCAAAGACCCTTGCATCTTTGCCGTCTGCTAGCGGACGGCAAAGGGCATGGACGACAACATGGCAACTTAGGTCCATTAAGGGCTTAACGACGTGCTTTGCCGTCTGCTGGCAGACGACAAAGACCTTAGTTCTTTGTCGTCTGCCCGTGGACGGCAAAGCACCTGTTTCTTTGTCGGCCTAGGTGGGTTATTTGCTGTCCGCGACCTTAGTTTTTGTCGTCTACCAGTGGACGGCAAAGAACCCACCTAGGCCAGCCTAGTGCTACCCCAGGTTGCACAGGTAGCTGCCACATGGTAGCTTTGGCGTCCGCTAGCTGACGGCAAAGACCTTTGCCGTCTCCCAGCACATGGCAAACTGGACATGTGGCCCCTATTTTTTTCGTAAAATCATTCAATTTGACAGAATTTCACATATATATCTAACATATCAACAATACAAGTTTCCAACAAGCATACCAACAATTAGTTTCAACAAGCATACCAACAATAAGTTCCAACAACATATTCAACATACAAGTTTCCAACAACATATCCAACATACAATGGTTTCCAACAACATATCCATACATACATATCCAAAACAAGTTTCCAACAAGTTTCCATAAACAAAAAGGAAGCACAAGCAGAAGAGTACACTCCATCAATGCAAGCTTCCTCATCTATAGAAAATCTGCAAATTAGGAAAGATGAAAGTTAGAAGAAGAAGAACACTAGCCAGAAGAAAAAGATGAAAAAGAAGAAGAAACAGAAGAAGAAGAAGAAGAATTTATCTTCTCTTTCTTTTTCTCCTCTCCTCTCCTCTTCTCCAAGGTAGTAATGCCATTTTCTAGCTAACTAAGAATATCAAGTCATTTTGGAGGAAAAAATGCCAAGTATAGGTCATTTCATAGCTATCCTAGGTAGAATATATCATTTTGGAGGGAAGTAAGGTTATTATGTCATTTTTGAGGAAAATAAGCTAAGTATAGGTTATTTTGGAGCTAAACCAAGGTTATTATAACATTTTTTACCTAATTGAGCTAATTATGTCATAAATCAACTAGCTAAGCTAATTATAGATCATTATTGAGCTATCCTAGGTAGTTATGCCATTTTGTACCTAATTGAGCTAATTATGTCATAAATGAACTAGGTAAGCTAGCTATAGATCATTATTGAGCTATCCTAGGTAGTACTGCCATTTTCTAGCTAACTAAGCATATCAAGTCATTTTGGAGGAAAATCCTAAGTATAGGTTATTTTATATCTATCCTAGGTAGAATATACCATTTTGGAGGTAAGTAAGGTTATTATGTCATTTTTGAGGAAAATAAGCTAAGTATAGGTCATTTTGGAGCTAAACCAAGGTTATTATGCCTTTTTAACTAAGTGAGCTAATTATATCATAAATGAACTAGCTAACCTAACTATAGATCATTATTGAGCTATCATAGGTAGTTATGCCATTTTGTACCTAAGTGAGCTAATTATGTCATAAATGAACTAGCTAAGCTAGCTATAGATCGTTATTGAGCTATCCTAGGTAGTTATGCCATTTTCTAGCTAACTAAGCATATCAAGTCATTTTGGAGGAAAAAATGCTAAGTATAGGTCATTTTATAGATATCCTAGGTAGAATATATCATTTTGGAGGTAAGTAAGGTTATTACGTCATTTTTGAGGAAAATAAGCTAAGATAGGTCATTTGGAGCTAAACCAAGGTTATTGTGCTTTTTTTTTCCTAAGTGAGCTAATTATGTCATAAATGAAGAAGCTAAGCTAATTATAGATCATTATTGAGCTATCCTAGATAGTTATGCCATTTTGTACTTAAGTGAGCTAATTATGTCATAAATGAACTAGCTAAGCTAGCTACAAATCATTATTGAGCTATGCTAGGTACTTATGTCATTTTCTAGCTAACCAAGCATATCAAGTCATTTTGAAGGAAAAAATGCTAAGTATTGGTCATTTTATAGCTATCCTAGGTAGAATATATCATTTTGGAGGTAAGTAAGGTTATTATGTCATTTTTGAGGAAAATAAGCTAAGTATAGGTCCTTTTGGAGCTAAGTAGGTCATTTCTTAAGCTAAGTATGCATTTGTTAATGAAAACACTTGGGAAAACTTACCATCACCACGGAGGTGAAGGACCGGTAGGGTTTGCGCTAGGGTGAGACGTAGAAGGACCGGTCGGGGTTGCGGCAGACGCAGAAGGATTGATCGATTCTTGTCGGGAGGCATGCTGGACCAAAGGTCATTTGCAATGTCTCCTTAGCATGATGCAACTCAAATGTGAATACTAGTAACTAATGACCATTCAAATGGAACTCACCGTGGGTGCTATAGCAATATGGGGCATCGACGGAGGGGTCTGACCATTGTTCTGGCAGACGGTTTGCACATTTTGTTTTCATGATTCATTCATATTAGTTAGTGATGAAACAAACATTACGTGTATGATTTGGCTAATATGCAGGAGAAACTTACCACAAGGAGCTCATATAGGGACCGGTGAGACGCATCGTTCCGGTTCCTCTCCTCCTCCAACAGCCTAGCCATCCTCTCCTCCATGTCCCTCTCCCTCTATGCCGCCTGCTTGTTTGCCCCCGCCAAAAGCTCCTGGGCTCTAGCATCAATGGGGAGCTCCATTGGCCGTGGACGAGGCCTTATCTCTGGATCAGAGCTCGTCTGGCGCTTCTTGATCTCCGGGAGAGTTCTAGGACAACGTATCAGTCCATCCCCAATGGCTATCGATCCATGGGGCCTCCCGCCACCAGATATCATCACGAGCTCTGGATCAAAAAGTCTCTAGCTCAGGTTGAAGTCCTCCCCTTTCCTCGCCTTCCCCTCAGCTCTATACCTCACGAGCTTGTTGTGGGAGGATATGTTGCTGAAGCTCTCTGCATGATCGAGGTCATCCTTAGAGAATGCGTTGGCCTTCTTGTATGAGGCAGTATGGGCCATGGCATAGAGGTCGAACAGAGGTGGCACCTCCTTCTTGTTTTCTCGCGCCTAAAAGAGAGGAACAAAATATTATTTAAGGGCTCAAGCTAGAATGAAGAATGAAATTGCATGAATCATGAAGCAAACCACATACCCAGTTATCACCGAGCTCAAACAGGTTGGAGCTCCCTTGATGGTGTGGCACACCTCTCATTTGGGCATGCTTATCCTTGGCCTTGTTGTGTTCGGCTAGCCATTCGGGAGAGCACCACTCATCCACCAATGCCTCCCAACAGTCCATCCTATCCGCGCACCATCTCGGGGGCACCTAAGTTAGACAAGAGAAATTTCAGCGCTACACCTATGAATCAAATCAAAGAAACTAAGTACAAGGCCTTAAGAATAAATAATTACCTTCATTAACTTCTCCTTACTCAGATAATTTTTGCGACACTTCTTCTTGGCCCTCTTAATGTTAGTCAGGCGTAGTAGTCTCGAATAGCCTGCACCCGAGCCTCGTGCCATAAGTTCTGAAGTAGGCGCTTGCACTCGGCTTCGAGAACAACATCCGCTTTTGCCTCGTTTTCCTCAAGACATTTGTAGAAGGTCTACAATCCAAAAACAGAACACTGATTAGTACAATCACTAGGTGTTGTTGATTTTTAATTCTGTAAAGGAGAAATTACCCAAAAGCGACGGATCACAATGTCAGCCACCGTCTCGTACAAGACAGCGTCGACCATCTCCTGCAGCGGGGCCGGGGCAGCCATGTACAGCTCCTAGGTCAGTGCTACCTGTGGAGCCTCACCCTCACCGGGCAACTGGACCTTCCCTGGGAAGTGGTGCCGGAGAAGCACACCAAGGACCTAGTTGGGCCTGCGGACACCACGCTCATATTTCCAACCCCTGCAGTATGAGAAGGCCAACACATTAGATATTAATTTGAAGAAACATGAAGGCAAAAGGTTAAAAAAGAGTAAATGCACTTACTTATCCGCATTACGAGCAATCAACCACCTCTGCTCGCGGGTCATCGGCACAGGTGGGAGCTTTGTACAACCATGCTGGTAGACCTTCTTGCCCTCCTCAATCCGCTCGCCCTTGCTATAGGTGTCCTCAGACAAGTTTTCCTCGCCACCATCAGCATGGCCACTAGCCTCCGGAGTCACGTGGGACGAAGACTCTAGGACCCGAGTCTCCTAGGACGAAGACTCTGGGACTAGAGTCTCCTGGGACAAAGGCTCGGTGACCCGAGGCTTGTCGACCCGAGGCTCGTGGAACGGAGTTCGAGACGGGTCCAAGTCAGACGGGTCCACCTGAGATGGAGCACTCCTGTGGTTGGGATAATTAGCTGGGAGTGGCGACAAGTAAGGCACAACAGCCTTCCTACCTCCAGCACCTCTCTTTGTCTTCCCCCAACCTCTCCCGGTTGAAGAAGAAGCGCCCACCGATGTCTGCGTGCAGTGTACCAGCGCTCTCCGGAGTTGCTGGGGTGGAATAATAGCACCCCTCCCAGCACACGGTGAGGAAGGAGGCTTAGAGCACTCTCGACCCGAGCCTACCATCTGTCAACACCTGCAATGACAAAGAGTGAACAAAATTAGTTCGATCAACATAAAATAATCAAAACCTAATAACATGAAATAATTAATAATATCTATGTACATAATAATAATTGAATACCTCACATTACTAATATTAATCTTCATCGTCTATATATGCTCCAGGATAAATAAATGCATAATCATCATCACTATCAGTAATGACGTGCTCATCAGCATCATGAATAAATGCATCAACATGTGGAAGGACTCTATGTAACCGGTCAAGCATTGTCAGGTCATTCGCTGCAGTAACCTCTTCTTCTTCCGTCTCTTCTTGTTCCGGCTCAGGTGTGAACTCGGGTTCACTGTCGCTCTCGACTTCAATGTTCTGGGGTGAAGTAGAGTGGTTCTTGAAATATTTTTTGGAAACACGTGTTTCTTGGAAGAATTCTCCTTCATATGTGTCTGGGTTAATGTGAGGTTCATAATCATCTACATTGAGGGGAGGTGGTCTAAAATGTGGCGGCACATCATAAACGACATCCCAACCTTTCAAATTTGGATCCGTTTGGCAGGTCCACGGTAGATAGAAAACTTGGGTCGCCTGTTGAGCCGTAATATAGACATCGGGAACATCTAAATGGGTGCTTTGTTTGATTTCAACTAGCCCTATATGTTCATGAGTCCTTCTAGTCTCCTTCGGCTGGAACCAATAACATTTTAAGACTACGACATTTGGTGGGTTTTCACCACAAAATGTAAGTTCATAAATTCCTTTAACTCTTCCATAAAACTAGACCCCTCCTTCGCCGCCAGCGGAGACACAACAATTTGTAGACTTTTGTTCGGCCATAGATACCTCTTTGCCAAAACTACGAAAGCGATACCCTTGGATGTTGTATTTGTCAAATGAATGGACCTTATAGTCAAAACCAATAGCGACTTGTCTCAATTCGAAGTCCATAGACTCTGCATTAGCCTACAAGTTTAATACGAAAGGACTGTTGCATTAGCCGCAAACTAGGCGAAGAAATGAAACGTCTAATTAATGGAAATTACCGTTTGCTTGAACCAAGAGATGAAACCGGGATAGCTGCCTCCATGGTTTGCCAGAAGCTCATACTCTTCGATGGAATCCTTTTGGATCACCGCTCCATCCGAGAATTTGGTGACGTATCGACTGTATCATATATTTGGGAATAAGAGCATTTCAAAGGAATTTGATGTTGCGAAACAATGTATCGAGAACTTACTTGATGTACGACCGCACTTCTGTTAGGTTGTTGAAGAGATACAATGAAATGGTCCTCCATTCTTCGACATCCAACGCTATTGATTTCGAAGCACCGGCTCGTACGACCTTCCATTTGAATAGGATGAGGTTGGATCAACCTTTTTCACGGTCGCCATCGATGCTTCAACTCTACGTTTATTTTTACATTTTGCTCGAAGCATCTTCTGCATCCTCTTAGTTGTGAAGCACCAACGATTTTGCATGGCCCCCCCAGTCTTGCCTCGGCCAGGAGATGCAAAATCAAATGCTGCATTGTATTAAAGAAGTCCAGTGGAAAGATCTTTTCTAACTTGCAGATCAACTTCGGCGCCATCTCTTCCAGTTCGTCTAGCACGTAAGGTGATAGTTCTTTTGCACAAAGAGCATGGAAGAAATAGCTCCGCTCTGCTAGGACTAGCCATTCATCCTCAGGGATAAATCCACGCAACATCACCGGCATTAGCCGCTCAAGACATACGTGTCATTCATGACCCTTGAGACCAAATATTTTCAATTTGTCAAGACTCGCTCCCCTCTTTAGATTCGCTGCATACCCATCGGGGAACATCAACTGCATTTTCACCCACAAGATCATTTCCCTCATAGATGTCCTTCCAAGATTGAACCATGCCTTTGGCTTCGTCCAGTTCTTCTTTCCTTTCGGTTGTTGAATGTTTTGTAACGGTCTATCACATAGAGCCTCCTGGTCGACTCTAGCCTTAAGATTATCCTTAGACTTCCCCTCTATGCCGAACAATGTACCAAAAAGGGCCTCCGCGTTATTCTTTTCAGTGTGCATAACATCGATGTTGTGTGGGCAAAGGAGGTCTTTAAAGTAAGGCAGATCCCACAAACATATCTTGTGAGTCCACGCATGTTCCGTATTATACCCTTTGAAATACCCTGGACGATCTGGATCCGGCTCGAGAGTGTTTATCTGATCCAAGATCTGTTGGCCTGTCAATGTAGGTGGTGCAGTGTTTTTGACAACTCTACCTTTGATGAAATTCTTCTTGTCTTTTCTGAACTTATGGTCAGGATCTAGGAACTTTCTATGCATGGAGATGCAAGAAAACTTGCGACCCACCTCCAGCCAACGGAACTGAAGAGCTTCCTTGCATGTGGGGCATGGAAACCTTCCATGCACACACCAGCCAACGAATAGCGCATACGCCGGCAAGTCATGCGACGAGTACATGTACCACACATGCATTTTGAAGTTCTTTTTGGTAGTGGCGTCGTATGTCTTGATCCCATTATCCTAGGCTTCTTGCAATTCATCCTTAAGCTGCTGCATGTACACATTCATATTCTTCCCCGGATATTTGGGCCCTGGAATTATCAACATCAGGAAAATGTTCTTTCTTTTCATAATCTCTCCAGGGGGGAGATTGAGTGGAATTAAAAATACAGGCCAACAACTGTATTGTGTTTCCTCCATACCATTCACATTGAACTCATCCGTGCTGATGGCAACTCGAGGATGCCTTGGATATGCCGCTTTATCGTTATGTAAGGCATCGAAATGCTTCCATGCAAAAGCGTCTGAAGAGTGTCCCAGCATCGGATTCCCATCTGCATCTAGTGCTGTTCTTTTGCCCAATTTATGCCACGTCATCTGTCTGGCCATCTCTTCGACCTTGAAAAGACATTGAAGTCTTGGTATGATTGGCAGATGCCGAAGAACATTAATGAGGATTTTGGTCTGAATTTTCTCACCCATACCGTTATCTACTAGAACATACCTGGAAGCATTGCAAATGGGGCAATAGTTCAAGCCCGCATACTCAAGCCTAAATAAGGGACATCCATTCTCACAGGCATCAATCTTCTCATAGGGCATCTTAAGTGCACGTAGGATTTTGTCCGACTGGTATAGGTTTGCTGGCAATACATGGACTTTGGGTAGAAAGCGTCCAAATATCGTCATCATCGCATCATAGCATTACTTGCGTGATGGAATCCAACTGACAAAGCTTAGTGTGCTGGTGGAGAGGACGTTTTGAAGACTCCAATATTTCATAAAAGGCCTTTGCATATTCCTCCATCTCATCGTCTGAATCCCGAGCATTATCAAAGTCTTGCACCATGTCTTCGATCCCGGTACCATGCTCGTCGGTGCGACGACAAACCATCTCAGCTCTGGCACGTTGGGCAGAGTCACCATGAAATGTCCAGACCGTATAATTAGGCGTAAAACCCCACTTCTGCAGGTGTGTGATCACTTCAAACTTTGACTTCTTCTTAAAGTTGTCGCAATCAACACAGGGGCACCAGGTTGTTTTCTTTCCATTTGCAAATGCAACTATCACAAACTCCTTGTTTTTTGTTATCCATTCACGGGTCATGTCTTCTTGACAAGTGTGACCGGTGTACATCCACCCACGATCACTAATCTTGCCTAGCTACTGAACACACAAAAAATATATACATAATTGAGCAAACCATATTCATCAGTTAATAGAGTTTGTCAGTTTCATTACGTCGATGCAACATAGACGCTAGTAGGTAAAGATAGGTCCTAATCCCACCCGAATATGTGTAGATTTGGTTCGTTTTCCCATGCTCCGCTCTAGATCCGACACACAATTTTGGCAGCACCTCCCCGATGTTCTCCTGATACACGTCTTGGCAATAAGCAGAGAGGATGTGTACCTAGAGAATAATAGGGAGGCACTAATGAAATTCTGCATCGGATCCAGAGCAAAGCATATGGGAAAACGAACCCAATCTACACATACTCGGGCTGTCCAAGGATAACGTTGGACAATTCGAAATAATCATGGTTATAAATATGCTAATGAATGCATATTTATAGATGTAACCCTTTCGAATGGGAGACGCATAGTGGTCACGCATACTGATGATTGAAGACACCTATAGCTAGCAAGTTACATCGGCACGAAGACCGGAACAGAGGAAATGAAGGGGGCAGGAGGAGATGTCATTTGTGCTCACCCACGAATGCAGGGGCGGAGCTCGTCGAACGCACGGGAAGGTCGTCGAACACCAGACCCTCGCAGCGATGAAACAACTTCACATTTAAATCCACCTGATCAACATAAATATGATGTTCTGTATAACAAAATGGAAAAATATATGACCTAACTCATAATTCACAAATATATGACCCGTCGGCCTCCGGAAGGCCGAAGAGCACCCTTTTCGGGATTGGGGTGTCGGAGGTGTCGTGTTGGGGTCTGGGTGTCGGTGGTGTCGTGTCGGGGGTCGGGGTGTCGGTGGTGTCAGGGGTCGGTAGCGTTGGCGATCGGGGGTCGATGGTGTTGGTGGTCAGGGGTCAGTGGTGTCGGTGGTCGGGGGGCGATGGCGTCGGTGTTCGGGGGTCCGAGGCATTGGGGGTCGGTGGCATCGGGGGTTAGTGGCGTCAGAGGGTGGGGGTTAGTAGCGTCAGGGATCAAGGGCTCTCTTCTTCTTCTTCTTCTTCTTCTTCTTCTCCTTCTCTTCTCCTTGTTCTTCTTCTTCTTCTTCTTCTCCTCTTCTCCTCCTCTTCTTCTTCTTCTTCTTCTTCTTCTTCTTCTTCTTCTCCTTCTTGCACTAACCTAATAAACCTAAACTAACACTAACCTAATTAACACTAACCTAATAAACCTAAACTAAGACTAACCTAACTAACACTAACCTAATTAACATTAACCTAATTTACACTAACCTAATAATATAATCTAGACCTAAACTAAAATAAAAAAAGAGGAGGGGGAAGATCTTACCAGATGGGGCGGGCCAGGGGGCGTTGGGGAAGGTTTGGGGAGTGTCGGGGAGGGCCGGGGAGCACCGGGGAGGGCCGGGAGGGCGGCGGGGACAAGGGCCCTCGGGTGCTTGGGTGCGACTTGTGGCAGGGCCGGAGGGGGTGCAGGGGGGCCGCAGGGCACCAGCCGGGCCGGTGGGGCGGCGGGCGCGAGCGGCGGGCGGCACTGGCAAGCGACGGGTGGCGGTGGCGACGCGGCCGGTTCCGGGGCGATGGGGCGCAGGGGGGCCCGGCCGCGCAGCAGCGGGGGCGATGCGGCGGCAGGGACAACGGGGCGGCACTGGCGTCGGGGGGCGGTGGGCCGGTGGGACGGTGGGGTGGTGGGGCAACGGGGCGGGAGCGCACTTGCGGTGGACAGCGGGGAGGAGAGCTAGGGAGAGAAACAGAGAGAGACAGAGAGGTGGGCCAGGGTGGGGCGCTGCCATTAGTTAACCCCCCCTCTGTGTCGTCCGCTAGCGGACGACAAAGAGGGGGGCCGTTAGGTTAAGATGTAAGTGCCTCGTCAGTGGGGCCCTGTCACATCCCTAGCTAGATGTCACAGGATAGCATGTGTGTGCATCATGTTACAATTTTGCATCAACATGAAATGGGGACTAAAAGATACCCCAAGCTCATATTTGAATCAAATTAATTCAAAGTTGTGAAAACTCAACAAATCCAAAATGCCCTTACAAAATGTTCCCTATGTCTGATAAATATGAACATGATTATAACAGGGGCCATTTTAAATATTTGGACAACTATAGCAATTTAAAAATAAAGGATAAAGCCTCTGAAAATGCCAAATAAAGCATTATCATTACTATATATTTCAAAATATCCTGAAACTTTTTATTGGAGTTCGAAATATTCAAACTTGATATTATAAAATAATTGGGATATTTTATCAAAGCAATTCTACCTGAAAAGAAAATAAAACAAATGTTAGAAATAGAAAACCAGAAGAGAAAAAAAAGCAGAGACCCAGGGGGGAACCGGCCCATCTGGCCCATCGCCAATCCTCCCTATCCTCTCGCGAGGGGATAGAGGCGTGCGTTCGCCGTGCGCGGGCACACGCTGGCCAATTCCTCCCTGCCTGGCTGCCGGCCTAGAGAGCTGGGAGAGCACCAGTGCGAGGCCTCCTCGCCGTGGCCTCCTTCTCCTCTCCCTCTCTCCCTTGTGCTCTCTCTCTCTCTCTCCTCCTCTGCTCTGCCATGGCCGAGCTTGTCGCTGCCGTGTCTCCGTAGTTCTAGCCGCCCCCACGCCCTTGTGAGCCCACCAGCAGCCCCGCAGCAACCCCCGCATTGTCCTCGTGATGCTAGAAAACGCCGGGATCCCTCCACAACGCGTTACCGCCATTTCTTCCCCGCCGGCCACCGGAGCTCCGCTTCGACGAATCGCCCTGTCCGGACCTCCCCTGACCTTGCCATGGCCTCTGCTGGAACTGCGGTGAGCCACTGGTGATCCTCCTGCTCTCCCCTGCTTCCCCGTGCCCTCTAGCGCAGTAGCCAGTCCTGCCTGAGCCGCCGCCGCCACCAAGCTCAACATGGCCGTCGTCTTCGGCGACCCCAAGCCCCCTTTCCTGCTTCGCAAGATGCGCACGTGCGCGGGCCACCTTTTGATGCCCTCCGCTTGCCAAATGGCTGCCGGATGCGCAACTCATGCGACACACCGCCATGTTTTTGGTCGCTGTCGGCCCCGCTCCGGTGGGCGCTAACGTGGCCGACCATCAGGGGCTAATTCCCATGTTAATTAGCCCCCCAGTCACTGACCAGTGGGCCCCAGATGCAGGACAAACCCTGGTCAGCATGGGGATTAAGCCCGTGTCACTGATGTGCGGGCCCCGCACGTCAGGTTTGACCTGGCCTGGTCAGCTGACCTGCTAACGCCATGATGACGTCAGGCTGATGCAATAAAAGGAATTGCTAGTTTTTAAATAATTCCAAAAAATGTTTAAAACTTTAAAAATTCGTATAAACTTATCTATAACACAGATGAAAATAATTTATATATGAAAATTTATCAGAAAAATCCAATGAATCTAATGGTGCTATTATCATGCATGTTAGAGCAACTATGCACAAGAACATTGACATTTGCTAATAGGTTAAAATATGGAATTTGAAATGAAGAACGATTTTGAACCTATATTCAAACTCACTTCAAATTAACTTGGACAACAGTTGCATTATCTCATCCATAACTGCTGCCATTCCATAATCATGCATAATATTGTTGCACTTGCGTGTATTGATTGCTATTTATCTGCACTGCGGTAGGCCCTACTTCGAAGGATACCCCCGAGTATTCCAATGAAGGAGAGAACCTTCCCGCTACCCAGCAAGGCAAGCAACCCCCCTTGATCATTCTGATAACTTCCCACTCTCTCGCTCTTGCTCTTGTTTATTGCATTAGGACAAACGTTCACTTGTCTGTCATACACGGTAGATGAACCTATTCCTTTGCATGACCTGTCATTGTCATAGTAAATAGCTAAACCTTGTAACCTAGCATAACTGGTAGATGCTTGTGCCATGATCTTCTTAGCTTACCATGCATCCTATGCTTAGAGTTGTGTCAGGTCTGTTTCATCTGGGTGATGAACTGGAGTGAAACCATGATGTTCCGATGTGATAAGCTTGTGATGAACCCGATTTGGTAAAGGTAGCGATGAGAGGCTATGTAGGAGTACATAGCGGGTTGTCTCATTGGGACCCTTCTTAGGAACTGAGTTCCGTGTTTGTGATTCGAGACTAGTTACTACAACACGTTGGGATACTTAATTGACCCTCTCGACTTATCAATCGGTTAGTCCTTGGTCCAGGAGTTGCAAGTAGTTTCTGGTGTTTATAGTATGCTGGAGGCCGTGCGTAGCGCTGACCCTAGGGGTGGGTTATGACGCGGTAGGCAGTGGCACGGTGTACCAAGGGTCACCCGAATGGTGGGCTTGTGAACCTTGCCCAGATCATTTGGGGCCATAGCGGAAACTTTGGCCGGACTTCCGTGCGGGTTCAGTCTCAAATAGGGGATAGCCTGGACTAGAGGTCTTATGTGATTGACGGTCGTGGCCGACTCCCTCGCTGGACTTCCGCTTGAAGGTTGCCGAGGTGCATGGTTTTATGAGCACACAGCGATAAGTGGCGAGAGTGTGTGTGCATAAGTACACCCTGCAGAGTATGAAAGTATTCGAATAGCCGCATCCTCGGATATGGACTACTTGGATAACTTATGTTGTTCAAAGATAATCAAATGGATACTCATAAAAATATCAAGACAAGTGTGAGTACCGTGGATGGCACTCTCCCAAGAGAGGGAAGTGAATCCATGGTGGTGTATTATCATGGAGTTAGTGGACTCGTGTGCAATATCTATAATATAAACAAAGTGTTAAAATTGTGTAGTGTAGGTTAGTCATGAGTCAAAGCTGGCATTACTGCATAAACTCCACCACTACCCTTGTTGATACATGAGCATGGATAGTCTAGGTCTGCTTTAAAGACTTGCTGAGTACGTTTGTACTCAAGTTTGCTTAATAAATGTTGCAGATGAGACCCAGGACCCATCAGGTGGGTTCTTTCTAGATGTTGACGATGCCGAATAGCTGATGTCCCAGCTACGACCTATACCCTATGGCGGGCTATAGATAGTCAGGCCATGTGCCTTTTTACCCTTACATTTGTCTGTGCTCACACAGCTTATGCTTCCGCTTGGTTTGTATGAACTTGTTTGTATGACTTGAGTGTCAGGTCATGTGACCCATATCTGTAAGAACATGTTATGCAAGGCTCGTCTAAGCCCATTAAATAAAAGTTGTTTATGGTTATGTTGTGTTGCCATGGTTTTATCTATGCACATCGGGCATGTCATGCATATGTGTGATGTGCAACGGTATGTATGGGATCCGACACCTGGTCGTGTGCCTTTAGTAGTCATCTTTACGGGAAACCGCCTCTTTGTGCTTCCACCGAGCCATGGTAGCTTGCTTCTGCTCGAGACACATTGATTGACCATCATGTATCCTTTGCTAATGTGTTTGTCCCTTCGGGAAAATGTCTCGCAGTGTAATGGAGTCCCTGTAGCCTGATATGACTCGTCTACATGCAGTGATGACATTTATGTCTCATGGCGTAATGGAGTCCTTGTAGCTTGCTATGACTCGTCTACACACGCTTGAGGCCGACACCTGCATTGTTGGGTTATGTATGCCTATTTTCGTATGGATGTGCCACTTGGGTCCTGTGACTAGTCATGTCGGCCCATGTTCTCTGTCGTTTGATTGCTAGCGACATGTTCACATACGTGAGCCTAAAGACGCAAACGGTCCCGACTAAGATAAGGCTGCAGCCATGGGGCTTACCGTGCGTGAGGCTGCAAAGTGATGTGATATGTTACAGTCTGGATTCATATGACTTAGGACCGGGGTACTGACAGCGTTGGTATCAGAGCCTGACTGACTGTAGGACTACCAAGCCAAACCGGTCAAAGTTGAGTCTTGAAACACTATAGAAAAGTAGGGGAATTGATTGTGGAATGGAACCTAAGGCTCTTTTTACTCCTCTTCCCAAGTTGTTCTATGTTGAGTCTTTCTCATCTTTTCTACGGGGATAAGAACTAGGCTTCGCATCTATTGCTTAGGATGACAAGTTACTAACCATGGACCACTAGCTAGCTTGCTTGCAAGTGAATGTCGGTACTAGAGTACTGTTGGTGTAACAAACAGATGGAGAAGAGATTTGAGTCTAGAAAGTCGAGTGGTTATGCTTTTCCAATCTTTTTTAGTTGTCTCAAAATCCTTTTTGAGCAATTACAGTCATTATGCTATCCAATTTCTGCTTGAATCTCTAATGTCTTTTCATCATTCTCTGTTTTAGATGCCCCCTCGTCCTTCCCGTTAGGTGATCCGTCTGACCAGGTGCATTGATGTACCAGGTCACATGGCCATGTTGGTTAGAGTTATGATGGGCCTGGCTACCGTTGGTACCCAAAGTACACAGTGGAGGAACAACATCAAGATTTCAACCAGAGTCAATATCTGTGTACTATTAAGATATATCCTTCATATCCTGGAGCTATAGAGCCGCTTCACTGGACTTACGGATTAGGTGTCACCATAGATATGGCAGTTCAGGAGGCCGCCTACACGATGCTGACTATCATGAGGTTTCACCATGGTCTGCTTCAGAACACAGAGTTCTGTTATGTTCCTGCTTCCATGGGAGGAGAGGGGATGGTTATCTTAGTGCATCCTACTATGATCATTCCCATGAGGATCCCAGGCTGCAGGTGACCGCTTAGATGTTAGAGAACAGAGATCATGATGCACGTGCCCTTCGCATGGAGATTTATGCCACCCGTGCACGTCTTTTGATAGCCTTGAAGCAGTTGGCACCTGTTGTGCAGACAGGCTAAGGAGATTTGGAGATCCTGACGCCATCGTGGACTCATCTGCCAGCACACGTAGACTAGGCTGATGTTGGAGGCATCACCCCTCTTCGAGGACCGTTGTTGCCGCCAACAAGGGGACCAAGGACACATCCGTGTCCTTACGGTTTCCAGGGATCACAGGCTAGAGTATTTCCGGAGCCTTAGGATCAGCTCAAGGGTCATGGGGGTAACGTGTATGATGCATTCTACGGTGATGCTTGAGTACGTGGATGTTAGTACTAGTATGTTAGTAGTCGTATCGCCATAGTCTGGCATGTCTTGTGGGATATGATTTAGGTTGAGAGTTGAGTTCCGGAGGTGTAGATAGATTATGTATAGGAAGCTTGTAATGCCTCCGATGAGTTGTATCATCTCTCTATAGTTTGTTTTCAGCTTGGGCTTGTACTGAACTATGTCATGGTGTGTATGAATCATGGTGTTCATATGGCAGTTGTTATTACCATGTTGTTTGGGTATTTACCCTGCATGCCATGTTGTCAGTACATTCATTATCTCATGTCTTAGAGTTGTTGTCCTCTATGTTTAAGTTGTGGGTTGTTTTCCCCGGGATGGTGGCCACTAGGAATAACCCCGTGCCTACCCCCGAGCAGGGCGAGGGAAGCCAGCCAAGGCAAGAGGACCTTCCACATGCGCCTTCTTTGGTAGAAGTGATGCTTGAAGCTGGAAGGAACAAGAGAGAGACCAACAGGCTGTTTGAACAAATAGAGTAGAACATAGCATGTGCTCCCTGCAATGATCACAATGATGGCATGTAACTCGGTGATTTCGTCGAGCTGTGCCCACCTAAGTATAATCATTCGGTCGACCCACTCAACGTGGATGACTGGCTGACCAGCATGTTCCGCAAGATCCGGGCTGCCAATGTATCCGAGGCAACCAAGGTGACCTTTGCTACCTAATTTATGGAAGGACCCGCCAATCTGTGGTGGGAAAATTATGAAGACATGCGTCCCACAGGCCCTGAACCAACTTGGGCAGAATTCAGTGCGACATTCCGTACCCATCACATCCCAGAAGGGACGATGGATCGCAAGAGAGAGGAATTATGTGCTTTCACCCAGGGCAGACTATCCATGGATGTCTATAGCCACGAGTTTGGCAATCTTGCTCGTTATGCTCTGGAGGAAGTTTCAACCGATGCCAAGAAACATGCTAGGTTCCGCATGGGACTTAACCCTGAGCTCCGTCGAGATCTGCGCCTGCATGAGTGCACAACCTTCCAGGCTGTCGTCAACAAGGCTATCAATGCCGAGTTTGGACAGACGGACTATGAGGCCACGAGAAAGCACAACCGTGACTTCAGCCCCGCATCTGGCTCGGGATCCAACAAACGCCGGGTGTGGGTGCCCAACGCAGCTCTGCCGCAAAGATACACCGCGAGGCCATCCTTCCAGGCGCCTCGCCCAGCTCAGCCCAACCCTCCAGCCTGCCAATGTTGCTCCCCGTGCCACCGTGGTTTGTTACAAATGTGGGGAACGAGGACACTACTCCCTTGAGTGTCCTCAGAACAATGCTAAGCCCACTTGACGTGGGAAGCCGAGAAAAGCCTTCTATGTGAAGCCAGCTCCTGCTCGTGGAAGAGTGAACTATGTTTCTGCTGAGGAAGCCTTTGAGGATCCTGATGTTATCCTAGGTACGCTCCTTGTCAATAGTCATCCAGCATCTGTTCTATTTGATACTGGGGCATCTCATTCTTTCATCTCAGAAAGTTATGCACAGTTGCATAACATGTCTTTTTGTGATATGCCTACTCCTTTAGTAGTTCAGACTCCTGGTTCAAAGTGGCAAACTTCTTGAGTGATCCATGGTAATGAGATTCTAGTGGATAGGCTAGTCTTCCTAGCATCCTTGATAGCCCTCAAGTCTTCGGACATCAATATCATCTTAGGCATGGATTAGATGAAAGCCCACTATGCTAAGATTAATACTCATACTAGGAATGTTCAACTTACACATCCATCGGGTGAGATAGTAAATGTCTCCACTCGAGTAGCCAAGCGCCGACTCTATTCCCTCAATGCTAGCCCTCTTCCAGAGCTAGAAGACATTCCGGTAGTCCGTGACTTTCCGGATGTCTTTCTAGAAGAACTGCCAGGAATTCCTCCTGTCAGAGACGTTAAGTTTGTGATAGAGCTCATTCCAGGGACTGTTCCAATAGCTAGAAGACCCTATAAGATGGCACCCTTAGAACTAGCCGAACTTAAGATCCAACTCGATGAGGCTTTGAAGAAAGGTTTCATCCGTCCTACTTCTTCTCCTTGGGCTTGTCCCGCTCTCTTCGTCAAGAAGAAGGATGGATCCGATCAGATGGTTGTGGATTATCGGCTAGTGAATCTGGTCACCATAAAGAACAACTATCCGCTCCCCAGGATCAATGATTTATATGATCAACTCGCTGGATCCTCTGTCTTTTCCAAAATGGATTTGAGGTTGGCATACCATCAAATCAGAATCAGGAACAGGGACATTCCAAAAACGGCTTTTGTTACTCGTTATGGCCAATACGAGTACACCGTTATGTCCTTCGGTTTAACCAATGCCCCAGCCACCTTCTGTTGCTTGATGAATCCGATCTTCACGGAGTATTTGGATAAATTCGCCATGGTTTACCTCGATGACATACTCATCTGCTCGAAGAACGAACAGGAACATGCCGAGCATCTAAGGCTGGTATTGATGAAACTTCGAGAGCATCGTCTGTACGCCAAATTCTCCAAGTGTGAATTTTGGTTGCCAGAAGTGACCTACCTAGGCCACGTGATCTCTGGTAAAGCTATTGGTGTCAATCCCGAGAGAGTTCAGGCCATCCTTGATTGGACTCAACCTGAATCGGTTAAGCAAGTTCGGAGTTTCCTTGGTTTAGCGAGCTATTGTCGCCGCTTTGTCGAGAATTTCTCCAAGGTTGCGAAAACTCTGACTGAACTACGCAAGAAAGATAAAAGGTTCGAGTGGACTCCACAATGCGAGCATAGTTTTCATGATTTGAAAAGACGACTGACCTCTGCTCCCGTTCTGGTGCCACCAGACTTCTCTAAGGACTTTGTTATCTATCGCGACGCCTGACGACAAGGATTAGGTTGCATTCTCATGCAAGATTGTCATGTGATTGCATATGCATCTCGGCAGTTGCGTCCACATGAGGATAATTATCCAACACACGATCTTGAGCTTGGAGTTGTGCTACATGCACTGAAAACCTGGCGACATTACCTTCTGGGTAATTGTTGTGAAATTTACACTAATCACCAAAGTCTGAAATATATTTTCACCCAGCCGGATTTAAATCTCAAGCAAAGACGATGGGTTGAGTTGATTACAGACTACGACTTAGGGATAACTTACACCCCAGGAAAAGCCAATGTCATCGCTAGTGCACTAAGACGTAAGTCTTATTGTAACAACCTGATGTTACAACAAGGTCAACCACTTCTCCATGAGGAATTTCGGATGTTAAACCTTCACATTGTTCCTCAAGGATTCCTATCCAACTTGGTGGAGAAACCTAATCTTAAGGATCAAATATTGGTTGTTCAGAAGTATGATCAGGGTATATCCCGGATTAAGGGGAATATTGCTAGCGGAAACGCTAAAGATTTCTCCAAGGACGATGAGGGTGTTGTGTTCTTCCAGAACTAGTTGGTGGTTCCCAAGAGCACACGCTTAAGATAGTTGATCCTTAAGGAGGCTCATGATTCTCCTCTCACAATTCATCCGGGTAGTACCAAGATGTATCAGGACCTACGCCAGAGGTTCTCGTGGAGTAGGATGAAGAGAGAAATTGCCTAGTTCATTGCTAATTGTGACGTTTGTCATCGCGTGAAAGCAGAACACCAAAGGCCTGCTGGCACCCTTCAACCTTTAGCTATTCCCGAATGGAAATGGGAGAAGGTCGATATGGATTTCATTACCTGATTTCCCAGGACCAAGAGAGGGAATAATGCTATCTTTGTGGTCATTGACTGCCTTTCCAAAGTGGGTCATTTTCTTCCTGTTCGGGAGAGTATAACTGCTAGCTAGCTAGCGGAGTTATATGTTTCTCGAATAGTTTCTCTTCATGGGGTTCCTTTGGAGATTAACTCAGACCGCGGAAGTATCTTTACTTGCCAATTCTGGGAAAGTTTCCAAACCGCTATGGGGACTCTATCCTTTAGCACTGCTTTCCACCCGCAATCAAGTGGTCAAGTTGAGCGAGTCAATCAAATTCTCAAAGACATGCTCCAAGCTTGTGTTATATCCTTCGGTATGAATTGAGAGAAATGTCTTCCATTTGCCGAATTTGCTTATAACAATAGTTATCAATCAAGCTTGGGCAAAGCCCCTTTTGAAGTTCTCTATGGACGAAGGTGTCGAACACCTCTTAACTGGTCAGAAACCGGAGAGAGGCAACTCTTTGGACCGGATATGATCTAGGATGTAGAGGAGCAAGTTCGCATTATTCGTGAAAAGTTGAAAACAGCCCAATCTCGTCAAAAGAGTCAATATGATCGCCATCATAAGGCTATGACCTATGAAGTTGACGAGAAGGCTTACCTTCGGGTTACGTCTCTGAAGGGTAGCCATCGATTCGATATCAAGGGCAAGTTGGCTCCTCGTTACATTGGACCTTTTCGCATTCTTGCTAAACAAGGGGAGGTTGCCTACCAATGGTAACTTCCGCCACATCTTTGCAAGGTTCATGATGTCTTCCACATCTCGCAACTTAGGCGTTACTTCTCGGACCCTGTCCATGAAGTAGACCACGAAGAGCTTGATCTCCAAGATAGCCTTACATATCGAGAATACCCTATTCGTATTCTTGATCAAGCTGAGTGTACCACTCGGCATCGGAACATCAAGTTTCTCAAGGTTCAGTGGTCACACCATTCTGAAAAGGAGGCCACATGGGAAAGAGAAGATCGTCTTCGACTAGAGTACCCCGTGCTCTTCCCGACGACTTCAAAATCTTGGGACAAGATTCTTTTGAGAGTGGGTGAGTTGTCACATCCCCAGCTAGATGTCATAGGATAGCATGTGTGTGCATCATGTTACAATTTTGCATCAACATGAAATGGGGACTAAAAGAAACCCCAAGCTCATATTTGAACCAAATTAATTCAAAGTTGTGAAAACTCAATAAATCCAAAATGCCCTTACAAAATGTTCCCTATGTCTGATAAATATGGACATGAATATAGCAGGGGCCATTTTAAATCTTTGGACAACTATAGCAATTTAAAAATAAATAATAAAGCCTCTGAAAATGCCAAATAAAGCATTATCATGATTCTATATTTCAAAATATCCTGAAGCTTTTTATTGGAGTTTGAAATATTCAAACTTGATATTATAAAATAATTGGGATATTTTATCAAAGCAACTGTACCTGAAAAGAAAATAAAACAAATGTCAAAAATAGAAAACCAGAAGAGAAAAAAAAGAAAGCAGAGGCCTAGGGGGGGAACCGGCCCATCTGGCCCATGGCCAGTCATCCCTTTCCTCTCGCCAGGAGGATATGGTCGTGCATTCGCCGCGCGCGGGCACATGCCGGCCACCTCCTTCCTGCCTGGCTGCCATCTTGGAGGGCTGGGAGAGCGCCAGCGCGAGGCCTCCTCGCCGTGGCGTCCTTCTCCTCTCCCTCTCTCCCTCTTGCGCTCCGTCTCTTGCTCTCTTTAAAAATATACTCCGCCATGGCCGAGCTTGTCGCCGTAGTTCTAGCCGCCGCCGCGCCCTCCTGAGCCCACCAGCAACCCTGCAGCGACCCCCTCGTCCTCCCCTTGACACTAGAAGACACCAGGAGCCCTCCACGACGCACCACCGCCGTTTCTTCCCCGCCGGCCACTGGAGCTCCGCTTCGACGATTCGCCCCGTTCGGACCTCTCCCGACCTCACCATCGCCTCTGCTGGAACCGCGGTGAGCCGCTCGTGCTCCTCCTCCTCTCCCCCTGCTTCCCCGTGCCCTCTAGCACAATAGCCGGTCGTGCAGCCACCACCAAGCTCGATATGGCCGTCGTCTTCGGCGACCCCGAGCCCCCTTTGCTGCTTCGCTAGATGCGCGTGTGCGCGGGCCACCATTTGATGCCCTCCGCATGCCAAATGGCCGCCGGATGCGTAACTCTAGCAAGTGGCCGCCGTGTTTTTGGTCGCCGCCCGCCTTGCTCCGGTGGGCGCCGACGTGGCCGACCATCAGGGGCTAATCCCCCTGTTAATTAGCCCACCAGTCACTGACCAGTGGGCCCTAGATGCGGGTGAAACTCTGGTCAGCACGGGGATTAAGCCTATGTCACTAACGTGCGGGCCCTCCATGTCAGGTTTGACCTGGCCTGGTCAGCTGACCTGCTGACGCCATGATGACGTCAGGCTGATGCAATAAAAGGAATTTCTAGTTTTTAAATAATTCCAGAATATGTTTAAAACTTCAAAAATTCATATAAATTAATCTGTAACTCAGATGAAAATAATTTATATACGAAAATTTATCAGAAAAATCCAATGAATCTAATGGTTCTATTATCATGCTTGTTAGAGCAACCTATGTAGAAGAACATTGACATTCACTAATAGGTTAA
The DNA here is from genome assembly GCA_022496015.1 of Hordeum marinum. Taxonomy (NCBI): domain Eukaryota; kingdom Viridiplantae; phylum Streptophyta; class Magnoliopsida; order Poales; family Poaceae; genus Hordeum; species Hordeum marinum. Next base: position 230,357,211 of record CM039673.1, read on the forward strand.
AATATGGAATTTGAAATGAAGAATGATTTTGAACCTATATTCAAACTGACTTCAAATTAACTTGGACAACAGCTGCATTAGATCATCCATACATGCTGCCATGTCATGATCATGCATCCTATTATTGCACTTGCGTGTATTGATTGCTAATTATCTACATTGCGGTAGGCCCTACTTCTGAGGATAACCCCGAGTATTCCAACGAAGGAGAGAACCTTCCCGCTACCCAGCAAGGCAAGCACCCCCCCTTGATCATTCTGATAACATCCCACTCTCTCACTCATGCTCTTGTTTATTGCATTAGGACAAATGTTCACTTGTCTGTCATACATGGTAGATGAACCTATTCCTTTGCATGACCTGTCATTGTCACAATAAATAGCTAAACCTTGCAACCTAGCATAACTGGTAGATGCTTGTGCCATGATGTGCTTAGCTTACCATGCCTGCTATGCTTGCTATGCTTAGAGTTGTGTCAGGTCTGTTTCATCTGGGTGATGAACTAGAGTAAAACCATGATGTTCCCATGTGATAAGCTTATGATGAACCCGATTTGGTAAAGGTAGCGATGAGAGGCTCTGTAGGAGTACATAGCGGGTTGTCTCATTGGGACCGTTCTTAGGAACTGAGTTCCGTGTTTGTGATCCAAGACTAGTTACTACCACACGTTGGGATACTTAATTGACCCTCTCGACTTATCAATCGCTTAGTCCTTGGTCCAGGAGTTGCAAGTAGTTTCTAGTGTTTATAGTATACTGGAGGTCGTGCGTAGAGCTGACCCTAGGGGTGGGTTACGACGCGGTAGGCAGTGGCATGGTGTACCAAGGGTCACCCAAATAGTGGGCTTGGGAACCCTGCGCACATCGTTCGGGGCCGTAGAGGAAACTTCGGCTGGACTTCCGTGCGGGTTCAGTCTCAAATAGGCGATAGCCTGGACTAGAGGTCTTATGTGGTTGACGGTCATGGCCGACTCCCTCGCTGGGCTTCCGCTTGAAGGTTGCCGAGGTGCATGGTTTTATGATCACACAACGATAAGTGGGGAGAGCGTGTGTGAAGAAGTACACCCCTGCAGGGTATGAAACTATTCGAATATCCGCGTCCTCGGATGTGGACTACTTGGATAACTTATGTTGTTCATAGAAAATCAAATGGATACTCATAAAAATATCAAGACAAGTGTGAGTACCATGGATGGCACTCTCCTGGGAGAGGGAAGTGAATCCATGGTGGTGTATTTTCATGGAGTTAGTGGACTCGTGTGCAATATATAAAATTTAAACAAAGAGTTAAAATTGTGTAGTGTAGGTTAGACATGAGTCAAAGCTGGCATTGTTGCATAAACTCCACCACTCCCCTTGTTGATACATGAGCATGGATAGTCTAGGTCTGCTTTAAAGACTTGCTGAGTATGTTTGTACTCATGTTTGCTTAATAAATGTTGCAGATGAGACCCAGGACCCATCAGGTGGGTTCTTTCTAGATGTCGACAATGCCGAATAGCTGATGTCCCAGCTACAACCTATGCCCTGTGGCTGGCTGTAGATAGTCAGGCCATGTGCCTTTTACCCATTCATCTGTCTGTACTCAGACAGCTTATGCTTCCTCTTGGCTTGTATCAACTTATTTGTATGACTTGAGTGTCGGGTCATGTGACCCCTATGTGTAAGATCATGTTATGCAAGGCTTGTCTGAGCCCCTTAAATAAAAGTTGTTGTATGGTTACGTTGTGCTGCCATGGTTGTATCTATGCATATCGGGCATGTCGTGCAAACATGTGACGTGCAACGGTATGTATGGGATCCGACACCTAGTCGTGTGCCTTTCGTAGTACTCTTTACGAGAAAATGCCTCTTTGTGCTTCCACCGAGCCATGTTAGCTTGCTACTGCTCCGGACACATTGATTGACCGACATGTATCCTTGTTTGCTGCTGTGTCTGTCCCTTCGAGGAAATGTCTCATAGTGTAATGGATTCCCTGTAGCCTGCTACTTCTCGTCCACATGCAGTGATGGCATTTATGTCTCACGGCGTAATGGAGTCCTTGTAGCTTGTTATGACTCGCCTCCAATGCTTGAGGCCGACACCTGCATTGTTGGGTGACGTATGCTTGTTTCCATAAGGATATGCCACTTGGGTCCTATGACTAGTCATGTCGGCCCGGGTTCTCTGTTGTTTGATTTCCAGCCACATGTGCACATACGTGAGCAAAAAGATGCAAATGGTCCCAGCTAAGGTAAGGCTGCAGCCGTGGAGCTTATCGTGCATGAGGCCGCAAAGTGATGTGATATGTTACAGTCTGGATTCATATGACTTAGGATCGGGGTCCCAACAGGCCCCCTCCCTCTATGCCATCCGCTAGCTAACGGAAAACCTCCTTTGCCATCCGCTAGCTGACGGCAAAGAAGTGGCTGAGGGCAAAGAGCTTCTTTGCCGTCAGCTAGCTCTTTGTCGTCTGTTTTCTGCTATCTGATGGCAAAGAGCTGCTTTGCCGTCCGCCGGCTGACAACAAAGGACTGGCTGACGTCAAAGATGTTGTTTCCAGTAGTGGGTGTCTCTACCAATGCACTATGTCCCTTAGCCGAGCTATCGGAACTCGAAGGCGGTGGAGTGCGGTGGACCTGACAATCATACCATAATGATTTCTTGCTTTCACTTAGCTGTAGGGGTGCGAGAAGGACTGCGGGGGGCTGATGACTATGCCCCGAATGTTGTGATGTTCGGATGAACTGCGGCTAGAGCCAATATCACATGGTTTGTATGAAGAACAGACCCATTGTATGACACGGAATATCCTCTGAGAAGGATTTAAGTATAACACTTTAAAATCGGATTCACAGGCCAGCTCTCGCATACTATGACAGTCAGTTTTCGGCTTTCTCCCCTGAGTTGCTTGACCAGGCTAGCCGGAAACACAATCGCAGGGATTCTCCCTTTGCCCTTTTAGCCAAACGAGCAGAACATAAAGGGGCAAGCACACGAGCCAACCAACCCAAATATTGACCCAAGACATAGTTCAGAACCAATGCATATAAAGTCAACTCCAAGACGCCGAATGCATAAACAATTGTTCGTAACGCGATTTTTATTTTCAAACTCGAGCCCCCGGTCTATTAGATGGTTGCATCGTAACATACCGAACAGTTTCACGAGAAGAGGGTGAAAAGAAAGTATGTGACAAAAAGAACAATGAGACAAACATGTATAAAGATGTTATATTTTTCTCAACAACTCTTATTGCTCGGATTGCCGAAGCAACTGCTTACAAGTATTTGAAAAAAGAAATTTTATAGGAGCAGTTGTATCAGGGGTCTTCGATTGGTGACCTTACGTCCTCGATGTGCCCTGTCTCTTGTCTACTCCTGCACCTTGGTGCACCTGAATGGGTGGAACTGTTCGGCGAACGGATCTTGCAAGCAAGGTCTTGAGAAGTCGCCAAAGTGTGGATGAGATTTACGCCTTTGGCAGGCCCTTTGATGGTACCTGCATTGTGTCCGAAGACATTTTGATGGTAGTAGTTCGTTCTAGTCGAACACTTAATATTTTTTCCCCACCTCCGGCCATGGTATTTTATGTGCGAAGTTGGGCCTCCTTGGCACATACTTTGCTGGTCCTAGGGTTGTGCAACAGGGGGAGTCCCTATTTACAGGGAGAGGAGGGTTTAGAGAGCTCGGGATGAAGTCGCGCTCGCTTCCCAACCTTGCGTGCCTTCATGGCAGGTGTTAGTGTTTGCCGGACATCATTGTAATGGAATTCTACCACCAGGGCCAACGCATGTTCCTCAGTTCGGAGAGAGCGATCTGTGTTTCCGTTGACAGAAATGACCCCCTTGGGGCCGGGCATCTTGAGCTTGAGGTATGCATAATGCAGGACGACATTGAAGCGAGCGAATGCTGTTAGGTCGAGAAGGGCATGATAGACATTGCGGAAGGGTACAATGTCGAAGATCAAGTCTTCTCTATGAAAGTTATCGGGCTAGCCGAACACTACTTCCAGGATGACGGAGCCCGTGCACCGGTCCTCGACACCTAGAATCACTCCTTTGAAGGTAGTGTTGCTGGGTTTGATCCTTGACGGATCTATACCCATCTTTTTCACCGTGTTTGAGTAAATCGGGTTAAGGATACTTCCTCCGTCCATTAGGACTTCTGTGAGGTGATACCCATCTATAATGGGATCTAGGACGAGGGCAGCCGAGCCCCCATGATGGATACTGGTCAGGTGATCATGCCAATCATAGGTGATCAGATATGCCGACCATGGGTTATACTTCGGGGCTACAGGCTCAATAGCGTAGACCTCTCAAAGGGCGCGCTTCCTCTCCTTCTTGGGTACATGGGTCGCTTATATCATGTTTACTGTTTTGACCTCCGGAGGGAATTTCTTCTGTCCTCCACCAATCGTACACCGAGGCTTATCCCCATCCTTGCTTCGAGGGCTCTTGCCTTGATCCTCGGGCATGAGTTTGCCGGCATGTTTGAAAACCCAACAATTACGATGTGTGTGGTTGGCGGGATTTTCTTGAGTGTCATGGATTTGGAAAGGCCTTTCCATGATCTTCTCTAGCGGGTTGAGTCCATCGCTATTGCCTTTAGGGGGCTTCTTCCGCTGCCCAAGTCGGGAATTGCAAAAACCGGCATTAACGGTCGTGTCATCTACATCACTATTATTGTGCCAACGCTTGTTCTTGTTGCTCCTTGGTTTCCCATTGTCGTCCTAAACTTTAGAGGTACCGGGGTCTTCAGAGCTGTGGCTGCGTCTTGCTAGCTAATTATCCTCACCTGCACAAAAGCAGGTCATGAGTGATGTAAGGGCGGACATTGTCCGAGATTTATCCTGGCCGAGCTGGCGGGCCAGCCCTTCGTTCTAAATGTTGTGCTGGAAGGAGGCTATCGCCTTGGCGTCTGGGTAGTCAACAATCTGGTTTTTCTTTGTCAAGAACCGATTCTAGAATTGTTGTGCAGACTCTCCGGGCTTCTGGACGACGTTGCTTAGGTCGGAGGAATCCGGCGGCCGAACATAGGTGCCCTCAAAATTAGATCGGAATGCATCCTCTAGGTCTTCCCAGCAGCCAATGTAGTTTTCGGGGAGGTTGTTTAACCAGTACCGAGCTGGCCCCTTGAGTTTTAGGGGGAGATATTTGATGGCGTGGAGATCATCTCGTCGCGCCATGTGGATGTCGAGGAGTAAGTCGTCAATCTATATGGTTGGGTCAGTTGTCCCATCGTACTACTCTATGTTCATGGGTTAAACCCCTTCGGGAACTGATGCTGCATCACCTTTTCCGTGAAACACAATGGGTGAGCGGCGCCTCTGACCCAAGCTATGTCGCGCCGGTATTTGGCATCTGTCTAGCCCGGTTTCATTCCCGACCTCTATGGTTACGGTAAAGCCATGGTCTGTACCCTTCCCTCCTATCGGGTGAGTAACCTCTAGATCCGTAGATGGATCTTGTATGACCTGCTCAGTACTTTAGGTCATCTTGGACCGGTGTCGTCAGATGTCCTGTCTCGTCCTCTCAGAGGGCGCTCTAGCTTGTCGTATGGGGTATGTTTCGGAGACAGAGTATCAGTGAGCTCATCGTCAAATTGCGGTAGTAACCTTATGTGTGTGTAGCTCTTAGGTTGGTCCGACAGAACGGTATCGTATCCTTCCTCAGCTGAGAGGACTCTCATCCATCGATTATTGAGGTCATCTTGTTTGGCTTTGAGTTGCAGTTCTTTGGCTTTTAGGCTACGGGCCGTGGCTATGAGATGTTGCCTGAACAGTTCCTAATCCTCAAGGTTATCGGCGATGTCGATGTCATCAGCTTCCAGGATGTCCTCCTCCTCGACAGGAGGGAGGTAGTTATCGTCCTTGGAATCGTTGAAGTCATCGGGGTTGCGCTGGTCATCAGGCTTCTCCTGACCCTCTAGCGGGTGTTCGGGGATATTGGGATCCCCGAGGTCCTCCAGTGTATCTCCGTCCCCGGTGTCGATGATAGATTTCCTTCCCTTTTTGCCTTTTGACCGCTTATGCGGTTCCGGCGCCTTGACGGCGCGTCCCTCGACTTGTCGCCATTGTTCTTAGGCGTGTTTTTGTTGTTAGCAACAGGAGTGTCCACCATATAGACGTCGTATGTGGAGGTGGCGGCCCATCGCCCGATGTTAACTAAGGTCTTTGCCGTCTGCCAGTGGACGGCAAAGAACCCACCTAGGCCAGCCTAGTGCTACCCTAGGTTGCACGGTTAGCTGCCACATGGCAGCTTTGCCGTCCGCTAGCTGACGGCAAAGACCTTTGTCGTCTACCAGCAGATGGCAAAGTGGCTATATAGCCCCTGTTTTTTCTGTTTTTTTCTTAAAATCATTCAATTTGACAGAATTTCACATATATATCTAACATATCAACAATACAAGTTTCCAACAAGCATACCAACAATTAGTTTCAAGAAGCATACCAACAATAAGTTCCAACAACATATCCAACATAAAAGTTTCCAACAACATATCCAACATACAATGGTTTCCAACAACATATCCATACATACATACCCAAAACAAGTTTCCAACAAGTTTCCATAAACAAAAAGGAAGGACAAGTAGAAGAGTACACTCCATTAATGCAAGCTTCCTCATCTATAGCAAATCTGCAAATTAGGAAAGAAGAAAGTTAGAAGAAGAAGAAGACTAGCCAGAAGAAAAAGAAGAAAAAGAAGAAGAAAAAGAAGAAGAAGAAGAAGAATTTATCTTCTCTTTCTTTTTATCCTCTCCTCTCCTCTTCTCCAAGGTAGTAATGCCATTTTCTAGCTAACTAAGCATATCAAGTCATTTTGGAGGAAAAAAGCTAAGTATAGGTCATTTTAGAACTATCCTAGGTAGAATATATCATTTTGGAGGTAAGTAAGGTTATTATGTCATTTTTGAGGCAAATAAGCTAAGTATAGGTCATTTTGGAGCTAAACCAAGGTTATTATGCCATTTTTACCTAATTGAGCTAATTATGTCATAAATCAACTAGCTAAGCTAATTATAGATCATTATTGAGCTATCCTAGTTAGTTATGCCATTTTGTACCGAATTGAGCTAATTATGTCGTAAATGAACTAGCTAAGCTAGCTATAGATCATTATTGAGCTATCCTAGGTAGTAATGCCATTTTCTAGCTAACTAAGCATATCAAGTCATTTTGGAGGAAAAAATGCTAAGTATAGGTCATTTTATAGCTATCCTAGGTAGAATATATCAATTTGGAGGTAAGTAAGGTTATTATGTCATTTTTGAGGAAAATAAGCTAAGTATAGGTCATTTTGGAGCTAAACCAAGGTTATTATGCCTTTTTTACCTAAGCGAGCAAATTATGTCATAAATGAACTAGCTAAGCTAATTATAGATCATTATGGAGCTATCCTAGGTAGTTATGCCATTTTGTACCTAAGTGAGCTAATTATGTCATAAATGAACTAGCTAAGCTAGCTATAGATCATTATTGAGCTAGCCTAGGTAGTTATGCCATTTTCTAGCTAACTAAGCATATCAAGTCATTTTGGAGGGAAAAATGCTAAATATAGGTCATTTTATAGCTATCCTAGGTAGAATATATCATTTTGGAGGTAAGTAAGGTTATTATGTCATTTTTGAGGAAAATAAGCTAAGTAAAGGTCATTTTGGACCTAAACCAAGGTTATTATGCCTTTGTTACCTAAGTGAGCTAATTATGTCATAAATGAACAAGCTAAGCTAATTATAGATCATTATTGAGCTATCCTAGGTAGTTATGCCATTTTGTTCCTAAGTCAGCTAATTATTTCATAAATGAACTAGCTAAGGTAGCTATAGATCATTATTGAGCTATCCTAGGTAGTTATGCCATTTTCTAGCTAACTAAGCATATCAAGTCAATTTGGAGGAAAAAATGCTAAGTATTGGTCATTTTATAGCTATCCTAGGTAGAATATATCATTTTGGAGGTAAGTACGGTTATTATGTCATTTCTGAGGAAAATAAGCTAAGTATAGGTCATTTTGGAGATAAGTAGGTCATTTATTAAGCTAAGTATGCATTTGTTAATCCAAAATACTTGGAAAAACTTACCATCATCACGGAGGTGAAGGAACAGTAGGGTTTGCGCTAGGGTGAGATGTAGAAGGACCGGTCGGGGTTGCGGCAGACGCAAAAGGATCAGTTGATGCTTGTCGGGAGGCACGCTGCACCAAAGATCATTTGCAATGTCTCCTTAGCATGATGCAACTCAAATGTGAATACTAGTAACTAATGACCATTCAAATGAAACTCACCGTGGGTGCTATAGCAATATGGGGCATCGGCGGAGGGGTCTGACCATTGTTTTGGCACACGGTGTGCACATCGACGGAGGAGTCATTCATATTAGTTAGTGATGAAACGAATATTACGTGCATGATTTGGCTAATATGGAGGAGAAACTTACCACGGGGAGCTCGTGTAGGGCTCGATGAGACGCATCGTTCCGGTTCCTCTCCTCCTCCAACAGCCTACACGTCCTCTCCTCCATGTCCCTCTCCCTCTGCGTCGCCTGCCTGTTTGCCTCCGCCAGAAGCTCCCGGGCCCTAGCCTCAATGGCGAGCTCCATTGGCCGTGGATGAGGCCTTATCTCTAGATCAGAGCTCGTCGGGCGCTTCTTGATCTCCGGGAGAGTTCTAGGACAATGTATTAGTCCATCCCCAATGGCTATCGAGCCATGGGGCCTCCTGCCACTAGATATGATCACGAGCTTTGGATCAAAAGGACACTGGATCGGGTTGATGTCCTCCCCTTTCCTTGCCTTCCCCTCATCTCTGTACCTCATGAGCTTGTTGTGGGAGGAGATGTTGTTGAGGCTCTCTGGATGATCGAGTTCATTCTTAGAGAATGCCTTGGCCTTCTTGTACGAGGCAGTATGGGCCATGGCATAGAGGTCGAAAACAGGTGTCACCTCCTTCTTGTTTTCTCGCGCCTAAGATTTTGGAACAAAATATTAGTTAAGGGCTCAAGCTAGCATCTAGAATGAAATTGCATGAATCGTGAAGCAAACCACATACCCAGTTATCCCCGAACTCAAACAGGTTGGAGCTCCCTTGATGGTGTGGCACACCTCTCATTTGGGCACGCTTCTCCTTGCCCTTGTTGTGTCGGCTAGCCATTCGCACTCATCCACCAATGCCTCCCAACAGTCCATCCTGTCCGCACACCATCTCGGGGACACCTAAGTTAGACAAGAGAAATTTCAGTGCTACACCTACGAATCAAATCAAATAAACTAAGTATAAGGCCTTAAGAATAGATAATTACCTTCATTAACTTCTCCTTACTCAGATAATTTTTGCGACACTTCTTCTTGGCCCTCTTAATGTTAGTCGACGCATAGTAGTCTCGAATAGCCTACACCCGAGCCTCGTGACGTCACTTTTGAAGTAGGCGCTTGCACTCGGCTTCGAGAACAACAACCACTTTTGCCTCGTCTTCCTCAAAACACTTGTACAAGGTCTGCAAACAAACAAGACAACACTGATTAGTACAATCAGTAGCAAGGTTGTCAGAATCACGATTCTGTTATGCGATTCTACGACTTGACGATCCAAATTAATCCCTCGGATTCTATGATTTTACTTCATAGAATCTACGTTTCTACGATTCTGATAGTGAAGATTCTACGATTTGCGATCCTACGATTGGAGTTCCGATTCGATTCAGAATCGCGATTCTGACAACCTTGATCACTAGGTGTTGTTGATTTTTAATTCTGTAGAGGAGAAATTACCCAAAAGTGATGGATCACAATGTCATCCACTGTCTCGCACGAGAAACTGTCGACCATCTCCTCCAGTGGGGCCGGGGTAGCCATGTACAGCTCCTAGGTCAGTGCTCCCTGTGGAGCCTCACCCTCACCGAGAAACTAGACCTTCCCCGGGAAGTGGTGCCGGAGAAGCACACCAAGGACCTGGTTGGGCCTGCGGACACCACGCTCCTATTTCCACCCCATGCAGTATGACAAGGCCAACACATTAGTTATTAATTTGAAGAAACATGAAGGCAAAAGGTTAAAAAAGAGTAAATGCACTTACTTCTCCGCATTAGGCGCAATCAACCACCTCTGCTCGCGGGTCATCGGTACGGGCGGGAGCTTTGTACAACCACGCTGGTAGACCTTCTTGCCCTCCTCAACCAGCTCGCCTTTGCTATAGGTGTCCTTAGACAAGTTGTCCTCACCACCATCAACATGGTCACTAGCCTCCGGCGTCACGTGGGACGAAGACTCTGGGACCCGAGTCTCCTGGGAAGAAGACTCTGGGACCAGAGTCTCCCGGGACGAAGGCTCGGTGACCCGAGGCTCGTCGACCCGAGGCTCGTGGACCGGAGTCCAAGACGGGTCCAAGTAAGACGGGTCCACCTGAGACGGAGTACTCCTATGGTCGGGAGAATTAGCTAGGGGTGGCGGCGAGGAAGGCGTAGCAGCCTTCCTACCTCTAGCACCTCTCTTCGTCTTCCCCCAACCTCTCTTGGTTGAAGAAGAAGCACCCGCCGGTGTCTCCATGTAGTGTACCAGCGCTCTCCGGAGTTGCAGGGGTGGAATAATAGCACCGCCCCGAGCACACGCCGAGGAAGGAGGCTCAGAGCGCTCTTGACCTGAGCACACCATATGTCAACACGTGCAATGACAAAGAGTGAACAAAATTAGTTCGATCAACATAAAATAATTTAAACCTAATAACATGAACTAATTACTAAAATATATGTAGATAATAATAATTGAATACCTCACATTACTAATATTAATCTTCATCGTCTATATATGCTCCAGGATCAATAAATGCATAATCATCATCACTATCAGTAATGACGTGCTCATCAGCATCATCAATAAATGCATCAACATGTGGAAGGCCTCTATGTAATCGGTCAAGCATTGTCAGGTCATCCGCAACTGTAACCTCTTCTTCTTCTGTCTCTTCTTGTTTGGGCTTAGGGGTGAAGTCAGGTTCACTGTCGCTGTCGACCTCAATGTTCTGGGGTGAAGTAGAGCGGTTCTTGAAACGTTTTTTGGAAACACGTGTTTCTTGGAAGAATTCTCCTTCATATGTGTCTAGTTTAATGTGAGGTTCATAATCATCTTCATTGACGGGAGGTGGTCTAAAATGTGGCGGCACATCATAAATGACATCCCAACCTTTCAAATTTGGATCCGTTTGGCCGGCCCACGGTAGATAGAAAACTTGGGTCGCCTGTTGAGCCGTAATATAGACACCGGGAACATCAAAATGGGTGCTTTGTTTGATTTCAACTAGCCCTATATGTTCATGAGTCCTTCTAGTCTCCTTCGGCTGGAACCAATAACATTTGAAGACTATGATGTTTGGTGGGTTTTCACCAAAGAATGTAAGTTCCTAAATTGCTTCAACTCTTCCATAATACTCGACCCCTCCTTCGTCGACAGCGAAGACACAACAATTTGTAGACTTTCGGTCGGACATATATAGCTCTTTGCCAAAAGTATGAAAGCGATACCCGTTGATGTCGTATTTGTCAAATGAACGGACCTTATAGTCAAAACCATTAGCGACTTGTCTCAATTCGGAGTCCATAGACTCTGCATTAGCCTACAAGTTTAATACGAAAGGATTGTTGCATTAGCCGCCAACTAGGCGAAGAAATGAAATCGTCTAATTAATGGAAATTACCGTTTGCTTGAAATCAGAGATGAAACCGGTATAGCCGCCTCCATGCTTTGCCAGAAGCTCATACTCTTCGATGGAAACCTTTTGGATCACTGCTCCATCCGAGAATTTGGTGACGTATCGACTGTATCATATATCCGGGAATAAGAGCATTTCAAAGGAATTAGAAGTTGCGAAACAATGTATCAAGAACTTACTCGATGTATGGACGCACTTCCGTTAGGTTGTTGAAGATATACAACGAAATGGTCCGCCATTCTTCGACATCCAATGCTATTGATTTCGAAGCACCGTCTGGTGCGAGCTTACCTTTGAATAGGTTGAGGTTGGATCGACCTTTTTCACGGTCGCCATCATTGTACCGAGGCTTCGGATTATGCAAATGATGATTCTTGGCTTTTTAGTGTACTATCAAGAAGTTTGCCACCTCCTCACTAATGAATAACTCGGCCATCGATGCTTCAACTCTACGTTTATTTTTACATTTTGCTCGAAGCGTGTTCTGCATCTTGTCAGTTGCGAAGCACCAATGATTTTGCATGGCCCCCCAATCTTGCCTTGGCAGGGAGATGCAAAATCAAATGCTGCATTGGATTAAAGAAGCTCGGTGGAAAGATCTTTTCTAACTTGCAGATCAACTCCGGCGCCAACTCTTCCAGTTCGTCTAGCACGTCAGGTGATTGTTCTTTCGCACAAAGAGCACGGAAGAAATAGCTTAGTTCTGCCAGTACTAGCCATTCATCCTCAGGATTATCCATCGACTTCCCCTCTATGCCGAACAATGTACAAAAAAGGTCCTCCGCGATATTCTTTTTAGTGGGCATCACGTCGATGTTGGATGGGCAAAGGAGGTCTTTAAAGTAAGGCAGATCCCACAAACATATCTTGTGAGTCCAGGCGTGTTCCGTATTATACCCTTTGAAATATCCTCGACGATCTGGATCCGTCCCGAGAGCGTTTATCTGATCCAGGATTTGTTGGCCTATCAACACAGGTGGTGTAGTGTTTTTGACAACTCTACCTTTGATGAAATTCTTCTTGTCTTTTCTGAACTTATGGTCAGGATCCAAGAATTGTCTATGCATGTCGAAGCAAGAAAACTTGTGAGCCCCCTCTAGCCAACGGAACAGAAGAGCTGCCTTGCATGTGGGGCACGAAAACGTTCCATGCACACACTAGCCAACGAATAGCGCATACACCGACAAGTCATGCGACGAGTACAAGTACCCCACATGCATTTTGAAGTTCTTTTTGGTAGCGGCATCGTATGTCTTGATCCCATTATCCCACGCTTCTTGCAATTCATCCTTAGGTGGCTGCATGTACACATTCATATTCTTTCCCGGATATTTGGGCCCTGAAATTATCAACATAAGGAAAATGTTCTTTCTTTTCGTAATCTTTCCGGTGGGAGATTGAGTGGAATGACAAATACATGCCAACAACTGTATTGTGCTGCCGTCATACCATACACATTGAACCCATGCGTGATGATGGCAACTCGAGGATGCCTTAGATCTGCCACTTTATCCTTATGTAATGCATCGAAGTGCTTCCACGCAAAAGCGTCTGAAGTGTGTCCCAACATCGGATTCCCATCTGCATCTAGTTCTGTTCTTTTGCCCAATTTATGCCACGTCATCTGTCTGGCCGTCTCTTTGACCATGAAAAGACATTGAAGTCTTGGTATGATTGGCAGATACCGAAGAACATTAATGAGGATTTTGGTCTAAATTTTCTCACCCATACCGTTGTCTACCAGAACATACATGGAAGCATTGTAAATGGGACAATACTTCAAGCCCGCATACTCAAGCCTAAATAAGGCACATCCATTCTCACAGGCATCTACCTTCTCATAGGGCATCTTAAGCGCACGTAGGATTTTGTCCGACTGGTATAGGTTTGTTGGCAATACATGGCCTTTGGGTAGAAAGCGTCCAAACATCATCATCATCATCGCGTCATAGCATTCTCTTCCCATGTTGAACTAAACCTTTAGAGCCATTACTTGTGCGATGGCATATAGCTGACAAAGCTCAGTGTACTGGTGGAGAGGACGTTTTGAAGACTCCAACATTTCATAAAAGGCCTTTGCAGATTCCTCCATCTCATTGTCCGAATCCCGAGCATCATCAAAGTCTTGCACCATGTCTTCAATCCCGGTACCATGGTCATTGGTGCGACGACGAACCACCTCAGCTCTGGCACGTTGGGCAAACTCACCATCAAATGTCCAGACCGTATAATTAGGCGTAAAACCCCACTTCTATAGGTGTTTGACCATTTCAAACTCTGACTTCTTCTTAAAGTTGTCGCAATCGACACAAGGGCACCAGGTTGTTTTCTGTCCATTTGCAAATGCAACTCTCACAAACTCCTTGGTTTTTGTTATCCATTCACGGGTCATGTCTTTCTGACTAGTGTGACCGGTGTACATCCACCCATGACCACTCATCTTGCCTAGCTACTAGACACACAAAAAGTATATACATAATTCAGCAAACCATATTCATCAGTTAATATAGTTTGTGAGTTTCATTACGTCGGTGCCACCTAGACGCTAGTAGGTAAATATAGGTCCTAGTCCCACCCGAGTATGTGTAGATTGGGTTCGTTTTCCCATGCTCCACTCCGGATCCGACGCACAATTTCGGCAGCACCTCCCTGCTATTCTCCTGATACATGTCTCGACAATAAGTAGAGAGGATGTGTACCCGGAGAACAACAGGGAGGCACTGACGAAAATCTGCATCAGATCCGGAGTAGAGCATATGGGAAAACGAACCCAATCTACACATACTCGGGCTGCCCATGGATAACGTTGGACAATTCAAAAAAATCACGGTTACAAATATGCTAATGAATGCTTATTTATAGATGTAACCCTTTCGAACGGGAGACGCATAGTGGTCACGCATACTGATGATGGAAGACACCTATAGCTAGCAAGTTTCATCGGCACGAAGACCGGAATAGAGGAAATGAAGGGGCACGACGAGATGTCATTTGTGCTCACCCACAAACGCAGGGGCGGAGCTCGTCGAACACACGGGGAGGTCGTCGAACACTAGACACTCGCAGCGACGAAACAACTGCACATTTAAATCCACCTGATCAACATAAATATAATGTTCTGTATAACAAAATCGAAAAATATATGACCTAACTCATAATTCACAAATATATGACCCGTCGGCCTATAGAAGGCCGAAGAGCACCTTTTTCGGGATCGGGGTGTCGAAGGTGTTTTGTCGGGGTCGGGGTGTCGGGGGTGTTTGTGTCAGGGTAGGGGTGCTATGTCGGGGTCTGGGGTGCCGTGGCGAGGTGTCGTGTCGGGGGTCGGGGTGTCGGGGTTGTCAGGGGTCGGTGGCTTTGGCGGTCGGCGGTCGATGGTGTCGGTGGTCGGGGGTCGGTGGTGTCGGTGGTCGGGGGGCGATGTCGTTGGTGGTCGGGGGTCCGAGGCATCGGGGGTCGGTGGCGTCAGGGGTCGGTGGTGTCGGAGGTTAGGGTTTAGTGGCGTCGGGGATCAGGGGCTCTCTTCTTCTTCTTCTTCTTCTTCTCCTTCTCCTTCTTCTTCTTCTCCTTCTTCTTCTTCTTCTTCTTCTTGTCCTCTTCTCCTCATAATCTTCTTCTTCTTCTTCTTCTTCTTCTTCTTCTTCTTCTTCTTCTCCTTTTTGCACTAACCTGATAAACCTAAACTAACACTAACCTAATAAACACTAACCTAATAAACCAAAACTAAGACTAACCTAACTAACACTAACCTAAACTAACACTAACCTAATTAACACTAACCTAATAATATAATCTAAACCTAAACTAAAATAAAAAAATAAAAAAAAGGAGGGGAAGAGCTTACCAGAGGGGGTGGGCCAGGGGGCGTCGGGGAGGGTTTGGGGAGCATCGGGGAGGGGCGGGGAGCGTCGGGGAGGGCCGAGGAGCACCGAGGAGGGTTGGGGAGGGTGGCGATGGCGACCGGGCGGCAGGGACAAGGGACCTCGGGCGCCTGGGAACGGCTTGTGGTAGGGTCGGAGGGGGCACAAGGGGGCCACAGGGCACCGGCCGGGCCAGTAGGGCAGCGGGCGCGGGCGGCGGGCGGCGCTGGCGGGCGACGGGCGGCGGGCGGCGCTAGCGGGCGACGGGCGACGGTGGCAACGCGGCCAGTTCCGGGGTGGTGGGGCGCAGGCGCCCCGGGCACGCGGCGGCGGGGGCGACAGGGTGGCAGTGGCGTCGGGGGCGGTGGGCCAGTGGGCCGACGGGATGGTGGGGTGACGGGGCGGCGGCGCGCGTGCAGTGGACGGCGGGGAGGAGAGCTAGGGAGAGAAACATAGAGAGAGAGAGAGAGGCGGGCCGGGCTGGGGCGATGCCGTTAGTTAACCCCCCTCTTTGTCGTCTGCTAGCGGATAACAAAGGAGGTTTGTCGTCCGCTAGCGGATGACAAAGAGTGGGGCCGTTAGGTTAAATTGCAAGCGACTCATCAGTGGGTCCCCCTCCCTCTATGCCATCTGCTAGCTGACGGCAAACTTCCTTTGCCGTCCGCTAGAAGATGGCAAACAAGTGGCTGATGGCAAAGAGCTTCTTTGCCGTCAGCTAGCTCTTTGCTGTCTGTTTTCTACTAGCTGATGGCAAAGAGCTTCTTTGCCATCCGCCAGCTGACGACAAAGGACTGGCTGACAGCAAAGATGTTGTTTCCAGTAGTGCTATCGGAACTCGAAGGCGGTGGAGTGCGGCAGACCCGGCAATCAGAACATAATGCTTTATTGCTTTCACTTAGCTGTTGGGGCGCGAGAAGGACTGAGGGGGGATCATGACTATGCCCCGAATGTTGTGATGTTCGGATGAACCGCGGCTAGAGCCAATATCACATGGTTTGTATGAAGAACAGACCCATAGTATGACACGGAATATCCTCTGAGAAGGATTTAAGTATAACACTTTAACATCGGATTTACAGGCCAGCTCTCGCATACTATGACAGTCAGTTTTCGGCTTTCTCCCCTGAGGTGCTTGACCAGGCTAGCCGGAAACACAATCGCAGGGGTTCTCCCTTTGCCCTTTTAGCCAAACGAGTTGAACATAAAGGGGCAAGCACAGGAGCCGGCAACCCAAATATTGACCCAATACATAGTTCGGAACCAATGCATATAAAGTGAACTCCAAGACGCCGAATGCATAAACAATTGTTCGTAACGCGATTTTTATTTTCAAAACTCGAGCCCCCAGTGTATTAGATGGTTGCATCGTTACATACCGAACAGTTTCACGAGAAGAGGGAGAAAAGAAAGTATGTGACAAAAAGAACAACGAGACAAACTATATAAAGATGTTATTTATTTCTCAACAACTCTTATTGCTCGGATTGCCGAAGCAACTGCTTACAGGTATTTGCAAAAAGAAATTTTACCGGAGTGGTTGTATCAGGGGTCTTCTATTGGTGACCTTACGTCGTCGATGTGCCCTATCTCCTGTCTACTCCTGCGCCTTGGTGCACCTCAATGGGTGCAACTATTCGGCAAACAGATCTTGCGAGCAAGGTCTTGAGAAGTCGCCAAAGTGTGGATGAGATTTACGCCTTTGGCAGGCCCTTTGATGGTACCTGCATTGTGTCCGAAGACATTTTGATGGCAGTAGTTAATTCGAGCCGAACAATTACCCTTTTTCCTCACCGCCGGCCATGGAATTTTAAGTGCGAAGTTGGGCCTCCTTGGCACATACTTCGCTGGTCCTAGGGTTGTGCGATGGGGGCGAGTCACTATTTACAGGTAGAGGAGGGTTTAGAGAGATCAGGCTGAAGTCGTGCTCGCTTCCCAACCTTGCGTGCCTTTACGGCAGGTATCAGCGTTTGCCGGTCATCATTGTAATGGAATTCCGCCACCAGGGCAAACAAATGTTCCTCAGTTCGGAGAGAGCGTTCTGTGTTTCCATTGACAGAAATGACCCCCTTGGGGCCGGGCATCTTGCGCTTGAGGTATGCATAATGCAGGACGAGAAGGGCATGATAGCCGCTGCGAAAGGGTACAATGTCGAAGATCAAGTCTTCGCTACGAAAGTTATCGGGCGAGCTGAACACTACTTCGAGGATGACGGAGCCCGTGCACCGGGCCTCGACACCTGGAATCACTCCTTTGAAGGTAGTGTTGCTGGGTTTGTTCCTTGATGGATCTATACCCATCTTTTTCACCTAGTTTGAGTAAATCAGGTTAAGGATACTTCCTCCGTCCATTAGGACTTCTATGAGGTGATACCCATCTATAATGGGTTCTAGGACGAGGGCGGCGAGCCCCCATGATGGATAATGGTTAGGTGATCACGCCAATCATAGGTGATCGGATATGCCGACCACGGGTTATACTTCGGGGCTATAGGCTCTACAACGTAGACCTCTCAAATGGCGTGCTTCCTCTCCTTCTTGGGTACATGGGTCGCATATATCATGTTTACTGTTTTGACCACTGGAGGGAATTTCTTCTGTCTGCCACCAATCATACCCCGAGGCTCATCCTCATCCTTGCCGCGAGGGCTCTTGCCTTGATCCTCGGGCTAGAGTTTTCTGGCATGTTTGAAAACCTTAGAATTATGATGTGTGTGGTTGGCGGGCTTTTCTTGAGTGTCATGGATTTGGAAAAGGCCTTTCCATGATCTTCTCCAGTGGGGTTAGTCCGTCGCGATTGCCTTTAGGGGGCTTCTTCCACTGCCCAAGTCGGGAATTGCGGAAACCGGCGTTAATGGCCATGTCATCGACATGACTATTGTTGTGCTGGTGCTTGTTTTTGTTGCGCTTTGGTTTCCCATTGTCGTCTCGAACTTCGGAGGTATCGGGGTCTTCGGAGTTGTGGCTGTGTCTTGCTAGCCAATTATCCTCACCTGCACAAAAAGCAGGTCACGAGTGATGTAAGGGAGGACATTGTCCGAGGTTTTTCCTGGCCGAGCTGGCGGGCCAGCCATTCGTTCTGAATGTTGTGCCGGAAGGAGGCTATTGCCTCGGCGTCAGGGCAGTCAACAATCTGGTTTTTCTGGGTCAAGAACCGATTCTAGAATTGTCGTGCAGACTCTCCGGGCTTCTAGACGACATTTCTTAGGTCGGTGGAATCCGGCGGCCGAACATAGGTGCCCTGGATGTTAGATCGGAATGCATCCTCTAGGTCTTCCCAGCATCCAATGGAGTTTTCGGGGAGGCTGTTTAACCATTGCCGAGATGGCCCCTTGAGTTTTAGGGGGAGATATTTGATGGCGTGGAGATCATCTCCTCGCGCCATGTGGATGTGGAGGAGTAAGTCCTCAATCTATACGGTTGGGTCAGTTGTCACGTCGTACTGCTCTATGTTCATGGGTTAAACCCCTTCGAGAACTGATGCTACATCACCTCGTCCGTGAAACACAGTGGGTGAGCGGCACCTCTGAACCAAGCTTTGTCATGCCGGTATTCGGTGTCTGTCTAGCCCAGTTTCATTCCCAACCTCTATTGTTAGGGTCATGCCATGGTTTGTACCCTTCCCGCCTATCAGGTGAGTAACCTCTAGATCTGTAGATGGATCTTGTATGACCTGCTCTATACTGTAGGTCATCTCGCAGGTCGAACCTGTCATTGGGCTCTAGTGGCTCCATTCCCCATCTTCAGGGCATTGCCGGCCTATGACAAGTGTCATCAGCCATCCTGTCTCGTCCTCAAGGAGGGCGGTCTGGCTTGTCGTATGGGGTATGTTTCGTAGACAGAGTATCAGTGAGCTCCTCGTCAAATTGCGGCAGTAACGTTATGCGTGGATAGCTCTTAGGTTGGTCCGACAGAACGGTATCATAACCTTCCTCAGTTGAGAGGACTCTCATACATCGATTATTGAAGTCATCTTGTTTGTCTTTGAGTTTCCGTTCTTTTTCTTTTAGGCTGTGGGTCGTGGCTATGAGATGTTGCCTGAACAGTTCCTGATCCTCAAGGTTATCGGCGATGTTGACATCATCGACTTTCGAGATGTCCTCCTCCTTGACAGGAGGGAGGTAGTTATCGTCCTCGAAATCGTTGAAGTCAACTGGGTTGTGCTGGTTATCAGGCTTCTCTTGACCCTCTAGCGGGTGTTCGAGGATATTGGGATCGCCGAGGTCCTCCAGTGTATCTCCGTCCCCGGTGTCGATGATAGCTTTCCTTCCCTTTTTGCCTTTTGACCGCTTATGCGGCTTCCGGCGCCTTGACGGTGTGTCCCCCAACTTGTTGCTATTGTTCTTCGGCATGTTTTCATTGTTAGCAACAAGAGTCTCCACCATATAGACGTCGTATGTGGAGGTGGCCGCCCATCGCCCGGTTTTAACTGGGCTGGGAGCACAGTCCTCTTCATCCATGTGTTCTGCCTCCTGAAAGGCATAGTCCAACATGTCTGTTAAATATTTAACTATGGCTATCAAGTGGGTGGTAGGTGGGACGAAAAATTAGTCCTAACCCGCTCTGTAACCGATCTAAGCATAGATCAGGGTTGGATCGACGGTAATCTTCATCGACGAGATTGGATCTAGGGCCTCGTTCAGTGTCGTGAGCTTGATCGGGTCAGACTGCTCGGAGCTTTCGGAGTTGAACTCCGATGTGTCCAAGCGAGTCGAGTGTTCGGCAAGAACAAGTGTCCAGTCCTCAGGCACAATGGCCAGATCCAGATTAAGAGTCGGGCCATCACCGGGGTTAACCTCGTGGGCGCGATCGAAAGCGGAATCCAAGGTTAAAGCCTCAGAGTCTTCGGGCATGGAAGGCAAGACTGTGAGCCCAATTAGTGACAGGTCACCCCAAGGGTCTATGGAGAACTGTAGGTTCCCGAATCTGACCTCTCGATCAGGGGTGAAGCTTTCAACATGGCTAGATGGCCAGTCGGGTCGGCGTGCAGCACAATGCTACGAAAGGCGAAGATCTGTCTAGGGACTAAAGTGTCCATGTTGCGGATCTCTTCGTTGATGACAAGACAAGCCATCGATTTCTTGGGCGATCACAGCGGAACTATCAATGAAAGCACCAATGTCGGTGTCAACACCGGCAGATCTTGGGTAGGGGGTACCGAGTTATGAGACTAGAATCAATAGTAACAGGAGACAAAGGAGACGAGGTTCACCCAGGTTTGGGCCCTCTCTTTGGAGGTAATACCCTAGATCCTTCTTGATTATATTGATGATATGTGGGTTACAAAGTTGATCTACCTCAAGATTGAATAGCTAAACCCTAGATGAGTTGTCTTCTCCGTACAACCAAAAACCCTCTGGCTTATATAGACGTCGAGGGTACCTAGGGTTTACACATGGTTGGTTACACGCCGAAGAGATAAACATTCCTATTCACTACATAACAAGTGGAGGACAAGCCACGATTGTTGGAAATATGCCCTAGAGGCAATAATAAATTAGTTATTATCATATTTCCTTGTTCATTACAATCGTTTATTATCCATGCTATAATTGTATTGATCGGAGACTTAGATGCATGTGTGGATACATAGACAAAACCATGTCCCTAGTATGCCTCTAATAGACTAGCTCGTTGATCAAAAGATGGTTAAGGTTTCCTAGCCATGGACATGAGATGTCATTTGATAACGGGGTCACATCATTAGGAGAATGATGTGATGGACAAGACCCAAACTGCAAACGTAGCATATGATCGTGTCAGTTTATTGCTATTGTTTTCGTTATGTCAAGTATGTGTTCCTATGACCATGAGATCATGCAACTCACGGATATCAGAGGAGTTCCTTGTGTGTATCAAACGTCGCAACGTAACTGGGTGACTATAAAGGTGCTCTACAGGTATCTCCGATGGTGTCTGTTGAGTTGGCATGGATCGAGACTGGGATTTGTCACTCCGTGTGACAGAGAGGTATCTCGGGGCCCACTCGGTAATGCAACATCACAATAAGCCTTGCAAGCAATGTGACTAATTGTTAGTTGCGGGATCTTGTATTACGGAACGAGTAAAGAGACTTGCCGGTAACGAGGTTGAACTAGGTATGGAGATACCAACGATCGAATCTCGGGCAAGTAACATACCAAAGAACAAAGGGAACGTTATACAGGATTAACTGAATCCTTGACATAGAGGTTCGACCGATAAAGATCTTCATAAGATATGTAGGAACCAATGTGGACGTCCAGGTCCCGCCATTGGTTCTTGACCGTAGAGGTGTCTCGGTCATGTCTACATAGTTCTCGAACCCGTAGGGTCTGCACACTTAAGGTTCGGTGACGTTTCGGTAGTGGAGAGTTATGTATGGTGGTGACCGAAGTTTGTTCGGAGTCCCGGATGAGATCCCGGACATCACGAGGAGCTCCGGAATGGTCCGGAGGTAAAGATTCATATATAGGAAGTCCCAGTTTGGTTTACGGAAAAGTTTCGGGCTCATCGGTAGTGTACCGGGAGTGCCGGTAGTGTACCGGGAGTGCCGCTAGTGTACCGGGAGGCCTCCGGGAAAGGTATTTCGACCCCAAGAGGTCCATGGGCTGTGGGAGAATAATAACCAGCCCTTAGTGGGCTGGGAAAACAGCCACAAAGGCCCATGGCGCAGGAGAGAAAGTCCTAAAGCAAGAAGTGGAAAAATCAGCCAATAGGAGGCAATCCTACTCCAACTAGGATTGGAGGTCAAGTAGGATTGCTTCCCACCTCCTATTTCGGCCGACCCAAAGGCCTTGGCTGCCTCTCCTCTCCTCTCCTCCTATATATACTAGTGGATTGGGTGGTTTTTGGACAGAATTTCCGGCCACGTGCTACCCGTTACACTGGTGCATAGTTTCTCCTCTAGATCGGTTTTCTGCAGCGCTTAGGCGAAGCCCTGCCGGAATTGCTCCACCACCATCACCAGAGCGCCGTCACGCTGCCGGTGAAATCTCTCTCCTCTCCACCTCCTCTCGCTGGATCGAGACGGTGGAGATCGTCATCAAGCTGCATGTGTGCTAAACGCGGAGGTGTCGTCCGTTCGGCGCTAAATCGGAAGGACCGTGATCGAGATCGCGAGACGGTTCATGATGTGATCACGAAACGGATCATGATGAGTTCGCGGGACAGATCGTGATCAAGATCGTGAGACGGATCATGATGAGTTCGCGGGACGGATCATGATGTGTTCGCGGGACGGTTCGTGATTGGATCGCGGGATGCTCGGGGATTTGGATCGCGAAGAAGTTCGACTACACCAACCGCGTTTCTCAACGCTTCCCGCTTAGCGATCTACAAGGGTATGTAGATCCACTCTCCCTCTCGTAGATGCTCATCACCATGGATAGGTTTGCGTGTGCGTAGGAAAATTTTTGTTTCCCATGCGACGTTCCCCAACAGTGGCATCATGAGCTAGGTTGATGGTTCGATGAGATCTCGAGTAGAACACAAAAGGTTTGTGGGCATTGATGCTTAGATTGCTTCCTCCCTTGGTCGGATTTTGGTTCAGCGGGATTGTGAGATGAAGCGGCCCGGACCAACATTACTCGTATGCTTACGAGAGACCGGTTCCCTCGATGCAACTTGTTGCTTAGATGGTTTGCGGGTGACAGTTTCTCTCACTTTAGTTGGATCGGATCCGACAAAGGCGGTCCTTGAGAAGGTTGAAAAGCAATCTATGTATCACCGTTGTGGTTTATGCATAGGTGAGAATCGTTCTTGCTAGATACCCGTAGCAGCCACGTAAAACATGCAACAACAATTAGAGGACGTCTAACTTGTTTTTGTAGGGTATGTTGTGATGTGATATGGCCAATTACATGATGGGATATATATGATGTATGAGATGATCATGTGATGTATAGAATTTCACGACTAGCATGTCGTTGACTACGGCAACCGGCAGGAGCCATAGGGTTGTCTTTAATTATTGTATGACCTGCGTGTCAATCATTAAGCGCTATGTAATGCTTTACTTTATCGCTAAGCGGTAGCAATAGAAGTAGAAGCAGGGATGGCGCCACAACCCCAATGGAAACACATTGATGGAGATCAAGATGATGGAGATCATGGTGTTGTGCCGGTGACGATGGAGATCATGCCGGTGTTTCGAGGATGGAGATCTTAAACACAAGTTCATGGCCATATCATGTCACTTATGAATTGCATGAGATGTTAATCCTTTTATGCACCTTCTTTTGCTTAGTACGGCGGTAGCATTATAAGGTGACCCCTCACTTGAATTTCAAGATGAACTGTGTTCTCCCCGAGTGTGCACCGTTGCGAAAGTTCATCGTGTTGAGACACCACGTGATGATCGGGTGTGATAGACTCTACGTTCACATACAACGGGTGCAAGCCAGATTTGCACGCGCAGAACACTCGGGTTAAACTTGACGAGCCTAGCATGTATAGACATGGCCTCGGAACACAAGAGACCGAAAGGTCGAGCATGAGTCATATAGTGGATATGATCAACATAATGATGTTCGCCATTGAAGCCACCTTAACTCACGTGATGATCGGACTTAAGTTGGTGAATTTGGATCATGTATCACTCGAATGACCCGAGGGATGTCAATTTGAGTGGAAATTCTTAAGTAATATGATTAATTGAACTCATTATCATGAACATAGTCAATAGTATCTTTGCAAATTATGTTGTAGATTACTAGCTCGCGCTGTAGCTCCCTTAAATTTTTATATGTTCCTAGAGAAATAGAGTTGAAAGATGTTGGTAGGAATATTGCGGACTGGGTCCGTGATCTGAGTGTTGTCCTCATTGCTGCACAGAAGGCTTATGTCCTTAATGCACCGCTCGGTGCGCCACCCCCTCTAGCATCGTCTATAGATGTTGTGAACATCTGACAGGCACGTTTCGATGACTACTTGATAGTTTAGTGCGTCATGCATTACGGCTTAGAATTGAGGCTCCGAAACATTTTGAACGTCACGGAACATATGAGATGTTCTAGGAGCAGAGATTGTGATCTCAGGCTCGTGCATGTGTTGCGAGATATGAGATCTCCAACAAGATTCTTTGCCTGTAAGATGAAGGAGAATAGCTCAATCGTTGAGCATGTACTCAGATTGTCTGGGTACTACAATCGCTTGAATCAAGTGGGAGTTGATCTTCCAGATATGATAGTGATTGATATAGTTCTCCAAGTCACTGTCACTAAAGCTACTAGAACTTAGTGATGAACTATAATACACCAGGGATAGAAGTATTGATCCCTGAGCTGTTCACGATGTTTGACACCGCGAAGGTAGAAATTAAGAAGGAGCGTCAAGTGTTGATGGTTAATCATACCACTAGTTTCGAAAAGGGCAAGAGCAAGGAGGGAAACTTTATGGATAGCAAGTCAGTTGCTGCGCCAGTGAAGCAACCCAAAGTTGAACTCACACCCGAGACTAAGTGCTTCTATTATGAGGTGAGAGGTCGCTGAAGTGGAACAACCCTAGATACTTGGTAGATAAGAAGGCTGGCAACATCGACAGAAGTATATGTGATATACGAGTTATTGATGTGTACCTTGCTAGTACTCCTAGTAGCAACTGGGTATTGGATACCGGTTCGGTTGCTAAATGTTAGTAACTCGAAATAAAAGCTATGGAATAAACGGAGAACTAGCTAAGGGTGAAGTGATGATGTGTGTTGGAAATGTTTCCAAGGTTGATGTGATCAACATCGCACGCTCTCTCTACCTTCAGGATTAGTGACGAACCTAAATAAATGTTATTTGGTATTTTGCGTTGAGCATGAACATGATTAGATCATGTTTGTTGCAATACAGTTATTCATTTAAGTCAGAGAATAATAGTTATTCTGTTTACGTGAATAATACCTTCAATGGTCATGCACCCAGTGAGAATGGTTTGTTGAAATCTTGATCGTAGTAATACACATGTTCATAACATTGATGTCAAAAGATACAAAGTTAAATAATGATAGTACCACATACTTGTGGCACTGCCGCAAAATGTCATATTGGTATAAAGCGCATGAAGAAACTCCATGGTGATGGATATTTGGACTCATTCGATTTCGAATCGGTTGAGACATGCGAACCATGCCTCTTGGGCAAGATGACTAAAGGACCCCGTTGGATGGAGCGGGCAAGTGATTCATTGGAAATGATACATGTTGATGTATGCAATCTTGTGAGTCTTGTAGCGTGCAGTGGATATCGTTATTTTCTTACCTTCACTAATGATTTGAGTAGATATAGTGTATATTTACTTAATGAAACACAAGTCTGAATCGTTTGAAAGGTTCAAGCAAATTCAGAGTGAAGTTTAAAGATCATCGTGACAAGAAGATAAAAATGACTGCGATATGATCGTGGAGGTGAATATGTGAGTCACGAGTTTGGCATACAACTTAAGACAATGTGAAAGTTGTTTCACAACTAAATGCCACCTGGAACACCATAGTGTGATGGTGTGTCCGAACATCATAGTTATGCTCTATTGGACATGGTGCGTTCTATGATGTCTCTTGTCCTTTTACTACTATAATTTTGGGGTTATGCATTAGAGACAACTACATTCACTTTAAATAGGGCACCATCTAAATCCGTTGAGATGACACCATGTGAATTATGGTTTGATAGAAACCTAAGATGTCATTTCTTAATACTTGGGGCTGCGACACTTGTGTGGAAAATGTTTTCACCTAATGAGGTCGAACCCAAGGCGGACAAATGCATCTTCATAGAATACCCTAAGATCAGTTGGGTGAACCTTCTATCTCAGATGCAAGTGCAAAGTGTTTGTTACTAAAACGGATCCTTTCTCGAGGAAAAGTTTCTCTCGAAAGAATTAAGTGGGAGGAAGATAGAACTTGATGAGGTTGTTAAAACTTTGTTCAACCAGAGAGTAGCGCAGCGCAGGATGTTGTTTCTGTGAAGCCTACGTTAGTTGAAGAGGAAGTTAATGATGATGATCATGAAGCTTCAAGATCAAGTTACTATCAAACTTCGTAGGTCGACAAGGATGTGTACTGCTCCTAAGCGGTACGACAACCCTGTCTTGGAGGTCATGTTGTTGGACAAACGATGAACCTACGAGCTATGGAGAAGCGATGATGGGCCCGGATTCTGACAAATGGTTGGAGGCCATGAAATCCGAGATAGGATCCATGTATGAAAACCAAGTGTAGACATTGGTAGACTTGCTCGTTGGACGGCAGGTCGTTGAGTACAAATGGATCTTTAAATTGAAGACAGACACTGATGGTGAATGTCACTATTTGTAAAGCTCGACTTTTTGCAAAGATGTTTGTGACAAGTTCAAGGAGTTGACTACGATGAGACTTTCTCACTCGTAGTGGTGCTAAAGTCTGTTGGAATTATGTTAGCAGTTGCTGTGTTTTCAATTATGAAATCTGGCAGATGGATGTCAAAACATCGTTTCCTTAACGGTTTACTTGAGGAAAGGTTGTATGTGATACAACCAGAAGGTTTTGTCAGGCCTAAGGATGCTAAAAGGTGTGCAAGCTTCGGTGATCCTTCCATGGACTGAAGCGAGCATCTCGGAGTTGGAATATACGCTTTGATGAGGTGATCAAAGTTTTGATGTTTATACAAAGTTTACTAGAAACATGTATTTGCAATAAAGTGAGTGGGAGCACTATAGAATTTCTGATAAGTATATGTGGATGACATATTGTTGATCAGAAATAATGTAGATTTTCTGGAAAGCATAAAACGGTCATTTGGAAAGTGATTTTCAAAGGAAGACCTGGATGAAGCTACCTAATTGTTGAGCATCAAAATCTATGGAGATAGATCAAGATGCTCGATGAGACTTTCAATGAGTGCATACCTTGACAAGATTTTGAAAGAGTTCAAAATGGATCAGTCAGAGAAAGAGTTCTCGCGTGATTTATAAGGTGTGAAAGTTGAGTGAGACTCAAAGCTCGACAACGGCAGAAGAAAGAGAAAGGACGAACGTCGTCCCCTATGCCTTAGCCATAGGCTCTATATTATGCCATGATGTGTACCGCACCTGTGTGTGCCTTGCCATGAGTCCGTCAGGGGGTACAAGAGTGAACCAAGAGTGGATCACTGGACATCGGTCAAGATTATCCTCAGTAACTAAGAGACTAGGGAGATGTTTCTCGATTATGGAGGTGATAAAGAGTTCGTCGTAAGGAGTTACGTCGATACAAGCTTTAACACTAATCCGGATGACTCGTAGTAGCAATCTGGATACGTATAGTGGAGCAGCCATTTGGAATAGTATCGAGCAGAGTGTGGCAGCAGTGTTTATAGTTTGACATACGTATTTCGAAAGTGCACATGGATCTGAATGTTACAGACCCGTTGACTATAAGACCTCTCTCACATGCAAAGCATGATCGAGCCCCAGAACTCGTTGGGTGTTAGATTCATAACAATGCGAATCAGATGGTGATGTGAACTAGATTATTGACTCTAGTGCAAGTGGGAGACTATTGGAAATATGCCCTAGAGGAAATAATAAATTATTTATTATCATATTTCCTTGTTCATGATAATCGTTTATTATCCATGCTATAATTGTATTGATCGGAGACTTAGATGCATGTGTGGATACATAGACAAAACCATGTCCCTAGTATGCCTCTAATAGACTAGCTCGTTGATCAAAAGATGGTTAAGGTTTCCTAGCCATGGACATGAGATGTCATTTGATAACGGGGTCACATCATTAGGAGAATTATGTGATGGACAAGACCCAAACTCTAAAGGTAGCATATGATCGTGTCAGTTTATTGCTACTGTTTTCGGCATGTCAAGTATGTGTTCCTATGACCATGAGATCATGCAACTCACGGATATCGGAGGACTGCCTTGTGTGTATAAAATGTCGCAACGTAACTGGGTGACTATAAAGGTGCTCTACAGGTATCTCCGATGGTGTCTGTTGAGTTGGCATGGATCGAGACTGGGATTTGTTACTCCGTGTGACGGAGAGGTATCTCGGGGCCCACTCGGTAATGCAACATCACAATAAGCCTTGCAAGCAATGTGACTAATTGTTAGTTGCGGGATCTTGTATTAAGTAATGAGTAAAGAGACTTGCCGGTAACGAGGTTGAACTAGGTATGGAGATACCGATGATCGAATCTTGGGCAAGTAACATATCGAAGAACAAAGGGAACGTTATACAGGATTAACTGAATCCTTGACATAGAGGTTCGACCGATAAAGATCTTCGTAGAATATGTAGGAACCAATGTGGATGTCCAGGTCCCGCCATTGGTTATTGACCGTAGAGGTGTCTCGGTCCTGTCTACATAGTTCTCGAACCCGAGGGTCTGCACACTTAAGGTTCGGTGACGTTTCGGTAGTGTAGAGTTATGTATGGTGGTGACCGAAGTTTGTTCGGAGTCCCGGATGAGATCTCGGACACCACGAGGAGCTCAGGAATGGTCCGGAGGTAAAGATTCATATATAGGAAGTCCCAGTTTGGTTTCCGGAAAAGTTACGGGCTCATCGGTAGTGTACCGGGAGTGCCGGTAGTGTACCGGGAGGCCTCCGGGAGGGGTATTTCGACCCTAAGAGTTCCATGGGCTGTGGGAGAATAATAACCAGCCCTTATTGGGCTGGGAAAACAGCCACAAAGGCCCATGGAGCAGGAGAGAAAGTCCTAAAGCAAAAAGTGGAAAAATCAGCCAATAGGAGGCAATCCTACTCCAACTAGGATTGGTGGTGAAGTAGGATTGCTTCCCACCTCCTATTTCGGCCGACCCAAAGGCCTTGGATGCCTCTCCTATCCTCTCCTCCTATATATACTAGTGGATTGGGTGGTTTTTGGACAGAATTTCCGGCAACGTGCTACCCGTTACACCGGTGCATAGTTTCTCCTCTAGATCGGTTTTCTGTAGCGCTTAGACGAAGCCCTGCCGGAATTGCTCCACCACCATCACCGGAGCGCCGTCACGCTGCCAGTGAACTCTCTCTCCTCTCCACCTCCTCTCGCTGGATCGAGACGGTGGAGATCGT
This sequence comes from Hordeum marinum, assembly GCA_022496015.1. Classification (NCBI taxonomy): domain Eukaryota; kingdom Viridiplantae; phylum Streptophyta; class Magnoliopsida; order Poales; family Poaceae; genus Hordeum; species Hordeum marinum. Next base: position 230,386,765 of record CM039673.1, read on the forward strand.
CATCAAGCTGCACGTGTGCTGAACGCGGAGGTGCCGTCCGTTCGGCGCTAGATCGGAAGGACCGTGATCGAGATCGCGAGACGGTTCGTGATGTGATCACGGAATGGATCGTGACGAGTTCACGGGACAGATCATGATCAAGATTGTGAGATAGATCCTGATGAGTTCGCGGGACGGATCATGATGTGTTCGCGGGACGGTTCGTGATTGGATCGCGGGATGCTCGGCGATTTGGATCGCGAAGATGTTCGACTACACCAACCGCATTTCTCAACGCTTCCCGCTTAGCGATCTACAAGGGTACATATATCCACTCTCCCTCTCGTAGATGCTCATCACCATGGATAGGTTTGCATGTGGGTAGGAAATTTTTTGTTTCCCATGCGACGTTCCCCAACAACGATTCCCGAAGCTTCCTTCCTGGAGACAGGGCCTTTGATCGATCCAATGTTTGGTAAGTGGCCCATAAAGTCTGACCCATAAGAAACAAGTCAGCCTCCCGAGGACCCCTTAATCTAGGACTACCTCAACATCCACTCCCTTCATTTGGTGAATCAAATAGGTCGTAGGAGTCATTTGTCACTTGTGCAAGTCCGGCAACACCTTCATCTTGACTATAGTCGGAGTTGGAGTGGTTGCTTCTCTCAGAGTGTTTGTCGGATTTGGAGCCGGAAACCCATTCATCAACATGAGCTTGATGTCTTATTCTTTAGTACCTCTTGGTGTACTTGTCCTTCATCTTCGAGTGCCTACTTCTCATCGAGGGTCCTCGTTCATAATGATCGTCCCTACTCATTCTCTCTCCTTGAGGTGACTTGTCTCTTGAGCTTCATCTTCTTTTCACTCTTCTTTCCTTTTGTAAGGAGCCGCACACTCATTGCAGTAGTGTCTAGGCTTCCCACAATTGTAGCAGTTTCGATCACGACTTCACGAACGATTCTCTTCATATCTTGAGTTGAAGATTTGATCTTTGCCTCTATTTTGTAGAACTTGTTGAATTTCTTGACCATGAGGCTTATCTCTTCATTTGTGACAAGGTTGTCGCTTGAGGTTGCGGGAGTATCACTTGTGGCCTTGTAAGCACCACTAGACTTGTGGTGAAGCTCTTCATTGTCCTTGAGTGTCATCTCATTAGCAACAATCCTTCCAATCACTTCCATTGGCTTGAGATCTTTGTAGTTGGGCACCATTTGGATCAATGTGCATACGGTGTCATATCGATCATCCAAAGCTCAAAGTATCTTCTTGATGATGAATTTCTTGGTCATTTCTTCGCTTGCTAAGCCGACAATCTCATTGGTGATGAGAGCTAGCCTAGAGTACATCTTAGCGCCTCCTTCACCATCCTTCATCTGGAACTTGTCAAGCTGACTTTGAAGAACATCCAACTTGGACTCTCTTATAGATTCGGTACCTTCATGCATATTAACCAAAGTATCCAAAATCTCTTTTGCATTCTCAAGACGGCTGGTTTTGTTGAATTCTTCGGGGCATAGGCAGTTGAAGAGAATGTCACATGCTTGAGCATTCAATTGCAACAATTCATCTGCAGTCGCTTTGTGATCCGGGTCCCTTCCATCCGCAAATAATTCACCTTGGAATCCAACATGAACAACAGCCCAAACGGCGGGGTTATGACCAAGAAGATGCATTTTCATTTTGTGCTTCCAACTAGAAAAATTAGTGCCATCAAAGTATGAACCTCTACGATGATAATTTCCCTCACTAGACGCCATACTCTCCTAGGTTGGGAAACCAATGCAATGGAGACCAAAGCTCTAAAACCACTTGTAGGATCGAAAGTAGGTCTAGAGGGGGAGTGATTAGACTACTTGACCAAATAAAAAACTACTGTTTCCCAATTTTAAGTGTTGGCAGATTTTAGCATTCATGGCAAGTCAAGTACACCCTACACATGCATGTCTACGAGTATAGCAGTGGAAAGTAAAGACAAGCATGAGTAGCAAAGGAAGGATAGGAAGATCAACCGCAATTTGGAGACACGATGATTTTTCCATGGGTCCGATAAGTGGTGCTATCGTACGTCCACGTTTATGGAGTCTTCCACCCACGGAGGGTAACGGTCGCGAGAGTCCACAAAGGGCTCTACCCACGGAGGGTTCCACAAAGAGGCAACCTCGACTATTTCATGATGGCCTACATCCATGGAGGACTAGCCCAACTCGGGGTAGATTTTCATGAAGTAGGCGATCTCCTTGCCCTTACAAACTTCTTGGTTCACTCCACAACACGAAGTAGTAGGCTCCCAAGCGACACCTAACAAATCTAGGTGGCACCACCCTCCAAAAGGTAATAGGCTCGATAATATCGATAAACTTCTTGGTCTTGTCCTTCAAGATGATGGACTTCACAATAGAAAATCACTCCCTCACAGGTTTGGCTTTGGTGGAAGAGATTGATTGGCTGGAAAGCAACTTGGGGAGTCTAGAGATCAACATCAACACATGAGTAGGTGGCTCTCTCAGAAAATCAGTTGGTATGAGTGGGGATCTGTTCTCATTGCTTATCTTACGAGTGAGTGGTGGTGGATGGGTATATATAGGAATTTCTAAAAATCCAACCGTTAGACCTAATAAGTCCAACTCGGTGACACCAATGTGTTAATCTCGGTGGTACCGAGTTACCTAAAAGGTAGCAGCTTTTGAATATCGGTGAGACCGATACATCAAACTCGGTTGCACCGAGAAGGTGACTAACAGTCAGATTGCCAGACTTGATGACGGCGATTCAACAAACTTGGTCAGACTGATTTTGTGAATTTGCATAACAGAATGTTAGCAACCCAAACTCGGTTGCACCGAAGGGCTAGGCTTTGGCTGAGTCTGTCTTAGGCTGAGAATCGGTGGCACTGAGTGGGTAGTGTTGGTTACATTGATTTTGGATATTTGGCTTTGGATAGACTTTTGTGGAAGAGCTTGTGGTTGTATGTGGTGACTATCACTTGTGCATGTATGAGCATTTTGTTCACCAACAGTACCTTACCTCCTTTTGATAGTATTGGTTTTCTTATGGACTCAAAGTGATTTCTCAGAAAGTAAAATGTAGAGTACTCTTGCTTGAAGCTTTGACAATCTATTTCTTGCATCTTGGGGTATTCCAAAATCCTTTTGCCAACCCATCAGTGAACTTTTCCTGAAACATGCTTAGTGGAAACATTAGTTCAATGACATATATGTTGTTATCAATTACCAGAACCACTAAGGGAGGAAATGGGCTTTCACCTTATTCCTCTTTGTTGGCCTCCTTCCTATATGGGAGGTGGGTTTCCCCTCTAGTCCTTGGCCTCCAGGGCCCTTGAGGGGTGGGAGACCCTCTAGATTGGATCTTTCTCTATTTCACGTATTTTTCTTAAGCCCTTCACCATTTAGTATATTCTTGGAGATCCGTAACACCAATTGGGATGAAATTTTGCGGCTATTTTTCTCCAGAAATTATATAACTTGCCATGAAAGAAGGTCTCCAACCGACTTACACGGTGGCCACAAGGCATCAGTGCGCAACCACCCCCAGGTCACACGATGTTCGCTTTTGGCGCCTTCAGGGACCGTCTTATGTTGATTATGTTTCCCAAAAAATCACATGTATTCCAAAAAAAAATCCGTAAAATTGTACATGTTTGGACTTCGTTTGATATGTATTTTCCACGAAAGAAAAAACATGCAAAAAACAAGAACTATCACTGGGCACTCGTTCATTATGTTACTCCCAAAAATAATATAAATTGTTGCAAAAAGTATGTGAAAGTTGTAGAATACTCGCATGAAACAATCAAAAATATAGAGATGACGGAGACTTATGAGCATTCACAAGCTTAATTGTGGGGACCCCGACTCATAAGTCGTGATCACCGAATGCACATGTACAGTGATCCCACAGATCAATGCTCACTAAACACACAGAAGCTAAATAACAAGAGTCTTACACCCATTCATACCATCATACACAAATAAAGACCATTGATACGTCTCCAACGTATCTATAATTTTTTCTTGTTCCATGATGTTATACATCAATCTTCGATGTTTTACAATCATTTTATAGCAACTTTATATCATTTTTTGGGACTAACCTATTGACATAGTGCTAAAGTGCCAATTGTTGTTTTCCTTATTTTTTACATCGTAGAAAATCAGTACAAAACGGAGCCCAAATGTCATGGGATTATTAGGTATTTTTTATGGACCAGAAGAACCAGGATGGGCCAAACAACCACAAGACAGGGGGCCCAGGGTGGCCACCCTACACCAGGGAGCGCTAGAGGCCCCCTGGCGTCGCCTGGTGGAGCGTGCCCACCTCGGGACTCCCCTCAACCAACTATTCACCCTATAAATTTCCAAATTTTCAGAAAAACCTAGAGGATACAATGAAACACAAGTCCAGCCACCGCAAGTTCCTGAACCTTTAGATCCAATCTAACAACATACAGAGGGGTGCATCGTCTTCATGGGTTCTTCTCCGATGATGCTTGAGTAGTCCACCATAAACCTATGGGTCCATAGGTAGTAGCTAGATGGCTTCCTCTCTCTCTATGATTCTCAATACAATGGTCACTTGGAGATCTATTTGATGTAATGACTTTTGCGGTGTGTTTAATGGGATCCGATGAATTTTGAGTTCATGATCTGTTTCTATCTATGAGTATGATTTGAGTCTTCTTTGATCTCTTGTTTGTGTGATTCCTTATAGCCTAGTATTTCTTCATCGAATATTTGTTTAGTTAGGCCAACTAGATCGATTTTTCTTGCCATGGGAAGTGGTGCTTTGTGATTGGTTCAATCTTGCGGTGTTCTTTCCCTGTGAGAGAAGGGGCAGCGAGGCACGCATGTATAGTTGCCATTAAGGACAACAATATGGGGTCTATTCCTGCATGAATAGATCTTGTGTACTTCAAGTCACCATTCTTATTGCATTACTATGTTTTCTCGTGAACTTAATACACTAGATGCATGCTGGATAGTGGTCGATGTGTGGAGTAATAGAAGTAGATGCAGAATCGTTTCAGCCTACTTGTCTTGGATGTGATGCCTATATAATGATCATTGCCTGGATATCATCATGACTATTTGATCTTCTATCAATTGCCCAACAATAATTTGTTCTCCTATCGTGTGCTATATTCATGAGAGAAGCTACTAGTGAAACCTCTAGCCCTCGGGTCTAGTTTTCCAACATATTGCTTTTCTGATCTACCTTTTTGCCTTTTTGGTTTCAGATCTATTAATCCAAAAATCCCAAAAATACCTTGCTGCACTTTTTGTTTCACTTTTTTATGTTTTGTTCTTACAAGTTCTATTTTCCAAAACTATCATCACCTAATCTATTCTTTTATCGTAGACAGCTTGACAACCACTCTTTTGCGTCGGGTTGCAAGTATTTGCTATTTGTGTGCATGTGCTGCTATGTGGGTGCGTGATATTCCTCTATGGATTGATACCTTGGTTTCATAACTGAGGGAAATACTTACCATCACTGTGTTGCATCATCCATTCCTCTTTCGTGAAATACCATCATAGTCTCAACCCACGTCAAAGGAAATTCTGGTGCCATTGCCAGGGAAGAAGTAATCGCATCTACCAGATTCCTAATCACAAATGTCATCTCCTTGCAATTTACATTATTTTCCGTTTGCCTCTCCTTTTCCTCTCCCCCACTTCACAGATTTGTCGTTTTATTTGCCCTCTCTTTTTTGTTTGCCCTTTTCTCGTTATATCTCTTGTTTCCTTGCAATCTCAATTGCGTAGTCACGACGACTCAAGAAAACACCAACTTGTGTGACTTTTTCAATACCAATAATAATTATTTTATTAGCACTCCTATTGATCCTCTTGCCACTAGTGCGATGCTTAGAGCCAAAAGAGAGTTTTTAGAAAAAGCGTTTTTAGCGACTATTTTCATAACAATGATGAAGATCTTAAAATGATTGGTGTTTGCTCTATTGACTCTTTGTTTATAAATGGTAAAATTGATTATAAAGTTACATAATAAGGTTCAACTTTATCTAGAGGGTGTTCCAATGATTTGGAGGGTGAAAATCTTGATAATTTTTTTGATAAAAGTGGGTTTGGAGAGGTCAAAACTTTAACTAGTGATGTGCCCACTATTTTATTATTACAAATATTTTAATTATGAGTGTTTCTCCTTGGCTTATTGTATTTATTTGCTGCAATATATGATAAATTCACTCCATGTTTTTGAACAAGATAAAGGTTTTACTAAACATATCATTGATGCCATGATGAAATCCTTAGAAGTGAAGTTGGAATTAGATATTTCATTTCCCAAAAAATTGCATGATGAGTGGGAAGCTACCATTAAATTCAAGATTAAAATTTATGAATGCTTTGCTTTGTGTGATTTGGGTGCTAGTGTTTCCACAATTCTGAAATCTCTATGTGATGTGCTTGGTCTTACCAATATTGAAGAATGTTCTCTTAATTTGCACTTGGTAGATTCTACTATTAAAAAGCCTTTGGGAAGAATTAATGATGTTATTATTCTTGCAAATATGAACTATGTGCCTATTGATTTCATTTTTCTTGATATTTATTGCAATCCATCTTGTCATGTCATACTTGGTAGACCATTTTTATGCAATATAGGTGTCGTGATTGATATGAAAGAAGGCAATATTAAATTTTAGTTTCCACTTAGAAAGGGTATGGAACAATTCCCTACAAAAACAATTGGGCCATCATATGAATAAATCATGAGGTCCTTTTATGGAGTGAAAACTAAGGATGACAATACTTGAATCTATGTGTTATGCCTAGCTAGGGGCGTAAAATGATAGTGCTTGTTGGGAGGCAACCCGGTGAATAAATTATTTTATATCTTTTCCTTCATATTTTTGAGTGTTTGCAAAATTATGAGTCTTCTATGATTGTTTTTTATGTTTTATTTAGTGTTTTTGCCAATTAAAGCCTTAAGGATGATCCATAAGATGAGTAGAAACAATGCTGAATCTAAAATAGAAACTATGTTCCTAGTGCACGAATTTTCATTTTCTAATGGACGTGAAATTGAACTGAAATTTTAACACAGAATTTCTATAAAAATTATTTATGTTGTCCTAATTTTTCAGAATTTTTAGTGTCTAGAATTACGGCTAGAGTACAGATTAGTACAGACTGTTCTGTCCGAAACAAATTCTGATTTTGTTGCATTGTGTGCTTGTTTTGATGATCCTATGGCTTGTATTGGGTTGCATAAGTCATGGTAACGTTAAAATACCGTAGTTATAATGCAATAATAAAATATGAATGGGTTTACAACAGTACCTAAAGTGGTAATTTGCTTTATTATACTAACGGATCTCACAAGAATGTTGTCATGTTTTGTGTGATTGAAGTTTTCAAGTTTTGGGTGAGATCACAATGGATGTAGGAATAAGGAGTAAGAAGATCCAAAGTTTGGGGATGCTACATCACTCCAAGGTAATATACAAATAGTAATAGGCAACTCATCTTGGGGATGCCTCGAGTGGCCTTTCGTCTTTCTTCTAACAACCATCGGTATTTTACTTCGAACTATATTTTTATTCGTCACATATCATGAATTTTTCTAGGAGCGTCTTGTATCTTTTATTTATTAGTTATTTTATTCTTGCTTCACAATCCTATTTTGGAGATCCAAAATTAATCTATGATTTTCTAGAATTGCTCTTTATGCTTCACTTAAATCTATTAAGCAAAGGAATTGCTCTAGTGTTCACTTATATCTTTTTGAGCACAACGTGCTTTTACATGTTTGAACAAATGCTCTCATGCTTCACTTATATTAATTTCAGAGTTAGTAATTGTGAAGAAATCCTATCAGGCTTCACTTATATTATTTTGCAAGATGAAACTTTTATGCTCATGATCTTCACTTATATCCATGTGAGCTTATAATAAATAATTGCAATATATGAAACTAGTTCCAAAGTAATAGATATTTAAGAGGGATATAATAAAAACTTTCATGAAGATCATTGGACAAATTAAAATTAATTCTTTGTAATAGTTTTGAGACGTGACAATAGTAATGTGTGAGTTATGTTAATGAGTAATTATGCTTAGTAAGAATGTTGATGTTATGGTTTGTGATTCCCTATGCAAGCACGAAAGTCAATAGTTGTGGTAAAAAATTACATCCTACTTATGGTGCACTATTAAGTCTTAGTTATGCTTAATGCTCGCTTATGTGATTTTTCATTTCTTAGTTGGATGCTTCTCAATCTATTTGCTAGCCTCCACGTGTACTAAGTAGAAATACTACTTGTGGATCCAAAATACTTAAACTAGTTTTGGCATAAGAGTCCACCATACCTACCTATATACGGTATTTCCATGTACTCCCAAGAAAATTTGTATGTACCATCTCTAAATTTCAAAATAAAATTTCCTTATTGTGTGCTTTTACTGCTCATGAAAGGGTAGGGGGTGACCGATATTTTTCCATCCTAGATGTGTTATTCTCATCATGAGTGTTTATTCACTTGTCATTGAACGAGAGTACGGCGGTAATAGGGATGCCCATTCCCAAAATGAAAAAGAAAGATTTGGCTAGCCATGGAATGTGAAAGTATGGTGGAAAAGGAATAAACTTTATTTTTTGTTTGGGAACCGCTGATGATGTATCTAGCATGGTTAGATATTGATATCTCTCAGTCATTTTCGGTGACAGGAAAGGCATGCCACCAAAAATAATTTTTCTGTATCAATTTAAACACTTGAGCTCTGGCGCCTATACAAATCCCTACTTCCCTCTGTGAAGGGCCTATCTATTTACTTTATGCAATTTTTATTTTTCAATTTGAGTGTGCATATTCTGTTATAAAGCACCAACTAGGAGGTACTATGATCATGCATGAGCATTAGGCCTAGCTAATATTTGAGTGTGTATTATGTTATGAATGGATAAATGATGGAGCATGATGGGCTAGGAATACCTTGCTTTAGCGTTGATATTTTGAAAGACATGGTTGCTTGTTGATATGCTTGAGTATTAAAGTTTTCATGTCAAAACTAGACTATTGCTTTGAACCATCTAAAAGTCCAACTATCCAAATATATGATGAACTTGTAAGGCATCACTCCACACTAAAAATTCTGTTTTTATCATTTACCTACTCAAGGACGAGTAGGAATTAAGCTTGGGGATTCTGATATGTCTCCATGCTGTTATACTATCAATCATGGATGTTTTACAATCACTTTATAGCAACTTTATATCATTTTTTGGGATTACCCTATTGACATAGTGCCAAAGTGCCAGTTGTTGTTTTCCTTGTTTTTTACTTCGCAGAAAATCAGTACGAAACGGAGCCCAAACATCACGGGATTATTATGTGATTTTTTATGGACTAGAAGAACCAAGATGGGCCAAACGACCGCAACAGAGGGGGCACAGGCTGGCCACCCTCCACCAGGGCACGCCAAAGGCCCCTAGTGCGGCCTGGTGGAGCATGCCAACCTCGGGAATCCCCTTAACTGACTATTCACCCTATAAATTCCCAAATATTCAGAAATCCCTAGAGGTGTCGACGAAACACAATTCCAGCAAGTTCCAGAACCTCGAGATCTAATCTAACACCATCACGGAGGGGTGCACCTTCTTCATGGGTGCTTCTCCAATGATGTGTGAGCAGTCCACCATAGACCTATGGGTCTGTAGGAAGTAGCTACATGGCTTCCTCTCTCTCTCTATGATTCTCAATACAATGGTCTCATGGAGATCTATTTGATGTAATGACTTTTGTGGTGTGTTTGTTGGGATCCGATGAATTTTGATTTCATGATAACTTTCTATCCATGAATATGATTCGAGTCTTCTTTGATCTCTTATTTTCATGATTACTTATAGCCTCGTATTTCTTCTTCGAATCTCTGGTTTATGAGGCAAACTAGATCGATTTTTCTTGTCATGACAAGAGGTGCTTTGTGATGGGTTCAATCTTGCGGTGTTCTTTCCCATAGACAGAAGGGGCAGCAAGGCACACATGTATCGTTGCCATTAAGGATAACAAGATGGGGTCTATTCCTTCATGAATAGATCTTGTCTACATCATGTAACTATTCTTATTGCATTACTCTGTTTTCCCATGAACCTAATACACTAGATGCATGCTAGATAGCGGTCGATGTGTGGAGTAACAGAAGTAGATGCAGAATCGTTTCGGTCTACTTGTCTTGGATATGATGCCTATATAATGATCATTGTCTGGACATCGTCATGATTATTTGATCTTCTATCAATTGCCCAACAGTAATTTGTTCACCCACTATGTGCTATACTGATGAAAGAAGCCACTTGTGAAACATACGACCCCCGGGTCTACTTTTCGAACATATTGCTTTCCGATCTACTATTTTGCTTTTTTTCAGATCTATTAATCCAAAAAACCCAAAAATACCTTGCTGCACTATTTGTTTACCTATTTTTATTTTGTGTTCTTGCGAGATCTATTTGCCAAAACTGTCATCACCTAATCTATGTTTTTACTGTAGAGAGCTTGACAACCACTCTTTCGCGTCGGGTTGCAAGTATTTGTTATTTGTGTGAAGGTGATGCTTACGTGGGTGCATGATCTTCCTCTACAGATTGATACCTTGGTTTCATAATTGAGGGAAATACTTACCGTTGATGTGCTGCATCGTCCCTTCCTCTATGGGGAAATACCGACGTAGTCTCAAGCCTTCTCAACCATCAAGGTCAAGTCTCACATAGATAGGGCCATGAAGGCCGAACACAAGACATAACTAGCAGTGAAAATCTTTATCGAAAGCGTAGACCCATGCCATCTGCCTTAACCCTACAAGTATTCTGACTAGGAAGCGTCCTAGTTCGCATGTTCGTCAAGAACAAACTCTTCACCATATTCCTGCTCTTCCATTACTGGCCAATTAAATGACCAGTGGCAAGCCAATGAGTTCTTTGAATGTACTCACAAGAAACCCACATTTTGGAACAAGGTATAACAATGCATGATATAGCACTAAGTTGGTAAGTTTGTAGAAAGCTAATTTTCATTGCAATGACTTGATCAATTAACTTGTAAAAGCATCCATCATGTGGTTGCTGGTATCCATGTGATCCGGTTACATGCATCAACATCATGTTCATCATCATGTCAAGTCATCTAACTTAGCTCAAGCACCATTTTTTTACCCACACACTCACATCAAGTTTAGTAAAACATTGGACATTGTTTAAGCAGCACCACCCAACCGTCCTTGACTGTGGACACGGCTATTCGAATAGTTATACACTTTGTAGAGGTTGCACACTTTACCCACAAGACTCGGGGAACTTCCATGTTAAGCCACGACACGCGGTATTGTGCATACCCAAGGTAAGTACCCTAACAATGCCTTTCCCCTAACAATAATAACAAAGAGTCCACTCGTTGGCACACAACCCGCATGATGTACATCACAAGTATCATCCATGCAGGGACCAACGATGTGCCCGGTGTCTATGAAAACAGCCCATGATTGTCCTTTCTGGCACGACCCCGTATCAATAGTGACCACGTCACTCCCGCCACTAGTAATGCGGGCTCCCCACTAGCATGCACCAAAGTAATCAATAAAGCCCCATACCATATGGGTTATCGTGGTTGTACATGTAAGGTTGGTAATGGTTGACAAATCTTAAATATAATCCATTTTCGAAGACACACACACTCACTTGCCTTGGTACACCACTTCTTTACCAAGTGGTTATCTAGCTCATCATCATCTCCCTCAGGCATTAGTGGCACCCGACGGGTTTTTTGAAAAGTCTTTGAAAAATCTTTTGTTTACATCACCTATCATATCCCCGTCCCTTTTTGCGTAGCATTTACATAGCAACCTAACTACTTCCCACCCTCACAACTCTAAGTAGCAAGCAGAGTCATGTCATGCAAGTATCGACGAGGAAAAGTATCGGAGCTAACCCATAAAGGTAGTCACCATAACATCATGATCAACATTCCGAAAGTAAGGTGCTATATGCCATGCAATAAAAGGTTTCTTAGCATGGTCAAAGGACTCCTTGCCTGGCTCAACAAAGTCCTTGGGGTCTTCAAACTCTTCGGGTCCAACTCCCTCGTCAACAACGCTATCTATTGTCGCAATATTTAATGGGAAAATAAGAACATAGCAGAAAAAAGAAAATATTCCACTTCTAAAATTTCACATCACTCTATAAAATACTATAATAAAAACTAAAAAAATTGCTTCTAGTTTTGATGTGTAAAAAGTTTTGAAAACTATCTTAACAACGGTTTAAAATATTCAAAACTTGGTTTTAAATAAAACTAGTACATAAAACATTTTGAAAAATTTACACAAGTGGCATCACTAAATACTACATAATATTAAAAATTTTGTGGAGTTGGAATTATTGAAATTGGACAAATACTTATTTCTGTGGAAATTTTGCAAGACAGAAATAAAATAAAAAGGAAAAATGGGCCACAGTGCTTGGGCCAGAGTCGGCCAGTTGGGTTGGCCAAGAGACCGACCAGCCTAGGCTAGCCAGGTGTCCTCGCCACGCGAGGTTTAAACCTGACTAGCGGGGCCCGAGGGCCAGTGAGAGAGAGAGGCGTGGGAGGGGTGTGAGAGGCTCACGAATGGACCCCACCTGTCGGGTTCATTGTCAACCCCTCGCTAGAGGATGGCAAGGCTCACTGTCGAAGAATGGGACCACGACGAGTCAAGCTGGCAATGGGGATGGGCTGAGGAGCATCTCGCCGGTCGGGTGGAGGTGGAGAGGACCGTCGGAGTGTAGGGAGTCACCAGCGAAGAGGTCCCACGAAGGAGGCACTTCAGGAGAAGGTTGTCGCCGACGCCTCTTAGATGCAAATGCATGGGAGAGAGAGGGGATCGCATCAAGAGAGCAAGGGAGGGCCAGAGGGAGAAGAAAGAGGGTCGGAGCATGCCCTACCATGAGATCAACGACGGGCAGAGACGGTTGTGTCGAGCTTGATCCCTAGCACTATGGCTCTAGAGAGGGGGGTGGAGTAGGAGGTGCGGTGGTCGATTGAGTGGAGAGGAGAGCAATCAGAGGGGATAGAGAGTCTCGAGGAGGTGGCTTCTTTATAGGGGACCCTAGATCCATCGAGTACCCATGTGTCGGTGTGGTTCTAGCCGAGGCAAAAGGGCACGGGGCTCGAGGGGGTGTGCCTGGGCTGCTCCTGGGGCCAATCTAGGCCGCGGGAGAGAAGAGAGAGAGCAGAGCAGCTCACGTGTGCGAGCTCGCACATTTGCCGAGCCATGCAATGCCCGACACACATGGGAGGAGGGATAGGGAGGAAGTGAGAGGAAGGGGACGGTCGTTTGTCGTGTCCCAGACGTCGATGCACCCTCGGGGGACATGATGGGAAGGCCCAAGGTGGTCGAGGAGGTGACTAGGCCATGGCTATAGTGAGGGAGTGCACTATAGCGCGCTCTAGAGCACTATCTTGGCATGGCATGGCATGCCTATCGCATCTTGGGCATGACCACTAGTGTTTGGGGGTCTATGGGGAGATAAACAAGTTGGGGGAGGCATAGGATGCTCTGGTGGTTCAATAGAACAGTGGGGAGGTAGGGAGACACGTGAAACCTTGTTGTCCATAGGGGTAAAAGTAGGTTTTCACATGTGAATAATTGAGCCAAGGCCATGCTAGAGTTACTGGAGGTAGAAGAGCACCAGTAGGTGATGTGCTAAAAAGTTGAGATGAAGGAGAAGAGTAGAAGTGGTCAAAACATACCTTTTAACAAACTACAATAAGGTGTTTGATGAACTTTTGGACAACTAGAAGGTAGAAATAAGGGTGATCAGCAAGTTTGAATTCATTTGAGGAAAGTTGATAATGCAAACTTTGTAAACCCTAGAAATTAACAAAATCAGGTTTCCGTAGATCTAGGCATGCAAACCTATTCTCCTTGATACACCACTTGGTGTGGCATTATTATTTGGGGATTAGGACATGTCCACAAATTTTGGGATCAATAGAAGACAATTGGCAATGTAGAGTTGCTGAAATTTGGATCTTGACAGGAATGGTATTGGAATATTTTGGTGAACCAAAACAATTGGGATTGGAATGAAAATTTGCAAGATCATCAAATTAGGCATATGTAACTTCGTATAATTTTCCTGGATGTTTTTGAGAATATTTCTTATAGAAATATTTCAAATGCTTGATTTAAGCAGAAATAGTTTTGGAAGGTTTTGCCCATTATTTTGAACATGACCATGTGTTGAATCTCATATATATGGAAAATATATGTCTACTAAGCTTCCCTAAATTTCTCAAATATTTTGAAGGCGGAAAAATAATTTTCCCTATAAAAGACAATTTCTAGCCTTAAGAAAAAGCCTTTAAATAAAGTAGTAAAATTAATTTTTAAATTAATATTTGGTGGTTTTGGGAAGTCTTATATATAGTAGGTTCAATGTAAAGTCTTTGGGGTAAAAAAATCCACCCAATTTGATGACTTGGAGTACAAACCTCAATTCATTTGTTTTCAAATCTAATTTGAATAATCCTTTTTGGCCAGAATAATATTTGATAAACGTAGTTTTGGGTACTACACACATGGTATCATTGGGCAGGGAGTTTGGGTCAAGGAAGTGAGTTCTAGAGGGAAGGAGATCATTGAGTGCCTAAACACAATCAACCAAACAAGCAGTTGTCAAACAATTCAAACAAACACTTGCACTGAAAAAGTTTTAAATGGGTCCAAATTTTATAAAACCAAAGCATAGCATAGTGGTACAACTTTGGGTGTGACAGACCTACCCCCCTTACAAGAATCTTCTCCCCGAGATTCCTATACTAAGCTCTACAAAGATAAGTGAACTCGGATCTAAGATATTCTTCATGCTTCCACGTTGCTTCTGCTTTAGTGTTGTCAGAGTTCCGGGAATGGGGGTACCTAGACTAGCCTGCCTGTGGCCCAGGGCATGGCCCACCTCGTCAGTCAGGCACGGCCTGACAAGACCCCACTCAAGGCAAGGCCCTCTCGAGAGTCGTGAGCTCGCGAGGGAAGCCGCACCAAGCCCAACAAAGAATGGGCTTCCTCAGGAGGCCAAGGACGATGCTAGGTGGGACAAGCGGGCGCTAGCACGCCAGGCAATACAATTTCCCCTTTGGTGCAAAGGGGGCAAGGACGTACACTGGTTCCCAAAGCGCCCCCAAAGGTTTCCATTCCGGTGCAACAAGGCCACGCGACCACGAGCCCAGCAGGAAGGATGTCATCACCGAGCCCACCTCTGCATCATCAATGGCTACTTTGCAGGCGAAGACCACCTTTCATCACGATAAAGATGTACTCCTGCCCCCCTTCAGATTTGGTTGTTGCGGGATCCCTTCCCGCCATAGTGATAAGGGAAGAGGACACGGGGCACTATAAGTAGAGGCTAGGCTGCACCGTATAAGTGGGACGACAAAATAGAGAGACAACACAAGAGAGGCAACAACACCAAAGCACCCTCACGAGGAAACTCACCACTGTACTGGTTCATCCACAAACCTCCTCGTG
The DNA here is from genome assembly GCA_022496015.1 of Hordeum marinum. NCBI lineage: Eukaryota > Viridiplantae > Streptophyta > Magnoliopsida > Poales > Poaceae > Hordeum > Hordeum marinum. The sequence goes on from CM039673.1 coordinate 230,402,283, forward strand.
ATACAATCTAGCAAAGCAGGAGTAGGGTTTTACACTTCGCACTGGCCTGAACCTGGGTAAATCACCGTGTGCATCTTCTTCCTCATCATCGTGAGAGTTTGTCGTAGAATCATCGAGTAGTGAGCTAGGTGGCATGAGGCTACTGGGGATCTTCGCACATGCCCCTGTATTTGAACTTCTTTGGGTTTTCCGGAGCCCGAAATCCAACATTTGGCGCGCCAGGTAGGGGGCGTGTCGAAGTCTTCCTCAAGCCACGCTCTTGCTCCGCCTCGGTGCTCCGATGTCTGATGCTTGCCGGGCCCACACCAAGTGCCGAGCTGCCCGCGTCACCTAGAAGGCGCCCGTGGGCCGTGCCACGGACGCTGGTCCGCCTCTCCTATGCTTCAGTGCTGCCGGCGATGCTTTTGTGCTCTCCTACTCGCTCTGGCCCCAGCCCTCTCTTGGAGAAGATGGGGCCAATGATGCGCAAACACCTCCTCCACTACGCGACATCGACCCCGATCCCAAGCGTGAAGCAAGCCCACGTGACCTACCCCGCGAGCCGCGGGCAAGGGCAAGGGATGAAGTAAGCTACCAAGTGGTACCAAGGCCGTGCATCGACGTGCGTGCAGTCCCCATGCCGCTGAACCAGTGTTGTGACTGGGCACCCCCCAAAGAGGCCGTCAGGAGCGTCAAGACCAGGACCCTCCCGTGCGCGCGACACTTAATGGTCGGGTGGGGTGTCGCGCAATTGCCCTGGAGCTCCATCTGACCGTGTGGCCCTGCAATTCAAGCCCAACTTATCCCCATGCTACGACGGCACCCCAGATCCTGCTAAGTTCCTACAACTCTACTCGGAGGGGTCCATCACCTCCTGGGACGACCTGCGTAGGTGCTTTGTCGCCAACATCCAAGGTACTCGAGACCGCACGCTCACCGTGAATGACTTGCGGCGTGTGAAGCAACAGTAGGGAGAGACCCTACACAAGTTCATATAATGCTTCACGATCACCTGCCTCAAGATCCCGAGGGCATTGAATGAGGCCATCATCTCCGTGTTCACCAATGATGTCAGGGACCTTAGGATGAAGGTGGAGCTCACCATCAATGACGAACTGTGCTCAGCCCTACAGTTGTTCAACCTGGCAAACAAGTGTTCCAAGGCCGAGGAGGGTCGCCTCTTGCTCCGCGAGCTTCCGATGGCGGAGGCGGAGGACAAGAAGACCAAGGCCAAGGAGGTGAAGCGCAAGGCTCCCACAGTGCTTGCACCCGAGCTTGGGGCCAAGCACAACCGAGATGAGGAACGACCCTCTGGAGGGCGACCGTTGTGCATCTTCCATGGCACCAACAACCACAAGACCATCGATTGCTAGGAGCTCAGGATGGTCTGTGATGAGCGCTTCGGTCGGCGCCCTGGACACAATGACTGTGTCTTCGGACATGGTGGAGGCCATGGAGGAGGCCGTTGGGACAATCGGGAGCCGCGCCAAGAGTGGAGAGATCGGCATCGGGAGGACCGCTGGCGCAATCAGGCTCGGGAGGACCGCTGGCCCAATGACCCTACAGAGGGGTCACGCCATGGCCAGCCTCGTGAGGCCCGTCGTCGTAAGGTCGGCCTACCCCCACTAACACCACCATCCAGGAGGAAGGAAGAGGACAGGTAGGATGATGGGGTTGGGGGCTTTCAGGAGGTCAGGGCGATAGCCTGTGTCCTGGGCGGCGCCCAGGCCCCAACATCAAACCGCATCTTCAAGCAATTCTCACGGGAGCTGAACGCAGCCCTCCCGAAGCCCGAGGCCATGCGTCCCCTCATGTGTTCTAAGACCGTGATCACCTTTGACTGGAGGGATCAGCTCAGATGCTTAGCCATGGCACGCACACTCCCCATGCTATGCACGCCGACCATCAGCAATATCCTCGTCACCAAGACCCCCATCGACAGTGGAGCTAGACTCAATGTACTCTCCATTGAGACCTCCGAGACGCTCCAAGTGTTGTATGACCATCTCATGCTAACTAAACCCTTCTCAAGAGTCACCGACGGGTCCACGTTCCCCATCAAGCAGGTGCGCCTGCTCGTCACCTTCGGCAGGCGCAAGAACTACAACACCAAGATCATCATCTTCGACGTCGTGCACATCCACCTCTCGTACAACGTGATCCTTGGGTACCCAACAATCGCCAAGTTCATGACGATGACTCATCATGGCTACAACATCCTCAAGATGCCGGGGAGTTGTGGCATCATCACCGTCGCCTGCGAAGAGAAGGACGTCGTCTGCTCCCTCGAGCATTCATACCGTGCCGCAGCAGCCGAGCACTCAGACGACAATGCAGATGCCCTGCCCCCTGAGGATGTACCAAGGAAAAAGAAGCATATCCTCCCTGCAGGACGACGCCTCTCGCTCGGCGCCCAGGGACGAGGCCCCTCCCTCCATCACATAGGAAGGCGCGCTTGGCGCCCCCCTTGGGTCAGGCTCGAGGGCCTCCATTCGGCAAGCCTCCGGCCTGGCCTGTGAGACAAGGGAGGTGTTCGGGCACAACCTGGAGGCGTGCTATGAAGTACATCTACCCATGTCAGGAGCACGACACAAGGCGTCGAGCTCGCGAGAATTCTTCACCAAAGCGATCGAGGAGCTTCAGGAAGCACCGGTCATGCGAGGTAGGAGCTACCCCACACCACCAAGCGCAGCCGTCATCGTTGGCCTAGTTAACAAGCTATGCCTTTGCATCAAAGCACTCACGTTCTACTGGGCCACATCCTAGGACGTCTTTTTGCCGACGCATGCCGATCGCGGTGGGGTCTACCCATGCAACTACGTCTGCATGCCTTTCGGCCTGGCGAGCGGGGCCGCCACTTCAGCGCCTTGCCTAGGCCATGCTCATACCTTATCGAGTGAGGTGCTATGAGGAGTTGGAGGAGGCGCCCGGACCGAGCAGGGGTTTCGAACCCTGGGAGGCGAAGGGATCACGAGGGTGACGTTCATGGAGACACAAGGTCAGGTTGCGTTGACCGCTTCGACTATTCAGTGACATGGCCTCCAGGTCATTTTTGGTTCATGACAGGTAACCTTTTGGTTTTTTTCTGTTTGAGGGCGCCCGTCGAGATGCATTATCCTCAAGCAATCATGGATCACCCCTTTAGTCGCCCCATTTAAGCATGTTTCAGTAGCTTTCATGCATATGATCTATTTTCTAACGTTTCGTCCTGCCTGCACGGCGCTTTCTCATCAGAGTTGTCGCATGAGAAGTCTAGGCATGGCGTCTATGCTGGGGCCGTCCCTGCAGCATTGATAAATCAAGTGGCTGAGCTCTGTCTGATGGGACAAACCCGTTCACGTCACCTCTTGGGGTCACTGGTGTTTGGCCTTCTCATGCGATGGCCCCTGGAAATGCATCCGGTGCAGGTTTCTCAAAATTTACAGGACCTTGAACGGTGCTCTTTACAGGAAGATTCAGGTGCAAACCGCCTTTGAGGTAGGGCCTCGCAAGGCCAAAGCACCCTCGCGAGTGCCCACATATACCGCCCAGTTCTACCGTGCAAGCCACGCGTACGAACTTAATGGGTTGTACATGCTCGGGGGGCTCAGGAGCCGGGCCCCCCATTCCCACGCCTAAGTGGAAGCCTCATGCTCCGTGCTGGCGGACGACACGGTGCTCCAATGACTATGCCCATGCAACGTGGAAGCAATATGTTCCGCACTGGGGAAAAACAACTGAGGGCGCCCCCACGACTGCATGCAACCTCAGGAAGGCTCCTCGTGGCCCCATTTTCCTGCATTCCCTTTGGATGTTCACATGAGGGGGCTGCACGGGGCCTACTACCCGAGCCAAGCCTGGTATACGCCACCTTCCCAGGTCTGCAAAACCTTGTCTTCATGCGCCCCTCTCAGGAAAAGCTGGTGAGAAAAGGTATGGGAGCCGCTCGTACGTCAAGAAGGACTCCTGAGGATCGTGACATAGGAGCCCCACTGGTCCTCTAGCCCCTCACCCCTTGGCATTATCCTGGTGATCAAGATGGCCCAACATGACTGAGGCATGCGCGGGACTGTGCCCTGCCAATGCAGAGCTCAAAGTGCTCAAAATCCCTAAGGCGGATGCCAAAGGTCGTATGTCAAGGGGGACTCCTGAGCATCGCGATACACGAGCCTCACTGGCCACGGAGCCCCTCACCCCTTGGCACCGTCCTGGTGATCCGGATGACCCAACGATGGATGAGGTATGCGTAGGGCCAGGCCATGCTGAGGGAGTCCTGTATTAGGGGGTCCAACAATAGCCAACCTATTGTATGGGCCGGACTGTATGGGCCACTCGCCGAACACCAGATGACCTGAAGGCACTAGTTACCAGGATGGAAGCTTCGAGGACCACAGCTTGCGATCCACGTCTGATGTAGTAAATAGGCATGTTTATCTCTTTGGCATGTAACCGACCATGTGTAAACCCTAGGCATCCTCAGCATCTATATAACAACTCGAGGTAGATCAACTCTTTCACCCCTTACACCATCAATACAATCAAGCAGGATGTAGGGTATTACCTTCATAGGAGGGCCCTAATGTGGGTAAACTTGTGTCCGCTTAGTCTTACCATCGATCCTAGTCTCAGGATCTGCCGGTTTTGACACCAACATTGGTGCTTTCATTGAGTGTTCCTCTATGAGTGAGATGGGATCGAGACCTCGTCTTTTCATCAACGAAGAGGTCCCCAACATGGACGTTTTCGTCCCTGGGCAGGTCTTCGCCTTCGGCAGTGTTGTGTTGCATGCTAGTTCCATCGGCAATCTAGGCCGTATTGAGAGCCTCGCCCCCGATCAGGAAGTCAGATTTGGAAACCTCGAGTTTTTGTCGACTCTCGAGGCGACTTGTCACTAATAGGGCCCACGGATTCGCCCGTAACCCCCGAGGACTCTAAGGCCTTAACCTCGAGCCCCTCCGTCAGACATGCCAATGGGGTCGCCCATGGCGGTAGCCTGATCTCTAACCCCGGCCTGGCCATCAAGCCATATGACCAGACCTGTGTTCCTACCGAACACTTCCTAGGGGTGGGCTTCATGGGGGTCGACTCAATACATTCTGAACAGCTGGATCCGATCGGGCCCTCGGCGGTTGACGAGGCCTTGGAGCGATTCTCATCATTGAAAATCGCCGACGATCCAGCCCCAATCTATGTCCGGCCCGGTTACAGTTCGGGCAGGGACGGCTTTTTCGACCCGCCCACCACCCACTTGATAGACACCATCGAAGATTTAACCAACATGCTAGAATATGCCTCCAAGAAGGCAGAATACATGGACGAAGAGGACCGTGCTCCCACCCCCGTTAACACCGGGAGTTGGACCACCACCTCTACGTATGATGTCTACATGGTGGATACTCCTGCCACCAATGGCGACAACGCGGCTCACGACGATGATGAAAAATCGGGCGACGCGCCATCAAGGCACTGGAAATCGCATAAGCGGTGCAAAAGGAAAAAGGGAAGACTAACTATTATCAACAGCAGGGATGGTAACGCCCCTGCCGATCATGACCATCTCGATGTACCTGATCACCCGTTTGAGGGTCCGGACGAGCCCGTGGAACAAAACGACCCCGATACCATCAAGGACCCCGAGGGCGACTATTACCTTCCCCCTGTCGAGAAGGAAGACCTACCAGAGGCCGACGACTTGTACATCCTTAACAACCTCGAGGATCTGGAAGAAATTAGGTAGTGGCTCATAGCAACGGCTCGCAGCCTGAAGGACAAAGAGTGGCAACTTAAAGCCGAACAGGCCGACCTCACTGATCGATGGACGAAAGTCCTCTCAACAGAAGAAGCATACGACACTGGTTTTTCAAACCAGCCCAAAAGCTACCCTCGGAGGCGGCTGCTGCCACAATTCGACGATGAGCTCACGGACACTGCGTCTCTGCATCGTACCGCATATGACGAGCTAGACTGCCCTCCTCGTGTGCGTGACAGAGCGGCCAATGACACCAGTTACATAACAGCAATGCCTTGAAGACGGGGTAAGGAGCCATTCGAAGCCAATGACAGGTTTGTCCTGCGTGATGACTACGATCACAAAGCAGGTCGTACTAGATCCCTCTATGGATCCAAGGATTACTCACCGGATAGACGAGGAGAGAATATACCATGGTTTGACCAAAACCGCAGAGCCCGGAAGCATAGCCGGCTCCATACAGACATCGACTACAGGCATGACATAGTTTGGGTCAGGGGCGCCGCTCACCCATTGTGCTTCACGGATGAGGTAATGCGGCATCAGTTCCCCGAAGGGTTTATACCCGTCAATATAGAACAGTATGAAGGGACCACTGAACCAACCATCTAGATCGAGGACTTCCTCCTAAATATCCATATGGCACGCGGAGATGATCTCCACGCGATCAAATACCTACCTCTTAAACTTAAGGGGACAGCTCGGCACTGGTTAAACAACTTCCCCCAAAACTCCATAGGATGCTAGGAAGACTTGGAAGACGTGTTTCGCTCTAACTTCCAGGGGACTCTTCTGACATCAAAAACATCGTCCAGAAGCTCGGCGAGTCTGCCCGACAATTATGGAATCGGTTCGTGACTAACAAGAACCAAATTTTTGACTGCCCGTATGCTGAGGCTATTGTCTATTTCCGGCACGATATTCAGGACGAATGGCTGGCCCGTCAGCTAGGCCAGGAAGAACCTTGGACTATGTCCGCCCTTACCTCCCTCATGACCAGCTTTTGTGCGGGCGAAGATAATTGGCTGGCTAGACGCAGCCACAATTCTAAGGATTCAGCGGCACCTTAAGCCCAAGACGGCAACTCAAAGCCGAAACGTAATTAGAACAAGCGTCGACATCATGGTAACGACATCGACAACACGAAGGTCAATGCTGGATTCTGCAACTCCCGACCCGGACAGTAGAAGAAGCCCCCTAAAGGCAATCTTTATGGACACACTCAGCTCGAGAAGATCATGGACAGGACCTGCCAAATCCATGGAACTCCGAAGAAGCCAGCCAATCACACACGCGTCAACTGTTGGGTATTTAAATAGGCCGGCAAAATACAACCCGAAGACGAGGGCAAGAGCTCGCCCAACGAGGACAAAGAAGAGCCTCCGGGTCCAATAGGTGGTGGTCAGAAGAAATTCCCTCCCGAAGTCAAATCGGTGATTATGATATATGCCACCCACATACCTAAGAAAGAGAGAAAGCGGGCTCTTCAGGAGGTCTATGCCGTGGAGCCCATAGCTCCAAAATATAAACCGTGATCGGCTTACCCAATCATCTTCGACCGGCGTGACCATCCGACCAGTATCCGTGATCGGGGATCAGCTGCCCTCGTCCTAGACACCATTATAGATGGGTATGACCTCACCAAAATCCAAATGGACGGAGGAAGTAGCCTCAATCTGATTTACTCAGACACGGTGAAAAAGATGGGTCCGTCAAGGATCAAGCCCAGTAGCACTACCTTCAAAGGAGTGACCCCACAGGTTGAGGCCTGATGCACAGGCTCTGTAACCTTGGAAGTCGTGTTCGGCTCGCCCGATAACTTCCGCAGCAAAGACTTGATCTTCGACATTGTCCCCTTCCGCAGCGGCTATCACACGTTGCTCGATCGGACCATGTTTGCTCATTTCAACGCTGTCCCGCATTACGCATACCTCAAGATCAAGATGTCGGGCCCCAAGTGGGTCATTTCTGTTAATGGCAATACGGAGCCGTCCCTTAGAACAGAGGAGCATGCACTGGTGTTGGCGGCGAAATTTAGCTATAAAGACGACTGGCAAGCTTCGGTATTCACCGTAAAGCCACGAAAGGCTAGGAAGCGAGTTCAGATCCAGACCGAAAACTCCTACCCGCCTTCCTCCCCTCAATAGGGACTCGCCCGCCACAGCACAACCTCAGGACCAGCAAAGCACGTACCGAAGAGGCACAACTTCACACTTAGGATTCCATGGGTGGTTATGGGGAACTTCCGTGGGTGTTTGGTTGCTCCGAACTGTGACCATCAATACGTCTTTGGACCAAACGCAGGCACTCCTAAAAGAGCCTACCTGCAGTGTAATGCCCATCTACATAATCAGCGACCTCTCAAGACCTAGTTCGCAAGGTCCATTAGCCGAACACTATCACCCCTCAAGGTATATCCAAAGGCAGGAATTACCGAACGACAGGGTATATCGAAGATGTTTAATCAAAAATTGAAGACCCCTGGTACAATAGCTACTATGGGCCTTTCAATTTTCCCATTTATCGCATACCTGCAAATAGTTGCTTCGGCAATCCGAGCTATAGGAGTTGTTGAGGGAACGTAAAATTGCTTGGCACACGCACGCCTTATTTGTGCTATTTTCGGCATATACTTTTTCGTTCCCTCTTCTCGTGAACCTGTTCAGTATGACTCAAGGTCACCGGCTAATAGACCGGGGGCTCGATTTCAAACACAAATCGCCTTAACCATTGTATGTTCAGCGTCTTGGTATTCCCTTTATATCCATTTGTTTCCGAATTATGTCTTTGGTAATTAAGTTGGGTTGCCCGGATCCTCTGCTTGCCCCTTTATGTTCTGCTTGCTTGGCTAAAAGGGCAAAGGGAGCACCCTTGGCATTGTGCTTCTAGATAGTCCGGTTAAGCACCCCCAGGGAGAAAGCCGAAAACGGACTGTCATAGTATGCGCGGCCCGATCTGTGAACCCCAAGTTAGAAGTATTACACTTCAACCCTCGAAAGTGGTGATCCCACATTACGCGAGGCATTTGCCCTTTATGCAAATGATATGATGTCGGCTTTGGCCCCGGTTCATACGAATATCACAACTACTTCGGTGGCTAATTGTGCGCCTCCCGTAGTCCTTTTTGCGCCCCTTCGGTTTAGTGAAAGAAATAGAGCATAATAGTACGATTGTCTAGTCTGCCGCACTCAAACCCCCTTCGGGTTCCGTTAATACGGCTAAGGAACACAGTGCTTTGGTATAGTCACCCCATGTAGTATCTACATGCGGGCTGAAGCCGACAACTCGCATCTTTTAGTATTAAGCAACCACACATGAGTTATAAAGGGAGGCAAAAGTATATAAGAGCAGATACTATTATCATAAAAGATATCGCAAGTCTTCTCACACATTACAATTTCATTCAAAAAAATCGTCACCCGAGAACTGCGAGGCAATCACCCGCCCACTTTCCATGACTCCATCGAAGTACATCTCGGGGCATCGGTGCGACTTTCCGGGTGGCGGCGGGTCGGTGACGACATACATCGGATTGAGCCCCGGCCAGTCGACTTTGGCCTCGGCAAGGGCCATCCGGACTCCTTCAATGTAGGAGGAGTGCTTGATGGTGTCAAGGCGGGGTGAGCTTCAATGACCCGTTGTACTAGACTGAAGTAGCTGCTGAGGAGTGGATCATCGGGCCATAAGCGCACGCAAAGGTCCCTTATCGCCATCTCCGCCAGCTGGGGCAGCTCCATCAGTTGTTTGAGCTATTCCACTGGCAGAGGAGGACGCTCGGGGGTTCCGAACTATGGCCAGAACATCCGAGCTTGTTCTTCCTCTCCCCACGAGGCGATCAGCTAGTTGGCTTCCGCCACAATCTTCTGGAGATTGGCGGCTGCGCCTGAGGATTGCCATACCAGGGTCAGGGATTCGAATCTGCTATCCCCGAATACACACTTTAGGGAGAATGACTTACCATCGGCTATCTCCTTGGCTTAGCGAACTTGTTCCTCGAAGCACCATCTATCCACCCGCTCTGGATGAAGATCGGATTTCATGGTGGACAGCTTGGCTGAGAGCGCCTTGTTCTTTTGCTCCAAGGCATCACACTTGTTGCTAGCGTCCTGCAGCACATCTTGTATCTCCGCCACACGAGCCTGGTGTTTATCACTGGTGGCTCGCAGGGCGGAGAGTGCGGTGGCCATTTCCTTAGCCGCCGCCTTCTCCTTGGCCGTTTTGGCCTTGATGCACTGAATCTCGGCCTTGAGATTTTCCATCTCTTTCGACGAAGCTGCAAGACGACAAGGACTTAACTATAAGGACTGCATTGATACAGTTTGGGGAAGAATACTCAGATTTTACTCAATCTAACCATGCGCCTCGTTAAACCTTTTGTTGAGGGCTTCCACCTCATCCTTGGAGCGCTTGAGCTTCTGATTTATCTTGTACAGTTCGGCGGCATTTTTGGCCACCACCGATGACGAGGCCTACACATACAATATACGTATCACATCGGCACTTACATTCCAAACTATAGATATGACCCCTAGGCGAGTTTGTTCAACTCACCTAGGGCTTGGGGGCTGCCATGTATACAATATGATTAAATAACATCTTAACACAAACGACGGGCAACTTACTTGAAAGCCTGCAAGGAGACCTTTGAAGGCCTCCTTCAGTCCATTGTCAACCGACTAGACACTTTGTAACACTGCACGCATAAGGGTGCGGTGGTCTTCGGGGATAGAGGCACATGATAGAGCCTCCCCCATCGCCACCCACTCAATGGTCGGTGGTGCCGGGGATGATCGGATTTCCCGATCACCCACCGGGGATTGGACCGATGCCTCCGGAGACACCATGTGCTACGAGACATTCTTGGGAGGACTGATGTCCCGCCCGTCCGGCCTCCATGGTGGCCAGGCAGGGGATTTTCCCGTGTTCTTCGGTGCCCAAGGTGTTAGCCTTGGCCACGGGGGTGTCCTTCGTGCCCTGTGTGTCCGCCTCCATTGGAGTGTGCTGGGACGACACCTCCACGGCGTCCTTCGTAGCGCCTGGAGTGGGGTTTGCGAGGCATCCCCGCTCTATACCGATTCGGCAGGCGGGGTCTCCCCATCCCATATAACCTCGGTGGGGATGACACGCGGGGGCTGTTGGACCAACAACCTGCGCGTTAGCAAAATCTGAGCCTACTGGCGACAGAAATCAAGGTCTTCGTACCCTAACCTGCATGGAGGGGGCTTGACCCTGAGGCTCCTTCGGGGAACCTCCTCGGCATCTTCTAATGCGGATCTCAAGTCCAAACTTTCGTCGGACAGGATCATCCGCACCTGCCGCACCTACTTTGGGGCAGGAGAGGTTGCCTCCCCCAGGGCATCCGAAGACGTCGCTCTCTTCTTTGTACGAGGGGGATCTCCTCCCCCCTCGATCTTGACCACCTCCTCCTCCTGCTCCTCCTCTTCTTCTTCCTCTTTGGCCTCCTCTTGATTTGAGGAGGCAGGTGTGTCTTCGGAAGCAACATCATGCTGATCCCTGATGTAGATACCAACCTGTCCTGGTTTTTTCTTCTTCTCCTTCTTCATGGGAGGCTTGTAAGGCTTCTCCACGAGCATCTTTGCCAACAGCCCGACCCTCTTGTCTTCGGGCTGAGGAGGCAGACTGCGGATGTTGGTGGCTTTCTTCAGGCATTTCTGCATAGACATGTTGGACGAAGGGTTATGGACCTTCTATGTAATAAAACCAAATAAGCTAGGCTGTGGCATACCTTGGAATCCGGCTTGGCCAGCTCTTCATCGATTTGAAGAACGCCTTCCACAGCTTCTCTCGCGTACTGCGGAAGAATTTCCGAACTGTGGGATCGGCGTCGAGTTTCCGAGCCCACAGTGGGGTGTCTCGGTGCTGGCAGGGGAGGACGCCTCTTCGGAACAACGCCTGAACCACGTCAGCCAGCTTGGTGCCATCCTCGATCAAGGAACGAATCCACTTTTGCAGATCGGCTACCTCCTTGCTTGACCCCCACTCGAGGAATTTTTCAGGCCATGAAGGGTCGGGGGACCGGATCTGAATGCGGCGGTGGGGTGCAGACCATGTTCTGGTGACTTTGTGATGTAGAACCACTCCTTCCCCCCTTGATGATATCGATGAGGGTGCCCGCCGGCCAGTAGATGCGCATGAGTTTGCCGATGACGGTGCCACCGCACTCAGCCTGCTTGCTGCCGACACACTTTGGCTTGATATTGAAAACCTACAGCCAGAGCCCGAACTATGGCTCAACAAGCAGGAATATCTCGTAGAGGAGGATGAAAGCAGAGAGGTGCATGATAGAGTTCGGTAGAAGGTCATGGAAGTCGAGGTCGTAGAACAACATCAGGCCCCTGACGAATGGGTGGAGCGGAAAGCTTAACCCCATGATGAAGTGGGGGATGAACATCACCCGCTCACCTTTCTTGGGGGTGGGGATTACTGGTCCCTTCTCCGCCGCGTGATGAGTGATTTTGGCAGGGAGGTAGCGGGCCTTCTTGAGATCGAGGTTGTCTTGGTTGCTGACGGTGGAAACTTACCACTAAACATTGGAGCCTGCCATTGTTGAGCTCGGAAGCGGGGGTGGGAGAAACCTAGATATGTGCTCTGGAGGCGCAAGGGAAGAGGAGGCGGAAATGTCGAATGGAGAGCATGAGAGGCCTCCGGGATTTTCTTTCTCCTTTTATGAGGTCAGTCGATTCGCACTCCCCTTGCCGCGCCATGATTCCCTCCACTTCCCGAGACATGCGAGCCATTGTGGGCGTATAATTAACAATATCCTGTATAAAATGCGACGCATTCTGTGTGGAGAGATCATGTGGACGGAACAGCCTCGAGCCAGGCATCGAGTACCTGGCACTGTCCTATCGGTCATGATGGGTTGTGACCTTTCGTCAGAAAGATCATCAGGAAACATTACCTTTTTCCCAATGCTTGGCCTTCCAAAGCCAAATTGTCCTATAGAGATTGGAATTTTTGTAATGCGGAAGAATTATTTGACATCAGAGGCCGAACTATGGTTTGGTGGAAGTAAGTCACCTCGCAAGCCGAAGACTCTGTTCGCAAAGCAATTGGAGCTGAAGACTCTTGACGTTGGAGGCAAGTTCGGGGGAAACTGAGGGATTCGTGTATTAGGGGGTCCTCGGATAGCCGACCTGTTGTATGGGCCAAACTGTATGGACCACTCGCCGAACACTAGATGACATGAATGCACCAGTTACCAGGATGGAAGCTTCGAGGACCATGGCTTGTGCTCCATGTCTGATGTAGTAAATAGGCATCTTTATCTCTTCGGCATGTAACCAACCATGTGTAAACCCTAGGCATCCTCGGCATCTATATAAGCCGGGGGGTTTTAGGGTATAGGGACAGAACAACTCATCTAGGGGTAGACATATGATCTCAAGGTAGTTCAACTCTGTAACCCCTTACACCATCAATATAGTCAAGCAGGATGTAGGGTATGACCTCCATAGGAGGGCCCGGACCTGGGTAAACTCGTTTCCCCTTAGTCTCCTGTTACCATCGATCCTAGTCTCACAGTTCGGGACCCCCTACCTGAGATCCGTCGGTTTTGACACCGACACCTCCCGACGCAGAACTCAAAGTGTTCAAAATCTCCCAGTCAATCCCATCTTCACCATGTTCCCTTCATGAGAGTTGCTCGTGCATCAAGGGGGACTACTGAGCATCGCGACTCAGGAGCCTCACTGGTCACGTAGCACCTTACCCCTTCGCATTGTCCTGGTGATGCGGACAACCCAACGGCGGCTGAGGTATGCATGGGACCAGGCCCTGCCGACGCAAAGCATCACAACAAGCAATAGGAAACAAGGCAAAGAAAGCAACCACACAATTCAATAGTTATTACAAGCATTAAATGTTTTTGTAAATGCAAACAAGTTTAACGCCTCCGCGAGATACGATAAACATTGCAGGAAAGGAACCATGAAGTGGAATTAGGAGGATTTGTTGCCACCACTTGTCCCAACCGTGAGGAACTCGTTGTTGACGTTGCTGACATCATCTTCTTTGCCGCTAACCCTTGGAGCTTCAGGAGGCGAAGGAATGGCAACGCAGGTGAACTTCTTCATCAGGGCCCCCACGGCACCATCCACGGCCGCTGCAGCGGTGACACGAACCCCGGGATCGACCAAGCAGATCACCGAGCTGAAGTCGAATCCCGGCTCCCGAAGTTAGAGGTGGCTAAACCCCAAGTGGTCTCAGCCGCGTCACAGCCTCAGAAAAGAGGTTGCGGCAATCACTCTCTAAGACTTCCTGCACCTTGGTGACGACACCCTCCAGCGCCTCGACGACCTTTGAAGGGAGCCCGTGAAGCTGCTCTCCGGAGCCACTAGGGGATCCATAAATCCGTCACGGCAGAGGGAGCAGAGCAATTGGCGGATCTTGAGCTCGATGGAGGGAAAGGCATTGAGCTTCACAGCCTTTTTTCCTCAATGGCAGCAAGGGCTTTCTCCCTTGTGTCGGCCGAGCCTTCTGCGTGACAACTACCTTCTACCGCGTGTCCAGGTGCTTGCGCTGTGCGGCTTGGGTGGCTTCCGCCTTCGACAACGCAAATTCTGAGACGATGAGCTCGGCCTTGCAGGTCTTGAAGGCTTCTTCTTGTTGACGCAGCTCCGCCGGAAGCGCATACTTCTCCTAGAGAGCCTCCAGGCGGGCCTCCGCCTCAGAGCACCGCCTGGTGGCGGACGCTGCATCGGTTTGTTCTGCCTCACAAGCTGCTCTGGTTAACGCGGCCTCCTTCTCGCTCTCCGCCATGGTGGCCCTGGCTTGGCATTAAACAGCCACGGCAGAGGCGTCTGACTGGAGCTACCCAGAGAGGAGCCCAGGCGCCCCCTCGCGAGGTGATTGTCAGCGCCCTCGAGGGCGTCCCCAACCTGACCCATAGCGGTGTAAGCAGAAGCACGAGGAGCAGGGGCTCTAGAGCCTGTGCCATGACCACAGGCAAGGTGGACGCAGATGGATCGGTGGCCGGCTAGCCCTCGGGGGCTAGCTCTCCAGATAGCGGCGCCGACACGCCCCGAAGGGCAGGAGCGTCCGCGCCAATAGGCATCGGGGGCTTGGGGGCTCCATGGTAGCGACTAGGAGGGTCACCTCGCAAGGCGCCACACTTGCGGCGTCAGGTGCCTCGAAAGGCAGCGACAAGGCGACAAGAGCAGGTAACGCATTGGAAAGCACCTTCGACTTGATGCCCGCCTTCTTCTTCCTCATCTTCAGGATGGCGATATTCCTAGTTACCAAGCAAAGAAGGGATCATCAGCACGCGAGCTACCTGCAGGCGGCCAAGGCTAGGCGGGATTGCTTACTCTTTGATGCCAACCCACTTCCTCTTCCTCTCCACCTCAACGATGGCGTGAGCATCCCCGCCACTCTCCTTGAGGGCATCACCATGTTGGGAAGCGCGGGCACTGTCCGCAAGGGCAGTAGCGGGAGAAGTCGCTCCGGCCGTGGACCCGTTCGTCTCGCCCGCGAGCTGCGATTCGGGCGTGGACGAAACCGGTGCTTCAACCTCCTTGCCGACATGGGTAGGGCACACCTGGGGGGGACTCATCCCCCACCTCTTCAGGGTTGTCAGGCTGGCAGGTCGAGCGGTGTGCGGGGAGGGTTCCGGCCCCCTTAGGACCTTGGCGGGACACGGAGAACCTGCAACAGAGACATCACCGGCATCATCGTTGTCCTCAAGGGCACACAAGAGCATGCTTTGCAATGGAGGGTACGCTTCCTCCAAATCGTCGTCGGTTGTCTTCTCCGAATCGACCCTGCCCACGGTGTCGCCGGAGGACACCGCCATCGGGGAACCAGGGCCTTGAGCTAAGGAGAGCCCCAGTGCTTCGAAGATGGGCATCACGGCGACCAGATCGGCCTTGTTGTCGCGACAGTACAGTGGGGCATAGTCGCCGGGAAAATCTCTGGGGTCGCCGTTGAGCAGGGTCGACACAACCCTTCTCTGCACCTCGGAGGAAATGCATGTAGACCGAAGCCTAAGGTCGTCGCTGCTGCCTCGATAGTCCCACAAGGGCCTCGAATGCGACTGGAGGGGCACCATGCGCTGCGTCAAGAACTCCTTAACTATCACCCCCTAGTCAGCTTCTTGGCACTGATATCGCGAGAGATACGCTATAGGATGGGCCTAGCCCAAGCGTCAAAAAGCTTCGCGAAGCTCCATGCATGGGTCTTCTCCGGTAGCCCCTTCGATAGATCCAAGAGGGAGTTGGTCCTCTTGAGATCCATGAAGACCCAGTGGTGCCTGAAGTTCTCCACCTTCTTCCCAGCCTTTAAGAGCATGTTACCACTCCAGACCGCGACGAATGAGA
This sequence comes from Hordeum marinum, assembly GCA_022496015.1. Lineage (NCBI taxonomy): Eukaryota > Viridiplantae > Streptophyta > Magnoliopsida > Poales > Poaceae > Hordeum > Hordeum marinum. The sequence goes on from CM039673.1 coordinate 230,418,327, forward strand.
CACACACCAACCGTTGAGCACCGTCATGCACCCTCAAGCTGAAGAAATAGCAGAAGAGGGCCACCGAAGGCTTCACACCAACAAAAGCCTCGCAGTAGAAGGCAAAGACGGACAAGAGCAGGATGGAGTTGGGTTGGAGATGAAGGGCTTGGATCTGATAGTGGTCGAGGACGACACTGAAGAACTCCAAGAAAGGCGGGAAGAGCAGGGCGAAGACACTATTGACAAAGAAGGGATAGGCTGACTTGGACGGGGATCGCTTCTCTGAGGAGCCTCCCCATATCAAGATGCACCCCAACTCATTGGTCTTTTCTCCCATCGACGGAAGCACCAGGACGAGGTCTACGTCCTTGGCTATGGCGGACTCCAAGCGCACCGGTGAGATAGGGGCAAAGGACGAGCTCTGGGCCTCAGGCTTTGACTTGTCGGTGGGATCCATCAGGGAGTTCAAGGGGCCAACACGGCGAGGAGGAAGACGGTGTGGTGCTGATATCTGGAGAGGTTTCTGCTAAGGCCAGGGATCTAGAAGTAAGGGGAAAAGCATAGAAGAGGAAAGCAGCAATGGCTCAACGCTGGAAGTCAGGCTTTTGTCAATTCGAGCAGTGGCTGAGGAGGCGTTGGACTCCCGACACCAACCGCATGACACGTGCCAGTCCTAACCGTAGGCGTTTTGGGCCCTCGACACTTTGGGATGACCTCCCTGGCTTGGGCCCGGCGGCTACTGTCGGCATTCTGGGAATGGGGGTACCCGGACCTGGCTACCTGCGGTCCAGGGCATGGCCCACCTCGTCAGCCAAGCATGGCCTGGTGAGGCCTCCCTCAAGGAGAGGCCCTCGCAAGAGCCTTGAGGTCGCGAGGGAAGAAACTCCAAGACCATCAAAGAATGGGCCTCGACAGTCCCCCTACGGAGTAGCGGAGATCTCTATGCAGCGCTTGGCCTCGGGAGGCCAAGGATGATGCCAAGTGGAATAGGTGGGCGCCAACGTGCCAGACGATACAATTTCCCCTTTGGTGCAAAGGGGCAAGGACGTACGCGGGTTCCCGAAGCGCCCCGCAAAGCTTTCCATTACAGTGCAACAAGACCATGACCACGAGCTTAGCAGGAAGGATGTCATCGTCAAGCCCACCTCTGCATCATCAACGACTACTTTGTAGGTAAAGGCCACCTTTTGTCAGGATAAAGATGTACTCATGTCCCCCTTCAAATTTTGTCGTGTTGGGATCCCTTCCCATCATAGCAATAAGGGAAGAGGACCCCAGGGCACTATAAGTAGAGGCTAGGTTGCATCCTGGAAGCGGGACGATGAAACAGAGAGACAACAGAAGAGAGGAAACACCACCAGAGCGCCCTCAAGAGGCAACTCACCACTGTACTAGTTCATCCACAAACCTCCTCGTGAGGCAATCCACCAAAGCAGAAGTAGGGTTTTATGCTTCGTAGCGGCCCAAACCTGGGTAAATCACCATGTGTATCTTCTTCCTCGTCATCGTGCGAGTTCGTCATAGAATCATCGAGTAGTGAGCTAGGTGTGGTGAGGCTACTGGGGATCTTCAAAAACACCACTCTGTTCGAACTTCTTTGGGTTTTGTGGAGCCCGAAATCCGACAAGTGTGGTTGCTCCATTGGACCTAGAAGAACTTGATGGTGCACCTTTGGGTGCAATGCTTAGCTTCATCCAGAATACAAATTGGCTTCTCACGATAAGTCTGGTCTAGCTGAAGGTCGATGGCTTGATGATCGATATCCTTGGAGAGATCGGGGCAGTTGGGAACTCGGAGACACTTCTGGAGTTGCGACATGTGGAAAACATTATGCACATCTGATAGCTTGGAAGGTAGCTCTAGCTGATAGGAAACTTCTCCTCGTCTTGCGGTGATCTTGAAGGGGCTTATGTATCTTGGTGCAAGCTTTCCCTTGACATGGAAATGCTTGGTTCCCTTGAGATGCGTGACTCAAAGATAGACATGATCTCCGATGTTGAGGTTCACTTCCAGGCGGTGGAAATCGATGTAGCTGTTCTATCTTGTTTTGGCAGTCTCGAGACACTCTCGGATGAGTTAAACTTGCGCTTCGGCTTCGCGGAGGATATATGGTCCAAAGACTAGTCCTTCTCCGGTTTCTGACCAATTGAAGGGAGTACGACACTTGCGTCTGTACAACACCTCAAATTGTAGCATATGAAGGCCCAATTGATAGTTGTCATTGTAGGAGAACTCGGCGAATGGTAGGCAATATTCCCTCTTGCATCCATATGCTGAAGCACAAGCATGAAGCATGTCTTCGAGTATCTAATTCAGTCTCTTCGTTAAAAGTAGTGCTGAAGGAGAGCCTGGTTCCCATTGCTTCTTGAAACTACTTCCAAAACCTCGAGGTAAACTTGGTGCCTCGGTGTTACACTATCTCCTTTGGAACTTTGTGAAGATGCACGATGCGTTTGATGTAGAGGTTTGTTAGCTGGCTTCCATCATAGGTGGTCTTGACGAGATTGAGATGGGCTACCTTGGTCAGATGATCGAGAATGACCGAAATGGAGTCTTGTCCCTTGCTTGACCTCGGCAAACCGATGATGAAGTCCATCCTGACCTTGTCCCACTTCCATTCAAGCACTTTGAGAGGTTGTAACAATCTAGCGGGTTGCTGATGCTCAGCTTTGACTCTCTGACATATGTCACACTTAGTGACAAAAAGTGCGTATCTCTCTCTTCATGCCATGCCACTAGAATCTTGCTTTGCGGTCTTGGTACATCTTGGTTCCTCCAGGATGGATGGAATACGAACTTTCAGGAGATTCTTGCAAGATCAAGTTCTTGACATCAACTTTGTTGGGTATGCAGATGCGTTTCCCAAACCATATGACTCCTTGCTCATCCATTGAGAATCCTGGGGCCTTGCCAATCAGGATCTTCCTCTTGATGCCTTCAATGCTCTTTTGTTTCTTCTGATCTTCCTTAATATCATCCATCATGGTAGGATTTGCTTCGAGGTTGGCTAAGAACCTAGGTACAACAAGTTACACGCCAAAGCTGTCAAGCTCTTCATACAGGGTAGGTAGCCTTTCCTTAATCATAGCATTCAAGGAACAAGCCTTTCTTCTTAAGGCGTCTGCTACCACATTAGCTTTTCCAGGGTGGTATTGAACACTAAGGTCATAATCCTTGATCAACTCTAACCATCTTGCCTGCCTCATTTCAATTCCTTTTGAGTGAAAACATACTTCATACTCTTGTGGTCCATGTATATCTAACATCGCTTCCCTAGAAGGTAATGTCACCATGTATTCAAGGCATGAACCACGGATGCCAACTCAAGATCATGAGTAGCGTAGTTCTCTTTGCGAGGACGTAGTTGTCTAGATAGATATGCTATGACTCTGCCTTTTTGCATCAAAACACCTCCAAGCTCGGTTCTCGATGCATCACAGTATATCAGAAACTCCTTGTGAATATCGGGGCTATCCAAGACTGGGGATGTCGTCAATCTCTTCTTGTGCTCTTGGAAGCTTTCTTCGCACTTCGGCGTCCATTCGAACTTCTTGTCCTTCTTCAAAAGCTATGCCATGGGTCGGGCCATGCTCAAGAATCCTTCGACAAACTTGTGGTAATATCCCACCAGTCCGAAGATGCTTTAGACTTCCTTCACATTGTTGGGGGATTGCCATTCGGTCACGTCTTCAATCTTGGTAGGATCCTCTAAAAATCCTTCTATAGTCAACACATGACCCAAGAATCGAACTTCATGCAGCCAGAATTCACACTTTCTTAACTTGGCATAAAGTTGGTGCTCTCTAGGTTTCTCTAGGACCAATCTCAAGTGTAGCTCATGCTCTTATTCAGACTTGGAGAAGACAAGTATGTCGTCAATGAAGATGACAACAAAGTTGTCCAAGTACTCCATGAAGACTTTGTTCATGAGGTACATGAAGTAGGCTTGGGCATTGGTCAGTCCAAATGATATGAACATTTATTCATAGACGCCATACCGGGTTACAAATGTCGCCTTCGAAATGTCTTTGGGTCTGATCTTCAACTGATAGTACCCAGTCCCGAGGTCGATCCTAGAAAATACCTTGGTACCATTTAGCTGATCAAACATGTATTCAATCTAAGGAAGTGGCTACTTGTTCTTTATTGTGTTCTCATTGAGGGAATGGTAATCGACACAAAGTTAGATTGTTCTGTCCCTCTTTCACACAAATAGAACATGTGATCCCCAAGGAGAGGCACTAGGGCGAATGAATCCTTTTCTAAGCTACTCTGCCTGTTGCTTCTTCAACTTAGCCAACTCTTCTGATCCCATTCTCTAAGGCTTCTTATAGATGGGTCCTTCTTTGGGCATTATATCAATGAAGAACTCCATGTCGTGGTCAGGAGGCATTCCAGGAAGCTCATCAGTAAATACATCTGGGTATTGACATACCACTGGCACTTGATCCAACTCAGTTCCCGACAAACAGTTAACCTGAGGGGCTTGAGAGGAGACTGGGTTGGGAACATACTTGACTTCAATTCCTTGTCTATGGATCATGCTAACAGTCCTCTTGGGACAGTCTTACAAGACTTGATGCTTGGTTAACTAGCCCATGCCTAGGATCACATCCGAGCCTTGGGACTTCAGGATGATAAGGTCTGCTAGGAAATCTACCCTATTGATGTTAATATCGACTCCTTTACATCCTATCCTAGACATCATAACTGATCCTGGGGTTTCTATCAACATATGACTACCCAGGGGTGTAGGCTTCATACCACTCTCTATTGCAAACTCTTGTGTAACAAAATAATGTGAAGCTCCACAATCAAACAATACGGTTATTGGGGTTGAGTTGACGATGAACTTACCCAGTATGACGTCTGGGGTCTTCTTGGGCTTCCTCTACGATGGTGTGATTCACACGACCCTTGCCATTGTTGGACTGGTTCTGTGGAGCTGCATTCCTTGGTGATGCTCCATGGCCTTGACCTTCGTTTGGCGCATTGGGGCACGATGCGTATAGCTACTTGGTTGGGCACTACCTAGAGATGTGTCCTAGATGACACCACCCAAAGCAAGTGACCTGGCTTGAGTTGTTGTTGTTGCCACTATTTTTGTTATTGGGGTCATTGTAGGCTGGCCTGGGATTGGCATACTGCTAAGGCTGGTAGCTCGGACGAGGCGCAGGAGGTCTAGCCTGCTAAGGCTAATAAGTTGGCTTGGCTAGGGCTGGCTGCCAGGGGCGAGGCTTCAGGTTCCTGGAACTACCCTTGGTGATCAACTTGCACTTGCGAGTGTCGTCCATGGCATGACGCTTGTCTTCAAGCATTATAGACTTGTTCACTAGGTCGAAGAAGGTCCGGCTGTCGTAGACAATGAGCTGATACTGCAGGGCCTACTAAAGTCCTTCTATGAAGCATTTCATCTTGGCATCCTCGATGTTGACATCTTCAGGTTCATAACTTGACAGCAGGTTGAACTTATGCATGGACTCCTTGACAGAGCCACTTCCTTGCTTTAGCTCTCGTAATTCTCTCTTCTTGATATCGATGATCCCAAATGGAATGTGAGTTGTGCAGAATCCTTCCTTGAAGTTAGCCCATGTGATCACATGGTCACCTTGCATGACCTTGAATCCATCCCACCAAGCTCTAGCAGTACCTCCGAGGCATTGAGAGGCATACAACACCTTCTCACAATACTCATTGCATTTGACCAGTGCAAGGAGGTCCTCGATGTTGCGGATCCAGTCATCGGCGTTCAAGGGTTCAACGGTTTTGCTGAAGGTTGGAGGCGAATTCCTCATGAACTCCGACAGAGTGGAGCGGCCATTGTCGTTCCTACCTTGCTGCTGGTTCTTCACAAGGACTTGAGCCATCTGCAGGATAGCAACAGTGTTTGCTTGGCGATACTGGCACTTCTCCAGACTATCCTCAAGGAGTAGGGGAAAGCCGGATCCTAGGAGGTCTTCGGGTATGACGATCATCTACAAGGTTTGAAGGTAGGAGAGTCAGTAAGGGTTTGAAATAGACTAGTAGAGAAGAGAAGTATATAAACTGTCGCACTTAGAAACTAGGTGTAGTTTTATTAAAATAGGTTTATCCTATCTAGCATCCTTGCTAACTAAGGCTTCCTATAGAAGCTGAATAACAAGAGTCTTACATCTATTCAAATCGTATTACACAAATAAAGACCATCATGGTTGAAAGCACATTTGCTCTGTTGGTGGTTTTGGTCATTAATAACAACATATATGTCATTGAACTAATGTTTCCACTAAGTATATTTCAGGAAATGTTCAATGATAGGAATGGCAAAAGGATTGTGGAGAAACCCCCAAATGCAAGGAAATAGATTGGCAAAGCTTCAAGCAAGAGGACTCTACATTTTACTTTTAGAGAAATCACTTTGAGTCCATAGGAAAGCCAATAAAAGGGGGTAAGGTACTTTTGGTGAACAAGATGCTCAAACGTGCACAAGTGATAGTCACCAGAGACACCCACAAGCTCTTCCACAAAAGTCTATCCAAAGCCAAATATCCAAAATCGGTGCAACCAACAATTCCCACTCAGTGCCAGCAATTCCCAAACTCAGACATACCCATGACAAACCCTAGCACATCGGTGCAACCAATTCCACTTTGGTGCCATCGAGTTTGGGTTGCCAACTTCACAAAAGCGGTACCGCCAAGTTTGTTGGATCGACGTCACCGAGTTGTGAAATCTAACTGTTGGCCACCTTATCGGTACCACCAAGATTTATATATCGGTCTCAACGAGATTCAAAAGTTGTCACCTTTTGGTCGCTTCGGTACTACCAAGATTCACACATCGGTGTCACCGAGTTGATCACTTAAGGTGTAACGGTTGGATTTTTGGAGATGCCTATATATACCCCTCCACCACCACTCACTCTCAAGAGAAGCACTCATAACAGTTCCCCACTCATACCTACTGATTTTCTGAGAGAGAGCCACCTACTCATGTGTTGAGATCATGCCATTCCATTCCTACCATATTAATCTTGATCTCTAGCCTCCCCAAGTTGCTTTGCACCCTATGAATCTCTTCCACCATAGCCAAATTTGTGAGAGAGTGATTGTGTGTCGAGGAGTCTATCATCTTGAAGCAAAAGAGCAAAGAGTTCATCGACATTATTGAGCCTATTACCTTTTGGAGGGTGGTGCCTCCTAGATTGGTTGGTGTCGCTTGGGAGCCTCCTACTTCATGTTGTGGAGTAAACTAAGAAGTTTATAAGGGCAAGGAGATCCCCTACTTCATGAAGATCTAATTTGAGGACTTGTAGTACAAACCTCAATTCAAGGGTTTTTGAAAACCTAATTTGAATACATCCTTTTTGGCTAGAACAACATTTGATAAAAATAGTTTTGGGTACTACACACATGGCATGATCTTTGGGCAGGGAGTTTGGGTCAAGGAAGTTATAGAGGGAAGGAGATCATTGAGTGCCAAAACACAATCAACCAAACAAGCCGTCATCAAACAATTCAAACAAACACTTGCACTCAAAAAAATTAAATGGTTCCAAATTTTATAAAACCAAAGCATAGCATAGTGTTACAACTTAGGGTGCGACATTAATTCCTACTCTTCCTCGAGTAGGTAAATGATAAAAAGATATTTTTTGATGTGGAATGCTACCTAAAATAATGTTGATCAAGTAATCCAATCATGGCATGAATATTAGGATACGAGTGATTCAAGTAAATAATATATCAATTTGATATTAAAACAATAATATAAAACATGCATATAATTCATCACGGCCTTTCATAATAATGGAGTTAAAGGAAACAACCTCTATACACTTAATTACAGTAAGCCTGACACGCCCATGCTTCCCTGCGTAAATATATCAAATCAAGAGTACCCCAGTGCCAATCCAAGCACTTGACTCATACTTTTTCACGCGCTTCACCTTTTTCAACTTCACTCGGTAATTGTGCATGATCCATTGACTTTAAACACTTTAGGTGGAATAGAAGGATGGTAGGGATTAATAAGAGAATACGAAAGTTTGGATAGTCTCACACCAAGTAGGACAATCATTTGGATATGGACATTCCTTTCAATTGATATCGGTGTGACGAGCAGGGGTTGCCCTTGTAACTTTTGATGCATTAGAGCTATAAGTTTATGAAAGATCTCTACTAAAACTAGGTGGGTGTGCATCTACCCCACTTGCATCATGAATAACTTGAAAAATTGAGGAACTCATAAAGTAAATATGCAATCTAACTTTTATATTGATTCCCACGAGTATATGAAAGTGACTAAACATGACGAATCTCTAAATTAACGATATGGTGCTACTTTGAAGCACAAGTTGTAGGATCAAAAGTAGGTCTAGAGGGGGGTGATTAGACTACCTGACCAAATAAAAGTTTTGCCTATACCAAGTTTTAGGGTTGACAATTTTTAGCATTTCATGGCTAGTCAAGTACACCCTACACATGCAAGTCTAAGAGTATATAGCAGCGGAATGTAACAACAAGCATGTATAGAAGGGATAGGGTAGGAAGATCAAACGCAATTGTAGAAACGATGATTTTTCTTGTGGTTCTGATAGGTGGCACTATCGTACATCCACGTTTGTGGAGTCTTCAACCCACGGAGGGTAACGGTCATGAGAGTCCACAGAGGGCTCCACCAAAAAGGGTCCACGAAGTAGCAACCTTGACTATTCCATACGACTTCTGTCCTTGAAGGACTAGCCTCACTATGGGTAGATCTTCACGAACTAGGCGATCTCCTTTCCCTTAAAGCTTCTTGGTTCACTCCACAACACGAAGTAGGAGGCTCCCAAGTGACACCTAACCAATCTAGGAGGCACCACCCTCCAAAAGGTAATAGGCTCGGTAATGACGATGAACTCCTTGCTCTTGTGCTTCAAGATGATATAGACTCCTCAACACACAATCCCTCTCTCACAGATTTGGCCTGGTGGAAGAGATGGGATTGGTGGAAAGCTACTTGGGGAGGCTAGAAATCAAGATCCATATGATTTGAGTGAAAGATCTTGACCTCAACACAAGGGTAGGTGGTTCTCTATCAGAAAATCTAATAGGATAGGTATGGAATAGTTCTGAGTGCTTTTTCGAGTAGGTGGTGGCAAAGGGGTATATATAGGCATCCCCAAAGATCCAACCGTTACACACAAAATGACCAACTCGGTGACACCGATGTGCTAATCTCGGTGGTACCGAAGTGACCAAAAGGTGGCAACTTTCGAATCTCGGTAAAGCCGATATAGGAAACTCGGTTGCACCGATAAGGTAACCAACAGTCAGATTGCCCAATCTTGGTGACGCCAATCCAACATTCTTGGTGGGACCGAAAATGTGAATTTGCGTAACAGAAAGTGGGCAACCTAAACTCGGTGGCACCGATATGGAATCAGTTGCACCGAAGTGGCTAGGGTTTGGCAGAGTCTGTCTAGGTTCTGGAATCGGTGGCACCGGTATGGGAAAGTTGGGAGAGTTTTGTGGATGTTTTTGGCGACTATCACTTGTGCACGTTTGAGCATATTGTTCACCAACAAAACCTTACCCCCTTTTAATAGTATTGGCTTTCCTATGACTCAAAGTGATTTCTCACAAATATAAAATGTAGAGTCCTCTTGCTTGAAGCATGGCCAACCTATTTCTTTGTATCTTGGGGTTTCTCCACAATATCCTTTTGCCAATCCTCTCATTGAACATTTCCTGAAATATACTTGGTGGAAACATTAGTTCAATGACTTATATGTTGTTATTAATTACCAAAACCACCAAGGGAGCAAATGTGCTTTCACAAGTGTGCATAAAGGATAATAGCATTGCCCCTCTCTTTTTTTTGTTTATTTTTTTTATTTTTTTATTCTTTCCTACTATTCTTTGTGGGCTCATTTTGTCCCTTTTTATATCCTCACAGGTAGGGGCACGATCTAGAATGCATCACACTCTTATTTACTTACAACTCGATAAAACTGAAAACAATATGACTCTATATGAATGCCTCTTTGTCGGTTTATGAAAATCGATGGGACCTATGGGGCCCCTTTGCGGTTTAACTGTGGGATTCGCAGGCACAATGAGCGTCACCAACCAATGCATGCTCGGGGGGTTTAGACACGTTTGGGCCACTCGGAAGTATAAAACCCTACAACTTATGTGTTGTGTATTAGAGGGGTCCAAAGTACAGGAGCGCAACATCCCTGCAAGGATGCTCGAGGAGTGTGGCTCTACATGCAAATGGAGGAAGCTTCAAATTTTTTGAAGGTAGCCATGGAACTCCTTCTATAGTCTAAGGGGTTACCACAATGGCTAAAATGGTCATTACATAGGGGAAAAAGTAGATACTATAGCTATCAAAACTACTGACATGAGCTACAGTGGGAAATATGTAACCCTGATGGAGGCGTGAGGTGTCATGCTGGCGCCGCATCCTGGTAGTGATTGTCTCTCCTTCTATGACGCTCGCCCAACTACCTTTTATTTTTCTGCCACGCCATGGGACGGGTGTTAGTAAAGCTGTTGTAAATTCTCCGGGATGACATGTGTACCGAGAAGCCTCACCTACCTGTCTGCCCATTGAACACATAATCGATGTATACAAATAGCTTGATCAGGTGAAGCGGCATTGTGGCTGCGGGGTCTTGCCGGGCATTTCAGTTGTCGGGTCTTCTCTGCCAGCTGGAGGCTATTTGGTTGGCTTGGCCTTCACTTGGTGTTGTTTGGGTTTTTAGGAGAGGTCATTGTCGTCTGTGCACAAGTCAGGGTGCTAAAGGACTCCTTTAGTACACCGACAGGAGCCCCACCAGCCTAGTCCATACTTAAGTTCGTGACGCTGTTGGGCTAGGCCCAAAGTAGTGCATAGATAGAGGTGGCAACGTTTATCTACAGTTTATTAATGACAATTTTTACTGCATGTATACGAAACACATTAAATGTGGACGTGGGAGAGGTGGAGCGAACACACGAAGGTGTCCTCCGCGCCCCCTGTGTCCGCCTCCATTGGACTGTGCTGGGATGACACCTCCACGACGTCCTTCGTAGCGCCCGAGTGGGGGGTTGCGAGGCGTCCCCACTCTTTGCCGATTCGGTAGGCAAGGTCTCCCCATCTGATATAACCTCGGTGGGGATGACACGCAGGGGGCTGTTGGACCAGCAACCTGCGCGTTAGCAAAATCTGAGCCTACTGGCGACAGAAAGAAGGGTCTTCGGATCCTAACCTGGATGGAGGGAGATTGAACCTAAGGCTCCTTTGGGGAACCTCCTCGGCATCTTTAGACCCGGAGCTCGAGTCCGAACTTTTGTCGGACAGGACCATCCGCACGTGTCGCGCCTACTTTGGGGCAGTAGAGGCTGCCCGCCCCGGGGTATCCGAAGACGCCACTCTCTTCTTTGTACGAGGGGCATTGCCTCCCCCTCACTGTCGACCTCCTCCTCCTCCTCTTCTTCTTCTTCCTCTTCGGCCTCCTCCTGATTTGAGGAGGCGGATGTGTCTTCAGAAGTAGCATCAGGCTGATCCCTATTACGGATACCAGCCTGACCTAGTTTCTTCTTATTCTCCTTCTTCGTGGGAGGCTTGTATGGCTTATTCACGAGCACTTGGCCAATGACCCGGCCCTCTCGTCTTCGGGCTGAGGAGCCGGACTGCGGATGTTGGTGGCTTTCTTCAGCCATTTATGCATAGACATGTTGGACGAAGGACTATGGACCTTCTATGTAATAAAATCGAATAAGCTAGGATGTGGCGTACCTTGGAGTCTGGTTTGGCAGCGTGAAGGCCCTTGTCTTCCCCCTCGGCTGGCAAGCTCTTCACCGATTTGAAGAACGCCTTCCACAGCTTCTCCCGCATAGTGTGGAAGAATTTCCGGATTGTAGGCTCGGTGTCGAGTTTCCGAGCCCGCAATGGGGTGTCTCGATGCTGGCAGGGGAGGACGCCTCTTCGGAACATCACCGGAACCACATCAGCCAGCTTGGTGCCGTCCTCGATCAAGGAACGGATCCGCTTTTGTAGATCGGCCACCTCCTTGCTTGACATCCACTCGAGGCCCTTTTCGAGCCGTGAAGCTAGCCAGGTCGAGGGACTGGATCTGAATGCGGCGGTGGGGTGCAGAACTTGTTCTTGTGGCTCTGTGATGGAGAACCACTCCTTCTGCCACCCCTTTGATGGTGTCGATGAGGGTGCCCGCCAGCTAGTCGATGCGCATGAGTTTGTCGATGACGGCGCCACCAGAGTCGGCCTTGTCGCCGACACACTTCACCTTGATATTGAAAACCTGCAGCCAGAGCCGGAAGTGTGGCTTGACATGCAGGAATGCCTTGCAGAGGACGATGAAAGCAGAGAGATGCATCATAGAGTTCGGTAGAAGGTCGTGGAAGTCTAGGCCATAGAAGAACATCAGGTCGTGACGAATGGGTGGAACGGAAAGCTTAACCCCCTGATGAAGTGGGGGATGAACACCACCCGCTCGCCTTGCTTGGGGGTGGGGATTACTTGTCCCTTCTCCACCGCGCAATGAGTGATATCGACGAGGGGGTAGCCAGCCTTCTTGAGGTCGAGGATGTCTTGGTTGCTGACGGTGGAAACTTCCCACTGACCATTGGAGCCCGCCATTGCTGAGCTCGGAAGTGGGGGTGGGAGAAACCTAGATGTTTGGTCTGGAGGCGCAAGGGAAGAGGAGGGGGAAATGTCGAATGGAGAGCGTGAGAGGCCTCCGGGGTTTTCTTTCTCCTTTTATGAGGTCTGTGGATTCCGGCTCCCCTTGCCGCACCATGATTCCCTCCACTTCCCGAGACGTGCGAGCTGTTGTGGGCGTATAATTAACGACATCCCGTATAAAATGGGATACGATCCATGTGGATAGATCGTGTGGACAGAACGGCCTCGAGCCTCGCATCGAGTACCTAGCACTGGCCTATCGCTCGTGATGGGCTATGAGCTTTCGTCAGAAAGATCATCGAGAAACATTACCTTTTTCCCGACGCTTGGCCTTCAAAAGCCGAATTATCTCACAGAGTTCGGACGTGTTGTAATGTGGAAGAATTATTTGACATCAGAGGCCGAACAGTGGTTCGGCGGAAGACTCTATTCGCGAAGCAATTGGAGCTGAAGACTCTTGGCATTGGAGGCAAGTTCGGGGGCTACTAAGGGAGTCCTATATTAGGGGGTCTGTGGATAACCGACCTATTGTATGGGTGGGACTGTATGGGCCACTTGCCTAACACCAGATGACCTGAAGGCACCAGTTAACAGAATGGAAGCTTCGAGTACCACGGCTTGTGCTACATGTCTGATGTAGTAAATAGGCATATTTATCTCTTTGGCATGTAATTGACCATGTGTAAACCCTAGGCATCCTCGGCATCTATATAAGCCGGAGGATTTTAGGGTATAGGGACAGAACAACTCATCTAGGGTTAGACAAACAATCTCGAGGTAGATCAACTCTGTAACTCCTTACACCATCAATACAATCAAGCAGGACATAGGGTATTACCTCCATAGGAGGGCCCATGCCTGGGTAAACTCGTGTCCCCTTAGTCTCCTGTTACCATCGATCCTAGTCTGACAGTTCAGGAACCCCTATCCAAGATCGGCCGGTTTTGACACCGACACCTGCCGACGTAGAACTCAAATTGTTCAAAATCTCCAAGTCAATCCCATCTTCACCATGTTCCCTTCATGAGGGCTGCTCGCACGTCAAGGGGAACTCCTGAGCATCGCGACTCAGGAGCCTCATTGGTCCCGTAGCCCCTCACCCCTTGGCACCGTCCTGGCGACCCGGATGGCCCAACGGCAGCTGAGGTATGCGTGGGACCGGGCCCTGCCGACGCAGATCATCACATCAAGCAATAAGGAAACAAGGCGAAGAAAGCAACCACACAATTCAATAGTTATTACAAGCATTAATTGTTTTCGGAAATGCAAAAAAGTTTAACGCCTCCACGAGGCACGATGAACATTGTAGGAAAATAACTAGGAAGAGGAAGTAGGAAGAGCCGTCGCCAGCACTTGTCCCAGCCGCGAGGAACTCGTCGTTGACGTTGTTGACATCGTCTTATTTGCGCTAACCCTTGCAGCTTCAGGAGGCGGAGGAACGGCGACGCAGGTGAACTACTTCATCAGCGCCCCCACGTCGCCCTCCATGGCTGCTACAGCGGTGACACGAACCCCAGGATCGATCAGGCAGATCACAGAGCTGAAGTCGACCCCCGGCTCACGAAGTTAGAGGTGGCTGAACCCTAGGTGGTCTCAACCGTGTCACGGCCTCGGAAAAGAGGTCACGGCACTCACTCTCCAAGACTTCCTCCACCTTGGCGATGACACCCTCTAGCGCATCGACGAGCTTTGAAGAGAGCCCGTGAAGCCGCTCTTCGGAGCCACCAGGGGCTCCGTCAATCCGTCCCGGTAGAGGGACCGTGAGCACTTGGCGGATCCTGAGCTCGACGAAGGGAACGGCATTGAGCTTCGTATCCTTTTTCTCCTCAGCAGTGGCAAGGGCTTTCTCCCTGGTGTCGGCCGAGCCTTCTCCACGCCAACTTCCTTCTCCCGCATGTCTAGGTGCTTGCACTCCGCGGCTTGGGTGGTTGCCGCCTTCGACAGCACAAAGTCTCAGTCGATGAGCTCGGCCTTGCAGGTCTTGAGGGCTTCTTCTTGCTGGCGCAGCTGCACTGCAAGCGTGAACTTCTCCTCATGAAGAGCCTCTAGGCGGGCCTCCGCCTCATAGCAATGCCTAGTGGCGGACGGCGCATCAGTCTGTGCTGCCTCGAGAGCTGCTCTGGCTGTCGCGGCCTCCTTCTTGCTCTCCACCACTATGGCCCTGGATTGGCACCAAACCGCCACACAAGAGGCGTCTGACTGGAGCTACCCGGATAGGAGCCCCAGGCGGCCCCTTGCGAGGTGATCATAAGTGCCCTCGAGGGCATCCCGAATCTGACCTAGAGCGGTGTAGGCCTCGTCTTGAGGAGTCGCCTGTGGCATCACAGTGGACGCCCCCAGGGACACAGAAGCACAAGGAGCAGGGGGCTCTGGAGGCTGCGCCATGACCACGGGCGAGGTGGACGCAGATGGATCGGTGGCCGACTGGCTCTCGAGGGCTGGCTCTCCACACAACGGTGCCCACATGCCCCCATGGGTAGGAGCATCCGCGCCAACAGACATCGGGGGCTTGGGGGCCTCCACGTCAACTACCAGGGGGGTCGCCTCTCAAGCCGCCACACCCGCGGCATTAGGTTCCTCGTTAGGCAACGGCAAGGTGACAAGAGCGGGTGGCGCATCGGAAAGCACCTTTGGCTTGACGTCTGCCTTCTTCTTCCTCATCTTCAGCATGGCGGCATCCCTGGTTACCAAGCAAACAAGGCATCATTAGCACACAAGCTACCTGCAGGCGGCCAAGGCTAGGCGGGATTGCTTACTCTTTGATGCCCACCCACTTCCTCTTCCTCCCCACCTCGACGATGGCGGGAGCGCTGATACATCTCCAATGTATCTATAATTTATGAAGTATTCATGCCATATTTACAATAATTCTACATGACTTCGGTATGATTTTATTAGAACTAACCCAGACTAACGCTGTTTTCAGCAGAACTACCGCGATGTTGTTTTTGTGTAGAAATAAAAGTTGTCAGAATAAGCTGAAATTTTACGAAGAACATTTTTGGAAAATACAAAAAATACTGGAGTGAAGAGCTGGGCTAGAAGGTTCGCGAGGAGGACACAAGCCTCAGGGTCGCGACCACCCCCCGGCCGCGACCACTAGACTTGTGGGCCCTCGGGAGTCCACCGACCTTCCTCACAGCTCTATAAATTTTCAAATATTGCAGAAAACCCAATGCAGTACTTAGATTACTAGTTCCGCCATCGTAAACCTCCAGAACCACGAAAAAGCAATCGAGAGCCCGTTCCGGCAACTTGCCGGAGGGGGAAACCATCACCGGAGGCCATATACATCATCCCGGCGCTCTTCATGACGAGGAGGGAGTAGTTCACCCTCGGGGCTAAGGTTATGTACTAGTAGCTATGTGTTCGTTCTCTCTCTCTCTCTCGTGTTCTTGAGATGGCACGATCTTGATGTACTGCGAGCTTTGTTGATATAGATTGAATCATATGGAGTTTTCCCCTCTCTATCTTGTTGTGATGAATTGAGTTTTCCGTTTGAAGTTTTCTTATCAGATTGAGTCTTTAAGGATTTCAAAAAACTTGATGTATTTCTTGAAATATGATATCTGTGGTGACAATGGGATGTTCTATTGATACAGTTGATGTATGTTTTGGTGATCAACTTGTGGGTTCCGTGACCTTGGGAATCTATGCATAGGGGTTGGCACACATTTTTGTCTTGACTTTCCGATAGAAACTTTGGGGCACCCTTTGAAGTTCTATGTGTTGGATTGAATATAATGAATCTGAAATTATGTGATGCATATCGTATAATCAAGCTCATGGGTACTTGTGGTGACATTGGAGTATCTAGGTGACATTAGGGTTTTGGTTGATGTGTATCTTAAGGTGTTATTCTAGTACAAACTCTACGGCTGTTTGTGACACTTATAGGGACAGCTCATAAGATTGATCAGAAAAGATAACTTTGAGGTGGTTTGTACACTACAATAATTTTTTCATTAGTTCTCTGCTATTTGTGACTTTGGAGTGAACTCTTTATCGCACGAGAGGTATTTACATATGATTCAACTATGCCAATATTGTTGAGAGAAATTGCACTAGTGAAAGTATGGCCCCTAGGCCTTGTTTCCAAGCATTTATACAACATTTTGCTAACCGTTTACTATTGGTACCTTGATGTTTTTATATTTTCAGATTACAAAAAGCTATATCTACCATCCATATTGCACTTGTATCACCTTCTCTTCATTGAACTAGTACACCTATACAATTTACCATTGTATTGGGTGTGTTGGGGACACAAGAGACTCCTTGTTATTTGGTTACAGGGTTGTTCGAGAGAGACCATCTTCATCCTACACCTCCTGCAGATTGATAAACCTTAGGTCATCCACTTGAGGGAAAATTGCCATTGTCCTACAAAACTCTGCACTTGGAGGCCCAACACGAATCTACAAGAAGAAGATTGTGTAGTAGACATCAAACTCTTTTCTGGCGTCGTTGTCGGGGAGATGAGTGCTTGAAGGTATATCTTTAGATCTTGCAATCAAATATCTTAGTTTCTTTTTTTACACTAGTTTGGTCTATAAAATAAAACTACAAAATTGGAATTTAGGTTGCCTCATATGCTTCATCTTTTTGACGTCTTTCGTGAAAATGATGGAATGGAAAATTGTGCTCAAGTGTTAGAAGAAGAAGTTATTAAAATGTTTGGCTCTAAATATTTGACTGATGAGCATGATAGTGATATTGTTAGTGTGAATTCTCTGAATATTCATGATGCTAATGATATGCAAAGCCACAAGCTTGGGGATGCTATGTTTGATGAACATCATATTTTTAGCCCCCCAAGTTCTAATGAGCAAAACTATTATGATTATGACATGCCTCCTTTCTATGATGATTATTGTGATGACATGTATGCTATAAATAGTAATGGTAACCATGAAACTTGTCATCATGATTTTAATATTCAAAGTGGTTATGTCAATCAAGTATGTCATGATAGTTATTTTGTTGAGTTTGCTCCTACTATTTTGAATGAGAAGAAAATTGCTTATGTGGAGAGTGACAAATTTTCTATGCTTGTGCATCATATAAATAATGATTTATGTGCTGGTTATATTGCGGAATTTCTTCATGATGCTACTGAAAATTATTATGAGGGAGGCACATATGCTTGTAGGAATTGCAATAATATCAAGTTTCCTCTCTATGTGTTCAAAGTTTTGAAGTTATGCTTGTTTTGCCTTCCTATGCTAGATGATTCTCGTTCCCATAAATTTTTTGCTCACCAAATCCCTATGCATAGTAAGTGGGTTAGACTTAAATGTGCTTTTGATGAGATTCATGATGCTCTTTTAGATGTTTCAATTTCTATTCCTATGTGAGCATCATTGAAATCATCATGCATAGCTAAAAGGCATTAAAGAAAAGCGCTTGTTGGGAGACAACCCAACACTTTTACCTGATGTTTTTGTGTGTTCAAATGATTGAGCTACTGTATTAATCATGTTTTGTGTCTTTTATTTCAATAAAGTGCCAAGTAAATCCTTTGGGATACTGTGGATGCTTGCTTGTTTGATTATGTGCAAAAAACAGAAAGTTTTGCGTCCAGTATATAAATTATCTGATTTTACTACAGAATAAAAAAATTCTGAAATTTTTACACAAATTTTATATGAAAATTCTTTGAGTTTTCCTAATTTTTAAGAATTTTTAGAGTAAGGTAAGTTTGGTGATCATTCAGATCTTTACAGACTGTTCTGTTTTTGACAGATTTTGTTTTGCATGCATAGTTTGCTTATTTCAAGTGTTCCTATAGCTTATATTGAGTAAAATAAATTGTGGGAATGATGTTATACAGTAGGTATAATGTGGTAACAATTATTAATCTTATCTTACAGTACCTAAGTGAATGATCTATATTTACTACACTAACCCATCTCACGAAGTTCCGTTAATTTTTGTGTGATTGAAGTTTTCAAGTTTGGGTGAGACACCGATATGAGGATCATAAGGAGTGAAAAGAACCTAATCTTGGGGATTCCCAAGGCACCCCAAAGGTAATATCCAAGGAAGACTCAGGCGTCTAATCTTGGGGATACCCCGGAAGGCACCCCCTCTTTCGTCTTCAACACTATTCGTATATCTTACTTGAAGCTATATATTTATTCGTCGTACAATATGTGCTTTGCTTGGATCGTCGTTATATTTGGTTACTTTCTGTTAGGTGTTATTTATAATATTGTTTTTCAATAAAAAATCAAGAATTGCTTTTAGGATGCTTTGATTGCAAGTTTTGATGAGTGCTGTGTAAAAACAAAAACTTTGGTGTAGCGTTTGAATTTTCATATTTTACTCGAATGTGGAAAGTTTCTGAATTTATACAGTGTTGTCATATAAAGTTAATAGCATGTCCAGAATGTTCATAATTGTTTGAGTTACATAAGTACACTTATTTCATAAATTGCTACAACCCGTTCTGTTTGGGCAGATTGCTGTCATAGTTTTGTTATCTACTTATCCTATAGTTTCCATAGCCTATATTGGTAGATATAAATCGTGGAAATGATAGTATACAGTACCTAATGTTTTTAAATTATTATGAAACTTGTCTTGTAAATACATCAATAGTTGATTTATTATTATGTGTACTAACCTATCTCACGAGTTCTTTTTGAGTTTTGTGTGGATGAAGTTTTTGAGAATAGGTGAAACTGTGGTATGAGAGGATTGAACGAGATAGAAAATTTCAAGCTTGGGGATGCCCAAGGCACCCCAAATAAACATTTCAAGAACTTTCAAGCATCTAAGCTTGGGGATGCTATGCATCCCACCTCTCTTCATCAACAATTATCGGTTAGCCTATGTTGAGCATAAATTTTTATTCGTTCACATGATGCATGCTATTCTTGGATTGTTATTTTTTCTTTTGCTTGCCGTTTGAATAAAATACTCAGATCTAAAAATATTTATTGAGATAGAGAGATATATAAATTCCTCACATAGCTACTTAATTGTTTGACTACTCATTGATCTTCACTTATATGTTTTGGAGTAGTTTTGTCATTTACTCTCGTGCTTCACTTATATCCTATGAGTAAATGGTTGAATGAATCGAATATCATAAATCTGAAATTATACATGTTTTATATGCTTATACCATTGGGAGTAATGAATTCACATATAATAAGTATAGGTGGTAAAACTGGAAGTTAGCAAACACCGCATTGGTCACTTGAACCATTCATGAAAGAATATTGAAGTAAAAAATATTTCACATTTAAATATACTATCTTGGACATCTTCTATGATTGTATATACCCATTAATTATTTTCAAACTTGAGCAAATTAGTTGAAGTTGGACAAGGAAGACAACATAATGAGTTATGCTTGGGTATATTTATATAGAAGTTATATTGTTATCGATCCTCCAACATGTGGTGCTTGCTTCCTCCTCATACTAGCCAAAAATTCTACACCAAGTAGAAATACTACTTGTGCATCCAAACACCCTTAAACCCAAAGTTGTTCCATATGAGCCCACCATACCTGCCTATATGCGGTATTTACCTGACGTTCCAAGTAAATTTGCATGTGCCAAACTCTAAACCTTCAAATTAATATTCTGTTTTGTATGCCCAAATCGCTCATACAGTAACTAGGGGCTATCAATATCTTCCATGCTAGGTGGGTTATTCTCATGATATGTGCTGATTCACTATCATTCAGGAGAAAGTGTCTGGTAATAGGGATACCAGTCCCAAAATCAAAGAAAAAATGCAAATAATTAAAAAAACTCCCCCAGGAATGTTGTTGGTATGGGAAGTACCCATGGATTCGTATCGCCGTGGAGTGTGATTGATTGGCGGAGGGGGGGGGGTAAAAACTTTACCATTCTGTTTGGGAACCGGCTATAATGTATCTAGCATGGAAGATACCCAGATCTCTTGGTTTTTATGGTGACAATGAAAGCATACCGCCCAAAATTATTATTCATCTCTGTTTTAAAAGCTCGAGCTCTGGGACCTTTGTAAGTCAATGCTTCCCTCTACGAAGGGCCTATCTTTTACTTTCTAGTACTTACCTTTATGCAAGAGTCATGGTGATCTTCACCACTTCCTATATTTCGCCTTTTTATCTTGGCAAGTATCATGTGTTTGGGAAAGATCCAAGCGTATATGGCCATTCAATATTTGATCATGAATTATTATTTTTGACAATTATCTATAAGATAAATAAGTTTGGATGCGAAATTTTAAGCTCTATCTTTCTATGTGTTCGATGGATGCTATTTGTTCTAAAAATATGCTTTGAGTGCTAGCAATCATGGAAGACTATATGATAGTTGAGTATGTGGAATTTTCTAAATCAAAGCTCTTACATAGACCCTTCCTGAAAATAAGATAAATTGCTATTGTTTGGTAACTAAAAGCATAGTTTGTTAGTCTATACTTTAAACATGTGGATAGCTTGCTATTTCATCATGAGAAGTTTTATGAGATGAACTACTATTTATGATATATAATGATGCTAGAAAAAATGATTGGAATTATCATTGATCAAATTTATGCACTATGCTAGCATCCATACTTCATAAATTATATCTTTTATCATTTACCTACTCAAGGACGAGCAGGAATTAAGCTTGGGGATGCTGATATGTCTCCAACGTATCTATAATTTATGAAGTATTCATGCAATGTTTACAATAATTCTACATGATTTTGGTATGATTTTGTTAGAACTAACCCGGACTGACGCTGTTTTCAGCAGAACTACCATGGTGTTATTTTTGTGCAGAAATAAAAGTTCTCGTAATAAGCTGAAAATTTATGAAGAATATTTTTGGAAAATATAAAAAATACTGGAGCGAAGAGCTGGGCCAGAAGGTTCCCGAGGAGGCCACATGCCTTAGGGGTGTGGCCACCCTCCTGGACGCAGCCACCAGGCTTGTGGGCCCCTCGGGAGTCCACCGACCTCCCTTTCATCTCTATAAATCGTCAAATATTCCACAAACCCTAACGCGGAACCTAGATCGAGAGTTGCGCCGCTGCAAACCTCCAGAGACACGAAAAACCAATCGAGAGCCCGTTCCGACACCCCGCCGGAGGGGGGAAACCATCACCGGAGGCCATCTTCATCATCCCGACGCTCTCGATATCAAGGAGGGAGTAGTTTACCCTCGGGGCTGAGGCTATGTACTAGTAGCTATGTTCTTGATCTCTCTCTCTCTCGTGTTCTTGAGATGGCATGATCTTGATGTACCGCAAGCTTTGTTGATATAGATTGAATGATATGGAGTTTCCCCTCTCTGTCTTGTTGTGATGAATTGAGTTTTCCGTTTGAAGTTTTCTTATCGGATTGAGTCTTTAAGGATTTGAGAACACTTGATGAAGGTCTTGCGATGGGATATCTGTGGTGACAATGGGATGTTCTATTGATACACTTGATGTATATTTTGGTGATCAACTTGCGGGTTCCATGACCTTGGGAATCTATGCATAGGGGTTGGCACACATTTTTGTCTTGAGTTTCCGGTAGGAACTTTGGGGCACTCTTTGAAGTTCTATGTGTTGGATTGACTATAATAAATCTGAAATGATGTGATGCATATTGTATAATCAAGCCCACGGGTACTTGTGGTCACATTGGAGTATCTAGGTGACATTAGGGTTTTGGTTGATGTGTATCTTAAGGTTTTATTTTAGTACGAACTCTAGGGCTGTTTCTCACACTTATAGGGACAGCTCATAAGGTTGATCAGAAATTATAACTTTGAGGTGGTTTCGTACCCTACAACAATTTCTTCATTAGTTCTCTTCTATTTGTGACTTTGGAGTGAACTCTTTGTCGCATGAGAGGTATTTGCATATGATTCAACTATGCCAATATTGTTGAGTGAAACTGCACTAGTGAAAGTATGGACCCTAGGCCTTGTTTCCAAGCATTTATACAAGATTTCACTCACCATCTAATATTTTTTACCTTGCCATTTTTATATTTTCAGATTACAAAAAACTATATCTACCATCCATATTTCACATGTATCATCATCTCTTCTCTGAACTAGTGCACCGATATAATTTACCATTGTATTGGGTGTGTTAGGGACACAAGAGACTCTTTGTTATTTGGTTGCAGGGTTGTTCGAGAGATGCCATCTTCATCCTACGCCTCCTGCGGATTGATAAACCTTAGGTCATCCACTTGAGGGAAAATTGACATTGTCCTACAGAACTCTGCGTTTGGAGGCCCAACACGAGTCTACAAGAAGAAGGTTGTGTAGTAGACATCAAGCGCCCTCGCTCTCTCCTTGAGGGCATCACCTTGTTGGGGAGCACGGGCACTGTCTGCAAGGGCAGCGGCAGGAGAAGTCGCTCTGGCCCCAGACCCGTCTGTCTCGTCCGCGAGCTGCGATTCGGGCATGGACGAAACCGGATCTTGGACCTCCTTGCCGACACAGGTAGGGCACACCTGGGGGACTCATCCCCCGCCTCTTGGGGGTCATCGGTCTGGCAGGCCGAGCGATGCGCAGGGAGGGTCCTGGCCCCCTTAGCACCTTGGCGGGATGTGGCGACCCTACAACAGAGACTTCACCGGCATCATCGTCGTCTTCAAGGCCACACAGGAGCATGCGTTGCGATGGACGGGATACTTCCTCTAAATCGTCGTTCGTTGTCTTCTCCGGATCGACACCGCCCGTGGTGTCGCCGGAGGACACCGCCATCGGGGATCCAGGGCCCTGAGCTGAGGAGAGCCACAGTTAGTCGAAGATGGGCATCGTGTCGACCAGATCGGCCTTGTTGTCGCGACAGTATAGCGGGGCGTAGTCGCCGGGAAAATCTCTGGGGTTGTCGTTGAGAAGGGTCGTCACAGCCTGAAAGCACATATGCTCCCTTGGTGGTTTTGGTAATTAATAACAACATATAAGTCATTGAACTAATGTTTCCACCAAGTATATTTTAGGAAAAGTTCAGTGATAGGGATGACAAAAGGATTATGGAGATTTTGG
Organism: Hordeum marinum; assembly: GCA_022496015.1. Taxonomy (NCBI): domain Eukaryota; kingdom Viridiplantae; phylum Streptophyta; class Magnoliopsida; order Poales; family Poaceae; genus Hordeum; species Hordeum marinum. Next base: position 230,441,951 of record CM039673.1, read on the forward strand.
AATTACCCCAAGATACGTGGAAATAGGTTAGCCAAGCTTCAAGCAAGAGGACTCTACATTTTACATTTCTGAGAAATCATTTTGAGTCCATAGGAAAGCCAATACTATTAAAAGGGGGTAAAGTTTTGTTGGGGAAGAAAATGCTCATACGTGCACAAGTGATAGTCACCAAAAACATCCACAAGCACTCCCACCAAACTCTGTCTATAGCCAAACATTCAAAATCGGTGCAACCAACATTCCCATCCCAGTGCCACTGATTGCAAACCCTAGACAAACTCAGCCAAACCCTAACCCTTTGGTACAGTCGACACTACTTTCAGTTCCACCGAATTGGGCTGCCATGTTTCTGTTACACAAGTTCACATTTTCGGTCCATCCGAGAATGTTGAATCGGCGTCACATATTTTGGCAATTCTAACTGTTGGTGACTTTGTCGGTGCAACCGAGATTCCTATACCGGTCTCAACGAGATTCAAAAGATGCCACCTTTTGGTCACCTCGGTACCACCAAGATTATCACATCGGTGTCACCGAGTCTGACTTATTGTGTGTAACTGTTGGATTTTTGGGGATGCCTATATATAATCCTCCACCACCACCTACTCGATAGAGAAGCACTCCGAACTATTCCATACCTATCCTATCAGATTTTCTGAGAGAGAACCACCTACCCTTGTGTTGAGATCAAGATCTTCCACTCCAACCATATGGATCTTGTTTTCTAGCCTCCCCAAGTTGCTTTCCACCAATCCCATATCTTCCACCAAGCCAAATCTATGAGAGAGTGATTGTGTGTGGAGGATTCTGTCATCTTGAAGCACAAGAGCAAGGAGTTCATCGTCATTACCGAGCCTATTACATTTTGGAGGGTGGTGCCTCAAAGATTGGTTAGGTGTCACTTGGGAGCCTCCTACTTCGTGTTATGGAGTGAACAAAGAATTTTGTAAGGGCAAGGAGATCGCCTACTTCGTGAAGATCTACCCATAGTGAGGCTAGTCCTTCGTGGATGGAAGCCGTCATGGTATAGTCAAGGTTGCTTCTTCGAGGAACCCTCCGTGGGTAGAGCCCTCCGTGGAATCACACGACTGTTACCCTCTGTGGGTTGAAGACTCCATGAACGTGGACATATGATAGCACCATCTATCGGGAACATGGGAAAAATCTTCGTGTCATCACTTGTGCTTGCTTTCCGTACACTCTCTTTACTTACATGTGCAATGTCTTTACTTCTGCTACTATACTCTTTGACATACATGTGTACGATGTACTTGACATGCTATGAATGCTAAAACTTGCCAAGAATTAGGAAAAATCATAGTTTTATTTGGTCAAGTAGTCTAATCACCCCCCCTCTAGACCTACTTTCAATCCTACAAGTGGTAGCAGAGCTTTGGTCTCCATTGCATTTGTCTCACAACCTAGGAGATGTATGGCATCATCCTCTGGATTTCATTGCCTTCCTCGTCCTCTTCCTCCATCGCCCTCTGCATTTCACCGCCTTCCTCATCCCCATCAACAACACTAGAGGCAGCTAATACTATCGACTGAATACTCTGACCAGCAGCATGACCACTAACATTGTGTGGCACATAATCTTACTCTTTCTCGGCTTGGCTAGCATTCACATCCGGTGGCTGTGACCCGGATACATAAATCTCGTTAGCCACTTGACTACTCTGGCCTGGTTCATACCCACGGTGGGTGGTACGATATTCTCCTCCTTCGCCACTGTTTGCACTAGGGCAGACAGATGGATTCTTCAGTCTCTGCAATGACTTAACAGAGACAACCAGTGCTGGCTCCTATCTATCGGAATCAAATCCCACATCACATTTTTACAGGATTTGGTCCACATGACATGAATACTGACGGGACAAACTTCAGGATCCAGGCCAAAACTAGTTGTCAACCAGTGCTTCAACTGCCTAATGTGTAGTCTGTCCGGGTCTGAAAGTGTCATCTCGCCTCTTTTAAACTCGCTAAGATCAACCCCCAACTCATTATATCGAACATTACCAGGATCGTAAAACACAATCAAATTTACCAGGGTCGATATTTGGGGTTAATGTTGTGGAAGGATGGGGATATCGATGAAGATGTGAACCATCGAATTAAAGCCGGATGGATGAAGTGGCGCCAAGCTTCTGGCGTTCTTTGTGACAAGAGGGTGCCACAAAAGCTAAAAGGCAAGTTTTATAGGACGGCAGTTCGACCCGCAATGTTGTATGGCGCTGAGTGTTGGCCGACTAAAAGGCGACATGTGCAACAGTTAGGTGTGGCGGAGATGCACATGTTGAGATGGATGTGTGGCCACACAAGGAAGGACCGCATCGGGAATGATGATATACGAGATAAAGTTGGGGTAGCGCCAATTGAAGAGAAGCTTGTCCAAAATCGTCTGAGATGGTTTGGGCATATTCAGCGCAGGCCTCTAGAAGCCCTAGTGCACAGCGGACGGCTTAAGCATGCTGATATTGTCAAAAGAGGCCGGGGTAGACCGAACCTGACATGGGAAGCGTCCGTAAAGAGAGATCTGAAGGACTGGAGCATCACCAAAGAACTAGCCATGGATAGGGGTGCGTGGAAGCTTGCTATCCACGTGCCAGAACCATGAGTTGGTTGCGAGATCTTATGGGTTTCACCTCTAGCCTACCCCAACTTGTTTGGGACTAAAGGCTTTGTTGTTGTTGTTGTTATTGTAGACATTTTAACCTATCAGACATTGCCAGCTTCTCATTATTCACAACGAATAAATCGACACTAAAATAAAACGTACACTAAAATATACCAACGTATTCTAAATAAACCTACACTAAAATGAACTTCACAAAAATAAACCGACACTAATATGACTACACTAACTAAACCTACGCTCGGAAAACATACAGTAAAATCACTACACTAATAAAAATAACTACACTAAGAAAAGTTACCTAAAATAACTACACTACTAAACATAACCTAAACTAATTTTACGTACATTCAAAAAACTAACAAAAAACTAACCTAAACTAACAGAAAAAATTATACCTTTGACGCGTGAGTGCCCTTCTTCTTCCTCTCCACCACTCCACCTTCTCACCATTCACACATCCACCACCACACCATTTCTCCTCCCCAGGAACAAATCACTACCACGTTTCAAAAAATAAAACCGTAGGGCGGGGGAGACGAAGAATATCTATTGATTCATCGGATTGAAACAAAAATGGGTGGAGGGAAAGGAAGATCAAGGGGGGATTTGGCCAAGAAACACGAAGAACAGAGGAAGCTAGAGGAAGAAGAGGAGCTGGCTGTGTCGGCCTTATCCAGGGGCTCTTCGGCCTCCTGGCGGCCGACAGGTGCTCTTCGGCCTAGCATGGGCCGACGGCCCCGCACTTTGGCCTGGCGGCCCCCGATGGGCCCTTTTCGGCCGGCACTGAGCCGACGGGTGGCCAGTCGGCCCAACTAATGCCGACGGGGTCCTATTTTTGGCAGTTTTTTCAACTACACCACCTGTTTTGAAATTTGATACAAATTTCGAAATAGTTTTAAAAAAGATTCAAGTATGGCATCCAGTGAGAGAAATTATCACCGTAGAGGTCCGTACTTTGATGGCACAAATTTTGCTAGTTGGAAGCACAAAATGAAAATGCATTTGCTTGGCCATAATCCTGCCGTTTGGGTTGTTGCTCGTCTTGGCTTGCAAGGTGAATTCTTTGCGGAAGCAAAGGAACCTGATCGTGAAGCGACTACGGATGTATTGAAGATGTTGCAACTTAATGCTCAAGCATGTGACATTCTCTTCAACTGCCTATGCCCCGAAGAATTCAACAAAATCAGCCATCTTGAACACGCAAAAGAGATTTGGGATACTTTGGTTGATATGCATGAAGTAACTGAGTCCTAGAGAATCCAAGTTAGATATTCTTAAGGGTCAACTTGACAAGTTCAAGATGAAGGATGGTGAAGGAGTCGCTGAGATGTACTCTAGGCTAGATCTCATGACCAATGAGATTGCCGGCTTAGGAAGCGCAGACATGACTGACAAATTCATCATCAAGAAGATACTTCGAGCTTTGGATGATTGATATGACACCATTTACACATTGATCCAAATGATGCCCAACTACAAAGATCTCAAACCAACGGAAGTGATTGGTAGAATTATTGCTCATGAGATGACACTCAAGGACAAGGAAGAGCTTCACCACAAGTCTAGTGGTGCTTACAAAACCACAAGCGATGCTCCCGCTACCTCAAGCGACAACCTTGTCACAAATGAAGAGATAAGCCTCATGGTCAAGAAATTCAACAAGTTCTACAATAATAGAATCAACGATCGTAGCTCCAACTCAAGACATGAAGAGAAGCGTTCATCAAGTTGTGACCGAAACTGCTACAATTGTGGGAAGCCCGGACACTACTCCAATGAGTGCACGACTCCTTACAAACAAAGAGAAGAGTCACCAAGAAGACGAAGCTCAAGAGAGAGAAGGAGTAGAGATGATCATTATGAACGAAGACCCTCAAGGAGAAGTAGGGACTCGGATAAGAAGGACATGTACACCAAGGGCTAATCAAGAAGGAAACATCAAGCTCATGTTGGTGAATGGGTTTCCGGCTCCGGCTTCGACAATCTCTCCGAGAGAAGCTATCACTCCAACTCCGACTATAGTCAAGGTGATGGTGTTGCTGAGATTGCACTAGTGAAAACAAAATCCTATGATCTACTTGATTCACCAAATGAAGGGAGTGGAAGTTGCTTCATGGATAAAGGCCCCAAGGTATCACACCCCGAATATGTCTATTTCAATAGTCATGAAGATGATTTGCTTTATGATGATGACTTGCTATATGATAAAACTAGTGATGTTGATCAAAATGAACTTGATATTTCTCATGCTAGTCAAGATAGGTCGATTGACGATGATAAGATGAAAATAGAATAACTAACTAAAGAACTTAACACTCTTATGTTAGCCCATGAATCTACTCTCGAAGATCATAGAGAGCTTGTAAGGACACATGAGAAGCTACGTTTCGAGAATCTCAATTGAGAGAAATAGCATGAGTTCCTTAAAGCTATCAATGAAGATCCCCAAAAGAAGACTTCATCTTATCTTGCCAAACGACTACTCTTGTCTAGATTCATGTCACAAGTTAAATCTAAGCAAACTAGTAACAAAGGCAAGAAAGGGTCTTCATCTAGTAGCAACAATAAAAATGCTAAACCCAATGATGTTGCTCCTAGTAGTTCTATTGATTCCACCAATGATGATTCTCTTAGCCAAGTTACACTTGAGCAAGAAAATGCTTTATTGAAAGGAATTATAGAGAAAGGTATCTAAAAGAGTCTTGTCGGGTGCAAACAATTTGAGCAAATTGTACGCAAGCACGGAGGATACCAGAAGAATGATGGTGTTGGCTACTTCAATGCTAATGGAGTTGAGTGGGAAGAAAGTCAATACCCCAATCCCAAGTTTGTTCCTCAAAAGGCAAAGTATGAAAATACTCATCCCAAGGGAACAAAAGCTCAAGATGACCTTCCACCACAAGACACCAAGCTCAAGGGCAAGAACAAGCCTCAAGAGGACTTTAACTCTTATGAAGATGAATCCCAAGCTTTGGTTAAGTGGGTTCCCAAGGCTACTACAAGCTCAACTTCTGCAAGTGCTACTTTAACACCAAGGATCCCCATCAACTTGATGTGGGTCCCCAAGAAGAAGAACTAGAAAGTTTTAGCGGGGTGAGTCTACCAATGAAATTCACTCACATTCATTATTGGCAAGATCTATTTGCAATCAACATCAACCCTATGCAATAGTTCAAGGAGTCACACATTCCCTCAAAGGTAAGCAAGGGACAAGGTAATCAACAAATCAATGGACATCATCACACATGCTTTGCACTCCATGTCCATAGATATCCTTGTATTTGTCTCTTGTGTGTTGGGACTAACCCATGTAGGTGACAAGAGTAAGGAAACAACAAGGAGGCTCCCATGTCTTGGTGATCTTCATCAACTTTGAGAATCCACCACTACCTCACCAACATGAAGTCTTCATTGACTAAACCCAAAGTTAGTTTATCCCTCTTATGGGGGGATGTCACATCAAGGGGGAGCTTTACTCTAAGACTTGAGTCAAAGCTTCTCTTAGTATGTGACAACATTAAATGCTTTATGTAAAAGTGGTAACCCCACTCGTGCTTAAATGATGAGTATGACCTATGATCAAGTATTCTTACTTGGATCCTAAGTCAAATACTTGTATATAGATGACTTCGTCATCGCCCAAGTGCTTGTTAGATGCTACAATGTTTGTGCATGTTGGTCTACATTTATTTTCTCATTCAAGGACATCCAATTGTTGCTATTTGGTCTTTGATTTATCTTTTGCCAATTGGATGGACAAGAATGCCTAGGACCCCTCTTTAGCTATCTATGCTTTCTCACCTCATACTCTATTCATGCTACATCACACAATTTGAACAAGTGCTTTTCGATCCCTCTGTGTATGGAGCACTCAGAGTTCCGTATCAACAAGGACTGACCATTAAAACCTCCCAAGTGCATCTCGGTGGAACCAACCCCAAAATCTCGGTCTCACCGAATTTCTAGGGTTGATCTGGTTTCTATCTCAGCACTACCGATTCCATATTCTCAGTTACACCTAGTGTCCCTGTCAGCTGACAATTGAGGCACTTGGTGACACCGAAAATTTAGAATCGGTGTCACCGACAGTGGTGGATATATATACTGTGGACCCTGACGCTTTTAAATTCATCCTCAAACCGTCGCGCCTCAGAACCCTAAGCCATCGTTTTCAAGACCCCTGGTCATCGCCATTGTCCCCCTGTGTGCCTGCGCCACAAGGAATCGTCGCCGTCAACGGAATCTTCTCCATCGTCGCCGCCGTAGCGGATCCGTTGCCAAGCTAGGTTATGGATTCGGCCCCCTCTTGCGCTCCAACTTCCATATATTGCGCATTAGGTTTCTATGATATCTTACCACTATTTGAAAGCCTTCTATCAACAAAAGGAATCCCATAGATTAGAGAACCGTGGAATTTCAGGGTTTTGCCGTCCGCCCGATGAATCTCGGTGGAACCGAAGCAGGCAAATCGGTGTCACCGATTTGAACACCTGGGGTACTCAGAACTTTCTCGATGAAACCGAGTGCACCTTTCGGTCTCACCGAAAGGGGTGCAAGTTTTGGCTAAGGAGGAAGTCAGTCTAAGTAGCTGCGATAATTTTGCTTCAGCTGTAACGATATTCATGTGAGAGAATGCAAAACTTTGAAAATCTATTTTTCAAACTTTCAAAAACCAGCCTCATTTTGTGATGACTCATCTTCTTTTGCTCTACTATACTCTATTCACAGGGTCAGTCTGTCAGATGCTGAGGAGAGTCAAAATTTGCTAGAGCAGGGTGTTGACACGAGTTCAGGCACAAGCCCAGAGTCTAGTTCATTTTCAGATCCAGGCACCCCCAGCTCCCATGGGTTGCCCAAAGCTGCTACAAGGACCAGAAAGAAGCTGAATTTAGACGAGGAGGATTCAGACTTTGTCCCCGAGGAGATTCTTGCTAAGAAGCAAGAAAAACTACTAAGAGGTTTGCTACTGAAGCCACTTCTTCCAGGAGAGTTGTCAGCAAGATCTATGCTAGTTCTGCAACTATCAAAGCACACGAGAGGGCTAGGTCCACTATAACCATTGATCCCCCAAGGAAGTCTAAGCCTAAGAAGGCAGGGGAGAAGAAAGCCAGAAAGAGGATTATTCATGTGATTGGCAGGCCTACATCAATGTATGAATATCCAGACGAGGCTGTTGGTGCTCCTGATGAGGAAGACGAGGATGAGCCAGGTGCAAAGGCTCCTCCCAATAAGAAGGCCAAGAAACTTCTAGCTGATGCTATGCCCAAGTCTGGCACATCCAAGAGCACCAAATCCAAGAAGGTTGCTGCTGAAAAGACTAAGAGGACATCCAGGCATATTCTAGCTTCTGAAAAGAACAAGGGAACTGCTTCCAGAGTTGAAGATGATGATGACTTGACTACCTTGATGAAGCTCAGACCACATCTTCCAGTAGATGATGTGAGCCACCTAGTTGCTGAAGATATGAAGAATATGAAAGACTCGGGTTTGAGGGCTTCGAAAGATATAGATCCATATGGCCAAAGGAAGAAGACTGATGTTGAGTACAGATTCTACACCAAGGAGCAGCAAGACTTTTATGAGAAGTGCTGCTAGACAAGAGCCCAGCACTTAGTGACATGAGGTATGTGGACTGAAAATTCATTAAAGAGAATGAGGACTACTTTCCAAGTGTCCAAGACAACTTCCACTGCATTGGTCTGGATGAATATTTAGGAAGAGAGCTTAATGCATGGAATGATGAGATGATCATGCAATTCTACTCCACTGCACATTTCTATGGAGATGGTAGGATTGTATGGATGACTAAAGGAGCAAGATATGAACCCACTTTTGATGAATGTGCTACACTTCTAGGAGTCCTTGAGGATTAGGATGGAGATTTGGATGTCTACATGGAATCCAAGGCGAGCCACATTGCCATGAAGGATATGTATACTCCCATCCCTGCAGACAAAGTGCAATCTCACAAGCTAGGATCCATATAGTATCTCCAAGCTGGCCTCCGCACCATGAACACCATTCTGAGGCATATCTTGATGCCCAAGTCAAGAGATGACAAGATGATCCAAGGATATTCCATTAACATGCTGATCCACCTTGACAGACACACCAGGATCAGAGTCATGGAATTGATTGTTGAGATAGTTAGGAGGTTTGCTGCTGATTAGAAGTGATGTTGATGCTATGCACCCCTACATCCAGATGCTTATAAACTCTCAGTTGGAAATGCACATATTTTCTCTCGATCGTCCACATTTTTCCCTACACCCAGAGCTTGAGCATAACATTGTGGTGATGGACCCAGATCATCCCACATCAGCTACAGCTCAAGCAGAGGCAGAGGCAATCTGAGCCGCTAGTTCTCAAGTCCCTAGATCCAGAAATGAACAAATGGATCTGTTGATTGCATCAGTTCAGAGCATGAAGAAGGACATTAAGGGGATTCTGGACAACTAGAATAGTCTCGTGAGGATCTTTGAAACAAGGATCAAGACTCTCAATGATAAGGTGGACAAGGTGACTAAGACTGTCATAGAGCTTCAGAAGGAACTTGACTCAGTGCACATCCCTTGGGTCTCTTCCACTTGTTCTTCTTATTATTATGATGATGAGGATGGATCACCTCTCAGGCCGAGCACACAGTTCACTACTCAGCCTAGATCAACCACAGTGACCCTCTTCATCAGCTCCTGCTACTGTTAGCTCAGCTCCTGCTCCATTAGCTCCAGTTCCTCCAGTATCCACTCCAGCTCCATCCTCGACATCTACAGAGATCTTCGCCGACGCTGTTCTCTCGACTCCTTCATCAACAACCGGAGGAGATCAGCCTAAGAAGGCTTAGATATATGTCTTTGAGCTTTTTGGTAACTTGTTGCCAAAGGGGGAGAAGTGTATATAGATCTTTAGGCTTCGAGTGAGAGAGTGTTTGGTGTTTATTGCTTTTTGAAAAACAATTATCTTTTGGTTGCTTGTGATACATGTTTGATGATGTTTGATCATATGCTTTAATGTGTGATGCTACTATTTCCTATCATCTTAATGCTTATGTGATCATCATTCATCTTTTCTTGATTGTGCTCTGCTATGATGTTCATTCTAATTATTCTCGCACACCCCCAAGTGGTACGTGACATGTAAGAAGTGACCCATGTACCTAATCGATTGTGCACTTGCATTCGAACACAAATTTAAAATAGGAATAATTGTATTAGTGCCCTTAGTTGTGTCACCGTCGACAGGAATACCCCTAGTTTCCGAAAATACGCGGTCATGCCCACATCACTTTGCTCATCTTGTGCTTTTCCCCTTTATCGTTTGACTGTCATTTCGAAAACTTCATAACTATTTCATACTAACTCAAAAAAATGCAAATAAGATATAAAAATGTTTGGAAAGACATCACCTATATGTGTATGACATTTGCATTCATGGGAAAATTGTTGGGAAGTCTCTATATCAGTTTTAGATCATATAGGTGATGGGGACTTTCCAACACTTTTGTCATGACTGCAAATGACATGCACGTATAGGTGATGTGTTTTCGAACATTTTGATATCTTATTTGCATTTTTCCAAGTTAGTATGAAATAGTTATGAAGTTTTCAAAATGGCAGTCAAACGGTCAAAGGGCAAAAGCACAAGACGAGCAAAGTGATGTGGGCATGAACGCGTGTTTTCCAAAATTAGGGGGATTCCTGTCGATGGTGGCACAACTAAGGGCTCAAATACCATTATCCCTTTAAAATAATGCACAAATTTAGGGGGCGCTCTTACTTATCAAATACTTCTCAAAGCAACGATTATATTCATTGATTATATATTTGTCAAAGCTTTGATCTATATGTTGTCATCAATTACCAAAAAGGGGGATATTGAAAGCACATTTGCTCCCTTGCTGGTTTTGGTAATTAATAACAACATATAAGTCATTGAACTAATGTTTCCACCAAGTATATTTCAGAGAAAGTTCAATGATAGGGATGGCAAAACGATTGTGGAGATTGTGGAATTACCCCGAGATGCAAGGAAATACGTTGGCCAAGCTTCAAGCAAGAGGACTCTACATTTAACATTTGTGAGAAATCACTTTGAGTCCATAGGAAAGCCAATACTATTAAAAGGGGGTAAGTTTTTGTTTATGAACAAAATGCTCATACGTGCACAAGTGATAGTCACCAAAAACATCCACAAGCTCTCACACCAAAGTCTGTCTATCTCCAAACATTCAAAATCGATGCAACCAACATTCCCATACCGGTGTCACCGATTCCAAACCCTAGACAAACTCAACCAAACCCTAACACTTCAGTGCAGCCGACACTACTTTCGATGCCACCGAGTTGGGCTGCCAAGTTTCTGTTATGCAAGTTCACATTTTTGTTCCGTCCAAAAATGCTAAATCGGCATCACCGAGTTTGGCAATTCTGACCATTGGTCACTTTGTCAGTGCAACTGAGATTCCTATACCGGTCTCACCGAGATTCAAAAGTTGCCACAGTTTGGTTCCTTCGGTTCCACCGAGATTAACACATCGGTGTCACTGAGTCTGACTTATTGTGTGTAACGGTTAGATTTTTGGGGTTGCCTATATATACACCTCCACCACCACCTACTCAATAGAGAAGCACTCAGAACTATTCCATACCTATCCTATCAGATTTTCTGAGAGAGAACCACCTACCCTTATGTTGAGATCAAGATCTTTCAATCCAACCATATGGATCTTGATTTCTAGCATCCCTAAGTTGCTTTCCACCAATCCCATCTCTTCCACCAAGCCAAATCTGTGAGAGAGTGATTGTGAGTTGAGGAGTCTATCATATTGAAGCACAAGAGCAAGGAGTTCATCGTCATTACCAAGCCTATTACCTTTTGGAGGGTGGTGCCTCCTAGATTGGTTAGGTGTCGCGTGGGAGCCTCCTACTTCGTGTTGTGGAGTGAACAAAGAAGTTTGTAAGGGCAAGTAGATTGCCTACTTCATGAAGATCTATCCATAGTGAGGCTAATCCTTCGTGGACAGAAGCCTTCATGGTATAGTCAAGGTTCCTTCTTCATGGAACCCTCCATGGGTAGAGCCCTCCGTGGACTCTCGCGATCGTTACTCTCCGTGGGTTGAAGACTCCATGAACGTGGACGTATGATAGCACCACCTATCGGAACCATGGGAAAAATCTTCTTGTCATCACTTGTGTTTGCTTTCCTTACCCTCTCTTTACTTACATGTGCAACGTCTTTACTTTCCGCTGTTATACTCTTTGACATGCATGTGTAGGGTGTACTTGACATGCTATGAATGTTGAAGCTTGCAAAGAATTAAAATTGGGAAAAGCATAGTTTTATTTGGTCAAATAGTGTAATCACCCCCTCTAGACCTATTTTCGATCCTACACAACCCTGCTCAACGCCCCGGAGGACATGCATGCCGACCGAAGCCTGGGGTTGTCGCTGCTGCCCTGATAGTCCCACAAGGGCGTCGAATGCGACTGGAGGGGCGCCAAGCACTACGTCAAGAACTCCTTCACTATCATCCCCCAAGTTAGCTTCTTGGCACTGATATCGCGAGAGATCCGCTCCAGGATTGGCCTAGCCCGAGGGTCAAAAATCATCGTGGAGCTCCACGCGGGGGTCTTCTCCGGCAGCCCCTTCGGTAGATCCAAGAGGGAGTTGGTGCTCTTGAGATCCATGAAGACCCAACGGTGCATGAAGTTCTCCACCTTATTGCCAGCCTTTAAGAGCATGTTACCTCTCTAGACCTTGACAAAGGAGACACACACCGACCATTAAGCACTGTCATGCACCCGCAAGCCAAAGAAATGGCGGAAGAGGGCAACCGAAGGCTTCACGCCAAAAAATGCCTCGCAGTAGATGGCAAAGACGAACAAGAGAAAGATGGAGTTGGGTTGGAGATGAAGAGATTGGATCTGATAGTAGTCGAGGACGGCAGTGAAGAACTTGGAGAAAGGCGGGACGAGCCCAACGAAGACACTTTGGAGAAATAAGTGATAGGCTGACTTGGACGGGGGTCGCTTCTCGGAGGAGCCGCCCCATATCAAGTTGCACCCCCACTCGTTCGTATTGTGTGCCATCGACGGAAGCACCATGACGAGTTCTACGTCCTTGTCTATGGCGGACTCCAAGAGCGTAGGTAAGATTGGGGTAGAGGCCGAGCTCTGGGCCTCAGGCTTTGACTTGCCAGCAGGAGCCATCAGGGAGTTCACGGGGCCAAAGCGGCAAGGAGGAGGACGGTGTGGTGCTGATATCTAGAGAGGTTTCTTCTAAGGATGGGTATCTAGAAGTAAGAGGAAAAACGCAGAACAGGAAAGCAGTAATGGCTCGACAATGGAAGTCAGGCTTTTGTCAATTCGAGCAGTGGCCGAGGAGGTGTTGGACTCCCAACACCAACCGCATGACGCGCGCTAGTCCTAATCATAGGCGTTTGGGGCCCTTGACGCTTCGAGCTTCCATCAATGGCTTCGCTCGGAAGCCAACCTGGGCGCGTCTTGGGTCCGGCGACTACTATCGGCATTCTGGGAATGGGGGTACCAAGACCTGGCTGCCTGCGGCCCAGGGCATGGCCCACCTCGTCAACCAGGCACGGCCTGGCGGGGCCGCACTCAACGCAAGGCCCTCACGAGAGCCCTGAGATCGCGAGGGAAGAAACACCAAGACCAGCAAAGAATGGGCCTCCACAGGCCCCCTTCGGAGCGATGGAGATCTCTATGCAGCGCTTGGCCTCGGGAGGCCAAGGATGGTGCCAGGTGGAACATGCAGGCTCCAACGCGCCAGGCAGTACAATTTCCCCTTTGGTGCAAAGGGGCAAGGACGTACGTGGGTTCCCAAAATGCCCCTAAAGGTTTCCATTCCGGTGCAACAAGACCATGACCAGGAGCTCAGCAGGAAGGATGGCATTGCCGAGCCCACTTCTGCATCATCAACGCCTACTTCGCAGGTGAAGACCACCTTTCGTCAGGATAAAGATGTACTCATGTCCCCCTTCGAATTTGGTCATTCTGGGATCCCTTCCCGTCATACCAATAAGGGAAGAGGACCCCACAGCACTATAAGTAGAGGCTAGTCTGCATGATAGAAGCGAGACGATGAAACAGAGAGACAACTGAAGAGAGGCAACTCACTATTGTACTAATTCATCCACAAACCTCCTCGTGAGGCAATCCACCAAAGCAGGAGTAGGTTTTTACGCTTCGCAACAGCCCTAACCTAGGTAAATCACTATGTGCATCTTCTTCCTCGTCATCGTGCGAGTTCGTCGTATAATCATTGAGTAGCGAGCTAGGTGGGTGAGGCTACTGCGGATCTTTGCACACACCCCTGTGTTTGAAATTCTCTGGGTTTTGAGGAGCCCGAAATCTGACAAGTGTGGTTGCTCCATTGGACCTTGAAGTACTTGATGGTGCAGCTTTGGGTGCAATGCTCAGATTCATCCAGAACATGAATCGGCTTCTTACGATAAGTCTGGTCTGGCTAAAGGTCGATAACTTGATGATCGATATCCTTGTAGAGATCGGGGCGGTTGGGAACTCGGAGACACTTATGGAGTTGCGACATGTGGAAATCATTGTGCACATCTGATAGATTGGAAGGTAGCTCTAGCTGATAGGCAACTTCTCCTCGTCTTGCGGTGATCTTGAAGGGGCCGATATATTTTGGTGCAAGCTTTCCCTTGACGTGGAACAAACACTTGGTCACCTTGAGAGGCGTGACTCCGAGATAGACATAATCTCTGATGTTGAAGTTCACTTTCGGGCGGTGGGAATCAACATAGCTCTTGTGTCTTGTTTTTGGCGGTCTCAAGACACTCTCAGATGAGTTAAACTTGTTCTTCGGCTTTGTAGAGGATATATGGTCCAAATACTAGTCCTTCTTTGGTTTTTGATCAATTGAGGGGGGTACGGCACTTGCGTCCATACAACACCTTAAATGGTGGCATATTAAGGCTCGACTGATAGTTGTTGTTGTAGGAGAACTTGGCAAATGGTAGGCAATCTTCCCACTTGGATCCATATGCTGAAGCACAAGGACGAAGCATGTCTTCGGGTATCTGATTCGGTCTCTTCGTCTGTTCTCTGGTCTGGGGGTGAAAAGCAGTGTTGAAGGAGAGCTTGGTTCCCATTTCTTCTTGAAACTTCTTCTAGAACCTCGAGGTAAATTGGGTGCCTCGGTATGACACGATCGCCTTTGGAACTCAATGAAGACTCATGATGCGTTTTGATGTAGAGGTTTATTAGCTGGCTTCAATCATAGGTGGTCTTGACGAGAATGAAATCGGCTACCTTGTTCAGATGATCAAGAATGACCCAAATGGAGTCTTGTCCCTTGCTTGACATGGGCAAACCAGTGATGAAGTCCATCCGGACCTTGTCCCACTTCCATTCAGGCACTTTGCGAGGTTGTAACAATCCATCGGGTTGCTGATGCTCGGCTTTGACTCTCTGACATATGTCACACTTAGTGAAAAAGTGCCTATCTCTCTCTTAATGCCATGCCACCAAAATCTTTCTTTGAGGTCTTGGTACATCTTGGTTCCCCCAGGATGGATGGAATACGAAGTTTCATGAGCTTCTTGTAAGATCAAGTTCTTGAGATCAACTTTGTTGGGCATGCAGATGTGTTTCCCAAACCATACGACTCCTTTCTCATCCACTGAGAATCCTGGGGCCTTGCCTACTAGGATCTTCCTCTTGATGCCTTCAATGCTCTTGTATTTCTTCTGATCTTCCTTAATATCATCCATCAAGGTAGGCTTTTCTTCGAGGTTGGCTAAGAACCCAGGTACAACTAGTTACAAGCCAAAGCTGTCAAGCTCTTCATACAGGGTAGGTAGCCTTTCCTTAATCATAGCATTGAAGGAACAAGCCTTTCTGCTTAAGGCATCTGCTACCACATTAGCTTTTCCAGGGTGGTACCGAACACTAAGGTCACAATCCTTGATCTACTCCAACCATCTTGGCTGCCTCATGTTCAATTCCTTTTGAGTGCAAACATACTTAATACTCTTGTGGTCTGTGTATATCTAACATCGCTTCCCCAGAAGGTAATGTTGCCATGTCTTCAAGGCATGAACCACGGATGCCAACTCAAGATCATGAGTAGCGTAGTTCTCTTTGTGAGGACGTTGTTGTCTGGATAGATATGCTATGACTCTGCCTTTTTGCATCAATACACCTCCAAGCCCGGTTCTCAATGCATCACAGTATATCACAAACTCCTTGTGAATATCGGGGCTGGATAAGACCGGGGCTGTCGTCAATCTCTTCTTGAGCTCTTGGAAGATTTCTTCGCACTTCGGCATCCATTCGAACTTCTTGTCCTTCTTCAAAAGTTGTATCATGGGTCGGGCCATGCTCGAGAATCCTTCGACGAACATGTGGTAATATCCCACGATACGAGGATGCTTCTAACTTCCTTCACATTGTTGGGGGATTGACATTCAGTCACGTCTTCGATCTTGGCAAGATCCACTAAAAATCCTTTTATAGTCAACACATGACCCAAGAATCCAACTTCATGCACCCAGAATTCACACTTGCTTAACTTGGCATAAAGCTAATTCTCTCGAGGTTTGTCCAGGACCAATCTCAAGTGTTGCTCATGCTCTTATTCAAACTTGGACAAGACGAGTATGTCATCAATGAAGACGATAACAAAGTTGTCCAAGTACTCCATGAAGAGTTTCTTCATGAGGTACATGAAGTAGGCTCGGGCATTAGTCAATCCAAATTATATGACCGTTTATTCATACATGCCATACCGAGTTACAAATGTCGTCTTCGGAATGTCTTTGGGTCTGATCTTCATCTGATAGTACCTAGTCCCGAGGTCGATCTTAGAAAATACCTTGGTGCCATTTAGTTGATCGAACAAATCTTCAATCTTGGGAAGTGGCTACTTGTTCTTTATTGTGTCCTCACTGAGGGAACGGTAATCAACATAGAGTCGGATAGTTCCGTACCTCTTTGACACAAATAGAACACGTGATCCCCAAGGAGAGGCACTAGGGTGAGTGAATCATTTTCTAAGCTACTCTGCCTGTTGTTTCTTCAACTCAGCCAACTCTTCTAATCCCATTCTATAAGGCTTCTTATAGATGGGTCCTTCTTAGGGCATTAGCTCAATGATGAACTCAATGTCGCGGTCAGGAGGCATTCCAGGCAGCTCATCATCAAATACATCTCGGTATTCACATACCACTGGCACTTGATCCAACTCAATTCCCGACAGACAGTTAACCTGAGGGGCTTGAGAGGAGACTGGGTTGGGAACACACTTGAATTCAATTCCTTGGCTATGGCTCATGGTAACAGTCCTCTTGGTATAGTCTAACAAGCTTTGATGCATGGTTAACCAGCCCATTCCTAGGATCACATCCAAGCCTTGTGACTTTAGGATGATAAGGTCTGCTAGGAAGTCTACCCTGTTGATGTTAATATCGACTCCGTTACATCCTATCCTAGACTTCATAACTGATCATGGGGTTTGTATCAACATATGACTACCCAGGGGTGTTGGCTTCATACCACTCTCTAGTGCAAACTCTGGGGTAACAAAAGAATGCGAAGTTCCATAATCAAACAATATGGTTGTTGGGGTTGAGTTGACGAGGAACTTACCCAGTATGACGTGCGAGTCTTCCTGGGCTTCCTCTATGGTGGCATGATTCACACGACCCTTGCCATTTTTGGACTGGTTGTGGGGAGTTGGATTCCTTGGTGACGCTTTATGGCCTTGACCTTAGTTTGGCGCATTTGGGCGCGGTGCGTATAGCTACTTGTTGGGGCACTACCTAGAGATGTGTCCTGGTTGACACCACCCAAAGCAACTGACCTGGCTTGAGTTGTTGTTGTTGCCACTATTGTTGTTATTGGGGTTGTTGTAGGCTGGCCTGGGATTGGCATACTGCTAAGGCTGGTAGCTCGGACGAGGCGCGGGAGGTCTAGCCTGCTGAGGCTAATAAGTTGGCTTGGCTAGGGCTGGCTGCCAGGGGCGAGGCTTTTGGTTGCTGGAACTACCCTTAGTGCTCAACTTGCGCTTGCGAGTGTCGTCCATGGCATGATGCTTGTGTTCAAGCATGAGAGACTTGTTCACTAGGTCAAAGAAGGTCCGGCAGTCGTTGACAATGAGCTGATACTGCAAGGCTTGCTAAAGTCCTTCTATGAAGCATTCCATCTTGGCAACCTCGGTGTTGACATCTTTAGGTTCATACCTTGACAGCAGGTTGCACTTATGCATGTACTCCTTGACAGAGCTACTTACTTGCTTCAGCTCTCGGAATTCTCTATTCTTGATAGCGATGATCCCAAATGGAATGTGAGTTGTGCAGAATCCTTCCTTGAAGTTAGCCGATGTGATCACATGGTCACCTTGCATGACCATGAATCCATCCCACCAAGCTCTGGCGGTACCTCCGAGGCACTGAGAGGCATAAAACATCTTCTCATGATACTCATTGCATTTGACCAGTGCAAGGAGGTCCTCGATGTTGCGGATCCAGTCATCGGCATCAAAGGGTTCAACGTTTTTGGTGAAGGTTGGAGGCGAATTCCTCATGAACTCCAACAAAGTGAAGCGGCCATTGTCGTTCCTGCCTTGCTGCCGATTGTTCACAAGGACCTGAGCCATCTGCTAGATAGCAACAGTGTTGGCTTGGCGATACTAGCACTTCCCCAGACTATCCTCAAGGAGTAGGGGAAAGCCGGATCCTAGGAGGTCTTCGGGTACGACGACCATCTACAAGGTTTGAAGGGAGGAGAGTCAGTAAGGGTTTGAAATAAACTAGGCGTATTTTTCTTAAAAGAGTTTTATCCTATCTAACGTCTATGCTAACTAAGGCTTCCGATAGAAGAGGGTAAGGAACTGTTGGTGAACAAGATGCTCAAACGTGCACAAGTGATAGTCACCAAAGACACCCACAAGCTCTTCCACAAAAGTCTGTCCAAAGCCAAATATCCAAAATCGGTGCAACCAACAATTCCCATTGAGTGCCACCAATTCTCAGACTCAGACAGACCCATGCCAAACACTAGCACATCGGTGCAACCAATTCCACTTTGGTGCCACCGAGTTTGGGTTGCCAACTTTCTGTTACGTCGATTCACAAAATCAGTATGACCGAGTTTGTTGGATCGGCGTCACTAAGTTGTGCAATCTAACCGTTGGTCACCTTATGGGTACCACCGGGATTTATATATCGGTCTCAACGAGATTCAAAACTTGTCACCTTTTGGTCGCTTCACTACTACCATGATTCACACATCGGTGCCACCGAGTTGGTCACTTAAGGTGTAACGGATGGATTTTTGGAGATGCCTATATATACCCCTCCACCACCACTCACTCTCAAGAGAAGCACTCAGAACAGTTCCCCACTCATACCTACTGATTTTTTGAGAGAGAGCCACCTACTCATGTGTTGAGATCATGCCATTCCATTCATCCATCTGAATCTTGATCTCTAGTCTTCCCAAGATGCCTTCCACCCTATGAATCTCTGCCACCATAGCCAAATTTTTGAGAGAGTGATTGTATGTTGAGGAGTCTATCATCTTGAAGCACAAGAGCAAGGAGTTCATCAACATTATTGAGCCTATTACCTTTTGGTGGGTGGTGCCTCCTAGATTGGTTAGGTCTCGCTTGGGATCCTCCTACTTTGTGTTGTGGAGTGAACCAAGAAGTTTGTAAGGGCAAGGAGATACACTACTTCGCGAAGATCTACCCCGAGTTAGGATAGTCCTCCGTGGACGTAGGCCATCATGGTCTAGTCAAGGTTGCTTCTTCATGGAACCCTCTATTTGTAGAGCCCTCCATGGAATCTCGCGACCGTTACCCTCCGTGGGTTGAAGACTCCATAAACGTGGACGTATGATAGCACCACCTATCAAAACCATGGGAAAAATCATCGTGTCTTCAAATTATGTTTGATCTTCCTACCCTTCCTTTACTTAGATGCTTGTATTTACTTTCTGCTATAATACTCGTAGACATGCATGTGTAGGTTGTACTTGACTTGCTATGAATTCTAAAATATGCCAACACTTAAAATTGGGAAATAGTAGAATTTTATGTTGTCAAGTAGTCTAATCACCCCCTCTAGCACTACTTTCGATCCTACAATGCCATGTAATAAAAGTTTTCTTAACATGGTCAAAGGGTTGCTTGCCTAGCTCAACAAAGCTTTGGGGGTCTTCAAAGTCTTCGGGTCCAACTCTCTCGTCAAAAAACCAATCTATCCTCGCAATATTTAATGGGCAAAATAGGAACATAGCAAAAATAGACAAAATATTCCACTTGTAAAATGCCACATCACACCGTAGAATACTATGCTTAAAACTAAAAATATTTGCTTCTAGTTTTGAAGTGTAAAAACTTTTGAAAACCATTTTAAGAGTGGTTTAAAATATTCACAACTCGGTTTTAAATAAAACCAGTACATAAAACATTTTCAAAAATTTGCACAAGTGGCATCATTAAATACAACATAATATTACAAATTTTGTGGAGTTGGAATTATTGGAATTGGAAAAATATTTATTTCTATGGGAATTTTGCAAGACATAAATATAATAAAAAGGATAAAAAGGCCATAGTGCCTGGGATAGAGTCGGGCAGCAGCTGGGCCGGCCCAGAGGCCAACCAGCCCAGGCGAGCCGGGCGTCCATGGCGCGCCAAGTTTAAACCTGATGGGCGGGGCCCAGGGGCTAGTGAAAGAGAGGTGCAGGATGGGTGCGAGAGGCTGACGAATGGACATCACCTATCGGGTTTGTTGTCAACCCCTTGCCAGAGGGCGGCGAGGCTCACCTGAGGGGACTAGGCCACGACGAGGCAAGCTGGCGATGTGGATGCACTCAGGAGCAAGTCGCTGGTCAGGTGGTGGTGGAGAGGTCCGTCGGAGCGCAGGAAGTTGCGGCGATGAGGTCCTACAGTGGAGGCGCTTCGGGAGGAGGTTGTCACCGATGCATGGGAGAGAGAGAGGGGTTCGCATCAGGAGAGCAAGGGAGGGCCAGAGGGACAAGAAAGAGGGTCGGAGTGGCTCCCTATCGTGTGATCAACGGCGGCCCGAGGCAGCGGCGTCGAGCTCGATCCCAAGCACTTTGATCTGGGTGTGGAGTAGGTGGTGCGGTGAGTCGATTGGGTGGAGAGGAGAGCGATCATAGGTGAGAGAGAGGCTCGGGGTGACCTCTTTATAGGGGACCCAAGGTCCACCGAGTACCCGTGCGCCGGCGAGGTTCTGGCCGAAGCCAGAGGGCGCGGGGCCTCGAGGGGGTGTCCCTAGGGTGTTCCTTGGTCGGTCTAGGCCACAGGAGAGAAGAGAGAGAGCAAGGGAAGATCGCACGTGTGAGCTTGCTCACTGGCCGAGCCGAGCGGCGCTCGGCATGCGCGATAGGAGGGAGAGGGAGGAAGAGAGTGAAGGGGGTGGACCGTTTGACGTGTCTCGGACACCGAGGCACAGTCGGGGGACACGATGCGGAGGCCTGAGGTGGTCGGGGAGGTGATTGGGCCATGGCTATAGTGTGGGAGCACACTGTAGCATGCTCCATAGCACCGTTTTGGCATGCCATGGCATGCCTATGGCATCTTTGGTGTGGCCACTAGTGTATAGGGGGTCTAGGGGGAGATAAACAAGTTGGGGAGGCATAGGATGCTCTGGTGGTTCAATAGAATAGATGGGAGGTGGGGAGAGAGGTGAAACCTTGCTAGCCAAAGGGGCAAAAGTAGGTTTTCACCTGTGAATAATTGAGTTGAGCCCATGCTAGAGTTTCTGGAGGTAGAAGAGCACCAACAGGTGATGTGGTAAAAACTTGAAGTGAAGGAGAAGAGTAGAAGTGGTCAAAACATAACTTTTACCAAACTACCATAAGGTGTTTGATGAAGTTTTGGACAAGCAAATGGAGTCTACTTTCCAGGAGATTTACCAGGATCAAATAGAAGGGAGAAATAAGGGTGATCACCAAGTTTGAACTCATTTGAGGAAAGTTTATAGTGCAAACTTTGTAAACCCTAGAAATTAACAAAATTAGGTTTCTGTAGATCTAGGCATGCAAACCTATTCTCCTTGATTCTTCACTTGGTGTAGCATCATTTTTTTGAGATTAGAATATTTCCACAAATTTTGGGGTCAATAGGAGATCGTTGGTAATGTAGAATTGCTCAAATTTGGGTCTCGGCAGGAATGGTTTTGGGATATTTTGGTGAACCAAAACAATTGGGATTGGAATGAAACTTTGCAAGATCATCACATTAGGTATACGTGTCTTTATAGAATTTTCCTGGATTTATTTTATAATATTTCTTATAGAAATATTTCAAATGCTTGATTTAAGCAAAAATGGTTTTGGACGGATTTGCCCATTATTTTGAACATGACCATGTGTTGAAACACATATATATAGAAAATATATGTGCACTCAGGTTCCCCAAATTTTCTCAAATATTTTTAAAGCATAAAAAAATTTCCCTATAAAATACCATTTTTGTCCTTAATAAAAAGACTTTAAAGAAAATAATAAAATAATCTTTAAAAATAATGTTTGGTGCTTTTGGGAAGTCTTATATATAGTAGGTTGTCAAAAATCTTTGGGGTAAAGCAATCCACCCTATTTGAGGACTTATAGTAAAAACCTCAATTTAGTGGTTTTTGAAAACCTAATTTGAATAAATCCTTTTTGGCTAGAATAAAAATAGTTTTGGGTACTACACATATGGCATGATCATTGGGCAGGGAGTTTGGGTCAAGGAAGTTATAGAGGGAAGGAGATCATTGAGTGCCAAAACACAATCAACCAAACAAGTAGTCATCAAACAATTCAAACAAACACTTGCACCTAATAAGTTTTAAATGGGTCCAAATTTTATAAAACCAAAGCATAGCATAGTGTTACAACTTAGGGTGTAACATTAATTCCTACTCTTCCTCGAGTAGGTAAATGATAAAAAGATATTTTTTGATGTGGAATGCTACCTAAAATAATCTTGATCAAGTAATCCAATCATGGCATGAATATTAGGATACGAGTGATTCAAGTAAATAGTCTATCAATTTGATATTAAAATAATAATACAAAACATGCATGTAATTCATCATGGCCTTTCATAATAATGGATTTAAAGTAAACAACCTCTATACTCTTAATTGTGGTAAGCATCACACGCCCATGCTTCCCTGCATAAATATGTCAAATCAGGAGTACCGAATGCCAATCCAACCACTTGACTCATAATTTTTCACGTGCTTCACCTTTTTCAACTTCACTCGGTAATTGTGTGTGATCCATTGACTTTCAACACTTTAGGTGGAATAGAATGATGGTAGGGATTGATAAGAGAATACGAAAGTTTGGATAGTGTCACACCAACTAGGAGGATCGTTTGGCTATGGACATTCCTTTCAATTGATATCGGTGTGACGAGAAGGGTTTGCCCTTGCAAATTTTGATGCACTAGAGCTATAAGTTTATGAAAGATCTCTACTGAAACTAGGTGGGTGGGCATCTAACCCACTTGCATCATGAAGAACTTGGAAAATTGAGGAACTCATAAAGGAAATATGCAATCTAACTTTTATATTGATTCCCACTAGTATATGAAAGTGGCTAAACATGAGGACTCTCTAACTTAACAATATGGTGCTACTTTGAAGCACAAGTGTGCATAAAGGATAGTAGCATTGCCCCTCTCTCTTTTTTTGTTTTCTATTTTCTCTTTTTTATTCTTTTCCTACTATTCTTTGTGGGCTCGTTTTGGCCTTTTTATATCCTCACAAGTAGGGGCAAGCTCTAGAATGCATCACACCCTTATTCTTACAAATCTATAAAACTGAAAACAATATGACTCTATATGAATGCCTCTCTGTCGGGGTAAGAAAATCGATGGAACTTATGAGGCCCCTTTGTGGTTTAACTGTGGGGATTTGCAGGCACAAAGAGCGTGACCAACAAATGCATGCTCGAGGGTCTAGACAGGTTTTGTGGGGACCCCGATCCTAAGTCATATGAATCCAGACTGTAACATATCACATCACTTTCCAGCCTCACGCACGTTTAACTCCACGGCTGCAGCCTTACCTTAGCCGGGACTGTTTGCGTCTTTTGGCTCACATATGTGAACATGTCGCTGGCAATCAAACGACAGAGAACCCGGGCCGACATATCTAGTCATAGAACCCAAGTGGCACATCCGTATGGAAACAGGCATACGTAACCCAACAATGCAGGTGTCGGCCTCAAGCGTGTGTAGACGAGTCATAGCAATCTAAATGGACTCCATTACGCCGTGGGACATCAATGTCATCACTGCACGTAGACGAGGCATAGCAGGCTACAAGGACTCCATTACACTACGAGACATTTCCCCAAAGGGATAGACACAACAGCAAAGAAGGATACATGTAGGTCAATCAATGTGTCCGGAGAAGTAGAAAACTACCAAGGCTCGATGGAAGCACAGAGAGGTAGTATCCCGTAAAGAGTACTACTAAAGGCACTTGTCTAGGTGTCGGATCCCATACATACCGTTGCTCGTCACACGTACGCACGACATGCCCGATATGCTTAGATACAACTATGGCATCACAACATAACCATACATAAACACAACTTTTATTTAAGAGGCTCAGAAGAGCCTTGCATAATATGTTCTTACAGGTAGGGGTCACATGACCCGACACTCAAGTCATACAAGCAAGTTCAGACAAACCAAGCGGAAGCATAAAGCTGTCTGAGTACAGAGAGATGAAAGGGTAAAAAGGCACATGGCCTGACTATCTATAGCCCGCCAGAGGGCATAAGGTCGAAGCTGGGACACCAGCCATTCGGCATCGTCGACATCTAGATAGAACCCTCCTGATGGATCCTGAGTGTTATTTGCAACCTTTATTAAGCAAACGTGAGTACAAACATACTCAGTAAGTCTTTAAAGTAGACCTAGACTAATTATGCTCGTGTATCAACAAGGGGAGTGGTGGAGTTTATGCAGCAATGCCACCTTTGACTCATGGCTAACCTATACTACGCAATGTTAACTCTTGAGTTAAATTTTAGATATCATGCACGAGTCCTCTAACTCCACAATAATACACCACCATGGACTCACTTCCGTCCCCTACGAGATTGCCATCCATGGTACTCACACTTGTATTGATATTTTTATGAGTATCCATTAATTTATCTATGAACAACATAAGTTCTCCAAGTAGTCCATATCCGAGGACGCGGCTATTCGAATAGTTTTATACCCTGCAGGGGTGTACTTATTCACACACCCTCTCTCCACTTATTGTTGTGTGCTCATAAAACCATGCACCTCGGCAACCTTCAAGTCGAAGCCTAGCGAGGGAGTCGGCCACGCTCGTCAATCACACAAGACCTCTAGTCCAAGCTATCGCCTATTTGAGACTGAACCCACACGGAAGTCCGACTGAAGTTTCCGCTACGGCCCCAAACGATATGCGCAGGGTTCCTAAGTGTACCATTCGGGTGAACCTTGGTACACCATGCCCCTGCCTACCGTGCCGTAACCCACCCCTAGGGTCAGCGCTACGCATGGCCTCCAGCATGCTATAAACACCAGAAACTACTTGCAACTCCTGGACCAAGGGCTAAGCGAATGATAAGTCGAGCGGGGTCATATTTTAGGGCCTAGCATGTTGTAGTAACTAGTCTTGGATCACAAACACGGAACTTAGTTCCTAAGAATGGTCCTGATGAGACAACCCGCTATGTACTCCTACATAGCCTCTCATCGCTACCTTTACCGAATCGGGTTCATCATAAGCTTATCATATCTGACAACATTGTTTCACTCCAGTTCATCACCCAGATGAATTAGACCTAGCACAACTCTAATCATAGCAAGCATGGCAGGCAAAGTAGGAAAAACACATCATGGCATAAGCATCTACCAGGTATGCTAGGTTGCAAGGTTTAGCTATTTACTGTGACAATGATAGGTCATGCAAAGGAATGGGTTCATCTACCATGTATTATAGACAAGTGAACGGTTGTCCTAATGCAATAAACAAGAGCAGGAGCGAGAGAGTGGGATGTTATCGCAGTGATCAAAGGGTTGCTCACCTTGCTGGGTAGCGAGAAGGATTTCTCCTTCGTTAGGATTCTCGGTTCCTCTAACATGCATGATAACAGTACCATTGGATTCATTGGATTTTCCTGATCAAATTTTATATATAAATTATTTTCATCTAACTTATAGATTAATTTATATGAATTTTAGCAGTTTTAAACATTTTCTGGAATTAGATATTTCTTTCTTGCATCAGCAATGCGTCAGCAGTCGGGTGACCGAGCCAGGTCAATCCTGACATGTGGGGACCACATGTGAGTGACTCAATCACTTAACCAATGAATTAAAACTAATCCTAATTATTTAACAGCACTGGGCCCACTGGTCAGTGACTAATTAGGTTAATTAGTTTAATAATTATTTTTATTAGCCAAAACCTAGCTTAACCCAGGGCTGGCCCCACCTATCAGGACCCAGGGGCCAAACCTCGTGGTCAAACAGATGAGGGTCGCCGGTGACGAACCTCCGGCGACACAAGAGATGGCGGAGGGCGTCGGAGCTCTTGCTCCGATGACCCAAAATGATGGCGGAGGCACTGGGAGAACCTATACTCGAGCGTGCTTCAATCTAGCCCCATACCAGAGCATGCTCAACATGATGGCAGCTTGGCTCCTACAGCACCTACGCGGTTCTACGAACACATCGATGGCCTCAAAAGAACCTCTAGAGCACCAGAGCACTGCGGGCGTCGAGCTCGAGCGGCGGAGCACTTCAGACCTCGATGAAATCGACGGCTACAGCATGGGATCGACCGGGGAAAGAGGGGAAAAGAAACAGAAGCTCACAGCGGTCTCGGAGCCTTTGGAAGTGAGCTCGGGGATGGCCTGAGGATGGAGAACGGCAGTGGCGATCAACGGAGCCGAAGGTTGGGGACGACCTCGATGCAGCGTCTGGGGGGCTTCTGGCAAGGCGAGGCTTGCTGAGGAGGATGAGGGCAACGAGGCGGAGCTCTGGAGCTACTCAGCGAGGCGAGGGAGCGGCTGGAGTGACGGCACTACGGCGGCGGGGCTACGGCGGCCATGGCGACAGAGGGGGGAGAGGAAGGGAGACGGGCGAGAGCGAGAAGGAGAGAGCAATGGGGACGGCTCCCTGAGCTTATCCCCGTCGTGCTGGCAAGGGGAGGCAGGCAGGTAGCTGCCGGCGCTGAGGCACAGCCGTGCGTGCGTGGCGGCCACACGCCCGTCCTCCTAGTCGCTAGGAGGACGATGACCTCCCTGGGCCAGGTGGGCCGGCCTAGCCTGGGCCTAGGTGAGCTTCCTCTTTTCCTGATAGTTTTTGTTTTCTATTCTCTTTTGTTCTGACATTTGTTTATTTTATTTTCACGCACAATTGCTAAGTAATAAATATCCCAAATATTTTATAGCATTTAGTATGAATATTTCAAACTTCCGTAAAAAGTTTCAGGATATTTTGAAATCTGAAATAATGATAATGCTTTATTTGGCAATTTCATAAGCTTTATTATTTATTTTTAAAATGCTATAACTGTTCAAATATTTCGAATGACCCCTTGTATAATCATGTGCACATTTATCAGACATAGGGGACATTTTAGATGGGCATTTTGGATTTGTTGGTTTTTCACAAACATAAAGTTAGTTTGATTCAAATGAATTGTTTGGGGTTTCTTTTGATCCCCATTTCAAGTTGACGCAAAAATTGAATTATGATGCACATACATGTTTTCCTAACTAGGCTAGGTAGGGATGTGATAACTCACCCCCACCCAGAAGAATCTCGTCTTGAGATTCTGAAGTCATCGGGAAGAGCGTGGGGTACTCTAGTCAAAAACGATCTTCTCTTTCCCATGTGGCCTCCTTTTTAGAATGCTGTTACCATTGAACCTTGAGAAACTTGATGTTCCAACGCCGAGTGGTACGCTCAGCTTGATCAAGGAGACGAGTAGGGTATTCTCGATATGTAAGGCTATCTTGGAGATCAAGGGCTTCATGGCCTACTTCACGGTCAGGGTCCGAGAAGCAACGCCTGAGTTCCAAGACGTGGAAGACATCACGAACCTTGGAAAGATGCGGCGGAAGTTCCAATTGGTAGGCAACCTCTCCTCGTTTAGCAAGAATTCAGAAAGGTCCAATGTAGCGAGGAGCCAACTTGCCCTTGATACCGCATCGATGGGTACCCTTCAGAGGTGTAACCCAAAGATAAGCCTTCTCGTCAACTTCATAGGTCACAGCCTTATGATGATGATCATATTGGCTCTTTTGACGAGATTGGGCTATTTTCAATTTTTCACGAATAATGCGAACTTGCTCTCTTGCATCCTAGATCATATCCGGGCCAAAGAGTTGCCTCTCTCCGGTTTCTTACCAGCTAAGAGGTGTTCGACACCTTCGTTCATAGAGAACTTCAAAAGGGGCTTTGCCCAAGCTTGATTGATAACTATTGTTATAAGCAAATTCGGCAAATGGAAGACATTTCTCCTAATTCATACTGAAGGATATAACACAAGCTCGGAGCATGTCTTCGAGGATTTGATTGACTCGCTCAACTTGACCACTTGATTGCGGGTGGAAAGCAGTGTTAAAGGATAGATGAGTCCCCATAGCGGTTTGAAAACTTTCCCAGAATCGAGAAGTAAAGATACTTCCATGGTCTGAGTTAATCTCCAATTGAACACCATGAAGAGAAACTATTCGAGAAACATATAACTCTGCTACCTGGCTAGCAGTTATACTCTCCCAAACAGGAAGAAAGTGAGCCACTTTGGAAAGGCGGTCGATGACCACAAAGATAGCATTATTCCCTCTCTTAGTCCTGGGAAATCCGGTAATGAAATCCATATCGACCTTATCCCATTTCCTTTCAGGAATAGCTTGATGTTCTGCCTTAACGCGACGACAAATGTCGCAGTTAGCAACGAACTGAGCAATTTCTCTCTTCATCCTAGTCCACCAGAACCTCTGGCGTATGTCCTGAGACATATTGGTACTACCCGGATGAATTGTGAGAGGGGAATCATGAGCCTCCTTAAGAATCAGTTGCCAAAGATGTTGGTTCTTGGGAACCACCAAACGGTTCTGGAAGAACACCACACCTTGATTATCAATAGAGAAATCCTTAGCGATGCCGCTAACGAGGTTCTCTTTGATTCGAGAAATTCCCTTGTCACGCTTTTGGCCAGCTATAATTTGATCCTTAATAGTAGGTTTCACCAGTAGGTTGGGTAGGAATCCTTGAGGTGGAGGTTCAACTTCCAAAATTCCTCATAGAGAAGTGGTTGACCTTGTTGTAACATCAGGTTATTACAATAAGACTTACGACTTAGTGCATCAGCCATGACATTGGCTTTCCCCGGGGTGTAAGTTATCCCTAAGTCATAATCTGTAATCAACTCAAGCCACCGTATTTGCCTGAGATTCAAATCCGGCTGGGTGAAAATATATTTTAGAATTTGGTGATTAGTGTAAATTTCGCAACGATTACCCAGAAGGTAATGTCGCCAAGTTTTCAGTGCATGGACCACAACTGCAAGCTCAAGATCATGTGTTGGATAATTATCCTCATGTGGACACAACTGTCGAGATGCGTATGCAATCGCATGATGATCTTGCATGAGAATGCAACCTAATCCTTGTCGCGCGGCATCGCAATAGATAACAAAGTCTTTAGAGAAGTCTGGTGGCACCAAAACGGGAGCAGAGGTCAGTCGTCTTTTCAACTCCTGAAAACTATGCTCGCATTGTGGAGTCCACTCGAACTTTTTAAATTTCTTGAGGAGTTCAGTCAGAGGTTTTGCAACCTTGGAGAAATTCTCAAACTCCGAACTTGCTTAACCGATTCAGGTTGAGTCCAATCAAGGACGGCCTGAACTCTCTCGGGATTGATAGCAATACCTTTACCAAAGATTACGTGGCCTAGGTAGGTCACTTCTGGCAACCAAAATTCACACTTGGAGAATTTGGCATATAGATGATGCTCTCGAAGTTTCATCAATACCAGCCTTAGATGCTCGGCATGTTCCTGTTTGTTCTTCGAGTAGATGAGTATATCGTCGAGGTAAACCACGACGAATTTATCCAGATACTCCATGAAGATCAAATTCATCAAGCGAGAGAAGGTGGCTGGGGCATTGGTTGAACCGAAGGACATGACAGTGTACTCGTATTGGCCATAACGAGTAACAAAAGACGTTTTTGGAATGTCCCTGTTTCTAATTCTGATTTGATGGTAACCCAACCTCAAATCCATTTTGGAAAAGACAGAGGATCCAGCGAGTTGATCGTACAAATCGTTGATCCTGGGAAGTGGATACTTGTTATCTATGGTGACCAGATTCACTGGCCGATAATCCACAACCATCCGATCTGATCCATCCTTCTTCTTGACGAAGAGGACGGGGCAAGCCCAAGGAGAAGAACTAGGACAGATGAAACCTTTCTTCAAAGCCTCATCTAGTTGAATCTTAAGTTCGGCTAGTTCTAAGGGCTCCATCTTATAGGGTCATCTGGCTATCGGGATGGTCCCTGGGATGAGCTCTATCACAAACTCAACATCTCTGATAGGTGGAATTCCTGGCAGTTCTTCTGGAAAGACAACTGGAAAGTCACGGACTACCGGAATATCTTCTAGTTCTAGAAGAGGGGTAGCATTGAGGGAATAGAGTTGGTGCTTGGCTGCTCGAGTGGAGACATTAACTATCTCACACGATGGATGTGTAAGTTGAACATTCCTAGTATGAGTATCAATCTTAGCATATTGGGCATTCATCCAGTCCATGCCTAAGATGATATTGATGTTCGAAGACATGAGGGCTATCAAGGAGTCCAGGAAGACTAGCCTATCCACAAGAATCTCATTGTCATGGCTCACTCTAGAAGTTTGCCATTTTGAACCAGGAGTCTGAACTACTAAAGGAGTAGGCATATCACAAAAAGACATGTTATGCAACTGTGCATAACTTTCTGAGATGAATGAATGAGATGCCCAGTATCAAATAGAACAGATGCTGGATGGCTATTGACAAGGAGCGTACCTAGGATAACATCAGGATCCTCAAGGGCTTCCTCAGCAGAAACATAGTTCACTCGTCCACGAGCAGGAGCTGGCTTCACATAGAAAGCTTTTCCCGGCTTCCCACGTCCAGCCGGCTTAGCATTGTTCTGTGGACACTCACAGGAGTAGTGTCCTGGTTCTCCACATTTGTAGCAGACAACGGTGGCATAGGGAGAAGCATTGGCAGGAGGACCTCCAAATGTCCCGGCCGGAGGATTGTGCTAAGCTGGGCAAGGTGCCTGGAGGGATGGCCTCGCGGTGTATTTTGGCGGCAGAGCTGCGTTGGGCACCCACACCTGACGTTTGTTGGAGCCTAAGCCAGATGCGGGGCTGAAGTCATGGTTGTGCTTCCTGGTTGTCTCGTAGTCAGTCTGTCCAGTCTCGGCATTGATAGCCTTGTTGACGAGAGCCTAGAAGGTTGTGCACTCATGTAGGCGCAGATCTCGACAGAGCTCAGGACTAAGTTCCTTGTGGAACCTAGCCTATTTCTTGGCATAAGTTGAAACTTCCTCCGGAGTATAGCGAGCAAGATTGCCGAACTCACGGCTATAGGAATCCACTGTCAATCTGCCCCGGGTGAAAGAACAGAACTCCTCTCTCTTGCGATCCATCATCCCTTCCAGCATGTGATGGGTATGGAATGCCATGCTGAATTCCGCCCAAGTTGGTGTGGGGCCTACGGGACGCATAGCTTCATAATTTTCCCACCACAGATTGGCGGGTCCTTCCAGAAAGTAAGTAGCAAAGGTCACCTTGTTGGCCTCAGATACATTGGCAGCTCAGATTTTGTGGGACATCCTGGTCAGCCAGTCATCCGCGTCGAGCGGGTCCACCAAATGATGATACTTAGTTGGGCACAGCTTGACGAAATCACCAAGAGACACGCCATCATTGTGATCATTGCGGGGAGCATGCGTTGTGTTCTACTCAATACATTCCAGCAGCCTGTTGGTCTCCCTTTTATTCCGTTTAGGGTCAAGCTTCACTTCTGCCAAAGAGGGTGCGTGTGGCAGGTTCTCTTGCCTCGGCTAACTTCCCTCGCCCTGCTCGGGGGCAGGCAAGGTTTATTCCTAGTTGCCACCATCCTGGGAAAACAAACGACAGCTTAGACACGGAAGATACCAACTCTAAGGAATGAGAAAAAGCATGTACTGGACAACATGGCATGCATCGGTAAACACCTGATCAACATGGTAATAACAACTGCCATATGAACACCATGATTCATACACACCATGACATAGTTCAGTACAAGCCCAAGCTAAAATACAAACTACGGAGAGATGACATAACTCATCGGAGGCATTACAAGCTTCCTATACATTATCTATCTACACCTCTGGAACTTAACTCTCAACCTCAGTCGTATCCCACAAGACACGCAGGACTGTGGCAATACGAGTACTACCATACTAGAACTATCATCCACGTAATCAAGCATCGCCATAGAATGCCTCATATAGGTTACCCCCGTGACCCGGGAGCTAAACCTGAGGATCTGAAAACACTCTAGCCTATGATCCCTGGAAAACGTAAGGACATGGATGTGGCCTTGGTCCCCTTGTTTGTGGCAACAGCGGTCCTCGAAGAGGGGTGATGCCTCCAACATCGCGCCAGCCTACGTGTGCTGGAAGATGAGTCCACGATGGGTTCAGCATCTCCAAATCTCCATAGCATGTCTGCACAACAGGTGCCAAATGCGTCAGGGCTGTCCAAAGACGTGCACGGGTAGCATAAAGCTCCATGCGAAGGGCACGTGCATCACGATCCCTATTCTCCAACACCTGAGCGGTCACCTGCAGCCTAGGGTCTTCATGAGAATGATCATAGTAGGCTGCGCTAAGATAGCTATACTCTCCTCCCAAAGAAGTAGGAACATAATAGAACTCTGTGTTTTGAAGCAGACCATGGTGAAACCTCATGATAGTCAGCATGGTGTAGGCGGCCTCCTGAACTGCCATGTCTATGGTGACACCTAATCCATAAGTCCAGTGAAGCGGCTCTGCAGCTCCAGGATATGATGGATATATCTTAACAGTACACAGATACTGGCTTTGGTTGAAGTCTCGATACTGCTCCTCCACTATGTACTCTGGGTACCAACGGTAGCCAGCCTCCAACATAACTCTAACCAACATGGCCGTGTGACCCGGTACATCGATGCACCTGGTCAGACGGACCACATGATGGGAGGGATGAGGGGGCATCTGAAATAGAGAACGATACAAAGACATTAGAGACGCTAGCAGAAATTGGACATCATAATGGCTGTAATTGCTCAAAAAGGATTTTGAGACAACTGCAAAAGATTGGAAAAGCAAAACCACTCGACTATCTAGACTCAAATCTCTTCTCCAACTGTTTGTCACACCAACAATACTTGAGTACCGAATTCTCTTGCAAACAAGCTAGCTAATAATCCAAGGTTAGTAACTTGTCATCCTAAGCAATAGGTGAGAAGCCTAGTTCTTATCCCCGTAGAAAAGATTAGAATGACTCGGAATAGAAGAACTTGGGAAGAGGAGTCAAAAGAGCCTTACGTTCCCTTCCATAATCAATTCCCTTACTTTTCTATAGTGTTTCTAGACTCAACTTCGACCGGTTTGGCTTGGTAGTCCTACAGTCACCTGGCTCTGATACCAATGCTGTCGGGACACCGATCGTAAGTCATATGAATCCATACTATAACATATGACATCACTTTGCGGCCTCACACACGGTCAGCTCCATGGCTGCAGCCTTACCTTAGCCAGGACCGTTTGCATCTTTTGGCTCACGTACGTGAACATGTCGCTGGCAATCAAACGGCACAAAACTCAGGCCGACTTAACTAGTCATAGAACCCATGTGGCACATCCGTACGGAAACAGGCATACGTAACCCAGCAATGCAGGTGTCGGCCTCAAGCGTCTGTAGACGAGTCATAGCAAGCTACAAGGACTCCATTACACCGTGGGACATAAATGTCATCACTGCACGTATACAAGTCGTAGAAGGCTATAGGGACTCCATTACACTGCGAGTAATTTCCCCAAAGGGACAGACACACCAGCAAAGAAGGATACATGTCGGTCAATCAATGTGTCTGGAGCAGAGCAAGCTACAAAGGCTCGATGGAAGCACAAAGAGGCAGTTTCCCGTAAAGAGTACTACTAAAGGCACATGTCTAGGTGACGGATCCCATACATACCATTGCATATCACACGTATGCACGACATGCCCAATATGCATAGATACAACTATGGCATCACAACATAACCATACATCAACACAACTTTTATTTAAGAGGCTCAGAAGAGCCTTGCATAATATGTTCTTACAGGTAGGGGTCACATGACCGGACACACAAGTCATACAAGCAAGTTCATACAAACCAAGTGGAAGCATAAAGTTGTCTGAGTACAGACAGATGAAAGGGTCAAAAGGCACATGGCCTGACTATCTACAGCCCACGACAGGGCATAAGGTCATAGCTGGGACACCACCTATTCGGCATCGTCGACATCTAGATAGAACCCACCTGATGGGTCATGAGTCTCATCTGTAGCATTTATTAAGCAAATGTGACTACAAACGTACTCAGCAAG
Organism: Hordeum marinum; assembly: GCA_022496015.1. Taxonomy (NCBI): domain Eukaryota; kingdom Viridiplantae; phylum Streptophyta; class Magnoliopsida; order Poales; family Poaceae; genus Hordeum; species Hordeum marinum. The sequence continues at coordinate 230,476,277 of CM039673.1, forward strand.
TCTTTAAAGCAGACCTAGACTAATTATGCTCATGTATCAACAAGGAGAATGGTGGAGTTTATGCAGCAATGCCAGCTTTGACTCATGGCTAACCTATACTACACAATGTTAACTCTTTGGTTAAATTTTAGATATCGCGCATGATTCCTTTCACTCCACAATAATACACCACCATGGACTCACTTCCGTCCCCTACGAGAGTTCCATCCATTGTACTCACACTTGTATTGATATTTTTATGAGTATCCATTAATTTATACCCTGCAGGGGTGTACTTCTTCACACACGCTCTCGCCACTTATTGCTGTGTGCTCATAAAACCATGCACCTCGGCAACCTTCAAGCGGAAGCCCAGCGACGGAGTCATCCACGACCGTCAATCACACAAGACCTCTGGTCCAAGCTATCGCCTATTTGAAACTAAACCCACACGGAAGTCCGACTGAAGTTTCCGCTACGGCCCCAAACGATGTGCGCAGGGTTCCTATGCCCACCATTCGGGTGACCCTTGGTACACCGTGCCACTGCCTACCGTGTCGTAACCCACCCCTAGGGTCAGCGCTACGCATGGCCTCCAGCATGCTATAAACAACAGAAACTACTTGCAACTCCTGGACCAAGGACTAAGCGAATGATAAGTCGAGTAGGGTCATATTTTAGGGCCCAACATGTGGTAGTAACTAGTCTTGGATCACAAACACGGAACTCAGTTCCTAAGAACGGTCCTGATGAGACAACCCGCTATGTACTCCTACATAGCCTCTCATCGCTACCTTTACTGAATCGGGTTCATCATAAGCTTATCATATCTGACAACATTGTTTCACTCCAGTTCATCACCCAGATGAATCAGACCTGACACAACTCTAAGCATAGCAAGCATGGCAGGCAAATTAGGCAAAGCACATCATGGCACAAGCATCTACCAGGTGTGCTAGGTTGCAAGCTTTAGCTATTTACTGTGACAATGACAGGTCATGCAAAGGAATGGGTTCATCTACCGTGTATTACAGACAAGTGAACGGTTGTCCTAATGCAAGAAACAAGAGCAGGAGCGAGAGAGTGGGATGTTATCGGAATGAGCAACGGGGTTGCTTGTCTTGTTGTGTAGCGGGAATGTTTTTTCCTTCGTTAGGATACTCGGGGGTATCCTCGGAAGCAGGGCCTACCGCAATGGAGATAAATAGCAATCAATACACGCAAGTGCTACAATATGATGCATGATCATGACACGGCAGCATGTATGGATGAGCTAATGCAACTATTGTCCAAGTTAAATGAAGTGAGTTTGAATATAGGTTCAAAGTCATTCTCCATTTCATATTTCATATATTAACCTATTAGTAAATGTCAATGTTCAACTACATAGGTGTCTCTAACATGCATGATAATAGCACCATTGGATTCATTGGATTTTTCTGATAAACTTTCATATATAAATTATTTTCATTTGATTTTTTGATTAATTTATATGAATTTTAGAAGTTTTAAACATTTTCTGGAATTATTTAAATCAAATATTGCTTTCTTGCATCAGCACTACATCAGCAGTCAGCTAACCGAGCCAGGTCAATCCTGACATGTGGGGACCACATGTTAGTGACTCAATCACTTAACCAATGAATTAAAACTAATCCTAATTACTTAACAACACTGGGCCCACTGGTCAGTGACTAATTAGGTTAATTAGTTTAATAATTAATTTTATTAGCCAAAACCCAACTTAACCTAGGGTTGGCCTCACCTGTTAGGACCCAGGGGTCAAACCCCATGGTCAAACATACCAGGGTCGCCGGCGACGAACCTCCGGTGACACCAGAGACGGCGGAGGGCGTTGGAGATCCTGCTCCGATGAGCCAAAACGACGGCGGAGGCACTGGGAGAACCTATGCTCGAGCGCGTGTCAATCTAGCCCCATACGAGAGGCTGGGGTTGTCGGAAACGATGCCGGCATCGAGGTCAGCAGCTGTCGAAATCGGGCAACCATGAGCTCATCGCTCCAGTGCGCTACATGACGGCAGCTCGGCTCCTACAGCACCTACACGGTTCTATGAACAAATCTGCGGCCTCAGAAGAACCTCTCAAGCACCAGACATGGCTGGCGTTGACCTCGAGCAGCGGAGCACTTCGGACCTCAATGAAATCGATGGCTACAACATGGGATCGAACGGGGAAAGAGGGGGGGAAGAAACAGAAGCTCACAGCGGTCTCGGAGCCGTTGGAAGCGAGCTCGGGGACGACCTGAGGACGGAGAATGGCGGCGCCGATCAACGGAGCCGAAGGTTGGGGACGACGTTGGTGCGGCGTCTGGGGGGCTTCCGGTGAGGCGAGGCTTGCTGAGGAGGATGAGGGCGACGAGGCGGAGCTCTAGAGCTACTCAGCAAGGCGAGGAAGCGGCTAGAGCGACGACGCTACGGCGGTGGGGCTTCGGCGGCCATGGCGACAGAGGGGGGAGAGGAAGAGAGATGGGCGAGAGCGAGAGGGAGAGAGCGATGGGGACAGCTCCCTGAGCTTATCCTCGTCGCGCTGGCGAGGGGGAGGCAGGCAAGCAGATGCCAGCATGGAGGCACGGTCGTGCACGTGTGGCGGCCACATGCCCGTCCTAACTAGCCAGGGATGTGACAAGTTAGCTAGGGATGTGACAGGTTTGGGCCGCTCAGGAGCATAAAACCCTACGTCTTATGTCTTGTGTATTAGAGGGGTCCAAATTACAAGAGCGCAACAGCCCGACAAGGATGCTCGAGGAGTGTGGCTCTGCGTGCAAATGGAGGAAGCTTCAACCTTTTTGAAGGTAGCCATGAACTCCTTTTATAGTCTAAGGGGTTACCACAATGGCTAGAATGGTCATTACATAGGGGAAAAGTAGATACTATAGCGGTCAAAACTATTGACATGAGCTACAATGGGAAATACGTGACCCTAATGGATTAGGACAGGTGCATTAGATGTGCTGTTAGGTGTCATGATGCGGCGTCTCCTAGCAGGGATTGTCTCTCCTTCTATGGTGTTCACCCAACTACCTTTTATTTTTCTGCCATGCCATGGGACGGGTGTCATTTAAGCTGCCTCACCTAGTTGTTTTCCCATTGAACCCCTAATCGATGTATACAAATAGCTTGATGAGGTAGAGCGGTGTTGTGACTGCGGGGTCTTGTCGGGCGTTTCAGTTGTTGGGTCTTCTCTGTCGGCTAGAGGCTATTTGATTGGCTTGGTCTTCACCTGGTGCTGTTTGGGGTTTTAGGAGAGGTCATTGTCGTCTGTGCACAAGTCAGACTATTGAAGGACTCCTTTAGTACACCGACAGGAGCCCTCGGGCCTGGTCCATACATAAGTTTGTGACGCTGTTGTGCTAGGCCCAAAGTAGTGTAGATATAGAAGTGGCCATGTTTTCCTGTAGTTTATTAACGATGATTTTTACCACCTTCCTACGACACGCATTAAATGCGGACGTGGGAGACGTGGAGCGAACCGGTGGCAGAGGGGCACGCCTAAAAAGCTGCGCCAAGCTGGATTGGGAGAGGTGGTCTCTACATCTTCTCCTCTTCCTATGGGAGGGGACCCACAAGCGCGCAGATCACTTTGGCCATTTGTCTTCCTTTTTCTACACCCTTCATGATCCGTGTCGCATGCATGGCATGGTATGATACGTCCATTTTGCACCATGATTTTATATTGATATTTATTGCATTATGGGCTGTTATTACACATTATGGTACAATACTTATGCCTTTTCTCTCTTATTTTAGAAGGTTTACATGAAGAGGGAGAATGCCGCTAGCTGGAATTCTGGATTAGAAAAGGAGCAAATCTGAGATACCTATTCTGCACAACTCCAAAAGACCTAGAAATTTATGGAAAATATTTTTGGATTTAATAAGAAATGCTGGCGCAAGAATCAACCAGAGGGGGGCGACTTGCAGGACACAAGCCTGCTAGGCGTGGCCACCCCCCTAGCTGTGCCTAGCAGGCTTGTGGGGCCCCTGTGGCTCCTCCGATGCCCATCTTCTCCTATATGACACATTTTGACCTGGAAGAAAAATCAGAAGAGAGCTTTCGGGACGAAACGCCGCCGTCTCATGGAGGAACATGGGTAGAACCAATCTACAACTCTGGTAGGGCTGTTCTGCCAGGGAAACTTCCCTCCCAGAGGGGTAATCAAAGCCATCATCATCACCAACGAAGCTCTCATTGAGGGGGGCTTCAATCTCCATCAACATATTCACTAGCACCATCTCCTCTCCAAACCCTAGTTCATCTCTTGTATCCAATCTTTGTCTCAACACCTAAGATTGTTACCTATGGGTTGCTAGTAGTGTTGATTACTCCTTGTAGTTTATGCTAGTTGGTTAACTTGGTGGAAGATTATATGTTCAGATCCTTAATGATAATTAATACTCCTCTGATCTTGAACATGAATATGCTTTGTGAGTACTTACGTTTGTTCCTGAGGACATGGGATAAGTCTTGTTATAAGTAATCATGTGAATTTAGTATTCGTTCGATATTTTGATGTGATGTATGTTGTCTCTCCTCTAGAGGTGTTATGTGAACATCGACTACATAACGCTTTACCACTATTTGGGCCTAGGGGAAGGTATTGGGAAGTAATAAGTAGATGATGGGTTGCTAGAGTGACAGAAGCTTAAACCCTAGTTTATGTGTTGCTTCGTAAGGGGCTAATTTGGATCCATATGTTTGATGCTATGGTTAGGTTTACCTAAATTCTTCTTTCATAGTTGCGGATTCTTGCGAGGCGGGTTAATCATAAGTGGAGGTTTGTCCAAGTAAGGGCATCACCCAAGCACCGGTCCACCCACATATCACATTATCAAAGTAATGAGCGTGAATCAAATGAGCATGATGAAAACTAGCTTGATAGAAATTGCCATGTGTCATCGGGAGCTCTTTGCTTTATACAAGAGTTTGTCTAGGCCTGTCCTTTGCTAAAAAAGGATTGGGCTACCTTGCTGCACCTTTGGTACACTTATTACTTGTTACTCGTTACGAATTATCTTATCACAAAACTATCTACTACCGATAATTTCAGTGCTTGTAGAGAAAACCTTACTAGCAACCAATTTTCATTTCCTTCTGCTTCTCGTTGGATTTGACACTCTTACTTATCGAAAGGACTACAATAGGTCCCCTATACTTGTGGGTCATCAAGACTCTTTTGCCGGGGAGTGAAGCGCCTTTAGTAAGAGGAATCTGGTAAGTAAACATTTATATAGTGTGCTGAAATTTATTGTCACTTGTAACTATGGAAAGTAATCCTTTGAGGGGCTTGTTCGGGATATCTTCACCTCGACCAAAACACAAAGAGTTGTCCCTCAACATACTGAACCTACTAAAAATATTTATTATGAAATTCCTTCGGGTATGATAGAGAAACTGCTGGTTAATCCTTCTGCAGGAGATGGTACACTACATCCTGATTTGCATCTAATTTATGTGGATGAAGGTTGTGGATTATTTAAGCTTGCAGGTCTGCCCGAGGATCATGTCAAGAAGAAGGTCTTTCCTTTATCTTTGAAGGAAAAGGCATTGACATGGTATAGGCTGTGTGATGATATGGGATTATGGAGCTACAACAGATTGAAGATGGAATTTCATCAGAAGTTCTATCCTATGCATCTAGGTCATCGTGATCGGAATTATATTTATAATTTTTGGCCTCATGAAGGACAAAGAATCGCTCAAGCTTGGGGAGGCTTAAGTCAATGTTATATTTATGCCCCAATCACGAACTCTCAAGGGAAATTATTATTGAGAATTTTTATGCTCGGCTTTCTCGTAATGATCAATGCATGATCGATACTTCTTGTGTTGCTTCCTATATGAAGAAAGATATTGACTTGAAATGGGATTTTTTGGAAATAATTAAATGCAACTTTGAATTGGGAACTCGACAAGGGTAAGGAGTCAAGTATGAACCTTAAGTTTGATTGTGTTAAATCTTTCGTGGACACCAATGCTTTTAGTGAATTTAGCACTAACTATGGACTTGACTCTGAGATAGTAGATTCTTTTTGTGAATCTTTTGCTGCTCATGTTGATCTCCCCAATGAGAATTGGTTTAAATATCATCCTCCCGTTGAAGTGAAAGTAGTTTAACCTATTAAAGTTGAAGAGAAAACTATTACTTATAATGTTCATCCTGTTATTCCCACTGCTTATATTGAGAAACCACCTTTCCCTATTAGAATAAAGGATCTGCTAAAGCTTCAACTGTGGTTCTTAAGAGTTGTGCTAGAACACCTACACCCCCTGAGCAAATTAAAGTTGAGCCTAGTATTTCTCTGGTTAAGGATCTCTTGGTTGATAATATTGATGGGCATGTTATTCAATTTTGTGATGAAGTCGCTAGAATTGCTAAACGTGATGCTAAACATAAACATAACCCATTGTTGGCATGCTTGTTGTTTGTGTTAAAATAGGAGATCGCTATTATCATGGCTTATGTGATATGGGTGCTAGTGTGAGTGGAATTCCCTTTTCCTTCTATAAAGAGATTATGAATGATACTGCACCAGCTGAGTTAGAGGAAATTGACGTTACAATTAAGCTTGCTAATAGAGAAACTATATCACCAGTTGGGATTATTAGATATGTTGAAGTCTTGTGTGGGAAATTAAATATCCTACTGATTTTCTTGGTCTTGGTTCCCCACAAGATGATTTTTGTCCCATTATATTTGTTAGACCCTTCTTGAATACCGTTAATGCCAGGAGAGATTGTGAGAAGGAAACGGTTACCGTAAGTTTTGGGGATACGTCTCATGAGTTTAATTTCACTAAATTTCGTAGACAACCCCATGATAAAGAGTTGCCTAGTAAGGATGAAATTATTGGTCTTTCTTCTATTGTTGTGCCTCCTACTGATCCTTTAGAGAAATATTTTCTAGACCATGAAAATGATATGCATATGAATGAAGGAATGAAATAGATAGGTTTTCTTTAAACAACATCCTATTTTGAAACATAACTTTCCTGTTGAAATACTAGGGGATCCTCCTCCACCCAAGGATGATCCCGTGTTTGAGCTTAAACAATTACCAGATACTTTGAAGTATGCTTATCTTAATGAAAAGAAGATATATCCTGTTATTATTAGTGCTCACCTTTCGGAGCATGAAGAATAGAGATTATTGAAAACTATGAGGAAGCACTGTGTTTCTATTGGATATACTCTTGATGATCTTAAGGGCATTAGTCCCACTCTATGTCAGCAAAGAATTAAAATGGAGCCTGATGCTAAACCAGTTGTTGATCACCAATGATGGTTGAATCCTAAAATGAAGGAAGTGGTAAGAAATGAAATATTAAAGCTTCTATAGGCAGGTATCATTTACCCTATTGTTGATAGTAGATGGATTAGTCCCGTTCATTGCGTCCCTAAGAAAGGAGGTATTACCGTAATTCCTAATGAAAAAAATGAATTGATCCTGCAGAGAATTGTTACAGGTTATAGAATGGTCACTGATTTTAGGAAATTGAATAAAGCTACTACAAAAGATCATTACCCTCTACTTTCATTGATCAAATGCTATAAAGATTATCCAAACACACACATTTCTACTTTTAAGATAGTTATTATAGTTTCTCTCAAATACCTGTGTCAAAAGAGGACCAAGAAAAGACCACCTTTACTTGCCCTTTTGGTACCTTTGCTTATAGATGTATGCCTTTTGGTTTATGCAATGCACCTGCTACATTTCAAAGATGCATGACTGCTATATTCTCTGATTTTTGTGAAAGGATTATTGAGGTTTTCATGGATGATTTTCCGTTTACAGAACTTCTTTTGATGATTGTTTGAGCAACCTTGATCGAGTTTTGTTAGAGATGTGAAGAAACTAATATTGTCTTGAATTGGGAAAAGTGCTACTTTATGGTGAATGAAGGCATTGTCTTGGGACATAAAACTTCTGAAAGAGGTATTAAAGTTGATAAGGCTAAAGTTGATGCTATTGAAAAGATGTTGTTTCCTATGGATATCAGAGGGATAAGGAGTTTCCTTGGTCATGCTAGTTTCTATAGGAGATTTATTAAAGATTTCTCTAAGATTTGTAGGCCTCCCACTAATATCTTGCAAAATGATGTTCCATTCATCTTTTATGATGATTGTCTAGAATCTTTTGAAATTCTCGAGAATGCTTTGATTTCTGCACATGTTGTTCAACCACCTGATTGGAACCTACACTTTGAAATTATGTGTAACACTAGTGATTATGTCGTTGTGCTGTTCTTGGACAAAGAGTTGATAAGAAATTAAATGTTATTCATTATGCTAGCAAAACTTTAGACAGTGCTCAAAGAAACTTATGCTACCACTAAAAAGGAATTTTTAGCAGTTCTGTTCGCTTGTGATAAGTTTAGACCCTATATTGTTGATTCTAAAGTAACTGTTCACACTGATCATGCTTCTGTTAAATATCTCATGGAAAAGAAAGATGCTAAACCTAGACTTATCAGGTGGGTTCTTGTGCTACAAGAATTTGATTTGCATATTGTTGATAGAAAGCATGCTGATAACCCCCTAGTCGATAACTTGTCTAGGTTAGAGAATGTTCTTGATGACCCACTACCTATTGATGATAGCTTTCCTGATGAACAATTAGCTGTCATAAATGCTTCTTGTAATGCTCCTTGGTATGCTGATTATGCTAATTACATTGTCGCTAAAATTATACCGCCTAGTTTCACATACCAGCAAAAGAAAAAGTTCTTCTATGATTTAAGACATTACTTCTGAGATGACTCACACCTTTATAAAGAAGGAGCAGATGGCGTTATTAGATATTGTGTACCTGAGAATGAATAGGAACAGATCCTATGGAAGTGTCATTCCGAGTCCTACGGAGGACACCATGCTGGAGATAGAACTGCACATAAGGTATTACAATCTGGTTTTTATTGGCCTACTCTCTTAAAGGATGCTCGTAAGTTTGTCTTTTCATGTGATTAATGTCAAAGAAGTGGCAATATTAGTAGACGTTAGGAAATGCCTATGAATTATTCTCTTGTTATTGAACCATTTGATGTTTGGGGTTTTGATTATATGGGACCTTTTCTAACGTCCAATGGGTATACTCATATATTAGTTGCTGTTGATTATGCTACTAAGTGGGTAGAAGCTATTCCAACTAGTAGTGCTGATCATAAAACCTCTATTAAGATGCTTAAAGAGGTTATTTTTTTCCTAGATTTGGAGTCCCCGGATATTTAATGACTGATGGTGGTTCACATTTTATTCATGGTGCTTTCCGTAAATTGCTTGCTAAGTATGATTTTAATCATCGAATTGTATCCCCTTATCATCCTAAGTCTAGTGGTCAAGTAGAATTAAGCAATAGAGAAATTAAATTGATATTGCAAAAGACTTTTAATAGATCTAGGAAGAATTGATCTAAGAAACCTGATAATGCATTATGGGCTTATAGAACTGCTTACAAGAATCCTATGGGTATGTATCTGTACAAAATGGTTTATGGTAAAGCATGTCACTTACCTCTAGAGCTAGATCATAAAGCTTATTGGTCAATCAAAGAGCTCAACTATGATTCCGAACTTGCTGGTGAGAAGAGGTTATTTGACATTAGCTCACTTGATGAATGGATAACCCAGGCCTATGAGAATGCCAAGCTGTTTAAAGAGAAAGTTAAGAGATGGCATGATAAAAGTATACAGAAGCGTGAATTCAATGTAGGTGATCATGTCTTGCTATACAATTTTCGGTTAACATTCTTTGCAAGAAAACTTCTCTCTAACTGGGAAGGACCATACATCGTCGAGGAGGTATATCGCTCCGGTGCCATCAAGATCAACAACGCCGAAGGCACAAATCTTAAGGTGGTAAACGGGTAAGGAATCAAACGCTATATTTTAGGTACTCCCATTAATGTTGAGACCAATGTTATCAATACCATAACTCCCGAATAGCATATTAGGGAGACCTACCAGAATGTTTCAGACTCCGAAAAGGAATAGGTACGTGGTATGGTAAGTAAACCGAGTCCAAAACTTCCGCAATAGCAATTTTACTCAGTTTTAGAATATTTTAAAAAATAGGAAAATAAAAAGTAGTCTGAAGGATGCAAGGGGAGGCGATAAGCCTGCTAGGCATGGCCACCCCCTTGCCGTGCCTAGGGGGCTTGTCACCACCCCATGGGCCCCCGAACTCTGTTTACTTGTGGAACACCCCTTCGGGTCAGCAAAAATTCATTATATAATCTCTCGAAGGTTTGTGCTTTCGTATCATGACAATACCCCCTGTTTTCATTTTGAGCTATTTCTGCAGCAGATTTAGAGCAAGATGTCGTGTCACGAGTCTAATGGGGAGAGCTATATATCGCATTATCTTGCCAATCCCAAGCTCTATGGGGACCTATAGATACTTATGGATTATTCTGGGAGGAGGAACAAGAAGACAAGTATAGAGAAGAAATCTCAAATGAAGAGGAGACTCCTATACCTCAACTGACAGATATGCACGTGGAGTTTAGGAAATCAGGCCTCCCAAACACAAGAAGAAAACCCAACATTCTATTTATCCCTTCTCTTTTTCTGCAGGAGAGCAAGGAAAAATTATGTCAATGGATATTGAAGCTTGAGCAGGAAGTAGATGAACTGAGGGGACCAAATTTTATGCTTAAGAGGAAATTGAACAAGCTTCCATCCTCATCAACAACTCCACCACCATCACCTCCGAAGATGGACACCTGAGTACATGGGTATGGGTTCTCCCCTTGGCTTGTGACAAGCTTGGGGGAGGTGCCCCGTTATCGTATCACCCCACACATTTTTCCTTTTTCATTTTTATTATATTTCCTAGTTTGATCCTTTTTATTTTGTTTTGATCTAGTAGAATAAAAGTTTTATTATGATCTACCTTTTAGTTTTTGGTTTTGCTCCCCTTATGTAAGGAAGTCCGAGAGTTATATAATAAAAAGTAGATTTTATGAGAGAGCTTTGCTACATTACTATGCTCTTGAAAGTAGTGAATAAAGAATAATAGAACAAAAGCAAAGGGTATACATAGTGACCTTATGGGGAGTGATGACTTCACACATAAAAAGTATGGTGATAGAAATTTGTTGGGAGTTAACAAACATAGTAATTGGCCATTGGTGCAATTGAAAGGAAGTGATAAAGAAAGAGAGATTCACATATAAATATAGTATCTTGGACATCTTTTATGATTGTGACCACTCATTACAATATTACACGCCAAGAAGGTTATGTTGGACAAGCAAGACAACATAATAGGTTATGCTTGCCTGCCTCTGGATAGAAGTTATATGGTTTTAGATCCTCCAACATGTCGTGCTTGCTTCCACCTCATATTAGCCAAACTTCCTCACCAAGTAGAGATACTACTTGTGCATCCAAACGCCTCAACCCAGTTTTGGCATGAGAGTCCACCATACCTACCTATGGATTGAATAAGATCCTTCAAGTAAGTTGTCATCAGCGCAAAAAGGCAATAAAAATTGCTCCTAAATACGTGTGATCTTTTATTGTAAAGGAAACAAGTGCTGACGAACTTGTGATAGTAAAGAAATAAAAGCGACAGACTACATAATAAGGTTGCTATCACAAAGGGCAATATAATGCGGTGTTCCTCTGCACTAAGAGTTTGTGCATCAAAAAACAAAAAGTGCATGACAACCTCTCCTTCCGTGTACGAAGGGCCTATGTGTTACTTTTACCTTTTAGAACTTACCTTTATGCAAGAGTCATGGTGGTCTTCACCAACTCCTATATTTCGCCTCTCTTGGAAAGCATTATGTATTGGGGAATGATATAGGCTTATATATCCACTCAGATGTGGGTATCCTGAGTTATTATTGTTAACATCACCCTTGAGGTGAATAGTTGGGAGGCAAAACTATAAGCCCCTATCTTTCTCTATGTTTGGTTGAACCTTTGATCTCGTGGGTACTACGTGAGTGCTAGCAATTATGAAAGACCAAAAGATGATTGCGTATGTGGATTTGAATTAAAAGTTGTTATATTGACTCTTTCCGATGTTATGATAAATTGTCAATTGCTTCAGTGACTGAGACCATAGTTTGTTGGTTGTCAATAGAGTTCTTGGTTCGTAATTTATCTTATGAATAAATTGTTACTCTAGTATAAAGAATCTCATACAATGAGTATTGTTGTTATAAAGTGGATCATGATGCCCTCATGTCCGTATTTTATTTTATCGACCCCATTATATCTAAACATGTGGACATATTCATCGATCTCGGCTTGCGCTTGAGGGCAAGCGAGGTCTAAGCTTGGGGAGTTGATACGTCCATTTTGCACCATGATTTTATATTGATATTTATTACATTATTGGCTGTTATTACACGTTATGGTACAATACTTATGCCTTTTCCCTCTTATTTTACAAGGTTTACATGAAGAGGGAGAATGCCGATAGCTGGAATTCTGGAATGGAAAAGGAGCAAATCTGAGATACCTATTCTTCACAACTCGAAAAGTCCAAAAATTTACGGAAAATATTTTTGGATTTAATAAAAAATACTGGCGCAAGAATCAACGAGAGGGGGGCCACCTGCAGGCCACAAGCCTGCTAGGCGCGACCACCCCCCTAGCCGCACCTAGCAGGCTTGTGGGGCCCCTGTGGCTCCTCCAAGGCCCAGCTTATCCTATATGAAGCGTTTTGACCTGGAAAAAAAAATAAGAAGAGAGCTTTCGGGAGATTAACTTGGGCATAACCAATCAAGAGCTCCGGCAGGGCTGTTCTGCCGGGGAAATATCCCTCCCGAAGGGGGAAATCGAAGTCATTGTCATCACTAACGATCCCCTCATTGAGAGGGGGTCAATATCCATCAACATCTTCACCAGCACCATCTCCTCTCCAAACCCTAGTTCATCTCTTGTATCCGATCTTTGTCTCAACACCTCAGATTGGTACATGTGGGTTGCTAGTAGTGTTGATTACTACTTGTAGTTGATGCTAGTTGGTTTACTTGGTGGAAGATTATATGTTAAGATCCTTAATCATAATTAATACTCCTGTGATCTTGAACATGAATATACTTTGTGAGTAGTTACTTTGTTGTTGAGGACATGGGATAAGTATTGTTATAAATAATCGTGTGAATTTGGTATTCGTTTGATATTTCGATGAGATGTATGTTGTCTCTCCTCTAGTGGTGTTATGTGAACTTCAACTACATAACACTTCACCATTATTTGGGCCTTGGGGAAGGCATTGGGAAGTTATAAGTAGATGATGGGTTGCTAGACTGATAGAAGCTTAAACCTTAGTTTATGAGTTGCTTCGTAAGGGCTTGATTTGGATCCATATGTTTCATGCTATGGTTAGGTTTACCTGAATTCTTATTTTGTTGTTGCGGATGCTTGCGAGGGGGGTTAATCATAAGTGGGAGGTTTGTCAAAGTAAGGGAAGCACCCAAGCACCGGTCCACCCACATATCAAATTATCAAAGTAATGAACGTGAATCAAATGAGCATGATGAAAACTACCTTGACAGAAATTCCCATGTGTCCTCGGGAGTGCTTTGATTTATATAAGAGTTTGTCCAGGCCTATCCTTTGCTACAAAAAGGATTGGGCTACCTTGTTGCACCTTTGCTATACTTGTTACTTGTTACTCATTATGAATTATCTTATCACAAAACTATCTGTTACCCATAATTTCAGTGCTTGCAGAGAATACCTTACTGGAAACCGCTTGTCATTTCCTTATACTCCTCGTTGGGTTTGACACTCTTGCTTAAAGAAAGTACTATGATAGATCCCCTATACTTGTGGGTCATCATGGTATTGGCGTAGTTGGGCAGTCTTGGGGGTAAAGCGCCCGTTGGCGTGTAGTTGCCCTGGGTAGCAAAGAGCCAGTCCCCGCACCTCCTTCTCCTATAAAGAGGGGGCTACAGGGGCATTCCTCATTCACCCTCCTTTTCCTAAATCATCATTGCCTTCCCTCATCATCTTCCTCCATCTGTCACTTATTCAAAAATAAAGGTACTTTCGGAATGGCGAGGGGCAGGGGCCGAGCCCGAGGGTCCGCCACCATTTAGAGGGCATGCCTCGGATCCTGAAAGTGTGTTATATCGATTAGAGGGGTGTGAATAGGTGAATTTTACAAATTCGCTGCTAAGTGATGAACTACTTGCAGCAGAACAAGTACTCAAATGTATGCAACACATAGCAGTAGCATAGTCATCATGATGAAATTAAACATGCACGGATTATAGGTAGCGTCAATCAGGATAAGCAGGGGAAGAACAAGGTGACTGGAGAATTTGAGATGAGGAAATTGAGAATGTCTTCAGCCAAAGTCTTCAAACAGTAACGATCAATTTCATCAACAAGTATTCGAGGAAATGAAGGAGTTGAGGAAATAGAACGAGGAGCTCCATGAATACAATGATTTGATGTCCTATCTCCAACTATTGTCACAGTTGTACGTCTAGTTTGGAGCAGCTTCGTATTTAAACCAAAGGACACACAGTCCTAGGACACATGGTCCTTACCGTATACTCCTTGAGCTAAGGTCACAGAGACCTTGCCCAACACTCGTGGTAAGTCTTCAGGACAGACTTCAAAACCTTCACAAACACAGTCACCCGGCGGTCCACAATTTCCTCTTGGATGCCCTAGACCAAGACGCCTAACCGCCTAGAAGATACAAGGTCTTCAAAGGTAACAAGCGTCGATTCCACACAGGAACAATCTCTTCAGTGATGCTCAAATCACTTTGGGTTCTGGTTGTTCTGGTTTTAGGGTTTTTCCTCACTATTGATTTTCACTCAAAGTCCTTGGGGATGGGTTGCTCTGAAATGACACTTGACAAGTTCTCTCTCGGAGTAGCCAACCATCTAGTGGTTGTGGGGGTCCTCGAGGATGGGTTGCTCTCAAATGATAGTTGCCAAGTTCTCTCTCGGAGCAGCCAACTAGCTAGTGGTTGTGGAGGGATGCTATTTATAGCCAAGGTGCAACCCGACATGATAAGACGTAAATGCTCCCCCAATGATATGACATTTATGTGGATAAAGTATCTGGAAAGCCGGCGCAAAGCACAGAACGGTCGGAATTTGAACTATCAAATTCCACATGGCTTATCATATTCCTCACGATAGGGAGTTTGCACTCGCGAACTCCTAACTCCTCAGTCAGACCAATTTCCTCGAATACCATAACAACATTGTCTCTATCATTGAAAAACTTTACTAAACTAGAAGAGATTTCCAAAGGCTTCACTCAAAGGATTGGGTATGTCGGGGGGATTACCCCTGGGTAGGATCATGGAGGCGACCAACATTTTGAAACAATGGGGCGGCCAACACCCATCTATCCGGATGCCCCGACTAGTACCTCGGTCCGGCCGGCTGCTGAGTCTGGCCGGCCCCCTGCATGGCCGGCTGCTCCGACCGGCCCCTGTCCGGCTGCTCTAGCTGGCCTGTTGCGCGAGGTCAACCGCCATGTCCCGTCAGACGCAACATGAAGACATTATAGCGTGCATCATGTGTCACTTTGCTGCATCCCGAATAGTGGTGCACTATTGCCTACATCACTTGTCACCTCCAATAGTGATGTACTATTCCCTACGTCACATGTCACCTCCAATAGTGTATAGTTGATCATGTGGGCCACCCCTTGTCACCTGGGCCTCCCTATATAAGAGGCACCAGGGGAGCTCACTCATTGCCAAGCCGTCCAGGCTCTCTCTCATTTCTCTCATCCCCTCTCACTCTCACACACACGTGTGGCCAAGGTAAACAGCTCACAGCTCCCTCTTCCTCCTCGGGTACAGCTCCAGGAGCAACCCCGTACTAAATATACACCTCATATACAGACACGCAGGAGTAGGGGTATTATCTCTCCGGAGAGCCCCGAACCTGGGTAAACCATCGCATGATGTTGCCCTATCCCATCCAGGATCTCCACTTCAGCCTTGATCTCACCTCTCAGCCATCCCATGGCATCTGTCGTCCCGGGACACCCCCCTCTGAGAAAACGATGACAGAGTATGTTGAGGCTTTTGAGTTGAGCATCACTTGGAAATCTTTCCTTAGTATCCCCTCGACCCCCTTTAATAGTACGGTGTTCCTAAGACTCAAAAGAAAGGAAATGAAACAAAAAAAACTAAAGTCTT
This sequence comes from Hordeum marinum, assembly GCA_022496015.1. NCBI lineage: Eukaryota > Viridiplantae > Streptophyta > Magnoliopsida > Poales > Poaceae > Hordeum > Hordeum marinum. Next base: position 230,492,414 of record CM039673.1, read on the forward strand.
CATGCTTCAAACTCCCCATGTCAGTTACTTCATGGACACACCATTATCTTCATTACCAAAGTCTTCAAGAAAACTTCAAGGTCTTCAATTCAAGACATACATTTTTAGGGGTCGACATTCATTAGATATATCAAACTCCTCAATGGCTTATAGAATCTGTCTACACTCACAAACTCATCAGTCTCTTAACTTATAAGTCTTCAATACACCAAAACACTAAGGGCACTAGATGCACTAAGCATCTCCCCCTTTTTGGTGTCTAGCGACAAATAGGTTAATTTTTCAACAGGGATAAACATATGGAATGTAAGTTAAGATTTTGAGGAATTTGATTGCAAGATATAGAGGAACTGCCCCTGAAGATGTGTATATTTGATGAATTTTCTTTGGACCGCAAATGCACATGGTAGGATAAAATCATGGAGATATCCCCTATATCTTGTAATCCATACAAGCATTTAGTATATAACATGAGAAAATTCAAATGCATGATAGAAAATGGTGTCTAACTAAATTCAGCATGCGTGCATTGAAGAACCTGTGGAAATAGGCATGCAGAAAGCAGCTCAAAGGTGTCAGACCAACATCAGACTTAAGTTTACAACTCAATAAACAAACACTTCAGAGGAGCAAGAGTTTTCACTTAAAAAAAATAGTCCGCATAGATAGACCTGCTTGAAGACTAACTCAAATTTCTCCCCCTTTGTCATCAAGTGACCAAAAGGGAAAAAATTTGAGGACTAACGCCCCTGAATAAATTCATCTTGAAGGTGGCGAAGGAGCGTCAACGTTGTCGGGGTCGTCAATTGAGTAAGGGCCTTGTGCAGTGTCATCAAGGTCCTCAACTTCATCTGTTGGACGCGATGAAGAAAATGAGCTTGTAACAAGCTAAGGAGCTTGAACTTTCTTGAACTTGAACCTGTGCCATGACGACTGCAGACTAAGGTTTTTCAACAAATGATTCGCCAACTCCAGTCTATGTGTTGATAATATCCTCTTCCGGTTCTTGAGCTAATTCACTTTGAATTCCTTCAGTTGGAATTTCTTCAACTAGAATCCCCTGAAGAATTGACACTAACGGAGTAGTGTGACTTTATGACTCAATCAACACTTATTTAGTCTGGGCAGGTGACTGGGGATTTTGTGTAAGAGGGGTGGTCATTGGTGTATTGGGGTGAGCAGTTTTCCAATATTCATCATTGACAAGAGGTGTTGTATTGCCAATGTCCACATCCTCATCACTTTCTTCAATGCCGACTTCTTCAGTAGTAAACTGAGGCTAGGGCGATGATCCTGTGGGGTTGAAGCAATGTCTTCAACCATAATTTTTTCATCAATCTACTCCGTGGAAGGAGCAGAATGAGTTTCTTCATCTTCATTTTCCTCAGGAATAACATACTCCTCTCCAAAGGGACAATCTCAGAAGATGGAATAGAGTCCTCAATTTATTGGCACAGTTGAGGAACTAGTCAAAGTCCTCAATTTCTCAGGAGTTGAGGATTTTGCAGAAGTTGATGCTTTCCTTCTCTTCGCAGCTTCCTTCTCCCGGGCATTGGTTTTCTTCACTTCTGATGCAAAAGGAAGACTAATTTGCTTCACCTTTGAGGATTTTGCAGGAGGAGCACACTATGAAGGTGGGGAAATTTCTTAAGGCATGACTAATGCAGTCATCCTTTCAGGTTCTTCAGGCACAACAGACTCTTTAGCTGGTCATGGTTTTTCTTCAGGTGCAACATGATGTCAGTTTTTTCAGGCGGAATATGAGGAGTTGCCCGGGCAGTTTCTTCAGCCGGCTGGGCAGATGATCCAACCTAAGGATTTTGAGTAGCAACCGTTGAGTTGTGAGCTTTGATAGAAGCATTGGCTGCCTTGACGAATCTGACTTTGGAACCTTTCCAGTCAGCATCATGTTGGTGCTGCTTTTCACTGAGGCATGTGATTTCAGATTGAACAATGATGACTTGATCATGAGTCGAAGTCATCACATTGTTCCTCAAACTATGTTCCTTTTTGCATTTATCCTTTTTGGCTTTCTGAGCCTTTTATGTTTCCATTTCTATTCATCTATGAAATGGGTGAGGACATGACTTACTCCGATCAGCAGATTTAGTGAACAAAGTGGAGTTTTTCAATCCTGGTGCCATATATCAATCAAGTCTGGCACCCGTTTTGGATCGAGGATGAGGGGAATGGAGCTTCCCTCCGATACGATAGCCTTCAGTTGCCCATCCTTGATGAGATCGACAAGTTCTTCTTCATCAACTTCATCATCCTCAGATCCTGAGGGAATATGGAAGACAACTTGCTTCTGATAAGGACTCGGCCTCTTTCCTCGTCATCCAGTTGATTTGATTTTCAGTAGTGGGGGACTTCTTGAGGAATGTGCTTGGGCTGAGGAAGCTGTAGATGCCCCTAGAGAAATTGATAGTCTGGCGGTTTGTTGACACGTAGCAAGATGCACAGATGTTGAGGACTTTGCTACGGCAGCTGAGGATTGTGCAGCCATAGAGGGTATTTCTTCAGCTGCCCTTGAAGAATTTGCTAGATGAGGTTTCTCTGAGTACATTACTATTGAAGAACCCGACCGTGAGGGCATATATCTTATAGACTTTGGTTTGTTAGCCGTTTTCTTCTTCATGGATCTCTTTGGAGCCATTCTAGTAGCAGCTGCAGTAGCAGCAACAAGTCTTCATTGAATTTATTCACTACTTCTTTGGTAGTCTTCCCCAACTTGGCTTGACATTTTGCCCACTCCTGGGAAATTCCTCACCTCTTCTGATGCTGGTGGGATCAGCTTCTTGACCTGCAACAAATGGAGGTCTTGGGCAAAGAGGATTTACAACAAATTTATTCGTCTACTTTGGAGTAACGTATCTGTATTCCTTCCATTCCTTTGCCCGTCTCTCAATCCTCTGTATGCGAATTTTGCATTGTTTCTATGTCTGTTTGCCATGAGTGGCTTCATCAGGTGTGGAATATTCATCATATATGTCCTCGGGTATTTCAAAAGCAGTTTGCACTTCTTGCTTCTTTCCTCCCTTCTGAGGTATTTTCTCATCAGCCATTTTCTTCACTTGAGGAATATGAACTTTGGAATATTCTGAAGATGTATGCAAATTTTCTTCTAGGTACGCTACAAATGAGTTAAGTTATGAGAAACTAGAGATTCATTAGCAGACATTTGTACCTGTTAACAGAGTATAGGTGCAAAGAATTTGAAGATGTCATATGCGTTCTTAGAAATATTGCAAAAATTATCAAGTTTGAGGAATTTGACCATACATGTCTTAAAGAATTTCACTAAGTGTTCTTGACTTAGGTGCGAGAGTTGTGCAGATTCAAAAGTTAACACAATTGAGGAATCTTTGAAGAAAATAATACTTTAGAGAAACAAATCAAGAGAAAGGAGTTTTAGGTGTTCCTATGGATGAACTGTTGAAGAAAGAACACCTTTTCAAGACTTTGAGGAAATCATACTGATCAAATGCGGCAATATAATCGGATTATAATTACTATTTATGAAGAACACAATGAACTGGGAGGAAGAACAATGAAGTTTGTTAGTCCAGATCTCCCATGCCCTAGCTTGGCAGAGGGAGAGAGCTACAGCAGCAGCAGAGTGAAGATTTCCACGGCCGATGCAAGTACGACATCGAGGGGGTCGAGTCAGCAAAGCCCTTTCTCTTCAACGATGATGAAGTTAGAGGTGGCGCTAGGTCTGAGCTTGAGCGGGGAAGAGAGATTGGCTGGAGTAAAGGAGCCAATGAAAGGGTGAGGGCGTATTTATAGCGACGGTGAAAAACTGAATGTCCTAAGATTTTGGACATCCATGCTCGTGACCTTTGCTAACTAGTCGACGCGTGGCACCCACATACTGAGTAGTGGAGATAGTGGGGGTCATGGGTTATTCAATCGTGGGAATCGGAATCGGTTTAAGCGGTAACCGTCGAAAATTGAAATCGAAAATTTTAAAGTTTTGTTTGCAAATTGTTCAGCTGAAAAGCACATAGTGAAGCCTTTGAACGGCTTGCAAATAGAACGCATATGAAGAATATGTGAATAGACTGGGTTGAGTATAGCATAAAGGGGGAACGAGATTGATCTGTTGAGGACATTGAAAACTCAAATATATATAGGGTGACACTATTCAGATCCTAGGATTGGAATAGTTATTATGATAACAATGGGCCCTATATAGGGCTGTACCGGCTGCTCCCGAACCCATCAACTAGCCCCGACCAGGTGCCGCCTAGATCCCAAAATAACCGGGGTTCCCAATCCTGATCCGGATTCCCCCGCCCCCTACCCCGCGGCTCATCTGCTACTGTTGCCTGCCCCCAATCCTGATTTCCCCACTCTCCCCTACCCCGTGGCTCGCCGGCTGTTGCTGCCCGCCCCCGATCCTGATTCCCCCGCTCTTCCCCTACCCCACGGCTCGAAGGCTAATGTATCCTGCCCCTACCTTGTGGCTCACTGTCACACCCTGTTTTGTAACACATTGTTATGTTTGGGTTTATAAAATTTGGAGCCAACTAAAACTTTTTCAAAGTGCTTGTACTTGTTTGCTATGTTGTTTGCTTGCTTGATGATTGTGTTATTTGGCGCTACTAGGTTCTATTCCACTTCATATTAAACTTCCTTGTTCCAAACCTCTTGCCTAATGATCATGCCATGTGAATAGTGCCCAAAACTATTTTTCTCAAATTTTGTTTCAACCAAAAATGATTTATTTAAATTAAGTTTCCAAAAAACCCTAAAATGAGGTTTGGACTGCAAATCCTCAAATTAGGTGGATTCTTCTGTTCCAAAAGCTTTATTTCAAACCCAATATACATAAGACTTCCCAAAACCACAAAATATTATTTTTAAGGATTATTTTCACATTTTATTTAAAGGCTTCTTCTTAAGGCCAGAAATGGATTTTCTTAGGGAAAAAATATTTAAATGCTTTAAAAATATTTGAGAAAATTTGGAGGAACTCAGTGGACATATATTTTCCATATATATAAGTTTAAACCCAAGGGCATGATCAGATCATGGGCAAATACCCTCAAAACCCTTTCTATTCAAATCAAGATTTTGGAGTATTTCTATAAGAAATATTCTCAATAAATACCAGCAAAATTCTAGCAAGTCAACATTATCATTGGTGATGATCTTGCAAAGTTTCATCTCAATCCAAGTTGGTTTGGTTCATCAAACCATCCCAATACCATTCGTGTCCAAAATCAAATTTGAGAAACTTTACATTGTGAAGTGTCTCCCCTTGGCCTAAACTTTGTGGGCATGCTCTAATGGCCAAATAGTGATGATACACTAAGTGGTGCATGAAGGGTAAAAGCCTAGCATCAATGGATCTACAAAAATCTGATTCTGCTAATTTCAAGGGTTCATCAAATCTCCATAGTCAACTTTTCCCACTTGAGCTAAAACTTGGTGAATCCTCTCATTTCTACCTAGCCTTTGAGCCTGGTAAGTATCTCATTAAGGTGGTTGATTTTTCTTGCCTCAATCATTACCAAACACCTTCTGGTGAATTGGTAAAACCATCATCTCCCCACCTTATCATTTTACCCTTGGCCCCAACTTTTTACCACAGCCTTTGGTAAGTGCCTTGCACCTCCAGTAAAAGTCCCAAGCCATCTGGCCACGATGAGGTGGGGTAAAACCCCTATTTTCACCCCTGGACAGAATATTTTTCTACCTTTCCCTTTCCCTTTCTTTTCTCCCTAGCCCTACTTAGCCTCTAAGGCATCCAAAGAGCATCTGCAGGCCTTCCAACAGCAAGTGGACAAGGTGGGGCACCCCAGAGCGCGCAGGCAACGGCAATGCCGGCCATACGCATGCTCTGGAGCGCGCTATAGTGCGCTCCCGCACTGTAGCCGCCGCCCAATGGCCGGCCTTGACCACCATGGGACTTCCCGCGTGTCCTCGAGGCGCCCTCGGTGTTTGTGACACGCCAAGCTACCGCCCCCCTCTCTCTCCTCTCTCCTCCGCCCTCCCACACGTGTGCCTGGCGCCGCCCGGCTCGGCCAACCGGGGAGCTCACACACGCGGGCATCTCTCCCTCTCTCTTTCTTCCCTCTGGCCTAGACCGACCCAAGGAACGCCCCTGGCTCGCCCTCTCTCTCTCTCGTGGCCTCTGGCCTCGGCCACGAGCTCGTCGGTGCACCAGCATTCGGTGGACTCACCCCGCCTATAAAAGGGGCTCCCGGGCCCCTCTCTCCTCTCTGGCCCCAATGTTCTCTCCCCAACAATCTCCCTAAGCCCCCTTGAGAGCCCCCAATGTCTCTGTGCTCGGGATCGACCCGAGGGCCACCGCGGCCATCTCCCCGTCGATCTCCGGGTATGAAGCTTCGCCAACCCCCATTTCTCTCCCGTTGGTCCTCCCTTGCCCTCCTGATTTGATCCCCCCTCCTCCCGCGTCCTCCTTGCAGGCTGAATCGGCTCCGGCAACCACCTCCCGAAGCCACCTCTGCCATGGGTACTCGTCGCCGGCGACTCCGATCACCTTCGGCCTTCACTCCATCTCTACGAGACCAGCGACTCTTCCCCAAGCCCGTTCCCACCATCGCCCGCCGTCACCGTGCCCTGTGCCGCCGCACGTGAGCATCTCCCCTCCCTGTCCCAAGGTGGAAGAAGGACCTGACAGGTGGGGCCCACCTATCGGCCTCTCTTTCCCTCTCCCACGTGCTCTCTCTCCCCCGAGTCGTTGACGGCCGGGCCCCGCGCGTCAAGTTTGAACCTGACAACGCGCGAGGCCGGTTGGCTGGCTAGCTGGGCCGACCCAGCCTCTAGCCGCCTCTGGCCCAGGTCCCCGTGGCTTTTCCTTTTCTTTTTTGTTTTCCTTTTTCTGTGGACTTTGCAAAAATCCCACAGAACCCAAAATAATCTCTATGACAATATTTCTTCCACCAAAAATCTTAGAATATTCCGTAGAATTTATTAGTGCCATTTGTAAAAATGTTTGGAAAACTTGTTAGTATTGTTTTTAATTAAAAAACCCTATTTGGCATTTCTTGCCTCTGTTTAATAGTTTTTAAAAATATTTCTCATAATAGAATATTAAACAAACATTGTCCTTAGTATTTATCAGAATAGATTAGCATTTTATTAGTAGCTTGAGTGCTCTGTTTTTGTGTGTTGATTATTTTTATCGTTATTTTATCGTGACGATCGATTGCGCTCTTGACGAAGAAGTTAGACCCGAAGACTTCGAAGACCCTGGAGACTTTGTTGAGCCAAGCAAGCAGCCCTTTGACCATGATGAGAAACCATTTTTATTGCATTTCATATAGCACTTTACTTTCAACATAATTGATCATGCGATATGGTGTTCCCCTTTTGGTGGGATGCCTCCAGTACTTCTCCATTGACACTTGCATCATGCATGACCCTACCACCTTATGAGGGTTGTGCGGGTGGGTCTATTTACGATGCCAGCAGATGCTACGCAAGTGGCATCGAATCTATGCATACTGATGGGAAGAAAGAAATGATTTCAAAGACTTTTTCGAAAACCCCGTCAGGTGCCACTAATGCCCGAGGGAGATGTTGGTGAGATGGGTGACCACTTGAGAAAGAAGTGGTGTGCCGGAACAAGATGAGGATGTGTTTTCGAAAACGGAGGGTTTAAGATTTGTCGACCGTCCCAACCTTACATGCACAACCATGATACCCCTTATGGGACGGGGCTTTGTTGATTACTATGGTTGGTACTAGCAAGGAGCCTACATTACTAGTGGCAAGAGTGAAGTGGTCACTCTTGAGATGGGGTCGTCCCAGAGTGGAAGGTCATGCACTGTCTTTACAGGCACTCAGCACACCGTTGCGTGCCCTCATGGATGATACAAGTGATGTATATCATGAGGGATGGGACCAACAAGTGGACTCTTTGTTTAGTATCACCATGGGAAAGGCATTGTTCAGGTGCTTACCTCGGGTATGTTATATACCACGAGTCATGGATTACACGGAAGTTCCCCGAGTCTTGTGGGTAAAGTGTGCAACATCTACAGAGTGTAAAACTATTCGAATAGCCGTGTCCCCGGTCAAGGACAGTTGGGTGGTGCTGCTTATGCCACATCCAAATGTTTTCCCAAAAACTTGGTGTGAGTATGGGTGTGATAGTGACAAGAGGTCACATGAGCTAAGACTAATGACTTAGCATTATGAGTAAACATGAGATGTTCAACCAATACTTATGATGATATCTGCAATTTGTTCACATGAATACCTGCTAATTGTTGATGCATGCTCACTAGTTACTTGATCATGACATTTGCATACAAAATTAGCTTTCCGCAAATTTACCTATTTAGTGCTATGTCATGCATCATTGTTACCTTGTTCCACACTTGGGTTGCTTGCGAGTACATTCAAAGTACTCATTGGCTTGCCACTGGTTATTTAATTGGCCAGGCATGGAAGAACAGGAGTATGTTGAAGAGTTCGTTGGAGACGAACATGCGAACTAGGACGCTTCCCAGTCAGAATGCCTGTAGGTTAAGGCAGATGGCATGGGTTCATGCTTTCGACCAAGATTTCCGCTGCTTGTTCTATTTTAAGTGATTGGCCCGTGTGGCCCTATCTATGTAAGTCTTGACCTTCATTGTCCTTATTATGTAAGACGCTAAATGTGGATGTAAGACTCTTGTTATTAAGCTTCTGTGTGTTCAGTGAGATTGATCTCTGGGATCACTCTACACGTGCATTCGGTGGTCACGACTTATGAGTCGGGGTCCCCACACTCACTGGATCATACCTCCTCTCCCTTGCCGGATCATACGGTCATGCTCCCCACCTCCTATTGACGGCGCGGGCGAGGGAGGAATGGCGAATGCCGAAGCGAGGTAGCCTATGACGACTAGAAGCGGTGGAGCCATGAAGTTCTTTCTCACCCATGGACAACAGGCGCCTTCCCCCTTCCCTCCTTGCCTCCTACCTCCAGCGCGGCCAAGCATTTAACAGCGACGATAGAAGGCGGCTAAGAAGCCATGAGATTTGACAGATCCAGCTTGGGCGGCAGCACCGTAGGTATTACTAAACTTCTTGCTGAATTTCTTCATGCATGCCTGCATCTGAACTCCTTGCTCAATTTTTCGATCCAAAACCAAAATCAGATGAACCTGGCGGCAAGGAAGTCAGATATGCCAAATCCAGTAATGTCGATTCTATTCTCCCCACCTCCTACAACCATTCATGTATTATCCTATTGTCATCTTATTGTATCCAGACTTCTTGATGTTCCATTTTATCCAAAACCACAACCAGATGTACTTGGTGTCTCCTGTCAGCTATCAAATGTCATGGGATGCCTCTTCTAACAAGATGGTGTTTTGCTCTCAAGGTGGCCTATCTACTGCAGGAAAAAGACTAGTTGAACTTCTAGCAAAGGTGTGGTTGAACTTCCTATTCTATGTTCTGTTTGTATTTTTGTTCAATCTGTGGATGAACTTCTAGCCAAGGTGTGGATGAACTTCTAGCCATTGTGTGGTTGATCTTCGGGCCAAGATGTGACTTTCACAGTTTTTTTCTATTGCATGATCATCTACTATGCATCTCTACACCATGTGAACTTGTACTAGTGTCTGTGAAGTTATATTACTGACTAAGGCTCACTTGAGGCTTGATCAAAAAATATCCTCTTGATTAAATTTATAAAAATAATGTGAACTTCAACCATGTGATGTTCAACTAGTACTTGAGAATCAGTTCAAGTTGGTAGCGGTACTTGAGCATTAGTGCATAAGGTTGTGAGTGTACATGTATGTTCAACCATGCATTCACCAACAGTCCATGTTTAACTATATACATGGCTATAGATGTTGTTACTCCTCTATATCTAAAAGTTCAACAATGGAATCCTACACAACAATTAGTTATCCTCGCGCTTTCCAGACTAGAAGATCATAATATGAAGAATACTTAGTTCAGCTACAAAAAAAGAAGTATTAGATACATGATACTTGTGCTAAAAAAAATTCAATTAGATATATACTATGCTGGGAAGTTCACCTATGAAGAATGCTTAGTTCAGCTACACAAATATAGATAGATGGTACTTGTGGTAGCAAAATTATCATGCGATTTTAATATTTTCAGGATGATAAACGCATAAAAAGAGGTAGAACTTCCAAACAACAAGTATACAACCCTCGGCTATACGCATTGTTCCGCCCCCTAAATGGGTAATACCTGAAATACACCATCGTCAGCATTCCCAATCTGCTCCACACCCAAATCAGGTGATGCCCGAAAACCTAAACACCCATCCTCACCAGTACGCACATCCACCTAATTGGGTGACACCGAAAATCCCGCGCGGATTCTTTGTATCCACCAGCAAATTTCCAAGCACACCGATGGAGGAGGATGTTATCTCAAGTTCTGAATATTACTCTGGAGGTTATATTGGTGTGGGTCATCAATGCGAATGTGCAGGAAATAGACCAAATGCCAGAACAATTACAACACAAACACACACAAGGAGGAAAATGCTCTGCACACTACCGCCGAGGGATCCCGATGTTGCTGCTACAACTCATCAGCGTACTGGACATGGGATTGATGGATTGTTTCCCATAAGAGAAGAGCAAACTAACACAAGGATTGGCATGCCTCCACAACAACCACAAGCTAAAAGGACACAAACAAGAGAGAGGGGCCATCTTCAACCCTCCTGCCTCCTCGCGATCCACTCCACCATGCTATGGTAACTCCGCCCTGCCCCATCCCAATGGGCCAGCCACAGACCCGGTGGAGTTGCGATCATCAAACATGTGAGTGAAACAAAAATATATTTATATGTTTATTTGTTCGGTTATGCCAATTTTTTGCACCAGGATCAAAATATTTGTAAGCTGCATTTTAACACTGTTTTTCCTACAGAATCCGGACCTCCCAGATTATCTAATACCAGGACTCACAAAGACATTCAAGAATGTGGATAAAGCCTTGGAACTTTACAGACGATATGCCAGGCACATTTGTTTTGGCATTGGGAAGATGGGTGGAAATGAGAATAACAAGTACTTTGTGTGTGCATACCAAGGAATACACAATCCAACTTACTGTGAAGCTAATAGGCAACAAAACAAAAGCTCGCATAGGACAGGATGCAATGCTAAAATGACGGTGAAGGTCTAAGAGGATAACACTTGTGTGGGGGTGGACATTGAGTGCAATCATAATCACCACCTCATCCAAAGAGCTGACATGCTGGTATTCTTGCACTCAAACAAGAATTGTGACTCCACTCTTTCGGAGTACGTAAAGCCCTTGTAGTACCATGATGTCAAACATACAACGATTATGTCCATGCTATCAGAAAATGTAGATGGATGCTTCTTCCTAAACATGACAGGAAGAGACCTAATAAACAAGTACATAGCATCCTAAGTAACCAACCTTGATAAAAATTAACAAATGCATATTTGTATATATTTTGCAGGAAAGCTATGAATGCAAGGAAAGATGACTTGGATGATGTATTGAAACCTACGACTTTCTTTAATGACATGAAGGCAATCAATGATGAGTTCTCCTACGACATACAAGTAGACAACTAAGGTGCAATAGAGAACATTTTCTGGTCCAGTGCAAGTTGTCGGGGAGCATATCAAGATTTTGGCGATTGCGTAGCAGTCGACACAACTTACCAAACAAACAGATTTCATATGCCTATGGGAGTGTTTGTTGGAACCAACCACCATTTGCAGTCAACGATATTTGTTGTTGCCCTCATTCAGGTGGATCTTCGATACATTCATACGATGCATGAACAACAAACACCCAACTTGTATTCTCACAAGTAAAATAAAAAAAAATTACAAGATTTATCATTGTGGTAGTTCTGGTTGTGTTGGGTGTACTAGTGATAATGAAAAAAGAAAGTAAGCCATGCAGTTCATATACTTTTAACACTGAAGTTCAGCTACAGTGTAATAGGAGGCAATATTATGTGACATGGTTAGATAGACCTGCTTCAGGTTCTAAAGTTCAAACACTGGTAGCAAAGAAGTTTAGGTATAGTCTAAGAGGAAGTAATATTATGTGACATGGTTAGATAGACGTACTTTTAGTTTTGAAGTTCAAACACTAGTAGCAAGGAACTTTAGCTATAGTGTAATAGGAAGCAATATTATGTGACATGGTTAGATAGACCTACTTATGGTTCTGAAGTTCAAATACTTTTACCATTGAAGTTGACCAATAGTGTAAGAGGCAATATACAATTTACAACATTGCATATAAGATCAATGTAGTTCAATAACCCTGCATATTACGTTTTATATACTTGCAGACCAGTGCCCGACAATGGAAAAAGCTATACCACTAGCTTTCCCAAATACCGTCCACAAGCTTTGCCATTTGCAGATCCTCAAGAAGTTCAAGGAACACCTCGCATACCATTCGCGTCATCTCGTCGTTGGTGGGGTCCACTAGCCGAGCGGTCCCATCTCCCATTGGGGCACGTCTGCCGGCTCTGCAATTGCCCCTTGCCCACCTACCATGGCACGGGCCGCCCGGGCGGGCGTCGTCTAGCGCCAGCCGACCGAAGTCTTTGGTACGGCCGGCCGCACTGTAGCCACGCCAGGGCAAGTAATCGAGTGGCGAGAGTGTGCTGACACTATTCCCACGCCCGGTCGCGCTCACCAAGGTCAGCGGACGGGATGGTTGGACTGTAGCCATGCACCGCAATGCGTCAACGGCCACTTTAGCCATAGGGCCGCCTGTCGTGTCGGTCGTGTCATGTCATCGTACCCGCACGCAGAGGGACAGGACGGGGCATGTCCGTCCCAAGGTCGGTAGAAGAGCAGGCTCGTGGGCAGCCGGCCATGCCCAGCCGGCTCCTTGATCAACTGTCCGGGGCACCGGCCGACACTAGCCCATGCCGGACAGTTCTCCAGCCGGCCACGGTCAGCCGGCCGCGTGGCTTCGCTTCGAAGCGGAAGGGGGAAGACATTGTTGCTTTGGCCTACCTAGGGGTAATAACCCCGTCAGTAGTCCCCGAAGCCTGTGGGGGCCCACATTCGGCATACGGTAGGGAGCTGGTGGCTTCCCCTCAGCGACAGCCGCCTCCGTCTGGAAGGCGAAAGGGCAGCCGGGTCGGCCGTTGGACCTGACGCCTCGGGTACTGGCACGTCGCTCCGGGACCCGCGCCAGCACGGGGCATGCCATGCGGCGAGTAATGGGACGTCGCCTGGGCATTGTCCGCCAGGACCCAGGCGTAGCCCAGTAGGCCTCGGGGCGCAAGCTAGGATCCTCTGCGCCCCGAAGCGGCTGTTGTGGCCCAGAGCCACCCATGCGCGCGGAGTTTCCGTGGGGAGTGGGCGCAATCAATCCCACGTCCCCTGGCCGTGGGCTCCCCCATAAAAGGGGAGGAAGGGTAGGAGGCGGAGGTATCCGCGCCGCACTTACCTCCTTGCTGCCCGTATTCTTTGCCTCCTTTTCTTCCTTGCACGCCACCGCACCCGAGCACGCAACTGCGCCCGCATGTCGAACCGCCGCTGCGATGGCCGACGGACACGGAGGAAGCTGGGCTGGCTCCTTCGTTGTCGAGGCGGACATCGCCGAGCTTCGCCGTGCGCGCATGCTGCTGTCGGAGGAGCGGGTGGCCGCACGCGTGGCGGGCGACGAGATAGCGTTGGCGCCACAGCCAGGGGAACACGTCGTGTTCCTCTGGCACTTCTCCCAGGGCTTCAGGCTTCTGGTCAGTCTCTTCTTTTGCTTCCTCCTCGATACCTTCGACCTCCAGCCGCACAACCTTGGCCCGAACTCTATTCTTTATCTCTCGGCCTTCGTGATGTTGCACGAGGGGTACCTCGGTATCCTTCCCTTCATCGAACTCTTCAATGCTCTCTTCTACCTCAAACCTCTGAAAGCGACGCCTGCGGGGGCACGGTGGTGTGATGTCGTGGTGTCGCTCACTTTCTTCCTCTTTCCCTTATCGATTCCGTCAAGGGGTGGCACCGGACTTTCTTCTATGTGAAGAACGTCGACCCAAGGACGTATTACATCCGGCTACCGCCATTTGATGATAGGCAGTCCTCCCAACAGAACTGGTTGGGGACCGCCCCGCGCGGCATGGCCCTAGATGAGCTTGGCTACTCACGCAGCTGAAGAGCTTTGAGGGGCTGGTCGCCGCCGACCTGGTGGCAGCCTTTATCTCGCGCTTGGTGTCGCCCCTTCAGCTAAGGCCGCACCGGATCTGCGACATGTCCGGCCAGCGCAACTCCTGCCGGTTGTTCACCATCGAGCTGACGCCGGTTCAGGTGGCGAAGCGGGTGAACGCCCTTACGACGTTCAAACTGAAGCCCGCCTCGTGTTCCTTCGGCAAGGAGCCATACAACCGCATCAATCAGCCTCCCCTGGTAAGTTTTATATTCCCTAGCCGGCAGCCGGCTGGAGAACTTACTTTGATGTGCTGACCGCAGCTGCTGGTGCGACAGAACATGCCAGACGGCCCGCACCCGCAGATCTTCGAGGTGGAGCGTGAAAACTCCGACTCCGAAAACTACCAGACGGGAGGCCCCCGGAGGAAGGGGTGGATTCCTCGAGAGGAGTCGACGAGCCGACAGACCCACGAACCGGCGCTCCCAGTGGAGCCGTCCGGCATGGCCGGGGAGCCCAGCGGAGCGGGTGTGTTCCCTCTTGCCCCCTCGATCAAGGACTGGACGGATGTAGATGATGATGATGACGACTTCATGATTCTGAACGAGCCTCCTCCTTCAGTGCACCAGGGTCGGAGGAGCGAGGAGCGGCCAGCTCATGCCCTGGCGGACGGAGCAGCGGGCCGGGGGAAGAGGCAGGCTCAGGGGGGGCCGGCAGCCCCACCGCCCGGCCCGAAGCGGGTGAAGGTGGCCACACGGAAGCCCCCGCCATGCGCCAAGCGGGCTTTGCCACTTGTCATTGGGTAAGCCTATTATTTTGTGTAAGTTTTGCTTTCGCCTCGCGAGCCGGTCAATGACCAGTTCTTGGGCGCTGTAGTGACCCCATCGACCACCACCAGGAGGAGCCGTAAGGGGAGACGACGGCCGCTGCCAGCCGGCTGGCCCGCGAGCACGTGACCACCCAGGTGGAGGAGAAGAGGAGGCTCACGGAGCTGCGAGCCTCCAAGTCTGGGATGCGAGGAGGAGCCTCGCACTCTGGGACCTCGAGCAGCCGGAGGCGGAGGGGATCGGTGGATCCTCCGTGGGTGTCGGACTCGGTAGCGGAGTCAACCCGCATGTCAAGGCCTCCGTCAAGCGAGCCGCAAGGGGCGGCTATGAACCAGCCAGCGCCTCCACCCGCACAAGAGATGGCCTAGGCGAGGGTGGCGATGACAGAGCCGGCTCCCAAGGCGACCCGGCCTGAGGTGCCGGAGGTGACCCCGCATGCGGCCGAGCTGGCCTGGGCCGAGGTGTCGGAGGTCCCGGCGGCCCCAAAGGCGGTGCCGGAGGCGGCGGCCATGGAGGTGGAGGTGCCCTCCGGTGCGGCCGACACGCCGGAGCAACCGGGAGAGGAGGCGGCGACGGTGCTGGGAGGGGGCGGCGGGAAGCGACTCCCGACCCCTTGCCATCATCAACCTTCCCCCGGCGGCTGGAGCTGCAGCGAGCCTGGGTGGCAGCAGCGGCCGGGCCCGGAGGACCCTGTGGTCGATGCAGGAGGTGGTCCGGGACTGGGAAGTGCTAGTGAGTGCACTGGCCTTGCCGGCCCCTAGGCAGGCAGCCCGGTCCCTTCCTTTGTGGACCTGGGGAGTGTCCTAGACCGGTGCCGGTAGGAGCTGGCCTAGTTCACGGAGGCGGCAGACGCCACCCTACAACGTGCGGAGGTAAGTTGGTGCTTTGCCTTACATTTTTAGTGGGGGTGCGCGAGCGCACCCACTGGGTGTAGCCCCCAAGATGCGGGTCGGCTGACGGGCTAATGGGCAGCCGGGTTGGATCTCATTTGACCATGGCTTCCTTATTGTGGCAGGAAGGAACGTCCCTGCAGCTGAAGCTATTCACAGAGGCGGTCACCATCCACGACCGCAGAAAATACGGCTTCTACCGCCTAGAGGAGGAGTTGGCCCACATGCAAGGTTAGTTGCACTTCGCAGGAGGGGCACATAGCTCCCGGGAGTCAGCTAACGCTTGTCGTGTCTTGCAGGTGACCTGACCGCGCTTCAGGGGGAGAAGACCGGACTTCTCTCCGAGCGGGACCAGCTGGCGCGAGACGTCCAGGCAGCTACGCAGGAGACGGACCGGCTGGCCGCACTGCTGGTCGACAGGGAGGCGGCCCGGGACCGGCTCAAGGCCGAGGCGGTGAAGGAAGCGGCGGGCCGAGAGACAGCCGTCAAGGAGGCGACTGAAGCCGCCCTGAGGACTGCCGCCCTCCAAGGCGAGGTGACACGGCTCAAGAGGATGCTCGAGGAGGTCAGGGGTTCCCTCGGCGCATCGGAGGCGGCCCGAGATTCGGAATGCAAGGTGGCGCTCAACTTTGCCCTGGGAGTGGATGACGCGATCGAAGGTAAGTGCTAGTTTTTCTCTTCCCCGGCCAGTTTCCTTTTCCCTTTGCTATTTCTTGTGTGTCAACTTGGCTTTCTTTTCCTTCTTTTCTTTCTTCCAGGGCGCTTCCCGGAAACTCAGCGGTGTGCTCCGCGCGCTGTTGAGGAGCATTGAGAATACCTCTGGGAGTGCGGTCGCTCCATTAAGGAGGACGCCGCGTGGGACGTGGGCGAGATCGGACTCGCCATCGAGATGCGGATGACCCATCTCGAGCGGAGTGTGGAGCGGCTCAAGACCCCCGGCAAAGAGGTCATCATCGCGCTGTGGCCGGTCCACGGGGGAGCTCCGACGCACCGCATGGCTCGGTGGCCAGAGCACGCTATCCCCTGCCTCGAAGCCTGGAAGGCGTCGGCTGCCCGAGCCGGAGCGGAGATGGCGTTCAGGTTCGTCACGTCATGGTACCGCGGCGTCGACCTGGGCCGGCTGGCGACCATGTGGGACGTGCTGGCCATAGAGCGGGAGGCCCACTAGCCAGCCCTTGTCCAACGGGCCAACGAGCTCGCGTCGTAGGTCGACGCGGATGAGTTCCTACCGGCCCTTGGCACGAATGGCGAGTCGCTGCCCGAGGATTCCTTTGGCATCCCCCAAGGCCCGGCGGATGATGAAGTCGCCGACGAGAGCACCGACTCGAGCGGCAAGACGGCCGAGACCGAGGAGCCTGCCTCAAAGGCCAAGGAGACCGATCAAAAGGCCATGACCACCTCCGAGGCAAGAACTGAGCCGCCCCGCGACGCGCCGGCTGGGGGCACGCCGACTGGCGATGCGCCGGTGTCCTGAGCCCCCGGGCATTTTTTATCTTTCTCTTTTTTCTACCTGCATGCTAAGCTGGAATCCACCCACTGGCGGTGTTTATGTAATGAACTAAATGCTAGCCGTGGGCCACTTTTGCCTTATCATTCATGCCATGAAAAGTTTGCCTTGCTACTCATGCCGCCTCATCCTTATCCTTTTTTGCCCGCCTCGACTCTTTTCGTTTCTACTCCTTTCCCCCTTTGGTTTCGGCCCCGCCAGCCCAATAGCCGGGAACCGGTCTGTAGCTAGGGCAGGTCGTCCGCCTCAAGGGAGCTGGTTCAAAACTTAGGAATCACGAGGGCTTTTTGGGATAAGTAGAGTGGTAGAGACACGGCGATGGTCCGGCTAGGCCTAAAAGGGGTCTCCCTTTGTTTTGACCTTTCATGTGAGCCAAACCTTGCCGCCCCGAGTCCCCATCAACCAGACAGCCGGGAGCTGGTTCTATAGCTGGTAAGGGGGGGGGGAAGTTTGCCCGGCTCACATTACTTAGCCATTTTTCGGAGAGGTGTCTCTAGGCCCAGCCGGCTAGCCCCCGAGCCCGGGAGCCGGTGAGTGAGGAACACTTTTGAGGGAAACAAAATGGGGCGCGCCCCAAGAGCCGGCTTGGGGCGCCCATTGCATTCATAAGCCCAAAAGGGTGGGGATACATACATACATTGATTTTTTCAGTAGTATAACGGGCGCAGGAGTGCCGCATTCCATGGGCGCTTCGTCTCTTCACTAGAGGCATCTCTTTTGCTCTTCTGCGGCTTCTGGGCATCTATTAGGTAGTACACGTTGTTGTGTAGCGCCTTGCTGATGATGAATCGGCCCTCCCATGGGGAGGATAGCATGTGCTGTCTGGCTATTCACTGGATCCGCATGAGGACCAGGTCCCCCTCACGGAACGAGAGCGGCCGGATCCGCTTGTTGTGGTACTGCTGAAGCTTCTGCTGGTAGATTGCTATCCGGCTCAAGGCCAGTTTGCGAGCTGCTTCGAGTAGGTCGACGCGATATTCTCTTGCCTCCTTTGCGTCCTTCTCCATGTACAGGGCGACTCGAGGCGAATCGAACTCGATGTCGGTGGGGATGATTGCCTCGGACCCATACACAAGGAAGAAGGGAGTGTAGTTGGTTGAACAGTTCAGGGTGGTCCTGAGACTCCAAAGGATGGCCAACAGCTCGTCGATCCAGCAGCCGGCTCACCTTACCAGCAACGTCACGAGCCGGGGCTTGATGCCGGAGAGGATGAGGCTATTCGCCCTCTCGGCCTGGCCGTTTGACTGTGGATGAACAATAGAGGCCAGGTCGAGCCGGATTCCTTGCTTGGAGCAGAAGCGCGTGAGTGCGCCCTTGGCGAAGTTGGTGCCGTTGTTGGTGACGATGCTGTGGGGAATGCCGTAGCGTAGTGTGATGTCTTCGATGAACCGGACGGCCGTGGGGCTGTCCATCTTCTTGATTGGTCGTGCCTCGATCCACTTGGTGAATAGTTCGACCGCCACCAGCAAGTGTGTCATGCTGCCTCGAGCAGTTTTGAATGGGTCGACCATGTCCAGCCCCCAAACGGTGAAGGGCCACAAGAGGGGGTGGTATGGGGGTCGTTGCCGGCTGGTGGCTTTG
Organism: Hordeum marinum; assembly: GCA_022496015.1. Lineage (NCBI taxonomy): Eukaryota > Viridiplantae > Streptophyta > Magnoliopsida > Poales > Poaceae > Hordeum > Hordeum marinum. Next base: position 230,511,334 of record CM039673.1, read on the forward strand.
CGTGCTGAAGCGTTGGCAGCCCTCGCACTCGTCGACCAACTTCTTGGACGCCTCGAGAGCCGTCGGCTAGAAGAAGTCATGGTGGAAAGCCTTGTCCACCAGGGTCCGAGAAGCGGCATGATGCCCGCACACGCCCTGGTGAATGTCAAGGAGGATCTCCAGACCCTTTTCCGGCTCGAGACATCGCTAGAAGATGCCAGTGGTGCTGCGGTGGACGAGCTCGTTGTTGATGATGATGTAGCTCGCCACGGCCTTATCCCGGTGTTAGTCTTTCCTAGCCAAGGCCTCGTCCGGAGGTAGCTCGCCACGTAGGAGGAACACCAAGATGGGTTGGGCCCACGAGGGGGCCGAGACAGGGGCCGGCTCGAGAGCCCCTGGTACTGGTTGATCAGTCCCCGGGACCGGCTCGCTAGTCCCCGGGACCGGCTCACGAGCCCCCGAGACTGGTTGGTCAGCTCCTACGGCCAGTTTGCCAACCCCCGGGGCCAGCTGGTCGATTGTCATCATGACGACCGTGTTGCAGGAGCTGGCCACCTCGGGCGTTGCCGGCTTGATTGGAGCCGTCTGGGCGGCCGACGGTTCGGGAGCCGGTGGCGAAGGTGCCGGAGAGGCAGCCGTGACTGTTGATGGGCCGGCGGCGCCCGCCGGCATGAAGATTGACTCCGATTCTAGGGAAGGATTGATCGACGGCTTGAGTAGCCGTTCGAGGGAGACGCCGGCTTGGATGGCCTGCCGGGTGGAGCCGATCTTTGCCAGCGCATCCGCCGCCTCGTTGTCCGCCCGTGGGATGTGATGAACTCACAGCCCTCGAAGGAGCCGGTGAGCTGTTGTACGAGGAAGTGGTAGCTAGCCATGTTGGCATCCCTGGTGTCCCATTCGTCGGAGACTTGTTGCACCACGAGGTCGGAGTCGCCGAAGCAAAGGATGCACCTGATGCCGATCTCGTTGGTGAGCCGGAGGCCATGGACGATGGCCCTGTATTCGACCACATTGTTGGAGGCGGCGAAGTGGATCTAGAGGGCATATTTGAGCTGATCACCTTTCTGGGAGGAGAGTACTATGCTGGCACCCAGGCCGATACTCATTTTCGAGCCGTCGAAGTGCATGCACCAATGCATGGAGTCTGCGGGAGGCAGAACGATCTCCGTCTCTGCCCAGTCGATGAGGAAGTCCGCCAACACCTGTCACTTGATGGCGGTTCTTGGCTCGTACCAGATCTCATGGTCAGCGAGGGCGATGACCCACTTGGCGATCTGGCTAGTCGAGTCCCGACCGCTCATGATCTCGCCGAGCGGAGCCGTGCTCACCACGGTAATGGTATGCTCCTGGAAGTACTGCTTGACCTTCTTGGTGGCAAAGTATATGCCATAACACATCTTTTGGTAGTGGGGGTAGTTCTGCTTGGACGCTCGACCACCAGGACGACGCTGATGATGTGGGTGGTTGTCGTGATGTAGGCAAGTAGCGACGTTGATGAAGCGGGTGGTCGCCGCCAGTAGTAGTTCACCAGGATGGGCGCGCGGGTGAGAGCCTTCTTAAGGCTGCGGAAGGCCTCGTCCACCTCGTTAGGCTAGTCGAAGACGCCCGGCCTCTTGGTTTGACCCGGCTCAATTAGAGCCATCTTGCGAAGGAGCCCATAGAGGGGCAGGGCCTTCTCCCCCAGCCGGCTGATGAACCGGCTGAGCGAGGCGAGGCAACCGGTGAACTTCTGGACGTCACGGAGCCGGGTCGGCTTTGCTACGCACTCGATCGCGCTGATCTTCCTTGGGGGTTAGCTTCGATGCCGCGAGCAGACACGAAGAAACCAAAGAGTTGCCGGTGGGGACGCCGAAGACACACTTCTCTGGGTTGACCTTGATCTTGTACTCGCGGAGGTTCGCGAAGGTCTCCCGGAGATCGTCGAGGAGGCTGAAATGCTTCTTGGTATTGACGATGATGTCGTAAACGTAGACATGGACATTCCTGCCTATCTGAGGCAGGAGGCACTTCTCCATGCACCGTTGGAAGGTGGCGCATGCGTTCTTCAGGCCGAAGGACATGGTGATGTACTAGTAGGCCCTAAAGGGCATGATGAAGGAGGTCTTGAGTCGGTCTTGCGGGTCCAGCTTGATCTGGTGGTAGCCTGAGTAGGCATCCAGGAAAGACAACAAGTTGCACCCGGTCATGGAGTCGATGACTTGATCGATCCGCGGCAGGGCAGACGGGTCCTTGGGACACGCCTTGTTCAGGCTAGTGTAGTCGATGCACATGCGCCAGGTCTTGTTCTTCTTCAGCACCAGGACCGGGTTGGCTAACTAGTTCGGGTGGAACACTTCCATGATGAACCCGGCTGCGAGCAGCCGGGCGATCTCTTTGCCTATAGTACGGTGCTTATCCTCGGAGAAACGGCGTAGGAGTTGCTTGACCGGCTTGATGTCCGAACGGACGTCGAGTTTATGCTCAGCGAACATCCTCGGAACACCCGGCATGTACTTGGGGGACCATGCAAAGATGTCCCAATTCTCACGGAGGAAGTCGACGAGCTCGCCTTCATATTTCCTATTGAGGTGGGAGCCGATGGTGATGCACTGAGCCGGGTTGGCCGGGTCGAGCGGGATTTGCTTGGTGTCTTTGGATGGTTGGAAGGAGGCCTGACTGACAGATTGTGAGGAAGAAGCCAGCATGGCCGGCGGTCTGGCAGCAAGGGCCACGAGTCGGTCGTGCTGTTGTTTCACCTCGGCGATCTCCAGAGCCTCGGCCAACCGGCTGCCGTCTCGAGCGCACTCGAGCGACATCTTGTAGTCCCCCTTGATGGTGATGATTCTCTTGTAGCCTGACATCTTGAGCTTGAGGTAGGCATAATGGGGGACCGCCATATGAAGGTGACGAGAGCCGGTCGGCTCAACAGCGTGTGGTAAGGGCTCGCGAGGTCCACGACCTCGAACAACACTGGTTCTCGGCGGAAGTGGACGGGTCCGCCGAAGAGGACGTCGAGCATGATCTCCCGTTGGGGCCCGTCAGCCGGCTCTGTGATTGGCCCTTGCCCACCTACCGCGGCACGGGCCGGCCGGGGGGCGTCGTCTAGTGCTAGCCGGCCGAAGTCTCTGGTACGGCCGGCCGCATTGTAGACATGTTGGGCCAAGTAATCGAGTGGCGAGGGCATGTCGGCACTGTTCCCATGCCCGGTCGCGCTCACCATGGTCAGCGGCCAGGACGGTTGGACTATAGCCACACGCCGCAGTGCGTCAGCACCCACTGTAGCCATAGGGCTGCCCGTCGTGCCGGTCGCGTCACGTCGTTGTACCCACACGCAGAGGGACGGGACGGGGCATGTACGTCCCAAGGTCGATGGAAGAGCCGGCCCGTGGGCAGCCGGCCATGCCCAGCCGGTCGAGTCTCCAGCCGGCTCCTCGATCAACCGTCTGAGGCACCAGCCGGGACTAGGCCATGCCGGACGGTTCTACAGCCGGCCACGGTCAGCCAACCGCATGGCTTTTCTTCGAAGCAAAAGGGGGAAGACCCCATTGCTTTGGCCTACCTAGGGGTAATAACCCCGTCACCAATAGAATTTGAAGCTGCCTAGGCTGCACTCATGCATAAGTACAACCTGCAGAATGACCCGACGATGATGCAATTGTGGAGTGATAGGAAAATGTGGATGTCAGCGTATTACAAGAACATTTTCTGTGCCACAACGACTTCTACATAATGAAACGACATCAAGAATCATGTGCTCAAGAGAGGTTTGTCAAGGGGACCCAGAACCTACACAAGTTTGTCAGGTGGGTAAATGCTTGCATACAAACTTGGCTGCTCCTGGAGAATGAGAAAACGATGGCCTACATGGTATTAATACAAAAAATAACTTCTTATTCAGAACCTTGAGCTTGAGCATTTTGCATCTAAATAAAAAACAAATTACTCTGCTCAACTAATCTCCTTGTTTTGACATACGCAGAGCGATCCAGAGACTATGAGGAAGACATGGCTATCAGGTACACGAGAGTCGTATACAGCGAAATGAGGGATAGATAGGATGAGAAAGATCACACTCTTCCGTGTTAAGAATACAAAAAAGGAAAATAAGTACATTGTGTACTACCATAACAGAGGGAAGCATGAGGAAAAAGTATTTGCATGGTCAAAGCATGAATTCTAGGTTGTAGCTGATCCAGCGAAAATAATAAGAGTGTGAATGCAAGCTTTGGACCCACACAGGTGAGTGGAAAAATAAATAAATAAATAATCAGCTAAACTAGTATTCTGATATCATTATATAGTAACTCGTTGCTGGCTCACAAACAATGAATTCTGCAATTATCTCGCTGCAGGTCTGTTCTACCTTCACATTATGAACATCCTGGACTACCTAAGGGCTGACGAGTTTCCGGACAAATATATCCTTAAACGGTACACCAAGACGGCTAAATCGCAACCAACATTTGATAAAAGGGACTACAACACAATAGCATCCGATGTCAGCTCAAAAATCTCAAAGCAAGACATCCTACTACAACTAAATTAGACGGTTAACAAGAAAGCAATGAGATGTGAACAGTAGTACGACGGGGCCTTCTATGTCCTCAAGAGGCTCGTAGAAGAAGAACTTGACGCCATACATTCAGCAAATCAAACATATATTGATGAAAGAATGGATGAAAAGGATGGTGAAATAGCTGATAATCTTGCTTATTATGAAGTTGAAATGCTCCAAACTGCTCCACAAGCCAACAAATGTCAGGATGGTGCAGGTCATTCAATGTAGCAGCAACAAGGGATGATGAAACCTCCGTTATACTCTCAAACAAAGGGTAGGAAGAAACAATCTGCAACAAAGAAAAGTGAATAGAGAGCTCAAATAAAGGCACCACCTATAGATAGAAGAGTAGTCAAGTAGGATGAGAAGGGAGTGTCACTTGGATAAAGGCAATCCAGTCAATGAAAACTGGTTGCAGGACACAACAAACTGACTTTTCCAACACTTGTAGAAATAAAATATGCCAAGGAAGTCAAGCAATCCAAAGCACAAACAAAAAACAAGGGACCACACCTAGAGAAAGCTAGCAGTAGGCTACGTAGAATATGTAAGGAATATGCTCCACAAAATTGATGAACATGCCCGAAGCGCAAAGAAGAAGCTGAAAAGAGCAGACAAAAAATAGAAAAGAAAGGGAAAACAAAACCTATAGCAAACACAAAGAAAGTGGTGGAAGATGAAGATGAGCAAGACGAGAGTGAAGAAAACAAAGAGGAAAGCGAAGACCTCATCGAAGAAGCAGAAGAAGAAGGAGAAGAAGAAGAGGAAGAAGAAGAAGAAGAAGAAGAAGAAGTGGGAGGAGAAGAATAAGAATAAGAGCAAGAGCAAAAGGAAGAGGTACATCTCAAACATAAACCGCAAGCAGCAAAGCCTAGGAGAAGTGCAAGGCTAATGAACTTATAGAATTAGTTAATTAAACAAAAAAAATCTTATACTAAAAAGTATATTATGTTATTAAACTATTGAACAGTGTGTATGGAGAAGTTCAAATACCAATATGTATGGAGATTTGTCAGCAATGTTATGTTATTTCACTTCTAAGCATTATATGGTGAAGTTCAATTATTATTACCGGAGAAGCTCAAATTGATATTACCAGAGACGTTCTACTATACTAGGAGGTGCTACATTGCACTAAAAAGAGTAAACGGGAACATAACATGTGAATTTCAGTTATTAGTACTAGATAAGTTCAAATTAATGTTACTGGAGAAGTTCCGGTATACTAGGACATGCTATATTGCATAAAAAAGAGTAAACAAGAACATACATGTGAAGTTCAATTATTATTACTGGAGAACTTATGGTATAAGAATAGAATATAAAGAGGTAATGTCGTGTAAACTAAGTTAGTACGTCGAATGTGAAGTGGGAAGTTATGAAGTTCTAGTTGGATACATGGAGAAGTTCACATATAACAACGACAAAAATAAATAAATAAATTGAACCATAGAGGAGTGCAAGGAGAAAAGTTTTTATGTGAATTTATACATGAATACTATATGAAGCTGAAGTATTACAAGCATTCATATAGCATCTATGCAAAAAAGCTACAAGATGAATGAGCTGTAGAAGAAAGATGGTGTCATTCTACTGCATTTGACAACACAAAATGCTCCTTCTGATAACATAGCAGTCCAACCATTGAACATACACAAGTTCAAATACACATAAAGGCGGCAAAGAAACCACACTATATTGTGTGGAAACAATACTAAACCCATACAATAACCAAACATTTTTTATTCCAGATACATTGGTCCTCTATCACAAAGAAAGATAGTAATATACTTACACAAATTACTAAACCAATGTTTAATAGCTCACGAAAACAAGTCACTCCAACCATTACAAAAAACAAATGTATACTAAACAAAATCTATACACTAAATCCTTGTTTCTAAATGGAGAATTCACAACGCAAACTCCAAGATATCAGCTGGAAGCTCTTCACACAAAATATCATTCTTTGGGATGAAGACTAGATTGTGCATATATTTGGCCTTCCAATCCTCTATGGAAGGATGTAAAACAAAAGAATCAAGAATCGAAAAAATAGTAAGGCTAAAAGGAACAAAGACTAAAGAACAGCATGAGCATGTGGGCAAGAACAAATCAAAATTAGTAAAAGATGACGAGACAATAATAAGTAGAGGACGTACACCAACATCACCGAAATCTTCGATAAGGTCATCGCCATCATATGTAAAGAAAAACTTCACGCAGAAGAAACCACACTCATTGGCACCTTGCTTTGGAACTTCAATATAAGTCGGCCTCTTTGCAATAGACACCCAGTTTGGTTGCTTTATACTCAGCCTTGCCATAGCACTCCTCCAGGAACCCAACAAATCCCTTGAACTGCAAGACATGATATGACACTAAAATCAAAAACATATTTCACAAAATATCTAAGTTGAGGTATGCATGTTGAGACTTGCATAAAATCCAACTACATGACATCAGAAGTTCAACTATTAAATGATACTCAGTTCAAGCACACAAGTTTGATATAGTATTACTAGGCATACATTTTCTTCTCAAAGGGAGGCAGAATGAAGTTAATGACAAAAAAGCATGGGATGGAGGTTTAGTTATGAAAACTCACAATGTATATGCTGTCTTCATGGTAACGGGTTCGTGAGGTGCCCTTCTTAGAGTAAGGTAGTGAGTCAAGTATGCCCATGCTCCGATGATATCTATTCATCACATACACGTTGTAGTGCCCATTTTTTTCAATGCGCTTGAAAAATGGCAAAAAGACCTGCAAACATTACAAAACACGGTGAGCAAAAACTATAAACCATAAGAAGTGAACAACGCAGATGAACAATAACTTGCCGAAAAACTAAGGAAAGGATATGCATAATTAAAAAGCAATAGTTATAAAAACCTAACCAGCTTTACATTAAGAAGGTCTTCTCCCTTACGACCAAACATTCTTTTCAATAGCTCCACATCTTTTTTGCATTGAATTTTGGCATTGGTGAAGACCACACACCGAAATCCAGGTAGTACTGCATTACAAACAAGCCATCAAAAAATTAATAAACGTTAAAACACAACAAATAAAAAATGCCTAACAATACCCCTTAACAAAAAATAGAGCAAAAACACAAAGATGGGGTTACAAAAAAATCATGTATGAAGTATGGACTCAGAACAACCCTGTTAGCACAAGAGAAGATCTCTGAGGTCTCCGGTGTATCCTTCCATTGGTTTATGAGCAAGTCCATCACGTCTCCTTGCATGTGATCCCATTTACTTTAAAGACTAAGAAGGACACGTCCAGTCAGGTCCATCACGTTGCCACCAAGGACACTAAACATGCAGTCCTGCAGAAGAAAGGATGGGAGAATATTAGAAGCGCAGCTACAAAAGTAAAGAAAATGATGGAAAAACTAAGCGAAGTCCAGACATTAGTGAAATAGAAGTTCAAGTTAGAGCATATCATCGAGCAAACATAAGAAGGAAACTCACTGCATATACTTATTTAGACCATTTTCACTAATCACAAACTCTTTCAATTTCTGAGCCTCAGATAGAGGAGGGTATTTGTATTTATTTAGGGGATAGACAAGAGAATGCCACTTCAGAGGCAATCTTGACTCTCTCTTCAAAGAGGTTATGTTTCCACACTCAAGTGTCGTATGCCTCCTAGAGGAGACATCATTCTTGCCACCTCTCCCAGCAACAATAGCAGTAGAAGATTTACCTTTCCTCATGCTAGCAATCTTCTCGAAATCAGAATCCGATGAAATCTCTTCAGCTTGGACTTCAACCACCTTCCCAGTGCAAGGGGTCTTTGTAGCATCACTCCTTGGGGATTTAGAGACCCCAATACCGAGATGCTGCTTAGCAACCATGGAAGGAACAATGGTTCAAGCACTCTCATTAGGACTTTTTTTTCACATCGGTTCCTACCTAGGCTGGTATTCTAGTGTACCGAGGTATGAGAAGTGGTAGTCGGTCAAATCCAAATCCTCCACTATCAAACAAGACCATAAAAACAATTGAAGTTCAGTTATAACACAGGCTTCATTCCAACAGATATAGCTAACATGAGTACTATTCAAGCTCACCTACAAAAAATAAAAAAAATACTAAATAAGGTGATTCATTTAAAAATCAATGAAGTTCAGGTTCAACACAAAGACTCCTAACATGAAGATCATTCAAGTTCATCGACCAAAACACAAGGTATAATCAATGAAGTTCTTGTAGAATAAAAGTTGCAGTCCAAGGAAAAAATGACATCGAAACCTACTAAAACAAATATACAAGTAAATAAAAGACAATGTATTAGGATACCAATAACAGAAAGAGATATAAAGTAGCCAAAAATGGAAGTTTCAAGACTAACATGTATAGTGGCCAAACAGATCGATGAAATCAGTTTTGAACGGATCCATGAAAAGAGTACAACCATGTCTTCCGGATAGCCGTGATACCTTATGGGAAAAGTTCGTAAGAACCCCATCATGAAACAAATTTACATTCGTAAGCATGAAGAACCCACAGTCAATACTGCTAGCAACCAAACAAACATTGTAAAAATAAAAGAAAGCCAAAGCATAACAAAACACTATAGCTTACATGCTGGTACATATAAACAAGAATAATAGAGATAAACTAGAACTCATACTTGTTATCCTATTGGGGAACATCAATCCAATCCAAAGGGAAGTGGTCAATAGAAACTGGATTGAAGGGTGTCTCCCTATCATGGCTCGCATCGCTCCAAGCTTCTTGATGTTATGAGTCATCTGCTGAAGCAGAAGCACTACACAATCATCATCTAGTCCATAGTATGAGTCGAGTAGTTGAAACCTTTCATTCCTCAAGTTGACAAATATAGAAACCCAATGCCCAACACCAACGATGTTAGCAGGGACATCGCGTGGGTCAAAAGTAGGGAAAATAACCTAAAGCAAGATAAACACACAATCATTAAAATCGGCATTAATATCAAAAGCACATATAAAAAACACAGAGCATCAACATTGAATTGCTTACAAAATCGTGGGCATCCATGCTATCGGGACTAGTAGCATTGAAAAACTTCCTCATACGGGCATCAAATTGCCCTCTATAAATCGTGTCGTAATAAAAAGATAATATAAAAATAAAATATAAGGGGAAATAAAAAACATTACATGTAATTATAATGAGACCGACAAGTTTAAACTAATTTGGATAATAAAAAGATAAAAGAGAAAACTGTAGGGTTGACTTACCCAAACCCAATACGGCAGGATAAGCTTGTTAGACTCCAGGTATTTGCAACAAAGATAATAAAGCGCAACCTCAGCAAAAGAAGATTGAAGCATTCCATGAGGACCAAAAGACGATGCTACATCTTCAATGGTAGCATCACACTCATTGTTTCGGCACATAGACTTTGATCTAAAAAATGACATCAAATGTGGATTCATTCAACTATGAAGATCCCCTTATATTAAAAGTGTGCTTTAATAAGTAATAGAGAGTACCAACATAAGAAGACAAGGAATTCAGCTATAAAACTACATGCAGTACATTAGTTAGATGACATGAAGTTCTGAATGGCTACACTCACCTCTTAGCACGATCATTCCTAAGCCTAGTTACACTGAAATAAAAATCATCAACCTTCTTCTTCATTGCTGCAACTTCACTGTCTTCTCAGCAAAAACATTAGAATAAGAGCAACACACTTAAAATACATACAACAAAAGAGAGGTTTAATATACATAGGAATAATGTTTGCATATACACATGATTTACGAAAGACGGATTGGGTATAAAAAACAGTTTTACCTTAAAATAAAGACATTGTCATGCACACAACTACTAAAAAATAGTTTCACGCACATAGATCATCACATGAGACACAAACAACACCAACACATTTAGATACTACATCAAATATAGCCCACAAATATTATAAACATCATAGCCCCATCTAATACACTCTTTCCTTAGCACAAAAACAACTGCACTTCACTTTATTCACATTAACATGAAAACATTTTCACATTATATGACAAACCAGAACTACAACTTATAGCACACAGACAGTACATAGGGATATCATAAGTCAAACAAAAAACAAAAGGCTTGGGGATGGGAAAAGAAGAGAGAAGTGTCCGCCTCTCTTTTATGGATTCTTGCCTAAACCGGTAGCAGAACTGGAAAGATCGTCCTCCTTTCCAAAACTATCAGTTTCAGTTTCTGAATCATCACCATATCTAGTAGACATTGTAATATCATCTTCATTTGTAATAGTAGAAGCTGGAGAATATGAAACAACAAAAATGGTTGCTTGTGGTGCAGTAGGGGGAGCTGGAGAATCAACACCAACAACCACTCATGGATCTGTTGCAAGAAGCTTAGCAGGTATCGCTCGAGCGGTACCAGGCTCAATAGTTGCCTCGATGGAATCTTTCTCGGGACTGATGGCATTAATAATGGTATCACCTCCAACTGACTTGCCCTACTTAGCATAAAAAACCCATCACCCATAGAAGAATGATGTTCACTTCGATCCATCCCATCGGAGCAGCCAACGTCTGGCACATCTTTGTTTACAAGCTCTTGTGAAGCAACATCAACATCATCAAACTATAACAACAACAAAACTCAATGAAAAATGGGCACATTGCAAAAGAACCTTGAAGTAAAAAAGAATAAGGAAACAAATGGACAAGTAATATGCTACCTTTGAAACATTCTCATCAACCTTAGAAACAATATCATCGCGACAATGAAGTCTCTCACACTCGCAGCAGCAAATTCATCCAGATGAGCAGTTCCACTTTCAGGTTAAACAATATGATCTCCAACACCATCATCAGCAGCCTACAAATACCATACAAACACATAAAAATAAAAAGTCTAGAAGACAATGTAGAAGTATGTGTAATTAGAGGGAGTTTAGATTCACTGAACAAGGAAAAAACTGCTTTAACAACATACATATAAAGGAGGTCCAAAGACAGTAAACATAGATGGTCAACTGTGAATTATAACACTCAACGAGAAGTTCAGATACTATAAATAAAGAAGGTAAATATGTGACAACAAAACATGTCATGGAAGTTCAAATACATTACATATAGAAGGTCACCTATTAACACTAACTTTTCAAGGAAGAAGTTCAGATAATGTAAAGAAAGAAGGTCACATATGAACACTAATACTTAAAAAAAGAAGTTCAAACACAAGAAAACAAGAAGGCTAGATATTAAAGGCACTAAAAACTGGACAGTAACACTAAGCGTTAAATCAAAGAACTATCAATATCAAGAAAACTAACCTCTCCAGCACGATCCTTGTTGCCTCCGTCATGACCCAAATCAATAGAATCAGGCCTATCAAACTGACTGATAACAACTCTATCCTCATCTTCAAAAGGCGTGCAACGAGCATCATGCAACTTCTTGAACAATACAAAGTTGGTCCAGAGGTGGACTGCACTTTGACCAATGTCAGCAAGAATTTCGGCCTCAATTGACAAAGCCTCTTTCAAAGACTCCACATCAAAACCATGACCAGGTGGAAGAATCTCATCACCACGACTAAGACTCTCAACCGTCGTTGGAACACGGGTAATCTCCCCACAAACAGTGCTCAATAGACCATCAATCCTACCAAGGGGAACATTGGTAGCATCGAAGAAACCCTTCGTAGACTCTGAACAAATGCCAGCTGCAGCATTCATATGGGCAGAAGAACCTCCAGGTACTTCTAGGCGAGCACCAGTGTGAACATCCTAGGAGGATTCAATTCTGGGACACCTTCACTACCAAGATCGATGACTCGGGGCATGGTAACAACAGGTCGTTCAATACGCACGAAGAACACAACATCAGCCTGTGTCTTCCACTACAAATAAAAGTAAAACAGGTCAAATAATAATGAAGGGACAAGAAACAAAAGTGAAGATAATAATAGAAGTTCAAGTTATAGTATGTAGGAAAATATTAAAGCACAAAAGACACTCACGGGCAAATTTCCCAAAACCAACGTGGCTGGGTCATCATCACCCTTCTGAACCAAGTCAACAACAGCAAGCTCACATAGCTTGGCATGGTCCATGAAATTGATGCGAGGAGTTCTCAAATCAACAACAGGCTTCTTTAAAGGATAAGGCACTCAAGATACATAAGAGGCAGCAAAATGGCAGAGCTGATACATCTCCAACGTATCTATAATTTTTTATTGTTCCATGCTGTTGTATTATCAATCTTAGATGTTTTACAATCATTTTATAGAAACTTTAAATCATTTTTTGGGACTAACCTATTGACATAGTGCCAAAGTGTCACTTGTTGTTTTCTCAAGTTTTTACATCACAAAAAATCAGTACCAAACAGAGCCCAAGCACTGCGGAGATGTTTGTTGATTTTTTATGGACCAAAAGGAAGCAGATGGGCCAAAGGCCCCTAGCATGGCCTAGTAGAGGGTGGACACCTCGGGCACCCCCTTAACCGACTATAGTGCCTATAAATTCCAACATATTTAGAAAACCCTAGGGGAGTCGACAAAACACAATTCTAGCCGCTGCAAATTCCAGAATCTCGAGATCCAATCTAACACCATCACGGAGGGGTTCATCTTCATCATAGGTGCCTCTCCGATGATGCGTGAGTAGTCCACCATAGACCTACGAGCCCGTAGGCACAAGCTATATGGCTTCCTCTCTCTCTCTCTCTATGTTACTCAATACAATGGTATCTTGGATATCTATTTGATGTAATGACTTTTGCGGTGGGTTTGTTGGGATCCGATGAATTTTGAGTTCATGATTAGTTTCTATTCATGAATATGATTTGAGTCTTCTGTGATCTCTTATTTGCATGATTACTTATAGCCTCGTATTTGTTCTTCGAATCTTTGGTTTAGTTAGGACAACTAGATCGATTTTTCTTGCCATGAGAAGAGGTGCTTTGTCATGGGTTCGATCTAGTGGTGTTCTTTCCCAGTGATGAAAAGGGCAGCAAGACATGCATGTCTCGTTGTCATGAAGGATAACAAGATGGGGTTTATTCCTACATGAATAGGTCTTTTCTACATCATGTCACCGTTCTTATTGCATTACTTCGGTTATCCCATGAACTTAATACACTAGATTCATGCTAGATAGCGGTCGATGTTTGGAGTAATAGAAGTAGATGCAGAATCATTTTGGTCTACTTAACTTGGGAGTGATGCCTATATAGTGATCATTGCTTGGATATTGTCATGATTGTTTGAGATTCTATCAATTGCCAAATAGTAATTTGTTCACCCACCATGTGCTATACTCATGAGAGAAGCCACTAGTGAAACGTACGGCCCCGTGTCTACTTTTCCAACCTATTGCTTTCCGATCTACTATTTGTACCTTTTGTTTTCAGCTCTATTAATCCTACAAAAATACCTTGCTGCACTTTTAGTTTACTTATTTTTTTTTGTGTTCTTGTGAGATCTACTTGCCTAAACTATCATTACCTAATCTATCTTATTACTGTAGATAGTGTGACAACCTCTCTTTCACATAGGGTTACAAGTATTAGTTGTTTGGGTGCAGGTGATGTTTACGTGGGTGCGTGATCTTCCTCTAAGGATTGATACCTTGGTTTCATAACTGAGGGAAATACTTAACGTTGATGTGGTGCATCATCCCTTCCTCTTTGGGGAACTACTGACGCAGTCTGAAGCCACGTCAAAGGAATTTTGGGCGTCGTTGCCGGGGAGGAAGCAATCTCATCTACCAGGTTCCAAATCACAAATATCATCTCCTTAAAATTTACATTATGTGCCATTTGCCTCTAGTTTACCTCTCCCACACTTCACAAATTTGCTATTTTATTCGCCCTCTCTTTTTCATTTGCTCTTTCTCGTCAGATCTCTTGTTCGCATATCTCTTCACTATGGCTAGTTCCACCATTATTGCATTTACCCCCAAGAATGAGGTTCTTAATTTTAAACAAAGGGGAGGGGAGAATATTAAGGATGCTTGGTATAGGATTTGCAATGCTCATAATAGATCTCTTCTTAAGGAATCTACTGTTGTTCTTCTTCGCTGTTTTTATGTGGGCATCACCACTTGGTTTAGATTCATCCTTGATACGAATACCGGTGAGAAATTCATGATGTGCCCCACTTTGGATGCTTATAATGCTATGGTAAATTTGGTGGGTTCTCCATCTATCATTGTCAATGAAACAGTTTTGACTCTTGAGCATGTTATGAAAAGGTTAGATGCGATTGAAAACAAATTGTTCACTAATATGTCTTTGTCGTATCTATAATTTTTGATTCTTTCATGCCAATATTCTAAAACTTGCATATACTTTTGGTAACTTTTTATACTGTTTTTGGGACTAAAATATTGATCCAGTGCCCAGTGCTAGTTCCTGTTTGTTGCATGTTTTTTGTTTCGAGAAAATCCATATCAAACGAAGTCCAAACGCGATAAAAACTTACGAACATTTTTTTGGAATATATGTGATTTTTGGGAGAAATAATCAACGCGAGAAGATGCTCGAGGTGACCACAAGCCAGGGGCGTGGCCTACCGCCTAGCCCTGCCCTGGGTGTAACAGCCCGGGACCGATGCTCCAGAAGATTCCCCTTTGTTTCCATTCTCGTTTGTGTTTCGTTTGGTTGTCGCATTCATCATTGCATCATTCGCATCATCTGTATGGCATCATCACTCATTTTCGAAAACTTGTATCCGTTCGTAGTCGCCGGTTCTCTCCGTTCTTGTCATTGCCCATTTATAGACCAACCACACACGCATGCGCCCGCGGCATCGTTAAAAAAACCGTTTTTAAAGCGTGTGAAAAATATTCTCGGATGGGGTCGAAACCTGGCGTGCGGTCTAATTATAGTGTAGGTAGGCCGCCTGCCAAATTTTGTCGCATTTCGAGCTCGTTTGATACCCCGTCAGTCAACCGTGGCACTGTGGTCATCGGTTATTCATCGAACATTTGTCGATGTTTGAAAACCTTGTGTCATGGGCCAGAAACCTCCCACTCTTCTCCTCATAGCCCATCTACACATCCACGCATCTCACCTAGCCCCCTCTGCTTTCGGATCGTCGGATCGAGATCCGACGGTCCGAAAACGAACAAAAACTGCTAACCCTAGCCATAATTAGTATAAATAGACCCCCTCCCCTTCCTAATCCGACCTTCTCCCTCCTCCTCCTCTGTTTTCCATACCCCATCAGCCCCCAGCCGCCACCTGCCCGCAACCTCCCTTCTCCCTCAGCCGCCAGGGCCCTCCAGGCCCAGATCAGGGCCTGCCCGAGCCCATCTAGGCCCGGACAAGCCGTTCGTAGCTGCCAGCCACGGGAGGAGCCTCTCCCTGCTCTCGCAGCCTCCAGCCATGTCGCCGCCTTGCCTCCTCGTCACCGGAGCGCCGCTGGCCTCGTCGGAGACCCAGGCCGGACCTCCTCTCCTTCCCCCCTTCCCCATTTCTCTCCTCCCTCTCCCTCGCCCGAGCTCACCCCGGCCTCTCTCTCCTCTCGTTGGTCCGCCGGCCAGACCCCGCCAAAGTCGCTGCTAGCCACCTCTGTCGCCGGATCCGAGGGCCCCGACCTGGATCTGCTCGCCCCCGGCCCGTCCTAGAGCATCCCTGCCTCCGAGCCTCGCCGGCCGCCGTGGCTGTTGCCAGAGCCGGTGTGGCCTCCGCCCCGCGCCTAAGAGGTTCGAAGACGAGTGCCAGATCCCACTCCCGTTGACCGCGCCCGAGTGGGCCACGCCCAGCCCGCCTCCGCCGGCCCAGACCGCCTTTCGACCGGCCCATGAGCCCCTAGGTGAGCTGCCCCTATTCCCCGCCCAGTGCGCACTTTAGGTATCCTGCGCCCAGTGCTCTGTTCGGGCCTATCCGGATTCGGCCCATAGTGTATTTTTTTTCTGCTGGCGAATTTTCTAATTATACCTGAATATTAAAATTGCAGAAAAACCCTCAATGTTCATGCATATCATAACTCTTTAACCATGCATCGGATTAAAAAACTTTATATATGAAACTTGACTAGAATTTCGTGTAGATTCATAATATCCAACTTTCACACATGATAAAAATACTTAAACTTGGTGGTTGTATTGATTTGCGTGAAGGACATGCTAAAATGATTTATTTCATAACTACTAAACCGTAGCTCCGATAAAAATGTTCCACATATGCAACTTGGCTAGAAAAATATGTAGAATCACATGGTGAAATTTATTTTGCTGTTTAACAACTCTAAAATATGTTTAGTACAGATCTGGACCGAAATCTGAAATTGCATATGGGGTTGTCTCGGAAATGATATATATTGCTTCCGGCCTCATTTAAAATGCCTAGATGATATAGTGTTCATTGTTCACCTGTTGCCATGATAAACAACATTTACCAATTTCTCATAATATGGAGAGTATTATTATTTTTATATGTATGTTGTCCCACTCCATTTAAAATTGTTTAATTCCATCTCTGCCTTATGCCATGACCACCCATGTCAAAAACATTTAATATTGATGAGTACCTTACGAGAGTGAACTAAATAATTCGAACATGGAGTTTCGTCAATACGCGTCTCATTGCATATTGAGCTTCACTTTAATGTGTAGTAGTTGTTTGATGTGAATTGTCATGCCTTGCATAGTTAATCCGGACATGCATCATATTTGGCTGCCCATCATATCATGCATATGTTGTGGTGTAACTTGTGTTGATTGTTTGTTTTGGATTGCTTTTTATTGATAGAGTTCCGAAAGCGTTTGGAGTGTGAGGATTCGTTAGACTACGTTGGTTCGTCTTCTTCATGGACTCGTTCTTCTTCCGAGCGAGATCTCAGGCAAGATGACACATTTCCCTGGATACCACTACTATCATTGCCATGCTAGTTGTCTCATTTTTTTATCGTTATGTCTTGATACCTACCACTTGTTTGTCAAGCCTCTCAACATTTCCATGAAAGCCTCTAAACCTCCACCTTCCTAGCAAACCTTTGTTTGGCTATGTTACCGCTTGCTGAGCCCTTCTTATAGCGTTTCTAGCTGCAGGTGCAATTGCTTCCATGTGACAACATGCACATTCTTTTGTTATCACAATATTATTACTATTTAATTTAATGCACTTATACACTTGGTAAAGGGTGGAAGGCTTGGCCTTTTGCTTGGTGTTTTGTTCCCCTCTTGCCGCCCCTAGTTACTTGTGAGCCAGCGTTATGTTCCATAATTGAGCGCTCCTAACATGCTTGGGGTTGTTATGGGAACCCCCTTGATTTTTGTTTTAGGATAAAGCTTGTCTGGCAAGGCCCAACATTGGTACTATTTGCTTAATAAAAACTAAAATTTGCATAGGGCATGATCACCCCGTGGATTAATCAACAGCCCGGGCCAGTGCTCCTCATGAGTGTTGGTCCAAACTAGAGCCGTGTGCGGGGCCAACCCGGGGCAACTCGGGAGATTTCTATCAGGCCACTGTATGTTGTGCTTATCTGGCTGTGTCCTGAGAATGAGATACGAGGCTCCTATCGGGTTCGTCGACACGTCGGGCAGCATTGCTGGATTTGTTTTACCTTTCTCGAACGTCTTGAGTGAGGAACTCTGATCTTCTTCGGGCTATCTCGAGGTGTCATATTTCCTTTGGAATTGCCTAGGATGATCACAAGATCCGTGGTCGAGGTTATTCCCGCTGTGTGTGGTTAATTTTTGATGGATTTGTTGGACCACCCCTGCAGGGTTAAATCTTTCGGAAAGTCATGCCCGCAGTTATGTGGTAACTTGGAAACTTTGTTTAACACCCGGTCATAGCAAACTTGAAGTAAACTCAAATAAAATACACCAATCATGTGCGTAACTGTGACTGTCTCTTCTCTGAGACCTTTTCCGAGAGAGAACACGGAGGGGTTATGTTTGACGTAAGTAGGTGTTCAGGATCAGTTCGTGATCATTACTAGTTCACGTTCGTTATGCGTAGACCACCATACTTTAGTTTCTGTATTCGTAAGTTAGCCACTCATAAATGCTTAGTTTCTTGCTACAGCGTCACCACTTAACCATACCTCACCCATTAAGCTTTAATAGTCTTGATACCCCTGGAAATGAGATTAATGAGTCCCTGTGGCTCATAGATTACTACAACAACAGTTGCAGGTATAGGTAATGCGATGATTTGACATGAGCACGATGGTTGTTTAATTTGGAGTTCTTCTTCTTCATCATCATCAATCTAGGATGGGTTCTAGGCGGCAGCCTGGGATAGCAATGATGGATGTCATTTTGTCGTTTGTTTTCGTCTGTAGTCGGACCCTGCTCTTTTGTATGATGTTTGCCTATGTTGTTGTATTGATGTGACTCTGATGTAGCTTGTGGCGAGTGTAAGCCAATTCCATATACTCATCTCTTCTGTACATGTACTTGTAATGATATCCATTCTTGCAACACGACGAGATGCACTTCTATACCTGTCGAGGCCCTCGTGCCAAAATATGGATAGGATCGCATCTTGGGCGTGACACTAGGCCCTTCTGTTCACCCCGTAAGGCAGTTGGTGCCCTTCTATCGCTGCAAGAAAGCTAATATCCGTATAAAAATCCCCTCAAAAGTTCAACCCGGTCGGAGTTACGGATCGCTGGACATTTGAGAAACGGTGAAAGGCTAGAATCTGGGAGCGCAGAAATAGAGAAAGAGATCCTATGTCAGTGGGGCTCTCGCCCCTCCGCCGCCATGGAGGGCAAGGACCAGAGGGTAAACCATCCTCCCATCTAGGGGGGAGGTCAAGGAAGAATAAGAAGGAGGTGGCTCTCTCCCCCTCTCTCCCGGTGGTGCTGAAACACCGCCGGGGCCATCATCGTGACGGCGATCTACTCCAACTACTCCCTCATCTTCACCAACACCTCCATCACCTTCCCCCATCTATCTACAGCAGTCCACTCTTCCGCAACCAGCTGTACCCTCTACTTGAACATGGTGTTTTATGCTTCATATTATTATCCAATGATGTGTTGCCATCCTATGATGTCTGAGTAGATTTTTGTTGTCCTATGGGTTGATTGATGATCATGATTGGTTTGAGTTGCATGTTTTATTATTGGTGCTATCCTATGGTGTTCTCCGTGTCGCACAAGCGTGAGGGGTTCTCGCTGTAGGGTGTAGAAATGTGTTCGTGATTTTCCTATGGTGAGTTGCGTGAGTGATAGAAGCATAAACTCGAGTAGGTGGGTTGTTGCATATGGGAGTAAAGAGGACTTGATACCTTATAATGCTATGGTTGGGTTTTACCTTAATGATATTTAGTAGTTACAGATGCTTGCTAGGGTTCCAATCATAAGTGCATATGATCGAAGTAGAGAAAGTATGTTAGCTTATGCCTCTCCCTCATACAAAATTGCAATAATGATGATCGGTCTAGTTATAGATTGCCTAGGGACAGCTCCGCAACTCCTACCACCACTTTTCCACACTCGTTAAACTAACTTAGTTGTTTATTTATCTTAGCAGCCCCTAGTTTTTATTTACATGTTCTTTATTATCTTGCAAACCTATACTATCTTACCTGCAAAGTACTTCTAGTTTCATACTTGTTCTAGGTAAAGCAAACGATGAGCGTGCATAGAGTTGTATTGGTGGTCGATAGAACTTGAGGGAATATTTGTTCTACCTTTAGCTTCTCGTTGGGTTCAACAATCTTACTTATCAAGAAATGCTACAATTGATCCCCTATACTTGTGGGTTATAAAGACCTTTTTCTGGCGCCAGGGAGCAATAGCATGGGGTGAATATTCTCATGTGTGCCTGTTTGCTTTATCACTAAGTAGATTTTATTTGGTGTTCTGAGTTGTTCTCTATCTTCAGTTATGGATATGGAACACAAAATACCAAAAAAAATTAGGTGTACTTGCTACTCATGGAGATGGGGAACCTCCTAAAACCCTCGATGCTCGTTATGTGACAGATATTATGCACTACTTTAATAATCCTGAGAGAACCCCATTCAACTATATAATGGGATACACATTGGATCAACATGAATACTTTAGGGATTATCGCTTGACTCGAAATGGGAAACTATTATGGGATCAAATTTACATGTTGAGATGGTATGCTTGGAATCTATGCTTGAGATATGATAGTACTTGTTGCTCTAGGATGAAGGTTAAACACCTTCCCTTTTCATGTAAATTTAATGATAATGAAACCTTGGCTTATTATGCTAATGGTATATATGATTACTATGATGTGGAACAAATAGAGGAGTTTGTTGCTTTTAATGGTGCTTATGAAATTGAAGCTTTGTTTGAAAAGTATGAAGATTATGATGATATTGTTTACCGATCCCAAAATTTGGCTATGCTTCATAATTGTTATACCAATTATGAATATAGTGCCCATATTGATAAATTCTTTGAGAAAGTCTCCGCTATCCAAGAAGACACTATTATTTTGCTAGAATCTATGAAGAAGAAATTGATGACACTGTGAGCTCATTGGATGAAAAAGATGAGGAGGAGAGCGAAGAACAAAAGGAGGAAGAGCGGACTAGCTACCCGTGCCCACTTTCTAACGAGAGTAAATCTTCAACTCATACATTGTTTAATTTCCCTTTCTTCTTAACGAAGGATGAATGTTATGATAATTTTGATGATTCCTTGGATTAGTTTGAAATATCCCTTTTTGATGAACTTGATGCTTGATATGCTTGTGGCCATGATGGAAATATTAATGATGCTTATGGAGATGAACTTGCTACAGTTCCTTATGTTAAACGTGAAATTGTTGCTATTGCACCCACACATGATAGTCCTATTATCTTTTTGAATTCTCCCAACTGCACTATATCGGAGAATTTTGTACTTATTAAGGATTATATAGATGGGTTGCCTTCTACTATTGCACATGATAATTTTGATAAATATAGTATGCATGTGCTTGCTGCTCCTACTTGCAATTATTATGAGAGAGGAACTACATCTCCTCCTCTCTATGTTTCCAATACGATAAAATGGCAAGAAACTGTTGATACTATCCATTGGCCTTTACTTTGAATGCATGAATTGTTCTTTTATGACATGACGATGCATAGGAAGAGAGTTAGACTTCGTTGTTGCATGATATATGTTAATTTGTGTTCACTACTAAATTATGAATCATTGTTAATTAAAATTGGCTTTGATATACCTTGGGATCCGGATCGATCCATTACTTGAGCACTATATGATTAGCTTAATGGCTTTAAAGAAAGCGCTGCCAGGGAGATAACCCGGAAGTTTTAGAGAGTCATTTTATTCTGTTGTGTGCTTTTATATAGTTTAAAAACAAAAAATAAATAAAGTGGGGAAATTAAAACCTTTTCAAAAAGAAAAGTGGAAGTGAGAAAGACGACCAACGTTGAAGTGGGGGCTAGCCTTGAACTTTGTTCATGGCCATGGAAACTATATGAATCTTGATTATAGAAACCTTTCAACAAAAATAATTATCCCCTTGTACAAATCCATTGTGTTAGAAAAATAATGTGCCAAGAATTACCTTTAGGATGTTTAAGTTGCTTGTTTGGTATGTGTTGTGTAAAAACAGAAACTTTTGCTGCAGTGTTTGAATTTCTATATTTTACTGGAGCGTGCAAAAATTCTAAAAAATTTACACAATACTTTTATACAAATTCTTGACCACGTCCTAAGTTTTAATAATTTTTAGAGTCACAAAAGTAGGGTGAATGTTCATATTACTACAGATTCTCTTGTTTTTGATGCATTGTTTTGCTCGTTTTTATGAAACTATCGATTGTATCAGTGGTATAAGCCATGGAAAAGTTATATTATAGTAGATACAATGCAAAAAAAATATGAATTGGTTGGAAACAGTACTTAAAGTGGTGATTTGTTTTATTATACTAACGTATCTCACGAGGGTTTTGTTAAGTTTTGTGTGATTGAAGTTTTCGAGTTTTGGGTGAGATCACGATGGATGAAGGAATAAGGAGTGGAAAGAGACTAAATTGGGGATGTCTGAGGCACCCCAAGGTAATATTCAAGTACTCCCAAGAAACTAAGCTTGGGGATGCCTCGAAAGGCATCCCCACTTTCTTGTAACAACCATGAGTAATTTTACTTGGAGCTATATTTTTATTCGTCACATGATATGCGTATGTTGGAGCGTCGTGTGCTTTTTATTTTTATTTTAATAATGCACCATGCTGGTATGAGAAAGTCCTTGGTTGATTTATAGAAGTCTCTTTGCAACTCACTTATATCTTTTGAGTATGGCTTTATAGAATGCTTCATGTGCTTCAGTTATATCATTTGAAGTTTGGATTGCATGTTTCTCTACACATAGAAAACCACCATTTGTAGAATGCTCTTTTGCTTCACTTATATTTTTTAGAGCGTGGGCATGTATTTTATAGAAATAATTAAACTCTCATGCTTCACTTATATCTATTTAGAGACTTAACAGGAGTTTTTCATTTACATGGTTAGTCATCAAATCCTACATAAAACTTGTAGATCACTGAATATGATGTGTTTGATTCCTTGCAATAGTTTTGTGATATAAAGATGGTGATATTAGAGTCATGCTAGTGAGTAATTGTGGATTGGTAGAAATAATAGTGTAAAGGTTTTTGATTCCCGTAGCATGCACGTATGGTGAACCGTTATGTAAGGAAATCAGAACATGATTTGTTTATTGATTGTCAACCATTGTGTGAGTGTCGGGAGCACGCGATGGTTAACTCCTACCAACCTCGCCCATAGGAGCATGCATCTAATACTTTGATTTGATGACTAATATACTTTTGCAATAAGTATGTGAGTTCTTTATGACAAATGTGAGTCCATGGATTATACGCACTCTCACCCTTCCACCTTTGTTAGCCTTTCTAGTACCACGCAACTTTCGCCGGCGCATTACACCCACCATATATCCTTCCGCAAAACAGCCACCATACCTACCTATTATGGCATTTCCATATCCATTCCGAGATATATTGCCATGAAACTTCCACCATTCTGTTTATTATGACACGCACCATCATTTTCATGTTGCCTTGCATGATCGTAAGATAGCTAGCATTATGTTTTCATGGCCTATCCGTTTTTTGATGTGATTTTCTATGCTAGATCATTACTGACGTGGGGAACGAGCACCTATGGGATTGGAGGGATCCCTTTCGGTTCAATGGGGGAGAAGGCTCACGAAAAGAGCAGGTCTGATGAACAACACGCAGGGAGTTTTACCCAGGTTTGGGCTGCCAGGATACGTAAAACCCTACTCCTGCTTGGCTGTATTGAGAGTGTTCTTAGGATTCTAGCTACAAGAGCGTTATGAGCAGCTGTCACCCGTGTGAGTTAGAATGTCTAAAGACTAAATGTCCAAGGGTCTAAAGATCCAAAACTCCTCTACTGTCTCGCCCTGGGCCTCCTTTTATACTCTGAAGGGGATCCCAATTGTGGCATACAGTGCGTACACAGGGTGTACAGAGCTACAGTTCTATCATATATAACACTAACGGAGTAGGAAAGGCGCATTTAGTGCAATGTCAGCCATCTCTGTGTTGGGTTCTACCGTAGGTGCATCGCATGAAAATTAAAATTTTCCTACGTGCAGAACATCCAAGAACATGCTACGGAGATATATCACAGATTGTTACCACTACATGCGCAGTGTCGTGCAACGAAAGTAGAGTTGGGGCAGCGCGTTCGTGTGGTCCGTATCATCCTCGTCCGATCTCCCTCGCACAGACATTCCGATCTCCCTCAAACAACCAGTCACCGGATCCCACGTACAGGTTCGCCAGAGCGGTGCAAGTGCACCGCCCATAACGGTATCCGCGTGTGTAGGAGGAACACCCGTGCGGCGGACTGCTAGGTCCGATCATGCGATCGGCGGCGGCGAGTGGAGGTGGATAGTTGCAAGTCATGCAAAGCCCTAATTACGGCACTGAAGCGATCAACTAGATGGGTGTGTCGCACCTCCAGTATATATAGGCATCCGGCACGGGCTCAACTCTTGGGCCTCGCCCGGATCCTAAAGCCCACGTGTTCCTTCCCTTAAGCACGCGACCCTTTAGGTTCCCCTCCACTTGGTCGCTAGTCAGATCACATCTGACTCGACCATTAGGTAGT
This sequence comes from Hordeum marinum, assembly GCA_022496015.1. Classification (NCBI taxonomy): domain Eukaryota; kingdom Viridiplantae; phylum Streptophyta; class Magnoliopsida; order Poales; family Poaceae; genus Hordeum; species Hordeum marinum. Next base: position 230,535,938 of record CM039673.1, read on the forward strand.
GGCCTCTAGCAAGATGTGCTGACTCCAAGTGTCTGATGAAGCTAGTTAGGCGAACCTATACTTCACACTTTTGTTCCCTTTGCCACATGATATATGTTGTCGTGCACAAGGCGACATGGTAATCCTTGTTGCAGCACGACCTCTTTCTCGTCTCGGTGAATCCGACCAACACTTTGAATTATCTCATAATCCTCGTCGCATGGCCATGCTTATCCAGGTCGGATTACCCAAGGGGCCCAGAGTATATCTCTCCTGATCGGAGGGGCAAATCCCATCTTGCTCGACCATGTCTCGCGGCATGGGTCGGGACAAGCCCGAAACCTACCTTTGTAACTACCCAGTCATGGAGTAGCATTTGGTTGGCCCAAAGCAAGTCTTTCACCATGTCGAGTACATGTGCCAGCTCAGGTCTTAGGACATAGAACGTATGTTGTACTAGAGACTCACAAATGACCTATCGTTGCGTCTCATAGTTGGGTCTATCCAACTCAGCCCTTATCTCGACTCGGATCTAACTATTTTGAATCCGACCAGACCTTTTTGAGTCCATATTATCCGGATAGCATCCAATGCTACATGGTAAGTGAGACCGGACCATCCACCGTGTCATATGCTAGTCTAACTGGCTACGCGTCCACACAGCCCTTTCAACTAGGGACCATTTAGGACAGTCATCATACAATGCATAGTCTCAAAAACAAGTCACATACTTGTTAATACACATCAATCATAATTCCAAGGACTATCTTTATTCGTAAACACATAGGAAATATTATCATACATGATTGCCTCTGGGGCATATCTCCAACAGTCTGTCCATCTATGGGATGGGACAGGGACCCATCACATCGGCACCGCTTAGCCCCTCCATCACCGACACCGTGACAGGTGCCCAGGTGAGGCAACACCTGGCCTGTGCGCTGGTGGTGTCTTGTCGGGGCTTCGCTTTTGCTGAGGCTTGCCGGGGCTTTGTCTTGCCTAAGGGTTAGATAGCCCTTCCGGCAAGGTGTTGCTGGGGGTCCTGATTCTTCTGTGTTTGTACCTGGCAAGTCCCTACTAGGCCTCATCGCCAGGGTGGCTACTACTTCCCATGCATGAGTAAGGGGCACTGCAGAGCCCAAAACTCTAATGCACTAACAGGAGCCCCTGAGCCTAGGACACACACATCATGAGGCGTTGTTGGGATAGGCCCAAACAATGCACGAGCATGCCTGGCAGGGCCTTGCAGTCATGATCATTGCGCTTGCTATGCTTCCCCATGATGTCCACTGAATGTGGGATGTGGGATATGTTTCTATATTATTTTAGTAAAGAGGCCGCCCCGCGCCTTCCCTGTAAAGAGGAAATTGCAGAGGCGCTTCTCATTTACCTCTTGTCTTTCCTAATCTGAGAACAGCCATCGTCTTCTTCCTCGAGCCCGAAACAGAGCTCCTCCCATTCATCCGCGCCCCTATGCCCTCTCCGTCTTTAGCCCCCGCCCCCACAGCCACCATGCCAACCAAGGCTAGCAAGGGCAAGGATGCGGAGGCCGTCTTGGAGAACAAGCTGGTGAGGATGCGGAGGGATCATGTCATCTTTCCTCCGGGGCTTGACGTGGACGTCCTGAAGAAGCGATACCGATGGATGTGGGCGATGGGGACGATGGCGCATTCCGCCACCTGGATGAGTCCAGGCCCTTCTAGGAGCGGCCCAGGCAAATATCCTTTCTTCAACGATTATGTTTACTCTGGGCTCTGCCCCCTTTCTCGGACTTGTTCAATGGCCTCATGTTCACCTAGGGCTCCCAACTCTTGGATTTTATGCCGAATGTCGTGACGTCCATGTCAGTTTTCACTCATCTTTGCAAAAACTTTGTCGGAGTAGTCTCTAGCACTGCTCTTTTCTGCCACTACTTTACTCCTCGCATCCAACAAGGTGGAGCCCTTTATGGTACAGCCACTTGGATTCCACGGTCAGGAACCAAGGAGGTTTACCTAGATGGGGCCTACTACAATAGGTGGGACGAGTGGTCAGCCAAATGGTGCTGGATCCGGGAGGAGAAATTCCAGCCTTTCTGCTTGCCGCGACAGATCAAGATGGTGTGTTGCGATGACTGGAACGCCCTTGACCCTGAGGATGGGAAGCTCATAGTTGCGACCACCAGGATTCTGAAAGCACATTTGCTCCCTTGGTGGTTTTGGTAATTAATAACAACATATATGTCATTGAATTAATGTTTCCACCAAGTATATTTCAGGAAAAGTTCAAAGATAGGGATGGGAAAAGGATTGTGGGATTACCCCAAGATGCAATGAAATAGGTTGCCCAAGCTTCAAGCAAGAAGACTCTACATTTTACATTTGTGAGAAATCACTTTGAGTCCATAGGAATGCCAATACTATAAAAAGGGGGTAAGGTTTTGTTGATGAACAAAATGCTCATACGTGCACACGTGATAGTCACCAAAAACATCCACAAGCTCTCCCACCAAAGTTTGTCTATAGCCAAACATTCAAAATCGGTGCAACCAACATTCCTATCCCGGTGCCCCCGATTCTAGAATCTAGACAGACTCAGCCAAACCCTAGCCACTTTGGTGCAACAAATTCCATACCGGTGCCACCGAGTTTAGGTTGCCAACTTTCTGTTACGCAAATTCACATTTTCAATACCACTAAGATTGTTGGGTCAGCGTCACCGAGATTGGAAATCTGAACGTTGGTCACCTTATCGGTGCAACCGAATTTCACATATCGCTCTCACCGAGATTCAAAAGTTGCCACCTATTGATCACTTCGGTACCATCGAGATTAACACATTGGTGTCACCGAGTTGGTCATTTTGTGTGTAACGGTTGGATTTTTGGGGATCCCTATATATACCCCTTCACCACCACCTACTTGAAAGAGAAGCACTTAGAACTATTCCATACCTATCCTATCAGAATTTCTGAGAGAGAACCACCTACCATTGTGTTGAGATCAAGATCTTCCACTCCAACCATATGGATCTTGATTTCTAGCCTCCCCAAGTTTCTTTCCACCAATCCCATCTCTTCCACCAAGCTAAATATGTGAGAGAGTGATTGTGTGTTGAGGAGTCTATAATCTTGAAGCACAACAGCAAGGAGTTCATCGTCATTACCGAGACTATTACCTTTTGGAGGGTGGTGCCTCCTAGATTGGTTAGGTGTCGCTTGGGATCCTCCTACTTCGTGTTGTGAAGTGAACCAAGAAGTTTGTAAGGGCAAGGAGATCGCCTACTTTGTGAAGATCGACCCATAGTGAGGCTAGTCCTTTGTGGACGGAAGCCATATGGAATAGTCAAGGTTGCTACTTCGTGGACCCTTATGGGTAGAGCCCTCCATGGACTCTCGCGACCATTACCCTTCGTGGGTTGAAGACTCCATAAAAGTGGATGTACGATAGCAGCACCTATCAGAACCACGGGAAAAATCATCGTGTCTACAATTGCGTTTGATCTTCCTACCCTATCCCTTTTACCCATGCTTGTTGTTATTTTCCGCTGCTATACTCTTAGACTTGCATGTGTAGGGTCAAAATGACTTTTCATGAATGCTAAAACTACAAACACTAAAATTTGGGAAAAGTCAAAACTTTTATTTGGTCAAGTAGTCTAATCACCCCCCCCCCCCCTCTAGACATACTTTTGGTCCTATAGATTCACCACCTTAGAAATGTCGACCTCACCGTAGAGATGATAGGTGCCGATTTCCTTCGCTGGCGCATTGCCCCCATATAGAATAAGAGGAGGCCAGCTTGGGATTTTCGGAACATCATGAGGCTGCACCCCAGGCTAAACCACAACCTGACCATTATGCAGCACAGAGCTCTCTGCCAGAAGTTGTTTAGGAGTGCTGTGGTACATGAGCTGTCGGCAGGCATAGCCTCCTTGTGCAACAATTCTGTTTTAGGTAGAATCATTGCCATGATGCTGGTGTTCGACGCCCATAGCCTTGACACGTCTTGGATCGATCCGCCTGCATAGTAGGCGCAAGAATTCTTTGATAACTTGATGGAGAGGGCCATCCGTGGGGAAGAGGGCCTCGTCTGCGACACCACTGAGGAGGAACTGGCATACATCGCCAGCAGGGCGGAGGAAGCAGATCTTGCCGCGGAGGCTGGCAGCATCGGCTTCTTGGAAAACGAAACCGACAGAGAGGAAACGCTGCCAATCAAAAACCTTGCTGGGTAGGGCGGGACCGGCTGAGGAGTAGAGCGGCACATCTGTTCGAGACCGTTCTGCCGAAGACGCGGCTGAGGAAGAGCTGCTCGAGAAGGCCTCGTCCCTTGTGACAAGGAAGAGGTGCGTCCTTCGGAGTGCCGCCACTGGGCTTCCGGTCCGCCAAGCTCCTTTGAGCAGCGCAGTCCCCGACAAAGGGGAGGCCGGCAAGGCCATGCGGCGGCAAGAATCTCATAGACAACCTGCGCCTGCCGCGACCAAGCGATCCAAGAGCACCCCCACCTCCCCCCACGGGCACCAGGGCGGAAGTCGCCTTCGACCTCTCTGCCCTTAACTCGGGAGAAGAAGAGGAGTAAGGATCCTGCCATATCTTTTCCTTTTCTACTTTCTAGTTTTACTTTACTCATTTGCTTTGCCTTGACTTGCCTCCATAGGGAGGTGGAAACACTAGCGCAATGGGTAGCGAAGAGGGCGTGGAACTCGACGATTGGGGAGTCGTCGGCAAGCGCCTCAGGCACGCCAAGGACGACCATCATCAACCCAGAGGCTAGCCCATGGCGCAGCCCTCGACTTAGCCCCAGGCGGAGCCCCCAACGTGAGCCCATTACTCACTTCCCGCTGGCAAGTGTTCAGGTGTGTATCTTTACTGCTAACATCACCGGACGTGCAGGAGGAGGGCGGCGACAAGAAGAACCATTAGCGGTCGTCCCTGATATGCCGCCTCCATCATCTATGATGCCTAGAGATGGATCCCCGACAAGGACTTCATCTAGCGCGCTTTACCGTGATGAGGGAGAGCCAGCAAGCACGAGCATCGAGAGGCCTTCGCTGCCAACCATCGTTGGTACAGGTACTCTTTGTTATGTTCGTCTTTTTATGTCTTCTTGAACTTCCACCATAGTTTCGTTTGGTTTGTTTTCTTGGCCTTTAGGCATCCCCTCGATAGAGGGCATGGACGTCGACACCGTCATCGAGGAGACCGCCTGGGCTGCTGCCACTGAAGCTGACAAGATCGTTGCCGAGGAGGCCATCAAGAGTGTCGTCGCTGAGGCCGTTGAAGCGACCAAGAATGCTGCCGCCGAGGCCGCTAGTGCTGAGGCCGCCAAGGCTACGCAGAAGGAGGAGGCCACCAAGGAGTCTACCGAGAGGGTCGGTGAGGGGGCCAGTGGTCATACTGACGGCTTTCCTACCGTAGGAGCGTCGGGCGCTACGCCGACCATTGAGCCCCCAGCTGCTAGGGAGGCAGCCATCGAAGACTAGCCGCCTATGTTCGAAGCCCCTTCATTAAGCAGGTACTTCAAGGTCGGTGACAACTTGTTCATCAGTATCCCTAGCATGACAAGCACTGGGGTGTCGCCCGAAGGGGAAGGTTTTGTTGAGGAGGACATCACTGCTGTCGGGCTCGATATCTTCTATGAACCAAGCGGCAGTAGCAAATCCCAAGAAGAGCATCTCCTCTAAACCATGGGCGACAGCTTCCGAAAGCTCCAACCGCTTCACCGTGCATGGAAGGAGAAAATGGACTCCAGGGCAGCTGTTATGGAAGCGGCTGAGGCCAACTTCCAGGAGCACGTTGAAGAGACTAACGCCTGGTTCGCCCAAGCTTCCCAGGATCTGAAGTCTGGTCAGACACAACTGAGACAGGGCTGGAGCCAACTCTTCATGTAGCAGTTCGATGCCGAGCAGGCGCAGGAGGATGGCAAACAACGGGCTGCTATAGAGGACGCCCGCTTGACAGAGCGTCGTATCTTTCTCGATGCCCATGAGGAAGAACTTGCCGCTCGCGGGAAGGCGCTCGCCAACAAAATTTGCGGGAAGGAAGTTTATCTCAAGGAGCTTGTTGCGTGGTGGACCCAGGAGCGACGATGGAAGCACAAGGAGACGCTCGAGGCTCTAACTGTAGACCATGCCAGCAAGCTGAAGGAGGTCGCCGATGCTACCAAAGCTACAGAGGCTGCCAAGAACTTGCAGGAGGAGAGGGTGAGGAAGCTGGAGGATAACCTCGAGGATCTCGGCAAGGAGGTCTTGTTGCTTAAGACTGAAAGAGACAAAGCCCTCGCCAGCCTGATGGAGATGCAAGTCACCATTTCTGAGAAGACCAAGCAGCTCTCTTCAGCCAGGGAGTCCATCAATGACCTGAACTTGAAGCTGGCTATGCTGATCGAGACTCTTGAGACCGCCAGGACCCGTGAGAAGGCCTTGGTCAAGGATCTCCATGATGATAAGGACTTGATCAAGAGCGCCTCTATCGCCCGAAACGACTATGTACATGCAGTGGAAATCTAGACCGAGAAGCTCGTCGACGTCGCGGAGAAGCTTGCCGCACAACTGTCTGCCATGGGCCTGGAAGGCCCCATGTATTCTCCCTACGACAGGGTGTCCGCGAGCACCAAGGTGACCATGTTCTTCGACAGTCTGCTTGGAGCCTTGGAGCAGCTTCACTCTGACCAGGCATCCTATCTGGCCAGCGAATCACGCAAGCTCTGCTAGGCCATTCTCCGCAAGGTGCTTCTTCATGTGGCGCACAAGAACCCCGGCATCAACTTCTCCAATGTCCTCTACCACTTGCCGAAGGCCGTATATGTCAAAGCGCTTGAGTAACTTGGCGCACCCATCGTCGATAGGGTAAGCCAAGTCAAGCGGGTCGAAGGCGATCGCCGGGATTAGCTACCTTGCTCCTCGCCGCCATCCATGCCAAGAACACTTTATTTTATGTTAGAATCTTGGCTAGAAAAATGTTAAATTGCTTGTTATGCTTTGAACAACTATTATGTTATCCTTATTGTTTGATTTCTCTCTGTATGCATTCACCCTACGCTTGATTGGAAACTTGTCGGTGTGCACACCTTTGCTGCGAGCGCTAGGTGCGGGACTTTAGTAGCCTGCTGGCAAGGTTGTCGCCGGCAACAGACCCTGGTGCTTACAGTGCAGCCACCTAGACTATTGAGAAGACTCGAAACATTATAGGGCGCAACCAATCGCAACAAGGCTACTCTGCGTGCAGGTTTTCCATACGGAAGTGGAAATCGCTCAAGGAGATAACTCCACAGCAAGATTTCACTTAGGGTTTTGCAACTTATCTTTTCATTGCCGTACTCCTTCCAGCAAGATTTTTCTGGATGTTGCTCGTAGGTATCCATACCACCATCGCCCCCAGGCAAAGTTGCACGCGAGTTAACCTTTTGTCATGTGAGAAAAATAAAGAAGAGAAAATATGGATATCGAACCTTGGCGGTATGTTAGCTCTTGTCGGGATTAAGTGTAATGCAATATCTCAGACAAACATGCACATAAGTAGATATGAGAATCAATCAAGATTTGCAAAACACTTCTCTTTATTCAACTACGCACAGCCTGGCTTCGTACCAAGGATTACATGCTTCAGCGGCAATACTTATACAAAAGGTGGTTGCCGGGAGGCCCAGCAACCGTGCCTCACGGGTAGAACTTCTGAAGATGTTCGATATTCCAAGAGTTGCTCACTGGGATGCCGTCTTCGGTCTCCAGGCAGACTACGCCAGGCCTGGTGACTCGTACTACCCGATAAGGGCCTTCACACTTCGTCATCAACTTGTTGGAATTCTTGGCAGACTAAACTCGCCAAAGAACAAGGTCACCTTCCTTAAGACTTCTGACATTAACTTTGTGGCTATGGTAGCGGTGCAAAGCTTGCTGGTAGCATGCAGCTCTCACAACAGCCTGAAGACGGTCTTCCTCAAGGAGCGTCGCGTCATCTTGCCACAACTGCTCTTGCTCGAGCTCATCATAAGCGAGAACTAGAGATGACCCGTATATGAGTTCCGTGGGGAGAACTGCCTTCGCCCCATAGACGAAGGAGAAGGGTGTGTGGTCGGTGGCTCGATTTGGTGTCGTTCTGATTGACCAAAGAACCAACAGCAACTCATCAATCTAGTGCCTTCCGCACTTGCGCAGCTTGTCAAAAGTCCTTGTCTTTAGGCCACGCGGCACTTCAGCATTAGCCCTTTCTGCTTGGCCATTGCTCCTTGGGTGGGAAGCGGAAGCAAAACAAATCTGCTGCCAAGGTCTTGGACATACTGCATGAAGGCACTGCTCGTGAACTGTGTGCCATTGTCATCGATGATCCTGTTGGGAAAACCAAAGCGGCAGAATAGTCCTTTGAAGAACTTGACGGCTGACTGTGTTGTCACCTTTCTCATTGCTTCCACTTCCGGCCACTTTGTGAACTTGTCGATCACAACATACAAGTACTCAAATACCCCGACAACACGGGGGAAGGGGCCCAAGATGTCAAGCCGCTAGACTGAAAAAGGCCAGGAGAGAGGGATTGTTTGAAGGGCTTGATCTGGTTAATGTAATTTCTTTGAATGAAACTAACATGCTTCAAACTTGGTTACTAATGCAGTTGCATCCTAGAGGGTAGTGGGCTAAAAGAAACCTTGCCGGAATACCTTTCCAGCAAGTGCTCTTGATCCTATGTGGGAGCCACATATGCCTCCATGTATCTGTGGGGACCCCGACTCATAAGACTTGGTCACCGAATGCACGTGTATAGTGATCCCAGAGATCAATGCTCACTAAACATATAGAAGTTAAATAACAAGAGTCTTACATCCACATTTAGTGTCTTACACAAATAAAGACCATGAAGGTCTAGTCTTACATAGATAGGGCCTCAAGGGCCAAATACTTAAACTCAACAAGCAGCGGAAATCTTGATCGGAAGCATGAACCCATGCCATCTGCGTTAAACCTAAAGGCATTCTGACTGGGAAGCGTCCTAGTTCACATGTTCATCACCAACGAACTCTTCACTGTACTCCTGTTCTTCCATGCTTGGCCAATTAAATAACCAGTGGCAAGCCAATGAGTACTTTGAATGTACTCGCAAGCAACCCATGTGGTGGAACAAGGTATAACAATGCATGATATAGCACTAAAAGGTATTTTTCACAAAGCTAATTTTGAATGCAATGACATGATCAAGTAACTAGGTAAGCATGCATTAACAGTTGGTAGATATCCATATGAACAAGTTACAGATATCATCATAAGAAGGGGTTGAACATCTCATGTTCATTCATCACATCAAGTCGTCTGACTTGTCTCAAGTGTCATCTCTATGTCATCCACCCTCACACACACCAAGTTTAGTAAACATTTGGACATAGCACAAGAGTGGTCATCCAACTGTCCTTGACCATGGACCCGGCTATTCGAATAGTGTTACACTCTGTAGAGGTTACACACTTTACCCACAAGACTTGGGGAACTTCCGTGTCATCCATGACTCGCGGTATATAACATAAGCGAGGTAAGAACCCGAACAATGCCTTTCCCCTGGCGATACTAAACAAAGAGTCCACTCGATTGGTACCCAGCCCACATGATGTACATCATTCGTAGCATCCATGCAGGGACCAACGGTGTGCCTGGTGCGTGTGAAGATAGCGCATGATCGTCCATACCGGCACGAACCCGTATCAAGAGTGACCACGCCACTCCTGCCACTAGTAATGTGGGCTCCTTGCCAGTACCCACCAAAGTAATCAATAGAGCCCCATCCCATAAGGGATATCGTGGTTGCGCATGTAAGGTTGGAGTAATGGACGCAACTTACATCAATCTGTTTTTTGAAAACCACACACACCCACTTGCTCCGGTACACCACTTCTTTCTCAAGTGGTCACCCAACTCAACATCATCTCCCTCGGGCATTAGTGGCACCCGAGGTTTTTTTGAAAAGTCTTTGAAATCACCTCTTTATTTCCATAACCATGCATAATCCCGATCCCACTTGCGTAGCATAGACTAGCATCCTATCTACTCCCACCTGCACAACCCTCATACGGATGGTAGGGTCATGCACGATGCAAGTATCAATGGCAAATGTAACGGGGGCATCCCACCGAAGTGGTCACCACATCAACATGATCAATATCACGGAAATAAGTGCTATATGCCATGCAAATAAAAGGGTTCTTAGTCATGCTCAAAGGGCTGCTTGCCTGGCTCAAAAAGTCTTCAGGGTCTTCGAAGTCTTCGGGTCCAACTTCCTCGTCAACAACGCAATCTATCACCGTGGTAAATAATGATGATAATAAGCATCACACAAAAATAGAGCACACAAAACTACCATTAAAATGCTACCCCATTCTAATAAATACTAAAAACTAGAATAAAAACATTTGTTTAAGGTTTTTCTATGGAAAACATTTTTGAAAATTATTAAACAGAGGCAAAAAGATGCCAAAAATAAGTTTTCAAATAAAACAGTGTGTAAAAAGTTTTCCACATTTTTCACAAATGGCACTATTAAATTTATGGGATATTTTCGGATTTATGGTGGAAAAATGTTGGGCATTGGACTTATGTTTTCCCTGTGGGATTTTTGGAAAACAGGGAGAAATAGGAAAAAGAAAATGGGCACTGTGCCCTGGGCCAGAGCCAGCCAACTGCTGGGCTGGCCCAGTGGCCAGCCAGGCCGGCACGCTGGCGTCCCCGCGCACGTCAGGTTTCAAACATGACGGGCGGGGCCCAGTGGCCAGGGAGAGAGAGCGCGCGAGAGGGGAGGTGAGAGGCCGACAGGTGGGCCCCCCTGTCGGATCCTTCTTCCACCTTGGTATAGAGAGGGGAGGCCCTCACAGGCGGCGGTGTAGTGCACGGCGACGACGGGCGAGTGCGGGGTTGAGCTCGGGGTCGAGCCACCGATCCCCTAGATGTCGTAGGAGCACCGGAGGTGGCCAGAGTCACCGGCGGCTAGCACCCACAGCGGAGGAGCTTCGGGTGGAGGACGCACCGGTCATCGTGTGCATGAAACGGAGGGGAAAATGGTGGGAACCCAATGGGACAGGAATGGGGGGCGAAGAGGGGATGCACCCGGAGATCGACGGTGGTGCCGCCGCAGCGGCGCTTCGGTTGATCTCGTGCTCAGGACTCGGGGGGACGAGCTGGTGGTGCAAGGCTGATCTGGTGGAGAAGGGGAGCCAGCAAAGGGAAGGAGAGGTCTTGGGAGTGGCTTAAATATCTAACCCCCGGTCCACCGTTGACGTGTGTGCAGGCAACGACGCAGGCGGGGCTACAGGCTACAGGGGCTTGCGGGGATGGGTCAAGGGTGCTCTTGGGCGTCGCCCAGGACCAGTGGAAGGGAGAGAGAGCGGGGAAGGGCCCTAGCGTCCCCTTGTGCGAGCTCATCCGTTGGCCAGCTCGGGTGGCGCCGTGCGCGAGCGAAGGGGGACAACAGAGGAGGAGGGGAGGGACCCGACCTCCTGGCACTTTGTAGACGTCAAGGGGCGGCCGAGGGACATTCTCCCTCATCCCTAGGTGGTCGAGGGGCTTGGGATCGGGGTGGCTACAGTATGGGAGTGCACTGTAGCGCGCTCCGGAGCGCCCATATGGACGACAGTGGCATAAAAATGGGCACCTGCATGTCCATTAGTGTCTTGGAGGTTCCAAATATGCCCATGAGCTAGAAGGAGCTAGGGCATAGGCAAAGGAGAAGAAATGGAGTAGGGAAGAGGATGGAATGCTCCTTCCATGGTGAAACGGAGGGTAAAATTGGGGGTTTTACCCCACCCACTAATGAGGTGAGGACACACAAGTTTTACTGAAGGTAGCCGGTAATCCTGAGAGGTTGTTTGAAACAGTAGTTTCTAGAAATGACCAGAAGGTGTTTGATGGAGATTAGGGCAAGCAAATGTACCTTGCTTGCCATAGGAATTGACAGGGTCAAATGGTGGTTAGAAATAAGCCTGTCCACCAAGTTTGAGCTAGATTGAATAAAGTTCACAATGTAACTTTATGAAACCCTAGAATTCAACAAAATCTAGCTTCTATAGATCTAGCCATGCTAAGCTAATCCCCTTGATTCACCAATTAGTTTATCATCATAAGTTGGTGATTAGAACATGTCCACAAAGTTTGGGGTCAAGGGAAGAAACTTCACAATGTAAAGTTGCTCAAATTTGAACCTGGACAAAGAGGGTTTTGGAATAGTTTGCTAAACCAATTCAACTTGGATTGAGATGAAACTTTGCAAGATCATCACCTATGATAGTGTTGACTATCTGGAATTTTCTTGGAATTTATTGAGAATATTTCTTATAGAAATATTTCAAAAGCTTGATTTAGACAGAAAGGGTTTTGAGGGGTTTTGCCCATGATTTTAAATATGACCATGTGTTTAAATTCATATATATGGAAAATATATGTCCACTGAGTTTCTCTAAATTTTCTCAAATACTTTGAAAATCATTTAAATAATTTTCCCTATGAAAAACCATTTCTGTCCTTAAGAAAAATTCTTTTAAATAAATAGTAAAATAATCTTTAAAATTAATATTTGGTGGTTTTGGAAAGTCATATATATAGTAGGTTTGAAGTAAAGCCTGTGGGGAAAAGGATCCACCCAATTTGAGGACTTGCAGTGCAAACCCCAACTCAGGGGGGGTTTGAATACCTAATTTTAATAAATCCTTTTTGGTCAAAATAAAATCTGATAAAAATAGTTTTGGGCACTATTCACATGGCATGATCATTGGGCAAGAAATTTTTGTCAAGGAAGATGAATATGGAGAGGGATAGAATCTAAGAGTGCCATAGACAACCAACCAAACAAGCAAACAAGCACCAATTCAAACAAGCACATTCACTGAAAAAGTTTAATTGGCTCCAAATTTTATAAATCCAAGCAGAACAAGGTGATAAAAACACACACTGTGAAAGTATCTCCGCCAACAGCTCCAGTCCATCCTCCCGAGAAATGCACTTGAGTTTCATGCCATTCGGTCTCTTTCTGTACATGAAGTTGTCTACGAACTGGTACATATGAGACCGGCAGGCTACTTTCTCTGCTTCCTCTTGTTCCTCAGGGAGTTCTCCTGTTTGAAGGAAACAAACGATGTGTTGTGCCCATGCTGGAGCTTGGGTCTCGACAACAAGGACTAAAGGCATATCCTCTACCGACGGGCATTTGTCTCAATGACAAGGGCATGAGGCCCTGCCGGAGTCTGCTGCCACTCGGCAAGCCTTGCGGGAGTGCGTGCTTCCATGGAAAGAGATGGAGGCTCCGCTGGAGCATGGTGCTCACCGACAAGCCTGACATTGTCCCTGGCAACCTCCTCGCCGGTGGCTTCTAGGAGCTCTGCCGGGAAATAATTGCCGAAACTCAACTTCCTTCTATTCTCTTGTCAAGTTGGTGGTGTCACGGAGGGTTGAGTCAGTCGAAGCACGAAAGTTCCTGGTTCCACAGGCAACTTAAGGGCAGCACACTTTGAAAGGCCATCAACAACGATGTTCTCTGCACGTGGAACATGCTCCATTTGCAGGCCATCAAAACATTCTTCCAACTTCCTCACTTCATATAAATAAGCTTCCACCAATGGACTCTGGTAATATTTCTTCACTTTCCTGACAATAAGCTGAGAATCACCGATGACAATAAGTTTCTTTATCCCAAGGTCTGCTGTGATCCTGAGACAGGCAAGCAGCCCTTTATACTCGGTAGTGTTGTTCATTGATCTCTACTGGGGAAAATGCATCTGAATTGCATATTTGAGGTGCTCTCCGGTGGGTGCGACAAGCAACACTCCGGCACCGGCGCCTTGTAGCAAGAAAGCCCCATCAAAATACATGATCCACTCTTGATCGGTTTCCTTGTCGGGGAGAGTTGACTCTGGAACTTCTTCATCGGGCGTTGTGGTCCACTCCGCAATGAACTCTGCCTAGGCTCTGCTCTGAATGGTCGAAGTGCTTTCAAACTTGAGACCAAAGCTTGAAAGTTCCAAAGCCCACTCTACAATCCTACCGGTAGCCTCTAGGTTTCGCAAGATCCGCTGTAGCGAGTGAGAATAGTGATATCATGTTCTTGGAAGTAGTGTCGCAGCTTTCTCAAGGCCATAAGAAGGCCGAAGAGCAATTTTTGCACGCCCAAATATCTTGACCTAGCCCCCTACAACAGGGAGCTGACAAAATAGACTGGGCACTGCACCACCTTCTTCTTCTGGATTGTCTCATTCAACTGCGCGGATCCTTCCTTGCCAGCACCTGACCCTCCGAAGGAATACCCTGGCTTGTCGCTTGGCGGCCATGCTGTTGTCGCTGCTTATTCATTAACTTCTCTCTCAGCCAGTAGTGCAGCACTCACCACTTGATTCGTTCCTGCTGGTTATAGCAGCAATGGCTCCTGTGGTTTTGATGCGACTAGGACCGGCAGAGAGGAGAGGTATTTCTTCAAATCCTGTAGCGTTGCCTTCGCTTCCGGAGTCCATTTCATTGGACCTTCCTTCTTCAAGATTTTGAAAAATGGCAGGGTGTGCTCAGCAGATTTTGAGATGAACCTACTCAGAGCAGCAACACAGCCGGCAAGACGGTACACATCTTTGACACATCTTGGTGCTTCAATTTTCTTAATTGCTTTGATTTTGTTGGGATTTGCTTCAATTCCTCGTTGAGATACAAAGAACCCGAGAAGCTTTCCGGATGGGACGCCGAACACACACTTCTCAGGGTTGAGCTTCATGTTGATCTTGCACAAGTTAGCAAATGTTTCTTCTAGGTATGATATGAGCGTAGGCTTGTCCTTGGTTTTGACCACTATGTCATCCATATAAGCCTCCATATTTCTATGTAGTTGGGGCTCAAAACCAATCTGGACCGCTCTTGCAAATGTAGAACCAACCCTTTTCATCCCGAAAGGCATATGCAAAAAGCAATACGTTCCACATGGGGTGATAAATGCGGTCTTCTCCTCGTCTTCCTTGGCCATGAAAATCTGATGATAGCCGGAATAGGCATCCAGGAAAGACAACAAGTCGCAGCCGGTGGTACAGTCCACAATCTGGTCGATGTGCTACAAGGGAAAAGGATCTTTGGGGTAGGCTTTGTTAATGTATGTGAAGTCAATGGTCCGCCTCCATTTCCCATTCGCCTTGTGCACTACGACTGGATTGCCCAACCATGTTGTATGGAGTACACCTCCGATCAAGCCAGTTGCTTCTAGTTTATTGATCTCTTCGGCAATAAAATGTTGCCGCTCCAAAGCTTGCTTCCGGACCTTCTGCTTGATGGGCCACGCGTGTGGGCAGACGGCAAGGTGGTGCTCAATCACCTCCCTGGGAACACCAGGGATATTAGATGGTTCCATGCAAACACATCGACATTCGCCCACAGGAAGGCGATGAGCGTGCTTTCCTATTTGTCGTCAAGGGTGGAACTTATGGTGAAAGTTTCCCCCATGCCATCCTCCTTGGCGGCCACCTTCTTGGTCTCCGGTGGAGCTGCCTTGGACTTCTTGCTCTTGACGGTGGGGCTCTCTGGCACATCGTCAACAGGAGCAAAGCACCCCAAGGAGGTGCGCCTGCCAGAATGTGCGCTAGAGGCCTTGCCGGTCTTCTCCCCCCCCCCCCCCCGGAAGCTTCAGCGGTAGGAGCATGTGCCTTGGCGGCAGGTGCTGCAACTGCCCCCCGATAGAGTAGGTCGACGCAGATAAGTGCGCTTTTCTTGTTGGAGTTGATCGTGATGACGCTTATCGGCCCGAGCATCTTCAACACATTGTAAGCGAAGTGGGTGGCCGCCACAAACTTGGCCAGTACTGGGCGACCAAGGATGCCGTTATACGGAAACGAGATCTTAGAGACGTCAAAGACGACCTTCTCTGTTCTGAAATTGATATCACTACCAAATGTCACCGGCAGCGTGATCTTGCCCTTTGGCCGAGTCCTCCCTCAACTGATCCCTTGGAAGGCGCTTGTTGGCTCGAGATCTTCATTAGGAATTTTTAGCCTCTGAATGACATCAGGTGAGATCAGGTTCATGCTGGCCCCACTGTCGACTAGCATCTTCATCACCTTGAGGTTGTGAATTGTTGGTGAAACAAACAATGACAGGCATCCGACCGCAGTTATGCAATCAGGGTTATCCTCAGCATCGAAGATGATAGGAGTGTTGGACCACTTCAGAGGTCTTTGTGTACCGATAGAGGGCTCTGCCGTGTTAACCTCGCGTGCCCACTGTTTAAGTAGCGGTGAGAGGAATGCTACAAGGCACCTCCTTTGATGCACATCATCTCTATAGCCTTCTGCAACTCATGCTCGCCGGACTCATCGTCCTCTCTGATGCCATGATCATCACCCGCTTGCTTGTCACAGCCACGAGTGGGCCGGTCTTTTTGTTATTTGGCCTTGCCGCGGCAACCTCCTCGTCCAACGTGCTTCTTGCCGGACCCCTCAGCACCATCCTAGCCTTTCTCCTTGTCTCGCCTCTCGTACTCGACTTTTTGCTTCTCGACAAGCTGCTCAACTTGCCGGTAGTCTTGGAGGTGATGGCCTTTGGTGCGATGGATCTTGCAATACTGCTTGCTAGACCCTTCTGGCTTGTCGGCAGCCGCCATAGCATGGCAGGAGGCGCACCCGGCAACATCATCATTGGGGTCACCAACCTTGCCCTTCTTGGCGGTGCCAGGGTTGCCGGATCCCTCGATGGCAGGCACGGCCTTGCCCTTGCATTTGTTGTTCCGCTACCAGCCCTTATTTGCTGGGGAGGCAGTGTGTTCATCTTCAAAGTCGACCCCTGCGCCAGCGTCTTTGCCGGGGAGTCTCTTCCGTTCTTCAGCCCGAGCACATTTGTCTGCGAGAGCATAAAGCTCGGTAACATCCCTGGCCCTGTCCATCGCCAGCTCTTCCCGCATCCCGCGGTTGCGCATGTTCTGATGGAACGTGATAATAACAACGGCATGATGAACGTCCGGCGTGTTGTGGTGCACGCGGCTGAATCTTTGGATGTAGTTGTGCAAAGTTTCGCCATCATTCTGACGGATGATATGCAAATCACTTTCCTGGCCAGGAGCTTGATGACCTCCTGTGAAGGCGCCAACAAACTCGTGGCACAGGTCTGCCCAGGAGGTGATGGTACTTCTGGCAACCACGACCTGACGTTGGGCGTAAGCACCAACAGGAAGTAGTTGGCGAGTATCTTGTCATCGCAACCCCCGGCAGCCTGCACCGCAATGGTATAGCTGCTCAAGAACTTCGACGGGTGAGTCTTTCCGTCATACTTCTCCAGGACCTTTGGCTTGAACATGCGGGAGTTGGGCCACTGGACTTGCCACAGCTCATGGGTAAACGCTGGACAACCCACCTCGTAAGGTAGGCTAACAGGATACCCTGGCGCAGACCTATCTATAGTCGGCCCCGCGCGCCTATCAGATTGAAGGCGTGCTTCCCGCCACTGCTTGATTGTAGTCCGAGCCTCTTCTTTGCCCCATTCCCGAAGAACTTGACGCTGGTTGCGGCATGTCTGTGCGTCAGACGATGCCGTCTAGTAGCCATTGTAAGCGTTGGTCCGTCAAGTCGGTGACCGGCGTTGTTGCTGTGAAGGAGAGTGCACCGAGGTTGCACCGCCTCCGTCCTTCTCACCACTAGCGTGAGCCGGCTCGATGGACCGAAACTTATCTGCGAGGCTGAGAAGGCTCTGAATGGTGTTCTCCATCCGTCGAGCTTCTCCGTAGCAAGAGGGAAGTTTAGGAGTAGCTGTGCTTGCGCCATCGCTTCCTCCAACGTGGTTGGAGCGAACGGCACGAGGAACGCGAGGTGCTCTGACTTATAACTATGTTAGAGGAGCACCACCACAGTCTTGTGACGGCACGCCACTATCGCTAGCATGCTAGCGAGCATGCTGGTCCCATGCACCTTGGGAGTGGTGCGCAGGAGCTTTTCCGTGGGAACGTTCAGAACTGCGAGAGCCATGGCACAGCCCTTCGCCCGCGTCCTAGGAAGGTCGCGGCGTAGGCGCCGGCGTGGGTGCCCTGGAAGATACCCTTCCGTCCGCGGAGTTTGTCGTACCACCCGCAGGCGGTATCGCTCCATCGTGAGACCCATCGGTGCGGATGTTTCTGCCGCAGCCATGGGCGTCTCCGCCACAGGCATCGCCGCTTGCTTGGCCTTGATCACCGAAGCATCGCGGAAATTCCAAACCTCCACCTGCTCCTCCTTCATCCATGTATACACCATCACCTCTCTACGCACATACAGGGATAGCGGATGCGGATGGGCCAACCGCCGTCAGGCCCTTCTTCCTGGGGGCCATGGCGATGATGAGTATCAAGAAACTGGCACGCTGATCACCAGAACGGCTTCGCACAATGTATCCCCCCTACCTGGTGCGCCAAAGATGTCATGGGTAACAAGCACCTAGGGGATCGGAGGGACCCCTTTCAGTTTGATGGGAGAGAAGGCTCGTGCAAAGAGCAGGTCTCATGAACAGCACGCATGGTTTTATACCCAGGTTCGGGCAGCCAGGATGCGTAAAACCCTACTCCTGCTTAGTTGTATTGAGAGTGTTCTTAGGGTTCTAGCCACAGGAGCGCTATGAGCAGCTGCCACCCCGTGTGAGCCAAAAGGTCTAAATACTAAAAGTCCAAGGGTCTAAAGATCCAAAAATCCTCTATTGTATCGCCCGGGCCTCCTTTTATACTCTGAAGGGGATCCCCATAGTGGTGTACAGAGCTACAGTGTTATCATACCTAACACTGACGGAGTAGGACACGCGCATTTAATGCACCGTCAGGCATCTATGTCCGTCTGCGGGACAGCATAGGGGCCCATCCCATCGACACCACTTAGCCACTCCATCGCCGACGCCGAGACACGTGCCCAGGCAAGACGACACCTAGCCTATGCGTTGGCGGAGTCTTGTCGAGGCTTCGCTTTTTCCGGGGCTTTCTGGGGCTTTTTGTCTTGCCTGAGGGTTAGATAGCCCTTCCGGCAAGGTCTTGCCGGGTGTCTTGATTCTTCTGTGTTTGTACCTAGCAAGTCCCTACCGGGTCTCGTCGCCAGGGTGGCTACTATTGCCCGTGCACGAGTAAGGGGCACTAGAGAGCCCAAAACGCTAGTGCACCGCCAATTGCATATCCCGGTACACCGTCGGAGACATTCATATAGAGTCATATTTTGTTCTAGATATCGATTTGTAATTCTTGAGTTGTAAGTAAATAAAAGTGTGATGACCATCATTATTAGAGCATTGTCCTATGTGAGGAAAGGATGATGGAAGATATGATTCCCTCACAAGTTGGGATGAGACTCCGGACATTATCAAAAATAAAGAGACCAGTGAATCCCATATAAATAAAGAGGCCTTAGATGCCCACCAAAAAATAAAAAAATGAAAAATAAATAAGAGAGAAAAGAGAGAAGGGACAATGCTACTATCCTTTTTCCACACTTGTGCTTCAAAGTAGCACCATGATCTTCATGATAGAGAGTCTCCTATTTTGTCACTTTCATATACTAGTGGGAATTTTTCATTATATAACTTGGCTTGTATATTCCAATGATGGGCTTCCTCAAATTTCCCTAGGTCTTGATGAGCAAGTGTCATGCGCAAGATGCGGTCCTATCCTTATTTTGGCACGAGGGCCTCGATAGGGTTATAAGCACATCTCGTCGTGTTGCAAGAATGGATATCATTACAAGTACATGTATAGAAGAGATGAGCATATGGAATTGGCTTACACTCACCACAAGCTACATCAGAGTCACATCAATACAACAACATACTTAAACATCATACATAAGAGAAGGGTTCGACTACGGACGAAATCAAATGATAAAATGACATCCACCCTTGCTATCCCAGGCTGCCGCCTGGAACCCATCCAAGATTGATGAAGAAGAAGAAGAATAACTCCAAATCAAATCTAGCAACACGCTCACATCAATTCATTGCATTACCTGTACCTGCAACTATTGTTGTAGTAATCTGTGAGCCACAGGGACTCAACAATCTCATTTCCAAGGGTATCAAGACTATTAAAGCTCAATGGGTGAGGTATGGTTAAGTGGTGAGGCTGGAGCAAGTGACTAAGCATTTGTTTGAGTGGCTAACTTACGAGTACAAAAAGTAAAGTATCGTGGTCTACGCATAATGAACGTGAACTAGTAATGATCTCTAGCTGATCTTGAACACCTACTTACGTCAAACATAACCCCACCGTGTTCTCTTCCGGATAAGAACTCATGAGAAGAGACAGTCATGGTTACGCACACAGTTGGTGTATTTCATTAGAGTTTACTTCAAGTTTTCTATCACCGGGTGTTAAACAAAATATCCAAGTTTGCCACATAACCGCAGGCACGACTTCTCGAAAAGGTTTAACCCTACAGGGGTGCTCCAACTCATTCATCACAAATTAACCACACGGAGCGGGAATAACCTCAACCACGGATCTCGTGATCATCCTAGGCAATTCCAAAGGAAATCCGACACCTCGAGATAGCCCGAAGAAGATTAGAGTTCCTCACTCAAGACGTTCGAGAAAGGTAAAACAAATCCAGCAAGGTCGCCCGACGTGCCGACAATCCCGATAGGAGCCGCGTATCTCGTTCTCAGGGCACAACCAGATGAGCCATGGTTACCACGCCAAACACCGAGTTTCCCCGGGTAGCATAGATAAGCTTCTCAAGGTTGGACCAACACTCATGAAGAGCACTGGCCCGAGGGTTGATTAATTATCCGCAGGTGCCGGCGGGTCCCTATGCAATTTTATTAGTTATTAGGCAAATGGAGTACCAATGTTGGGCCTTGCCAGACGAGTTTTATCCCAAAACAAAAATCCAGGGTGTCCCCATAACAACCCCGAGCATGTTAGGAGCGCTCAATTATGGAACATAACACCGGCTCACAAGTAACTAGGGGCGGCAAGAGTGGAACAAAACAGCGAGCAAAAGGCCAAGCCTTCCACCTTTACCAAGTATATATGTGCATTAAATTAATAGCAGCAATATTGTGATATAACAAAAGAATGTCCATGTCGACACCTGGAAGCAATTGCACCTGCAGCTAGAAACGCTATAAGAAGGGCTTCGCAAGCGGTAACATAGCCAAAGAACGGTTTCCTGGGATGTGGAAGGGTTAGAGACTTTTCATGGCAATGTTGGGAGGCCTGACAAACAAGTGGTAGGTAGCATGACATAGCGATAAAAACGAGACTTCTAGCATGGCAATTATAGTAATGGTATCGAGGGAAATGTGTCATCTTGCCTGAGATCCCGCTTAGAAGAAGAACGAGTCCATGAAGAAGACTTACCAACGTAGCCGAACGAATCCTCACACCCCGAACGCTTTCGGAACTCTATCGGGAAGAAGCAATACAAAAACAACAATCAACACAAAATACACCACAACATACGCATGACATGATGCGCAAACAAATATGATGCATGTCCGGTTTAAATATGCAAGGCATGACAAGCAAGAACAACAAACAACTACTACACATTAAGTGAAGTTCAATATGCAACGGGTTGCATATTGACGAAATTCCATGTTCAAATTATTTAATTCATTCCCTTTTAGGTACACAACAATGTTAAATATTGTTAGACATGACAAGAGGTGAAGCATAAGTAAACTACACTATCTAGGCATCTTAAATGAGGTCGGAAACAACTTATAGTATTTCCGAAACGATCTCATATGTCAATTTCGAAATTGGTCCAGATCTGAACTAATCATATTTTATATTTGTTAAACAACATAATAAAGTATACCATGCAATTCTACATGTTATTCTAGTCGATTTACATATATAGAACATCTCAAACGGAGCTACGGTCTAAAAGATATGAGCAACACAAGATGCACATGTCATGAATGCAAATGCATGGAAAATACAATCTCAAACATTTCAAATCATGAATTCAGCAAGTTATTATGAAACTACACGAGATTCTAAGCAAGTTTCATATATGACATGTCCAAAACGGAGCTACGGTTCAACCACAAACACCACAACAAGTTTTATAAGAAATCTGTCCCAAACAGCAACTTAGCATTTTGCACACATCAAAACAACAAGTTACACTATTCTAAAATACACAAACTAAGCATGGGGCAGTATCATATAACACACACTTCATTTCATCTTGACATATCATATTCAAAACATGCATGGATCACATGGTAGGAAGCTCACAAGGTAGCTACTTGAAAACAGTTTCAGACTAAGTGAAAATCGCAGTTTTGACAGTGCAGTTTTTATCACGAAGGCATATCGACAGCAGTAAAACTATATGCTACAGGGCATATTATGGCATGAAACTTAACATCATACTAAAGGACATTATTGACTACAAATAATTCCATTACACCTACCAGAAAAGGGTTCTAGATCACTAGCAAAACACATGGCAAGACAACAACAAAATATTACAGATTCTAGACTTGGAAATATTTTTTGCATCTCAAAACAATAGTATTTTATAGCATGTAGACAACAAGAAACAATAGCTAAACATGCATTTCTATGGCAAGCAAAATGTCCAGGTGCTAGGACACATATCAAAGGGCACATCTCATGTTCAAAATCATTTCATATCATGCATGGATTAAATCACACGAAAATAAGAAAAGGGCATCACAACAAAAATGACATGCACACAAAAATGCTCAAATGACAAAACTAAATGCACAGATAAATTATATGGATTTTTCTACCCCGAGAACATATATAATATGCATGGTTCATGTGGAATAATAAGTCACATTTAATTAAGCAAGTTTATGGCCTAATCACTTTATAGCAATCATAAATGCAAGATAAATGCAACTATTTCAATAAACAGGTTTTTCATGCATGAATGTGCGATGCCGATAATATGAACATTTTCACTATATGGTTGGATTAAATCTCGATGCACGTTGAATGAATATGTCAATGCAACATAATATAATGCATGCACAATGATGCAAAACTGCAAGCTACTAAACATATCATGGATGAAAATGACATATACACCATCGATGCATTTATTTTATTGCAATCTACATATTTAAAACATTTGATTACGGAAAACGGTTAATTAATTATTAACGTTTAAAAAATGCAATCCGGCCTACACGCGAAAATAGATAAAAACGCGCAGGGGGCGAAGGCTGGCTCACCATGGGCCGAGGCCCATTCGGCAGGACAGGGGGGCAGGCTAGGCCAGCTGGGGCGAGGCCCATGGGGCGTTGGCGGCTGGTCAACGCGACAAGGTGAGCAGCTCGTCCCGTGCTCGATCCCGAGCGGGAGCAAGGCCATGGCACGGCGACTGGGCAACTCCGGTGACTGGGAGGCGCGGGATCTGGCAAGGGGAGGCCGGGGAAGGCTAGATCGAGTGAGGGGGAGGCCGTTCCGACGGCGGCGCGGCGGCGGAGCTCCGGTAGCGGCGGCGAGCAAGCACCTGCGAGAGAGAGAGGCGAGGTGAGAGAGAGGAGTAGGGAAGGAGGAGAGAGGATGGAAGGGAGGAGGTCTGGCAAGGACTCCGGCCTGATCCCGACGCTGCTGTGGCGGATGACGGTGGCTCTCTGGTGAGGGGTCGGCGCGGAGGAGCTCAGGAGGAGCTGCAAGGCTGGCTGGCGGCGGGGTGCTGCTCGGCCAGATGGGCTTGGCGGGCCTGGCTTCGGGCCCGGGCGGGCCTGGCGGCTGGAGGAGAGAGGAGCTGCGCTGAGGGCTATCTGGCACGGGATTCGAGGGAAATTAGGGTTAGCTGCCAAATTAGGAAGGGGAGGGGATCTATTTATAGTTTAGCGGGCTAGGGTTGATGGTTTTAGTCAGTTTTTGGACCATCGGATGTCGATTCGACGGTCCGGAAGCGGAGGGGGGCTACGGTGGCTATGTAGATGGGCTAGGTGGGGAAGAGAGGGAGGTTTGCGGCACGTGACATGAACTTTAAAACACCGAGAAAACATCCGAATAATAACCGATGACCGCACTGCTACGGTTGGTCGACGGGTGATAAAACAAACTCGGAATGCGACGAAATTCGACAGGCGGTCTACCTACACTATAACAAGACCGCACGCCATGTTTTGACCCAATCCAAGAATATTTTTAGCGTGCCTTTTAAACATTTTGAAAACGATGTCACGGGCGCATGCATGTGTGGTTGGACTCGAAACGGTCAACGGCACGAACGGAGAGAACCGACAACTACGAACGGATGCAAGTTTTCAAAATGAGTGATGATGCTATGCAGATGATGCGAATGATGCGATGATGAATGCAACAACCAGACGAACACAGACGAGAATGGCAATAAAAGGGTAATCTTCTAGAATCTTCTGGAGCGTCGGTCCCGGGCTGTTACAACTCACTTCCACTACATGAGGATCTCGTCCCGAGATCTAGAATGAAAAGGGGAAGAGAAAGGGCAAAAGGTAAAACTTAGTTGCTTCTCTGACAAACGAGTGAAACTAGTGAAAACATGAAGGTTGGAAAGAGATGAAGAACGACACAAGGAACAAGCAAGAATTCACAAGAAATTTCGGCAGCACTTTAGTAGGATAGAGAGGAAAAAATTAGATATCATGGAAAGAAATTGAAAGAGATACATCAAACTTTGGTTGGATTAGAATCAAAACTTCATGAGATGGAAGGATCATGAAAACATTGCATGACACTCCGGCTAAATTAATAAGCAAAGAAAGAACATGATGTTAATCAAACTAGATGAGAGTTGACAAGAGCAACATGACAAGGCCTCCGTAACAAGAGAATAGAAACTAGATTGATGGGAGGAAAGGAACAGATAAGAAAATGACAACTTCTAGCACAATGAAATTGAAAACCATAATTAGGAAGAAGAGATAGAACGGAGTTGTTGGAACACCAACAAAGAAAAGATTTAGCTTGTTATGGGCTTATGGAAAACTTCTCAGAATTATGAGGAGACAATCCGCCACAACAGAACAATTGATTGATTGAGAGCAACAAGATATCCAAAACTTCTTTCACGAAGAAGAGGAGGAGAAAACTTGAATCCTTTATGACACCATGATAGTAACAATCCTTAGGAAATGCTTTAGGTGAAATCCATCCCAAGATAATTCCGAGAAGACAAGATGGGTTTACTTTTCTTATTCTTGACAATTCTCCTTTGAGACTCCTCGTACTCAAGAATTTAATAACACCATATCAAAAGAAAATGGATAAGGAATTGAACTAGAAATCCAAGATAAAGAACACTTGAGCACCTCCAACAAGAATCTTCAAGAACACTTGAAAATAAAAGAAATCTTGATGAACCACCATGAAGAACCTCCGGAAGAACTCTGAAATGAAAGGACGATAGAAAAGAATTGAAGTATGCAAAAGAACAAGATTGGGGCCTTCCAATGAATTAGATGGAGCTTCGAAAAGAGATACTTGAGCAACTTGAACTCCGGAAAATAAAGATGGCCACTAGGGATGGGGAATTGATATCATGAACAACTCCGAAAGAAGTATTGAGATACTTAAATGAACAAGTATAAGAATTAAGATATGACTATCCATTATCAAGTTAAATTTATGACAAGCAACGGATTTCACACATCACTTATTCTTCTTGCAAGGAATTGAAGAGAGAGAGATAGATCACAAACTTGAAGAAGTCTTGAATGAGAACACCGGAAAGAATTCAAAATGAAAGAGGATAATGCAAATGGATGATATAACATGAGAACGAAGAGAGCATGATCCTCCTAATGGAAAACTTGAATGAAGCACCGGAATAATTGAGATACAAACGAAGGGACAACAATTGAGAAGAATTTGAGAACGAAAGATGAACGCTAAGAACGAAGAAATCTTCTGAAATGATATGAGACCCTTGAAATAATTTAAGAGGACAAGAATGAAAACGAATGCCTTCTGAGATATCTTCAACACTCCGAATAGAATAGAGATATGAATAAGCAAGAGAGGCTTGAATAAGAATTTCCAACATGGGAATGCATTGACCGAATGAGAAAGGATATGATGAGCACGGAAGCATGAATTGAGTCCACCAGAAAAGAAAAACAAGATGAATACTAATAAATGATAACTTGAACACTGAGCATCTTCATAAAGAATCACCGAAGAAGAATAACAACGCGAACAAGGAATATGAGGATAGATCTTGAAATTGAAACCCCTGAGAATATTCACAAAGAATCACCGAAAACAAGATAGAACAAAAGATAGCGGAAGCATTACATGAATAGAAAAGACACTTGGATGAGAATTTAATCATTGAAGAAAAAGGGTAGGAGGGTGGGAAAAACAAAGAAAACTTGGAACAGATGAGACAACTCTGGAACGAATATGAGGATTGATCATGGAAAAATTGAAGAGGATAGAATTATCTTGAAGAGAACCACACCGGTAGGGAAAGAATTGATATGATAATTTGATTGGGCAAAAGAATTAGCAATCCCACAGAAATATGAGAACACTACTTCGAAAAGATATGAAATCACCACTTGACATGGAAGCAACTCGAATTACCATATACAAAACAAAACAAAGGATGAGGCTTACGAAACAAGCCAGAACAAATACATACCCACTATATACTTGTTGGAAAAATAATCCTAGGTACCTACTTGAATTCCCACCTAAGAACTTTTGAAAACTTTCTGGTTATGAAATCCAGTGTGGGGGATACAAGGAGGAAATATCTCACACAACTAGCAAACCTAAACCCCAACTGTATCCATCCTTCAACACATAACCAGAGGCTTTCACAAATTCATCTAACTCGAATCCTCGAACTCACAACGTACTAAACCATGATGGTACCCCAGACGCCTCCCCAATACTAGGTGACTCCGATCTTATCTCACCACGACAAGTATGAAGCAATTCCGAACATCCTCCGTCCTGAGATACTAAGAAAACTGAATGATAACGATGTGCCAAGAATCCCTCGGAGCTCAACTCCCCGGAAGAAATCAAGTCAGATAGGAGGCACCAAGACAGAACTCCGTCACATCAGCATCAAATAGTTTCCAAAATACCCACGTGATCCTAAAAAAATTTGAGTGAGAAGAGGACTAGAATAGAAATTCCTAAGTCGAATACCTCACCAGAGCATAGAAGAGGAGTAAAAAGAATCCTACTCTCCGATATAACTAGACTCAAAATAGTTTTTCACTAGACTCGACTCGGCCAAGTTTGATCAATCAAGGGAGCTCCTAGGTCGGTACAGGCTCCGATACCAACTTGTCACGCCCAAGATGCGGTCCTATCCTTATTTTGGCACGAGGGCCTCGACAGGGATAGAAGTGCATCTCATCGTGTTGCAAGAATGGATATCATTACAAGTACATGTACAGAAGAGATGAGTATACGGAATTGGCTTACACTCCCCACAAGCTACATCAGAGTCTCATCAATACAACAACATACTCAAACGTCATACATTAGAGCAGGGTCTGACTACGGACGAAATCAAACGATAAAATGACATCCACCCTTGCTATCCTACGCTGCCGCCTAGAACCCATCCAAGATTGATGAAGAAGAACAAGAATAACTCCAAATCAAATCAAGCAACGCGCTCACGTCAATTCATCGCATTACATGTACCTGCATCTGTTGTTGTAGTAATCTGTGAGCCACAGGGACTCAGCAATCTCATTTCCAAGGGTATCAAGACTATTAAAGCTTAATGGGTGGGGTATGGTTAAGTGGTGAGGCTGCAGCAAGTGACTAAGCATTGGTTTGAGTGGCTAACTTATGAGTATAGAAAGTAAAGTATGGTGGTCTACACATAAAGGATGTGAACTAGTAATGATCACTAACTGATCCTGAACACCTACTTACATCAAACATAACCCCATCGTGTTCTCTTCCGGATAAGAACTCATGAGAAGAGGCAGTCACGGTTACACACACAGTTGGTGTATTTTATTAGAGTTTACTTCAAGTTTGCTATGACCGTATTTTAAACAAAATATCCAAGTTTGCCACAACGCGGGCACGGCTTCTTGAAAAGATTTAACCATGCAAGGGTGCTCCAACTCATCCATCACAAATTAACCACACGCAGCGGGAATAACATCAACCACGGATCTCATGATCATCCTAGGCAATTCCAAAGGAAATCCGACACCTCGAGATAGCCCGAAGAAGATCAGAGTTCCTCACTCAAGACGTTCGAGAAAGGTAAAACAAATCCAGCAAGGCCGCCCGACATGCCGACAATCCCGATAGGAGCCGCATATCTCGTTCTCAGGGCACAACCAGATGAGCGATGGTTACCACGCCAAACACCGAGTTGCCCTGGGTAGCATTAATAAGCTGCTTTGGGTTGGACCAACACTCATGAGGAGCACAGGCCCGGGGGTTGATTAATTATCCGCGGGTGCCGGTGGGTCACTATGCAATATTATTAGGCATTAGCCAAATGGGGTACCAATGTTGGGCCTTGCTAGATGAGTTTTATCCCAAAACAAAAATCAAGGGGGTCCCCACAACAACCCGGAGCATGTTAGGAGCGCTCAATTATGGAACATAACACCGGTTCACAAGTAACTAGGGGCGGCAAGAGTGGAACAAAACACCGAGCAAAAGGCCAAGCCTTCCACCTTTACCAAGTATATATGTGCATTAAATTAATAGCAGCAATATTGTGATATAAAAAAATAATGTCCATGTCGACACATGGAAGCAATTGCACCTGCAGCTAGAAACGCTATAAGAAGGGCTGAGCAAGCGGTAACATAGCCAAACAATGGTTTGCTAGGATGTCGAAGGGTTAGAGGCTTTTCATGGCAATGTTGGGAGGCTTGACAAACAAGTGGTAGGTAGCGTGACATAGCGATAAAAACGAGACTTCTACTATGGCAATGATATTAATGGTATCCCGGAAAATGTGTCATCTTGCCTTAGATCCCGCTTGGAAGAAGAACGAGTCCATGAAGAAGACGATCCAACATAGCCGAACGAATCCTCACACACCGAACGCTTTCGGAACTCTATCGGGAAGAAGCAATACGAAAACACCAATCAACACAAAATACACCACAACATATGCATGACATGATGCGCAAACAAAAATGATGCATGTCCGGTTTAAATATGCAAGGCATGACAAGCAAGAACAACAAACAACTACTACACATTAAGTGAAGTTCAATATGCAACGGGTTGCATATTGCATATTGACGAAACTCCATGTTCGAATTATTTAGTTCATTCCCGTTTAGGTACACAACAATGTTAAATGTTGTTAGGCATGACAAGAGGTGAAGCTTAAGTAAACTACACTATCTAGGCATCTTAAATGAGGTCGGACACAACTTATAGTATTTCGGAAACGATCTCATATGTTAATTTCGAAATTGGTCCAGATCTGAATTAATCATATTATATATTTGTTAAACAACATAATAAACTATACCATGCAATTCTACGTGTCATTCTAGTTGATTTACATATATAGAACATCTCAAACGGAGCTACGGTCTAAAAGATATGAGCAACACAAGATGCACATGTCATGAATGCAAATGCATGGAAAATACAATCTCAAACATTTCAAATCATTAATTGAGCAAGTTATTATGAAACTACATGAGATTCTAAGAAAGTTTCATATATGCCATGTCCAAAACGGAGCTACGGTTCAACCACAAACACCACAACAAGTTTTATAAGAAATCTGTCCCAAACAGCAACTTAGCATTTTGCACACATCAAAACAACAAGTTACACTATTCTAAAATACACAAACTAAGCATGGGGCAGTATCATATAACACACACTTCATTTCATCTTGACATATCATATTCAAAACATGCATGGATCACATGGTAGGAAGCTCACAAGGTAGCTACTTGAAAACAGTTTCAGACTAAGTGAAAATCGCAGTTTTGACAGTGCAGTTTTTATCACGAAGGCATATCGACAGCAGTAAAACTATATGCTACAGGGCATATTATGGCATGAAACTTAACATCATACTAAAGGACATTATCGACTACAAATAATTCCATTACACCTACCAGAAAAGGGTTCTAGATCACTAGCAAAACACATGGCAAGACAACAACAAAATATTACAGATTCTAGACTTGGAAATATTTTTTGCATCTCAAAACAGCATTATTTTATAGCATGTAGACAACAAGAAAACAATAGCTAAACATGCATTTCTATGGCAAGCAAAATGTCCAGGTGCTAGGACACATATCAAAGGGCACATCTCATGTTCAAAATCATTTCATATCATGCATGGATTAAATCACACGAAAATAGCGAAAGGGCGTCACAGCAAAAATGACATGCACACAAAAATGCTCAAATGACAAAACTAAATGCACAGATAAATTATATGGATTTTTCTACACCGGGAACATATATAATATGCATGGTTCATGTGGAAAAATAAGTCACAATTAATTAAGCAAGTTTATGGCCTAATCACCTTATAGCAATCATAAATGCAAGTTAAATGCAACAATTTCAATAAACAGGTTTTTCATGCATGAACGTGTGATGCCGATAATATGAACATTTTTAATATATGGTTGGATTAAATCCCGATGCACGTTGAATGAATATGTCAATGCAACATAATATAATGCATGCACAATGATGCAAAACCGCAAGCTACTAAACATATCATGGATGAAAATGACGTATACATCATTGATGCATTTATTTTATTGCAATCTACATATTTAAAACATTTGATTACGGCAAACGGTTAATTAATTATTAACATTTAAAAAATGCAATCGGGCCTACACGCGAAAATAGATAAAAACACCCAGGGGGCGAAGGTTGGCTCACCATGGGCCGAGGCCCATTCAGCAAGATAGGGGGGCAGGCTGGGCTGGCTGGGGCGAGGCCCATGGGGCGTTGGCAGCCGGTCAACGCGCGCGGCAGGGCGAGCGGCTCGTCCCGTGTTCGATCCTGAGCGGGAATGAGGCCATGGCGCGGCGGCTGGGCAACTCCGGCGACTGGGAGGCGCGGGATCCGGCAAGGGGAGGCCGGGGAATGCCAGATCCGGTGAGGGGGAGGCCGTTATGGCAGCGGAGCTCCGGTAGCGTCGGCGAGCAAGCACCCGCGAGAGAGAGAGAGGCGAGGTGAGAGAGAGGAGTAGGGAAGGAGGAGAGAGGATGGGAGGGAGGAGGTCCGGCGAGGACTCTGGCCTGATCTTGATGCTGCTGCAGCGGATGCCGGTGGCTCTCCGGTGAGGGGGCGGCGTGGAGGAGCTCGGGAGGTGCTGCGGGGCTGGCTGGCGGCGGGGTGCTGCTCGGCCAGATGGGCTTGGCGGGCCGGGCTTCGGCCCGGGCGGGCCTGGCGGCTAGAGGAGAGAGGAGTTGCGCTGAGGGCTATCTGGCACGGGATTCGAGGGAAATTAGGGTTAGCTGCCATATTAGGAAGGGGAGGGAATCTATTTATAGTTTAGGGGGCTAGGGTTGATGGTTTTAGTCCGTTTTCGGATAATCGGATGTCGATTCAACGGTCCGGAAGCGGAGGGGGGCTATGGTGGCTGTGCAGATGGGATAGGTGTGGAAGAGAGGGAGGTTTGAGGCCCGTGACATGAATTTTAAAACACCAAGAAAATGTCCCACGAATAACCGATGACCGCACTACTACGGTTGGTCGACGGGGTATCAAACAAACTCGGAATGCGACGAAATTCGACAGGCGGTCTACCTACACTATAACAAGACCGCACGCCAAGTTTTGACCCAATCCAAGAATATTTTTAGCGTGCCTTTTAAAACATTTTTAAAACGATGCCGTGGGCGCGTGCATGTGTGGTTGGGCTCGGAACGGTCGACGGCACGAAAGGAGAGAACCAGCAACTACGAACGGATGCAAGTTTTCAAAACGAGTGACGATGCTATGCAGATGATGCGAATGATGCAGTGATGAATGCAACAACCAGACGAACACAGACGAAAATGGAAATAAAAGGGGAATCTTCTAAAATCTTCTGGAGTGTCGGTCCCGGGATGTTAAGGCAAGGAAGTTGGATGCACACCCACTTAGTTTCTTTTTGAGCTTTCATACACTTATAGCTCTAGTGCATCCGTTGCATGGAAATCTCTACTCACTCACATTAATATCTATTAATGGGCATCTCCATAGCCCATTGAATTGCCTAGTTGATGTGAGACTATCTTCTCCTTTTTCTTCACAACCTCCACCATATTCTATTCCACCTATAGTGCTATATCCATGGCTCACGCTCATGTATTGCGTGAGAGTTGAAAAACTTAGAGAACATAAAAGGTGTGAAACAATTTGTTGACTTGTCATCGGGGTTTTGCATGATATAAATACTTTTTGTGGGGAAGATGAAGCATAGCCGGACTATATGATATTGTAGGGATAACTTTGTTTTGCCATTATATTTTGAAGAGATACAAATTCTTTATTAATATGCTTGAAGTATTATTGTCTTACTGTCAAATGATAGACTATTACTTTGAATCACTCGTGTCTTAAATTCATGCCATGATTATATTATATGAACAAGATTATGCTAGGTAACATTCCACATCAAAAATTATCTTTTTTCTCCCTCTGTAAACTAATATAAGAGCATTTAGATTACTAAAGTAGTGTTCTAAACGCTCTTAGATTAGTTTACGGAGGGAGTATCATTTACCTACTCGAGGACGAGCAGGAATTAAGCATGGGGATGTTGATACGTCTTTGTCGTATCTATAATTTTTGATTGTTTCATGCCAATATTCTACAACTTTTATATACTTTTGGCAACTTTTATACTATTTTTGGGACTAACATATTGATCTAGTGCCTAATGCTAGTTCATGTTTGTTGCATGTTTTTTGTTTCGCAGAAAATCCATATCAAACGAACTCCAAACGCGATAAAAACTTACGGATATTTTTTTGTAATATATGTGATTTTTGGTAAAAAGAATCAACGCGAGACGATTCCCGAGGTGACCACAAGCCAGGGTGCGGCCTACCCCCCTGGTCGTGCCCTGGGCCCTTGTGGTCACCCCGTAAGGAAGTTGGTGCCCTTCTTTGGCCGGAACAAATCTAACATCCGGATAAAAATCCCCTCAAAATTTCATCCTGATCGGGGTTACGGATCTCTGGATATTTAAGAAACGGTTAAAGGCCAGAATCTGGGAGCGCAGAAACAGAGAGACAGATCCAATCTCGGAGGGGCTCTCGCCCTCCGCTACCATGGAGGCCAAGGACCAGGGGGAAACCCACCTCCCATCTAGGGTGTGGTCAAGGAATAATAAGAAGGAGAGGTGCTCTCTCCCCCTCTCTCCCGGCGGCAATGGAACGCCGCCGAGGCCATCATCGGTACGGTGATCTACTCCAACAACTCCATCATCTTCACCAACATCTCCATCACCTTCCCCCATCTATCTAAAGCAGTCCACTCTCCCACAACCCGTTGTACCCTCTACTTGAACATGGTGTTTTATGCTTCATATTATTACGCAGTGATGTGTTGCCATCCTATGATGTCTGAATAGATGTTTGATGTTCTATGGGTTGATTGATGACCATGATTGGTTTGAGTAGCATGTTTTATTATTTGTGTTATCCTGTGGTGCTCTCCGTGTCACACAAGTGTGAGGGATCCTCATTGTAGGTTGTAGCAATGTGTTCATCATTTTCCTATGGTGGGTTGCGTGAGTGACAGAAGCATAAACCTGAGTAGTTGGGTTGTTGCATATGGAAGTAAAGAGGACTTGATACCTTATAATCCTATGGTTGGGTTTTACCTTAATGATCTTTAGTAGTTGTGGATGCTTGCTAGAGTTCCAATCATAAGTGAATATGATCTAAGTAGAGAAAGTATGTTAGCTTATGCCTCTCCCTCATATAAAATTGCAATAATGATGACCGGTCTAGTTATCGATTGCCTAGGGACAATTCTACAACTCCTACCACCACTTTTCCACACTCGTTAAACTAACTTAGTTGTTTCTTTATCATAGCAGCCCCTAGTTTTTATTTATGTGTTCTTCATTATCTTGCAAACCTATCCTATCTTACCTACAAAGTACTTCTAGTTTTGTACTTGTTTTAGGTAAAGCAAACCTTAAGCATGCGTAGAGTTGTATCGGTGGTCGCTAGAACTTGAGGGAATATTTGTTCTACCTTTATCTCCTCGTTGGGTCTGACACTCTTACTTATCGAGAGAGGCTACAACTGATCCCATATACTTGTGGGTTATCACTCACCGAGGAAAATATTGAGAATTTGGATAAGAGGATGCATAATCTTGCTAATAGAATTGAGTCAGAGGCGGGAGACGCTCTTAAAATATTAAAGGAAAAAGTGCTCATAGTAAATATAAGAATTGCAGAAAGCCCCACTAGAATTGATAAGTTGGAAGAAATCTTTCATAATTTAGGTTTGACTTTCTCTACCAATAATATTATTGAAAAAACTCCCAATAATAAAGATTTCAAATCTATGCAAAATCCTAACAACAAGGGTACTGCTTCTAGTAAAAACAATGAGGATCTTGAAATGATTAGCATTTGTCCCAATTTTGTTGAAGTGGTAAACAACCTGCATGGCAAGAATAAATTTTTCGTTAGAAGTATTCTCAACAAGGGTATTCCTAGAAGTATTGTCATTCAAAATATGAATGATAGATTCTTGAAACTTTCTCATTGTGTGCTTAAGGATTTGGAAACTAAGGATTTCAATACTTGAATCTATATGTTATGCCTAGCTAGGGGCGTAAAATCATAGCGCTTGTCGGGAGGCAACCCAATGAATAAATTGTGTTTATCTTTTGCTCTTTTTGAGTCTTTTTCACAATTATGATTCTGTTATTATTGTGTTTTTATGTTTTATTTAGCGTTTGTGCTAAGTAATGCCTTTAGGATGATCCAAAAGATGAGTAGAAACAATGCTGAATCTGAAATAGAAACTTTGTTCCCAGTGCATGAAATTTTCAAAAAATTTCTAGAACGTGATATTGAGCTGAAACTTTAACACAACATTTCTATACAAATTATTTACGTTTTCCTATTTCTCAGAATTTTAGAGTTCCAGAAGTATGGGTACACTACAGATTACTACAGATTGTTCTGTCTGAAACAGTTTCTGGTTTCATTGCATTGTGTGCTTGTTTCGATGAATATATGGCTTGTATTGGGGGGGTAAGTCATGGTAAAATTAGAATAGAGTAGGTATAATGGAATAATAAAATATGAATGGGTTTACACCAGTACCTAAAGTGGCAATTTTGTTTATTATACTAACGGATCTCATGAGAATTTTGTCAAGTTTTGTGTGATTGAAGTTTTCAAGTTATGTGTGAGATCACGATGGATGAAGGAATAAGGAGTTAGAAGAGGCAAATATTGGGGATGCTAC
Organism: Hordeum marinum; assembly: GCA_022496015.1. NCBI lineage: Eukaryota > Viridiplantae > Streptophyta > Magnoliopsida > Poales > Poaceae > Hordeum > Hordeum marinum. The sequence goes on from CM039673.1 coordinate 230,571,230, forward strand.
AGCACCCCAAGGTAATATCCAAAGAGTAACAAGATCCTAAGCTTGGGGATGCCCCGAGTGGCATCCCCTCTTTCTTCTAACAACCGTCGGTATACTACTTGGAACTATATTTTTATTCGTCACATATCATGAGTTTTTCTTGGAACGTCTTGTATCTTTGCTTGTTTTCCTTTTGCATTTTCATTAGCATCCTTGTTGGGCACACCTATTTGAGAGAGCCATAATATGCTATGATTTGTTAGAATTCCGCTTTATGCTTTAGTTAAATCTATTGAGCAAAGTAATTGCTATAGTGCTTCACTTATATATTTTTGAGCACGGCGTGCTTTCACATGTTTGAAGAAATGCTCTCATGCTTAACTTAAATTAATTTGAGAGTTATTAATTTTGAAGAAATTCTCTCATGCCTCACTTATACTATTTTGAGAGATGAAACTTGTATGCTCATGTTCTTCACTTATATCCATGTGAGCTAGTCAAAAGCAATTGCAATGTATGAAACTAGTCCCAAGTGATAGATATTCAAGAGGGATATAATAAAAAAATTCATGAATATCATTGGACAAATGAAACTTGATTCTTTGTAATAGTTTTGAGACATGACAATAGTGATATGTGAGTTATGTTGATGAGTAATTATGCTTAGTAAGAATATTGGTGTTAAGGTTTGTGATTCCCTATGCAAGCACGAAAGTCAATAGTTGTGCTACGAAATTACATCCTAATTATGGTGCATTATTCAGTGTTAGTTATGCTTAATGCTCTCTTATGGGATTTTTCTTTTCTTGGTTGTATGCTTCCCAATCCCTTGCTAGCCTTCACTTGTACTAAGTAGAAATACTAATTTTGCATCCAAAATCCTTAAAACCAGTTTTGCCATATGAGTCCACTATACCTACCTATATATGGAATTTCCATGCCGTTCCAAGAAAATTTGTATGTGCCATCTCTAAACTTTCAAAATAAATTTTCCTTTTTTGTGCTCGTACCATGCATGAAATGGTAGGGGTGACCGATATGTTTCCAAGCTAGATGTGTTATTCTCAAGATGAGTGTTTATTCACTTGTCCTTGCAGGAGAGTATGGCGGTAATAGGGATGCCCAGTCCCAAAATGAAAAAGAAAAGAAATTTACTTTATGTTGTCAAATAATAAATTCCTTGGAAAGTGTTGGTATGGAAGGCAACCGTGGATTCGGCTAGCCATGGAAACTGAAAGTATGGTGAAAAAAGGAATAAACTTTATTTTCTGTTTGGGAACCGCCTATGATGCATCTAGTGTGGAAAGATATTGAAATCACTCGACCGTTTTTGTTGATAGGAAAGGCATGCCACTCAAAATATTTTTCTATATCAATTTAAACACTTGAGCTCTCGTACCTCTACAAACCCCTACTTCCATCTGCGAAGGGCCTAGCTATTTACTTTGTGCAATTTTTGTCTTTCAATTTGAGTCTCCATCTTCTCTTATCAAGCACCAACTAGGGGGCACTATGATCTTACTTGAGCATTAGGTATACCTACTATTTGAGTGTGTATTGTGAATGGATAAATGAATGAGCATGATGGGCTAGGGATAACTTGCTTTAGCGTTGATATTTTGAAAGACATGGTTGCTTGTTGATATGCTTGAGTATTAAACTTTTCATGTCAAAACTAGACTATTGCTTTGAACCATATGAAAAGTCCAAATGTCCATGCTATATAGAAAAGAATATCTGATGAACATGATAGGCAGCATTCCACATCAAAAAATTTGTTTTTATCATTTACCTACTCGTGGACGAGTAGGAATTAAGCTTGGGGATGCTGATATGTCTCCAACCTATCTATAATTTTTTCTTGTTCCATGTTCTTATATTAACAATCTTGGATGTTTTACAATCATTTTATAGCAACTTTATATCATTTTTTGGGACTAAGCTATTGGCATAGTGCCAAAGTGCCAGTTGTTGTTTTTTCTTGTTTATTACTTCACAGAAAATCAGTACTAAATGGATCCCAAGCGCCACCAAGGTTTTTGTGGATTTTTTACGGACCAAAAGGAAGCAGATGGGCCAAAGATCAACAGAAGAGGGGGCCCAGGGTGGCCACCCTCCACCAGGGTGTGCCAAAGGCCCCTGGCATGGCCTGGTAAAGGGTGAGCACCTAGGGCACCCCGTTAATTGACTATCGAGCCTATAAATTCCCAAATATTAAAAAAAACTAGGGGAGTCGATGAAACACAATTCTAGCCGCCGCAAGTTCCAGAACCTCGGGATCGAATCTAACACCATCACAAAGGGGGTCATCTTCATCATAGGTGCCTCTCTGATGATGTGTGAGTAGTCCACCATAGACCTATGGGTCCGAAGGCAGTAGCTAGATGGCTTCCTCTCTCTCTATGTTCCTCAATGCAATGGTCTCCTGGATATCTATTTGATGTAATGACTTTGGTGGTTTGTTTGTTGGGATCCGACGAATTTTGACTTCATGATCAGTTTCTATCCATGAATATGATTTGAGTCTTCTTTGATCTCTTATTTTCATGATTACTTATAGCCTTGTATTTTATCTTCGAATATTTTGTTTAGTTAGGCCAACTAGATCGATTTTTCTTGCCACGAGAAGAGGTGCTTTGTCATGGGTTCGATCTTGCGGTGTTTTTTCCCAGTGACGGAAGGGGCAGCAAGACACGCATGTATCATTGCCATTAAGGATAACAAGATGGTATCTATTCCTACATGAATAGATCTTGTCTATATCATGTCACCGTTCTTATTGCATTACTCCGTTTTTCCATGAACATAATACACTAGATGCATGCTGGATAGTGGTCAATGTGTGCAGTAATATAAGTAGATGCATAATCGTTTCAGTCTACTTATCTTGAATGTGATGCCTATATAATGATCATTTCCTGGATATCTTCATGATTATTTGATCTTCTATCAATTGCCCAACAATAATTGTGCACCCACCATGCGCTATCCTCATGAGAAAAGCCACTAGTGAAACCTACGGGCCCCGGGTCTAGTTTTCAAACATATTGCTTTTTGATCTACTAATTGCATATTTTGTTTTCAGATCTATTAATGCAAAAAAACCAAAAATATCTCGCTGCACTTTTTCTTTACTTATTTTTTTCTTGCGATATCTATTTTCCAAAACTATCATTACCTAATCTATCTTGTTAGCATAGATAGCGTGACAACCTCTCCTTCGTGTCGGGTTGCAAGTATTTGTTGTTTGTGTTCACGTGTTGTTTACGTGGGTGCGTGATCTTCCTCTATGGACTGATACCTTGGTTTCATAATTGAGGGAAATACTTACTGTTGATATGCTGCATCATCCCTTCCTCTTTGGGGAACTACCGACGTGGTCTCAAGCCACGTCAACAACCAGTAATAGCTTTTCCCCTGCGAGTCCCTTGTTGATACCTAATTATAGCCCTTTTAAGATCATCAAAAAGCAGCTGTCAATAGTCCATTTTTGCCATATCCTCAGAAACAAGATACTTAGCCATTTGTGCCTCCCTGGAAACCCGTGTAGATGTACCAGGAATAACAACTTTCATGAAAAGAATCAGGTAAAACACCTGCAGAGCCAAATCATCCTTTGTCTTGATTTCCTCGCTCCTCTTATAGCCAACTTAGGCCTTCAGCCTCATAACAACGTCATCACATCCGTCATCTCAGGGCCTAGGAAGGGTATGATCACCTTGAGGGAAACCAAAAAGATGGTGAACATCATCACATGTAATGCGCAATTTCTTATTTGGCCCGCCCATGTCAAGAATCATAGTTGAAGAGTCAATCTTGGTGTGAATGTAGTCCATGAAAGGATGAGAGATGTTCGAATCAACCTTCAAATTAAAAACACAACCAAATCCAGAATTGACAACCCTCTCCTTGTGCCTTGGTTGTAGAAAATGTGCGCACACCATCACTTCTTTCAGTGAGCAGCAACCCGTCTTATTAAAACATTTTGCATCATCACCTCCTTCAATAACTCTTTCCATAGTCTTGGCTCCTCTATTCCTCCTTAGAGGCCTCTTCACAAGCACAACCTGCAAAAATGCAAAAAGGAAGAAACGATGGCATAAAAAGGTGTTAATGAAAATAAATAAAAAGTTCAGCAAATATAAAACAAGTAAGAACAACATTAAGAAATATAGGAGGGAAAAATAAATAATAAATTTACACCAATGCATATAACATAAGTTCAACAATGCTTTACAAGGTAGTTCAATCATGGTATATCCAGAGGTTTTAACAAATGCACAACCTCTCGTGCCATATAAAGGAAGTTCAACAATGCATTGCAAGGAAGTTCAATGATGGTATATCCAGAGGGTTCAAATGTTGTACATGTTAACAACAATAGACCAGAAGTTCAAAAATGTAGAACATAAGGTAGTATTGCATACACAATATCAAAAAAATAAGAAAACAACAATATGAACATAAGGGGAAAACAAATTTATACCTGATCAACAGTATCATCGTCAGCATCCTCATCATCAACGTCGAAATCATCATCATCATCTTGGCCATCAACATTAACACGAGAACATTTCTTACATCCGTTGTTAACTTTTGCCGGGCCACGCTTACGCTTAATGCCACATCTGTTGCCCTTCCCAGATACACCAAAAACAAGCAGAGATGAAGGATTCGCAAAGCCAAGAAGGCGAGGACTACGATGTGGGTTAACACCAGCAGGTTGACCACTAATTTCAGGAAGTTCACCTACACTTGGACTTGCAACTTTAGAAACATGTGGGCTCCTCCGAGGAGTAACTTCACCAATAAGATGCTTCCTCATTGCGGTGCGCTTGAACTCCTTCTTCACATGGCCAACCAAGTTATCATTGGCACGCGCAACATCTCCTTCAGCAAAGGACATGTGACCAAGCATGGGCTCAGCAAGATCATCAGTTTTAGAAGCATTATGACGTTTCAGTAGGTGGACAACCTTCTTCCTCTCGAAGGCCTCTAGCTTATTTCACTTGCGTTGATCCTCTAGAAGAAGCTGCAATGCAACATCATCTTCTTGTGTGATAGGTTTAGTGCCATCAACAGATTGGGACAGAGTTTCTGACAACTGAAGTGAGCTCAAAGGCTCCTGAATGGGATTGCAACCTTCAGCTGATGGAGCCACCTAGTTAGCCTCAATAGCCTTCTTAGTCGCACCCAAGTCAGACAGAACATCTTTGATGATATTAACAACTTCTTCACTGGCTGCATTTGGAAAAAACAAAGGAAAAGAGTCAAGGAAAAATACAAAACAATAGAAACACAAAAGTTCAAAATGATGGTGTTTCAATTAAAAAAACAAAAGGTGAAGCACGAGGTGAGTTGTAGATAGTAGTTGAAGCAATGCCTGCAAACGTAGGATCTTCGAGGTTTGAATTTTTCTCAAGAATGAAAGCAACCTCAACAACTAAACACAAAGTGGAAGATGATTTAGCTGCATCAGACTTTGGAATAGCAACATTAATTTCTGATCCACCATCTTGATCACAACCAGTTTTATCAGAATTTTTCATCTCATCACCAACTACAAAAAGGGGAAAGGCAGCTGAGTTATAAAAAGGAAGATGGCTTTACAAATGTAAAAAAAGCCAAAAACAGTACCATACAAAACAATATGGATCCTCAAAGAAACAATCAATAACGATGAACTACCAGAAGTTCAACAAAAACTAGCAAAGAAGCGAAACAATGAAATATCTAGAAGTTCAACAAAAACTAGGAAAGAAGTGAAACAATGAAATATCCGGATGTTCAACATAAACTAAAAAAACAATAAAGCAATGAATAGCAAGAAGTTCAACTAGACCTTACCAAGCAGTAAAACAAAAGAACAACCAGAAATTCAAAAAATACACAATAAATTAATAAATTAAAACAGAAGATCAAGTTTGTGACTAATGTTGTATTACATAAACAAATAAAGCATGAGCTGTAAAACAATGTTCAGAAATCCAACAAGACAAACAGGAATATGAAGTTACCGTGAAAATGGTAACTTTGTACAACAATGTAAAATATATATACAACAAAGTGACCATGGAAATTATTGACACAACTTCAACAACGAATAACAAAGTACATCCAGAAAGCCCAACTACCACTTTTCAACACCATGAAAATTATAACTAAATTAGAAAATCTATGTACTAAAATTCAAACACTAGGAAGTACAAACACACTTAATGAGATAGTTCATTTGTAATTTGAACAAAAATACACTAAGGCACACTCTACTAACTTCATCTAAGAGTAAAATGCATACACATCAACTATATAAGAACTCCGCACTTTCAATCATGGGCAGTTCAACATGATAACCAAGTGAAGACCAGGGAAGACATATAAAACAAAACTACTATTTATAAGACAAGATGCATATACATATACATACCTGAAGAAGGTCCTGAATCCATCACAATACCACTGCTTGATTTAAGATAGTCCAAGCCCTAGATCCACATACAAAAACAAACACGAAAAATAGGGGGGAAACACATCTTATTAGCAATTAGAAAATAAAACCATAGTACAAAAAAGAAAAAGAAAAACTAGAATATAACAACTAAAATGGCAGCAACAACTATGAAAATGAACAGCAACACGTCAAGGCAAGCACAACAACAAACAATACTCGGAAACTTATTAATATGTCACAGACGCAAACTAGACTGCCAAATCAATAAGAGGAAAGGATGAAGCTACATCAGATCCAACAACAACCACCACACCACACCCTGCTTACATACTTCTCACAGGTAAAATTAACCACGAGGGAATATAATCCAGACAAGAATAAAATCTAAAATCCACACATACATGAAATCTAACGACCACCTGTAGAGGAACCCTACCTACACTTGCATCCAACCATCAAAAGAAAGGGGGGAGGTAGATGCGAAAGCGCACAGAGAGGACGCACTGGATCTGACGAATACAAATAACGAGCAATGGGAAGAGGCATCATTTGTACCTCTCCAGATGATGTTGATGCACGAATCCGCGGTAGTTCTTCCACCCCATGACGCCACGCACAACTTCAAACCAAAGAGATGGTTGCGTGCTTCGCTTCAAACTATAAGACAGCGGCATGAGGGAGGGAGAGCGGGGAGTCAGGGAGAAGTAGGAGTGAGGAGCGGAGAGAAATAGGAGCAGGTCGTGCATGTTGGTTACTCCACCCATGACCATAGGAGAATACGGCGACGAGTTTGGGGTATTCTCCTGTGGTCGTGGGTGGAGGAAGAGGGCAGAGTGACAAAGAGGGAGAAGACAACGAGCGAGAGGGGTTTTCTCACAAGGTGGGCGAGCGGCGGGGAAGTAATGCCAGCTTCAGACAAAGGGTGGAGAGGCAGGGAATAATTACACATTTACCCATCTACCACAAAATAAATGCATGTGTAAATTACCCACCAATACAATGAAAATGCACAATATCAACACTCAATAAAATAAAAATAAAACAGAATATAGACGAATACAGTGCTGCATGCATGTAAAAATAAAAGATTAAATAACAATCAGTACAAGAAAAAACACACAAAACTATAAATGTTGACATCCCTTAGAAACCAATGACACGAGAAAAATGGAAGTTCAAGAACACTAACAAGGGAAGTACAAAATATAAATTGGTACAACATCAGTTTAACAAAGGAGAAGTTCAAATACACAAACAAAGTTAGTCAATCTATAACTAAATACACAACCTAGAGACAAATGAGAAGTTCAAATTCACTGACACGATAATTTCAATTTTAAATAGAAAGTAAATTATATACCAGATTCACCTCCGCATGCTCTAGCTCGTTCCTGGCTCGCTCTCATAGGGGGAGCGGAGGGGGTCCCTCCTCCCCCCTACTCGGCCTCGCGCTAACGCGGCAATGCGTGCTTGGTTGACAGGCACAATGCGGTTTTTCTTGTTTCCACCCCCATGCACGCACCCCAAAGCCACACCCCAAAGATAGATAGTGGGGTCACTGATGTGACGGACTCGCCTCCGCATGCGATGCTGCGGCACGCCGCTGCGGCACCAGCTCCGGCTCGTTCCTCGACCAGCCTCGCGTGGGGAGGGGAGGGGGGTCCCGACCCCTACCCGGCCTCGTGTTAATGCGGCTGTGTGTGCTTGGTTGACAGGCGCAATGCGGTTTTTCTGTTTCAATCCCCCAAGAACGCACCCCAGACCACACCCCTAAGACAGATAGTGGGGTCACTAATGTGACGCACTCGCCTTCACATGCGACGTCGCATCGTCGCCTACTCCGGCTCGTTCCTAGCTCGGCCTTGCAGGGGAGGGGAGGTGGTTCCGACCCTCCCTCCCCCTCTTGCTTGGCCTCGCGCTAACATGGCAGTGCGTGCTTGGTTGGCAGGCGCAATGCGGTTTTTCTGTTTCCACCCCCACACACGCACCCTAGAGCCACACCACTAACATACATAGAGGTGTCACTGTTGTGACGCACTCGCCTACACATGCGATGTCTTGGCACGCCGTGTTGTCTCCTGCTCTGGCTCGTTCTTGGCTCAGCCTCACAGGGGGAAGAGAGGGGGGGTACTAACCCCCATGCTTGGCCCCGCGCTAACGCAGCAGTGCATGCTTGGTTGACAGGCACAATGTTGTTTTTCTGTTTCCACCCCCCCCCCCCACACACACACGCACCCAGAGCCACACCCCTAAGATAGATAGTGGGGTGACTGATGTGACGGACTCGCCTCCGCATGAGACGTCACGGCATGCCACATCGTCGCCTGCTCCGGTTCGTTCCTGGCTCGGCCTCGCAAGGGGAGGGGGTGTCCGGATACTGAGGTTCATGCTTCCATCTTAAATTTATTTAATAAGTTCAAATTCTAAAGACACAGAAGTTCGGGTTTTTGAAAAAAGCTCAGATGAACATGTCAAAAAAGCAATTCATATCGGAACTAAATCTAATAAGTTTAGGTTACATACTTACTAAAATTCTACTATTGTACGAAAATCTTTTAGGCAAATAGATGATTTGCTTATGGGCTAGTCAAACAATTGCACACGAGACGATCTAAAAATGATATAGAATACTGAATATAAATAAAAAAAAGAGTAGTAAAAAACAAGGCTCAAATTTAAAAAACACATAAGAGTTGTAAATAAACAAAGTTTCGTATTTAAAAAAAGATCATATCAACAATTTTATATAAAATACAAAAAGAAATTTGATGAATATTGAAACAACGAAGTTCGAATTAGCAAGAAACAAAAGTTTGAATTTCAAAACCTCACATTTACATGTTAAAAACACCTTAGTATTGAAGTTCCGAACACAAGGAAAAAACTGGAAGTTCAGCATGAGAAGCTACTGAAGTTCTACTATTATTTGAAGTATCGGAATAGCATGAGAAGCTACTGGAAGTTCAGCATGATAACCTTAGTATCGAAGTATCGGAAGGAAAAATAGGATGCATGTGTCTACAGGCCTGATCCACGGTTGCACACATGACGACTTCGAAAAATAAAACCAGACACAATTTTTTTATAACAACAACAACAAAAGACGTCATATTTCCACATCACCTAAAAACATGTGAAAAATCAATGAAGTTCTAACACAAATCATATATAATTCCAACTTATGCAAGAAAAGAAAATTTTAGAGAAAAAAACAAAGGTAAAGTAGCACAATGTTGCATTATCTTACGATGTAAACAAAAAAGCAGAAGTTCAATGATATATGATATAGAAGTCCAAATTCTATATCAGACAGTGGGGGTGGATGCCCTACAACTGCAATAGTGCCTCGCCATGGGATGATCTAGGGCTGGGAAGGTCTTGGGGTCGCGATTGCAGCCAGACTATGAGCTCCAGAGGCCTCCTCGACTGCTCTCCTTGACAGGTACAGCGGCGCGTGGAGTTGCTTGTGCCGATCCGTCAGGAGACTCCACCATTGGTTGGTTAAGTCAGTAGAGCCATGAAGATGTTGGTAACATGCTGTGGGGAGTCGTGATGGCAGAGGTGCCGTTCATGGGCTCTTCATGTTCAGCCATGGCAATGGCGCATGTCGGCGAGCGAAGCGGCACTCGTCTCCTCACAAAATCCCACAACTATAAAATTAACGACGTATGGGCCCGCCAGACTGGAATTAACGATGTATCAAGGCATGAGTTTCACTAATATACACAAATCTGCCGCCAATTTCCATGGAAAACGAACAATTTGAAAATTTCGGATTCAACTACTCCCGTAGACGAAGAACACAACTAAGAAATCCATGAGAAATAACCACAAAATTTCCACGAACCATAGACCGAAACTCAATTTCCATTATGTTAGAGGTCTCAAAGCATTCAGAGCATGCATTAAACTCGTGACAAACACGCGTTCATCACTTCCCGAGAGGATACCCGCTGATAAGCGAGATCCTGATACAAAACTGTCATTTAGTTGCCAAAAAAATATATCAAGTTTACAATAGGACCACAAAGAACACGAACCACCAGAATTAATCATTAACATAACATCGGCTGGGAAGATAGAATGAAGTTCGGGTGTTCACAGGAGGAAGTTCAGGTAGAACAACTCAGGAAGTTCAAAGAGTTATCAAAATATTATTCTGATCCCGTGATCAGAATAATGTTTATGTGTGTCTATATATATATATATATATATATATATATATATATATATATATATATATATATACATATATTCCTACCACCCGGTGGTAGTTACCATCACTTGAGTTTTGTATGTTGTATATAATATCTATCGAATCAGAGAGTATGTACGCGTAGTATGTAATATATAAGTATGTTTAGACAATATATATATACTATTTTTTGGTATTATGTATTGCATTTTGAGTATGCTTGTTTTTATGTTCATATTTGTACGTGTTTCACAAATATAATAAAACAATGGGTCAACTTGCAATTTTTTCATGTAAATCGCTTTGAAGCATCTTATATATATTATATGAACATACTTAAAATAATAAAGTAGTATATATACTATCACATGGTTGTATATGAGACATGTGGGGTAACTACCCCTAGGTGGTAAGATATATATATATATATATATATATATATATATATATATATATATATATATATATGGTGGCGTTATTCTAATCTTGGAATTAAAATAGTTATTGTGATAACAATGGCCCTATAAGGGCGCGACGGGACATTCCTGAGATCCCTAGAAACCCACCGGACCGATAAAAAAAGCAGACCCCACCGCACCGGCTGCCCCAATCCCCACCCTTGACCTCCCCCGATCCCCTTGCCCAATGCTGCCGCCACACTTTCATGCCGTCGCCGCCACCCTTCCCTAATGGCGACGCCGCCTCCGCCATGCCCCACACCGACGCCGCCACCTCCACCTCCACCCCACCCCGGACCGGCACCGCCGCCACCGCCCCGCCCTGCATTGGCGTTGCTGCTTCAGGCCCGTCAACCAAATCGCCCGTGTCTGCCATGTTGTGCCCCCGCTCGCATCCGCTTGGTTCGCCACAGATCCGTCCTCTCCCTCCCGATGTTATGCTCTCCTGCTTCTCAACTCCGGTGACGCCGTGAGCGAACATCGCCTCTGGCCTCCGGCCACACAGCCGCCGGCGACTCTTTTCCCTGCATCGCTCGCACGCCTCTGTGGAGGCCTCTTATCGTCGTCGCCCTACACCCCCTACCTCGACTTCCCTAAGCTCTTAAGGGGATGTCCAATGCATAGCTTCAGGGTGATGCCCCATATGTCATGTAGGTTCGGATGAGGAAGCGGGATCCTTTGCAGGAGGCAGGTGCTTGGAGAAAAAAGGTGTGGTCCGGTGTAAAAAGCTGAAAAGGTTAGATTGAAAAATAGAGATGCATGTGTAGTAGAATCTTTATTATTTATTCTTTGATGATGCCCACTAATGATAGCTTGCATTGAGAAGAAAGAAAACAATGTAGATGCCTCAACCTATTTTTTATCATGAGGCATATGAATCCATATGCCACCATTATACATGCCCTAATTGTTGCAACCTCCTACCTCGCCAAGGTCAGCCGTCAGCCATCACTGCGCCAAGCCCCGGTCCCCCACTCTGTGCAGTCCGACCTTGTTCGCCTGCATCGTTCAACCTTGTAAGAGCCACTAGTCCATGGCACAGGTCACCGTCGTGCCCTTCTTTACTTCCACCACGCCACCGCACGCCGGCCCCATCACCGCTGCAACCCCTGTTCAATCTGCTCGACTAGGGTGCGAGTGCGGCAGCCACCTGCTCCTCAATTCCGGTTACAGCGCGTCAGGAGTTGGCTGCCCCGTCCTCCAGCAGCCATGGAGGATTCATGTCATCGCCGTCTGTAGTCCGCACCTCGCTGCCGCTCCCTTGACGTCGGTTTCACATCCCTGCCCTCTCCCGATCATAAACATGCCCTGTTGTGTGCTTGAGAAGCCCATTGATGCTCCTCCTCCTCGTCGTCAGCAACTTCAGAAATGTCAATCTGAAGCAGAGGACACCGGCTGCTAATAGCTAGCCGACATGCTCACTCTCCAACCCGCGAATTATCCATATTTTTGCGATGTGTGTTAGTTTTTTTTTATCTTAGGTATATGTGAACAAGGTCTGTGAGCTAGTAACATGAATTCTTTTTGATTTTCGAGCTGTGTCGGAGGAGGAGGTTTCATCAAGACCATGGATTTGTACTGCTATTTACTAAAACAAAGCTTCAGAAAAATGGATGTTGAAAAAACTATGTGGTGTTTGTTTAAAAGACAATCGTGTGTCCTGAAGTTCATGTATTCCTATCCAGGACGTTCAAAACATGAAGACCAAGACATGTAGATGCTAAAAATATTATATATACATTGTGGTAAATTTACTTTGGACTAAGTGAATTGTCCAATATTCACGATGTGTGATGCCCTTTTTTTATATGATACAGAATGAAAAATTTCTAAGAGTATATTGCTTCCATGGTTTTTTTGCGTGCTTGTATTTGTGTAGTTACCTCAAGAAAATTCAACTACTTGTGTACTTAGTGGTTAGTGTGGCAACAATTTTTCTATCCACCATCTGTTTTTGCTAATGAGTTTGTTTTTTCTATCTTCTTAAATGTGAAAAAATTGACACCAAATATTTTATCTTGAAAATAAGTTCAAATATATAGATGGGAGAAGGTAACATACGTGTACCGGTAAAAAGTTTGCGTAAAAATGCAGAAGACATTCTTATCGAGGAGTTCATTTATACAAAAAATTAAGAGAATTAAGAGCATACAGATCTTTCAAAATATGAGGGGTAAATTTGGAGAAACAAAGGGTATTCGCGTAAAAATAGTTCAACAAAAATAGAAAAAGATTTTACAAAACTCGCAAGAGGTTCAAGAGTCAAAAGTTGGTGTATAAATGAAAAGACAATTTCATCAATAAAGAGAAAGAAGTACAAAATATAATAAATGAAAAGGTTCAATATATGTAATACGATAAAAAATTGTGTATGAAATTCACGTCAGAAATAAAATGTAATTAATGAGATGTATTTTTTTCTCTGTGTGGTTCCACTAAAAATATTCTGACGCAATGGCAAAAGAAAGAGTGTTCTAAAATATTTATTGTATCTTTTTATTCAAAAATTACGAACAAAAAATATATGACCGAAGTTCAATTTCAAAACAACGAGCAATTCAACTATTGAACGGGTTGCGTTTCAGATGAGAATAAAAGAATAGAAAACTAAAAGCATAAAAGGTTTGTTGCTAGAAGATCAAGTGCTCTGCCTAGCGATTTTCAAAAATTCTTACGAGAGAGGTTCACCTTGTATTTCCATGTTCAAAAAGCACAAAAAGATGTTGTTTTGGTGTTTAAAAATAATTCTCTCAATCCATAAAGAAGTTTAGTTATTATTTGAGAGCAATTCGATTACAAAAAGAAAATTAAAAATTCAAATTATAAAAATGGAGAAAGTTCACGTACTACATGATGTGTGTTTAATGTGAGAAAGATGAATAACAAGGCAAGGTCTAATTTTTTTTACTACAAGTTCAAGTCCTCAGTCGGAGAAAGTTAGAAAATTATTCTGAGAGAGGTTTGTTCAAAAAGGAATATCACTTGTGTAACACTAACGAATAGGAGAGAAATTACAAACGAAAGTAAGTGACAGAAGTTCAACATAAAAACAGTGGGAATGTCAACTACTACACTGAATGAATTTCATATAAAATATCTTTTAAACCGTCGCGAGTATGATAAAAGGATCAACATAGAAAAGTTGTGTGTTTACACCAGCTTTCCATCGATAAATCACATGCTCAATTCCGGTGAGTGGATGGACAGCAACGAGCCAAAAACAACACGTGAAAAAAATAGTGAAGTTTAGGTACGCATGTCGAGAAATTCAAGTTCTTTGCGCGATGTATTTTTGAAGACTCTGTTTCGCGATGAAGGTTGAACGTGTGCTCTTGTTGTTTTCAAAATTGCTTAAAAATGGTTAGGAATCATAGAAAACCATAAAGACGAAAAGGTTTTGCATTTTCCGTAGCTTTTCAACGGTATATTATTTCCCCATTCCGATAAATTTTGTAGAAATTACGGCCAAAAAAGTTTTTCGCCATTTTCAAAATTGACTTTAAACCGTAAAGAATTGGGAAAACAATCTACATATAATAGTTTTGCATTTCATCAAGCTTTCCAACGCCATATTATTTGCTGCATTCCAACAAACCGTTCAGGAAAAAACGTGAAAATATGAACTCGATGGGACTTCAGCCATTTCCAAAATTATGTTTAAATAATTTAAAACTGGAAAAAACTTTCTGTACGAAAGAGAAACACATTTTCATCAGCTTTCCAGTGTCATATCATTTGCATCAATCGGACTAGCCATTTTAAAATTAACCCAAAAATACGAACATGGTTGTTCGTTTTCTAAAATTCTGCCATTTTTGAAATTCCTCTTTAACCGTAGGGAATTTGTGAAAACGTTCAACATGTGTGATACTTCTGATCTGCGTTGGGTTTTTCATGGAGGGGAATCGGTTATCGCAGCAAGGGTAAGTATTTTCCTCACTTACGAAACCAAGGTTTATCAAACCAATAGGAATAACAATCCTCAGTCGTCTTTGGCGGCTGTACCAAAAAGAACAAACAACTTGCACTTAATGCTGGCAAGAGGGTTGTCAATCCCCTTGATCTCATTATTTGCAAGCAAGTGAGTTGTGTAGATAAATATAGATAATTGTAAATTGCAAAATAAATTAAAAGCAAAGCAATAATAGCAAGGTAGTAATAGTGTTTGTGAATACATAAGTGAATAGACCTAGGGGGGTAGAGTTCTCTAGTAGCATCTCTCATAGAAATAACATAGAGTGGGTAAACAAATTAATGTTGGGCAACTGATAGAAAAGCGAATAGTTATGCGATTTTCACAGTAGTGATCATGTGTATATAAGCACCACGTGCATAAGCAAATAGGCCGACTCTTGCTAGTACCTACTACTATTACTCCACTCATCGATCGCTATGCATCATGCATCTAGAGTATTAAGTAAAACAGAGTAATGCTTGAAGAACGATGTCATGATGTAGACAAAGTAAACTCAATCAATATGAATAAACCTGTCGATGCACTAGAGTTTTGGGCTTCCAGTGCTCCTAACTTGTGCACGGGCAGTAGTACCAACCTTGGCAACGAGGACCGGTAGGGAGTTGCCAGGTACAAACACAGAAGGATCAAGACTCCCGACAAGACCTTTCCGGGATGGCTATCAGACCCTTAGGCAAGACAAACCCCCGGCAAGCCCCGGCAAGGCGAAGCCCCCGACAAGGCCCCGCCAGCGCATAGACTAGGTGTTGCCTCACCTAGGCACGTGTCGCGGCGTCGGCGATGGAGGGGCTAAGCGGTGCCGATGGAACGGGCTCCTATCCCATCCCGTAGACAGTCAAAGATACCTGATGGTGCATTAAATGTGCATGTCCTATTCCGTTAGTGTTAGGTAAGATAGCATTGTAGCTCTGTACACCCCGTGTACACACTATACGCCACTGTTGGGATCCCCTTCAGAGTATAAAAGGAGGCCCAGGGCGATACGGTAGAGGACTTTTCGACTTTTGGACTTTTTGACTTTTGGCTTTTCGACTTGGGACCTTCTAGCTCACACGCGTGGTAGCTGCTCATAGCACTCTTGTAGCTAGAACCCTAAGAACACCCACAATACAACGAAGGAGGAGTAGGGCTTTACGCATCTTTGCGGGCCGAACTTGGGTACAATCCCCGCGTATTGTTCATCAGACCCGATCTTTGTGCGAGCCTTCTCCCCCGCCGAACCGAAAGGGGTCCTTCCGATCCCATAGGTGCTCGTTCCCCATGATATCTTTGGTGTTTGAACCTGTTCTGGTGATCAACACACCAGTTCCTCCATACTCATCATCACCATGGCCCCAAGAAGAAGGGCCTGTCGGCGATTGGCACATCCGCGTCCGTTGTCCCTATAGCTGCACAGACAGGCGATGGCATAGACGCGGGTGGAGGAAGAGGTGGAGGTTCAGAACTCCCGTGACGCTCCGGTGATCAAGGCCAAGTAAGCGGCGACGCCCGCCGTGGAGACACCCATGGCGGCGGCGGGAACCCTTGCGTTGTTGGGTCTTAAGACAGAGTTGTACCACCTGCAGGTGGTACGGTGAACTCCGAGGATGGAAGGGTATCTTCTAGGATGCCCATGCTGGCGCCTAAACCGCGACCTTCCCAGGTCGCGCGTGAAGAACCACGCCACGGCGCCCGCGGTTCTCAACGTCCCCATGGGAAAGCTCCTGCGCATCACTCCCAAGGTGCGTAGGACCAACATGCTCACCAGCATGCTAGTGGGAGTGGCGTGCCATTGCGGGACCGTGGCGGAGCTCCGTCTAACACGGTTAGAAGTCAGAGCACCTCGCGTTCCTCGCGCCGGTCGCTGCCGACCACGTCGAAAGATGCGATTGCGTGAGCACAGCTATGCCTAAACTTCGCTCCTGCTACGGAGAAGCTCGACGAATGGAGAGCCACCATTCAGAGCCTCCTCAGCCTTGCAGATAAGTTCCAGACCACGGAGCCAGCTCACGCTAGTGGTGAGAAGGCCGGAAGCGGTGCGACCACGATGCACTCCCCTCGACAGCACCAACACTGATCGCCGACTCGATAGACTGACGCTTATGATGGTTACTTGATGGCGTCGTCTGACCCACGGACACGCCGCGGACAACGTCAAGTTCTTTGGGAACGGGGCAAGGAAGACGCCCGAAATGCAATCGAGCATCGGCGGGAAGCGCGCCTTTAATCTAATAGGCATGCGGGGCCCACTGTAGACAAGTCTACGCCAGGGTATCCGGCCAGCGTACCTTACGAGGTGGGTTGTCCAACATTTATCCATGAGCTGCGGCAAGTCCATTGGCCCAACTCCCGCACATTCAAGCCAAAGGTCCCAGAAAAGTATGATGGCAAGAGTCACCCGTCAGACCTCCTGAGATGGGGAAGAAGACCGGCAAGGCCTCTGGCGCACATTTCGGTAAGCGCACCTCCTCGGGGTGCTACGCTCCCGCTAACGATGTGCCAGAGATCTCCACCGGCAAGAACAAGGATTCCAAGGCAGCTCCGCCAGAGACTAAGAAGGTGCTGCCAAGGAGGATGGTACGGGAGGAACTTTCACCATAAGTTCCACCCTTGACGACAAATAGGAAAGCGTGCTTATCGCCTTCCTGCGGGAAAATGTCGATGTGTTTGGATGGCAACCATCTGATATCCCCAGTGTTCCCAGGAAGGTGATTGAGCACCATCTTGCCGTCTACCCACACGCGCGGCCCGTCAAGAAGAAGGTCCGCAAGCAAGCTTTGGAGCAGCAACAGTTTATTGCCGAAAAGATCAAGAAATTAGAAGCGGCTGGCTTCATCAGAGGAGTACTCCATCCAACATGGTTGGCCAATCTAGTTGTAGTGCGCAAGGCAAGTGGAAAATGGAGGTTATGCATTGACTTCACAGACATCAACAAAGCCTGCCCCAAAGATCCTTTTCCTTTGCCGCGCATCAACCAGATTGCTGACTCCACCGCCGGCTACGACTTGTTGTCTTTCCTTGACGCCTATTCCGGCTATCATCATATTTTCATGACAAAGGAAGACAAGGAGAAGACCGCATTTATCACCCCATGTGGTACGTATTGCTTTTTGCGTATACCTTTCGGGTTGAAAAGTGCAGGTTCTACATTTGCAAAAGCAGTCCAGATTGGTTTTGAGCCCCAGCTACATAGAAATATGGAGGCTTATATGGATGACATAGTGGTCAAAACCAAGGACAAGGCTACGCTCATATCAGACCTAGAAGAGACATTTGCAAACCTGTGCAAGATCAACATGAAGCTCAACCCTGAGAAGTGTGTGTTCGGCGTCCCATACGGCAAGCTTCTCGGGTTCTTTGTATCTCAACGAGGAATTGAAGCAAATCCCGACAAGATCAAAGCAATTGAGCAATTGAAGCACGAAGAAGTGTCAAAGATGTGCGTCGTATTGCCGGCTGTGTTCCTACTCTGAGTAGGTTCATCTATAAATCTACTGAGCGCACCCTGCCCTTTTTCAAAATCTTGAAGAAGGTAAGTCCAATGAAATGGACTCCAGAAGTGGAGGCAGCACTGCAGGATTTGAAGAATTACGTCTCCTCTCGAAACCACAAGAGTCGTTGCTGCTATATCTAGCGGCAACAAATCAAGTGGTGAGTGCTGCACTAGTGGCTGAAAGAGAAGTAGATGAAGAAACAACGGCAGGGACAGGACCGCCAGGCGACAAGCCAAGACATTGCCCGGTAGGGTCTGGTGCCGGCATGGAAGGATATGTGCAGTTGAATGAGACAATCTAGAAGAAGAAGGTGGTGCAACGCCCAGTCTATTTTGTCACCTCCCTGTTGCAGGGGGCTAGGTCAAGATATTCTAGCATACAAAAGTTTCTCTTCGGCCTTCTCATGGCCTCGAGGAAGCTGCGCCATTACTTCCAAGCACATGAGATCACCGTTGTAACTTGCTTCCCACTTCAGCGGATCTGGCGGAACCCAGAAGCTACCGGTAGGATTGTAGAGTGAGCTTTGGAACTGTCAAGCTTTGGTCTCAAGTTTGAAAGCACTTCGACCATCCAGAGCAGAGCCTTGGCGGAAATCATTGCGGAATGGACCCCAACGCCGGTAAAGAAGTTCCACAGTTAACTTTCCCCGGCAAGGAAACCGATCAAGAGTGGGTCATGTATTTTGATGGGGCTTTCTCGCTGCAAGGCGCCGGTGCTGGAGTGTTTCTTGTCGCACCCACCGGAGAGCACCTCAAATACGTGATTCGGATGCATTTTTCCTAGGTGAGATCAACAAACAATACTGCCAAGTAGGAAGGGCTGCTTTCCGGTCTCAGGATCACGGCAGACCTTGGGATCAAGAAACTTATTCTCAGGGGTGATTCTCAACTTCTCGTCAGGAAAGTGAACAAAGATAATATCCTGGCGGCCTGCAAATGGAGCACGTTCCACGTGCAGATAACAGCGTTGCTGATGGCCTGTCAAAGTAAGTTGCCCTTAAGTTACCTATGGAACCAGGAACTTTCGTGCTCCGACGGACTCAAGCCTCTGTGACACCATCAACTGGACAAGAGAAAAGAAGCAAGTTGAGTACCGGCAAGTATTTCCTGGTAGATCTCCCAGAAGTCGCCGGCGAGGAGGTTGCTGGGGACACCACCAGGCTTGTCGGTGAGCGTCGTGCTCCTACAGAGGCTCCAGCTCTTGTTGCGGAAGCACACGCTCCCGCCAGGCTTGCCGAGGTGCAACAGGCTCCGGCGGGGCCTCAGGCCCTTGCCGTTGAGACAAACGCTTCCCTAGTAGAGGATATGCATTTAGTCCTTGTTGTCGAGCCCTAGTCTCCAGCATGGGCATAGCACATCATCTGTTTCCTTCAGATAGGAGAACTCCCTGAGGAACAAGAGGAAGCTAAGAAAGTAGCCCGCAGGTCTAATATGTACCAATTCGTCGACAACGTCCTATAGAGAACTAGACCGAATGGCGTGAAACTCAAGTGCATTTCTCGGGAGGATGGACTAGAGTTGTCGGCAGAGATACACGGGGGCATATGTGGCTCCCACATAGGATAAAGAGCACTTGCCGAAAAGGCATTCCGGCAAGGTTTCTTTTGGCCCACTACCCTCCAGGATGCAACTGCATTAGTAACCAAGTGTGAAGCATGTCCGTTTTCATTCAAAGAAATTACATCAACCAACTCAAGCCCTTCAAACAATCCCTCTCTCTTGGCCGTTTACGGTCTGGGGGCTCGACATGTTGGGCCCCTTCCCCGCACTGCCAGGGGCTTTGAGTACTTGTACGTTGCAATCGACAAGTTCACAAAGTGGCCAGAAGTGGAAGCAGCGAGAAAGGTGATAGCACAGTCAGCCGTCAAGTTCTTCAAAGGACTAGTTTGTTGCTTTGGTGTTCCCAACAGGATCATCACTGACAATGGCACACAGTTCATGAGTCGCACCTTCATGCAGTATGTCCAAGACCTTGGCAGCAGAATCTGTTTTGCTTCTGTTGCCCACCCAAGGAGCAACGACCTAGCGGAAAGGGGTAATGCTGAAGTGCTGCGAGGCCTCAAGACAAGAACTTTTGACAAGTTGCACAAGTGTGGAAGGCACTGGATTGATGAGTTGCTGGTGGTTCTTTGGTCAATCAGAACGACACCAAATCGAGATACCATCCACACACCCTTCTCCCTCGTATATGGGGTCGAGGTAGTTCTCCCCATGGAACTCATATACGGGTCACCTTGAGTGCTTGCTTATGATGAGCTCGAGCAAGACAAGTTGCGGCAAGATGACGCGACACTCTATGAGGAAGACCGTCTTCAGGCTGCTGTGAGAGCTGTGCGCTACCAGCAAGCTTTGCACCACAATCATAACCGCAAAGTTAATGCCAGAAGTCTTGAGGAAGACGACCTTGTTCTTCGGCCAGTTTAGTTTGCCAAGAATTCCAACAAGTTGACGCCGAAATGGGAAGGCCCTTATCGGGTTGTATGAGTCACCAGGCCTGACGCAGTCCGCCCTGAGACCGAAGATGGCATCCCAGTGAGCAACTCCTATAACATTGAACATCTTCGCAACTTCTACCCATGAGGCGCGGTTGCCGGGCCTCCCGACAACCACCTTATGTACAAGTCTTTCCGCTGAAGCATGTAATCCTTGCTACGAAGCTAGGCGTAGACCCTATGTGTAGTTTAATAAAGCTAAGTGCATGTTTACTCATGTTTACTCATGTTTACTTATGTGCATGTTTGTCCGAGATATTGCATTACACTTACTCCCGTCAAGAGCTAACGGACCACAAAGGTTCCACATCCATATTTTCTCTTCTTTCTTTTTCTCAAAGGATAGAAGGTTACCTCGCGTGCAGCTTTGCCGGGGGGAAAGTGGTATGGATACCGACAGGAGACGTCCCAAAAAAATCTTGCTGGAAGGAGTACGACAACGAAAAGATAAGTTGCAAAACCCCAAGTGAATTCTTGCTGTGAAGTTATTTACCTTGGGCGATTTTGACCCTTGTATGGAAAACCTGCACGCACGGGAACCTTGCTGTAATTGGCTGCGCCCTTACTCTATTTCAGATCCGCTCAACGGTTTAGGTGGCTGCGCCCGCGCTCTTGCTTCATTTCGAGTCCGCTCAACGACTCAAGGGGCTGCGCTCGTGACCTTATTCTATTTTGAGCATGATCAACAGCTTAAGCGGTTGCGCCAAGAACGCCGAGGTATCTTGCTGGCAGTGGCACCGCCAGCAGGTTGCTAAGGAGCCGTTCCTCAAAGCGCTCACGGTAGGGCTACACAAGCCGTCAAGATTCTTCTGAGAGGGCGTAGTGAAAGTTCCATGCAAAGAATCAGTCTAACAAGGAAGATAATATACAATTATTCAAAATAGGGTGAAATTTACATAAGATGTTGCCATTTCCTAAGTACATATTTATTTGACTTTCTCCCCTAGGGGAGATTATAAGAAGAAAAAGATGGAAAGGGAAGGTAGGTTACAAGAAGAAAAAGATGGGGAGAGGCTCCCGACAGAAGCCCAGCCTGACCCCTCTGGACCAGCACTGCGTAGAAGGGCAGGCCTTCCAGATGGGCAGGCAAGAACTTGGCCCCTCCTAGACCAGCATTGCATGGAGGAGAGGGCCAGCATGGGCGAAAAGGGGGATGGACCCCACAAGGCGAAGTCCGCGGGCCTGTCGGAAGACCCAACTGGAAAGGGCCCCAGCATGGTCGTCTTGTCGGGAGGGGGAGAGCTTGAGGTTGGCGGTGATGGTGCGGCCGGTAGTTAGTTCGAGCTTGAGTCGTTGGGCTCTGACTTGACCGCCCGAAGACCAGACTCATCGTCGTTGTCTTCGCTGTTGTCACGCCCAAGATGCGGTCCTATCCTTATTTCGGCACGAGGGCCTCGACAGGGATAGAAGCGCATCTCGATGCGTTCGCAAGAATGGATATCATTACAAGTACATGTACAGAAGAGATGAGTATATGGAATTGGCTTACAGTCACCACAAGCTACATCAGAGTCACATCAATACAATACATACTCAAAAATCATACAGAAGAGCAGGGTCCGACTACAGACGAAATCAAACAATAAAATGACATCCACCCTTGCTATCCGAAGCTGCCGCCTGGAACCCATCCAAGATTGAATAATAATAAGAAGAAGAAGAACTCTAAGTCGAATCAAGCAACGCGCTCATGTCAAATCATCGCATTACCTATACCTGCAACTGGTGCTGTAGTAATTTGTGAGCCACAGGGACTCAGCAATCTCATTTCCAAGGGTATCATGACTATTAAAGCTTAATAGGTAAGGCATGGTTAAGTGGTGAGGCTGCAACAAGCTACTAAGCATATATTGAGTGGCTAACTTACGAGCACAGAAGGTAAAGTATGGTGGTCTACGCATAATGGACGTGAACTGGTAATGATCACTAACTGATCCTGAACACCTACTTACGTCAATCATAACCCCACCGTGTTCTCTTCCGGATAAAGACTCATGAGAAGAGATAGTCACGGTTACGCACACAGTTGGGTGTATTTTATTAGAGTTTACTTCAAGTTTACTATGACCGGGTGTTAAACAAAGTATCCAAGTTTGCCACATAACCACGGGCATGGCTTCTCGAAAAGATTTAACCCTGCAGGGATGCTCCAACTTATCCATCACAAATTAACCACACGCAGCAGGAATAACCTCGACCACGGATCTCATGATCATCCTAGGCAATTCCAAAGAAAATCTGACACCTCGAGATAGCCCGAAGAAGATCAGAGTTCCTCACTCAAGACGTTCGAGAAAGGTAAAACAAGTCCAGCAAGGCCTCTCGACGTGTCGACAATCCCGATAGGAGCCGCGTATCTCGTTCTCAGGACACGGCGGATGAGCTAAGCGTACAGTAACTGAAGTCCCGGGTTGCCCCAGGTAGCCCGCACGGTGCTCTAGTTTGGACCAGCACTAGCAGCACTGGCCCCCCTATATTATGTTAAATTAATCCACGAGGGGGCGACCCTCTATGCTTTAATAAGGTGATCAGTTTTATTATGATGGGCAAATGTAGTACCAAAGTTGGGCCTTGCCAGACAAGTTTTAATCTAACCCGAAAATCAAGGGGGTCCCCATAACAACCCCGAGCATGTTAGGAGCGCTCATTTCTGGAACATAAGACCGGTTCACAAGTAACTAAGGGCGGCAAGAGTGGAACAAAACACCGAGCAAAAGGCCAAGCCTTCCACCCTTTACCAAGTGTATATGTGCATTAAATTAAATAGCAGCAATATTGTGATATAACAAAAGAAGGTCCATGTTGACACATGGAAGCAATTGCACCTGCAGCTAGCAATGCTATAAGAAGGTCTGAGCAAGCGGTAACATAGCCAAACAATCTTTTGCTGAGATGTGGAGGGGTTAGAGGCTTATCATGGCAGTGTTGGGAGGCTTATGAAACAAGTGGTAGGTAGCGAGACATAACGGTAAAAGACAAGACAACTAGCATGGCAATTATAGTAATGGTATCCAGGGAAATGTGTCATCTTTCCTGAGATCCCGCTCGTAAGAAGACCGAGTCCATGAAGATGACGAACCAACGTAGTCGAACGAATCCTCACACTCCGAACGCTTTCGGAACTCTATCGAGAAGAAGCAATCCGAAACAAAAAATCAACACAAGATACACCACAACATATGCAAAACACAATGCACAACAAATATGATGCATGTCCGGTTTAATATGCAAGGCATGACAATTCACAACAATCTGATACTACACATTAAGTGAAGCTCAATATGCAATGAGTTGCATATTGATGAAACTCCACATTCGAATTATTTAGTTCACTCCCGTTAGGTACATGACAATAGTAAATTTTTTTAAATATGGCAATAGGTGAAGCATAAGTAAACTATCTATCTAGGCATCTTAAATGAGGTCGGAAACAACTTATAGTATTTCCGAAATGACCCCATATGTTAATTATGAATTTGGTCCAAATCTGATCTAAACATAATTTATATTTGTTAAACAGTAAAATAAATGTCACCATGTTATTCTACACGTCATTCTAGTCGATTTACATGCATATAACATCTCAAACGGAGCTACTGTTCAAAAGATATGAGCAACACAAGATGCACATGACATGAATGCAAATGCATGGGCAAAACAATCACGAACATCTCAAACCATGAATGCAGCAAGTTATTATGAAACTACATGAGATTCTAAGCAAGTTTCATATGCAACATGTCCATATCGGAGCTACAGTTCAACCACAACCATCAAACAAGTTTTTGTTGAAATCTGCCAAAAACAGCAACATGGCATTTTGAACACAAGAAAACAACAGGTTATAATATTCTAAAATGCACAAATCAGGCATGGGGCAATAGCATATAACATCCACTACATTTCATCTTCACAAATCATATTCAAAACATGCATGGATCACTAGGTAGGAAGTTCTGAAAGTAGCTACTTGAAAACAGTTTCAGACTTAGTGAAAATAGCAGTTTTAGACAGTGCAGTTTTATCACGAAGGCATATTTGCAGAATTAAAACTATATGCTACCATTCATATTATGACATGAAACTTTACAGCACGCTAGAGGACAATATCAACAACAAATAACTCCATTACACCTACCACAAAAGAGTTCTAGATCACTAGCAAATCACATGGCAAGACAGCAACAAAATATAACAGATTCCACACTTAGAAATATTTTGGACCTTCAAAATAACAGATTTTCATAGCAAGTTGAAAACAACAAAATAACACCTAAACATGCATATCTAAGACAAGCAAAATGTCCATGGGCTAGGACACATATCCAAGAGCAACTTTCATGTTGAAACTTAATTCATATCATGCCCGGATTAAATCATACAAAAATGACAAAAGGGCATCACGGCATAAATGATATGCATACAACATGCTCAAATGGCAAAACTAAATGCACAGATAATTTCTATGAATTATTCTACCCCGAAAACATATATAATATGTATAGGTTCTTGTGGAAAATTAATCACAATTAAATATGTGGGTATTAGGCCTAACCGCGTTTTAGCAAAACATTAATGCAAAATTAAATGCAACCAACATGCTGACAATTTTATTCATGCATGAGAATGCGGTGCGAATGGGATGAACATTTTTAATACTTCATTTTATTAATTTTGATGCACGGTTTATTAATTGAGAAAATGCAAATATGCAAAATGACATGTTAAACATATTTAAACAGGGATGCCAATGGCATAATATTAATCTACATAATTTTCTAAACATTTTTCCTGTTAAGATTATATTGAAACGGTGCACGGTTAATTTACTATATCGTTTAGAACCGCAAAATAAATATAAAAACAAAAACAAAAGGGGACTAGCTCACCAGGCTACTTGGGCCAGATCTGGGGAGAGGGAGGCGGCTGGGCCGCGCTGGGCCACGCAGGCGCTGGCTGGGCCTGGCCCACGCAGCTGTGCTGCGGGTCAACGTGGGGGCTCGCCTGTCGTCCTCCTCACTCCTGAGCGGAGCGGAGGCAGGGCACGCCGACGGCGCCCATCGGCGGGCCACGGCGAGGGGCGGTGCAGAGGCGGCCGGATTCGAGCCGGCGGGGCTCAATCAGGCTACGGGGAGGCAACCGGCGGCGGCAGCGGAGCTCGGCGGCGGCGGCGCGGCGAGCTGCACATCCATGGCGGCTCGGGCTCCTGCAGCAGAAGGAGAAGGGAGAGATGAGAGAGGGAGGAGAAAGAGGAGGAAAGGAAGAAGTGGGGGGAGAGATGGCCGGCTAGGTCCGGCGGGGCGGCTCCGGCGGCTTCGGCGAGGGCCGGTGGGGAGCTGTGGGATCGGGCACGGGAGGAGCTGGAGCTGCGCCATGGGAGCTCGGGCAGGAGCTCAGGAGAGCTCTGGGACGGCGATTCGGGCCCGGATGGACTCGAACAGGCCCAGATGGGCTCTGGCGGGCTGGAGGCTGGAGGAGGGAGAAGGTGGCTGGCTAGGGTTGGCATGCGGAATGATGGGGCTATATATAGGTTTAGGGCTAGGGTCTACGGCTCTGTCCGTTTTCGGCCTGCCGGATGACGATCCGACGTCCGGAAGCGGAGACTCGAGGCTACGACGACTGTGTAGAGGGGCAAAGTGGGGAAGAGAGAGAGAATGGTGACCCGTGACACAAGGTTTTAAAATGCCGATAACGTCCGACGATTACTGATAACCACACTGCTACGACTGATCGACGGGGTATCTAACGAACTCGAATCGCGACGTAATTCGACGGGCGGTCTACCTCCAATATAACAAGACCGCACGACGAGTTTCAACTCGATCCGAGAATATTTTTGCGCGCGCTTAAAAATGGTTTTATTTTAAACGGTGTCGCGGGCACGTGCGTGTGTGGTTGTTTTCGAACGGGCAATGACAAGAACGACGAGAACCAGCGACTACAAACATATGCAAGTTTTGAAAACGGGTGACGATGCAATGCATATGATGCGAATGATGCGATGATGAATGCAACACATACACGAAACACAGCCGAGAATGGAAACTAAAGGGGAATCTTTTGGAATCTTCTGGAACGTCGGTCTCGAGCTATCACAATTCTCCTCCACTATACGAGGATCTCGTCCCGAGATCTAGAACGAAAAGGGGGGAGAGAAAGAGCAAAAGGTAAAACTTAGTTGCTTCTTTGACAAACGAGAGAAACCAATGAATCTTGAAGGACGCAAGAGATGAAGAATGAAGAACAAACAGAATTCACAGGAAATTTCGGTAGCACTTCAGTAGGAAAGAGATGAAAAATTAGATATGATGGAAACAAATCGAAAGAGAGGCATCAAACTTCAGTTGAAATAGAATCAGACTTTGATACGACGGAAGGATCATGGAAAGACTACACAACACTCTGATTTAATGAATAAGCAAGGAGGAACATGTTATTGATCAAACAAGATGATGGATTGAAGAGAGCATCATCACAAGGCCTTCGGAACAAAAGAATAGAAGCTTGATCTTTGGGAGGAATAGAACTGAGAAGAAATGAAAACTTCTAGCACCAATGGATTTGAGAAGCATGGATGAACGGAGTTGTTGGAAGACCAACACGAAAAGAATAAGCTTGTTGTGGCCCTGTGGAAAACATCTCAAAATTATGAGGTGACAACCTACCACAACAGAAACAATTGATTGCTTGAGAGCAACAAGATATGCAAAACTTCTTTCACCAAGAAGAGGAGGAGAAAAACTTGAATCATTTATAACCCCATGATAAGGATTGTTGCTATCATGGTGAAATCCAACCCAAGATAGCTCCAAGAAAGGAATGATGGGTTTAGTTATGTTATTCTTGACGACTTTTCCTTCGAGACTCCTTATGATCAAGAATTAATAACACCATCTCAAAAGAAAAAGGAGAAGGGATTGAACTTAGAAATCCAAGAAAGAACACTTGAGCACCTCCAACAAGAATCTAGAAGAACACTTGAAAAAGAAAGAATTATTGATGAACCAACATGAAGAACCTCCGAAAAAGAGAGGATGATAGAAAAGAATTGAAGGATGCAAAAAGAAAAAGATTGGGGCCTTCCAATGATTAAGATGATGCTTCGGGACAAGATACTTGATCAAAACTAGGAACTCCAAAAACAAAGATGACCACTTGGGATAAGGGATTTGATATCATGAACAACTCCGGAAGAAGGATTGAAATCACTTGATGCAACAAGAATAAGAATTATGATGTGACTATCCTTCATCAAGTTAAATTGATGACAAGCAACGGATTTCACACATCACTTATTCTTCTTGAAAAAGAATGAAGAGAGAGATAGAGCACAATCTTGAAGAAGTCTTTCATGAGAACACCGGATAGAATTCAAAACGAAAGAGGGAAAGCAAATGAATGATATAACACGAGAACGAAGAGAGCATGATCCACCTAATAGAAAACTTGAACGGAGCACCAGAAAGAATTAGAAACCAAAGAGGACACATGAGAGTGAAGAGATCAAGATTTGCCTAACAGAAACTGAAAAAGGCACCGGAATAATTGAGATACGAACGAAGGGACGACAATTAAGAAGAATTTGAGAACGAAAGCTGAAAGCTGAGAACGAAGAAATCTTCTGAAATGATGGCCTTCGGAGGATCGAGAAATGAAAACAATTATGAAAGCACCGGATAGATATGGGAGGAATAACTCATGATCAAAACAATTCGAGATGATAGCCACAAGCTGAAACCATGAATCTTTGGAAGAACAAACAACGATTTAAGAGAAACTCTCCTTCGGTCTTCAAGCTAAGAATCATGACGAGAAACAACACCATGAATTACTGAGATACTCCGGAATAATGAATAAAGAAAAGGTTGAGCCAACAATGAAAATGATTTAGAAGCAATCTTCAAGAAGGCATATGACTGATGAAATTCATTCTTACGTCATATTTAAAAGAACTTGAGAACATCTTCGGAAAGATTAGAAGAGTCAGGTAGGATCCTGGGAAAAGACCTGTGGGTTATGGGCCCACTCAAACGAAACCACTGTTGAAACAATTGATTACAAGAGAGATTTCACCGGTACAAATTAATAACTTGATGATATGAGAGCCTTGAAATAATTTAAGAGGATAGAATGACAATGAATGTCTTCTGAGATATCTCCAACACTCCGGATAGAATAGAGATAAGAATAAGCAAGAGAGGCTTGATGAAGAATTCCAACATGGGAGAGCAAATAGAGAATGAAAATGATATGATGAACACCAAGAACATGAATTGAATCTGCCAGAAAAGAAAAACAAAGATGAATACTAATAAATGATAACTTCAGCACTGAGCATCTATTGGAAATATTCCCTAGAGGCAATAATAAATTAGTTATTATCATATTTCCTTGTTCATGATAATCGTTTATTATCCATGCTATAATTGTATTGATCGGAGACTTAAATGCATGTGTGGATACATAGACAAAACCATGTCCCTAGTATGCCTCTAATGGACTAGCTCGTTGATCAAAGGATGGTTAAGGTTTCCTAGCCATGGACATGAGATGTCATTTGATAACGGGATCACATCATTAGGAGAATGATGTGATGGATAAGACCCAAACTACAAACATAGCATATGATCGTGTCAGTTTATTGCTACTGTTTTCTGCATGTCAAGTATATGTCCCTATGACCATGAGATCATGCAACTCACGGATATCGGAGGAGTGCCTTGTGTGTATCAAACGTCGCAACGTAACTGGGTGACTATAAAGGTGCTCTACAGGTATCTCCGATGGTGTCTGTTGAGTTGGCATGGATCGAGACTGGGATTTGTTACTCCGTGTAACGGAGAGGTATCTCAGGGCCCACTCGGTAATGCAACATCACAATAAGCCTTGCAAGCAATGTGACTAATTGTTAGTTGCGGGATCTTGTATTACGGAACGAGTAAAGAGACTTGCCGGTAACAAGGTTGAACTAGGTATGGAGATACCTACGATCGAATCTCGGGCAAGTAACATACCGAAGAACAAAGGGAACGATATACGGGATTAACTGAATCCTTGACATAGAGGTTCGAACGATAAAGATCTTCATAGAATATGTAGGAACCAATGTGGACGTCCAGGTCCCGCCATTGGTTATTGACCGTAGAGGTGTCTCGGTCATGTCTACATAGTTCTCGAACCCGCAGGGTCTGCACACTTAAGGTTCGGTGACGTTTCGGTAGTGTAGAGTTATGTATGGTGGTGACCGAAGGTTGTTCGGAGTCCCGGATGAGATCCCGGAAGTCACTAGGAGCTCCGGAATGGTCCGGAGGTAAAGATTCATATATAGGAAGTCCCAGTTTGGTTTCCGGAAAAGTTTCGGGCTCATCGGTAGTGTACCGGGAGTATCGGTATTGTACCGGGAGTGCCGGTAGTGTACCGGAGGTCCTCCGGGAGGGGTATTTCGACCCCAAGAGGTCCATGGGCTGTGGGATAATAATAACCAGCCCTTAGTGGGCTGGGAAAACAGCCACAAAGGCCCATGGCGCAGGAGAGAAAGTCCTAAAGCAAAAAGTGGAAAATCAGCCAATAGGAGGCAATCCTACTCCAACTAGGATTGGAGGTGAAGTAGGATTGCTCCCACCTCCTATTTCGGCCGACCCAAAGGCCTTGGCTGCCTCTCCTCTCCTCTCCTCCTATATATACTAGTGGATTGGGTGGTTTTTGGACAGAATTTCTGGCCACGTGCTACCCGTTTCACCGGTGCACAGTTTCTCCTCTAGATCGGTTTTCCGCAGCGCTTAGGCGAAGCCCTGCCGGAATCACTCCACCACCATAACCGGAGCGCCGTCACGCTGCCGGTGAACTCTCTATCCTCTCCACCTCCTCTTGCTGGATCAAGAGGGTGGAGATCGTCATCAAGCTGCACGTGTGCTGAACGCGGAGGTGCCGTCCGTTCAGCGCTAGATCGGAAGGACCGTGATCGAGATCGCGAGACGGTTCGTGATGAGATCGTGGAACGGATCATGATGAGTTCGCGGGAAAGATCGTGATCAAGATCGTGAGATGGATCGTGATGAGATCGCGGGACGGATCGTGATGAGTTCACGGGACGGATCGTGATTGGATCGCGGGACGGATCGTGATGAGATCGCGGGACGCTCGGCGATATGGATCGCGAAGATGTTCGACTACACCAACCGCGTTTCTTAACGCTTCCCGCTTAGCGATCTACAAGGGTACGTAGATCTACTCTCCCTCTCGTATATGCTCATCACCATGGATAGGTTTGCGTGTGCGTAGGAAATTTTTGTTTCCCATGCGACGTTCCCCAACAGTGGCATCATGAGCTAGGTTGATGGTTCGATGAGATCTCAAGTAGAACACAAAAGGTTTGTGGGCGTTGATGCTTAGATTGCTTCCTCCCTTGGTCGTATTTTGGTTCAGCGGGATTGTGAGATGAAGCGGCCCGGACCAACATTACTCGTACGCTTACGAGAGACCGGTTCCCTCGACGCAACTTGTTGCCTAGATGGCTTGCGGGTGACAGTTTCTCACACTTTACTTGGATCGAATTCGACAAAGGCGGTCCTTGAGAAGGTTGAAAAGCAATATATGTATCACCGTTGTGGTTTATGCGTAGGTGAGAATCGTTCTTGCTAGATACCCGTAGCAGCCACGTAAAACATGCAACAACAATTAGAGGACGTCTAACTTGTTTTTGCAGGGTATGTTGTGATGTGATATGGCCAATTACATGATGAGATATATGTGATGTATGAGATGATCATGTGATGTATAGAATTTCACGACTTGCATGTCGTTGAATACGGCAACCGGCAGGAGCCATAGGGTTGTCTTTAATTATTGTATGACCTGCGTGTCAATCATTAAGCGCTATGTAATGCTTTACTTTATCGCTACGGTAGCAATAATAGTAGAAGCATGTAGGGCGTGACAACCCCGATGGCGACACGTTGATGGAGATCAAGATGATGGAGATCATGGTGTCGTGCCGGTGACGATGGAGATCATGCCGGTGCTTTCTAGATGGAGATCAAAAGCACAAGTTCATGGCCATATCATGTCACTTATGATTTGCATGTGATGTTAATCCTTTTTATGCACCTTGTTTTGCTTAGGACAGCGGTAGCATTATAAGGTGATCCCTCACTTAATTCAAGATAAATTGTGTTCTCCCCGAGTGTGCACCGTTGCGAAAGTTCGTCGTGTTGAGACACCACGTGATGATCGGGTGTGATAGACTCTATGTTCACATACAACGGGTGCAAGACAGTGTTGCACATGCAGAACACTCGGGTTAAACTTGATGAGCCTAGCATGTACAGACATGGCCTCGGAACACAAGAGACCGAAAGGTCGAGCATGAGTCATATAGTGGATATGATCAACATAATGATGTTCACCATTGAAGCCACCTTAACTCACGTGATGATCGGACTTGAGTTGGTGAATTTGGATCATGTATCACTCGAATGACCCGAGGGATGTCAATTTGAGTGGGAGTTCTTAAGTAATATGATTAATTGAACTCATTATCATGAACATAGTCAAAGTGTCTTTGCAAATTATGTTGTAGATTACTAGCTCGCGTTGTAGCTCCCTTGTATTTTTATATGTTCCTAGAGAAATAGAGTTGAAAGATGTTGGTAGCAATATTGCGGACTGGGTCCGTGATCTGAGGATTGTCCTCATTGCTGCACAGAAGGCTTATGTCCTTAATGCACCACTCAGTGCGCCACCCCCTCTAGCGTCGTCTATAGATGTTGTGAACATCTGACAGGCACGTTTCGATGACTACTTGATAGTTTAGTGCATCATGCATTACGGCTTAGAATTGAGGCTCGGAAACGTTTTGAAACGTCATGGAACATATGAGATGTTCTAGGAGCAGAGATTGTGATC
The DNA here is from genome assembly GCA_022496015.1 of Hordeum marinum. Lineage (NCBI taxonomy): Eukaryota > Viridiplantae > Streptophyta > Magnoliopsida > Poales > Poaceae > Hordeum > Hordeum marinum. The sequence continues at coordinate 230,604,157 of CM039673.1, forward strand.
TCAGGCTCGTGCCTTTGTTGCGAGATATGAGATCTCCAACAAGATTCTTTGCTTGTAAGATGAAGGAGAATAGCTCAATCGTTGAGCATATACTCAGATTGTCTGGGTACTACAATCGCTTGAATCAAGTGGGAGTTGATCTTCCAGATAAGATAGTGATTGATATAGTTCTCCAAGTCACTGTCACTAAAGCTACTAGAACTTAGTGATGACCTATAATACACCAGGGATAGAAGTATTGATCCCTGAGCTGTTCGCGATGTTTGACACCGCGAAGGTAGAAATCAAGAAGGAGCGTCAAGTGTTGATGGTTAATCAAACCACTAGTTTCGAAAAGGGCAAGAGCAAGGAGGGAAACTTCATGGATAGCAAGTCAGTTACTGCTCCAGTGAAGCAACCAAAAATTGAACTCAAACCCGAGACTAAGTGCTTCTATTATGAGGTGAGAGGTCGCTGAAGCGGAACAACCCTAGATACTTGGTAGATAAGAAGGCTGGCAACATCGACAGAAGTATATTTGATATACGAGTTATTGATGTGTACCTTGCTAGTACTCCTAGTAGCACCTGGGTATTGGATACCGGTTCGGTTGCTAAATGTTAGTAACTCGAAATAAAATCTACGGAATAAACGGAGAACTAGCTAAGCGTGAGGTGACGATATGTGTTGGAAGTGTTTCCAAGGTTGATGTGATCAACATCGCACGCTCTCTCTACCTTCAGGATTAGTGACGAACCTAAATAAATGTTATTTGGTGTTTTGCGTTGAGCATGAACATGATTAGATCATGTTTATTGCAATACGGTTATTCATTTAAGTTAGAGAATAATGGTTATTCTGTTTACATGAATAATACTTTCAATGGTCATGCACCCAGTGAGAATGGTTTGTTGAAATCTTGATCGTAGTATTACACATGTTCATAACATTGATGTCAAAAGACACAAAGTTAATAATGATAGTACCACATACTTGTGGCACTGCCGCTAAATGTCATATTGGTATAAAGCGCATGTAGAAACTCCATGCTGATGGATATTTGGACTCATTCGATTTCGAATCGGTTGAGACATGCGAACCATGCCTCTTGGGCAAGATGACTAAAGGACCCCGTTGGATGGAGCGGGCAAGTGATTCATTGGAAATGATACATGTTGATGTATGCAATCTAGTGAGTCTTGTAGCGTGCAGTGGATATCGTTATTTTCTTACCTTCACTGATGATTTGAGTAGATATAGTGTATATTTACTTAATGAAACACAAGTCTGAATCGTTTGAAAGGTTCAAGCAAATTCAGAGTGAAGTTTAAAGATCATCGTGACAAGAAGATAAAAATGACTGTGATATGATCGTGGAGGTGAATATCTGAGTCACGAGTTTGACATACAACCTAAGACAATGTGAAAGTTGTTTCACAACTAAACGCCACCTGGAACACCATAGTGTGATGGTGTGTCCGAACATCATAGTTATGCTCTATTGGACATGGTGCGTAATATGATGTGTCTTGTCGTTTTACTACTATAATTTTGGGGTTATGCATTAGAGACAACTACATTCACTTTAAATAGGGAACCATCTAAATCCGTTGATATGACACCAGGTGAATTATGGTTTGATAGAAACCTAAGCTGTCATTTCTTAATATTTTGGGATGTGACACTTGTGTGGAAAATGTTTTCACCTAATGAGGCCGAACCCAAGGCGGACAAATTGCATCTTCATAGAATACCCTAAGATCAGTTGGGTGAACCTTCAATCTCAGATCCTAGTGCAAAATGTTTGTTGCTTAAACAGATCCTTTCTCGAGGAAATGTTTCTCTCGAAAGAATTGAGTGGGAGGAAGATAGAACTTGATGAGGTTGTTAAACCTTTGTTCAACCAGAGAGTAGCGCAGCGCAGAAAGATGTTTCTGTGAAGCCTACGTTAGTTGAAGAGGAAGTTAATGATGATGATCATGAAGCTTCAGGATCAAGTTACTATCGAACTTCGTAGGTCGACAAGGATGTGTACTGCTCCTGAGCGGTACGACAACTCTGTCTTCGAGGTCATGTTATTGGACAACGATGAACCTACAAGCTATGGAGAAGCGATGATGGGCCCGGATTCCGACAAATGGTTGGAGGCCATGAAATCCGAGATAGGATCCATGTATTAAAACCAAGTGTAGACTTTGGTAGACTTGCTTGTTGGACGGCAGGTCGTTGAGTACAAATGGATCTTTAAAATGAAGACAGACACTGATGGTGAATGTCACTATTTGTAAAGCTTGACTTGTTGCAAAGATGTTTGTGACAAGTTCAAGGAGTTGACTACGATGAGACTTTCTCACTCGTAGCGATGCTAAAAGTCTGTTGGAATTATGTTAGCAGTTGTTGTGTTTTCAATTATGAAATCTGGCAGATGGATGTCAAAACATCGTTTCCTTAATGGTTTACTTGAGGAAAGGTTGTATGTGATACAACCAGAAGGTTTTGTCAGGCCTAAGGATGCTAAAAGGTGTGCAAGCTTCGGTGATCCTTCCATGGACTGAAGCAAGCATCTCGGAGTTGGAATATACGCTTTAATGAGGTGATCAAAGTTTTGATGTTTATACAAAGTTTATGAGAAACTTGTATTTGCAATAAAGTGAGTGGGAGCACTATAGAATTTCTGATAAGTATATGTGGATGACATATTGTTGATCAGAAATAATGTAGAGTTTCTGGAAAGCATAAAACGGTTATTTGGAAAGTGATTTTCAAAGGAAGACCTGGATAAAGCTACCTAATTGTTGAGCATCAAAATCTATAGAGATAGATCAAGATGCTTGATGAGACTTTCAATGAGTGCATACCTTCACAAGATTTTGAAAGAGTTCAAAATGGATCAGCCAGAGAAATAGTTCTCGTCTGATTTGTAAGGTGTGAAGTTGAGTGAGACTCAAAGCTCGACAACGGCAGAAGAAAGAGAAAGGACGAACGTCGTCCCCTATGCCTTAGCCATAGGCTCTATATTATGCCATGCTGTGTACCGCACCTATGTGTGCCTTGCCATGAGTCTGTCAAGGGGTACAAGAGTGGTCCAGGAGTGGATCACTGGACAGCGGTCAGAATTATCCTTAGTAACCAGAGGACTAAGGAAATGTTTCTTGATTGTGGAGGTGATAAAGAGTTCGTCGTAAAGAGTTACGTCGATGCAAGCTTTAACACCTATCCGGATGACTAGTAGTAGCAATCTGGATACGTATAGTGGAGCAGCCATTTGGAAATAGTACCAAGTGGAGTGTGGTAGCAGTGTTTCTTTGACATAGAGATTTGCAAAGTACACACAGATCTGAATATCGCAGACCCGTTGACTATAAGACCTCTCTCACATGCAAAGCATGATCTAACCCCAAAACTCATTGGGTGTTAGATTCATAACAATGTGAATCACATGGTGATGTGAACTAGATTATTGACTCTAGTGCAAGTGGGAGACTATTGGAAATATGCCCTAGAGGCAATAATAAATTAGTTATTATCATATTTCCTTGTTCATGATAATCGTTTATTATCCATGCTATAATTGTATTGATCGGAGACTTAAATGCATGTGTGGATACATAGACAAAACCATGTCCCTAGTATGCCTCTAATGGACTAGCTCGTTGATCAAAGGATGGTTAAGGTTTCCTAGCCATGGACATGAGATGTCATTTGATAACGGGATCACATCATTAGGAGAATGATGTGATGGATAAGACCCAAACTACAAACATAGCATATGATCGTGTCAGTTTATTGCTACTGTTTTCTGCATGTCAAGTATATGTTCCTATGACCATGAGATCATGCAACTCACGGATATCGGAGGAGTGCCTTGTGTGTATCAAACGTCGCAACGTAACTGGGTGACTATAAAGGTGCTCTACAGGTATCTCCGATGGTGTCTGTTGAGTTGGCATGGATCGAGACTGGGATTTGTTACTCCGTGTAACGGAGAGGTATCTCGGGGCCCACTCGGTAATGCAACATCACAATAAGCCTTGCAAGCAATGTGACTAATTTTTAGTTGCGGGATCTTGTATTACGGAACGAGTAAAGAGACTTGCCGGTAACGAGGTTGAACTAGGTATGGAGATACCTACGATCGAATCTCGGGCAAGTAACATACCGAAGAACAAAGGGAACGATATACGGGATTAACTGAATCCTTGACATAGAGGTTCGAACGATAAAGATCTTCGTAGAATATGTAGGAACCAATGTGGACGTCCAGGTCCCGCCATTGGTTATTGACCGTAGAGGTGTCTCGGTCATGTCTACATAGTTCTCGAACCCGCAGGGTCTGCACACTTAAGGTTCGGTGACGTTTCGGTAGTGTAGAGTTATGTATGGTGGTGACCGAAGGTTGTTTGGAGTCCCGGATGAGATCCCGGAAGTCACGAGGAGCTCCAGAATGGTCCGGAGGTAAAGATTCATATATAGGAAGTCCCAGTTTGGTTTCCGGAAAAGTTTCGGGCTCATCGGTAGTGTACCGGGAGTATCGGTATTGTACCGGGAGTGCCGGTAGTGTACCGGAGGACCTCTGGGAGGGGTATTTCGACCCCAAGAGGTCCATGGGCTGTGGGATAATAATAACCAGCCCTTAGTGGGCTGGGAAAACAGCCACAAAGGCCCATGGCGCAGGAGAGAAAGTCCTAAAGCAAAAAGTGGAAAATCAGCCAATAGGAGGCAATCCTACTCCAACTATTGATTGGAGGTGAAGTAGGATTGCTCCCACCTCCTATTTCGGCCGACCCAAAGGCCTTGGCTGCCTCTCCTCTCCTCTCCTCCTATATATACGAGTGGATTGGGTGGTTTTTGGACAGAATTTCTGGCCACATGCTACCCGTTTCACCGGTGCACAGTTTCTCCTCTAGATCGGTTTTCCGCAGCGCTTAGGCGAAGCCCTGCCGGAATCACTCCACCACCATCACCGGAGCGCCGTCACGCTGCCGGTGAACTCTCTCTCCTCTCCACATCCTCTTGCTGGATCAAGACGGTGGAGATCGTCATCAAGCTGCACGTGTGCTGAACGCGGAGGTGCCGTCCGTTCGGCGCTAGATCGGATGGACCGTGATCGAGATCGCGAGACGGTTCGTGATGAGATCGTGGAACGGATCGTGATGAGTTCGCGGGACAGATCGTGATCAAGATCGTGAGACGGATCGTGATGAGATCGTGGGACGGATCGTGATGAGTTCACGGGACGGATCGTGATTGGATCGCGGGACGGATCGTGATGAGATCGCGGGACGCTCAGCGATTTGGATCGCGAAGATGTTCGACTACACCAACCGCGTTTCTTAACGCTTCCTGCTTAGCGATCTACAAGGGTACGTAGATCCACTCTCCCTCTCGTAGATGCTCATCACCATGGATAGGTTTGCGTGTGCGTAGGAAATTTTTGTTTCCCATGCGACGTTCCCCAACAGCATCTTCATAAAGAATCACCGGAGAAGAATAACAACGAGAACAAGGAATATGAGGATAGATATTGAAATGAAACTCTTGAGAATCTCCACAAAAATCACCGGAAACAAGATAGAATAAAAGATAGAGGAAGAAATACATGAATAGAAAAGACACTTGGATGAGAATTTAATCATTCAAGAAAAGGGCGGGAGGGCGGGAAAAATAAGGGAAACATGGAATAGATGGAACGAACTCCGGAAAGAAATGAGAATTGATCTTGCAATATTGAAGAGGATAGAATATCTTGAAGAGAAGCACACCGGTAGGAAAGAATTGATATGATAACTTGATTGGGCAAAAGAATTAGCATTCCCACAGAAATATGAGAACACTACTTAGCAAGATATGAAATCATCACTTGACATCGAAGCAACTTGAATTACCATATTCAAAACGAAACAAGGATGAGGCTTATGAAACAAGCCAGAACAAATACATACCCACTATGCACTTGTTGGAAAGTTAATCTTAGGTACCTACTTGAATTCCCACCTAAGAACTTCCGAAAACTTTCTTGTTTATGCGATTCGGGTTGCAGAATCAGGAACCTGCCCTAGGCAATCAGCTGCAACTGCATCCGCAACCTTCCACACCATAATTCAAGAAATTTTGCAAACTCGTCTAATCTCGAATCCTCGAACTCACAACGATACTAAACCATGGTGGTACCCCGTATGCCTCCCCAGTACTGGGTGACTCCGACCTTATCTCACCATGATAAGTATTGAAGCAATTTCGAACATCCTCCGTCCTGAGATACTAACAAAACTGAATGATAACGATGTTTCAAGAATCCCTCAGATCTCAACTCCCCTAAAGAAATCAAGTCAGACAGAAGGCACCAAGACAGAACTCCGTCACATCGGCATCATATAGTTTCCAAAATACCCGCGTGATCCTAAAAATTTTTTGAGCGAGAACAGAAGTAGAATCAAAATTCCTAAGTCGAATACCTCACCAGAGCATAGAAAAGGAGTAAAAAGAATCCTACTCTCCAATATAACTAGACTCAAAACAGTTTTTCACTAGACACAACTCGGCCAAGTTCGATCAATCAAGGGGGCTCCTAGGTCGGTACGGGCTCTGATACCAACTTGTCATGCCCAAGATGCGGTCCTATCCTTATTTCGGCACGACGGCCTCGACAAGGATAGAAGCGCATCTCGATGCGTTCACAAGAATGGATATCATTAAAAGTACATGTAGAGAGAAGATGAGTATATGGAATTGGCTTACACTCGCCACAAGCTACATCAGAGTCACATCAATACAATACATACTCAAACATCATATAGAAGAGCAGGGTCCGACTACGGACGAAATCAAACGATAAAATGACATCCACCCTTGCTATCCGAAGCTGCCGCCTGGAACCCATCCAAGATTGAATAAGAAGAAGAAGAAGAAGAATAACTCCAAGTCAAATCAAGCAACATGCTCACGTCAAATCATAGCATTACCTGTACCTGCAACTAGTGTTGTAGTAATCTGTGAGCCACAGGGACTCAGCAATCTCATTTCCAAGGGTATCAAGACTATTAAAGCTTAATAGGTAAGGCATGGTTAAGTGGTGAGGTTGCAACAAGCGACTAAGCATATAGTTGAGTGGCTAACTTATGAGCACAGAAAGTAAAGTATGGTGGTCTACGCATAACGGACGTGAACTAGTAATGATCACTAACTGATCCTGAACACCTACTTACGTCAATCATAACCCCACCGTGTTCTCTTCCAGATAAAGACTCACGAGAAGAGACAGTCACGGTTAAGCACACAGTTGGGTGTATTTTATTAGAGTTTACTTCAAGTTTTCTATGACCGGGTGTCAAACAAAGTATCCAAGTTTGCCACATAACCGTGGGCACGGCTTCTCGAAAAGATTTAACCCTGCAGGGATGCTCCAACTTATCCCTCACAAATTAACCACACATAGCAGGAATAACCTCGACAACGGATCTCGTGATCATCCTAGGCAATTCCAAAGAAAATCTGACACCTCGAGATAGCCCGAAGAAGATCAGAGTTCCTCACTCAAGACGTTCGAGAAAGGTAAAACAAGTCCAGCAAGGCCTCCCGACGTGTCGACAATCCCGATAGGAGCCGCGTATCTCGTTCTCAGGACACGGAGGATGAGCTAAGAGTACAGTAACTGAAGTCCCGGGTTGCCCCAGGTAGCCTGCACGGTTCTCTAGTTTGGACCAGCACTAGCAGCACTGGCCCCCCTATATTATGTTAAATTAATCCACGAGGGGGCGACCCTCTATGCTTTAATAAGGTGATCAGTTTTATTATGATGGGCAAATGTAGTACCAAAGTTGGGCCTTGCAAGACAAGTTTTAATCTAACCCGAAAATCAAGGGGGTCCCCATAACAACCCCGAGCATGTTAGGAGCGCTCATTGCTGGAACATAAGACCGGTTCACAAGTAACTAAGGGCGGCAAGAGTGGAACAAAACACCGAGCAAAAGGCCAAGCCTTCCACCCTTTACCAAGTGTATATGTGCATTAAATTAAATAGCAGCAATATTGTGATATAACAAAAGAAGGTCCATGTTGACACATGGAAGCAATTGCACCTGCAGCTAGCAATGCTATAAGAAGGTCTGAGCAAGCGGTAACATAGCCAAACAATGTTTTGCTGGGATGTGGAGGGGTTAGAGGCTTATCATAGCAGTGTTGGGAGGCTTATCAAACAAGTGGTAGGTAGCGAGACATAATGGTAAAAGACGAGACAACTAGCATGGCAATGATAGTAATGGTATCCAGGGAAATGTTTCATCTTGCCTGAGATCCCGCTTGGAAGAAGACCGAGTCCATGAAGAAGACGAACCAACATAGTCGAACGAATCCTCACACTCCGAACGCTTTCGGAACTCTATCGTGAAGAAGCAATTCGGAACTCTATCGTGAAGATACACCACAACATATGCAAAACACGATGCACAACAAATATGATGCATGTCCGGTTTAATATGCAAGGCATGACAATTCACAACAATCTGATACTACACATTAAGTGAAGCTCAATCTGCAATGAGTTGCATATTGACGAAACTCCACATTCAAATTATTTAGTTCACTCCCGTTAGGTACACGACAATAGTAAATGTTGTTAAACATGGCAAGAGGTGAAGCATAAGTAAACTATCTATCTAGGCATCTTAAATGAGGTCGGAAACAACTTATAGTATTTCCTAAATGACCCCATATATTAATTATGAATTTGGTCCAGATCTGATCTAAACATATTTAATATTTGTTAAACAGTAAAATAAATGTCACCATGTTATTCTACACGTCATTATAGTCGATTTACATATATAGAACATCTCAAACGGAGCTACGGTTCACAAGATATGAGCAACACAAGATGCACATGACATGAATGCAAATGCATGGGCAAAACAATCACGAACATCTCAAACCATGAATGCAGAAAGTTATTATGAAACTACATGATATTCTAAGCAAGTTTCATATGCAACATGTCCATATCGGAGCTACGGTTCAACCACAACCATCAAACAAGTTTTTGTTAAAATCTGCCAAAAACAGCAACATGACATTTTGAACACAAGAAAACAACTGGTTATAATATTCTAAAATGCACAAATCAGGCATGGGGCAATAGCATACAACATTCACTTCATTTCATCTTCACAAATCATATTCAAAACATGCATGTATCACTAGGTAGGAAGCTCTCAAAGTAGCTACTTGAAAACAGTTTCAGACTTAGTGAAAATAGCAGTTTTAGACAGTGCAGTTTTATCACGAAGGCATATTGACAGCAGTAAAACTATATGCTACCATTCATATTATGACATGAAACTTTACAGCATGCTAGAGGACAATATCAACAACAAATAACTCCATTACACCTACCACAAAAGAGTTCTAGATCACTAGAAAATCACATGGCAAGACAACAACAAAATATAACAGATTCCAGACTTAGAAATATTTTGGACCTTCAAAATAACAGATTTTCATAGCAAGTTGAAAACAACAAAATAACACCTAAACATGCATATCTAAGACGAGCAAAATGTCCATGGGCTAGGACACATATCCAAGAGCAACTTTCATGTTGAAACTTAATTCATATCATGCCCGGATTAAATCATACGAAAATGACAAAAGGGCATCACGGCATAAATGATATGCATACAACATGCTCAAATGGCAAAACTAAATGCACAAATAATTTCTATGAATTATTCTATCCCGAAAACATATATAATATGTATGGGTTCTTGTGAAAAATTAATCACAATTAAATATGCAGGTATTAGGCCTAACCGCGTTTTAGCAAAACATTAATGCAAAATTAAATGCAACCAACATGCCAACAATTTTATTCATGCATGAGAATGCGGTGCGAATGCGATGAACATTTTTAATACTTTATTTTATTAATTTCGATGCACGGTTTATTAATTGAGAAAATGCAAATAGTGCAAATATGCAAAATGACATGTTAAACATATTTAAACAGGGATGCCAATGGCATAATATTGATCTACATAATTTTCTAAACATTTTTCATGTTAAGATTATTTTGAAACGGTGCACGGTTAATTTACTATATCATTTAGAACCGCAAAATAAATATAAAAACAAAAACAAAAGGGGGCTAGCTCACCAGGTCACTTGGGCCAGATCTGGGGAGAGGGAGGCGGCTGGGCCGCGCTGGGCCACGCAGGCGCTGGCTCTGCCTGGCCCACGCAGCTGTGCTGTGGGTCAACGCGGGGGCTCGCCCGTCGTCCTCCTCGCTCCCGAGCGGAGCGGAGGCAGGGCACGGCGCCGGCGCCCACCGGCGGGCCACGGCGAGGGGCGGCGCGGAGGCGGCCGGATCCGGGCCGGCGGGGCTCAATCCGGCTACAGGGAGGCAACCGGCGGCGGCACCGGAGCTCTGCGGCGGCGGCGCGGCGAGCTGCACATCCATGGCGGCTCGGGCTCCTGCAGTAGAAGGAGAAGGGAGAGATGAGAGAGGAAGGAGGAAGAGGAGGAAAGGAAGGAGAGGGGGAGAGATGGCCGGCCAAGTCCGGCAGTCTGGCGAGCGGCGGGGCGGCTCTGGCGGCTCCGGCGAGGGCTGGTGGGGAGCTACGGGATCGGGCACGGGAGGAGCTGGAGCTGCGCCATGGGAGCTCGGGCAGGAGCTCAGGAGAGCTCCGGGACGGCGATTCGGGCCCGGATGGGCTCGAACGGGCCCAGATGGGCTCGGGTGAGCTGGAGGCTGGAGAAGGAAGAATGTGGCTAGCTAGGGTTGGCACGCGGAACAAGGGGGCTATATATATGTTTAGGGCTAGGGTCTACGGCTCTGTCCGTTTTCGGACTGCTGGATGATGATCCGACGTCCAGAAGCGGAGACTCGGGGCTACGGCGACTGTGCAGAGGGGAAAAGTGGGGAAGAGGGAGAGAATGGTGACCCGTGACACAGGGTTTTAAAGTGCCGATAACGTCCGACGATTATCGATAACCGCGCTGCTACGACTGACCGATGGGGTATCTAACGAACTCGGATCGCGACGAAATTCGACGGGCGGTCTACCTACAATATTACAAGACCGCACGACAAGTTTCAACTCGATTCGAGAATATTTTTGTGCGCGCTTAAAAACGGTTTTATATTAAACGGTGTCGCGGGCAGGTGCGTGTGTGGTTGGTCTCGAACGGGCAACGACAAGAACGACGAGAACTCGCGACTACAAACGGATGCAAGTTTCGAAAACGGGTGACGATGCAATGCATATGATGTGAATGATGCGATGATGAATGCAACACATAGATGAAACACAGCCGAGAATGGAAACTAAAGGGGAATCTTCTGGAATCTTCTAGAACGTCGGTCTCGGGCTGTCACAGCTGTTGTCCTCCTCATCACTCTCGCTCGACGAGGAGCTTTCAACGCCGCTCGAGCTCTCTTCACAGCAGCTGAGACGGACGCCTGAGCGCCCATAAATCTTGAAAGAGAGCAGATTGGCGTCCGTCATTTTAAAACAAATGACGTGCCCTTCCTCGATGTTGTGGGCATGGGCGAAGGTCTTCCAGCCATGCCTGAGGAACATGATGCGACTCGCTGGGTACTCGACGTCCACCCGCGTTGCACCATTACAACAACCATGCGCCCGTGACCACAAGACGGGTAGCTCGTCGGCCTCCATCACCCTGGCGAAAGGGCGAGGGAGGAATAGATGGCTCCGGACGGGACCGACCAGTTCAAGGATGAACTCCAGCGCTGTCCCCTCAGCATGATTCTCCTCAAGGAAGGTGCCCAGTATCGGAGGAGGTGGGGCAGCGCTCCGCCTCCCCCAACCTCGGCCTCCACGACAGCCACACCCCCTCATGCCTCTTCCACCACGCGTGCTCGGGCCGCCCTCCGCCTCTGTGGATGCAGCGGTGGGATGATCCCGATGAGAGATCCTCCTTGGAGTGGAGGACGGTGGCCGCCCTCACCCCCAGATCATGGCTAAGGGCGAGTGCCACTTGAAGGTTGGGAAAACGTGGAAGCGCAAGCTATGGAGGTTCATACTCGGAGGAGGGATGAAGGATGGATGAGCACCGCCCTTGCTATCCCTCAATTTATAGTGGGAACCGCGGGGGCTGGCTCTCCCCCGCTCCAAGGGTCACGTCCCACCTCCTCTAATAATTCCGCCCTCGATCACGGGGTGAACAGCAACCACACCATTGCTCCAATCCATGGCGCTGCAGTTACTGCCTTTCCCGGGGACTTTAAGTCACAGGTTCCCGTTGATGGCTCCCTGCTATGCATGCGGCGTACGTGGCGGAGACGACCTGACGTAGTAATTGAAAATTTGACGGCCACGCCGCGCACATATACCACGTCCTACATTCAATGGGAATCATGGGGAAGCGCAGCAAGCGCAATGATCACGACTGCAAGGCCCTACCACACATGCCCGTGAAGTGTTTGGGCCTATCCCAATAAGGCCTCGTGTCGTGTGTGGCCCAGACCCGGGGGCTCCTGTCGGTGCACTAGAGTTTTGGGCTCTCCAATGCCCCTTACTCATGCACGGGCAATAGTAGCCACCGTGGCGACGAGGCCCAACACGGAGTTGCCTGGTACAAACACAGAAGGATCAAGACCCCTGGCAAGACCTTGCCCGGATGGCTATCAGAACCTCAAGCAAGACAAAGCCTTAGCAAGTGCCGGCAAGGCAAAGCCCTCGGCAAGGCCCCACCAGCGCACAGGCTAGGTGTCGCCTCGCCTAGGCATGTGTCGCAGCGTCGGCGATGGAGGGGCTAAGCGATGCCGATGGGACGGGCTCCTGTCCCATCCCGTATACAGTTAGAGATGCCTGATGGTGCATTAAATGTGCTTGTCCTATTCCGTCAGTGTTAGGTATGATAGCACTGTAGCTCTACACACCCCGTGTACGCACTGTACGCCACTGTTGGGATCCCCTTTAGAATATAAAAGGAGGCCCAGGGCGATATAGTAGAGGACTTTTGGACTTTTAGCCTTTTAGCCTTTTGGCTTTTCGACTTGGGACCTTCTATCTCACACGCGTGGCAACTGCTCATAACGCTCCTGTAGCTAGAACCCTAAGAACACCAACAATACAACGAAGGAGGAATAGGGTTTGATGCATCTTTGCGGCCCGAACCTGGGTAAAATCCCCGCGTGTTGTTCATCAGACCTGCTCTTTGTGCAAGCCTTCTCCCCCGCCAAACCAAAAGGGGTCCCTCCGATCCCATAGGTGCTCGTTCCTCAAAACAAAACCCCGTCATTTTATCCTTAGTAGCAGCAACACAAAGACGCAAATTGTCCCTTTCTGTCACTAGGATATAGAAAGTTGTTAGGTTGAACCTACTACAACGCACCACTCCCACAGAAGAAATATCATTCTAGTTGGCCAAACTATCTCAATAGATCGAAGAGAATTATGAAGCTATGATGATGATGCAAATAAGAATCATAGTAATAAGGTTAAACTCAAATACTTTTCATGAATAATCAGAACATAAACTCACAAGTCATAGGATCCCAAAAAACACAACATACAAAGGGGTTACATCTGATGAACATTTTATTGAACGTCGACAGAGAGAGAGAGAGAGAGAGAGACAGAAAGATTGCCATCTAGGTACTACCTACGGACCCGTAGGTCTATGGTGAACTACTCACACATCATGGTGAGGGCAACAAGGTTGATGAAGAGGCCCTCCATGATTGATCTCCCCTCTAGCAGGGTGCCGGAATGGAGGTGTAGATGGCCTCTCTCGGAAGGGTGACTTGCGGCGGCAGAAAAAGTGTTTCGGTAGTGCCTGTAGGATTTTGGAATATATGAGAATTTATAGGCCAAAGAGGGGCATCAGGAGGTGCACAAGGGAGGCACAAGCCCCTAGTGGCGCACCATGTTGGCTCATGGGGCCCTCGTGCCTCTCCCTGCCTCCTCCCGAAGCTTCTATGTCTTCTATTGGACTAGAAAAATTCATCAAAAAAATCATGGCGATTGGACTTCGATTGGTACTGTAAACCTGAAAAGTCAAAAACATGCAGATAACAACAACTGGCACTGGCACTGGGTCAATAAGTTAGTGCTCAAAAATATTATAAATTGGTAAAGAAATGACAAAAGGTATCCTAGAATGATAATATATAAGCATGGTACAATGAAAAATTATAGATACGTTGCAGACGAATCAGCATCCCCAAGCTTAATTCGTGCTTGTCCTCGAGTAGGTAAATGATAAAAACGAAATTTTTTATTTGACATGCTACCCATTATGTAATATTTTGTATGTATGCTCATTGAGAAATGATGAATTAATAAACAACAACATAGTATTATTTATATGTATAAGAAACAAAATCATTGAATTTTCAAAGTATAGGATCCTAAAAGAATGTTTACCCCCACTCATCATATTATATTAGCAAGGCATGACTCCGTTTTCACCACATCAATATAAATGTTAAGCACAGCGGTGTCCAAGTCAGGCGATTGGATCATACTTTTTCAATATGCATCAACTTTTTATTCTTCATGCAATACACAAACGTGAACCATTGGACATAGCATATAGGTGGAATAGAATATGATGGTAGATATCAAAAGGGTAAGAAGTGGATAAGATAGTCTCACCTAAACTAGGTGTACCAACGAGCTATGGAGATGCTCATCGATAGATGTCAATGCAAGGAGTAGGGATTTCCACGCAAATGATGCACTAGAGCTATAAGTGTATAAAATCTCAACTGAAGCTAAGTGGGTGTGCATCCAACTTGCTTGCTCATGAAGACCTCAGGCATTTGCGGAAGACCGTCATCAGAATATACAAGCCAAGTTTATAATGAAAAGGTAATTCCCACTAGCAAATGGCAATGAAAACATAGGAGACTCTCTATATGAAGAACATGGTGCCACTTTGGGGCACAAGTGTGGTAAATGATAGTAGCAAAGTCCCTTCTCTCTTTTTCTCTCATTTCTTATTTTATTTTATTTTTCATGGTGGGATTTTCCTTTTTTTGCCTCCCCATTTATACATTTTCTTATATGGTCGGATCATTTGGCCTCCCCCATTTTTTTTTTATTTTTCGTCCGGAGTCTCATCCCAACTTGTGGGGGAATCATAGTCTCCATCAACCTTTCCTCACTAGGGCAATGCTCTAATAAGGATGATCATCATACTTTTATTTACTTACAACTCAATATGACGAACTGATAGGAACATATGACTCTATATGAATGCATGTGGCAGTGTACTAGGATGAGCAATGATCTAGCGTGACACATATGATAAACATGATGAACGGTGGCTTGCCACCAATACTATAACAGCTCTAGATGATCATCAATATGATGATGAATGAACTAGTCATGCGAACTCACGATGGAATTTGCATGGCAATATATCTCGGAATGGCAATGGAACTGCCATAATAGGTAGGTATGGTGGCTGTTTTGAGGAAGATATAATGAGTCTTATGTGCAACATAGTGTCATGTAATGGGGTTTGGATGCACCGAAGAAAGTTGTAGCAATCCTCGAGGTGAGAATGGGTTATGCACGGTACCGAAGAGGCTAGAAAATATGAGAATGTGAAGGTGCATATGTCCATGTGTCATATTAATTATAAATAACTCATATACTTATTGCAAAGTTTCATTAGTTTTATCATCAAAAATAAAAGTACACCTCGCATGCCCCGAGGAAGGAGGTTGGTAGGAGTTAACCATCGCGTCCCCCGACTCGAAACAACACTAGGATTTCAACGAGGAATATAAATGCTCACACATCACCACCATGCATCTTTAATTGTTATATTAATAACAATTTATCACCTCCTAATCACGACACTTCTATGAATCAACAATTATGCACTCACACCTATTTGATATTAACATACCATTATCATTAACACAAAATTTCTCTATATATATGTGCTACATGATAGTTTTGATTATCACTCATTGAATACCAATTATTTTTGGACTAGTCTTATGACCCATGCAAATTAACTTCACTATTTATTCAGCTCTCAAACAAATATAAGTGAAGAATGATAGCATATTATTTCTATAAAATCTACACGCCATCGTGCTCAAAAAGATATAAGTGAAGTACTAGAGCAACTGCCAAGCTCGAAAGATATAAGTGAAGCACTTATAGTATTCTAGCAAATTATGATGAAGGTGTATGTCTCTCAAATAGGTGTTTCCATCAAATGATTATTGTGACAAACTTAAAGTAAAGGCAAACAAAAGCAAACGAAGCTCGAAGGAAAACACATATCATGTGATGAATAAAAATGTAGCTGCAAGTGACATACTGATGGATTGAGATGAAAGAGGGGATGCCTTCCGGCGCACCCTCAAGCTCAAACACCGAGTCTTCCTCAGAGCATTACTTGGGGTGCCTTGGGCATCCCCAATCTTAGGCTCTTGCTACTCCTTATTTTGTGGTCCATCGTGATCACACCCAAAATTTGAAAACTTCAATCACACAAAACTCAACAAAAACTTCGTGAGATCCGTTAGTATAAGAAACATATTTCATACTTTAGGTACTGTTATAAATCCATTCTTCATTAATGTTTGCATAATAGGTACTTTATTCTAACTTCTCCATGGCTTATACCCCCCAATAAAATCCATAGCATAATCAAAACAAGTAAACTCTGCAAGCAAAACAAAATTTGTTTAAAACAAAACAGTCTTAGGAATATGTAAAGGGCCCATACTTATGTAACTCTAAACATTCTGAAAAAATAGGAAAACATGGATAATTTGTATAGAAATACTTTGTAAAAATTGCAGATCATTATCATGCTTCAGTAAAAAACGAAAATTCCTGTACTAGAGTCAAAGTTTATGTTATGTTTCAGCATCATTTCTACTCATCTCGTGAGTCATCCCAAAGGCTTTACTTGGCACAAACACTAATTAAAACATAAAAACATAACAATTACGGAGGCAACAATCCCGTTATCACAAAATAATAGAAAGTAAAAAATAAAATTTAAGATACATATTGGGTTGTCTCCCAACAAGCGGTATTGTTTTATGCCCCTAGCTAGGCATAATGCATAGTTTCAAGTGTTGTCATCTTTCACACTCAACCCATAAGTGGATCTCATGATTGATTCATAAGGTGGTTTAATTCTCTTCCTAGGTAAGTTTTCCATTTCTTTCTTTAATGAAAATTGGAACCTTATATTTCCCTCTTTCATATCAATAATTGCACCTATAGTTCGAAAGAATGGCCTTCCAAGTATTATGGGACAAGAAGGATTGCAATAAATATCAAGCACAATGAAATCTACAGGCACATAATTCTTTGTTTGCAATAGTAAGCACAACATTAATTCTACCCAAAGGTTTCTTAGCGGTAGAATCTGGAAGACGCAAGTCTAGGGAACATTCTTAAATATTAGTGAGACCAAGCACATCACATCAAGTTTTAGGTATAGTTGAATCACTAGCACCAATTTCACACAAAGTACTGCATTCATATTTATTTATCTTTATTTGATAGTTTCTCCCACTCATCAGGCAATTTTCTAGGAATAGAAACTTCAAGTTCAAGTTTATCATCATAAGCCTTTATGATAGCTTCTACTATATGTTCGGTAAAAGCTTTGTTTTATTCATCAGCATTAGGTGAGCTAATAATGGATTGCAGCAAGGAAACACATTCTACTAAAGAGAATTTATCATGATTAAAGTCCTTGTAATCCAAGATAGTGGGCACATCACTAGTTAAAGTTTTGACCTCTCCAAACCCAGTTTTTAAGTTTTAGCATCAAAATCATCACCCTCTAATCAAACGGGATGCTTCTCAACTAGAGTTGACTCATATCCAGTCCCTTTATCATTTATATTCATATAAGTAAACAAAGATTCAATTGGGGAAACACGAATAATTTTAAGATCTTCATCGTGATGGTACTCCCCGGCAACGGTGCCACAAATCCTTCCTCATACTTGTGATCTATGTTGGTTTTCCATGAAGAGGAACATGCTATCGCAACACAATGTGTTTAAGTATTTACCTCAGTTATGAAACCAAGGTTTATCGAACCAATAGGAATACCAATCCTAAACTGTCTTCAATGGCTGCACACAAAAGAACAAACAACTTGCACCCAACGCCGGTAAGACGGTCGTCAATCCCCTTGATTTTTTTCATTTGCAAGCAAGTGGGTTGTGTAGATAATTGTGAACTGAAAAAGTAAAATAAAAGAAAATAAATAACAGCAAGTTAGTAATAGAGTTTGTGAATATATAAGTGAATAGACCCGGGGGATGTAGAGTTCTCTAGTGGCATCTCTCATAGAAATAGCATAAGGTGGGTAAACAAATTACTGTTGGGCAATTGATATAAAAGCAAATAGTTATGTGATTGTCACGGCAATGATCATGTATATATAGGCATCATGTCCATAAGAAAACAGGTTGACTCCTGACTGCACCTACTACTATTACTCCACTCCTTGACCTCTATCCAGCATGCATCTAGAGTATTAAGTAAAACAGAGTAATGCTTGAAGAACGATGACATGATGTAGACAAACTAAACTCAATCAATATGAATAAACCCCATCATTTTATCCTTAGTAGAAGCAACACAAAGACACAACTTGTCCCCTTCTGTCACTGGGATACAGAAACTCGTCGGGTTGAACCTACTACAACGCACCAATCCCACCAAAGAAATATCAATCTAGTTGGCCAAACTATCTCAATAGATCGGAGAGCATTACGAAGATATGATGGTCATGCAAATAAGAATCTTAGTATTCAGGTTTGACTTAGATTCTTTTCATGAATAATCTGGACATGAACTTAGACTTCATCGGTCCCAACAAACACACCATACAAAGGGATTACATCGGGTAGATCAAGGCAAAGATGCGATGAACATTGTATTGAAGATCAAGAGAGAGCACCGATGCAACAACGTGCTATACAAACGGTTTTTAACCCCTTTCTACAATGTAGTTGTAAACCGTCGCCTTGCATGTGTGGTCGATGGGGGGGTCTATCCCACACGACACGACAAACCCATCAGCGATGGTTGCCAATGAACGCAAACGTTTGGCAAAACTAAGCGTATGGGATGTCTACATCTATCACAAACGAGGGTCACCAGGCAATCAGTTGAGATAGGGTGTATTTCCCATATGGTTCATCCTTGCAACTCGTGTGAGATCACACTAACATCGCACGTGCTATTTTGTCGCACGCCATTTACGATGTGCACCGAATCACAAATAGTTTACGATTATAAAGCGTGTATGATAAGGGGGCTATCACACACATTTAGTTCCACAATGAAAGTCTGTGATATGATATAAGAGTGCATACATTTATCTTTATAAACCATATGCAAAGGTTGAATTTATCCCACACACGGCGTTTTTGATAAACGTTTGTGATTTATGAAACAAACGAAATGTGTGATCCATACTTCCCAAACGTGTCATCCAGACTAACAGTGTTGCATGAAGGACTATCACACACTTTCTTCTTTGACCAACATTTACGATGGGCACGATATCATACACAATTCAAAAAACGAAATCGTGTGTGATAAGGAGACTAGAACAAACTCTGGTGTTGTTAATCTCACACATTCTTTCTCGTTTGACCGTGTGCGAAGACAAGACTCATCGCACATACCGTGAATGGAGAAACGTGTATGATGTTGAAGCTGATCACAGACTTTTTGCTTCCTCAAACTTTGTACATTGTAATGGCCTGCAGAGCATGATTTGTCCCTAATTAAATATCTTTGTTCATAATTCACATAATTTAAATTTTAAAGTAGGAGTTCATGTATTTCATATCGAATCATGTTTAAATGTAGGTTTAGGAACGAATGCATAATTCGATTCACATGTACATATACTCACTAACTACATAAGCATCAATTCTCAAAAAAACTATAGAAGGGACAAATAAAGAATGATGGAACCATTGTTGTATTAATGATGGTAAACAGAGAGCAGAAAGACATTCAAGTTACTGGAGAAGGTGAAGCGGTATGCCCATATTTTGCCCTCCTCCATGCCTAATGCCCGAACGACTCTAGGCTAGCCCCTAGTGATGGACGCCCGCCCATTCTTCACTGTCTTCACTAAGACTTATTGATGCTCATTATAGTCTCGATGATATGTTTTAACCTTCATTGCATGTCCAGCAATCATGTACTTTGTGAGGTAATCTTGAGTAAACTGCTTATAGAAAAAGATTCACACATTGTTGTGTGACAACTCATTATGCGCAGTACTAATAGAAGGCTACAGAGTTCATAGATACCATCCCACATCTCACTATTGTGTTGGATAGAGCGTAAACAAATAGTCTAATTGGCATTGTTCATCTCTTTTCCCTAACAATCAATTTCAGTTTCCTCACTTGATGCTGGTTCATGAATATTTCATTACCCCACACGCAAAAAGGATCCAGAAATGGATCTTTACCTAAGACATATGTACCTACAAGCAAGAAACCGATATTAGAAGCTAAAATGCAGTTGGAGAATGGTGTAATATATTACTCCATCAGTTCCACAATGTGTTGTGTATAAACATTTTGAGAAGTCAACATTTACTTACTTTGACCAAGTTTATAGAGAAAAACATTTACATCTAGAATTGCAATTCCATTTCATTAGATACATCATAAAATTTCATATTGTATACATTTTAGATGGTATATGTAGATATATCACAAAAATCTATATGCACTACATGATGGAATGGATGGAGTATAAGCGGAGGGATGAAAAGAACCTCGGTGGAAACCGTTGGCCACTCCCATTGTTGTCTGGTGCAAGTACATGTAAAGTCATGATAAGTAAAATAGGCTTAACATAAACCAAGTATCGAAGGTATCTGCTAGAAACAAACAAGGCATATATGCTCACTATAACAACCAAATATAGCCATTTGATACTGGACAAATGCTCAGTGGAACCAACCTAACAACCAGATAACGAAAAGCAAGGCGTCTGCTTGAAAACTAGACAAATGCTCACTGTAATCAACCTAACAACCAGATATAGAAAAGCAAGGCATCTTCTTCAAAATTAGACAAATTTTCACTTCAACAAACCTGGCAACCAAATTCAGAGAAACAAGGCATCAATGTTTAAAGCAGGAGTTAAGGGAAAATGTTAACAACACCACGCATACCAGGTGGTATTGATGAAACTGAACTACACAGTTCGTACTTGCGCATAATGAATATTAGATTGTGAATAACTGAAAGAAACAACGCATTCATGCTCACTATAACAATCAACTATAGCCATTGAAAACTAGACAAATACTCAATGCAACCAACCTAACAACCAGATATAGAAAAGCAAGGCATCTTCTTGACAACTGGACAAGTGCTCAATTAAACATTGCATGATTATCGCATGGCAAATGCTACTACAACAATGGGTACGATATGGATAGCTAGAAAACGTATGATTTTCTCACATGATGTTGCCTCACTTGTCATGAGTGGGCTCCTTCCACTTGGGATATGAGGTGCCCAGGGTGCGCTCCCTGATGTCGTAGATGGGACATTTCCCCTTGTAAGAGTCGTAGTGTGTGCCATTATCTTGGTGGATGAGATATGACGTTGGAGTTAAGGATCCCAAGCCACCGCCATAGAACATTTCCTTCAGAAATGACAAAAGGGGCTCGATGGCGTAGAAGGATCGCAAATCCATGACCGTGAGGTAGAGGAGATCAGCGGCAGGGACTTTGAATAGATCGATGACAATTGAACCAGAGGCATTGCCGGTGGACCACTTAACTTGTGACATGGCCTGAGTGAAGCCGGCGATGTTGATGAGCTTTATGTTGTAGCCAGCTCTCCTGTGATACGGGAATACATGAGCCTGCAAACTTGAAGCCTTCGGCATGGCAACGTAGGCATTGTCCTCACCGGCTCCCACGGTGAAGTGTTCGTATGAGATCGAAGGGTAAGTGCGAACGATGCCCACCTGGCCAGCGTGCGGCGGAGAAGCCATGATAGACCTCCTTTTGCTTGTGCACTCCTCAAGCTTCAGGGGAGATATGGTCGGGCTGATTAGGTTGTGACTCTCTGCAGTACGAGATTGGGATCTAGGGGAAAGGGACACCACCGGCCTCATCTAAAAACTCAGGGTGGCGATGGTGTATGCGGATCGGTGGGGACCCTGAACTTGGTTATCTATGAGGCACGGGCAGACTGGCTGAGGTTGGTGGTGGAAGGTGGCGGCGGGGTGAGTTAGGGTTCAAACGGGGGAGGAAGGGGGAGGGGTGTTGTGTGGATGGGGGAGGTGTTTGCGGATGTGCCATTGCTACTGAAAATTTAGTAGTAATGGTGTGGGTGGAGATGGTGGTTGACAAGGGATGGTGACAGTTCAAATGCGTCGGCATCTGAAATTTCACTATATGGTCAGTGCGGTGGACGAGGAAGGGTAGCATGTAGTTGAAATACTGCTTATACTCAAATTTTGGTAAAGGAACCGAGCGGGGAGGGAGCAACCAAGATCTCACATGGTCTAAACATAATAAAGTGTGTACGTTGTAATGAAATGTCGTGTGGCGAAACCACGAATTTTTGCATCGCTCAAGGCGGGTAGCTCTTTCTGAGATTTCTCAAGGTGGGTTCATCTCACACGGTTCATCCTCAATTTCAGTCTCAGACGTGAAATTCATCCTAAATTTCCACATGCCCACAAACAGATGACACAAACATATGGTCAATTTTCACCACAAAATGCCTTATTTTGCAGCGGATTAGTTGACATTAGTTCATACGCTCAGTAATTTACAAACAGTTCATCAATTTACATGAAGATGAACTGCACTAAATATTCTGATGCATACAAACGCCACGCCTCCACCGTCGTCATGACCTTCCTCGGCTCAGAACGAGTATTCAGAGGTGCTCATCAAGTCGATGAGCTCCATTGGTTCGACGGCAGAGACCGGCAGGGCTAGCTCAGCCGAAGCGACCACGGCGCCTCTTACCAGGTCTGCCGTTGTCAAAAAAAGATGTCGTGGCATCCATGTGGGCCATCGGGATATATATGGGCACCACTCTTGCTAGAGCTACGTCCCTGGACGTCGTGGCCGCTGTTGCCAGGGATGCCACCGCAGCTGCAAGGCCAGCACTGGCCTCCAATGCAGGTGAGAGGCATGTAGCGGCCTACTCTGTCACCTTCTGGTCCTACTCCCTCCTCTTTTTGCCCTCTGCATCTGAGTTCGCTTCCTCTTTGCACTCTCCTGCCGTTTTTGTAGCTTCAGATCCCTAGTCGTGTTGCTGATGGCATTCGGAGATGCGATAGATTGTTCCACACCGACACTGAGAGAGGGCTCGTCCTCGTCGTGTAGGAACGCATCGAGGCCCGATTCCTAGACAGATAGAGCGATAGCCATCTGCATCCGACGCTGAAACTCGGGGTCGGCGGCGGCCTTGGCATATGCCGGTTGACCATTGACCAACATGGAGGATAGCCCGTCAGAACCCTCTATCCCATCATCATCGGCCGCAGCAGCTGGCTGTTTGCCATTGCCTGCCATGGCGGCCAACGCATCGGAATCCATTATCACGTCGTCGTCCAACACTATCAGGACGACACCATGCTAAATTTAGCAGTAGCACTTGTTTGGAACCAGCGCTGCTGCTAAGCTTTTATTATTTTATTATTATTTTCCTTTTCTTGTTTTTAGTTTTCTATTCTTTTTAGTTTTTTTCCTTTCCTTTTTCTTTTGTATTTCTTTATCCCTTTTGTTCCTGTTTTTTGTTTCTCGCCCGACGGCCTCACACGCAGTCGATGAGAACGTCGATCTCCCTCCCACACTACTACACGAATATATATCACCAGAACAATGTGGTGGTAATTGAAGGGGATATGATGTATATATAATTTGATCGATAACGGTTACTTAAGTGCCTACACAAAATAGATACATATATATAGATGATGGTTTCTCAGTTGCATCGACGACGTTTCGCATTGAGCTTCTTCTTCCCTTTCTTGTTTGTTGTGGAATAATTGAGCCCCTCTTTATGACTTTTCCGGCACCATGGAGTACGATTTTTTCTTATGTAGTGTAGTCTTGATTCTTATTTTCACGTATGCTTCATCGTCATCGTCATCTTCCCTCACCGGGTTGTCATAATGGTCGTAGTCTTCCTCGTTGGCGACTCCATCCATTCCGACGATGTTACTTTTGCCTCTCCTACCCACAACACGGACGGGATTGGTTGGGTCAGTTATGAAGAAGCATTGTGTCAAGTGCTTAGCATGTACCCATGGCTCGGTTTTGGCGATGACGTTAACCTTCATAGTAGCGCTATTCGCGTAGGGTATAGACATGGTAGTGAAATACTTGTTTTCTCTTACGACGTCCTTAGCCCATCTGACACGGAACATCGTCGCATCGTGCATTCCAGCGTAGTTAAGCTCCCAGATCTCTTTGACCCTTATGTAGAATCTTTCAGTTGTGTCGTTGGCTTCGATCACGCATTCAATCATCGCCCCTGAGTTATGGTAATCACTGTCCATGTCTTTGGCCTCCACGTAGAACATGTACCTCTTGATATCGTATGCTTGATAGGATGCCAATTTGGGCGCAGGGCCATGTGCTAAGGCGTGTATGAGCAATCCATCCGAACTGCCCTCTTCTGAGGGATTAGCAAGAATATGCTCTTTCAACCAACGCAAGAAAGTGGCATTGTGCTCTACAGTAACTTTGCCGTCCGTCTGGCGCATCCCCTGATCACGGTACTTCTTTGCAATGGTTTCTTTGTGCAGTGTGACATAATTATCTACCTCATCTAGGTGTTGTAGCACTACTAAGTTATCCATGTCAAAGTCGTCCCGTCAACTCGAGTAGTACACATGCAATTCCCTCCGATCGTTTTCTGACCTTCTCCTCCAAGCGTACCATGGTGGTTCTTGACGGGCAAACCAACAATAGTGTCTTTGCCGCCTATATAATTATCACAAAAGGAGATGAACTCTTGGGTCAGATAACCCTAGACGATGCTCCCATCGGGATGGGACATGTTATGAATGAATCCTTTGATGACCCCATTCATCCTCTCAAACGACATCATGTTGTGAAGGAATGTCGGTCAGAGGTCGATGATGTCATCCACGATGTGAACACACAAATGCACCATGATGTCAAAGAATGCGGGAGGGTAGTACATCTCAAGCTCACATAGTATGACAATGATCTCTTCATGTAGCCTTCGGAGCTGGTTCACACTGATGGACTTTCAAGAGATAACATCGAAGAAGTTACAGAGACCAGTAAGCATGTCACGGGCGTGCTTCTCCATTATCCCTCTAATGGCAACCCGGAGTATCTGGGTCATCATCACGTGACAGTCATGAGAGTTCATCCCACTCAACCTTTTCTGCTTGGTGTCTAGAAATCTGCTTATCTTCCCACAATAACCGGAACTGGCTTTGATTCCCGTAAGGCACTTCATGAATTGATCGATATCCTTCTCACTTAAGGTGAAGCGAGAAGGGGGAAAATTCTCCTTCTTGACTTTTCTGCCCCTTGGCGCTGCCTCCGCCTTCGTCTCCTTCTCCTCCGTTGACTTTTTACGAGGCATGTGGAGATCTGTCCTGATCTCCAAATCTTCCAACTCTTTCCTTGCCTTCGGCCCATCCTTGGTCTTCTCCGGCATGTTCATCGGTGTGCAAAGCAAGCTCTCAAGGACATTCTTCGTGATATGCATTTGATCAAGGCAATGAGGCATGACATGATTGTGCCAGTACTCGAAGTCCTAGAAAACACACCTCGTTTTCCATACCTTCAGTAGCGGCTCCGGCGCCTTTTCCATCTTTCCCGACATGGGGCAATGTTCCCAGTTAGTCAACAACTCATTGATTTCGGCGTCGCTCCTCTTACATGGAGGTCCTCGATGCTCATCCAAACCATTGAATAGATCTCCACGGTTCATCCTTCTTGAGCCACCTATGATGCCCCATGTACACAATTTTCCCAAAGGGGCCATTTTTCGTTGACGTAAGCTACTGAGACGTTGTATCATCCATGCACCTCGTGCATCCGCAGTATCCATTGCACACCTGTCCTGAGGTGTACCCGTAACCGAGATAGTCATGCACCGTTGTCATCAGCGTGACTCTCTTATAGAAATAATCTCCTTTGCTGGCGTCCCGTGTCTTGACCGGTGATTTCCATAACGTGTCTAGCTCCTCTTTCAGAAGCCCCATATACAGGTTAGTATTATTTCTTGGTTGTTTTGGCCCTTGAATCGGCATGCTCATGTGTATGTACTTTGTCTTCATGCACTTCCATGGGGGAGGTTGTACATCCATACAAAGACGGGCCATGTGTTGTGGTTGGCATTCTGCTTTCCAAACAGATTCATGCCATCGGTACTCACACCAAGCACGATGTTCCTTGCATCTTCTCCGAAAAATGAATATCCAGCATTGAATGATCTCCACTAGCTACCATCTGCAAGGTGTCTCAGCTTCGGATCATCTCCATCGTCGGTATTCTTCCTCTTCGCGTGCCAGCGCATGAGCTTTGCTTCCCTAGGATCTACGAAATACCGCTGCAGACGGGGAGTGATCGGAAAGTACCATACAACTTTCTAAGGAGTTTTCTTTCCTGCCTTCTTGTATCGAGAAGCATTGCACATTGGACAGCTGGTTATTTCCGCGTGCTCCCCCCGATAAATGATGTAATCTTTGATGCATGTGTGGTATCTAATGTGTGGCAGATCAAGAGGGCAAACGATTTTCTTGGCCTCGTCGACACTAGTAGGACACAGGTTCCCCGCGGGGAGAGCTTTACTATGTAGATACTTCAAATGCTCATCGAGGCTTTTGTCTATCCATTTTGTTTTTGGCCTTCATCTTTAGAAGTTTGAGCATGAAACTCAAGCGGGTCACCTCGGGATCGCATCTGTCATACAATGGAGTCTTCGAGTCTACTTCCAGTTACGCCAGCTTGGCCTCCTCTCTAGAAGCAGCTCTGCCGGTAGTCGTACACTTACGAAGGAGATCTCGAACATGAGGGTCCTACATGACGGAACTTAGTAGCATCGAAGACTGCAGCGTCCCTGTCTGTTCTCTGTCATGTCTGGACTCTTCTTCGTCGTGTCCAGAATCTTCTTCTCCACCATTTCCGGACTCTTCCCAGCCTTCATGTCTGGTGCCATCCTCTTCGCGTCGATCGGTCATCTCTTTGTCTAGCCCCATCATGTCATTATTCCCTACCCTGTGGATGTCATCATCATCATCTTCGCTTATCCACCGAGTATAGCTATCCATGAAACCGTACATCATTACGTGCGCCTTCAAACTGCCACGATCAAAAGGGTCCAACTTCTTTGCATCTTGTACACGGACATCTAATCCCATTCCGATTATTTGCATATATGTCCATCACCGTGCAATGCAAGTATCGCTCCACCTTCCTTCCACTCACCCTCATGACTGCACGGTATAACAAGCAAAAGTCATATAAAAATTTGGCATGACCTTGCCTAAAAATAGGACATATCGAGTTTGCTCGAAATCCACAGAAACAGAAATAAATCGACATTTCGGCAAAACATAAGCAACTCACGGGGCATGTCACTGGCACAATATCCCTTCATATCACAAACACACATATTCCCATTCTTGAAATGCACAACTTTTTACTCACCTGTACCCCGAGAGAGATTGTGTAGGGTAATTAGATCATTAGGCCTTCGCGACCAATATAGCTAGGGATCGAGAGTCGATGGCTAAATAGCTAGCT
Organism: Hordeum marinum; assembly: GCA_022496015.1. Taxonomy (NCBI): domain Eukaryota; kingdom Viridiplantae; phylum Streptophyta; class Magnoliopsida; order Poales; family Poaceae; genus Hordeum; species Hordeum marinum. The sequence continues at coordinate 230,631,901 of CM039673.1, forward strand.
AGATATAGTTGTTGGGAGGAGAGATGACTCTAGCTAACTAATGGAGAGAGATAGAGATGGAGGAGAATTATGGTGGAGGGGGGCATTAATGGGGAGAGAATAGAGGTATAAGGAAGAGAGAAGAAGGGCAAAAATGGTGGAGAGGGGAGAGGGAAAAGGGGGAGGAAGAAGGGGGGAGGGGGGCATTAATGGGGAGAGAAGAGAGGTAGACGGAAGAGAGAAGAAGGGCAATAATGGTGGAGAGGGTAGAAGGCAAAGGGGGAGGAAGAAGGGGGAGAGAGGGGGGCATTAATGGGAGAGAAGAGAGGTAGAAGGAAGAGAGAAGAAGGGCCATAATGGTGGGGAGGGGTAGAGGGCAAAGGAGGGGAGAGGGCAAAGGGGGGGAAGAAGGGGTAAAGAGGGGGTGGGTGAAAAAGGTGGCTACATCGCTTATTAGTACTGCTGGAAAACACAGCATGCTACTGCTATGAGGCTTAGCAGTAGCGCTTTCTGGGAATAGCGCTACTACTAACTGGGGCCCCATATCAGTAGCGCTTCCCTCATGGCACGCGATACTGCTAGGAGGATTAGCAGCAGCACTTTCTTGAGGACAGCACTGCTACTATAAAAACTATCGGTGGGATCGTTGGGGCCCCCTTAGCAATAGCACTTTTCTAGTTCCCAGCACTACTGCTAAGCCCTTACTTGTAGTGCTGCCCAAATACAACGCTACTGGTACTTAGCAGCAGCGTTTGTATTTTTCCAGCGCTACTAGTAGGCTCCTGCCTATAAGGTTTCTCCTAGTAGTGTATGTATATGAACAAACATGGTGTTGTCATGTTTAAATTCACAATGTACAACTGTAATGTGTGGCAAATGTTGCCTATGTGCATGCCTAAAATTGTCCAGTATGATGGAAAATGGTTTCATGACAAACGTAGGGTGTTTCCCCCTACACTATGTGTCAGAGGATGGGATCCTATGAACACATGACCTGGTTCAAACTTTGTCATGCATTTATCCATGTTTGACTTTTCATAAGACAACCAAGAGAATTTACCTTAATTTGGCCAAACCATCACATATTGTTGTCAGACAAGAGGGATATATAGGTCACGCAATCCCACGAGTTGGTGCATCATCGAAGATCGATTGAGCAGGGCTAGAAGAACACCATCCACCTGCATATGGCCAAATGTATATGCAAAATGGTGTGGTCTGGTGTTTAAATTAATACACAATGCACAACACTAGCTATGATGTGGCATGCACCTAGCTAAGATAACTAGACATACATACCCTTCTTGAGATTGGTTATATATACACTACCTAGGTTGTTATGGAAGTATATACATATCGTTCCCCTCCCCCCACCCCACCCCACCACCCCCTCCCTCCCACCCACCCCATACACACACATGACACATAGCAGGGTGACATTCCAGTGTTGTCAATCAATGGATGATATATAGTGGCCCATCGATATATAAGTCTATCATCAAAAATCGCAAAATGGAGGTATGCATGGTCCACACACAAACACACGCGCGTGCACACACACACACACAACGTCACCCATCCTTGACCTTCCACATTGTTAGTAAAAGGCATGACAGACCCTAAGGGACAACCGGTAGGTTTGTCTTCAGAAACGGCACAATGTAGGCACATGGTCCAGACACCGGCATGGGATCACACACACACACACACACACACACACACAGGCGCACGCCCGCACGCACACACACACACATCCTTGGCCTTCCAACGTTGTTAGTGAAAGGCATGACACAACCTAAGGGCCCAGTGATAGGTTTGTCATTGGAAAACGCATAATGTAGGCACATGGTCCACACACAAGCATGGGTTCACACACACACACACACACATAAACACACACACGTCATCGATCCTTGAGATTTTCAAAACAGCAAAAGAAAATCATGGATATTTTCGAAACAAGGATCTCAAGATTTATTTATCCGAAATGATGTATCACTATAGACATTTATGGATATTTTCAAAAGAGCAAAAGAAAATCATGGATATTTTCAAAACAAGGATCTCAAGATTTATTTATCCAGAATGATATATCACTATAGGCATTTTATTATGCCTATAGTGATCGTATCACACCGACTTAATGAACCTTAAAATCTAGCAACTTCCCAACTGATCACCCGACCTTGACTACTCCACTTAAAGCACGCTTACCTTCCGACTTCCATTCGACTGGGTTATGGGCTGGGAAGCTACGTCTTGCTGGTAAGGGTTACCTCCTATCATTTACAAGGAGTTTCCCGATGGGCACCTTGTGGCACCAGATACGTGTCGCAGACGTTTCTGGTGGTACTAGAACCCGTAAGCAATGGTGGCATGGGGGCTGATGATGACATCTCGCTCATGCTCGATGGCGTCATGCCACTTTTTCCTACTCTTTGGCTTGCTTCGTCTCGTCCTCCTCATCCAGGAGGTTGATGACGGTGTCGGTGCTTTGGCAGGAAACCAATTGGGGGAGTGGCGGGAGAAGCGTGTTTGGAAAGAACACCTATCGACATTCTGGGAACGGGGGTATCCAGACCTGCCTGCCTGCAGCCTAGGGCATGGCCCACCTCGTCAGCCAATCACGGTTGGCGTGACCCCACTAGACAAGGCCCTCGCGAGAGCCTGAGCTCGCGAGGGAAGCAGCACAAAGACCTGCGAGGAATGGGCCTCCTTGGTCCCCCTCCGCAACGGAGGAGATCTCTATGCAGCGCTTGGCCTTGAGAGGCCAAGGATGACGCCAGGTGGGACAGGCGGGCGCCAGCGTGCCAGGCGGTATAGTATCCCCTTTGGTGCAAAGGGGGCAAGGACATACGCAGGTATCCAAAGTGCCCTCCAAGGGTTTCCATTCCGGTGCAACAATACCACGACCATGAGCTCTACGGGACGGATGTCATCCCCGAGCCCACCTCTGTATCATCAACATCTACATTGCAGGTGAAGACCACCTTTCGTCGGGATAAAGATGTACTCCTGCCCCCTTCGAATTTGTCCGTTCTGGGATCCCTTCCCGCCATAGCGATAAGGGAAGAGGACCCGTGCCACTATAAATAGAGGCTAGGCTGCACCGTAGAGAGGGACGACAAAACAGAGAGACAACAGAAGAGAGGCAAAGCCACCAAAGCACCCTCACGAGGCAACCCACCACTATAGTAGTTCATCCAGAAACCTCCTCATGAGGCAATCCACCAAAGCAGGAGTAGGTTTTATGCTTCGCAACTGTCCGAACCTGGGTAAATCATCACGTGCAATCTTCTTCCTCGTCATCATGCGAGTTCGTCGTGGAAATCATCGAGTAGTGAGCTAAGGTGGCCTAAGGCTATTGGGGATCTTTGTACATGCCCATGTGTGCGAACTTCCTAGGGTTTTGCGGAGCCCGAGATGCAACATTTGGCAGGCAAGGTAGGGGGCGTGTCGAAGTCTTCCTCAAGCCTCGCTCTTCCCCAGCTTCATCACTCTGATGGTCGGCACCCAAGCAGATTCCGCCGGCCATGGCGTATCCGCTTTCACCATTCCCATCGCTGATGTCCGAGACCGAAGCCCGACGGCATGGTGCTGGGCGGTCAATACCAAGCCACCATTGTCATCTCCACCGTCATGGCTCCTCGTGCCGGACAAGCGTACAGCAACCCGGGGACCAATGTCGTGTTGTACCTACGTGGGGGACCTCGATGCGCATGACGCGCTGCTGATGGAAAGAGAGATGCTTGGCCACCACTCGACGCACGAGGGCTTCGACACATGAGACGACCACATCGCTGATCTGGTCGCCGTCGCGCGGAGGGCCATGGCTCCCCACCCTTCTTCACGTCCACAGGCATTGGGCACCGAGGGCTCGTTCGCCGTGCCTGTCACCGCGCCCACCGATGGCATGCCTCCCCCGACCCAGGGTGAGACCGGGCAGGGCCCACCACACGTCGTGCTCCTTCTCCTCCAAATTCCGATGACCGGTTTTGGGGCGCAGCCCAGCCTCAACTATGGAGCCTATGGAGGAAAGGATGGGGCGCCCCGCACGCGCACCAACACGCATTCCCGTGCCCTAGTGGCCCATTAACAACCTGGGTTGACCAGGCGGGTGATGTCTACTACACAACCTTCTTGTAGACACGTTTTTGGGCCTCCAAACGCAGAGTTTTGTAGGACATTGGCAATTTTCTCTCAAGTGGATGACCTGAGGTTTATCAATCCGTGGGATGTGTAGGATGAAGATGGTCTCTCTCAAACAACCCTACAACCAAATAACAAAGAGTCTCTTGTGTCCCCAACACACCCAATACAATGGTGAATTGTATAGGTGCACTAGTTCGGCGAAGAGATGGTGATACAAGTGCAATATGGATGGTACATATAGGTTTTTGTAATCTGAAAATATAAAAACAGCAAGGTAACAAATAGTAAACAGCAAGCAAAATGTTGTATAAATGCTTGGAAACAAGGCCTAGGGTCCATACTTTCACTAGTGTAATTTCTCTCAACAATACTGGCATAGTTGAATCATATGTAAATGCCTCTCGTGCGACAAAGAGTTCACTCCAAAGTCACAAATAGCGGAGAACAAATGAAGAAATTATTGTAGGGTACAAAACCACCTCAAAGTTATCTTTTGTGATCAATCTTATGATCTATCCCTATAACTGTCACGAACAGCCCTGGAGTTCGTACTAAAATAACACATTAAGATACACATCAACCAAAACCCTAATGTCAACTAGATACTCCAATGTCATCACAAGTACCCATGGGATTGATTAGAGAATATGCATCACACAATTTCGGATTCGTCATGTTCAATCCAACACAAAGAACTTCAAAGAGTGCCCCAAAGTTTCTACCAGAGTGTCAAGACAAAAACATGTGCCAACCCTTATTCATAGATTCCCAAGGTCACGGTACCCGCAAGTTGATCATCAAAACATACATCAAGTGGATTAATAAAACGTCCCATTGTCATCATGGATATCCCATCGCAAGACATACTTCAAGTGTTCTCAAATCCTTAAAGACCCAATCCGATAAGATAACTTCAAAGGGAAAACTCAATTCATCACAATAAGATAGAGAGGGGAAACTCCATATGATTCATCTATATCAATAAAGCTCGCGGTACATCAACATCGTGTCATCTCAAGAACACAAGAGAGAGATCAAACACATAGCTACTGATACATACCCTCATCCCCGAGGGTGAACTACTCCCTACTCATCATGGAGACCGTCGGGATGATGAAGATGGCCTCCGGTGATGGTTTCCCCCTCCCACAGGGTGCCGAAATGGGCTCCCGATTGGTTTTTTGTGGCTGTTGAGGCTTGCGACAATCGAACTCCCTATCTAGGTTTCTTTTCAGAGGTTTCTATATTTATAGGAATTTTTGGCGTTGGAATCACGTCAAGGGGTGCCACGAGGCGGTGACAAGCCTACTAGGCACGGCCAGGGGGTGGCCACGCCTGGAAGGCCTGTGACCACTCTTCTGGCCTAACTCCAATGCTTCTGGGTCTCTTTTGTTCTAGAAAAAATCATACTAAAATTTCAGCCCATTCCGAGAACTTTTATTTCTGCAATAAAAATGACACCATGGTAGTTCTGCTGAAAACAGCGTAAGTCCGGGTTAGTTCTAATAAAATCATACCAAAATCATATAGAATTATTTTAAACATGGCGTGAATACTTCATAAATTATAGATACATTCGAGACGTATCAGCATCCCCAAGATTAATTCATGCTCGTCCTCAAGTAGGTAAATGATAAAAGAAATAAGTTATTAAGTGTGAATGCTAGCAAGTGCACAAGTTTGATCAATGATAGTTCCAAACACTTTTTCTAGCATCAGTATGTATCATAAACAGTAGCTCATCTCATAAACCTTCTCATGATGAAATAACAAGCTATCCACATGTTAAAGTGTAGACTAACAAACTATGCTTTCAGTCAGCAAACAATTGCAATTCATCTTATTTTCAGGAAGGGTCTATGTAAGAGCTTTGATCTAGCAAATTCCACATACTCAACTATCATATAGTCTTCCATTATTGCTAACACTCAAAGCATATTTTTATAGCAAATGGCATCCGTCTAACACAGAGAAAGGTAGGGGCTTAAAGTTTTGCTTCCCAATTTATTTATCATATAGATAATTGTCAACAATAATAATTCATGATCAAATATATTTGAATGTCCATATATGCTTGGATCTTTCCCCAACACATGACACTTCCCAAGAGAAAAAAGGCGAAATATAGGAAGTGGTGAAGATCACCATGACTCTTGCATAAAGGTAAGTACTAGAAAGTAAAAGATTGGCTCTTCGCAGAGGGAAGCATTGATTTGCAAAGGTGCCGGAGCCCGAGCTTTTAAAACAGAGATGAATAATAATTTTGGGCGGTATGCTTTCATTGTCATCATAACAACCGAAAGATATCACTATATTCCATGCTAGATACATTATAGGTGGTTCCCAAATAGAATGCTAAAGTTTTTACTCCCCCTCGACCAATCAATCACACTCCACAGCAAGCCGAATCCACGGGTACCGTCCATACCAACAACATTCCTGGGGGAGTTTTGTTTAATTATTTGCATTTTTTCTTTGATTTCGAGACTGGGAATCCCTATTACCAGCCACTTTCTCGTGAATGATAGTGAATCAACACATATCGTGAGAATAACCCACCTAGCATGGAAGATACTGACAGCCCCTAGTTACTATATGAGCAATTCGGGCATACAAAACATAATATTATTTCAAGGTTTAGAGTTTGGCACATGCAAATTTACTTGGAACGGCAGGTAAATACCGTATATAGGTAGCTATGGTGGACTCATATCGAACAACATTGGGTTTAAGGGTGTTTGGATGCACAAGTAGTATTTCTACTTGGTGCGGAAGTTTTGGCTAGTATGAGGTGGAAGCAATCACCACATGTTGGAGGATCCATAACAATATAACATATATACAAATATACCAAAGCATAACTCATTACGTTGTCTTACTTGTCCAACTTCAACTAATTTTCTCAATTTTGAAAATAATTAGTGGGTATTCACAATCATAGAAGATGTCCAAGATGGTATATTTATATGTGAAATCTCTCTTCCTTCAATATTCTTTTATGAATGGTTGAATTGACCAATGTGGTGTTTGCTAACTTTTAATAAATTTCACCACCTATACTTATTATGTGTGAAGTCACTACTCCCCATGGTATAAGTATATGAATCATATATAATTTCAGATGTATGATATTCAATTCATTCAACCATTTACTCATAGGATATAAGTGAAGCACGAGAGTAAATGACAAAACTACTCCAAAACATATAAGTGAAGATCAATGAGTAGTCAAACAATTAAGTAGCTATGTGAGGACTTTATCTCTCTCTCTCAATAAAGATTTTCAGATCTTATTATTTTATATAAACATAAAGCAAAAGAAAAATAACACTCCATGAATAGCACATATCATGTGGAACAATAAAAGTTTTAGATCAACATAGGCTAACTGATAATTGTTGATGAAGAAAGGTGGGATGCGTAGCATCCCCAAGCTTAGATGCTTGAGACTTCTTTAAATATTTACTTGGGGTGCCTTGGGCATCCCCCAGCTTGAGCTTTGGTATATCATTCATTCCTCTCATATCATGGTTTCACCTATTCACAAAAACTTCATGCACACAAAACTCGAAAAGAACTCGTGAGATAGGTTAGTACACATAAGAATAAATCGAAACTTCATGTACTGCCAAGAGAAGTTTAACGATAAATTTCAAATATTAGTTACTGTATACTATCATTTCCACAATTTTTATACACCAATATAGGCTATGGAAATTAAGGATAAGTAGATAATAAAACTATGACAGCAATCTGTCCAAACAGAACAGTCTGTAGAAATTTATTATAAAAGTATACCTCTCTAACTCAAAAAATTCTGAAACATTAGGAAATTATAAGTAATTTATATGACAACACATGTAAAAAATTTATAAACTTTCCGCGTTCTAGTAAAATATGAAAATTCAAACACTACAGCAGAAGTTTCTGTTTTTACCCTGCACATATCAAAACATGCAATGCAAGCATCCTAAGGCAATTCTTGGAACTTTTTATTTAAAAAAAGATTATAAATAACACGTAATGGAGAACAAAAAAATAAAATGACGCTCAAAGAAAAACTCATATTATGTGACAAATAAAAATATAGCCCCAAGTGAGATATATCGATAGTGTTGAAGACGAAAGAGGGGATGCCTTCCGGGGCATCCCAAAGCTTAGACGCTTGAGTATTCCTTGAATATTACATTGGGGTGACTTGTTCATCCCCAATCTTAGTTTCTTGTCACTCCTTATTCTCCTCATATCAGTGTCTCACCCAAAACTTGAAAACTTCAATCACAGAAAACTTAACTGAACTTTGTGAGAAGGGTTAGTGTAATAAATAAAGATCATTCACTTAGGTACTACCAAGACAAGATTCATAATTGTTATAACATAATACCTACTGTATTATATAATTCCCATAATTTATACCACTAAATATAAGCTATGGAAACACTAAACAAGCAAACTATGCATGCAAAAACAGAATCTGTCAAAAACAGAACAGTTTGTAAAGATCAAAATGATAACCATACTTCCCTGACACTAAAAATTCTGAAAACTTAGAAAATATCACATAATTTGCATATAAATTTTGTGTAAAAATTTAAGAATTGTTTGAAGCTATAGTAAAATCATATAATTCATATACTGGACGCAATACTTTCTGTTTTTGCACAGGATCAAAAAAGCAAGTATCCACACTATCCCAAAGGCTTTACTTGGCACTTTATTGAAATAAAAGACACAAAACATGATTAATACAGTATATTAATCAGTTTAACACATAAAAAGAGAAATTAAAACTGTTGGGTTGTCTCCCAACAAGCACTTTTCTTTAATGCCTTTTAGCTAGGCATGATGACTTCAATGATGCTCGTATAGGAATAATAATTGAAACATGCAAAAGAGCATCATGAATATCATGACAAGAACATTTAACTATAACCCACTTACTATGCATATGGATTTCATGAGCATACAATTTATGGGAGCAAGAATCAACTAGCATAGGAAGGCAAAACAAGCATAACTTCAAAACCATGAACACATAGACAGGAAACTTGATATTATTGCAATTCCTACAAGCATATGTTCCTCCCTCGTAATAATTTTCAGTAGCATCATGAAGGAATTTCACAATATAACCAGCACATAAAGCATTATTTTCATGATCTACAATCATAGAAAATTTTATCACTCTCCACATAAGCAAACTTATTCTCATTCATAGTAGTTGAAGCAAACTCAACAAAATAACTATCATGTGACCCTTGATTGACATAACCACATTGAATATTAAGATCGTGATAATAGGTTTCATGGTTTTAATTAATATTTATAGCATAAATTTCATCACAATAATCATCATATATAGGAGGCATGCTATCATCATAATAGTTTTGCTCATCAAAACATGGGGGACAAAAAATATCATCTTCATCAAACATAGCATCCCAAAGCTTGTGGATTTGCATGTCATTAGCATCATGAATATTCAAAGAATTCATACTAAAAATATTTAAATCATTCTCATCATTCAAGGATTTTGTGCCAAACATTTTAATAACTTCTTCTTATAAAACTTGAGCACAATTTTCCTTTCCATCATTTTCACGAAAGACATTAAAAAGATGAAGCATATGAGGCAACCTCAATCCCATTTTTTGTAGTTTTGTTTTATAAAACCAAACTAGTGAAAAACAAGAAACTAAAAGATTTGATTGCAAAATCTAAAGATATACCTTGAAGCACTCACCTCCCTGGCAACGGCGCCAAAAAAGAGCTTGATGTCTACTACACAACCTTCTTCTTGTAGACTCGTGTCGGGCCTCCAAGCGCAGAGTTTTGTAGGACAGTGGAAATGTTCCCTCAAGTGGATGACCTAAGGTTTATCGATCCATGGGAGGTGTAGGATGAAGAGGGTCTCTCTCAAACAACCTTGTAGCCAAATGACAAAGAGTCTCTTTTTCCCCCAACACACCCAATACAATGGTGAATTGAATAGGTGCACTACTTTGGCGAAGAGATAGTCATACAAGTGCAATATGGTTTTTTGTAATCTGAAAATATAAAAACAGCAAGGACAAATAGTAAACAGCCAGAAAAATGTTGTATAAATTCTTGGAAACAAGCCCTAGGGTCCATACTTTCACTAGTGCAATTTCTCTCAACAATACTGGCATAGTTGAATCATATGTAAATACCTCTTGTGTGACAAAGAGTTCACTCCAAAGTCACAAATAGCGGAGAACTAACTAATAAATTATTGTAGGGTATGAAACCACCTCAAAGTTATCTTTTGTGATCAATCTTATGAGTTATCCCTATAAGTGTCATGAACAGCCCTAGAGTTCATACTAAAATAACACCTTAAGATACACATCAACCAAAACCCTAATGTCACCCAGATACTCCAATGTCACCACTAGTACTCATGGGCTTGATTATATGATATGCATCACACAATTTCAGATTCTTCATATTCAATCCAACACAAAGAACTTCAAAGAGTGCCCAAAGTTTCTACCGGAGTGTCAAGACAAAAATGTGTGCCAACCCTTATGCATACATTCCCAAGGTCACGGAACCTGCAAGATGATCACCAAAACATACATCAAGTGGACATGGCATGAATACTTCATAAACTATAGATACATTGGATACGTACCAGCGGGAGCACGCCAACCAACGCAGGGAGTAGGCAACAGAGGCATCTGGACAGGCAGGCAACCATGGCAAAGGCGCATTGGATCGCCAAGGGAGCAATCCATGTCAATAAACGCGCGGCCCACCCAACGGTGGTGGCATAGGTGAGCAACTTAGGGCTGAGGCCCGCCACAGGAGGGTCTGTGGGCTGCGTGCATAGGGTGGCGTCCTGCCACCGCCCGAAGGGGCCATCCCCGGCACGTCGAGGGACGGCTCACGAAGAGAACATGGCCCTTATGTAGAGCCCTATGTACCAAGCTACGTCGTAACTACGGACGGTGAGATGGATCAGGCGCCTCCCGCAGGCGCTAGCACCCTCCCAATGTAGCGGGAGCACCCTGGGCGTCCTCCCCAAGCCAGGCCGGGGGGCTTCCGTCAAGGCAATACCAGGCCTGGATAACGCGAGCGGGAGGAGAAGGGAGGATGTCCCCAGGCCCGTGGGGCCTAGCGCAAGCCATTGCCCTCGCGAGCAAGCAACACTAAGCCAAGCCCCGAGGCCTCAGGAGCAACAGTCTGGGGGAGCAACAAGATACAAATAGCACGGGCCACCCGCGGCAACTAGAGCGCTGGTGCAGCCTCGAGAGGCTGGGCCTCACGATGCCCTCGAGACGCTATCCAGCCGACGCCCCGACACTTCATGAGGCGATTTCATTGACAAAACACCTCTATGGTTGTGTCGGGTGCACTGTTCTCATGTTTGGGCGGCGCGAGCGCAATCCTGCGGCTACGTGGGGAACAATGCATTCGGGTTTGGGTCATAGGGGCGCACAACCAAGCAGAAATGCATGGGATGGCTCTTAACGAAGTTGGGTGCAACCGGGCTGTGTGCCTGGGGGCTTGCCTAGCTATCTTCGGCCATGACACTCTCACGTAATAATTAGTGGGTTGTATACGCCCGGATCCCTCGAGGACGCGGAGGGGTTCCATCCCACGCCCAAGTGGAAGCCCAATGCTCCGTGCTGGCGGACAACACTGCCCACCAATGCCTATGCCCATGCAACGTCGATGCCCTACGCTCCACGCTAAGGGAAGACGAAGATGAAGACTAGCCTAGGTGCCGGACACGGTCGTTGCTTGCTTCTTTTTGGTGTTCGAATGCCTAATGGTGTTATTTTGGATGATCATGAGAATAAAGCGGCTGCTCTATTTTATGCCTTTTGTGAAAGGCTTGGAACTTCATTCCCTATTGACATGAAGTTTAATTTGGACTCTCTAATTTATGCCAATCATGATCTAGGTGGTATCTCCACTCCTTTTACACATAAAGAAATTGATGAAGAAGTTCATAAAATGCCAAGTGATAAATCCCCAGGGCCGGATGGGTTTAAGGTGTGTTTTTTAAAGGCATATTGGGACACCATTAAAGAGGACTCTTATGACCTCTGTATGCAGTTTTGGGAAGGTAATCTTTTGATGGATTGTCTCAATGCTTCTCTCATAACTCTTATTCCCAAAAAGCTAAACCCTTCCACGGTGAAGGACTACCGGCAAATCTCTCTGCTCAACTGTTGCCTCCAGGTGCTTACTAAGTGATTGGTTGATCATCTTCAAAAGGTTATTTTGCAGCTCATTCATGAGAATCAATATGGGTTTATCAAAGGGAGATCTATCAAAGATTGCCTGGCATGGACCTTTGAATTCATCCATCGGTGCCAGCAATCTGGAAATGGAATTGTCCTCCTAAAATTAGATTTTGAAAAATATTTTGATCTAGTGGAGCTTGAGATCGTCCTTACTATGATGCATAAACTAGGTTTTGACGAACAATGGATTAATTGGATTAAATCCCTCCTGGCCTCAGGACACTCCTCTGTCTTGCTTAATGATATCCCAGGTAAATCCTTTCATTGCAAAAGGGGGGTGCAAGAAGGTGATCATGTATCACCTCTTCTGTTTGTGATGGCTGTTGAAATGTTACAATATGTGATCAACAGAGAATTTGAGCTTGGTTATTTGCACAAACCAATTCCCAGGCAAGGTAAATTCCCCATCATACAGTATGCAGATGATACAATCATTGTTCTTCCGGCCTGCCAGTCGCAGCTGTCTCATTTGAAGAAGGTTCTGCATCACTTTGCCATCTCCTCGGGTTTGAAAATAAATTTTCATAAGCCCATCATGGTTCCAATTAACATGAATGATGATACTATATCAGCCCTAGCTGCTACGTTTGGTTTGATGTAGGCAAAATGCCTTTCACTTATCTTGGCTTGCCTATGGGAACTACTCAGCCGTTAATGAGTGACTTGTTGCCCCTGGTGGATCGGGTGGAGAGGAAATTATCTAGCACTTGTTCCTTGTTATGTCATGCTTCTCGAATCACTTTAGTTAACTTTCTTACCACTTCCATGCTGAACTATGCAATGTGCACACTGTAGCTGAACCCCAAGTTCATTAACTACTTTGATAAGGTCAGAAGGCGCTTCATTTGGACGAAAAAATCTGATCAAGGAACTTCGTGTAACTCTTTACTGGCATGGAAGAGAGTCTGTTGCCCCAAATCAGCTGGCGGCTTGGGAGTAATAAACATCACTATCCAAAACAAAGCTTTGTTGCTAAAGTTTCTTAGCAAATTCTATAACAGAGAAAATCTCCCACGGGTTAGCCTAATTTTGGATACGTATTACTCAAATGCCATACCTCACGCTTCCGTAGGTTGTGGCTCTTTCTGGTGGAAGCAAATGTGCAAGCTAATGCCTACTTTTAGAGGTTTTTCCGCCGCTGTGATTGGGAATGGGAATGATGTGGCAATGTGGCATGACAATTGGAATATTGAGCCTTTGGCTGCTCGGTTCCCATGTTTTACTTCATTTGTTAAGATGGAAAATTGTTCGGTGGCCACATTCTTCTCCTCTTCTAGTCTGGCAGATCTGTTCCACTTGTCTATCTCTCCCAAAGCATTCTCTGAGTTTCAACAAGTTCAATCTCTTAAACTGAGCTCCTTGGATTAGGAGGGAGGCTATGACTCTTGGTTGTTTCAATGGGGCTCGACATATTCGTCCAGCAAGTTTTATCTCAACTGTCACAAAGACATCGTTGCTCCTACACCAATCCTTTGGATTTGGAGTTCGAAACTGCAAATGAAGCTTAAGTTCTTTCTATGCTTTCTCATGGTGGACAGATTGAATACTAGGAATTTGCTCAAGAGGAAACACTTTCACACCAATGATGGTTTCAATTATGTTTTGTGTGGGTCTGGAATGGAGGAAATAGTTGATCATTTGGTTTTTCTATGCCCATTCAGCACTACTTGTTGGACTCATGTTGGGATGACATGGGATAGCTCTCTGCCTCGACTTCAAGCAGTCCAAGTGGCCAAACAAAGTTTCACAAGGGATCTTTTCATGGAAATCTTTGGTATTGTTGCCTGGAACATTTGGAAAGAGCGCAATATTTTAATCTTCAGGGGCATCCAACCTTCTTTGGAAGCTTGGAGAAAGAGAACCAAGAGTCATCTCTTGTGGCTAAAGTATAGAGTTAACAAGGAGTTTTGGGACTACATTACCCTCCTTGCCCTCTCCGTGTAATCTCTACACATCTTTCTTACATCCTTTCTAGGTCTTTTCTAGATCTTCTACTGTCACACCCTGTATTTTGGCACAATTTTGTGTTTGTTTTTATAAAAATTTGGACCCAACTAAAACTTTTTGGAATGAAAGCTTGTTTGATGGCTTGGATGATCATGTTTGGCACTATTAGGTTCTACTCCACTCCACCTTCATCTTCCTTGATCCAAATTCCTTGCCCTATGATCATGCCATGTGAATATAGCTCAAAAATATTTTTTATCAAAATTTATTTTCACCAAAAAAGGATTTATTCAATTTAAGATCACCAAAACCCCTGAATTGAGGTTTGAACTACAAGTCCTCAATTTAGGAGGATCTTTTCTTCCCAAATGCTTTATTTGAAACCTACTATTTATATGACTTCTCAAAACCACCAAATATTATTTTTAAAGATTTTTTCATATTTTATTTAAAGGCTTTTTCTTAAGGGCAGAAATGGCTTTTCCTAAGGGAAAATTATTTAGATGCTTGGGAAATATTTGAGAAAATTTAGAGAGACTCAGTGGACATATATTTTCCATATATATGAGTTTCAACACAAGGGCTTGATCATAACATGGGCAAAACCCCTCAAAACCCTTTCTGTTCAGATTGCACTTTTGGAATGATTCTATAAGAAATATTATCAATAAAATCCAGGGAAATTCTAGCAAGTCAACACTATCACAAGTGATGATCTTGTTTCATCCCCATCCAAGTTGGTTTGCTTCATCAAACCAACCCAAATCCATTTCTGTCCAGATTCAAATTTTGACAACTTTACATTATGAAGTGTCTTCCCTTGACCTCAAACTTTGTGGGCATGCTCTAATGACCAATTACTGATGATCCACTAAGTGGTGCATCAAGGGTTAAAGCCTAACCCCTTTGAATCTATAGAAAACAGATTCTGTCTATTTCTAGGTTTTCCCTAGGTCCCATTATGAACTTTCTTCTCTTAAGCTCAAACTTGGTGATCACTCTTGTTTTCCATCACCCCTTGACCTTGTCAAATCTCAAGATGATCCAAGTTCATTTGACCCCCCTAAACATCATCAAACACCTTCTACTAGAAATGTAAAACTGGCATTTTCACCTCAAATCCTTTTACCCTTGCCTCCTCCTTTTTACCACAGCTTCACCCATACCCCCAGCACCTCCAGTAGCAATCCCAACGGCTAGCTCCATGATTGAGATGGTGAAAAACCCCATTTTTACCCTCTGGTCCACCTGGCAGGACCTCTTTTCCCACTCTCCCTCTATTCTAATCCCTCCCCAGAGCATCCAAGGGCCTAGCCCGGTTAGTTTCCTTCCCCTAGATCCCCTGGACATGGGTGGACGCGCAGAAGGCGCCAAGGGCATGCCATGGCCTGCAATAGCCGCGCTCCAAAGCGCGCTACAGTGTCGACCAGCACTGTAGCCGCTGGCCACTGCATGGCACTGGCCGCCTTGAGCCTCCCTCTGGCGCCGTCTGGTCGGCCTCAACGTCTACAGCCCTGCAGGCGGTCGGCCCTCTCCTCCCTCTCTCTCCTTCCCCCTCCTCCGCACATGCCCGCCACCGCCCGAGCCGGCCAATGCGAAAGCTCACACGCGCGCGGCTCCCCTCCTCTCTCCTCTCTCCCACTGGCGTGGACTGACCCCAGGAAGACCCCAGGGCCTCCCCACTCCCTCCCGTGGCCTGTGGTGAGCACCCCGTGCTCACCGCACAGGGCGCCCTCAGTGGACCGGGCCCGCCTATGAAGTCACCCCGGAGGCCTTCTCTCCCTTTTGATCTCTCTCTCCACGCCAATAGGCTGCCTGTGAAGCCTCAGCCCTTCCCTCTCTGTGTGTGCTCGGGATCGAGCCAAACCTCGCCGCGGCAGCTCCGCCATCGATCTCCGGGTACGGCGCCACTCCAGTCCCCCATTCTTCTCCCTCTGGTCCTCCCGTGCCCTCCTGACCCGATTCCCCCTCTCTCCCGTTGTTGTTGCAGGCTGGGACGGGCGTTTGAGGACGGTCCCAAAGCTCCTCCGCCGCGGCCTCCTCGTCGACGGCGACCCCGTCCTCCTCCGCCCTCCGCTCCACCTCCAGAGGACCGGCGGGTCCTCCTCGAGCCCGTTCCGACCCTCTCCTCCCCTCGTTGTGGCCTCCCTCGCCGTTGGTGAGCCGCTCCCCTCTCGGACGCAAGGAGGAAGACGGACCTGACAGGTGGTCCCCACCTATCAGCCTCTCCTCCCCTCGCATGCGCCCTCTCTCCTCTCCCCTGAGCCGCTGGCAGCCGGGCCCCACGCGTCAGGTTTGAACCTAACAACGCGCGCGGCCGGCCGGCTGACCAGATGGGCCGGCCCAGCCCCTGGCCGCCCTGGCTCAGGATCTGGTGCACTTTTTCCCTTTTTATTTTCTGGTGGGTTTTGCAAAAATCCCACAGGACTAAATAATTGCCCAATGCAATTATTTTCTCCACCATAAATCTTAGAATATTGTATTGAGTTTAATAGTGCCATCTGTGCAATTTACTGAAAGAGTTTTTATCACTAGTTTTATTTAAAACCTATTAAAAGCACCTTTTTAGCCTCTGTTATTGTGTTTCTAATATAGTCTTCACAGATAAATTTATTGTAAATATTTTTAATATGACTTCAGAGATTTAACAGAATAGGTGAACATTTTTGATAGGTAGATTGAGTGCTCTGTTTGCATGCTTGTTTATTTATTGTCGCTATTTCCGCATCGATAGATTGCGCCGTTGACGGAGAAGTTGGACTCGAAGACTTCGAAGACCCCGAAGAATTTGTCGAGCCAGGCAAGCAGCCCTTTGACCATGTCAAGAAACTATTTTAACTTGCATGTCATATAGCACTTTACTTCCGGCATTATCGATCATATGATGTGGTGGTTTCCCCTTCGGTGGGATGCCTCCGGTGCTTTCTGTTGATACTTGCATCGAGCATGACCCTACCACCTTATGAGGGTTGTGCGGGTGGGAGTAGATAGGTTGCTAGTAGATGCTACACAAGTGGGATGGGACTTATGCACGGTGATACCGAGAGGTGTGTGTTTTCAATACTCTTTCGAAAACCCCGTCGGGTGTCACTAATGCCCGAGGGAGATGATGATGAGTTGGGTGACCACTTGAGAAAGAAGTGGTGTACCGGAACAAATGGGTGTGTGTTTTCGAAAACGGATTAGATTTAAGGTCTGCTGACCGTCCCAACCTTACATGCACGACCACGATACCCCTTATGGGATGGGGCTTTGTTGATTACCTTGGTGGGTACTTGCAAGGAGTGGCGTGGTCACTCTCGATACGGGGTCGTACCGGATGTACGATCATGCGTTGTCTTTGCAGGCACCGGGCACATCGTTGGTCCCCTCATGGATGGTACGGTTTGAGCAAGGCTCGTGTGATGAACGTCATGAGGGTTGGGTACCAATCGAGTGGACTCTTTGTTTAGTATCGCCGGGGGAAAGGCATTGTTCGGGTTCTTACCTCGGGTATGTATATACCGCGAGTCATGGATGACACGAAAGTTCCCCGAGTCTTGTGGGTAAAGTGTGCAACCTCTGCAGAGTGTAAAACTATTCGAATAGTCGCGTCCGCGGTCATGGACAGTTGGAGGTCCTTCTTAGACTACGTCCGAATGTTTTCGTAAAATATTGGAGTGAGTATGGGTGTGTTAGTGACAAGAGGTCACGTGAGTCCAGTCCGATGACTGGGCATGAAAAATGAACTAAGTCCGATGACTTGGTGTGAGCAGAATGTGTTCAGATGATACCGTGATGGTATCGGCAATGTGTTATCATGAATACTTGGTTATTTGTTGATGCATACTTACTATTACTTGATCATGTCACTTGCATACAAAATCAGCTTTCCGCAAGTTACCTATAGTGCTATATCATGCATCATTATTGCCTCGTTCCGCTCTTGGGTTGCTTGCGAGTACATTCAAAGTACTCATTGGCTTGCCAATGGTTATTTAATTGGCCAGGCATGGAAGAACAAGAGTTTGTTGAAGAGTTCGTCGAAGACGAACATGCGAACTAGGATGCTTCCCAGTCAGAATGCCTGTAGGTTAAGGCAGATGGCATGGGTTCACGCTTTCGACGAAGATTTCCGCTACTTGTTCTAGACTTAGTGTTTGGCCCGAGTGGCCCTATCCTTGTAAGACTGAGACCTTCATGGTCATCATTTGTGTAAGACGCTTAATGTGGATGTAAGACTCTTTTATTCAGCTTCTGTGTGTTCACTGAGCATTGATCTCAGGGATCACTATACACGTGCAATCGGTGATCTCGACTTATGAGTCGGGGTCCCCACATCTACTCCTTTTTTCTCACTAGTTTTTGCCTATTTTCATGAAACCCACCTTGTGGGGCTGCCAAGCCCTCTTTGGGCTTTGTATCTATGATGTAAAACTACTTTCCCTTAATATATCACAGTAGGAGCCTCTCCTACTGATTAATCCCTCAAAAAATAGCCACTTTTTTAATGAAGTTTGAGAATTTTGGAACTCTATTTAAAAAAGGGGCGGAGACTTTTTCTCTCATTGTACTCTTATTTTTTTGGTCTTAGAGTCTCTTTCTCTGAATTGGTGTTTCGCAAGGGCCTGCGTGCTCCGGCCCTCACCGAGGCGCCTCGGAGCAGGCTAGCAAGGGCATGTCGCCTCGGGAACTTGCATTTTATGACGGTCGACCCTCGCTTGGGGCTCTGACCGCAGCGCAACACCATCTCGGAGCCTCAAGAGGCTCGTGCCTCCTGGGGCAGGAAATAAAAAAATTTGAGGAACCGCTTGAGCATCAAGGGGGGCTCCTGAGCAACACGCCTCAGGAGCCTTACCGGTCATATATCCACTCGCCCCTTGATGTCGTCCTGGCGACCCGGACGGCATCAAGGGTATCGAGGCCTCACCCCATAGTCGCATCCTCGCGATCCGGACACCCCTTACGGTGGTCAGGGAATGTGCAGGACTGGGACCTGCCGACGTAGAGCTACTTGAGCGTCAAGGGGGCTCTTGAGCAGCATGCCTCGGGAGCCTTACCAGTCATATAGCCACTCGCCCCTTGATGTCATCCTGGCGATCCGGTCGGTATCGAGGGTGTCGAGGCCTTGCCCCATAGTCATGTCTTGGTGATCTGGACGCCCCTTACGGTGGTTGAGGAATGTGTGGGACTGGGGCCTGCAGATGGAGAGTGCCAAAAGGCCTCCCAACCTGCCTCACTCGTAAAAAAAGAAGCCCCCGGGACATCCAGACTTCCCAAGCGCCACCGCCAAGCATCTTCGGATCCTACCGCAAGCCATGTCAAGCTAAGTACCCTAATCATGACCAGTAGGAGGCCTCAATTAACAATAACACAAGGACCAGGACACATGATCAGAGTGCTAATAAAAGGGGGCGAGCAACGAAATTCATTACATTCCCATAGGGCTTCCCTTGATTGTTTGATTGTAGGAAAGGGAGAAGAGGAGGAGAAAGAAAGTGAGGAAGGCCCCTCGGGGGCTGCCGCTCCGGGAGCCCTGGCTTTGGCACACCAGCATTCAGTCGGAGTCCTCCTCTTCCTTGACGGGCCTGTGGAGGTGTGCCGGTGTGGCCGCATCTTGAGCAAGGGAGCGATGCCATGGTGGCTGGCTACCCCTTGAGGTCCGGGCGTGCTGGCGCGGTGGCATGCCATAGTTGCTATCGCTTGGGCTCTCCTCAGAAGAGGTTTAGATGCTGCTGGAGACGTGACACCCGTCGTCAAGGGCAAACTCACCAACAAGATCACCGTGGCCGTCGTCTTCCGGTAGCCCCCCAAACGCTTGTTGTCTCACCCGAAGATCTTGACGAAGAGCGTCGCCACCCCGTCATACTTGACATGGAGGGTGCACCTCCCCTCCAAGCCATGGGCGCGGGAAAATGTCGGCCACCCGCAGTTCAGGTACACATAACCCGTGGGGGTGACCTCGACCTCCACCCACGAGGTCGCACTGTAGCAGTCGTCAGCCTGCAGCCATAGGTCAGTAGGCCCCCCGACCGTTAGCACCTTCGCAAAGAAGCACGAGACTTGAAACCAAGCAGTCGCCTGCCTCTCCGCCCACACCAAAAACTCTTGGGACACATCGGCCGAATGAATCCGCGGGTGGGGTGACCGGGCGGCCACCGCAAGCTTCCTTCCTCGGGTGTCACTGTCGTGACTACTATGGCCGCCCGCGCAGGATGGAGCCTCCCCATGGCTACCGAAGGTAATCCTGGGCCGTGTTAGAGCATGCCTGCACCCACGGGGGACCACCACCGGCATCGTGGTATATCTCTGGGGACGACCGCGGCCCCTCCTGGGCGGTGGCGAGTCAAGGACCTCCTCTGAGGCCTTCCCTTTCTCGGTGGCAGAGAACTTCCTCACTTGTGCCATGATTGGGAGAGCGGCGGCTTGAAGATTGGGAGGCAAAGCAGATGAAAATGTGTTAAGGGTTTTCTCGCCCTCGCTTACTTAAATACAACCAAGGGCCAATCGGCGCCCCCGCATCCCGGGCAATGATGGCGCTGCTACGCGCCCTAGCCCTTGTCAGCCAGGGCGTCATGGGGAGTGGAGCTGTCGTGCGCTCCTCGAGCGTCACGGGGCAGGCCTGGGTGGCATGCAGCTCCGCCCCATGTCAGTTCATCATCCCCCGAAGGGTCACATCTGCGTGGCCGAAAGGGAGAAGGACAAGGGAGTAGCCATATTCAAGGAAAGGTAATGATGGCCGGCGCAATGCATAGGCGTCGCATCAGTTTGGCCTGGGAGATCCCTGACGTCCTCGGGGAGCGGGGGCATCGGTGCCCTGGCATGCGATGCTTGTTTTGCCTGGCCCAGCAGGTGTTTGGGGCCCGTTGCGCTTCGGGCTGTTCTCAATGGCTTTGCCAGGAAGCCACCTCGAGCACACCTTAGGCTCGGGTGCTACTATCGGCGTTCTGGGAACGGGGGTACCTAGACCTGCCTGCATGCGGCCCAGGGCATGGCCCACCTCGTCAGCCAAGCACGGTTGGCGTGACCCCACTCAAGACAAGGCCCTCGCGAGAGTCTGAGCTCGCGAGGGAAGCCGCACCAAGACCTACGAGGAATGGGCCTCCTCGGGCCCCCTTTGGAGCGGCGGAGATCTCTACGCAGCGCTTGGCCTCGGGAGGCCAAGGATGACGCCAGGTGGGACAAGCGAGTGTAGGATCGAAAGTTGGTCTAGAGGGGGGTGACTAGACTACTTGACCAAATAAAAGTTTTGCCTTTTTCCCAATTTTAATTCCTGGCATTCATAGCATATCAAGTAACACCCTACACATGCATGTCTAAGAGTATAGCAGCAGAAAATAAAGACATTGCACATATAAGTAAAGAGAGGGTTAGGAATGCAAACACAAGTGGTGACATGATGATTTCTTCCGTAGTTCCAATAGATGGTGCTATCGTACGTCCACATTCATGGAGTCTTCAACCCAGGAGGGTAACGGTCGCGAGAGTCCACGGAGGGCTCTACCCACGGAGGGTTCCACGAAGAAGCAACCTTGACTATTCCATGCGGCTTCCGTCCATGAAGGACTAGCCTCACTATGGGTACATCTTCACGAAGTAGGCGATTTCCTTGCCCTTACAAACTTCTTGGTTCACTACACAACACGAAGTAGGAGGCTCCCTAGCAACACCTAACCAATCTAGGAGGCACCACCCTCCAAAAGGTAATAGGCTCGGTAATGACGATGAACTCCTTGCTCTTGTGCTTCAAGATGATAGACTCCTCAACACACAATCTCTCTCACACACATTTGGCTTGGTAGAAGATATCGGACTGGTGGAAAGCAACTTGGGGAGGCTAAAAATCAAGATCCATATGGTTGGAGTGGAAGATCTTGACCTCAACACAAGGGGAGGTGGTTCTCTCTCAGAAAATTACGTAGGATAGGTATGGAATAGTTCTGAGTGCTTCTCTTTCGAGTGAGTGGTGGTGAAGGGGTATATATAGGCATCCCCAAAAATCCAACCGTTACACACAATAAGTCAGACTCGGTGACACCGAAGTGTAAAACTCGGTGGTACCGAAGTGACAAAAAGTGGCAACTTTTGAATCTCGGATGGACCGATATATAACTCTCGGTTGCACCGACAAGGTGACCAACGGTCAGAATTACCAAACTCGGTGATGTTGATTCACCATTCTCGATCGGACCGAAAGTGTGAACTTGCGTAACAGAAAGTTGGCAGCCCAACTCGATGGCACCGAAAGCAGTGTGAGCTGCATCGAAGTGTTAGGGTTTGGCAGAGTTTGTCTAGGGTTTGGAACTCGGTGGCACCGGGATAGTAAAGTTGGTTGCACCGATTTGGTATATTAGGCTTAGGACAAACTTTGTTGGGAGAGTATGTCCATGTTTTGGTGACTTTCACTTGTGCATTTTTGAGCATATTGTTCACCATGAAAACTTTACCTCCTTTTAATAGTATTGGCTTTCCTATAGACTCAAAGTGATTTCTCACAAATATAAAATGTAGAGTCCTCTTGCTTGAAGCTTGGCCAACCTATTTCCTTGCATCTTGGGGTAATTCCACAGACCTTGTGCCATTCCCATCATTAAACTTTTCCTGAAAATATACTTGGTGAAGACATTAGTTCAATGACTTATCTATTGTTATTAATTACCAAAACCACCAAGGGAGCAAATGTGCTTTCAGTCTCCCCCTTTTTGGTAATTGATGACAACATATAGATCAACGCTTCGATAAAGATATAATCAATGAATATAGTCGTCGCTCTGAGAAGTATGTGATAAGTAAGAGCTCCCCCTAAATTTGTGCATTATTTTAAATTTGTGTTTGAATGCAAATGCACAATCGATTAGGTACATGGGTTACTTCGCACATGTCACATACCAATTGGTGGTGTGTGATAATAATTGGAATGAATAACATAGCTCAACACAAACAACCAAAGATGAATGATCATCACATGAGCATTTAAGATGATAGGAAATAGTAACATCACACATCAAAGCGTATGATCAAACATCATCGAACGTGTATCACAAGCAAGACAAAAGAGTAACACGTCAACCAAAAGCAATTGTTTTTGAAAAACACATAAAACACCAAATGCTCTCTCTCTCTCTCTCGAAGCCTAATGATCTATATACACTTCTCCCCCTTCGGCAACAAGTTACCAAAAAGTTCAAAGGTATCTATCTAAGTGTTCTTGGGCTGATCTCCTCTGGTTGTCGATGAAGGAGTCGAGAGCACGGCGTCGGCGAAGATCTCTACAGATGTCGTGGAAGGAGCTGGAGTAGACACATGTAGAACATGAGCTGATGGAGCAGGAGCTGTACTGACTGTAGCAGGAGCTGAAGAAGAGGGCCTCGACTCTGGAGCAGGCATTGTGGCTGATCTCATCTGAGTGGTGAACTGGGTGCCTGGCCCGAGAGGTGATCCTTCCTCGTCAACATTATCATCAGAAGAAGAAGAAGAAGAAGAAGAGGTAGAAGAGACCCGGGGAATGTGCATGGAGTCAACTTCCTTCTGGAGCTCTATCACTGTCTTGGACAACTTGTCCACCTTATCACCAAGCACCTTGATCCTCGTCTCAAAGATCCTCACAAGGTTGTTCTGGCTATCCAGAATCCCTTTGATATCCTTCTGCATGTCTTGGATAGTTGTGATCAGAAGATCCATTTGCTCGTTCTTGGATCTGGGGACTTGAGCACTAGCGGCTCGAACTACTTCTGCCTCTGCTTGTGCTGTAGTAGATGTGGGATGATCTTGGTCCATCACCACAATGTTATCCTCGAACTCTAGCTATAGGGGCAGGTGTGGGCGATCAAGAGCAAAAATGTGCTTCTCCAACTGTGAGTTGATAAGTAACTGGATGTAGGGTGCATAGCAGCATGAGCGCTTTTGGTCAGCAGCAACCCTCTTGATTGTCTCAACAATCATATCCATGACTCTAATCCTGGTGTGTGTATCAAGGTGGAGCAGCATATTAATGGAGTAGCCTCGGATCATCTTGTCATCTCCAGACTTGGGCATCAAGGTATGCCTAAGTATAGTGTTCATGGTCCGGAGGCCTGCTTCCAGATAATAGATAGGTCCTAGCTTGTGTGATTGCACCTTGTCAGCGGGGATATGAGTATACATGTCTTTCATGGCATTGTGACTACCCTTGGGTTTAGAGTATAGATCCAAATCTCCTTCCTGAGCTTCAGGAACTTCCAGTAGAGCAGCCCATTCCTCAACAGTGGATTCGTACCTAGCACCTTGAGTCATCCATACAATTCTACCATCTCCATAGAAGTGAGCGGTGGAGTAGAATTCTTCCAGCGGACGACAAAGCGCCCTTTACCGTGGCTTATTCAGCCGGATGGTTGGCCGTCTGCTAGCGGACGGCAAAGCCTTTGCCGTCCAGGATTCATGCCTTTGCCATCCGGGATGGCAGACGGCAAATTGTCTAATTCCTGTAGTGTCATCTCGTCGTTCCATGCTGTAAGTTTTTCGTCAATGAACTTATCCAGTCCAATGCAATGAAAGTTATCTTGGACACTTGGGAACTAGTTCTCATTGTCTTTGATGAACTTCCAATCAACATATCTCATGTCGCTAACAGCAGGGCTCTTAGCAAGCAGAACCCTCTCATAGAAATCATGTTGCTCTCTGGTATAGAACCTATAGTCAATAGCGGTCTTCCTACTCTGAGCATATGGATCTATGGCTCTCCATGCTCTCAAGCCTGAGTCTTTACGCTTCTTCATGTCCTCAGCTACCATATGGCTGGCATCATGCACTGGAAGATGAGGTCTGAGCTTCATCAATGTGGTTAGGTCATCATCATCTTCCATTCTAGAGGTAGTCCCTTTGTTCTTCTCTGAAGCAGGAATGTCGCTGGTGGTCCTCTTGGACTTCTCCACTACAGCCTTCTTAGATGCAGGATGGGTGCTCTTGGACGTGCCAGTCTTTGGCATAGCATCAGCCATGAGCTTCTTGGCTTTGTTCTTGGGAGGCACTATCTCAGCATGCTCTTCCTCCTCCTCCTCAGTAGCAACACCAGCAGCCTCCTCTGGATCCTCAAACATAGAGGTAGGCCTGCCCATAACACGAACAATCCTCTTCCTGGACTTTTTCTCCCCTGCCTTCTTAGGCATAGCTTTCTTGGGGACCTCAACTGAAATAGTTGCTCTGGCAGTCTCATGTGCTTTGAATGTTGAAGCAGGAGCATAGACCTTGCTGACAACTTTACGAGATGAAGTAGCTTCAGTTGTTGACTTCTTGGCAGCCTTTTCTTGCTTCTTAGCAAGAATCTCCTCAGGAATGAAATCTGAGTCTTCTTCATATGAGTTGAGCTTCTTCCTGGTTCTTGTGGTAGCCTTGGGCAACCCATGAGAGCTGGGAGTGCCTGGATCTGAGAAAGAACTGGCTTCTGGGCTTGTTCCAGAACTCATATCAACTCCTGCTCTGGCAAATTCTGACTGTCTTCTGAGCCTGACATACTGACCCTGTGAATAGAGTATAGGAGAGTAGAAGAAGATAAGTCATCACAAAATGAGAAATGAATTTTCAAAAGTTTTGCAATCTATCAAATAGATATCGGTGCAGCCGAAAAGCAATTTTCGGTGGGGCTGAGATAGACTAACTCCTTAACAGGAACTTGGCAGCCTTTTCGGTCGGACCGAAAAGAGCTACTCGGTTCCATCGAGTCAGTTCTCAAACTCACTAAAAAGCATATTGGTGAGACCGATATTTTTGTTTCGGTTCCACCGAGATTTATCAGGCGGACGGCAAAACCCTAGAAAATCCATCTAACGCGAGATTTTCGAGTTTTAAGAGGATGGAAACACGTGCAAAGGGTGCCATGATGATTAAAAAGTATCTAATGCGGGAGAGTCGGATGGGGAGCGCACTAGAGATCGAATACGTGCCCTAGCTTGGCACGGGTCCTCTACGGCGGCGACGAGGGAGTATATTACATCGGAGACGGCGATTACCAACGGCGGAGAAGCGCGGGGAGACAAGAGCGACGACCTGGGGTCCTTGGAGAGGAAGTTTAGGGTTTGGGAGCGCGACGTATAAGGTAGAAATTTCAAAGCGTCGGGGTCCAGCTTTATATATCCGCCACTGTCGGTGACACCGATTCTAAGTTTTTGGTGTCACCGAGTGCCTCAACTGTTAGCTGACAGGGACACTCGGTGTAACCGAGAAAATGGAAACGGTGGTATCGAGATTGAAAAACCAGATTAACCCTAGGCATTCGGTGAGACCGAGATTTTGGTGTTGGTTCCACCGAGATGCACTTGGGAGGTTTTAATGGTCAGTCCTTGTCGATACGAAACCCCGAGTGCTCCACACACAAACGGATCAAAAAGCACTTGTTCAAATTTTGTGATGCATCATGAATAGAGTATGAGGTGAGAAAGCATAGATAGCTAAACAAGTGATCCTAGGAATTCTTGTATATCCAATTGGCAAAGCATAAATCAAAAGCCAAATTGCAACAATTGGATATCCTCGAATGAGAAAATAAATGCAGACCAACATGCTCACACAATAAGATGTCAAATGGAATCATGGCAAACATGCACAAATACTCTAGCATCTAACAAGCACTTGGGTGATGACGAAGTCATCTATATATGAGTATTTGACTTAGGACCCAAGTAAGATTACTTGATCATAGGTCATACTCATCGTTTAAGCACAAGTGGGGTTACCACTTTTACATAAAGCATTTAATGTTAGTCACATACTATGAGATGCTTTGACTCAAGTCTTAGAGTAAAGCTCCCCCTTGATGTGACATCCCCCCATCAAGGGGATAAACTAACCTTGGGTTTTGTCGATGAAGACTTCATGTTGGTGAGGTAGTGGTGGATGCTCAAGGTTGATGAAGATCACCAAGAGTTGGGAGCATCCTTGTTGTTTCCTTACGCTTCTCACCTACATGGGTTAGTCCCAACACACAAGAGACAAATACAAGGATATCTATGGACATGGAGTGCAAAGCATGTGTAATGATGTCCATTGATTTGTTAATTACCTTGTCCCTTGCTTACCTTTGAGGGAATGTGTGACTCCTTGATCTATTGCATAGGGTTGATGTTGATTGCAAATAGATCTTGCCAATAATGAATGTGAGTGAATTTCATTGGCGGAGTCACCCCTCAAGAACTATTTAGTTCTTATTCTTGGGAATCCACATCAAGTTGATGGGAATCCTTGGTGTTGAAGTAGCACTTGTAGAAGTTGAGCTTGTAGTAGCCTTGGGAACCCACTTCACCAAATCTTGGGATTGATCTTCATAAGATTCAAAGTCCTCTTGAAGCTTGTTCTTGCCCTTGATCTTGGTGTCTTGTGGTGTAAGGTCATCTTGAGTGTTTGTTCCCCTGGGAAGAGCATTTTCATACTTATCCTTTTGAGGAACAAACTTGGGCTTGGGATATTGACCATCTTCCCACTCAACTCCATTAGCGTTGAAGTATCCAACACCACGATTCTTCCGGTGTCCTCTGTGCTTGCGTACAATCTCATCAAATTGTTTGTACCCTTCAAGAATCTTGTAGATACCTTTCTGTATAATTCCTTTCAATAAAGCATTTTCTTGCTCAAGTGTAACTTGGATAAGATAATCATCATTAGTGGAATCAATAGAACAACTAGGAACAACATCATTGGGTTTAGCATTTTTATTGTTGCTACTAGATGAAGAACCTTTTCTTTCCTTTGTTACTAGTTTGCTTAGATTTGACTTGTGGCATGAATGTAGACAAGAGTAGTCTTTTGGCAATATAAGGTGAATTCTTCTTTCGGATATCGTCATTGATAGCTTAAAGAAATTCATGTTCTTGCTCCGAATTGAGATTCTCGAAGCGTTGCTTCTCATGAGTTCTTAAGCTCTATATGATATTCAAGACTAGATTCATGAGCTAACTTAGGAATGTTGAGTTCTTTAGTTAGTTCTTCTATTTTCATCTTATCATCATCAATTGACTTATCTTGACTTGCATGAGTAGTATCAAGTTCATTATGATTAACATCACTAGTTTTATCACATAGCAAGTCATCCTCATAAAGCAAATCATCTTCATCACTATCGAAATCAAGATATTCGGGGTGTGATACCTTGGGGCCTTTAGACATGAAGAAACTTCCACCTCCTTCATTTGGTGAATCAAATATATCATAGGAGTTGGTTGTCACTAGTGCAATTCCAGCAACACCATCATCTTGACTATAGTCGGAGTTGGAGTGATAGCTTCTCTCGGCGTGGTTGTCGGAATCAGAGCCGGAAACCCATTCACCAACATGAGCTTGATGCTTCCTTATTGATTAGATCTTTGTGTTCTTGTCCTTCTTCTCCGAGTCCGTACTTCTCCTTGAGGGTCTTCGTTCATAACGATCATCTCTACTCCTTCTCTCTCTTCGAGTGATTCATATCTTGAGCTTCGTCTTCTTGGTGACTCTTCTCTTCGCTTGTAGGGAACCGAGCACTCATTAGAGTAGTGTCCGGGCTTACCATAATTGTAGTAGTTTCGATCACGACTTGACGAACGCTTCTCTTCATATCTGGAGTTGGAGTTGCGACCTTTGCTTCTATTCTTGTAGAACTTGTTGAATTTCTTGACCATGAGGCTTATCTCTTCATTTGTGACAAGGTTGTCACTTGAGGTAGCGGGAGCATCACTTGTGGCTTTGTAATCACCGCTACACTTGTGATGGAGGTCTTCCTTGTCTTTGAGTGTCATCTCATGAGCAACAATTCTACCAATCACTTCCATTGGTTTGAGATCTTTGTAGTTGGGCATCATTTGGATCAATATGCACACGGTGTCATATCTCTCATCCAAAGCTCGGAGTATCTTCTTGATGATGAACTTGTCAGTCATTTCTTTGCTTCCTAATCCGGCAATCTCATTGGTGATGAGAGCAAGCCTAGAGTACATTTCAGCGACTCCTTCATCATCCTTCATCTTGAACTTGTCAAGTTGATCTTGAAGAACATCTAACTTGGATTCTCTCATGGACTCAGTTCCTTCGTGCATATCAACCAAAGTATCCCATATCTCTTTTGCATGTTCAAGACTGTTGATTTTGTTGAATTCTTCAGGACATAGGCAGTTGTAGAGTATGTCACATGCTTGAGCATTGAGTTGCAACATCTTCAATTCATCCGCAGATGCTTCACGATCCGGTTCCTTTCCATCCGCAAAGAATTCACCTTGCAAGCCAACATGAACAACAGCCCAACTGGCAGGATTATGACCAACCAAATGAACTAGCAAAATTAGTGCCATCAAAGTATGGACCTCTACGGTGATAATTTCCCTCACTAGATGCCATACTTCTCCTAGGATGTGAAACCAATGCAATGGAGACCAAAGCTCTGATACCACTTATAGAATCAAAAGTAGGTCTAGAGGGGGGTGATTAGACTACTTGACCAAATAAAAGTTTTGCCTTTTCCCAATTTTAATTCTTAGCAAGTTTTAGCATTCATAGCATATCAAGTAACACCCTACGCATGCATGTCTAAGAGTATATCAGCGGAAAATAAAGACATTGCACATATAAGTAAAGAGAGGGTTAGGAATGCAAACACAAGTGATGACACGATGATTTTTCATGTGGTTCTGATAGGTGGTGATATCATATGTCCACGTTCATGGAGTCTTGAACCCACGGAGGGTGACGGTCGCGAGAGTCCACGGAGGGTTCGACGAAGAAGCAACCTTGACTATTCCATGCGGCTTCCGTCCACGAAGGACTTGCCTCACTATGGGTAGATCTTCGCGAAGTAGGCGATTTCCTTGCCCTTACAAACTTCTTGGTTCACTACACAACACAAAGTAGGAGGCTCCCTAGCAACACCTAACCAATCTAGGAGGCACCACCCTCCAAAAGGTAATAGGCTCGATAATGACGATGAACTCCTTGCTCTTGTGCTTCAAGATGATAGACTCCTCAACACACAATCTCTCTCACACACATTTGGCTTGGTAAAATAAATGGGACTGGTGGAAAGCAACTTGGGGAGGCTAGAAATCAAGATCCATATGGTTGGAGTGGAAGATCTTGACAACAACACAAGGGTAGGTGGTTCTCTCTGAGAAAACTGAGTAGGATTGGTATGGAATAGTTCTGAGTGCTTCTCTTTCCAGTGAGTGGTGGTGAAGGGGTATATATAGGCATCCCCAAAAATCCAATTGTTACACACAATAAGTCAGACTTGGTGACACCAAAGTGTAAAACTCGGTGGTACCGAAGTGACAAAAAGTGGCAACTTTTGAATCTCGGATGGACCGATATATAACTCTCGGTTGCACCGACAAGGTGACCAACGGTCAGAATTACCAAACTCGGTGATGCTGATTCACCATTCTCGATCGGACCGAAAGTGTGAACTTGCATAATAGAAAGTTGGCAGCCCAACTCGGTGGCACCGAAAGCAGTGTGAGCTGCATCGAAGTGTTAGGGTTTGGTAGAGTCTGTCTAGGGTTTGGAACTCGGTGGTACCGGGATAGTAAAGTTGGTTGCACCGATTTGGTATATTAGGCTTAGGACAGACTTTGTTGGGAGAGTATGTCGATTTTTTGGTGACTGTCACTTGTGCATTTTTGAGCATATTGTTCACCATCAAAACTTTACCCCCTTTTAATAGTATTGGCTTTCCTATAGACTCAAAGTGATTTCTCACAAATATAAAATGTAGAGTCCTCTTGCTTGAAGCTTGGCCAACCTATTTCCTTGCATCTTTGGGTAATTCCAAAAACCTTGTGCCATTCCCATCATTGAACTTTTCCTGAAATATACTTGGTGAGGACATTAGTTCAATGACTTATATGTTGGTATTAATTACCAAAACCACCAAGGGAGAAAATGTGCTTTCAGCGAGTGCTAGCGCGCCAGGCGATACAGTTTCCCCTTTGGTGCAAAGGGGGAAAGGACGTACGCGGTCACCCAAAGCACCCTCCAAAGGTTTCCATTCCGGCGCAACAAGACAACGACCACGAGCTCTACAGGACGGATGTCATCACCGAGCCAACCTCTGTATCATCAATAGCTACTTTGCAGGCGAAGACCACCTTTCATCACGATAAAGATGTACTCTTGTCCCCCTTCGAATTTTGCCACTGTGGGATCCCTTCCTGCCATAGCGATAAGGGAAGAGGACCCGGGCCATTATAAATAGAGGCTAGGCTGCACCGTAGAGAGGGATGACAAAACAGGGAGACAACAGAAGAGAGGCCAAGCCACCAGAGCGCCCTCATGAGGCTACCCACCACTGTACTAGCTCATCCACAAACCTCCTCCTGAGGCAATCCACCAAAGCAGGAGTAGGGTTTTATGCTTCACAGTAGCCCGAACCTAGGTAAATCATCGTGTGCAATCTTCTTCCTTGTCATCATCCGAGTTTGTTGTTGAAATCATCGAGTAGTGAGCTAGGGAGGGTAAGGTTGTTGGGGATCTTCGCACATGCCCCTGTGTTCGAACTTCCTAGGGTTTTGCGGAGCCTGAGATCCAACAACATCATTTTAATACAAAGTGTATAACTTATGAAAGAAGGAAGCTCGAGCTAGCACGACACGCGCAAACTGTGCTTACACACACACGAGCTTCAGACGGGCGTATAGAACTTATTTAAATTGTCCATGGTTTGTTTAGCGGTTTGTATACTACACTAATTAAGTTTATAGACATTTAATGTGCATAATTCAAATTTGAACTAAAAGGACATGCTTCGTGTCACAAAAATGGGTTGGAAAAACATATTTGTGTCCTTGGGTTCTTTGTTTAGGTCCCATGCAATGAACATGAATGGATTGCAAACATCACAGAGTCATGACGAGGCCACAAACATTGAGAAACTTGGCTTTTAAATCATCATAAATCCAAAACTCGTCTGGAATTCTTGAAACTTCTCCAGGTGTCATGACACGAAACCTATGCGACATGATAATTTTTGTCCAATTTGGGACAAGTCTATTGCACACCAAAACTTCTCTCAAGAAGCATCATGATTTCTATACGGAACATGTCACCTATGTGGAGGGAACGGCATTCGATGTCTCCTATTGCGTTGATATTTTTACTACATGCAACATTGACTAATACAAGTGTAATGCTAAAATGTAGAATTATTCATGGCTCGTTTGGGGCCATTTATACATTAATTGAGCTTTTATATATCCATTTAATGTGCATAATTCAAATTTGAACTACAAGCACATTCTCGAGGGCACCAAAATGGGTTACAAAATAATTTATATGTCCTTGGGTCCCTGTTTAGGTCCCATGCAATGATTAGAAACGTCTCGGCATTGTGACTAGGACTCAAACATTGAGAAACTTTGCTTTTAAATCCCCATAAATTCGGAATTCGTCTGATGTGTTGAAACTGGGATGTCGACGCAAGAATTACAAGACATGGTAAAAAAATTGACCATTCTGGGACAAGTTTTGGGACAAACCTCTCACAAATTGGAGCTTCCTACGAGAAGCATGGTGGTTTCGATAGGGAACATGTCAGCTTTGTGGTCAAAATGACATTTGAGTTTTCTAGGCATGCACTTAATGTGAAGAACTCAAGTTTGAATTACAAGCATGGGCTCCATGGCACCAAAATGGATTAAAAACTATTTTGTGTCCTTGGGTCCATGTTTTGATCCCATGCACTGATGGTCACTGAATTACAAACATCTTGGTATCGTGACTAGGCCGCAAACATTCATAATCTTGGTTTCAAAGTCCGAAAGAACCAAAAGCTCGCTAGGAATTCATGAAACTTACATAGTGTCATGCCACGACACATATATGGTGTGCATTTTTTTGATGAATATGGGACAAATATTGGGACATGCATCTTACAAGCCAAAGCTTATTCAAGAAGCCTTGTGATTTCAATAGGGAACATGTCACCTTTATTGGTGAAACTACATTCAAGGCGTTGTCTAGTACACCAATTTAGCCCCTTTTATACATTAATGGAGTTTTCTAGGGATTTAATATGTGTTGTTCAAATTTTTAACTAGAAGCAAATGCTCTGACCTCGTGGTTTCGATAGGGAACATGTCACCTTTGGTGGCAAAACTACATTCAATTTCTCCTCTAGTGCACCAATTTGGCCCTTTTTATACATTAATTGAGTTTTATAGGGCCCTTTTCATATGAATGTGGATAAATTATAAACATATAGGCATGACAGCTCGGCCGCAATCATTGATAATAATGGCTTAATGAATTCTCGTAAATACAAAACTTGTATGATAACC
Organism: Hordeum marinum; assembly: GCA_022496015.1. Taxonomy (NCBI): domain Eukaryota; kingdom Viridiplantae; phylum Streptophyta; class Magnoliopsida; order Poales; family Poaceae; genus Hordeum; species Hordeum marinum. The sequence goes on from CM039673.1 coordinate 230,665,496, forward strand.
ATTTGGTGCCACGCGTCCAATTTTTTTTACTACCTTCGTTTCTTTTTACTTCGCATATAAGATTTGGTCAAACTGAAGCTAAACATAGTTTAACTAAAATTATACAAAAACATATCAACGTCTACAATGCTAAGGTTATATAGTATGAAAGTTAATTTGACGATGCATCTAATAATATTGATTTTAAATTATAAACATTTTTTTATAAAGCTAGTGAAACTTTACAATTTTGAATTTGACCAAATTTTATATGCTAACTAAAAAGAAACGGAGGTGTATTTGATATGGGCGTGTCATGCGTGTAGCTGGAAGTTGATGACAGGACGCATGCGAGCTTTCCTTCGCGCAGGCTCGACGGGATGCGTGCAAACAGTTCACCGCGCAGGCTTAACAAGATGCGTGAGAGCTGCCTGCCATGCATGCTTGACGGGACACATGAGAGTCAATTGCGCATGCTCATCGTGAAGAGATACTTCGACCTCCACCCTCCCCCCCCCCCCCGCTTGCCTCGCTCCCAACTTCTGAATTAATGGCGTCCGCCCCGATATTTATCATGTGGTTAATGCACCTGCATGGAGGGACTAGTTTGCTTGTGATCACCATTTTGTTCGTTCCTCGCCGAGAACTTTGATATTCATCTGTTTTCGACTCGTATACATGTACAAACGAATGAAACAATATTACAACGAATCCGCACCGACAAAGGATAATAATTCTCTTACATATGCATGATAATAAAGAATGCCACATGCGGCAACTCCCAAAAGACACAGGGCAAAATAAGAAGGAAGAGGTTGAAGAAGGCAGACAAAGAAAACGATCTGGCCCATTGTTATCTAATTCTTCAGGGATTGTAGGGCATGAAGTTCCTCAATCTCCTTTTTCATCGCCTCCATGACCTCCATCTCCTCTCGCCTCTCATTCGACATCTTCCGGATTGCGGCCATGGTGTAGGCTCTTTGCTCGAGAGCGTCGATGGTCTGCGTCGCGTACGCATGAACTTCCTTCACACGCTTCACGGTCGATGTACAGCTTCGCCAAGTCTTCCAAAAGTTCCTCGGCGAGTTCTTTTAGCCTCACCTCCCAGGCACTTTTCTTCTCGAGCAGTTTCTTCGATGTGTCGTTCTCCTTCATAAGTTTCTCCATGAGGCCGATCGCCTTGTCAACTGAGGCCTTGGCTCTTTTCCAGCAGTTTCACCAAGTCATCGGTCATCGCGTCCTTCCTATTGAGCTCAACGGGCATGTCGTCGCTAGTTGAAGAATCCAAGACTGCCAACTCATCTAGTTTGCCTCCGACGTGAATGCGCTTGTGACAGTGAGAGTCATCGCCTCTCCGTGAAAGATCCTCCCGGGTATCCGCGGCGCCACCGGATATCTCTAATGCGGCCATAGCGGTGTGGCTAGAGCTCTCTGGCGCTTCCGCAGCGCAGTGATACGACTCCAACGTAGCTATAGTTTTTTATTGTTCCATGCTGACATATTGTCATTCTAGGATAATTTTTGGGTATTTATTTACCAATTTATTATATTTTTGAGCACTAACCTATTGACCGAGTGCCCAGTGCTAGTTCATGTTTTCTGCATGTTTTTGCCTTTTCAGGGTTACCATACCAAACAGAGTCCAATTGCAAGGAAACTTTTTGGTAATTTTTTCTCGACCAATACAAGACCTAGAAGCTTCGGAGGAGGGCCAGGAGATGCACCAGGGACCCACCACATATCCAGACACCGCCCTAGGGGGCGTCCAGATATGTGGTGGCCCCTAGAGCGTCTCCCGACATTGTTTGCTGGCCTATAAATTCACATATGCACTAGAAACACTAGAAGCGCTCCCGAAATACTTTTTCTGCCATCGCTAGTCTCTGTTCCGACAGGAGGCCATCTACACCTTTGTTCCGGCACCCTTCCAAAGGGGAGATCAATCACGGAGGGCCTCTTCATCAATCTTGTTGCCCTCACCATGATGTGTGAGTAGTTCACCATAGACCTGCGGGTCCGTAGGTAGTATTAGATGGCAATCTCTCTCTCTCTCGATCTTCAATACAATGTTCGTCGCATATTTGCCTTGATCTATCCGATGTAATCCCTTTGTATGGTGTGTTTTTTGGGATCCGATGAATTGTGAGTTTATGTTCAGATTATTCATGAAAGGTATTTGAGTCAAACCTGATTACTATGATTCTTATTTTCATGATCATCATAGCTTTGTAATTCTCTTCGATCTATTAAGATAGTTTGGCCAACTAGACTGATATATTTTTAGTGGGAGTGGTGCATTGTAGTACGTTCAACCTGATGAGTTTCTATCCCAGTGACAGAAGGGGACAAGTTTCGTCTTTGTGTTATTGCTACTAAGGGTAAAATGATGGGGTTTAATCATATTAGTTGAGTCTACTTTGTCTACATCATGTCATCGTTCTTCAAGCATTACTTTGTTTGTCATGAACTTAATACATAGAGAGGCAACCATAGAAGCGCTCTTGAAGTGGAGTAATAGTAGTAGTTGCAGGCAAGAGGCGGCCTATTTGCTTATGGACATGATGCCTATATACATGTGATCATTGCCATGAACATCACATAATTATTCGCTTTTCTATCAATTGCCTAACCGTAATTTGTTTACCCACCGTATGCTTTGCTTATGAGAGATGCCACTAGAGAACTCTATGGCCCCTGGGTCTATTCACTTATAAAGTCACAAACACTATCGTTACCTTGTTGTTGTTTATTACCTTCTATATTATTTTGCACTTTACTATTATCTACACAACTCACTTGCTTGCAAATAAGAAGATCAAGGGGATGGAAAACCCTCTTGTCGGCATTAGGTGCAAGTTATTTGTTCTTTTGTGTGCAGTCACTGAAGACGGTTGAGGATTGGTATTCCTATTGGTTCGATAAACCTTGGTTTCATAACTGAGGGAAATACTTACCCACTTTGTGCTGCGATTACCCGTTCCTCTTCATGGAAAATCCAACGCAGATCACGAGTATCGAGAAGGATTTCCAGTGCCGTTGCGAGGAATACCATCACCAACTATCAAGTAACTTCACACATAATTACATTCACTTGTCCTTATTTTTATATGCTGTTATATTTAGTTTGCCTCATAAAAATCAAAAATACAAAATATTTACCTTTGCTAGTTGTTTTCCAGTTTGAAGTCATGGCTAGCTCTCCTCCGGATATGCCTCGCCCTCCTTACTTTGGAGAGGGTTCTCAAGTTCTGAATTTTAAGCAAGTAGGTGATGGTTCATTTAAAGAATCTTGGGATAGATTACTAGTAATATAAGTAAGAACTAATCCTAAGAGTCATATCAAATTGCTCCTTAGAAGTTTTTATGTTGGTTTATCTCTGTCTCAGAGACGTGTCTTGGATTCTATGTTCGAAAAGGATTTCCTAGGAAATAATGCTTTTCACACCTAAGATAAGATGAAAAAAATATTTGGGCAGCCTAAAATAGAAATCATTGAACCTGCTATACTAATATGCCATCGCCAAACTGAGCTAATTAATGAGGCTAGAAATAGTATGTAATCCAATTTTAGGGGGGTGTTCAACTCTATCTCTAAAATCCATGGAAATGTCATGTTGATCAATAGGAGGCTTGACACCACAGAACAAAAGCTTGATGTTCTTTGTGCAAAGGAAAATGATATTGCGAAGGGTACTGGACCCCTCATAAATAAAGATGCCAACACTTGAAACTATGCACTATGCCTAGCTAGGGGCATAAAACAATAGCGTTTGTTGGGAGGCAACCCAATATGTATCTTTATTTTGGTTTTTACTTTATGTTTTCGTGTGATAAAATTATTAATGCCTCTGTAATTATTGTGTTTTTATGTTTTAATTAGTGTTTGTGCCAAGTAAAGCTTTTGGGATGACTCACAAGATGAGTAGAAACGATGGTGAATCTGAAACAGAAACTTTAACTCCAGTACAGGAATTTTAATTTTTTACTCAATCATGCTAATGATCTTAAATTTGAACATGGTATTTCTATAAAAATTATTTACGTTTTCCAAAGTTTTCATAATTTTAGAGTTACATAAGTATGGGATCTTTACAGATTTGTACAGACTATTCTATTTTAAACAGATTCAGATTTACTTGCATAGCTTGCTTGTTTTGATTATGCCATGGATTATATCAGGGGGTATAAGTCATGAATAAGTTACAATACAGTTCCTATTATGAATAAATGTATTTGAATCAATTTATCATAGTAACTCACGTATGCAATATATTTCTTATACTAACGGATCTCACGAAGTTTTGTTGAGTTTTCTGTGATTGAAGTTTTCAAATTTTGGGTGTGATCATGATGGACTACGGAATAAGGAGTATCAAGAGCCCAAACTTGAGGATGCTCAAGGAACCCCAAGTATAATTATAAGGAGACTCAAGTGTCTAAGCTTGGGGATACCTTCTGCGGCATCCCCTCTTTCGTCTCAATCCATCGGTATGTCACTTGGAGCTATATTTTATTCATCACATGGTATATGTTTTGCTTGGAGCGTCGTTTACTTTTGTTTTCTTTTACTTTCAGTTTGTCACAATCATCATGACACACTTATTTGAGATATACACACCTTCATGATAAAATGCTAGAATACTCTAAGTGCTTGACATATATCTTTTGAGCTAGGCAGTTGCTCTAGTACTTCACTTATATCTTTTTGAGCACGGTGGCATGTAGATTTTATAGAAAAAATATGGTCTTGTTCTTCACTTATATTTGTTTGAGAGCTGAATAAATAGTGACTGTAATTTGCATAAGTCATAAGACTAGTCCAAAAATAATAATTACTCAATGAATGGTAATCAAGACCACCGTGTAGCACATGTAGAGAAGTTGTGGGTTAATGACATTGATATGGTAATATGACAAAGGTGTGAGTACAAAATCGTTGGTTTGTAGAAGTGTCGAGATTAAGAGATGTTAATTTTTATTCATCCAAAAATTCAAGAGGTATGGTGATGGTGTGTGAGAATTTATATTCCTCATTGAAATCCTAGTGTTGTTTTGGGTCAGGGGGCGATGGTTAACTCCTATCAATGTCCTCCCTCGGGGAATGCAAGGAGTACTTAGATTTGTGATAAAACTAATAAACTTTAAAATAAGTATGTGAGTTCTTTATGGTAATGTAACACCATGGACATACACATCTTCACCTTCACATATTTCCTAGCCTCTTCGGTACCATGCATAGCCCATTCTCACCTCGAGGAGCAGTGCAAATATTCACCGGTGCATCCAAACCCCGTGACATGATACGCTCTATTGCGCATAAGCCTCATTATATCTTCCTCAAAATAGCCACCATACCTACCTATTATGGCATTTCCATAGCCATTCCGAGATATATTGCCATGCAAATTCCATCGTCATTACATATGGCTAGTTCGTTCATCATCATAACGCTTTGCATGATCACATAGAGCTGACATAGTATTTGTGGCAAAGCCACCATTCCCATGTTTTTGATATATGTCACGCTAGATCATTTCACATCATGGTACACTTCCCAAGGCATTCATTCAGAGTCATATCTTCCTATCATGTCTCCAAGTTGAGTTGTTGCGGGATCACTAGAAGGGTATGTCTAGAGGGGGGTGAATAGACTACTTGCAGGAATTTAAAATCTACACAAGGGGAATGTTAAATGTTGGCAGATTTTAGCATATATAGAAAGTCTAGAACACCCTATGCACGCAAGTCATCAAGTATAGCAGCGAAAAGTAAAGACATTGCACATAGAAGAAAGGAGTAGAGATAGGGAGATCAAACGCACGAAGGACACGAAGATTTTTCCCACTGTTCCAATAGGTGGTGTTATCGTACGTCCACGTTTATGGAGTCTCCATCCCACGGAGGGTAACGGTCGCAACAGTCAATGGAGGGCTCCACCCATAAGGGTCCACGAAGTAGCATCCTTGACTATTCCATAACGGCTTCCGTCCACAAAGGACTAGCCTCGTGATGGGTAGATCTTCACGAAGTAGGCGATCTCCTTGCCCTGACATACTTCTTGGTTCACTCCACAACATGAAGTAGGAGGCTCCCAAGCCACACCGAACCAATCTAGGAGGCACCACCCTCCAAAAGGTAATAGGCTCGATAATGCCGATGAACTCCTTGCTCTTGTGCTTCAAGATGATAGAATTCTCAACACACAATCACTCTCTCACATATTTGGCTTGTTGGAAGAGATTGATTGGATGGAAAGCAACTTGGGGAGCCTAGAGATCAAGATTTATATTGTTGGAATGGAATGACATGATATCAACACATTAGTAGGTGGCTCTCTCTCACAAAATCAGTAGGTATGAGTAGGGAACTATTTTGAGTGCTTCTCTCGCGAGTAAGTGGTGGTGGAGGGGTATATATAGGCATCTCCAAAAATCCAACTGTTACACCTATAAGTCAGACTTGGTGCCACCGATGTGTTAATCTAGGTCATACTGAGTTGCCTCAAAGGTAGCAACTTTTAAATCTCAGTGAGACCGATACATAAAACTCGGTTGCACCAATAAGGTGACCAATGGTCAGATTGCCAAACTCAGTGATGCCGATTCAACAAAATCGGTGGTACCAATTTTTTGAATTTGCGGAATAGGAAGTTGGCAACCCAAACTCGGTGGCACCAAAATGGAATCGGTTGCACCGAAGTGTCTAGGGTTTGGCTAAGTCTGTCTGAGGCTGAGAATCAGTGGCACCGAGTGGAAAGTGTTGGTTGCACCGACTTTGTGAATTTGGCCTTGGACATACTTTTGTGGAAGAGTTTGTGGGTGTATGTGGTGACTATCACCTGTGCACGTATGAGCATTTTGTTCACCAACAGTACCTTACCCCCTTTTGATAGTATTGGGTTTCCTATGGACTCAAGGTGATTTCTCACAAAGTAAAATGTAGAGTCCTCTTGCTTGAAGCTTTGCCAATGCTATTCCTTCTCCTTCTTCTTCATGGGGATACTCTCCACACTCCTTTTTGCCAACCCATCTCTCTATATGGATTTTATGTGAAATACACTAGATGAAAGTATTAGTCCAATAGATAATGTATGTTATCATGAATTATCAAAACCACCAAGGGAGCATATTGTGCTTTCAATCTCCCCCTTTTGGTATTTGATGACAACATACAATCAAAGCTTCAAATAAAGATGTACATGTATATAATCAATTAGACTCCCTCCCCTTAAATGTGTGCAATCCCTTTAAAGGATAGTTGCTTTGGAATGCATGGACACACATATACTAGAAGGGATGTGATAAGTCATGTGTATCTTGTTCATATGTATCAAATGTATATGAATGAGGTGTATCCTTGTTCAAGACTTCACTCTTGCAAATAATATGTGCAAGAAGCAAGATATCAACTTGATGAAAGATATGATGCATATAATTACCTTGAGTTCTTGAGCTTTCTAGTAGTAGAGATATGCTTGAGAAAACAATGTTAGGAAACACTAGAGTATTCCACTAATCAAGAGCAATAGAACTCAAAAGTAAATACCATATCTTGGTACTTTCTCCCCTTTACATATGAAAATGTAGGACATCCTCTCCCCATGTATCTTAGCATGTAGATATTGGGATTGGATAGGATGAGAAAATTCTAACATGAGAAATCAAACAAAATAAATACATCTTAAAAACACCCTCTTCCAAAACATATTTTACCCCCTACTTATTCCCACCTTGTCTATATAAGTATGTACTTTGACATTCTCCTCTCCCCCTAAATTATATCTCCCCCTTTCCATAAGCATGTATCTCCCTCTTTAGATCTGAAGCTTTGTATATTTCTCCCCCTTTGGCATTAATTTCCAAAAAGGTCAGATATAGGGTCAGATACAGGGATCATTGATTAAGAAGGGATCCTTGAGAAAAAAAGGTCATAGAATGTAGGACTCATAGAATATGAAAATCATGAGAGAAAATGAGGGATCATTGAAAATAATTTCTCTCCCTTTGGCTAAACTGAGAAATTGCAGAACTTCTCCTCCTTTGAGTTAGGGATCCTTGAATGTATTTCTCCCCCTTTCCATTTTTTTATTGTTAATAAAAAGGGATCATCAAAGAATTGAGAAATCACACAAGGAACACAAAGTTTTACAAAAACAAACACAGACTAAAATATGATAGAAAGTCGGTGGCTCCGAGACATATTTGTTGTTGATACCGGTACGATGTTATGCAGCTCATCTGCCGAATTGGTAGAACCGAGTCCTTTGTATTAGAGGCTCCGAGGCATAAAACGGAAATTTTGAAAAGTTTAAGAAACTTGCAAATTTGTAAGAGAAATGCATATAATTTGTACAAAACAGATATCAACTAGAGAAGATTTGAATGGTTCCAAGAAAGCGTGCAAAAGAGTATGAACCAAACAAGATTCTTAACTAGATGATGGGCGGTGACTAGGTCACCTATATTAGAGTATATTGACTTAGGAGCCAAGCAAGAATACTTGATCATAGGTCATACTCATCGTAAAGCTCAAAATGGGGTTACCATTTTTTGATTAAGCATTTTAATGTCTTCATATCACTTGAGTTGCTTTAACTCATGACTTGGAGTAAAGCCTTTTTCAAGGATATGAATACCTTTGAGTGACGTTGATGACGTAGCTTATAGGTGAACTTGATGAGGATGTTCGAGGTTGATGAAGATCATCTTGAGTTGGGAGCAATCCTTGTTGTTTTCATTCATTTCTGGCCTACATGGGTTAGTCAGGCAAGGAAGAACATAATATATCCAAATGACATGATGCCAATTAAGGTTTAGTGATTGAGGGATATATGTCAAGGATATGTTTTGTTGTCTTCTTCCTTTCATCATCAAAGCGAGGTTGTGGATATTTGGTAATGACAAGATTGCCTAAGATATGAGTTGTTGGCAATCTTGTGGATTGTTGTTCTTCCAAGTACCAACAAAAGGTTTAGATGCAAGACAAGGGAGCATATAATTCCAAGATATATGATATTCAAGATAGTATCATGGAATGGTTAAGAAAGCTCATACCCTTGCAAGCATCCGAGTCAGCTTAGCTAAAGTTTGAAGCATCAATGATATTCAACTCATTCCTCAAATGACAAAACACTTTTTCATCAAGTGGCTTAGTAAAGATGTCGGCCAATTGCTTGTTAGTACGAACATGCTTAATATTAATATCTCCTTTGGCAACATGATCACGAATGAAATGATGTCGAACTTGTATATGCTTGGTTCAAGAATGTTGCACAGGATTATGACCAATCTTAATAGCACTCTCATTGTCACAAAGTAATGGCACATTTTTAACATAGATTCCATAATCTTTAAGTGTTTGTGCCATCCATAATAATTATGCATAACATGATCCAGCGGCAATGCATTCCGCTTCGGCCGTAGATAGAGATACCGAGTTTTGTTTCTTGGAGGATCAAGACACAAAAGATCTACCAAGAAATTAACATGTACCCGAGGTGGATTTTCTATCAACCTTGTAAGCGGCATAGTTCGAGTCGGAGTAGCCAACAATATTAAAAGAAGATCCCTTGGGATACCAAATGCCAAAGATTGGTGTATGTATCAAGTATCTCACAATGCGTCTCACAGTCTTAAGATGACATTCTTTAGGTGCAGCTTGATATCGGGCACACATGCACACACTAAGCATAATATCGGGAAGGGAGGCACATAGATATAGCAATGAACCAATCATTGATCGATAAACTTTTTGATTAACCGGTTCACCCTCCTTAGTAAGATCATCGTGTCTGCTAGTGGTCATGGGAGTTTTCATACCTTTGCACTCTTGCATATTGAACTTTTTGATCAAGTCCTTGGTGTACTTTGTTTGAGAGATGAAATTACCTTCTCTCGTTTGCTTGATTTGTAGACCAAGGAAGAATTTTAGCTCACACATCATAGACATCTCATACTTCTCTGACATCAACCTTCCAATTTTCTCACTAAATTGTGGGTTAGTAGATCCAAAGATAATATCATCCACATGAATTTGGCACACAAATAATTCACCATTAACTATCTTTGTGAATAAGGTTGCGTCAATTTTACCAATTTCAAATCCTTTTTCAATAAGAAAGTTCGTTAGGCATTTATACCAAGCACGAGGACCTTGCTTAAGACCATATAAAGCTTTGCAAAGTTTGTAAACGTGGTCAGGTTTCTTAGGATTTATAAAACTAGGTGGTTGCTTAACATAGACCTCTTCTTCAATCTCACCCTTTAAAAATGCACTTTTAATATCCATTTGGTAAAAATTTATATAATGGTGATTAGCATAAGCAAGAAGGATTCAAATGGCTTCTAGTCTAGCAACGGGGGCATAGGTCTCACCGTAGTCCATAGCTTCGACTTGCGTATATCCTTGGGATACGATGCGAGCCTTGTTGCGAACGACTTGACCATCTTAATCTTGCTTGTTCCAAAATACCCATTTTGTGCTGATGATGTTTTGCTCATCCTTGGGCTTTTCAACGAGTGTTCACACTTTGTTCCTCTCGAAGTTGTGAAGCTCTTCATGCATAGCATTCACCCAATCCGCGTCTTCAAGAGCTTGTTCAACCTTCAAGGGTTCAATGCTAGAGATGAAACAATAATGCTCACAAAGTTAGCCAAGCGAGCTTAGAGCGAGTGATCCTCCCTGTTTGTATGTCAGAAAATATTTGGTTTAGGGGATGGTTCTTGGTCACTTGTGCTCGAAATCGGGGTAGCTTTGGCTTGTTAGTTGGAGGAGCTTCTTATTCATCATCATGTTTTTTATCTCCGTTGTTCTCGAAGTGGTCATCTCCTTGAGGTGGTGGTGAAGCAGGTTGTGGTGGATCTTCATGATGCACTTCCTCCTCTTCTTCATCTTGTCGTGTACTACTTGTGGATGCTTCCATGTCGTTTTTTCGGTAGCCTTGATATGAAGTGGGAGCTTACATTTGGGTTGATGAAGTACTTTCCTTCACCTCCATGGGACGAATCTTGCAGATGGGCAAATCTTGGATAGCTTCCAAAGGATCTTTATAACCTACATCATTTGGCAGTTGTTCGACTTGCGAACCATTAGACTCATCAAACTTCACATCTACCATCTTTTCAACTTTTTGAGTGAAGTTGTTATAGACACGGTAGGTGTGAGAGTTCAATCCATAACCAAGTAGGAAACCTTCATGAGATTTGGGAGCAAATTTGGCACGATGATGCTTATCAAGAATGTAACACTTGGAGCCGAATAACCGAAAGTATCCAACTTGGGGGTTTTCAACGGTGAGAAGCTCGTATGTCGTTTTACCCAAAAGCTTGTGCAAGTAGAGTCAGTTTGTGGCATGACATGTTGTTTCCATGGCTTCTGCCCAAAAGTGTCTTGGCGTCTTGTATTCGTCAAGCATCATTCTTGTCATCTCAACGAGGGTTTGGTTCTTTCTCTCAACAACTCCATTTTTAAGAGGCATGTACGTAGCCAATAAATCATGTTAGATACCCTCTTCGTCAAGAATTGTATCCACACGGGTGATCTTGAAATCTGATCCGTTATCGCTTCGAATCTTCTTGATCTTCACTTCAAATTGATTTTGCACTTTGAGTGCGAAGTTCTTGAAGATCTTTTGTACCTGCGACTTATCATCAAGAAAGAATACCCAGGTAAATATGGAAAAATCATCAACTATAAATAGACCGTAAGAGTTTCCACCGAGACACTTGTAAGCATTGGTACCAAAAAGATTCATATGAAGCAACTCGAGTGGTCTCCTAGTGGTCATGATGTTGTTGACCGGATGACTTCCACCTACTTGCTTTCCTGCATGACAAGCGCTACAAAGCCTATGTTTGTCAAAGATGACATCTTTAACACCAAGAATGTGAACGCACTTGATAAGCTTATCTAGATTGTGCATGCCTACATGTTCAAGCCTTCTATGCCATAGCCAACCTTTAGATGATTTTGCAATGAGATAAGTACGAGGTTGGACCTTTTTTGTGAAATCGACAATGTATAGATCACCTCTATGAATACCGGTAAAGGAAATTTTATGATTATCAAATCGAAACACTTTGCAATCTATTTTAGTGTCACAGCCTAGAGTTTGCTTGAAATTGATTGCTTCAACATCATCATGTGCATCATGTCATCATGTTTAAATTCAAATGAACCTGAAATGGGGATTGTCAAGCCCTAGCACTCCCTCATTCAAACAATTACAATCACCTAAGTTTTCTGATGTTTTCCTTTTGGTCTTCAAAATTGTTCACTATTTCTAATAAATGTTGGCAACAACATATTAGGGGACATTCTAATTTTCAAAACAAATATAGAATTTCAAAATACTCATTTAATGTTACTGAAATCAATTAATAAAGCACTATAAATATTTTAGTTGTTTCAAAAATGCTGGAACTTTTTATGGAGCTTGGAAATATTCCAAACATATCCTATAAAATAATTTCAGGATTTTGTGCTAAGGAATTTTTGTCCAAACTAAAGAAAACAGAGGGCATCTTATAGAAAACAGAAAAAAAAGTTAAAGTACCTTACCTGCCCCATTAGCCGGCCCAGCCCACTGGCCTGTGCCAGTCATCGTCCACCTCTGCGAGAAGGCAGAGGCAAGACGAAGCATGGCGCCGGGCGAGCCAGCTCCTGCTTTGCACTGGCGAGCCCTCACGCGTCCTTATCCCACGCTGGAGAATGCGTGGATCCCCCTCGAGCACATCCTCTCCCCCTGCTTCCTCCTTCCCCTGGCTCTCTCTCTCTCTCTCTTGCGCCGTCCAAACTCCGGCCGCCACCGCTCACAACCACTGTAGCTTTCGGCCTCCTCCAGCCCTCTAGAGAGCCCAGCCGCCCCGACTCGACCATGTGGAGCGCCCAAACAAAGCACTCAGCAGCGGGAGGCCTGCATCACCGACGTCGTCGCCGTCATCTTCTTCATCGTCGGCCGCCGCGGATCTCCTCCGTCGATTCGCCACCTGCCAGTTGCCCTGAGCTCGCCGAGGCCCTCGTCCGAACCCCCATGAGCCCCTCTTGCTCCTCCCCTAGCCCCTTAGATCTCCCCCTAGCGCACCGCAGCCATCAGACCGTGCTGGTCTGAGTGTCGCCGCCGCTGGAACTTGTCGCTGTTGTTGGTCCCGGCAACCCCAACGACCTCCGAGACCACCCAGAGATGCGAGCAAGCAATAGCTCTCGAATGCATCCATTCGCACGGCATGTTGTCACCGGAGGAGCAACTCTGGCGTGCCTCTGCCGCGGGGTATGCTCGTCACCGGTGATGCTGACATGGCGACATCATTAGGACTTAATTGCTCCGCTAATGACACTCATGTGACAATGACACGTGGGCCTAGGCCCTGTTAATTTCAGTTAGGCTTATAATTGAACTTGATTAACAGTTGTGACACTGACATGTGGGACCCACAGGTTAGAATTGACCTGGACCGGTCCTTTGACCTGCTGAGGTCATGATGACGTTAGGTTGACGTAGTAATCAATTTTTATAATAAAAATAATTTAGAAATTTCAAAAATTATTATAAACTTCTAAAAATCATAGAAAATTATCTATAACTCAGATGAAATAATTTATATATGAAAAATGATCAGAAAAATCCAATGAATCTGTTTATGCCATTATCATGCATGTTTGAACAAGTTAACATCACCAAGTGGGACATTTTATGATTAGGGCAATATATAAAATAACATTTGGAGTTGGAATTAAAACTTGTTTGAATTCCACTTCAATTAACTTGGCTAATTATTCCTCTAGGTAAATTCAGTACCTTAACTTGTCATATCATACATCATGATTGTGCATTGCATAAGTTGAATGTTAGTTCTTCTTATTGCCGGTGTTCGTCCTTCTCGGTAGACGATGGTTCTGACGTCGTGAACATTGACACTGATGAAGAGAAATGATATCTTCAGGACTGTCAGGAAAGCAAATCCCCCCTTGAGCATACGGATATGAACCCACTCTCTCGCTCCTGTTCTCGTTTATTGCATTAGGACAACAACGATTCAATTGTTACCTGTTATCAGTAGTTGAACCCATTCCTTTGCATGACCTGTCTTTGCCATAGTAAATAGTTGAAACCACTTAGCATGAGTAGCAACTGCTTGAGCCTTGTTGTGCTTACTCATCCATGTTTGGTTATTGTGCCTGCTAAGCTTAGAGTCGTGTCATGTCGGGTCTGATCCATCCAGGTGATGAATCGGAATGGCAGTGTTCATGTCCTACTGTGCGAGAGCTAAATGTGTGAACACAATTTGGTAAAGGTAGCGATGAGAGGTCATGTAGGAGTACATGACGGGTTGTCTCATTGGACCGTCCTCAAGAACTGAGTTATGTGTATGTTATCCAAGACAAGATACTACCACACATTGGGATACTTAATTGACCCTCTCGGCCCATTAATCACCTAGACCTCTGTCCAGGAGTTGCAACTAGTTTCTGTTGTTTGTAGGAAAAGTGTTGGCGGACGTGCATAGCGCTGCCCGATGGGGTGGACTATGATGCGGTATAGGCACAGTGGCACGGTGTACCAAGTGGCACCCGAACGGTGGGCTTGGGAACCCTGCACACATCGTTTGAGGCCGTAGCGGAAACTTCGGCCGGACTTCCATGCGGGTTCAGTCTCAAATAGGTGATAAACCTGGACTAGGGTCTTGTGTGATTGACGGTCATGGGCGACGCCCACACCAATGCTTCCGCTTGAAGGTTGCCGAGATGCATGACGTGCATATGGTGATAAGTGGTGAGAGCGTGTGTGAAGAAGTACACCCCTGCAGGGTGAAATAATCTTTCGAATAGCCGCGTCCTCGGATATGGACTACTTGGAGAACTTATGTGGTTCATAGATAAGTTGAAGTGGATACTCTAAAATGTGCAAGATAAGTGTGAGTGCTATGGGTGGCCTTCTCGTAGGGAGACGGAAGTGGATCCATAGTGGTGTATTGATTGGAGAATATGTGGAATCGTGTGCGCTATCCCACCTCAAAGATACTACTTTTAATCATAGTATAGGTCAGCCAAGAGTCAAAGCTGGCTTGCTGCAATAAACTCCACAACCCCCTTCATTGAAACTGATGCATATGTAGTTAGTTCTGATGTAAGTCTTGCTGAGTACCTTTGTACTCACGTTTTCTTAATTTATGTTTTGTAGAGGAGACGTTGGTCTTATTAGTGATCGGTACAACGTGAAGTTTGATGTTGACCGGATTAGCTTGGGAATCCCAGACAGAGGTCTAGTTCCTTTGGTAGGGTCGTTGTAGCTTTTCAGGCTCCTCTAGCCACTTTTGTAGATGTTTGTACCCAGACATGCTTAACTTCCGCTTGTTTGATTGAATGCTCTGAATGTTTGGTCTTGTGACCCCTGTTTGTAACATCTTATTGTATTGGCTCTTCCGAGCCTTCTAAGTAAGTGTTGTAGTGTTGTATGGTTATGTTGTGATGCCATAGTTGTATCTATGCATATCGGGCATGTCGTGCGTATGTGTGACACGCAATGGTATGTATGGGATCCGACACCTAGTTGTGTGCCTTTAGTAGTACTCTTTATGGGGAAATGCCTCTTTGTGCTTCCACCGAGCCTTGGTAGCTTGCTACTGCTCCGGACACATTGATTGACCGGCATGTATCCTTCTTTGCTGTTGTGTCTGTCCCTTCGGGGAAATGTCTCGCAGTATAATGGAGTCCCTGTAGCCTGCTACGACTCGTCTATGTGCAGTGATGACATTTATGTCCCACAGCATAATGGAGTCCTTGTATCTTGCTATGACTTGTCTACACACGCTGGAGATCGACACCTGCATTGTTGGGTTACGTATGCCTGTCCCTGTACGGATGTGCCACTTGGGTTCTATGACTAGTCATGTTGGCTCGTGTTCTTTGACATTTGAATGCTAGCGACACATTCACATACGTGAGTCAAAAGAAGCAAACGGTCCCGGCCCAGGTAAGGTGGCAGCCGTGGAGATAACCGTGCGTGAGACCGCAAAGTGATGTGATGTGTTACAGGATGGATTCTTATGGCTTAGGATCGGGGTCCCAATAGCTTTGGTATCAGAGCTTGACTGCCTGTAGGATTACCAAGCCAAACTAGTCGATGTTGAGTCTAGAACTGCTTTTGTTATATAGGGGAATTGATTGTGGAAGGGAACGTAAGGCTCTTTTTACTCCTTTACTTGTTTCATTCTGATTCTGAGTCACCCTCTTTTTTTCTACAGGGATTAAGAACTAGGCATTCTCTTCTATCTATTAGGATGTCGAGTTATTATGTTGGAGACCTATAGGAAAGATGTTGTCTTTCTGGATCGATGCCTCTATAAGAATTCATTGTCATGTTGTCAGTTTTCTTGTGCAGGTTGCCTCATATTTCATGCCCGTACAGCCGTTATGTTGTCCGAGTTATCCAAGGTTTCTAAATTATCTGATGCAATTGCACAACTCTTTCGTCTTGAGTCAATGTCTTTCAGTCCAGACAAAGCACACTAATTGTTGAGTTGAGGTACTCTATTACCTCGACGTGTTTGATGAAGGTGTTTAGGAAACCATGTTGTTTCAGTGAACCACCCAATAGTCTAGTTGTGTCTTTTGTTTCCAGTGTGATAATTCTGGCCATCATTATCAAAAGCATGATGTGATGCTACTTAGTCAATGGGTATTCTGTATCTGGGTTTTTGAACCCAAGGATCATTCTGCTCACTTCTATTGATAGTATTTGCTTGTTCCCTTAGGATGCTTAGTAACCTTGTTATAGTCCTCAAGGTTTGTGGTATATCATTCTTCCAATACCAAGAATCAATTATGGCAGAAGTTCCTTGTGATCTTAATATCACAACAAGAGTGCTCGTGATGAGTCCCCCATTTCATAGTTGTGACTCTGCCAATTCTTCATTTCTGCGTGGATTATCTGGAAGAAACATGTTGAACTCCGTTTGACATATTCAATCCATGCATCTACAACTCAAGAAAAATCATGTGCTCTTGAGTTGCCCCTCTTCAATTGTATTCTGACCTTTCTCTATCAATGGTTAGTCAAGAGTATGTCATGCATTGTGTTATCAATGTCGACTATTCTCGTGGTCTGTCAAGCCATTCTATCTTAGAATGACTAGGAGAAGCAAACTCCCGTACCTCATCCATTTCTCAGATTGGGTCAAACCAGTTCTATTCCGCATATCAAAATGTCAATCCAGCTTTTGTTGTGTTCTACCTTGAGGTATTACCCTCTTCATGTCAAGATTATCATGAGAACTGCACTCCCTCTTATGAAAGCTTGATGTAGTGATACTTCTCACCATCATCATTCATTCCCCGGTCTCTGTGTTGTTGAAACCAGAATACCAACAAGTGAATCGTGATGTATGAAATCGATACTCCTGGCAACTTTGTTGCTCGGTAGTTAATGGACAATAATCTCACTCTTGGTGTGATGGTCATTGAATTGTCATACCAAGATTGATCGTTCTACCTAGTCCATTTTCCATGGTGCACTTTTTGATCAATGAGTTAGGATTGTGTCAATCCTTCGCTCTCTTGATCATATCGTCTTGCCTTGAAAAGCAAGATTTCTCTCGAAGCTTGATAACATACCGGTGGATCGTGATTTTCTGAATATCTTCTCGGAAGTATTACCAAGGTGTTCCTTGACCGTTATGTTAAGTTCGTGATCATGATGGTTTTGCCATGAACCATCCCTTCTCCAAGAATCGTTGTTAGATACCCCTGAGCTGGTTGGATAAGCTAAACAACAACTTGGAGAGTTGGAAGAGAAAAGCTTTGCGTGACTTAGTTCATTCCAGGGGGATGTCTTTGTTGTGTATGTGTGTGTTGAAGAAAGGCGATATTTTCACCGAGTGATCCTTGTGGTCAATTGTTGCATCTATCGTCTTATCCAATCTTTGATTTGAGTGTGGGCTATCATCAAATCAAACTCAAAACAAAAGATCCTCTTAATGTTGTTTTTACTCATGGATGTATCCCCGAGCATACACCATTATATCCCTTGGTCTGACCAATGCTATCACCTTGTTCTCATAGTTGTGGAATTCCGTCCACATGGATATTTAGATGAATTGTTGTTAAGCCCATTGACAACATTTTCATCTCTTTCGTGACTCATGATGAATATGAAGCTAGTGTTGGAAACTTTTGTAGGCAATATCTTCGTGTCTTATACATGAAGCATATGCATGGTGTAAGAAGTGACTTACTCTTAGTTCATGTGCATATGGTGCAAGTTGTCACCATGAACTTGAGAAAGGTCGTTTTGTTTTCATTGGAATCATCCCAAGTCAGTGATGCACGTGCAAAGTATTCTATGGTTTGGTAGACTGATCATCTCCATTCCACATGCAATCCCTAGCACACCAAGCCACTGATTGATTTGTTAAGGAAAAGAAGTTAAGTGTTACTCCTGAAGGGCCCTGACGGACGTGCACAATACTTTGCTGCCTCTAATGATGGTTCCATCCAGAAATCGGTAGTGTTTTGTTGTAAGATTTATACGTGGTCACAGTTGTCTTGGACAATGTGTTCACCTGTGTCTTGCAATCCAGCTCAGTTTTGGAGTTGGCTTCCGTAGTTCATTTCCCGAGAATCTCGCAACATCATCTCTCCGATTTGCGTTGCAACCTTTCCACTTCAGACATGCTGAGTCTGGAATGTCCCGGCACCAACCAGATCTGAACCTCCGGCAGATATAATGGTTGGGACGTTTTCCCAAGAATTATAATATTGGTATCTTTGTAACCCGTCAAAGGCATGTTGCGGCTAACATACCTATCTAGAAGACCTACTATTATAATATCTTGTTTCAGCAACTTGGACACCTCCCCATGAGGACCTTGTATGACTTGCCCTAGAAGTTATTCTTCATGGACCCTTTGAGATTCCGAAGTACGACCTTTACTTGATGTTCTAGATACCAAACGTTACCTATAATTGGGTTACGCTAATTCATCAAGGAGAACATTAGAAGCGGGGTGCTAAATGTCTCTCGGTCGATCATCCAGATTTCGCATCCTTGGCCTAGCTAAGGTTAAATCTGAGAAAGAGTTGTCTTCCTTTGCATCTGCATCCTCCATCATTACTCATCATGGTAGTATGAGGTGTTGCCAGAATCCTTGGCACGGATGTTGGCAAAAGTTCTGATGAAGATGGAAATGCTCAAGTTCTTGAGAGCACGCTCAGACACTGGGTTATACTCTCGGTTTTAACTGGAAAGTGCCTTCCATTACCGAATTGTTTTATAACTCTAGTTTCCCTCCGATCTGAGTATGCCATTCTTGGAATTCCTTCCAACGATCGTTTGCAAATTGCCTCAGGCTGGTATGAAGAGTCTCAATGATCTCTATATCAAAAGTAATTCTTTTTGCCACTTAAGGAATAATCTTACGAGTCACCTTCCCTAAGGTGACCGTTATGGTATGAAGGGCAACTAACTCCTCGCTACTTTGAAACCTCTTCACCATCTGCTTTAGCATGGAATTGTTGCCTACCAATTGAACCTTCGTCATTTGCCTCATTCTTTATTCACGATATGTGTTTTGTGTCTCAGCTCGAGAGATGTTATCACATCTCATTCTACGAGTTGATCATGAGTTGCTCGATCTCCGAGAAGATCGAATCTTGTAGAGCTTTCTTATTCCCTTTTGTCATCGTGTTGGATGAAGATCTTGGAAGCAAAGACGCCAAAGTCAAGATGATGAAATGAAGCAACATCTTCAAGAAGGGAAACTCGATCATGAAGATTGTGTTAGTCAGTGTCCCCTCTTCCTCATTCCTTACGCTTGAATCTCGGAACGAGATTCTTGTTTAGTGGGGGTGAGTTGTCACAGACCTAGAGTTTGCTTGAAATTGTTTGCTTCAACATCAGCATGTGCATCATGTCATCATATTTAAATTCAAATGAACCTGAAATGGGGATTGTCAAGCCCTAGCACTCCCTCATTCAAAAAATTACAATCAGCTAAGTTTTCCGATGTTTTCCTTTTGGTCTTCAAAATTGTTCACTATTTCTGATAAATGTTGGCAAGAACATATTAGGGGACATTCTAATTTTCAAAACAAATATAGCATTTTAAAATACTCATTTAATGCTACTAAATCAATTAATAAAGCCCTATAAATATTTTAGTTCTTTCAAAAATGCTGGAACTTTTTATGGAGCTTAGAAATATTCCAAACATATCCTATAAAATAATTTCAGGATTTTGTGCTAAGGAATTTTTGTCCAAACTAAATAAAATAGAGGGCATCTAACAGAAAACAGAAACAAAAGTTAAAGAACCTTACCTGGTCCATTAGCCGGCCTAGCCCACTGGCCTCTGCCAGTCATCGTCCACCTCTGCCAGAAGGCAGAGGCAAGACGAAGCACGGCGTCAGGCAAGCCAGCTCCTGCTTCGTGCTGGCGAGCCCTCCCGCGTCCTTATCCTGCGCTGGAGAACGCGTGGATCTCCCTCGAGCTCATCCTAGCCCCCTACTTCCTCCTTCCCCTGGCTATCTCTCTCTCTCTCTCTTGCATCATCCCAACTCTGGCCGCCACCGCTCGCAACCACTGCGGCCACCGGCCTCCTCTAGCCCTCTAGAGAGCCCAGCCGCCCCGACTCGACCACGTGGAGCGCCCAGACGAAGCACTCAGCAGCGGGAGGCCTGCATCACCGGCGCCGTCACCGTCGTCTTCTTCATCGTCGGCCACCGCGGATCTCCTCCGTTGATTCGCCACCTGCCGGCTGCCCCGAGCTCTTCGAGGCCCTCGTCCGAACCCCCGTGAGCCCCTCTTGCTCCTCCCCTAGCCCCTCAGCTTCCCCCCTAGCGCACTGCAGCCATCCGACCGTGCTGGTCCAAGCGCCGCCGCCGCTAGAACTTGTAGCTACTATCGGTCTCAGCAACCCCAACGACCTCCGAGACCACCCAGAGATGCGCGCAAGCAGCAGCTCTCGAATGCATCCATCCGCACGGCATTTGGTCACCGGAGGAGCAACTCCGACATGCCTCCGTCGCGGGGTATGGTCGTCACCAGTGATGCTGACGTGGCAACATCATTAGGACTTAATTGCCTCGCTAATGACACTCATGTGACAATGACACGTAGGCCTGGGCCTTGTTAATTTTAGTTAGGCTTATAACTGAACTTGATTAATAGTTGTGACACTGACATGTGGGACCCGCAAGTAAGAATTGACCTGGACCGGCCCTTTGACCTGCTGACATCATGATGACATCACGCTGACGTAGTAATCAATTTTCATAATAAAATAATTCAGAAATTACAAAAATTATTATAAACTTGTAAAAATCGTAGAAAATAATATATAACTCAGATGAAAATAATTTATATATGAAAAATTATTAGAAAAATCCAATGAATCTGTTTATGCCATTATCATGCATGTTTGAACAGGTTAACATCACCAAGTGGGACATTTTATGATTAGGGCAATATATAAAATATCATTTGGAGTTGGAATTCAAACTTGTTTGAATTCCACTTCAATTAACTTGGCTAATTACTCCTCTAGGTCAATTCAGTACCTTAAGTTATCATATCATACATCATGATTGTGCATTGCATAAGTTGAATGTTGGTTCTTCTTGTTGCCGGTGTTCGTCCTTCTCGGTAGACGATGGTTCTGACGATGTGAACGTTGACACTAATGAAGAGAAATGATATCTTTAGAACTATCAGGCAAGCAAACCCCCCTTTAGCATACTGATATGAACCCACTCTCTTGCTCTTGCTCTCTTTTATTGCATTAGGACAACAACGATTCAATTGTTACATGTTCTCGGTAGTTGAACCCATTCCTTTGCATGACCTATATTTGCCATAGTAAATAGTTGAAACCACTTAGCATGAGTAGCAACTGCGTGAACCTTGTTGTGCTTACTCATCCATGTTTGCTTACTGTGCCTGCTAAGCTTAGAGTCGTGTCATGTCGGGTCTGATCCATCCGGGTGACAATCGGAATGGCAGTGTTCATGTCCTACTGTGCGAGAGCTAAATGTGTGAACATGATTTGGTAAAGGTAGCGATGAGAGGTCATGTAGGAGTACATGACGGGTTGTCTCATTGGACCGTCCTTAAGAACTGAGTTATGTGTATGTTATCCAAGACAAGATACTACCGCACATTGGGATACTTAATTGACCCTCTCGGCCCATTAATCGCCTAGACCTCTGTCCAGGAGTTGCAACTAGTTTCTAGTGTTTGTAGGAAAAGTGTTGGCAGCCGTGCATAGCGTTGCCCGATGGGGTGGACTATGATGCGATATAGGCATAGTGGCATGGTGTACCAAGTGGCACCCGAATGGTTGGCTTGGGAACCCTGCGCACATCGTTTGAGGCCGTAGCGGAAACTTTGGCCAGACTTCCGTGCGGGTTTAGTCTTAAATAGGCGATAAACCTGGACTAGGGTGTTGTGTGATTGACGGTCATGGCCGACGCCCACGCCAGTGCTTCCGCTTGAAGGTTGCCGAGATGCATGACATATATATGTCGATAAGTGGCGAGAGCGTGTGTGAAGAAGTATACCCCTACAGGGTGAAATAATCTGTTCGAATAGCCGCATCCTCGGATATGTACTACTTGGAGAACTTATGTGGTTCATAGATAAGTTGAAGTGGATACTCTAAAATGCACAAGATAAGTTTGAGTGCTATGGATGTCCTTCTCGTAGGGAGACGGAAGTGGATCCATAGTGGGGTATTGATTGGAGAATATGTGGACTCGTGTGCGCTATCCCACCTCAAAGATACTAGTAGTCGTAGTATAGGTTAGCCAAGAGTCAAAGCTGGCTTACTGCAATAAACTCCACAACCCCCTTCATTGAAACTGATGCATATGTAGTTAGTTCTGATGTAAGTCTTGTTGAGTACCTTTGTACTCACGTTTGCTTAATTTATGTTTTGCAGAGGAGACGTTGGTCTTCTTAGTGATCGTTACAACATGAAGTTCGGTGTTGACCGGATTAGCTTGGGAATCCGACAGAGGTCTGGTTCCTTTGGTAGGGTCGTTGTAGCTTTTCAGGCTCCTGTGGCCACTTTTGTAGATGTATGTACCCAGACATGTTTAACTTCCGCTTGTTTGATTGAATGCTCTGAATATTGGGTCTTGTGACCCCTGTTTGTAACATCTTATTGTATTGGCTCTTCTGAGCTTTTCTAACTAAATGTTGTAATGTCGTATGGTTATGTTGTGATGCCATAGTTGTATCTATGCATATCGGGCATGTCGTGCGTACGTGTGATGTGCAACGGTATGTATGGGATCCGGCACCTAGTTGTGTGCCTTTAGTCGTACTCTTTACGGGGAAATGCCTATTTGTGCTTCCACCGAGCCTTGGTAGCTTGCTACTGCTCCGGACACATTGATTGACCGGCATGTATCCTTCTTTGGTGTTGTGTCTGTCCCTTTGGGGAAATGTCTCGCAGTGTAATGGAGTCCGTGTAGCCTGCTATGACTCGTCTACGTGCAGTGATGACATTTATGTCCCACGGCATAATGGAGTAATTGTAGCTTGCTATGACTCGTCTACACACGCTAGAGATCGACACCTGCATTGTTGGGTTACCTATGGCTGTCCCTGTACGGATGTGCCACTTGGGTTCTACGACTAGTCATGTCGGCCCAGGTTCTTTGACATTTGAATTCTAGCGACACATTCACATACGTGAGTCAAAATATGCAAACGGTCCCGGCCCAGGTAAGGTGGCAGTTGTGGAGATAACCGTGCGTGAGACCGCAAAGTGATGTGATGTGTTACTGGCTGGATTCTTATGGCTTAGGATCGGGGTCCCGACATTTAGTAAATAGCACATTGAAACCGAAGTCTGCTAGTCTAGATATGGAAAGAAGACTGTAGCCAAGGGATTCAACAAGCATCAAATTTTGAATGGAGATATCATGAGATATGGCCGCCTTACCAAGGCCAAGTACCTTACCATTAGAGTGCTCTCCAAAGGTCACGTACCTCCGAGGACCTTGATTAGGCGTGATCTCTTGGAACATGTCTTTATCACCAGTCATGTGATTCGTGCATCCACTGTCGAGAATCCACTCTTTTCCATCGTACATGTAATCTTTGAAGTTTGGCATTAGACTTAGATTCTTCATGATCTTTTCATGCTCGATGTCGAACAACTCATCTTCATCATAGTAGCCATGTTCTTCATTGTCATCATTTGGTGGAACCTCCTCGTCATAGGAACCAAGAGACTCATTATAATCGTAACCATGACAATGTTCAAGTTTGTGGATGTGAATGGCTTCAATAATAATGTTGTTGATAGTAGTGACATCTCCTTTATCATACATAAGATCACGAATGAAAAATAGGCATTTATCAAAGTTTGGATCACTAGGCTTCATTTTCTGAAAAGCAACAGTTTTATGAACAAATTCATCAAGATTACTTAATTTAAGATTTGGATACCGTTTCTCCAAATCATTCCACAAAGTATAAGCACATGCAAAATTCTTCAATATAGGAAGCACGAACCTTGGTAAACCTCTAACAATAAGATTACAGTTCTAAGGTTACCAAGCATGTTAATTTCATCTTCGTGTGTGGGATGCAATTCATCAATGGGGAGCACATAGGGATTTTCAATATGTTTTCTCAAATGGAATTTGTAAAATATATAAATCATGGCATTCTTCCATCGACTATAGTACTCTCCATCAAGAATGGTAACTCTACAATACAAACTCTCCACACTAGACACATCCATCTTCCTCCACGGTGATGAAACCTAGGCAATGTAGACCAATGCTCTCATACCAATTGAGGGATCACTAGAAGGGTATTCTAGAGGGGGGTGAATAGACTACTTGCAGGAATTTAAAATCTACACGAGGGCAAAGTAAAATGTTGGCAAGTTTTATTATATATAGCAAGTCTAGAACACCCTAGACATGCAAGTCATCAAGTATAGCAGCGGAAAGTAAAGATATGGCACATGGAAGAAAGGAGTAGAGATAGGGAGTTGAAACGCATGAAGGACACGAACATTTTTCTCGTGGTTCTGATAGGTGGTGATATCGTATGTCCAAGTTTATGGAGTCTTCAACCCACGGAGGATAACGGCCGCGAGAGTCCATGGAGGGATCCACCCATAAGGGTCCACGAAGTAGCAACCTTGACTATTCCATAACGACTTCTGTCCATGAAGGACTAGCCTCACTATGGGTAGATCTTCATGAAGTTGTCCATCTCCTTGCCCTTACAAAGTTCTTGGTTCACTCCACAACACAAAGTAGGAGGCTCCCAAGCGACACCTAAACAATCTAGGAGGCACCACCCTCCAAAAGGTAATAGGCTCGATAATGTTGATGAACTCATTGCTCTTGTGCTTCAAGATGATAGACTCCTCAACACAGAATCACTCTCTCACAGATTTGGCTTTGTGGAAGAGATTGATTGGATGGAAAGCAACTTGGGGAGCCTAGAGATCAAGATTCATATGGTTGGAATGGAATGGCATGATCTCAACACATGAGTAGGTGGCTCTCTCTCAGAAAATCAATAGATATGAGTGGGGAACTGTTGTGAGTGCTTCTCTTGCGAGTGAGTGGAGGTGGAGGGGTATATATAGGCATGTGCAAAAATCCAACCATTAAACCTAATAAGTCAGAATCAATGACACCGATGTGTTAATCTCGGTGGTACGAGTTGCCTCAAAGGTAGCAACTTTTGAATCTTGGTGAAACCGATACATAAAACTCAGTTGCACCGATAAGGTCAGCAATGGTCAGATTGCAAAACTCGGTGATGCTAATTCAAAAAACTCGATGGTACCAATTTTGTGGATTTGCGTAACAGGAAGTTGGCAACCCAAACTCGGTGGCACCGAAATGGAATCGGTTGCACCGAAGTGGCTAGGGTTTGGTTGAGTCTGTCTGAGGCTAAGAATCGGTGGCACCGAGTGGAAAGTCTTGGTTGCACCGAATTTGTGAATTTGGCATTCGACGGACTTTTGTGGAAGAGCTTGTGGGTGTATGTGGTGACTATCACTTGTGCACGTATGAGCATTTTGTTCACCAACAGTACCTTACCCCCTTTTGATAGTATTGGGTTTCCTATGGACTCAAGGTGATTTCTCACAAAGTAAAATGTAGAGTCCTCTTTCTTGAAGCTTTGCCAATTTTATTCCTTCTCCTTCTTCTTCATGGGGATACTCTGCACACTCCTTTTTGCCAACCCATCTCTCTCTATGGACTTTATCTGAAATACACTAGTGAAAGTATTAGTCCAAGAGACAATGTATGTTGTCATGAATTATTAAAACCACAAAGGGAGAATATTGTGCTTTCAGTTGTAAGTAAATAAAAGTGTGATGCTTCTCATGATAAGATCATTGTCCCAGTGAGTTAAGGATGATGGAGACTATGATTCTTCCATGATAACCCAGAAGTGTAGGGGATCGTTTGTAGCCTTTTTTGATAAGTAAGAGTGTCGAACCCAACGAGGAGCTAAAGGTAGAATAAATATTCCCACAAATTCTATCGACCACCGATACAACTCTACGCGTGCTAATGCTTGCTTTACCTGGAATTAGTATGAAACTACTTTATGGGAAGTAAACGAGAGGTACTTTGTGAGAAAAGGAACTTAGTAGTGATGTAGCAAGATTTTTGTAACACAAGAGAAAGATTTTTCATAGTCAATTGAGTATGATATGATAGATACTTGTTATATGCAATGAGCGAGAGGAATAAGCTAACATACTTTATCTACTTGGATAACATGCACTTACGATAGGTAAAACCCAACCATAGCATTAGGTATCAAGTCCTCTTTACTCCCATATGCAAGAACCCACCTACTCGGGTTTATGCTTCTGTCACTCAAGGAACCCACCATAGGCAAACCATGAACATATTGCAACACCCTACAGTAGGGATCCCTCATGTTTGCATGACATGGAGGGCACCATAGGACAACACCATATCAACATACAACTCACATCCATAACATCATAGCACAATTAACCCATAGGACAAAAGAGTCTACTCAAACATCATAGGATAGCCCAATATCATTGTAAAATAATATATGGAGTTGAGAACCATGTTTAAGAAGAGATTACAGTGGGAAAGAGAGGTGTACATCGCTACAAGAGGGGGAGAGAGTTGGTGTTGACGGCGGCAAGATTGTTGATGTAGATCGCCATCACGATGATTGCCCCAACAGCGTTTTGGTGCCGCTGGGAGAGAGGGGGAGAGAGCCCCCTCATTCTTCTTCTTCCTTGGCCTCCCCCTAGATGGGAGGAGAGTTCCCCTCTGTTCCATGGCCTCCATGGTGGCGGAGGGGCGGGAGCCCCTCCTAGATTAGATCTCCCTCTCTTTTCTCTTCTATTTCATATTCCTGTTTTCTAGCCGAAAACCGTTTCTTATATTCTCAGAGATCCATAACACCGCTCAGGCTGAATTTTTGACTGGATTTTTATCCAAAAATTAGCATCCTTGAGGCCAACAACAACAACAACAACAACAACAACAACAACAACAACAACAACAACAACAACAACAACAACAACAACAACAACAACAACAACAACAACAACAACAACAACAACAACAACAACAACAACAACAACAACAACAACAACAACAACAACAACAACAACAACAACAACAAAGCCTTTAGTCCCAAACAAGTTGGGGTAGGCTAGAGGTGAAACCCATAAGATCTCGCGACCAACTCATGGTTCTGGCACACGGATAGCAAGCTTACACGCACCCCTGTCCATGGCTAGTTGTTTGGTGATGCTCGAATCCTTCAGATCTCTCTTTACGGACTCTTCCCATGTCAAGTTTGGTCTACCCCGGCCTCTTTTGACATTATCAGCATGCTTAAGCCATCTGCTATGCATTGGGGCTTCTGGAGGCCTGTGCTGAATATGCCCAAACCATCTCAAACAATGTTGGACAAGCTTCTCTTCAATTGGCGCTACCCCAACTCTATCTCGTATGTCATCATTCCGGATGCGGTCCTTCCTTGTGTGTCCACACATCCATCTCAACATGCGCATCTCCACCACACCTAACCATTGCACATGTCGCCTTTTAGTCGGCCAACACTTAGCACCATACAACATTGCGGGTCGAACTGTTGTCCTATAGAACTTGCCTTTTAGATTTTGTGGCACCCTCTTGTCACAAAGAATGCTAGAATCTTGGCGCACTTCATCCATCCGGCTTTAATTCGATGGTTCACACCTTCATCGATATCCCCATCCTTCTGCAACATTGACCCCAAATATCGAAAGGTGTCCTTGTGAGGCACCACTTGCCCATCAAGGCAAACATCCTCCTCCTCCTTGTTCCTAGTAGTACTGAAAGCGCACCTCATGTACTCGGTTTTAGTCCTACTACGTCTAAAACCTTTCGATTCCAAGGTTTGCCTCCATAACTCCAACTTCCTGCTAAAACCCGTCCGGCTCTCATCGACTAGCACCACATCGTCCGCAAAGAGCATACACCATGGGATATCTCCTTGTATATCCCTTGTAACCTCATCCATAACCAAGGCAAAAAGATAAGGGCTCAAAGTTGACCCTTGGTGCAGTCCTATCTTAACTGGGAAGTCGTCAGTGTCGCCATCACTGATATCAAAATTCACAAATATTCCAAAAAAATCTCCGTAAAATTTTATCGCGTTTGGACTTCATTTGATATGGTAATTCTGTGAAACAGAAAACATGCAACAAACAAGAAATGGCACTGGGCACTAGATCAACAGGTTAGTCGAATAAATCATATAAAGTGTTGCCAAAAATATGTGAAAGTTGTATAATATTGGCATGAAACAATCAAAAATTATAGATACGATGGAGACGTACCAGCATCCCCAAGCTTAATTCTTGCTCGTCCTCGAGTAGGTAAATGATAAAAAAGATATTTTTGTATGTGGAATGCTACCTAGCATAATCTTGATCATATATCTAATCATGGCATGAATATTAAGACATAAGTGATTCAAAGCAATAGTATTGTTTTGACATAAAGACATTGATACTCAGGCATCCCAACAAACAATCATGTCTTTGAAAATATCAAGGCTAAAGAACACTATCCCTACTAAGTCATATAACCTTGTCATGTTGTGTCTTCTTAACACAAAGTATAAATCATGTACTACCCCAGTGTCAGCCAAGCAATTGGTTCATACTTTTTAACGCGCTTCAGCATTTTCAACTCTCACGCAATACATGAGTACAAGGCATGTATATAGCACTATGGGTGGAATAGAATACGATGGTAGGTTTCAAAAGGTTAAAAGTGGAGAAGAAAGTCCCGCACCAACTCAGCGTACCAACAGGCTATGGAGATGCCCATCAATAGATTTCAGTGCGGGGAGTAGGGATTTCCATGCAATGGATGCACTAAGAGCTATAAGTGCATGAAAGCTCAATATGAAAACTAAGTGGGTGTGCATCTATAATGCAAAACTCCCACTAGTATAAGAAAGTGACAACATAGGAGACTCTCTACATGAAAAACATGGTGCTACTTTGAAGCACAAGTGTGGAATTGGCATGCTAGCTATCTTATGATAATGTAAAGCAATATGACAATGAATGCTCAAGTCAGCAAAACGAAAACCGTGGAAGTTGCATCACAATATATCTTGGAATGGCTATGGAAATGCCATAATAGGTTGGTATGGTGGCTGTTTTGACGAGGATATAATAAGGCTTGTGTATGACAAAGCGTGTCATATCACGAGGTCTGGATGCTCCGGTGAAGTTTGCGTTGACTCTCGAGGTGAGAAAGGGCAATTCACGATACCGTAGAGGCTAGAAAATTGCGGAAAGGTAAGAGTGTGTATAATCCATGGACTCACACTAGTCATAGAGAACTCACATACTTATTGCAAAAGTTTTATTAGCTCTCTCAAAGCAAAGTATTACTATGCATGCCCTTAGGGGGGAGGTTGGTAGGAGTTAACCATCGCGCTCCCTCGACCATCACACACAGATACACAATCAAGGATAAATTGTGCTCCTACTTCCTAGCATAACGGGAGACTATATGTGCATGCTTCGGGTATCACAAACCTTGACACAAATATCTTACTAAACAAGATCATCCACTAGTACATCCCACATATTATCATCTCCATATCACAAAACTATTGCAAGGAATCAAACATATCATATTGAGTGATCCCTAAGTTTTATGTAGGATTTTATGACTAACCATGCAAATGACCAATTCCTATCGACTCTCTAAATATATATAAGTGAAGCGAGAGAGTTTAATTCTTTCTAAAAAATACCATGTTCTAATAAATATAAGTGAAGCAAAAGAGCATTCTTCAAATAACGTTTTTTATGTGAAGAGAAACAGGCGATCCAAACTTCAAATGATATAAGTGAAGCACATGAAGCATTCTATAAAGCCATGCTCAAAAGATATAAGTGAGGTGTAATGAGCATTCTATAAATAGACCATGGAATATCTCATACTGGTGCATGAACTAAATGCAAAAGACTCTCCAAGATTTGCACATATCACATAAATGAAACGAATCCTAAAACATAAAGAAACTTGTTGAAGAAATATGGGATGCCATCTGAGGCATCTCCAAGCTTAGACGCTTGAGTCTCCTTGGATATTTACTTGGAGTTCCTTGGGCATCCACAAGCTTTAACTCTTGCCTCTCCTTCTTCTCCTCATATCAAGACCTCCTCAATCTTCGAACACTTCATCCACACAAAACTTAACGGAAGACTGGTAAGATCCGTTAGTATAATAAAGCAAAATACTACTTTAAGTAGTGTGACAAACTCATTCCTATTTTATATTTGCATTATCCCTATTGTATTATAACTTTTCTATGCCTTACACCACCAATAAAATCGATAGTTTCATCAAAAAAAGCAAAACAATGCATCAAAAACAGAATCTGTCTTAAACATGATAGTCTGTAGTAATCTGAACTTTTAACATACTTATGTAACTCCAAAAATTTTGAACAATTAGGATAGCATAAAGAATTCGCATAGATATTGTGTTAAAATATCATCTCATTCTCATGTTCCAGTAAAAAATGAAAATTCATGCCCTTTCAAGAAAGTTTATGTTTTAGATTCAGCATTGTTTCTACTCATCTTATGTATCATCCTAAAGGCAAGTCTTGGCACAAAAATTTATTAAAGCACTCAACAGAAATAAATGATTCTCTAAAACTTCCGAGTAGTCTTTGAGGCAGCGCTTTGTTTAAAGCCATTAAGCTAGGCATAAAGTGCTCAAGTAATGGATCCACCCGGATTCCAAGGTATATCAAACCAATTTTAATTAGCAATGATTTGTAATTAAGTAGTGAGCACAAAGTGATATGTATCATATGACAACAAAGTCTAACTCTCTTCCTATCCATTGGCATGTCTTAAAAGAACAATTCATTCACACCAAGTAAAGGCCAATGCATAGTATAAGTAGTTTCTTGCAATTTTATAGTATTGGAAACATAGAGAGGTGAAGATTTGTCTGCTATCTCATAATAATTGCAAGCACTAGCAGAAAGAACATGCATATTATATTCATCAAAATCATCATGTGTAGTGGTAAAATGCAACCCATTAATATAATCCTTAATAAGGGCAAACTTCTCCGATATAGTATAGTTGCGAGAATTCAAAAAGATAATAGGACTATCATGTGTGGGTGCAATAGTAACAATTTCATGCTTAACATAAGAAACTATAGCAAGTTCATCTTCATAAGCATAATTTATATTGGTGTCATGGCCACAAGCATAGGAAGCATCAAGTTCATCAAAAAAGGATAATTCAAATGAATCCATGGGATTATAGCGATTATCATAGCATTCATCCTTCAGTGTGTGCGAAGGGTAATTAAAAAACATATGAGTATAAGAGTTACTCTCATTAGAAGGTGGACACGGGTGATCAATCCGCTCTTCCTTCTTTTGTTCTTCGCTCTCCTCCTTATCTTTTTCATCTAATGATCTCACAATTTCAGCAACTTCTTCTTCCATAGGTCCTTGCAAAATATTAGTCTCTTCCAAGGCAGTGGACATTCTTTCAATAAAATCAATAATATCAACATTGTATTCATAATTATCATACAAACACTTAAGTAAATTTCAGATTTGTAAGAAACATCATCATACTTTTCAAGCAAAGAAGCAATTTCATAAGCAACCTTGAAAGCAAAAAATTATTTTATACGTTCCACATCATAGTAATCATATATACCATTAGCATAAGAAGCTAAGGCTTCGTTATCATTAAATTTGCATGAAAAGGGAAGGTGTGGAACGTTCATC
Organism: Hordeum marinum; assembly: GCA_022496015.1. Classification (NCBI taxonomy): domain Eukaryota; kingdom Viridiplantae; phylum Streptophyta; class Magnoliopsida; order Poales; family Poaceae; genus Hordeum; species Hordeum marinum. The sequence goes on from CM039673.1 coordinate 230,697,792, forward strand.
CTAGAGCAACAAGTAATATCATATCTCAAGCATAGCTCCCGAGCACACTGATGTAACATATGAATTTGATCCCATAATAGTTTCTCTTTTTGAGTCAAGCGATAATCCCTAAAGTATTCACATTGATCCAGGATTACTCCCATTATCATGTTGAATGGGGTTTTCTCAGGATTATCAAAGTAGTATTTAATACTTCGAACATAACTAGCAACGAGGGTTTTAGGAGGTTCCCATCTCTATGAGTAGCAAGTACAACTATTTTTTGGTGTTTCGTGTTCGATATACATAACTAAAGATATGAAACAACTAATAATAGAAAATAAAAATTACTTAGTGATAAAGCAAACAAGCACACCAGAGAAGATTCACCCACGCTATTTCTCCTCGGCAACGGCGCCTGAAAAAGGTCTTGACAACCCACAAGTCTAGGTGATCATATGTAGCCTTTTTCGATAAGTAAGAGTGTCAAACCCAATGAGTATATAAAGGTAGAATAAATATTCCCTCGGGTTTTATCGACCACCGATACAACTCTACGCATGCTAATGCTAGCTTTACCTAGAATTAGTATGAAACAACTTTGTGGGAAGTAAACAAGAAGTACTTTGTGAGAAAAGGAACTTAGTAGTGACGTAGAAAGCTATTTGTAACACACGAGAACGATTGTAGGAAATTGAATATTTTATGATAGATACTTGTTATAAGCAATGAGCGCGAGGCATGAGCTAACATACTTTCTCTCATTGGATCATATGCACTTATGATTGGAACTCCAGCAAGCATTTGCAACTACTAAATATCATTAAGGTAAAACCCAACCATAGCATTAGGTATCAAGTCGTCTATACTCCCATATGGAACAACCCAACTACTCGGGTGTATTCTTCTGTCACTCAAGGAACCCACCATAGGCAAATCATGAACATATTGCAACACCCTACAAAGGGGATCCTGTTGGAGATATGCCCTAGAGGCAATCATGTATGATGATATTTCCTATGTGTTTATGAATAAAGATAGTCCTTGGACATTATCATTGATGTGTATTAACAAGTGTGTGACTTGTTTGTGAGACTATGCATTGTATGATGACTGTCCTAAATGGTCCCTAGTTGAAAGGGTTGTGTTGATGCGTAGCCAGTTAGACTAGCATATGACACGGTGGATGGTCCGGTCTCACTAACCATGTAGCATTGGATGCTAGCTCGATAATATGGACTCAGAAAGGTCAAGTCAGATTCGACATAGTTGGATCCGAGTCGAGATAAAGTCTGAGTTGGACAGGCCCAACTATGAGACGCACGATAGGTCATCTGTGAGTCTCTAGTACAACATATGTTCTATGTCCTAAGACCTGAGCTGGCGCATGTACTCGAGATGGTGAAAGACTTGCTTTGGGACGACCAAACACTACTCCATGACTGGGTAGTTACAAAGGTAGGTTTCGGGCTTGTCCAGACCCATGCTGCGAGACATGGTCGAGCAAGATGGGATTTGCCCCTCCGATCAGGAGAGATATACTCTGGGCCCCTCGGGTGATCTGGCCTGGATAAGCATGGCCATGCGATGAGGATTATGAGATAATCCGAATGTTGGTCGGATTCACCGGAACGAGAAAGAGGTCGTGCTGCAACAAGGATGACTATGTCGCCTTGTGCACGACAACATATATCGTGTGGCAAAGGGAACAGATGTGTGAAGTACAGGTTCGCCTAACGAGCTTCATAGGACACTTGGAGTCAGCATGTCTTGCTAGAGGGAACTACCGACCGGTCAAGTCGGATGTCATCTGACTCGTGACCAAGTGGACGAGAACCTAAAGGGTCGCGGGCTTAAGGGAAGGAACACGTGGGCTTTAGGATCCGTGCGAGGCCCAAGAGTTGAGCCCGTGTCGGATGCCTATATGTAGTGGAGGTGCGGCACACCCATCCGGTTGATCGCTTCGGCGTTGTCATTAGGGCTTTGAATGAGTTGCAACTAGCCACCTCCACTCGCCGCTACCAATCGTGTGATCGGACCTAGTAGTCTATCGCACGGGTGTTCCTCCTGCACACACGGATACCGTTAGAGGCGGTGCACTTGCGCTGCTCCGGCGAACCTGTACGTGGGATCCGGCGATCGGCTGTTCAAGGGAGATCGGAACGTCTATTCGAGGGAGATAGGATGAGGAGGAGACAGACCACACGAACGCGCTGCCCCAACTCTACTTCCGCTGCACGACACTACACGTCTAGTGGTAACAATATGTGATCCATCTCCGTGGCATGTTCTTGGATGTTCTGCGCATAGGAAAATTTTAATTTGTATGTGATGCACCTACAGTAGAATCCAATAGTGGTATCAGAGCCTCTGTTATAGGATTTGGATTCAGATCGGATGCATATTTGATATGTGGAGGCGGCGGATGAGATCCGTCGTCATTCATGACATCGGCTATGTGCACGGTTGATGAGATCAACTGCACATCGGGATAGATTGAGGCTATGTTTTCAGTCGATCGGAATCGATGAGGTCATGACACAAACTACCCCTACCGGTCGGTATCAGCCATCGGGGTTAACTGTGAAACGTAAATCCGAATCGGGTTCGCGATGATCGATGAGATCGGTCAGACCGTCATGTGCATAGCGCCTTGTATTTCATACATGATCACACAAACCGGTAGAATGCGATTCTATGCATAAGTTTGTTTTGCAGGTTTGATGTGAATAGTATGGCTCATATGTATGTGATGCATGTGTGTAATTTAACATGACCTGCGTGTCATGATTATCAGCTGGTAGGAGCCAAAGTGTTGTCATTATTGTATAACGACCTGCATGTCGACTTGTGATTCTCTGTAATTCATTACTAGTTGTAGTAGTTGGAGGACAGAGATCAAGTTCGAAGCTTTGGTGTCCCGGCATGACGGACAAGATGGAGTTCCACCCTGGTCATCGGAGTTGGAGCCGACCTGGAAGGATGTCCATGAAGGAGCCATACTATTTCACATATTTATGTCTATATGTGATTGATATTGCTTCTTGTTTCTATGCATGTTAGTATGGTAGAAAGATACCTCATTAATATCAAGCACATTTCCATTTCGGATGTTGCACCTTCGCACGTCAAGTACGTCTAGTGGTGGGCTCATAAAATTGAGGTGCTACTAGGTGTCCTTGAACTGGAGGGTTCGTGTCGGACACAGACATGCACTGCATCGGGTTAACTTGACAAGGCTATCAAAATGGTTTTGGGCCTTGTGGTAGAGAAGGTTGGGAGCCAGGGTATGAGGTACCTACCCAACCGACAGGAGTCGTATAGAGATATGATTAGCAAGGAGTTGCTTACCGAATAGGCAAGATGGCTCGCAGTGATCGTAAAGCTCACTAGTCGCTCGCACTAGACGAGTCCTGAATCACTGAGAGTTTGTGGAGTGATGCTGACTTCAGTGGGAGTAGTTCTATTTAAGGCTTGAATTACTCTACATAAACACATTGCTTAGTGAGTGCATATTTCTTGTTGTAGATCAATGGCACCACCTGCTCAACCCAACTTTGCAATGAAATCAATTCTGGAAAAGGATAAACTGAATGGAACAAACTTTACCACCTGGTATAGAAATTTGAGAATTGTTCTCAAGCACGATAAAAAGGAACATGTTCTAGAGGATCCACTTCCATAGGAACCTATCGAGAATGCTAATGCCACAACCAAGAATGCCCACCAGAAACTCGTTGATGAATCAAACGAGATCAGCTGCCTCATGCTGGCTTGTATGGAGCTCGATTTGCAACAACATTTCGAAAACATTTAGGCTTTCAATATGATCGAGAGTTTGAAGAGCATGTTTCGGGTGCAGGATAGGACCGAAAGGTTCAACATCTGGCAGTCCTTGACGGATTGTAGGCTGAAGGAGGGTGATCCACTGAGCCCACATGTGATCAAGATGATTGGGTACGTGCAAGCTTTGGATCGGTTAGGCTTCCCACTTGGGGACGAGCTGTCCACGGATGCAATTTTGGGTTCTCTTCCACCTAGCTATGGGACGTTCGTCTCAAACTATCATATGCACGGCATGGATAAGAAGCTCACTGAATTACATGGGATGCTCAAGGTGGCAGAGCAAGATATTAAGAAAGGGACGCATCAAGCGTTGATGGTGCAGAACTCGGCTAAGTTCAAGAAGAGTTGGTCCAAGAAAAAGGGTAAGGCAAAGGGCATGGAGAAGGCTGTCTCTGCCGCTGAGCCAAAGTCCGGACCGAACTCAAAGACCATTTGCTTTCACTGCAAGGAAGCTGGTCACTGGAAGAGGAACTATAGCAAGTGGCTTGCTGAGCATGGCAAGAAGGTCGGAGATGCTTCTTTAGGCAAAGGTACACTTGTTACATATGTTATAGACATTTACCTTGCAGACATACCTAGTAGCTCTTGGGTATTTGATACTGGATCGGTTGTTCATATTTGCAACTCGGTGCAGGGGCTGGTAAGAACCAGGTGTGTGGCACAAGGGGAGATTGACATCAGGGTCGGCAACAAAGCAAGAGTTGCTGCATTGGAGGTCGGCATGATGCAGCTCAAGCTTCCTTCTGGATTTATTTTGGAATTGAATAATTGTTATTACATACCCGCACTTAGTCGAAACATTATTTTTGCCTCATGTTTGATGAGTCAAGGTTATCAATTCAATATAAAGGAGAATGGTTGTTCATTTTATTTGAATGGAATGTTCCATGGCTATGCACCCATAGTAGATGGGATATTTATTTTAAATATAGAAACGGAACCAGTCTATAATGTGAATGTCAAGAGGCATAAGCCTAATGAGATAAATCCGACATACTTCTAGCATTGTCGGCTTGGACGCATTAGTCTGAAACGCATGAAGAAGCTCCATGATGATGGAGTCCTAACTTCGTCCGACTTCGGGTCGTTCGAGACATGCGAATCATGCTTTCTAGGCAAGATGACTAAGTCACCTTTTGCAAAGAGTTGCGAGAGGGCATCCGAGCTGTTGGAGCTTATACACAATGATGTGTGTGGTCCAATGAGCACAACGGCCGAAGGTGGCTATCAGTACTTCGTGAATTTTATTGACGACTTGAGTAGATATGGATATATCTATTTGATGAGGCACAAGTCAAAAACTTTAGAAAAGTTCAAAGAGTTTCAGAACGAGGTTGAAAATCGGCTTGGAAAGACGATAAAACTTCTATGATCGGATCGTGGAGGTGAGTACATGAGCCAGGAGTTTGATAATCATCTGAAAATCCGAGGTATAGTACCTCATCTCACACCTCCGGGTACGCCATAGAGAAACGGTGTGTCGAAACGGAGAAATCGAACCTTGTTGTACATGGTCCGATCGATGATGAGAAAATCGGATTTATCCTTGTCATTCTGGGGATACGCTCTAGAGACTGCAGCTTTCAGACTTAATAGGGTACCATCTAAATCCATAGACAAGACACCACACGAGATGTGGACTGGGAAAAGTCCTAGTTTGTCTTTTCTAAAGATTTGTGGTTGTGAAGCATTTGTCAAGCGACTCATGTCGGACAAGCTTACACCCAAGTCGGATAAATGCATATTTGTGGGATATCCGAGGGAAACCTTGGGATACAGCTTCTACAACCAAGAAGAGAACAAAGTGTTTGTTGCTCGGAACGGGGTTTTCCTAGAGAAAGAGTTTCTCAGTCGGGAGGCCAGTGGGAGAACGGTGCGACTCGAAGAAATTCGAGAGCCACTCGGGGATGACTCGGTTGGTAATTAGATCATACTGGAGTTGATCAGGGAACCTGTAGTGGAGTCGACACCGGAGCCATGGAAGTCGGAAAGATTGCGCAGAGTGCGCGATGTATTGTTACTGGAAAGCAATGAGTCAGCCACATATGCAGAAGCGATGGTGATCCCAGATTCCGAGGCGTGGCTAGAGGCCATGAGATCCGAGTTAAAGTCCATGGATGAGAATCAAGTCTGGGACTTGGTTGATCCGCCACCTGGCGTAGTTGCCATTGGTTGCAAATGGGTCTTTAAGAAGAAAACCGATGTGGATGGAAATCTTCAGATCCACAAAGCTCGGCTTGTCGCTAAAGGTTATGGACAAGTACAAGGAATTGACTACGACGAGACCTACTCGCCGGTAGCGATGCTAAAGTCAGTGAGGATCATACTAGCTATAGCTGCATATTTCGATTATGAGTGGCAGATGGATGTCAAAACGGCTTTCCTTCATGGAAATCTAAAAGGGGATGTATACATGATACAGCCCGAAGGTTTTGTCGATCCAACAAACGCTGGTAAAATATGCAAGCTTAAGAGATCCATTTATGGATTGAGACAAACATCTCAGAGTTGGAACATTCGTTTTGATGAAGTCATCGTTGACCTTGGTTTCATCAAGAACAAGAGGACTATTGTTTATACAAGAAGTCTAGTGGGAGCTCTGTAGTATTTTTGATCTTGTATGTGGATGACAAACTGCTGATCGGAAATGATGTTTCGATGCTGAACTCAGCCAAGGAATCATTGAATGTCAAGTTTTCGATGAAAGATCTTGGAGAGGCAGTGTACACTTTAGGCATCAAGATCTATAGAGATAGATCGAGGAGGCTGCTCGGCTTAAGCCAGAGCATGTACATAGACAAAGTGTTGAAGAGGTTCAACATGAGTGAGGCTAAGAAAGTGTTCTTGCCCATCTCACATGGTATAAGGCTAAGCAAGACTCAGAGTCCTACGACTTTTGATGAGCGAAACCGGATGAGTAGGATTCCATATGCATCGGCAATTGAATCCATCATGTATGCCATGCTATATACACGGCTTGATGTTGCCTATGCAATAAGCTTAACAAGCAGATACCAAGCCGACCCAGGTGAGAGTCACTGGGCAGCGGTGAAAACTATCTTGAAATACCTGAAAAGGACCAAAGAGATGTTCCTAGTTTATGAAGGTGAGGAAAAGCTCTGCGTAATGGGTTACGCTTATGCTAGTTTCCAAACCGATAGGGATGATTGTCGATCGCAAACTGGATTCGTGTATGTCATGAATGAAGGAGCAGTGAGGTGGACGAATTCCAAGCAAGATACGGTGGCCGAATCCACAACAGAGGCCGAATACATTATGGCTTGTGAAGCCACAAAGGAAGGTGTTTGGATTCGGAAGTTCCTGGAAGATGTTGGTGTGTTCCCGGGCTGGTCAAAACCGTTGGACCTTTATTGCGATAATTCACGTGCCATCGCACAGGCCAAGGCACATAGACCAAAAATATCACTTGATACGAAAGCTCATAGAGAAAGGTGATACCAATTTTTGCAAGATTGATATGGATGCAAATTTTGCAGATCCGTTAACTAAGTCGCTTCCACAACCCAAGCATGAGGGGCACGTTAGAGCTATGGGCATTTGATGTCTATTTGTGACTCTAGTGCAAGTGGGAGACTGTTGGAGATATGCCCTAGAGGCAATCGTGTATGATGGTATTTCCTATGTGTTATGAATAAAGATAGTCCTTGGACATTATCATTGATGTGTATTAACAAGTATGTGACTTGTTTGTGAGACTATGCATTGTATGATGATCGTCCTAAATGGTCCCTAGTTGAAAGGGTTGTGTGGACGCGTAGCCAGTTAGACTAGCATATGACATGGTGGATGGTCCGGTCTCACTAACCATGTAGCACTAGATGCTAGCCGGATAATATGGACTCAGAAAGGTCTAGTCGGGTTCGACATAGTTGGATCCGAGTTGAGATAAGGTTTGAGTTGGACAGACCCAACTATGAGACGCAGCGATAGGTCATCTGTGAGTCTCTAGTACAACATACGTTCTATGTCCTAAGACCTAAGCTGGCGCATGTACTTGGGATGGTGGAAGACTTGCTTTGGGCTGACCAAACGCTACTCCGTGACTGGGTAGTTACCAAGGTAGGTTTCGGGCTTGTCCAGACCCATGTTGCGAGACATGCTCGAGCAAGATGGGATTTGCCCCTCCGATCAGGAGAGATATACTCTGGGCCCCTCGGATTCATCAGAACGAGAAAGAGGTCATGCGGCAACAAGGATGACCATGTCACCTTGTGCATGACAACATATATCGTGTGGCAAAGGGAACAGAAGTGTGAAGTACAAGTTCGCCTAACCAGCTTCATCGAACACTTGGAGTCGGCACGTCTTGCTAGAGGCCGCTACCGGCCGGTCAGATGTCATCTGACTCGTGACCAAGTGGACGAGAACCTAAAGGGTCACGCGCTTAAGGGAAGGAACACATGGGCTTTAGGATCCGTGCGAGGCCCAAGAGTTGAGCCCGCACCGGATGCCTATATATAGTGGAGGTGCGGCACACCCATCCGGTTGATCGCTTCGGTGCCATCATTAGGGCTTTGCATGAGTTGCAACTAGCCACCTCCACTCGCCTCCGCCGACCGTTTGATCGGACCAAGTAGTTCGCCGCACGGGTGTTCCTCCTGCACGCGCGGATACCGTTAGAGGCGGTGCACTTGCGCCGCTCCGGCGAACCTGTACGTGGGATCCGGCGACCGGTTGTTCGAGGGAGATAGAAACAGCTGTTCGAGGGAGATCAGAGGAGGAGGAGACGGACCACACGAACGCGTTGCCCCAACTCTACTTCCGCTGCACGGTACTACGCGTCTAGTGGTAACTATCTGTGATCCATCTCCATAGCATGTTCTTGGATGTTCTGCACGTAGGAAAATTTTAATTTTCATGCGATGCACCTACGGTAGAACCCAACTGATCTATCACGTTTGCGCGACATGGAGGGCACCATAGGACAGCACCATATCAACATACAACTCACATCCATAGCATCATACCACAATTAACCCATAGGACAAAGGAGATCTACTCAAACATCATAGGATAGCCAAATATCATTTTGAAATAATATATGGAGTTGATCACCATGTTTAAGTAGAGATTATAGCGGGGAAGAGAGGTGTACACTATTGCAAGAGGGGGAGAGAGTTGGTGCTGATGGCGGCAAGATTGTTGATGTAGGTCGTCGTCACGATGATTGACAAGATGGTGTTCCGGCATCGCCGGGAGAGAGGGAGAGAGAGCCTGCTCCTTCTTCTTCCTTGGCCTCCCCTAGATGGGAGGAGAGATCCCCCTATGGTCCATAGCCTCCATGGAGGCGGAGGGGCGGGTGCTTTCAGATTTCGAGCTCTGCAAAACCACAAGGAGTTTGAACATAGGGGCGTGTGCGAAGATCCCCTGGGGCCTCGCCCTGCCTAGCTCGCTACTTGATGATTTCTATGAAAAACTCGCATGATGACAAGGAAGCAGATGCACACGATGATTTACCCAGGTTCGAGCCGCTGCGAAGCGTAATACCCTACTCCCGCTTTGGTGGATTGCCTCGGGAGGAGGTTGGTGGATGAACTAGTACAGTGGTGCCTTGCCTCACGAGAGGGATCTGGTGGTGTTGCCTCTCTTCCGTTGCCTCTCTGTTGTCTTGCCCCTCTCTATGTTGTGTCCTACCCTCTATTTATAGTGCCACGGGTCCTCTTCCTTTATCGCCATGATGGGAAGGGATCCCACAACAGCCAAATTCGAAGGGGGATAGGAGTACATCTTTATCCTGACTAAAGCTGGTCTTCGCCGGCAAAGTAGTTGTTGATGATGCAGAGGTAGGCTCGGCAATGACATCCTTCTTGCTGACCTCGTGGTCATGGTCTCGTTGCATCGGAATGGAAACCTTTGGGGGAAGCTTTGGGAACCCGTGTCCGTCCTTGCCCCCCCCCCTTTACACCAAAGGGGAACCTTTCCCTCTGGCATCCTAGGGCCTGCCTATCCTGCCTCGCGTCATCCTTGGCCTCCCGAGGCCGAGCGCTGCATAGAGTTTTCCACCGCTCCAGAGGGGACCTGAGGAGGCCCGTCCGAGTTCAGGTCCTCACAAGGGCCTTGTCTTGAGTGTGGTCTCGCTAGGCCGTTATTGACTAATGAGGTGGGCCACGTCATGGGCCGCAGGCGGGCAAGTCTATGTACCCATTCCCAAAATGCCGACAGTAGCCCACGGGCCCAAGGCGCGTAGGAGCTAGATTCTGTGAGGACGGCACAAAGTGCCCTGGGCCCAAAACGCCTGCGGGCCAGGCTAGACACGCGTCACGCGCCCAGCGAATGTCGTCTCCACTCCCGAGGTCGTCAGGCACCTCCCAGGTCAAACTGATGCGACGAATGCTCGCTGCACCGGCCATCGTTATCTTTTCTTGAATGTGTATGCTCCCTTGGCGTTCTTCCTTTGGGCCACGTGGATGTGACCCTTCAGGAGCTGACAAATTGACGTGGAGGAGAGACGCACGCCACCCGGGCATGCCCCGCCGCGCCCGAGGAGCGCCCGATGCTCGTACTCCCTATGATGCTCCGGCCGACAAGGGTTGGGACGCGCAACGACGTCATCATTTCCCGTGATGCGAGAAGGCGCCGGTTGGCCCTTAGTCGTATATAAGTGGGTGAGCGTGAGAAAACCCTGAGCTCATCTTCATCTTCTCCACCTCCCAATCTCCGAGTCGCCGCTCTCCCAGTCATGGCGCCGGTGAGGAAGTTCTCCACGGCCAAGAAATGGAAGGCCTCCGAAGAGAGACCTGCCTCACCGCTACCCATGAGGGGCCGCGGTCGTCCCCGGAAGTATACTACAACGCCAGTGGTGGTTCCCCATGGGCGTGGCCATGCTCCAATGCGGCATGGTATTACCATCGGCAACCATGGGGAGGCTCTGTCTAGCACGGGTAACCGCGGTAGTCGAGGTGGTGGCGCCCGCGGTGGGAGGTTGGTGATGGACACCCGGCCGCCGCGCCCACGGATCCATTTAGCCGACACGGCCCAGGAGTTCGTGGTGTGGGTGGAGAGGCGGGCGAACGCTTGGGTTTCAACTCCTAGGCTCCTTCGTGGAGGTGTTGCCGGCTAGGGGGCTGCTCACCTATGGCTACATGTTGACGGCTGCTGTAGCGCGGCCTCATGGGTGGAGGTTGAGGTCACCCTTGGGGGTTATGTGTACCTGAACCGCGGGTGGCAAACGTTTTCCCACACCCGTGGCTTTGAGGGGAGGTGCACCCTTCACTTCAAGTATGACAGGGTGCCCATGCTCTTTGTCAAGACCTTCGGAGGAGAGGGCGAGCGCTTGGGGTGTTGCCTGGAAGACGCCGACCATGGTGATCTTGGAGATGAGCTTGCCCTTCACGACGGACGCCGCGTCTCCAGTAGAAGCGACACCGCCTTTGGATAGGGAGGCGGATCCCTTCCCTCCATTGTGATAAGGGAAGAGGACCCGAGCCACCGCTATATATAGAGGCTAGGTCACACCGTAGAGGGGATCCGATCCAACACTTAGCCCCTCAACACACCACCGCAAGGCAGAGAGCCAAGAACACCTCTTGAGCCCCCTCGCAAGGCTCAAGAACATTGTACTAGTTCATCCACCAAAACCTCCATGAGAGGAAATCCACTAAAGCAGGAGTACGGTATTACACTTGACAGTGGCCCGAACCTGGGTAAACTGTCGTGTTCATCTTCTTCCTCGTCATCGTGTGAGTTCGCCGTAGTAACCATCGGGTAGTGAGCTAGGTTGGGTGAGGCTGCAGGGAACCTTTGTGCACGCCCCTGTGTTCGAACCTTGAGGGTTTTGTGCATCCCAAAATTTGACATTTGGTGCACCAGACAGGGGGCGTGTCGAAGTCTTCCTTGAGCCAAGCTCTTCTTCCACCTCACTGCTCCGATGGCTGACGCCCGCCAAGCCCATGTCGAGTGCCGAGCTGCCCATGTCACCCAGACCGCACCTATGGGACGCGCCGGCACGCGTTGGTCCCCTTCGCTTACGGCCAACGGCGCCACGGGCCCGGACGCTCACGAATAGCAAGACTCCTCCCAGCCTCACACCGCGCAGCGCGACGGCCGCACCGCCACTCCGTTAATCGTCCCAACGACCGGGTCGTCCTCCAACATCGGACCCGGGCCAGCATGTGGTTCAGGCGCCCTCGCCAAGGCGAACGAGCTGCTCCACTATCATCCCTGCCCCGACCGCTACGACGACTGGCTTAGGCGCATCGCATAGCTCATTAGCGCCGCGGGCGACGCTTCGGCCCTCTCTTACTCGCTCGGACCCCAGTCCTCTCTGGCGGATGATGGGGCACATGACGCGCCGCCACCTCCTCCGCATCACGACGTCGACCCCGAGCCCAGGTGTGAAGCGCGCCCACTTGACCAGCCCCACGGGTAACGAGCAAGGGCAAGAGATGAAGTGAGCTCGTAAGTGGTGCCACAACCGCGCGTCAACACGTGTGCGTTCCCCCTGTTGCCGAATCAGTGTCGCGACCATGCGCCGATTGAGGCGGCCCCTCGGGAGCGTCAAGACCAGGTCCCCCCCGCACGTGTAGCAGCACCCATCGAGGCAGAGGGCTGCCTCACCATTGCGCTAGAGATCCATCCAACTACATGGACCTGCAAGTTCAAGCCCAATCTTCTGCCCCACTACGACGGCACTATGGACCCCGACCATCAGCAACGTCCTCGTCACCAAGACCCACATCGACAGTGGCGCCGGGCTCAACGTCCTCTCCATAGAGACCTTCAAGACACTCCAAGTACCGTACGGCCAACTTATGCCTACCAAGCCCTTCTCAGGAGTCATTGACGGCTCCACGGTGCCCATTGGGCAAGTGTGCCTGCCCGTCACCTTCGGTGGGCACAAGAACTACTGCCTCGAGACCATCGTCTTAGACGTTGCCCACATCGACCTCCCATACAATGCCATTCTCGGATACCCGACCCTTGCCATGTTCATGGCGGCGACCCATCACAGCTACAACGTCCTCAAGATGCCAGGAAGCGGCGGCATCATCACCGTCGCCTGCAATGAGAAGGACGCCGTCTGCTCCCTCGACCGCGCATACCGTGCAGCTACGGCCGAACACTCAGGGACGGGTTGGAGCCACCAAGGGAGGAGCCTCGTGCTCTACATTCAGGGACGGGGCCACCCCTTCCGTCGCATAGGAAAGCATGCTCAGCGCCCCCCTTGGGTACGGCATGGGGGCTTCTGCCCTGGAGGCACCCGTCCTGGCCGGACAAACAAGGGAGAGGTTCGGGCACAACCTCAAGGCGTGTCCTAATGCGCGACTGCCAGAGCCAGGGGCACGGCGCAAGGCACCAAGCTCACGAGAGTCGGTCATCGAGGCGATCAAGGAACTTCAGGAGGCACGGACCGGGCAAGCAAGGGGCTGCCCCGCACCACCAATCGCAGTCCCCATCATCGGCCCGGTCGATCGGCCACGCGCCTGTGTCAAAGAGCTCGCCATCAATTGGACCTCATCCCGAAGCCGCTTTTGGCCAACGTGCACCAACCATGGGTGGGCTTACCCGAAGAACTACGTCCACATGCCCTTCGGCCTGGCAAACACCAGAGTCACATTCCAGCGTCTTGTCCGGGCCATGCTCATGCCCTGCCTGCTGAGACATAATGAGGAGTTGGAGGACATGCCCGGGCCAAGCATGGGTCTCAGGCCCAGGGAGATGATGGGCCCGTGAGGGTTGCGCTCATGGAGGCACAAGACCAGGCTATAACGGCAGCTCGGCTCTTCAGCGGCATGGCCGCCAGGTGACTTTTTGTTGATCCGTGCCAGGTAACTTTTTGTCTTGTTTCGTTCAAAGGCGCATGCTAGGCCGCGTCATCCTCAGGCAACCAGGGCGTACCCCTGAAGCCACCGTGTTTACTCATATTTAAGTATGTTTCCATGCATGCAAACTGATTCCTAATGCTTCCCCTTGTCGGCACGACATTTTGCCGGTGAGAATGTCATCACTCCCAAGCGGGCCCACATTTGGCCGCCACACGAGAGGGCTGGCATGAAAACTGTACTCGGGTGCGTCCCTGCAGCTTTGAAAAATCCAATGACTGAGCTCTGTTTGGGTGGGCCAGTCCCGTTCACTTCATCTCCTGGGGTCACTGGTGCTTGACCCTCCCATGGCCTTAGGACAGACGCTCGGTGTAGGCTGAAATGAAGACTCCAAGACGTCAGACAACGCCACCTGCAAGAAGACCTAGGCGCAACCTGCCTTGAGGTAGGGACCTCACGAGGCTAAAGCGCCCTCGTGAGCTCCCGAATACACCTCCCAGTTCTCCCGTGCCAGCCACGCATGCGAACTCAATGGGATGTACACGCCCGAAGCCCCCCGAGGATGCAGAGGGGTCCCCTCCGACGCAATGTGGCAGCCACAACTCCGTGCTGGCAGAGAAGTCAACACTACCCACCAATGGCTATGCCCACGCAATGTGGAAGCCACAACCCTGTGCTGGCGGAGAAGTCAACACTGCCCACCAATGGCTATGCCCACGCAATGTGGAAGCCCTACGCCAAGTGCTGGGGATAAACAACTGAGGGCGCCCAGCAGTTACATCCAACCTTACGAAGGCTCCTTGTGGCCCCTCCTTGCTACACTCCCTAGGATGTACGCGTAAGGGGGCTGCATTGGGGCTACTACCAACGCCATTCAGAAAGGTATGTGGGCCGCTCGTACGTCAAGGGGGACTCCTAAGCATCAGGACTCAGGAGCCTCACTGGCTCCGTAGCCCCTCGCTCCTCGGGGCCATCCTTGGTGATCTGGTCGACTCCGGTGGAGATTGAGGTATGCGCGGGGCCGGGCCCTACCGACACAGAGCTCAGTGCGCTCAAGCTCAAAACATTAGGGAGGACGCTGGAGCTCGTATGTCAAGGGGGACTCCTGTGCATCGCGACTTAGGAGCCTCACTGGATCCTTAGCCCCTAGCTCCTTGGGTCCGTCCTTCGTGATCCAGTCGGCTCCGGCGGCGTTGAGGTATGCATGGGGCCGGGCCCTGTCGGCATAGAGCATAAGGTGTTCAAAGTTCCCAAATCAAACCTATCTTCACCATGTTCCCTTCATGAGGGCTTCTCGTAGTTAAGGGGGACCCCTAAGAATCGTGACTCATGGGCCTCACTAGCCCCGTAGCCCCTCACCCCTTGGGACCGCCCTTGGTGATCTGGTCGGCCCCAACGGTGGTTGAGGTATGCATGGGTCGGGCCCTACCGAAGCAGAGTGACATAGCAAGCAAGAAGGAAACAAGGCGAAAAGGGCAATCGTGCAGTTTGACAATTATTACAAGCATTAAAAGTTTTTGCAGATACAACCAGTTTAACGCCTCCAAGAGGTATGTCGAATGATGCAGGAAAGAACACAAAAGAGGAATCAGGAGGAGCCATCATCACCGCTCGCCCCGTCCGCGGAGGACTCATCGTCGACGTCATCAGTGTTGTCCTCCTCACCACTAACTTCTGTAGTTTCAGGGGACGCGGGTGAACCTCTTCACCAACATCTCCATGGCAGCCTTCACTGCTTCCACAACGCTGCTGCAGACCTCGGAGGCAACCGGGCGGATTACGGAGTCGAAGTCAAACCCTGGCTCGTGTAGGTGAAGATGGTTGAAGACGCGCGTCGTGACCTCAGAAAAGAGGTCGCGACACTCACTGTCCAAGACCCCTTTGTAACAGCCCGGGACCGACGCTCCAGAAGATTCCCCTTTTATTTCCATTCTCGTCTGTGTTTTGTTTGGTTGTTGCATTCATCATCGCATCATTCGCATCATCTACATGGCATCGTCACTCATTTTCGAAAACTTGCATCCGTTCGTAGATGCTGGTTCTCTTTGTTCTTGTCGTTGCCCGTTTCAAGACCAACCACACACGCACGCGCCCGCGGCATTGGAAAATATTGTTTTTAAAAGTGCCTTTAAAATATTCTTGGTTTGGGACGAAACCTGGCATGCGGTCTTATTATAGTATAGGTAGGCCGCCTGCCAAATTTCGTCGTGTTCCGAGTTCGTTTGATACCCCGTCAGTCAACCATAGTAGTGCGGTCATCGGTTATTCGTCAGACGTTTTCGGTGTTTTAAAACCTCGTGTCACGGGCTGCAAACCTCCCTCTCATCTCCCCTAGCCCATCTACACAGCTACCGTAGCCCACCTAGCCCCCCTCCGCCTCCGGACCGTCGGACCGAGATCCTACGGCCTGAAAACGGACAGAAAGTGCTAACCCTAGCCCCACCTTGCCTATTTAAACACCTTCCCTACCCATTTTGGAAGCCCTAGCTGTCCCTAACCTCCATCCATGGCCTCCACCTCAACATCCGTGTGCAGCCAGCCCTCCACCGCCACGTCCCTGTAGCCAACCCACGGCTGCCACGTAGGCACCCGTGCCGCCCTCCACCAACCAGCGCCCGCCACCTGTCCTCCAGCCTCCCACCAGCGCGTAGCCCGCCCGAGCCTGGTCGGGGCCTGCTCGAGCCCATCTGGGCCCGGGTCGACCGCCGCCACCCAAAGCTCCCTACCTCCCCGTGCCTCCTCGCCTGGGACGCCGACGATCGCCGGAGCTCCTCCAGCGCCGCCAGCGCCTCCCCACGCCTTGCCGGAAGCCTCGCATCCTCTCCCTCCAGTGACTATGCCCTGCCTCCTGCGCTACCGGAGTGAGCCGCCGTCTCGCATCCCTCTACCTCGCCTCCCCGCCGCCCGATCCCGCTCCACAGTGCCGCCTCGAGCCACAACAGCAGGGAATGGCTCCGGCCTCGCCGGATCCGGCCTTCCCCGGCCTTCCCCCTCGCCGGAGCCCGTCTCCCCGTGCCGCCTCGCCGTCGTTGACCAGGCGCCGCCGCCCTGCCTCCCGCTCAAGATCGAGCGAGGAGGAGGATGATGACCGCGTTGCCCGCTCGCGTGGGCTGCCCAACGCAAGGCCAGGTGGGCCCCGAGTCGGCCCAGCCGCCCCGCTACACCGACCGGCCCATGAGCCCTGGGTGAGCAGCCACCTATTCCCGCCCTGAGTACATTTAACTATATGTTGCGCCTGCTCTATTGGCCAAGTGTGCTGTGAATTCAGCCCGTGCTGATTTTTTTTCTATCCTACGAATTTATCCAATTAACCGGCGATTTTCAGAATTACAGAAAAAACCCTATTTTAAAAATGCTCATATATAATTAACCGTGCATCACATGTAAAAAAATTATATATGAAACTTGACTAGAATTTTATGTAGATTCATAATATCCAACTTTCACACATTATTAAAATACTTAAACTTACTTTTTGCATTGATTTGCGTGAATGACATGCTAAAATGATTTATTTCATAACTACTAAATCGTAGCTCCAATAAAAATGTTCCACATATGTAACTTGACTAGAAAAATGTGTAGAATATAATGGTGACATTTGTTTTCTGTTTAACAACTCTAAAATTATGTTAGGACAGATCTGGACCAAATTCATAATATGCTTATGGGATGTTTCGGAAATGTTATATATTGCTTCTGGCCTCATTTAAAATGCCTAGATGTTGTAGTTGGTTGTGCTTCACCTCTTGCCATGTCTAACAACATTTAATATTGATGAGTACCTAAACGAAGTGAACTAAATAATTCAAACGTGGAGTTTCGTCAACTTGCATATTGAGCTTCACTTTAATGTGTAGTAGTTGTTTGTTGTTCTTGCCATGCCATGCCATGCCCTGCATATTAAACGGGGCATGCATCATATTCGTTTACGCATTGTGTCTTGCATATGTTGTGGTGTATCTTGTGTTGATTGTTGTTTCCGGATTGCTTCTTCTCGATAGAGTTCCGAAAGCGTTCGGAGTGTGAGGATTCGTTTGACTACGTTGGCTCGTCTTCTTCATGGACTCGTTCTTCTTTCGAGCAGGATCTCAGGCAAGATGACACATTTCCCTGGATACCATTACTATCATTGCCATGCTAGATGTCTCGTTTTCTATCGCTATGTCACGCTACCTACCACTTGTTTGTCAAGCCTCCCAACATTGCAATGAAAAGCCTCTAACCCTTCCACATCCCAGCAAACTGTTGTTTGGCTATGTTACCGCTTGATCAGCCCTTCTTATAGCGTTTCTAGCTGCAAGTGCAATTGCTTCCAAGTGACAACATGGACATTCTTTTGTTATCACAATATTATTGCTATTTAATTTAATGCACTTATACACTTGGTAAAGGGTGGAAGGCTTGGTCTTTTGCTCGGTGTTTTGTTCCACTCTTGCCGCCCCTAGTTACTTGTGAACCGGTGTTATGTTCCATGATTGAGCGCTCCTAACATGCTCGGTGTTGTTATGGGGACCCCCTTGATTTTCGTGTTAGGATAAAACTTGTCTGGCAAGGCCCAACATTGGTACTATTTGCTTAATAACAACTAAAATTTGCATAGGGCATGATCACCCGTGGATTAATCAACAACCCGGACAGTGCTCCTCATGAGTGTTGGTCCAAACCGGGCGATGTCCGGCGCCCCCTAGTCACCCGGGGTCTCAGCCAACTGGACGTCCTGCCCATCCGGTCGTACCCTGAGAACGAGAGACGCGGCTCCTATGGGTTTTGTCGGCCCGTCGGGCGGCCTTGCTGGATTTGTTTGACCTTTCTCGAATGTCTTGCATGAGGAACTCTGATCTTCTTCAGGCTTTCTCGAGGTGTCAGAATTCCTTTGGAATTGCCTAGGATGGTCACGAGATCCATGGTCGAGGTTATTCCTGCGGTGTGTGGTTAATTTATGATGGATGAGTTGGAGCACCCCTGTAGGGTTAAATCTTTTCGAGAAGCCGTGCCCGCGGTTATGTGGCAAACTTGGATACTTTGTTTAACACCCGGTCATAGCAAACTTGAAGTAAACTCTAATAAAATACACCAACTGTGTGCGTAACCATGACTGTCTCTTCTCGTGAGTTCTTATCTGAAAGAGAACACGGTGGGGTTATGATTGACGTAAGTAGGTGTTCAGAATCAGTTAGTGATCATTACTAGTTCACGTCCATTACGCGTAGACCACCATACTTTAATTTCTCTATTCGTAAGTTAGCCACTCAAACAAATGCTTAGTCGCTTGCTGCAGCCTCACCAATTAACCATACCTAACCCATTAAGCTTTAATAGTCTTGATACCCTTGGAAATGAGATTGTTGAGTCCCTGTGGCTCACAGATTACTACAACAATAGTTGCAGGTACAGGTAATGCGATGATTTGACGTGAGCGTGATGTTTGTTTGATTTGGAGTTCTTCTTCTTTTTCTTCATCAATCTAGGATGGGTTCCAGGCGGCAGCCTGGGATGGCAAGGATGGATGTCATTTTATCGTTTGATTTGGTCCGTAGTCGGACCCTGCTCTTCTGTATGATGTATGAGTATGTTGTTGTATTGATGTGATCTTGTTGTAGCTTGTGGAGAGTGTAAGCCAATTCCATATACTCATCTCTTCTGTACATGTACTTGTAATGATATCCATTCTTGCAACACGATGAGATGCGCTTCTATCCCTATTGAGGCCCTCGTGCCAAAAATAAGGATAGGATCGCATCTTGGGCGTGACAAGTTGGTATCAGAGCCTGTACCGACCTAGGAGCCCCCTTGATTGATCAACTTGGCCGATTCGAGTCTAGTAAAAAACTATTTTGAGTCTAGTTATATTAGAGAGTAGGTTTCTTTTTACTCCTCTTCTATACTCTGGTGAGGTATTCGACTTAGGAATTTTGATTCTACTCCTCTTCTCGCTCAAACTTTTTTAGGATCATGCCGGTATTTTGGAAACTATATGATGCCGATGTGACGGAGTTCTGTCTTGGTGCTTCCTGTCTGACTAGATTTCTTCTGGGGAGTTGAGCTCCAGGGGATTCTTGACACATCGTTATCGTTTAGTTTCCTTAGTATCTCAGGACAGAGGATGTTTGGAATTGCTTCAATACTTGTCGTTGTGAGATAAGGTCGGAGTCACCCAGTACTAGGGAGGCGTCCGGGGTACCACCATGGTTAGTATCATTGTGCTTTCGACGATCTGAGTTAGATGGACTTGCGGAAGCCTCTGGTTATGTGTTGAAGGATGGATACAGTTGGGGTGTAGGTTTGTTAGTTGTGTGAGATATTTCCTCCTTGTATCCCCAACACCGGATTGCATAACCAGAAAGTTTTCGGAAGTTCTTAGGTGGGAAGTCAAGTAGGTACCTAGGAGTATCTTTCCAACAAGTGCATAGTGGGTATATATTTGTTCTGGCTTGTTCCATAAGCCTCATCCTTCGTTTTGTTTTGAATATGGTAATTCGAGTTGCTTCGATGTCAAGTGGTGATTTATATCTTGCTAAGTAGTGTTCTCATATTTCTGTGGGAATGCTAATTATTTTGCCCAATCAAGTTATCATATCAATTCTTTTCATCCGGTGTGCTTCTCTTCAAGTGAATTCTATCATCTCCAATATTTGCAAGATCAACCCTCATATTTTGTTCCGGAGTTTGTCCCATCTGTCCCAAGTTGTGTTTGTTTTCCCACCCTCCCGCCCTTTTTATTAAATGATTAAATTCTCTTCCAAGTGCCTTTCTCTTCATCAATGCTTCTGCTATCATTTCTTCATATAGTATCCGGTGATTTCTTGTGGAGATTCTCAAGAGTTTCAATTTCAAGACCTATCCTCATATTCCTTGTTCTCGTTGTTATTCTTCTCCAGTGGATTTAATTCAAGTTCTTGGTGTTCATCATATCATTTTCATTCTCTATTTGCTCTCCCATGTTGGAATTCTTTATCAAGACTCTCTTGCTTATTATTATCTCTATTCTATCCGGAGTGCTGAAGATATCTTAGAGATTCGCGTTTTATTTCATTCCTTCCAAATTATTTCAAGGGTCTCATCTCATCAAGTTCTTAATTTGTACCGGTGCAATCTCTCTTTTAATCAATTGTTTCAATGGTGGTTTCTTTTGAGTGGGCCCATAACCCACAGGGTTTTTTCCCACGATCCTACCTGACTCTTCTATTCTTTCCGGAGATGTCCTCAAGTTCTTTTTAAATATGGCGTAAGAATGATTTTCATCAGTCATATTCCTCTTCCAAGATCGCTTCTAAATCATTTTCATTGTTAGCTCAAACTTTTCTTTATTCATTGCTCTGGAGTATCTCAGTTATTCATGAGGTTGTTTCTCGTCATCATTCTCAGCATTGAAGACCGAAGGAGAGTTCTCTTCAATTGTTGTTCGTTCTTCCAAAAATTCATGGTTTCTGTTTGTTGCTATCATCTCAATTGTTTTTGATCATGAGTTATTCCTCCCATATCTATCCGGTGCATTTCATAATTGTTTTGTTTCTCGATCCTCCGAAGGCCATCATTTTAGAAGATTCTTCGTTCTCAGCTTTCAGCTTTCATTCTCAAATTCTTCTCAATTGTTGTCTCTTCGTTCGTCTCTCAAGTATTCCGGTGCTTCGTTCAAGTTTTATGCCGAGTGGATCTTGATCTCTTTGTTCTCAGGTATTTCCATTTATTCATGGGATCCTCCATCATTTATGAATTCTTACCGGTGTTCTCGTTCAAGACTTCTTCAAATTTGTGTTCTATCTCTCTCTTCAATTCTTTGCAACAAGAATTAGTAGTATGCTAAATCCGTTGCTTGTCATCAATTTATTTGATGAAGGATAAGTATAACATAATTCTTATTCTTGTTTCATCAAGTGATTTCAAACCTTCTTCTGGAGCTGTTCATGGTATCTAATTCTCGATTCTAAGTGGTTCTTCTTTTCTTTTCCGGAGTTCAAGTTGCTCAAATATCTTTTTTCGAAGCTTCATCTATATCATAGCAAGGCCTCAATCTTGTTCTTTTTCAACCTTCATTCTTTGATCATCATTCGTTTCCGGAGTTCTTCAAGATGGTTTTTATGGTGGTTGTTAAGGATGTAATTCTTCTCGAAGTGCTCTTCAAGATTCTTGTTGGAAGTGCTCAAGTGTTATTTATCTTGGATTTCTAAGTTCAATTTCTTCTCCATTGTCTTAAGATGGTGTTATTAAATTCTTGATTATAAGGAGTCTCGAAGGTAAATTGTCAAGAATAAGATAAGTAAACCCATCTTGTTTTCTCAAAGTTATCTTGGGTTGGATTTCACCTAAAGCATTTCCTAAGGACTGTTGCTAACATGGTGTCATAAATGTTTCGAGCTTTCTCCTCCTCCTCTTGGTGAAAGAAGTTTTGCATATCTTGTTGCTCCCAAGCAATCAATTTGTTTCTGTTGTGGCAGGTTGTCACCTCATAATTTTGAGATATTTTCCATAAGCCCATAACAAGTTATTCTTTTCATTGTTGATTCTCCATCAACTTTGTTCAACCTATGCTTCTCAAGTTCAAAGGTGGTAGAAGTTGTTATTTCTCTTCTCCGTTCTTTTCCTTCCAGATCTAGTTTCTATTATTTTCTTCCGGAGGCGTTTTCATGTTGCTCTCGTCAATCCATCATCTAGTTTGATTAAGATCATGCTCTTCCCTTGCTTGTCCATTAACTGGAGTGTTGTGAAATCGTTCATGATCCTTCCATCTTATGAAGTTTAGATTCTAATCCAACCGAAGTTTGGTGTCTCCCTTCAATTTCGTTCCATCATATAAAATTTATCCCTCTATCCTACCGAAGTGCTGCCGAAATTTCTTGTGAATTCTTGCTTGTTCCTCATGTCATTCTTCATCTTTCCAACCTTCAATGATCATTGTTTTCACTCATTTGTCAAAGAAGCAACTAAGTTTTACCTCTTGCTCTTTCTCTTCCCCTTCTCATTCTAGATCTCGGGACGAGATCCTCGTGTAGTGGAGGAGAGTTGTAACATCCCGGGACCAATGCTCCAGAAGATTCCCCTTTTATTTCCATTCTCGTCTGTGTTTTGTTTGGTTGTTGCATTCATCATCGCATCATTTGCATCATCTGCATGGCATCGTCACTCGTTTTCGAAAACTTGCATCCGTTCGTAGTTGCCGGTTCTCTCTGTTCTTGCCATTGCCCGTTTTGAGACCAACCACACACGCACGCGCCCGCGGCATTAGAAAATATATATTTTTAAGTGCCTTTAAAGTATTCTTGGTTTGGGTTGAAACCTGGCGTGCGGTCTTATTATAGTATAAGTAGGCTGCCTGCCAAATTTCGTCGCGTTCCGAGTTTGTTTGATACCCCGTCGGTCAACCGTAGTAGTGCGGTCATCGGTTATTCGTCGGACGTTTTCGGTGTTTTAAAACCTCGTGTCACGGGCCGCAAACCTCCCTCTCATCTCCCCCTAGCCTATCTACAAAGCCACTGCAGCCCACCTAGCCCCCCTCCTCTTCTGGACCATCGGATCGAGATCCTACGGCCCGAAAACGGACAGAAAGTGCTAAACCTAGCCCCCCCTTGCCTATTTAAACACCTCCCCTACCCATTTTGAAAGCCCTAGCTGTCCCTAACCTCCAGTCATAGCCTCCACCTCAAAATCCGTGCACAACCAGCCCTCCACCACCACTTGGCATCGCCACCACGCCCCTGTAGCCAACCCGCGGCTGCCATGTAGGCACCCGCGTCGCCCTCCACCAACCAGCGCCCGCCACCTGTCCTCCAGCCTCCCACCAGCGCGCAGCCCACCCGAGCCCGGTCGGGGCCCGCGCGAGCCCATATGGGACCGGGTCAACCGCCGCCACCCAAAGCTCCCTGCCACCCCGCGCCTCCTCGCCTAGGACGCCGACGACCGCCGGAGCTCCTCCAGCGCCACCAGCGCCTCCCCACGCCTTGCTGGAAGCCCCGCCGCCTCGCCCTCCGGCGACCGTGCCCCGCCTCTTGAGCTGTCGGAGTGAGCCACTGTCTCGCATCCCTCTGCCTCACCTCCCCGCCGCCCGATCTCAGCTCCACTGCGCCGCCTCGAGCCGCAACAACCGGGAATGGCTCCGGCCTCGCCGGATCCTGCCTTCCTCGGCCTTCCCCCTCGCCGGAGCCCGTCTCCCCGTGCCGCCTCGCCGCCGTTGACCAGGCGCCGCCGACCTGTCTCCCACTCAGGATCGAGCAAGGAGGACAACGACGACCACATCGCCCGCTCGCGTGGGCTACCCAGCGCAAGGCCAGGTGGGCCCCGAGTCGGCCCAGCCACCTCGCTACACCGACCGGCCCATGAGCCCTTGGTGAGTAGCCGCCTATTCCCTGCCCTGAGCACATTTAACTATTTGTTGCGCCTACTCTGTTGGCCCAGTGTGCTGTGAATTCGGCCCGTGCTGATTTTTTTTCTATCCTACGAATTTATCGAATTAACCGGTGATTTTCAGAATTACAAAAAAAAACTATTTTAAAAATGCTCATATATAATTAACCGTGCATCACATGTAAAAACTTTATATATGAAACTTGACTAGAATTTTGTGTAGATTCATAATATCAAACTTTCGCACATGATAAAAATACTGAAACTTACTGTTCGCATTGATTTGTGTGAATGACATGCTAAAATGATTTATGTCATAACAATAAACCGTAGCTCCGATAAAAATGTTCCACATATGTAACATGACTAGAAAAATGTGTAGAATCTCATGGTGACATTTATTTTGCTGTTTAACAACTCTAAAATTGTGTTAGGACAGATCTGGAACAAATTCGTAATATGCTTATGGGATGTTTCGGAAATGTTATACATTGCTTCGGGCCTCAGTTAAAATAACTAGATGTTGTAGTTGGTTGTGCTTCACCTCTTGCCATGTTTAACAACATTTAATATTGATGAGTACCTAAACGGGAGTGAACTAAATAATTCGAACGTGGAGTTTTCTCAATATGCAACTCGCTGCATATTGAGCTTCACTTTAATGTGTAGTAGTTGTTTGTTGTTCTTGCCATGCCATGCCATGCCATGCATATTAAACCGGACATGCATCATATTTATCCGCATCGTGTCTTGCATATGTTGTGGTGTCTCTTGTGTTGATTGTTGTTTCCAGATTGCTTCTTCTCGATAGAGTTCTGAAAGCGTTTGGAGTGTGAGGATTTGTTCGACTACGTTGGCTCGTCTTCTTCATGGACTCATTCTTATTCCGAGTGGGATCTGAGGCAAGATGACACATTTCCTTGGATACCATTACTATCATTGCCATGCTAGATGTCTCGTTTTCTATCGCTATGTCATGCTACCTACCACTTGTTTGTCAAGCCTCCCAACATTGACATGAAAAGCCTCTAACCCTTCCACATCCTAGCAAACCATTGTTTGGCTATGTTACCGCTTGCTCAGCCCTTCTTATAGTTTTTCTAGTTGTAGGTGCAATTGCTTCCATGTGACAACATGGACATTCTTTTATTATCACAATATTATTGCTATTTAATTTAATGCGCTTATGCTCTTGGTAAAGGGTGGAAGGCTTGGCCTTTTGCTTGGTGTTTTGTTCCACTCTTGCCGCCCCTAGTTACTTGTGAACCGGTGTTATGTTCCGTAATTGAGAGCTCCTAACATGCTCGGGGTTGTTATGGGGACCCCCTTGATTTTCGTGTTGGATAAAACTTGTCTGGCAAGGCCCAACATTGGTACTATTTGCTTAATAACAACTAAAATTTGCATAGGGCATGATCACCCCGTGGATTAATTAACAACCCGGGCCAGTGCTCCTCATGAGTTTAGGTCCAAACCGGGCGATGTCCGGCGCCCCCTGGTCACCTGGGGTCATAGGGCATGATCACCCCGTGGATTAATTAACACCCGGTCATAGAAAACTTCAAGTAAACTCTAATAAAATACACCAACTGTGTGCGTAATCGTGATTGTCTCTTCTCGTGAGTTCTTATCCGAAAGAGAACACGATGGGGTTATGATTGACGTAAGTAGGTATTCAGGATCAGTTAGTGATCATTACTAGTTCACGTCCGTTATGCGTAGACCACCATACTTTAATTTCTGTATTCGTAAGTTAGCCACTCAAACAAATGCTTAGTCGCTTGTTGCAGCCTCACCAATTAACCATACCTAACCCATTAAGCTTTAATAGTCTTGATACCCTTGGAAATGAGATTGCTGAGTCCCTGTGGCTCACAGATTACGACAACAATAGTTGCAGGTACAGGTAATGTGATGATTTGACGTGAGCGCGATGTTTGTTTGATTTGGAGTTCTTCTTCATCATCATCAATCTAGGATGGGTTCTAGGTGGCAGCCTGGGATGGCAAGGATGGATGTCATTTTATCGTTTGATTTGGTCCGTAGTCGGACCCTGCTCTTCTGTATGATCTTTGTGTATGTTGTTGTATTGATGTGATCTTGTTGTAGCTTGTGGCGAGTGTAAGCCAATTCCATATACTCATCTCTTCTGTACATGTACTTGAAATGATATCCATTCTTGCAACACGACGAGATGCGCTTCTATCCCTATTGAGGCCCTCGTGCCGAAAATAAGGATAGGATCACATCTTGGGCGTGACACCCTTCCACCTTGGGGATGGCGCCCTCCAGTGCCTCGGCGAACCTCAAAGTGAGCTCTGCGAAGCCACACTCAGGAGCCACCAGGGTTTCCTCAAACGCTTCCTGGCAGAGCGAGTGCAGCGCTGGGCAAAGCCTGACCTCGATCAGGGGAAGGGCACTGAGCTCCCCAGCCTTTCTCCCCCTGGCCCCGGCTAAAGCATTTTCGGCGGCTTAGAGCCAGACCTTCTCAAGGGCTGCCTCCTTCTCCCGTGCATCCAGGCGCCCTCGTGTTGTGGTGCTATCGGCTTTCGCCTGGGACAACTCAGAGTCCTAGTTGGCGAGCGCGGACTTCTTCCTCGAGTGCGGCCTTCTCCTCCTGAAGGGCCTTTAGGTAGGACTCCGCCTCGTTGATGCGTCCTTCAGCAGATGCCGCTCTGGCTAGAGCCACCTCGAGGGCTTCTTTGGCCGACGCGGCCTCGTCCTCGCTCCTTGCCACAACGGCCTTGTCTTGGCCAAAATACGCCACGATAGAGGCATTGGCCCGGAGCCATCCGAAGAGGAGCCCTAGAAGCCCGCTCGTGAGGCGATCGTCAACACCCGCGGGAGCATCCCGAACTTCATCTAGGACGTCAAGACCACATGACGGAGGCACCAAGGCCCCCTCCAAAGGAGTCGCCTGCACGGCCGCAGATGGCACCTCCTGAGAGACGGCAACGAGAGGAGTAGGAGGCTCCGGAGGCTGCTTAGCAACCAAGGGCAAGACGGACACAGACAAGTCCATGGGCGGTCGACCCTCGCGGACTGGCCCTCCGGACTGCGGCATCAGCATACCCTAAGAATAGAAGCAACCACACCAGTATGCGTCAGGGGCTCCGGGGGATTCGCGGCAGTGGCTAGGAGGGTTGCTTCGCGAGACTCTGCCCCCTCGCCCGCAGGCACCTCGCCAGGTGATGATGGCATGATGGGAGCAGGCGGAGTGTTGGGGGACGCCTTCGGCTTGACGCTTGCCTTCTTCTTCCTCGTCTTCAGCGTGGGGACGACCCTAGTTACCAGGTGAAAGAAGAAGAATCAGCACCCAAGCTACCGAAAAGCAGACAAGGTTGAACCGGGTACTTACTCCTCAATGTCAACCCACTTCCTCTTCTCCTCCACTCTGATGACGGCGACGCCTTCACCTCTCTCGGTTAGGGCGCCATCGCAACAGGGGGACAGAGGCACCACGCGGTAGCACAACCACTGGAAGGATCGCCGTGGCCGCAACCTCGCTCACCTGGCCTGCAGGCTGCAACTCAGGTGGGGTCAAGGCTGGCACCTCAGCCACCATGCCTGTAGAGGCTGGGCGCACCAAAGAAGACTCGGCCCCTTGCTTCCTGGGGGTCGTTAGGTAGGTGGACCGCATGGCCCGGGGTGCCAGCACGAGCCCCCTGGGGACCATGGATGGATGTGGAGAGCCCCGAGAAGAAACTTCACCAGCATCGTCGTCGTCCTCAAGATCGCACACGAGCGTGCTCTGCGTTGGCGGGGACGCCCTTGACGGGTCGCTGTCCGATGTCTTTTCCGAATCCTCCCCACCTGAGGTGTCACCGGAGGACACCGTCACCGGGGAGGCAAGGCCCTCGAATGGGGAGTCCCCCATTCATGGAAGGCGGGCATCTTGGCAACCGAAGCATCTACATCATCGCAGATCACTGGGGTCGTCGTTGACTAGGGTCGCCACAGCCATGTTCAACTCCTCGAGGGTTATGCACGCGGACCAAAGCCTGAGGTTGTCGCTGCTGATAGTCCCACAGGGGCCTGGAGTGAGACTGGAGGGGTGCCAGGCGCTCCGTCAAGAATTCCTTCACTATCATACCCCCAGTCATCTTCCGAGCGCTAATGTCATGGGAGATGCACTCTAGGATAGGCTTAGCCCGGGGGTCATAAAGCTTCACAGACCTCCACGCAAGGGTCATCTCCAGCAGCCCCTTTGGCAGCTCCAAGCAGGAGTTAGGGCTCATAGGATCCATGAAGACCCAACAGTGACGAAAGTTATCCACCTTCTTCCCGGCCTTCAAGATCATGTTGCCGCTCTGGACCGCGACGAAGGAGATGCATGCCGACCGTTGAGCACAGTCATGCACACGCAAACTGAAGAAATGCCGGAAGAGGGCCACCGAAGGCTTCATGCCCATGAAGGCCTCATAATAAAAGGTGAAGACGGACAAGAGCAGGATGGAGTTGGGCTGAAGGTGAAGGGCCTGGATCCTGTAGTGACCGAAGATGGCGATGAAGAACACAGAGAAAGCCGGGACAAGCCCGGCGAAGACACTGTGGAGGAAGAAGGGGTAGGCTGACCTGGATGAGGGTTGCCTCTCTGATGAGACACCCCATATCAAGGTCCACTCGTGCTCATCGGTCTTGTCCGCCGTCGACGGGAGCATCGGGACTAGGTCGCCATCCTTGGCGATGGTAGACTCGGAGAGCGCCGGCGAGAAGGGAGTAGAGGCCAAACCCTACGCCTTTGGCTTCGACTTGCCGGCGGGGTCAATTCGAAGGGAGAGTGGAGCAACGCCGGATCTGGAGGGGTCTCAGCTAAGGCCGGGATCTGGGAGCAAGATCAAGCACGTAGAAGAGGAAAGCAATCATGGCTCAGCGCCAGAAGTCAGGCTTTTATCAATTCGGGCGACGGCCACAAGGACGCCCCATGTCAGACGCATGACGCGTGCCAGCCTGGCCCCACAGGCATCTGGGGCCCGCGGCGCTTCTATCCACCATCAAGGCTTAGACCTAAATCCAGCTCGAGCATGCCTTGGGCCCAGGGGCTACTGTTGGCGTCCATGGAAGGTACCCAGTCCTGCCTGCCTGTGGCCCAGGTCATGGCCCACTTCGCCAGCCAGGCATGGCTTGGTGCGGCACTACTCAAGACAAGGCCCTCGTGAGGAAGAACGGCATCAAGACCAGAAGGTATGGGCCTCCTAAGGCCCCCTCCTGAGCAGCGGAGATCTCTAAGCAAGGCCCGACCTCAGGAGTCAATGGTGATGCAAGGAAGGACAAGCGAGCGTCAGCGCGCGAGAAAGTGCAGTTTCCTCTTTGGTGCAAAGGGAGCAAGGACGTACATGGATTACCAAAGCCGCCCAAAGGTTTCCCTTCTAGTACAACAAGACCACGACCACGAGCCCCACAGGACGGATGTCATCGCTGAGCCCAACACTGCATCACCATCAGCTACTTTGCAGGCGAAGACCGCCTTTGGATAGGGTGCGTATGTACTCATGTCCCCCTTCATAATTGGCCATTATGGGAACCCTTCCCTCCATTGTGATAAGGTAAGAGGACCCGGGCCACCGCTCTATATAGAGGCTAGGTCACACCATAGAGGGGATCCGATCGAACACTTAGCCACTCAACACACCGCAAGGCAGAGAGCCAAGAACACCTCTTGAGTCCCCTTGCGAGGCTCAAGAACAATGTACTAGTTCATCCACCAAAACCTCCATGAGAGACAATCCACCAAAGCAGGAGTAGGGTATTATGCTTCGCAGCGGCCCGAACCTGGGTAAACTATTGTGTTCATCTTCTTCCTCGTCATCGTGCGAGTTCGCCGTAGTAACCATCAGGTAGCGAGCTAGGTTGGGTGAGGCCGCAGGGAACCTTCGCATATGCCCCTGTTTTCAAATCTTGAGGGTTTTGCGAAGCCCAAAATCCGACACGAGCCCCCCTTGACCCTCAAGTGGCTTACCCCAAAAAAATTGTTTTCTTCCATGGGTGGGTGAAGCCCCCGGGTGGATGGCGCGTCGGGCCATGGGTAGAGTCCCCGAGCGAGTATGAAGCGACACTCACCCGGGAACGCCACGCGAGGATTCGGGCGCCAAAGCCTTGGCGAGGTGCGAGCACTGTGCCCCCTAGCCCCCGCTAGCGGGGTGCAAGGGGGGTGAAGCAGGCAAGTACTCGACCCGAAGAGAAAGAACTCAAGATGCGAAATGGCGATGAAAATAAACCCCTGACTCTTTTCTTTAAAACATGGTTGGAGAAAACCCCAAGTTTTGTTCCAGAAAAGTTGGCAAATTCAAACATTAGAAAAGCAAATACAAGCTGCGTCCGACGCCTAGACTAGTCTTCATCTTCGTCCTTCCCCAGCACGGAGCGTAGGGCATCCACATTGCATGGGCATAGCCATTGGAGGGTAGTGTTGTCCGCCAGCATGGAGCCCCTCCGCGTCCTCGGGGGGATCCGGGCGTATACATCCCACTCATTATTACATGAGAGTGTCATGGGTAGAACTTCCAAAGGTGCTGGATGTTCCAGGCATTCTGGGTGGGGACCCCGTCTTGAGTCTCCAGACGCATGGTGCCAGGCCTGGAGACCTGAGAGACCTTGAACGGGCCCTCCCACATGGGCGAGAGCTTGTCCAAGCCCTCCCTGGAGAGGACCCGCCTCAGGACAAGGTCTCTGACTTCGAGGGTCCTGGGGCGTATCTTACGGCAATGGTAACACCACAGCGCCGGCTGGTACCTCGCAGCTCGGAGCAAGGCTCGGCGATGGGCCTCCTCCCCGAGAATGAGGTATATTCCTCGCGTGGCATTGTGGTGCTCCTTGTCGAATGCCAACACCCACGAGGACTGGTGCTTAACCTCATGTGGGAGGATGGCTTCGGCTCCATAGACGAGGAAGAATGGGGTTTTGCCAGTGGGCTTAGTCGCAGTGGTTCAGATGGACCACAGCACGGACTGAAGCTCATCGACCCAATCCCTTCCGCGAGCTTCAAGCTTCTTCTTGAAGCTCCTTGCCTTGAGGCCACGCATGACCACCGTGTTGGCATGCTCTGCCTGGCTGTTGCTCCGTGGGTGGGTTACCGAGGCGTAGCATATCTGTGTTCCAAGATTAGTGCAATAGGTCTTGAAGAGGTTAGTTGTGAACTGTGAACCGTTATTGGTGATGATGCGATTGGGGACGCCGAAGTGGCTCACGAGGCCCTTGATAAACTTGACGGTCGATCCGGTAGGGATGGTGCGGACGGGCTCCCCTTCCACCCACTTGGTGAACTTGTCGATGGCAACGTATACGTAGCGGTATCCGCCTACCGCCCGCGGGAAGGGCCCCAGTATTTCCAGCCCCCAGATCGCGAAGAGCCAAAAAAGCGGGGTGGTTTGTAGGCTCTGGGTTGGCTGGTGAATCTGCTTGGAGTGAAATTGGCAGGCCTTGCAAGACCGTACTAGCTCGATGGTGTCGTTGAGTGTCGTTGGTCGATAAAAGCAGGA
Source organism: Hordeum marinum (assembly GCA_022496015.1). Taxonomy (NCBI): domain Eukaryota; kingdom Viridiplantae; phylum Streptophyta; class Magnoliopsida; order Poales; family Poaceae; genus Hordeum; species Hordeum marinum. Next base: position 230,729,218 of record CM039673.1, read on the forward strand.
TCGGAACACCTTTCCTGCAAGGCTGCACGACGAGGAATGGTGCCCGCAGTCTCCCCCATGGATGTCGGCTAGCAGTTCGCACCCCTGCTCCTTGGAGTTGCACCGCAACGTGACGTCATTTGGGCACCTGCGGTACAAGTCGCCATCTTGTAGGTAGTAAGTCATGGCATGCCGCACCACACGCTCCGTGTCTTCCTCTTTTTGCGGCAATGTGTCGTGAAGTAGGTAAGCCCTATACTCCTGCGTCCAGTCGTCGGCCTAGGTGTGGGGACCCTGACTCATAAGTCATGATCACCGATTGTACGTGCACAGTGATCAAAGAGATCAATGCTCACTGAACACACAGAAACTGAATAACAAGAGTCTTACATCCATTACATACCGGTTTAAATAAGGCCTTTATGGCCAAGTCGTCATACGATTGCAGCGGAAATCTTCAACGATAGCGTGAACCCATGTCATCTGCCTTAACCCTACAGGCATTCTGACTAGGAAGCGTCCTAGCTCGCATGTCCGTCACCAAGGTAATCTTCATCATAACCTGATCTTTCATGCCTGGCTAATAAAATAACCAGTGGCAAGCCAATGAGTACTTTGAATGTACTCGCAAGCAACCCATGTTTGGAACAAGGTAATAACAATGCATGATATAGCACTAAGTAGGTATTTTGCAAAAGGCTAATTTTGAATGCGATGACATGATCAAGTAACTAGGTAAGCGTGCATCAACACTTGGCAGATATCCATATGATCAAGTTATAGATGTCATCATAAATGGGGGGTTGAACATCTCATGCCCAGTCATCATGTCAAGTCGTCTGACTTATCTCAAGTGTCATCTCTGTGTCATCCACACACACCAAGTTTTTAGAAAACAACTAGACGTAGCACAAGAGCGGTCATCCAACTGTCCTTGACCGTGGACACGGCTATTCGAATAGTTTACACTCTGTAGAGGTTGCACACTTTACCCACAAGACTCGGGGAACTTCCGTGTCATCCACGACTCGCGGTATATTACATACCCAAGGTAAGCACCCGCACAATGCCTTTCCCATGGTGATACTAAACAAAGATTCCACTCGTTGGTGCCATCCCTCATGATATACATCACACATATCATCCATGAGGGCACGCAACAGTGTGCCTGGTGCTTGTAAAGACAACGCATGGCAATCCACTTCCGGGACGACCCAGTCTCAAGAGTGACGAGTTCACTCTTGCCACTAGTAATGCGGGCTCCTTGCTAGCACCAACCATAGTAATCAACAAAGCCCTGTCCCATAAGGGGTATCGTGGTCGTACATGTAAGGTTGGAATAACGGCCGCAACTTACACCAATCCGAAAACACACACACTCACACAACTTGCTCTGGTACACCCACTACTAGGGAAAACCTTATACACAGAGGATTATCAGTAGCGCTGGTCAAAATAGGGCACTACTACTATCTAACAGGAGCACGGGAGACAAAGATCTCTACTGCTACGAAAATAGCAGTAGCGTGTCCCAGAAAAAAGTGCTACTACTATAACTGCCACACCGTTACCAACAGGCTAGGTATAGTAGCGCCGCCCTATTTTGACAAGCGCTACTGCTGAGAAAATAGCAGTAGCACATCCCAGAAAAAAAGTGCTACTACTATAAATGCCACACCGTCGCCAACAGGCTAGGTATAGTAGTCGCGCCCTATTTTGACAAGCGCTACTGCTAAGAAAATAGAAGTAGCGCATTTTCCTTACAAGCGCTACCGCTAAGTTTGACTAGCCCCTTCACGTTTATCCCTCCTTCCCCAACTCTACATTCTTCTCATGTCCCTCTCCCCTCGTCGCCCATGCTCCCTCTCGCCGCCCATGCTCCCTCGCCGCCACTGCCTCCGTCGCCGTCACCGGGGCCACCACCGGAGCCGTGCACCGTCGCTGCCACCGGAGCCACGCGCTCTCAACGCCCCCGGGAGCCACCCTTGTCCCTTCCTCGCCGCCCTGCCTCCCTCCATGGCCCTGCCTCCCTTGCCGTCATGGGGCCGCCCTACCACCCTCGACGCCCTCCTCGCCACCGTCTCCCCTGAGCACCTCCCCCGAGCACCCTCTCTGTAAGACCCTACCCCTCCTCTCTAGGTTAATTTACTTAGGTGAATATAGTTATGAACCCTAGCTAGGTTTAAGCAGAGTAGTAGTGGTACAGTAGGTGAATACTTTCCAAGAGGGCAGTAGGTTAATTTACTTAGGTGAATTTAGGTATGAACCCTAGGTTTAAGTATGAACCCTAGGTAACTAGGTTTTGGTATAAACCCTAGGTAGCTATTTTGATATATATGAATTTAGCTAGATATCAAATTAGGACAGAAATATTATTCTAGGGCAGTACTGAATTTTTTTGCTCGTGTATATTTGGACATGTGGTTGCTCGTGTATATTTGGACATGTGTTGCAGTGTCGAAGATGGATATTTGAAAATTGTTTGCAAGGAATGATTCCAAGTGGCCTATGTTTTGCCGGAATGTTGATTCATTTCCACTCCGGCAAATTTCAGGCGCTCTATTCGTCCAGTTTGTAGCAAAGGTCATGCCGAAATTTTCCGTGAATTTCGGCATGACCCGTGCTACAAACCAGGACATAGCGAGTGCCCGGGATTTGCCGCAACGGAAATGAATCAACATTCCTGCAAAACATTGACCTTTTTATGCCATTATTCATTGTATTAGGTATAGAATTAATTGACTATATTTAATCGTAGGAAACATGGCTAGCAACGATGAAGGACAGGGTTCTGGTGATTGCAACGTCTACGCGGCGGCAGATGCCTATTTGAACCTTCTCGATAAGCAATGGTTGTTGCAGGGCCCACCTGTCACATCTGAGACTGAGACCGACATCGAGACCGGCACTGAGACTGACACCTGCGCTGAAACCGGCACCGAGACTAGCACCGAGACTGGCAAAGCCGGTATAGAACCGAAACCAAAGAGACAACGACGCCCAAACCAGCTCATCACTACTAGGCTGGTGGTCACGGAGGTGGACGACGGCAATTTTGAGCCAAAAGAGCTTGTGGAAGTGCGCGCGTGCTTCGGTAATCAAATAGGGTGCATCCTACGGGCCACCGCCACCATCAACGATGTGAAACTATGGAAGATGTCAGATATGAAGCAGTCCCTCCTAACGAAGCTGCACCAGGTGTTCTTGTTCCCGGGCCGGGATGAAAGCAAATATAAAACTCCAGATAAAGATCCGGCAATAAAGAAGATAAACAGACGCGCCATGGGCAAGTTTAGAGGCGCGTTGTCTGCCTGGAAAGTAAGGGTGAAAGCAAGGATCATCGACAAAAAGGAACCCTACTCCGAGATTATAAAGGATAATCCAACAATTACGGAAGAGCGGTTTGAAATATTTAAGGTGGCTTGCATTGCCGAAGCTGCAAAAGAAAAGTCAAAGTACATGAAGGGGCTTCAAGAGAGGAACATGGGGTGCCACCACCTCAAAAGTCGTGGTTACGCGGGGAAGAGGTCCATATGGGCCAAGGAGGACACGGAACGCGAAAGTTTGGGCATCCCAGACCCCTTGGCGGAGTTCACCGTCCCGTGGGAGCGTGACGTCCTCAAGGCCTGGTACCATTGGGACCCAGGGAAGATGGTTTTCGAGATGGACGCGGTCATGACGGAGTTCATGAGACTGCTAGTAATTTTTAGCTTCTGATCAATACGACTGCATGTTTAGTCATATTTGTGAATGATCCTTGTTCCTTTTGTAGAGAGAGCAGCACAGGATCGCGGCCGAAAGCGACTCGCCGTCGGAGGCATTGGCAAGGCCCAAGTGGAACAACCTGTTCAACCGGGCCTTGAACATATTGAAAGGACTCCCGGTGGACACTCGTCCATCATATGGACGCGTACATGGCGTTAGAGACGGCGCCACATGGAAGAAGTACTACCATGAGACCACGGAGGAGAGAAAGGAAAGATGGAGGTTAAATGAAGAAAACATCGACAAGAAGGTTGCGATTGCGGTCGCAGCAACAGTAGCTGCCGCAAAACAGGAGATTGCAGCTTCATATGGTGTCTTCGTTTCGGATATCGTTAGTTGGGGTAGGCAAAATCCAAATAAAGAGGCAGCGGACTTTCCCCTATCCAACTTCTTCGGGAGCAGCTCGACTAGCATTGCACGAGCACCTGCTCCTGCACTGGCTCCCGCACCTACTCCTGCACAAGCTCCTACACCTGCTCCTGCACCGGCTCCCGCATCTGCTCATAGCAGCCCGTCCTCCGTCTCGGACGTGCTCGGCGGTGCTTCGTCTTTGAAGAGGCTCCATTAGTCACTGATGACGTTGCCGCCACCAAAGAAGCAATGCATGATATCGATGCCATCGATGAGGATGACGATGACACTCTACAATATCTCAATACTGGCGCCTATGACGATGGAGGATTGATGGCTCAGCAGTATGAGTACTCAGGGTTTGAGCGTCATGAGTCAGTGCCTGAATTACCACCTCCGGAGGCTGAACGTATTATAGATGACCTTCCAGTAGCAAAGAAGCATAGGAAGAGAGCGAGGAAAGGCAACAAAGCTGCTTCTATGATCCAGCCGCCTCCACAGCCTCGGGTTCAAGACCGTATACCTGTCATGGGTGCGGCGAAATACCATATCCCTAGTGAACCAACCCTACCTAAGGCAGCGTTAGAGGCCATATATGGTGATCTCAGGAGACTTCATGATGATGTGCTGCAAAGAGAGAAAAGCCTGATCGCCTCGCAAAATCTAGGATACCCGCTCTATGTGGTTAACATGTCACAGCAAAGGTTGTACGTCGACACATTACCCACGAAAAAGTTCTTCCTTCGATTTGATTACATCTTTGACATGTTTCACGTGAAAAGGCTGGATTTTATGTTTGTTCGCCTTTTTGCCTTGCACATGAACTACATCATAAGGATTGAGCAGATACCTTATATCTGTGTCACTGACATGTACTTCATGCATGAGAGCTTCTTGGCAGTCTGCAAAGAGCACCGTGAATAGGCGAGTAACTACATCGCTGATTTCATGGTCGGCAAGAAGGACAAGGAGACGATTCTCGTGCCTTATCATCCCATGTAAGTCATCCGCACGGATATCCTTCCTTCGATTTCAATCATTTCATTTGCACACGTGGAGGCTAATTTGAGGTGTACTTATTTTGCGTAGCGACGGGCGCGCCGTCCTCATCATCCTTTACCCCCGAGTCTCTCACGCTCTTTACTTGGACTCGTCAAAGAACATGAAGAAAAAGGATTACACCCACATCAAGTATGTTATCGACAGTGCTATCTTAATGTACGATGTACGGGGTGGAGAGATCTCGCTCAGGAAGACAAGGAACCGCGTGCCCTGCTTCGGCCATAAGACTGACTTCTGCTGCATCCAGCAACCGAGTGGTACTATTAGTGATGGATTCTATGTCCTCCACCACATGCAGGAGTTCAGACGGGATCAGCGGAACCTTCGCATGTCACCTAGATCCGGCGATGCCCATATTCTGCAATGGGCAAAGAACCTAGGAGATATCTCGGATCATCGACTGCGAGCTGAGTTCTATCACATCCAGCATGAACTTGCCCAAATCATCATGAAGAAGGTCCTCAGAAAAACAGGGATGTTCTACGAAGAAGGGCAAATGTCACGGGCAGACGTCCGAACACGCGTAGCCGCTCAGCGTCTCGACCTGAAGCGTTTCACTGTGCTCGGGGACTATCTCCCTGACTTGCATGGATGGCACGACATGTTGGAGTGATTGACGATATATGACAATGTGTCCGTTTAGTCCATACTATCTCTATGACGAAACTTTGAGTTATGCACGACGAAACTTTATTTGTGATGTAATTAAACCGTCCTCCTCAACTAGCGAAGATCACTCTAGTTAGGGAATTTTGGGTACGATGAACTTTGTATGCTTATGATATGTTGCTTCTATTTTTGTCAAGTCTGTCTCTTTCTGTTGCTCAACTATATATGTTGCATATCATCAACTCATGTGACGATGTAGGTGCATAGATCATCGATGGTGAAGAGTGCTACGCCAGGAGTATACGACGAGTGGCCGGAGTGTCAGGACCAGGTGTACCAGTTTCCGGTTTCCGAGCGATAGCCAGTAGTTAGTTTAGGTTCACGCTAGTGCGAGAGTGGGATACGAACCGACGCCTCAAGAAGTACTACATTATGTATGATGAGACATGTCATGTAACTTGTATAGCTATATCGTGATTATGACGTGATGACATGATTTTTCTTGGATGATATGATGAGACTATTATGTGTATGATATGATGAGCATATTGCATGTTTATGATATGATTAGAATACTGGATGAAACCTGTACAGAAACATTGCAAATACTTAGAAAAAATGATATGATAAAATATAGTAGTAGCGCTCTTTAGCATTGGACAGGAAAGCGCTGCTGCTAAGTAGGTATAACAGTAGCATGTGTCAAAACATGCTACTGATACACTTAGCAGTAGCGCCGGTACAGAAAGTGCTACTACTAAGTAGGTATAGCAGCAGCGCGTGTCAAAACGTGCTATTGATAAACTTTAGCTGTAGCACCGTATCAGTAGCGCGGTTACCCGCGCTACTACTAGGGTTTTCCCTAGTAGTGACCACTTCTTTCTCAAGTGGTTACCTAACTCAGCATCATCTCCCTCGGGCATTAGTGGCACTCGATGGGGTTTTCGAAAAGTCTTTGAAAATACTTTTGTTTCCATCACATGCATATTCCCGATCCCACTTGCGTAGCATCTACTAGCAACCTAACTACTCTCACACGCACAACCCTCATAAGAATGGTAGGGTCATGCACGATGCAAGTACCAATGGTAGAGTATCGGAGGCATCCCACCGAAGGGGGAACACCAGATCATGATCAATCATTGAAACAACAAGTGCTATATGTCATGCATGAAAAAGTTTCTTAACGTGGTCAAAGGGTTGCTTGCCTGGCTTTGCAAAGTCTTCGAGGTCTTCACACGCTTCTCGTCCAACTCCAAGCACTCCGTTTATCTCGTCAACTATCGTCGGTAAACAACCACAATAAGCAACACAACAAGCAGAAAATAAAAGTGCTCTATAAATAGGGGTTTTATTTTTCTTGGACACCTCTGGTCATGAGAAAAATAACCAAGGAGGTTTTGGTGGATGTGGGTCAAGGGGGGAGTCTTGAATGGTGGAAATGAAGGAAATGATGATCCTATAAGATGTCCACAGAAAACATTTTTATAAAAATGAGTGGAGGCACTCACCAAATAGGGCAGGTTTTTAGAAGAATTTAGAAGTGGTTTCACTGGTTTTGGAGTTGGGGTGAATTTCCAAGAGATTTGCAAAGTGGATATATATGAAGAAATGACCCAATATTTGTCACAGCAAAATAAGTGTGAGCAAAATGTTCACCACTTAGTGTATGAATTTAGATACTCCTAGGAACTTGAATCACTCCATTTGGAGTTGATTTTAATCCCCTAGGGATTTTGCAATGGGGGGCCTTCATAGTTCAAATTTAAATTGAAATTTGAATAGGGCAAAAACTTGTGATGAAAAATTACGGAAGTTGTGCCAAATGATAGATGGGATTATTAGAAGGCTATAGGAATTTGAATCATTCAATCTGGAGTTGAAATGAATTTATTAAGAAATTTACAAGTCCTTGGAAAAAGAAAAGGGCTAAAGAATTTACCAAAAAGAAGTGAGCTAAAATGCGCCCGTGGGCACAAGATAGCTTCTGGGCTGGCCCGATGGCTTGGCCGGCACGTGACAGCCACGTCAAAGGCATTTTCTGGGGAATACGCCTTCCCCTTATGAAGACGAAAAGACCAGAACATGTGTCCACTTAAACCGAGCGGGTCCAGCTGGACATGTCGGCGGAGACTGACTGGTGGGGTCACCGGCCCCACTAGTCAGGTTCTTCTTCCTCGTGCGGCCGTCTCCACGGCAGGGACAGAGGAGGCGAGGCCGAGCTCGTGTCGGCGACCTGGGGCATCGCTGCCGGCGCCCGTTGTACCGACAAGCTCACGAGGGATCCCTCTACACCCACAGGTGGGTTTTGAGCCCTAGGGAGGCCGCCACTAAGCGCGGTCTCGCTCCTAGCGGAGGAGGCTGACGGCGATGGGGGCGTAGCACCACGGCCCTAGAAATAGAGGGATGGGGTGCGGGGAGGAGCGCGGAGGAGATGGAGGGGTCCTGGTGAGGCTCAGGGAAGCAGGGGGAGGCCACCGTGACCGGATTTTGAGCGAAGGCCGTTGGCAGGGCTTCGGCCATGGAGGGTGAAGGAGGGAGCAAGAGGAGCAAGGGGGCGAACCAGGAGGTTCAGGGGAGGTAGAGAGAGCCAAGGGAGCTACGAGGGGCGCTCGGGGAGGTTTTATGTGGTCGGGGCGCGAGTCCAGCATGGGTTGCGCCTACGGTTGCAACACCGGAGCTGCTAGGGGCCATGGGGGCACCCTGGGGCTTTCTTAGGGCCTTCGTGGACGTGCTCCGCGTCCAGGGAGAGGAAGAGGGGGAGCGGGGGAGCGTTGGGTCCTTGCGCGTGTGAGCACGCTTATTGATGCGCTCAGGAGGCGACGTGTGCGTGTGAGGAGAGGCAACATGAGGGAGAGAGAGAGGAGGGGCCCGACAAGCTGTTGTGGTGTGGACGTCAAGGGGGACACGGGGGAAAGGCTGGGAGGCCCGAGGCTGTCGGGGATGGGGGTTGGGCGGCGGCTACAGTGCTCGGGGGCACTGTAGCGCTCCAGAGCGCCCAAATGGCATGCCATGGCATGCCACTGGCCTCTTGGACGCGGCTATGCATGTCTAGGGGCTCCCTAGGGGTTAAACAAGGGGAGAGGGCATAGGATGCTCTATATGGACCTTAGGTGAGAGGGCAAGTGGAGAGAGAGGGAAAAACTAGCTGTCTAGGAGGGAATCTTGGGGGTTTACCCCCCCCCCCCCAAATATTTGAGTTATGAACCTGGAATTATTACTGGAGGTATAGGGGATGAGGAAAAGGTGTGGTAAAAATTTCAGAGCAAGGGGAATAGTAAAAGTGGTGAAAACGGTAGTTTTTAGAAATGGCAAGAAGGTGTTTGATGGAGTTAGGGCAAGCAAATGGACTTTGCTTGCCATAGGAATTGACAGGGTCAAATGGTGGTTAGAAATAGGCCTAGTCACCAAGTTTGAGCTTTATTGATGAAAGTACACAATGTAACTTTGTGAAACCCTGGAAATCAATAGATTTTGGTTTCTGTAGATCTAGTCATGCTAAGCTAATCCCCTTGATGCACCACTTAGTGTAGCATCACTATTTGGTGATTAGAACATGTCCACAAAGTTTGGGGTCAAGGGAAGAAACTTCACAATGTAAAGTTGCTCAAATTTGAATCTGGATAGGGAGGGGTTTCGAATAGTTTGATGAATCAAATCAACTTGGATTGAGATGAAATATTCCAAAAGCTTGATTTGGACAGAAAGGGTTTTGAGGGGTTTTTCCCATTATTTTGAACGTGACCATGTGCTGAAACTCATATATATGGAAAATATATGTCCACTGAGTTTCCCTAAATTTTCTCAAATATTTTTAAAGCATTTAAATAATTTTTCCCTATGAAAAACCATTTATGTTCTTAAGAAAAATCCTTTAAATAAAATATAAAAATAATATTTAAAACTAATATTTGGTGGTTTTGGGAAGTCATAAATATAGTAGGCTTCAAATAAGGCCTTTGGGGAAAAGGATCCACCCAATTTGAGGACTTGCAATGCAAACCTCAACTCCGGGGTTTTTGAAAACCTAATTTGAATAAATCTTTTTTGGTCAAAATAATATTTGATAAAAAATTAAGTCCTATTCACATGGCATGATCATTGGACAAGAGTTGGTATGAAGGAAAAGAGTTCTTGAGGGTAGGAGGATGTTTTATGAACTATAGAGCACTAGCAAGCAATCAAACATGCAAGCAAATAACACACAAGTCAAGCATTCAAATGCACTCAAAAATTTAATTGGCCCTAATTTTTGAGTCATGATAACTTAGTCATGAGTCAAAACACAGGGTGTGACAGACCTACCCCCTTACAAGAATCTCGTCCCCGAGATTCCTAGGCTAGGCGTGGGAAAGAGGCGGAAATGCAGAGGTGAGGTGGTCTCCACGTTCCATGTTGCTTATGCTCTGGCGTGGTTGTCCTTATGGATCTTGAAGTGCCTGAAGATATGTCTTCGAATACATCATTGACTTCATCTAAGGGTGAACCGGGTTTGGGAAGGGCCTGGCTTGCGTGTGTATTCCAAAGTCGGAATACGTGGCCAAGTAGTGTGTCTGTGTGCTGGTCCTGAGGTTGCTCGTGTTGGTTAGTGACATCAAGATGTCTCATGTTTAGAATAGGAGGGGTCAAGGTTGTAGCTTCCCATTGACGGGGAAGTCCTTATCTTCCTTAAGGCAGGGGATCTTCAGTCATAGGTGGTCTTCACCCTTGATAGTGTTGAAGCACGTTGTTGTAGGCTTCTAGTCGAGAGCTTCTGCTTGAGTAGGTTGCCCCGGTAGATTCTTCATTCTTCTTTGGTCGTTTGTCTTCATCATCATGGACGCACGCTTCTGGAGGGTCTTTGAGTGTTTGGTCTACTCGTCTCTCTGTGGCAAGGTCTGCACTGAGTCTCGTCCCTACGACTGAGCATAGATACTTGGTGTCAAAACGGGTTCTACCATATGGGAAGGTTCTAAGGGGGGTCCTAGATGAGCTGGCTACTAGCAAGCCAATCCCCAAGGTCTGAGGCTTGGCAAGTGGGGTGAACTACCCTTTACAGGAGTTTCACCATGATCCAGTCAGGTTCATGTCCTTGATTGAACCCAAAAAGGTGCTAATAATGAAGTCGTGGCAGTCGTTCCACTCCGTTCCAGGCATCTGAAAGGAGTAGGGACGTCATGTTCATCGTACACCTTCAAGGTGGTGGGGTGAGGGGTGTTATTAGCTCCTCGGTTCCTTCCTAGTCAGGAACTAATAGGTGATTACATAAAGCAAGGGGCTCTTTAATCATCTTGATGTCCAAGGCTTTATCGGGCTTGAACGTTGGTGCTTCAGGATGTAGTCTAGCTGATGTAGCCAGCAGAGGAGTGGTGGTTGACTCCTTTTTCGTCGTTGTCGTGGCTCCGCAATCGCAGAGGTTCTTCATCTTGCTTGGGCAAGAAGGTCTTATTTTGTAGGAAGGGTGCTTCGCAAAGTTCAACTCCTTCAAGGTGAAACCTTATACTCGAGAGTCTTGGTAATTGGTGTTCCTGGGGCTGGTCCAAACAAGACTAAGGTGTTCCTCCCCTCACTAGTTAATTAAGTATGTTATCCCGGAGGACAACAACCTATTTCCCGAAGTATCACATAAACAAATTGATCATGGGATATGTGAGAGGAGCGGGCATTCGTCCCGGATGGTCACTAGTATCAAGGGTTGTGGTCCAACCTAATAAAGGTCTTCGTGGCCACCTTCCTTTTGAACAGGATTGGTGGTGGTCGAGGTGGATTACCGACCATAGTCTAAGGACTTATAGTCCAAGGCCTATGGTCATAATCCGACCGCGTCATGGTCCGGTAAGGCTTCAGGGTTTCAAGGAGCTTAGGATGTGAGTGAATGTCTAACATCTTATTCTGAGCACAACTATTAGATGCCAATAGTACTACCTATGACTCCACACAAAATCACCCTATATCCTCGAAGGTATCATCTCATATAATTCAACTCCATGTATGAAAACAAAGTATGGACTTTGCGAAAAGCCATTCATAACAAATGGATCTTTAAGAAGAAGACAGACACAAATGGTAATGTCACCGTCTATAAAGCTCAACTTGTGGCAAAGGATTTTTCACAAGTTCAAGGAGTTGACTATGATGAGACCTTCTCACCCGTAGTGATGCTTAAGTCCGTCAGAATCATGTTAGCAATAACTGCATTTTTCGATTATGAAATTCGGGAGATGGATGTCAAAACAGCGTTCCTTAACGGTTTCCTTAAGGAATAGTTGTATATGATACAACCAGAAGGTTTTGTTGATCCAGAGAATGCTAACAAAGTTTGCAAACTCCAGCGATCCATTTATGGACTGGTGCAAGCATCTCAGAGTTGGAATCTTTGCTTTGATGAAGTGATCAAAGCGTTCGGGTTTATACAAGTTTACGGAGAAGCTTGTATTTACAAGAAAGTGAGTGGGAGATCTATAACATTTCTAATATTATATGTGGATGGCATATTGCTGATTGGAATATTTGAACAAGAGTTTTTCAATGAAGGACCTAGGAGAAGCTACTTTCATATTAGGCATCAAGATCTATAGAGATAGATCGAGACGCTTAATAGGACTTTCACAGAGCACATACCTTGACAAAGTTTTTAAGAAGTTCAAAATGGATCAGTCCAAGAAGGGTTTCTTGACTGTATTGCAAGGTGTGAAGTTGAGTAAGACTCAATGCCCAATGACTGCGGAAGATAGACAAAAGATGAGCGTTATCCCCTATGCTTCAGCCATAGGCTCTATCATGTATGCAATGTTGTGCACAAGACCCGGTGTCAGCCTAGCCATAAGTATGGCTGGAAGGTTTCAAAGTGATCCAGGAATGGAACACTGGACGGCGGTCAAGAATATTCTTAAGTACCTGAAAAGGGCTAAGGAAATTTTCCCGTTTATGGAGGTGATCAAGAGCTCGTCGTAAAGGGTTACGTCGATGCAAGCTTTGACACTGATCCGGATGACTCTAAGCCTCAGTCGGGTACATATGTATTCTCAATGTGGGAGCGGTAAGCTGGTACAGTTCCAAGCAGAGCGTGGTAGCTGATTCTACATGCGAAGCGGAGTACATCGCTGCCTCGGAGGTGGCAAAGGAAGGTGTCTGCATGAAGGAGTTCATGATAAATCTTGGAGTAGTGCCCAGTGCACTGAACCCAATGACTCTGTTCTTTGACAACACTAGTGTCATTGCTCTGGCCAAGGAACCAAGGTTTCACAAGAGGACCAGACACATAAAGAGACGCTTCAATTCCATCCGCGATTACATCAAGGAGGAGGACATAAATATTTGCAAAGTGCACACCGATCTGAATATCGCAGACCCATTGACTAAACCTCTTCCAAGGGCTAAACATGATCAACACCAGAACTGTATAGGTGTTAGATTCATTACAATGTAAATAACATAGTGATGTGAAATACATTATAGACTCTAGTGCAAGTGGGAGACTATTGGAAATATGCCCTAGACGTAGCATATGATCATGTCAGTTTACTGCTATTCTGCATGTCAAGTATCTGCTTCTATGACCATGGGATCATGCAACTCACTGACACCGGAGGAGTACATTGTTGTGTATCAAACGTCACAACGTAACTGGGTGACTATAAAGATGCTCTACAGGTAGCTATGAGGGTGTCTGTTGATTGGGCATGGATCAAGACTGGGACTTGTTACTCCATATGACAGAGAGGTATCTCAAGGCCCACTCGGTAATACAACATCACAATGAGCCTTGCAAGCATAGTGACTAAAGAGTTATCCATGGGATCTTGTATTACGGAACGAGTAAAGAGACATGCCGGTAACGAGATTGAACTAGGTATACAGATACCGACGATCGAATCTCGGGCAAGTAACATACCGATAAACAAAGGGAACATCATACGGGATTAAGTGAATCCTTCACATAGAGGTTCAACCGATAAAGATCTTCGTTGAATATGTAGGAACCAATATGGGCATCCAGGTTCCGCTATTGCTTATTGACTGTAAAGGTGTCTCAGTCATGTCTACATAGTTCTCGAACCCATAGGGTCTGCACACTTAATGTTTGGTGACGTTCCGGTAGTATTGAGATATATGTGTTGGTGACCGAAGGTTGTTCAGAGTCCCAGCTGAGATCTCGGACATCACGAGGAGCTCCGGAATGGTCCGGAGGTAAAGATTTATATATATGAAGTTGGTATTTGACTTCTGGAAAAGTTCTAGAATTTACCGGGGTTACCGGAAGGGTTCCAGGGATCCACCGGGTGGGGCCGCCCACCCCAAAGGGCCCCATGGGCTGTGGGAGGAGGCAGACCATCCCCTGGTGGGCTGGCCATACCCCCCCCCCCCACCAAGGCCCATGCGGCTAGAGTGTGGGAAAAGGGAAACCCCAAAGTGGGGAAGGAAAATCCAAGTAGGAAAGGAATCCTACTTGGAGTAGGATTGGAGGGAGGCCTGGCCTCCACCTCCTGTTCGGCCAAACCCTAGGGGAAACGCTAGGGCGGCTCCCTCTTCCCCCTCCCTCCTATATATACTAGAGGATAGAGTCCCTCCAAGACACAGGGCCACGTGCTAGTTCTCTATTCTCTAGTTCCTCCACCAAATATATTCTGGTAGTGCTTAGGTGAAGCCCTGTCGGGATAACTCCACCACCACCACCACCACGCTGTCGTGCTGCTAGAGATCTCATCTACCTCTCCGCTCCCTCTTGCTGGATCAAGAAGGCAGAGATCCTCATCGAGCTGTACGTGTGCTGAACGCGGAGGTGATTTCCGTTCGGCGCTAGATCGGGACGGGTCGTGATCGGATCGCGGGACGGCTAGCGATTTGGATCACGAAGACGTTCGAGTACATCAACCGTGTTTCTTAACGCTTCCCGATTAGCGATATACAAGGGTATGTAGATCCACTTTCCCTCTCGTAGATGCTCATCACCATGGATAGATCTTGCGTGTGTGTAGGAAAAAATTTGTTTTCCACGCAACGTTCCCCAACAATGTTAAGATATTCCTATCAATCAACTATCCCAAAAGACCGATCTTATAGGAAGAGGACATATAATATACTTAACAACCTCAACTTAGAGGCCACGGTGGTTGCTTATTTTTACATAAAGCGCTTTGTAAACCACCCTCTTGACATTCCCCAGCCCCTATCGAATCTCACTCTCTCTCTCTCTCTCTCGTTTCACACCGTCGCTATGGTTGGGGTAGCAAGCTCCTCGACAGGGAAGCAGGTGACGAAGAGGAGCGTTGCAGCATCGTCCTCGGCATTGCCTCCTCCACAAGCTCCTATTGCCTAACCTCAAATCAGAGCAAGTGGTTCTGCAAATCGAACTAAATCAGTGCCTACAGCTAGAGACTATGTCATAGTACAGGAAATCACATAGCTATGGGACGATAGCGGCGAAAAAGAGTTTTTTCCAATGTTCCTCATGTGTTAGCGACTCTAAGTCGACCTGGCTTGGATCAACGCGCAACCAAGTAGGTCAACGAATGATCATGCAAAAAAGGGCCTCGGGTAAACCACTTACTATAGAATTAGGACCTAAAAGTGCATTTTGAAAGAAGTAATACTAAAGTGACACTGCCCAAAAACTTTTAGGACCCACAACGTATTTTTCTCGCCAGGCGGTTGGGCCCTCTGTTGACATGACATGGGTCAACATGCCACACGGGTAGTTTAGCGAGCGCTCGTGAAAAGGGACCTCAGGTGAACCACTTACTAATGAATTGGGACCTGAAGATGCATTTTGGAAGAATTAGGACAAAAGTGACACCCCAATGAAACTTTTAGGACTTTCAGTGCATTTAACTCTTTTTTGTTTAATATTGTGGATGTTCATTTTTTTGCTCGGAATTTGGTCGAAGTTAAAGAAATTTGATTTTCCAAAAAATTAATAACCCTTATGTGTTGCAACTTCTGGTATATTTAGTTTGACAGTTGTGGGAGATAATGTAGTGTGTTTATTTTTATTTATAATGTAGTGAGTTGATGTGAATTTTGTAGTGTGGTCTGTGTTATCTGCTAACCAACGTATATTTATGTGAGAAAATTTTGCGTCGGTTGGTGCTACAACATCACATGGTGAGTTTCTTTTTTCTAGGTGATGGGAGGGTGCATGATATTAATATGCTTTTGGTGTCGATCGATGTTGATTGATTTGCAAAATCATTGAACTGATCAAATCGTAAACCAAATCGGAAATTGAATACCTCAACTGAATGAAAGAGCTTCGAAATTAAAGAACCCATGGGACTAAAAGAATTGGATGGGACCGCTCCTTAAGAAATTGTTGACCCGGTCAAAATCGGATGATCCAATTCTAAATTGAAGACCTAAATTAATTGTGAGCCCTTAAAAATTATGAAACACATTGTATAGTATTAAGGAATTGAATGAGAGAACTTTGAGAAAATGTTGAAGACCTCTATTGAATGTGGACTTTTTAAAACTAGGAAGCTTATTGTTATAGAGGATTCAACTATTCATCCATCCATGATCCGTCCTAATTTTGTGTCATTATTTGTAAATATCTAGGGTTCCAATCCTTTGATGCGTAAATTTCTAATTCATCATATTCTTTTTTTCATAATTTAAGACATTAGCCTGCCATGTTGCCTAAGAAGAAGCATTTGTCTGGTGCTGAAAAGGGAGAAAAAAGAAAGAAAGTAATCTGAAAATTCAACCACTAAAGAGTTATTTGAGTAAGTACTTTACATCTTCAAGCAATGTTGATGTCCGTGAAGAACAAGGGCTAGAAACGAACCCGAGCATTTATATGGTCATAGGACATGGAGGGTCATGTCGTCGAGTTCGCCGAGGCATCCCCAGAACCGGCCCTGGGCAGAGCAGCAGCTGGTGGAAGGGTGCTTCCGGTTTGCGAGCTCAAGCGGAGAGGTGCTTGCCTTCTGGATCGCCTTCCGAAGGCGATTCCTCATCTGGACGGGGTGGCTGCTCACGGACGCGCAATCTGCACTGAAGGGCAGCCAGATAGTTCGGTAAAAGAGCAAAAACAATCTGGTTTGCCCTTTGCATGTCGTTTATTTATTCATATGCATTGCATTCGAATCTAGCATAAGCCACGTCCGTTCCGTTACCGTACCACGTAGGAATAGGGCCTAGGAGACTAGTACACTGAGTACCAGCATGCAAACCGACTGTTTGCTACCGCCTCTAAACTGGCTAAGATCAAAACCAATGCTTGCAAGTAAATAACGAAAATTTCAATTTAGTTTGCTTAAAAACATGATCCTAATTTACATTCCTTTCATTCAGGGTCTAAGGATGTGCATTGTAAAAATGGTGACTAGTGAGTGATGTTGACAAGACCAACCGTACGATCCGCTCTGAATGGCTGATTTAACCATAGCAGAGTAAGCAACTATCAAGCCTCATTTCCGTGACAACCAAGAGGAGAAACAGGTGCTGCCGATGCCTCACCCCGGGTCATCGTGCGGTAGTTTGCAGGGACCCCTTCAGATGCTCCCATTGCCTCCAGCCCGGTCATCGTGCGCGGGGATGCAAGAATGCTTGGCGCCCGCTCAGCTCCCTGTCGCCTCAGCGGCGTCCGGTTGCTGCACCTCCCAGGCCTCACGCTCATGGGGCCTCCGCTCCCCAGGTCCCTGCTCGTGGATGGCCTACTCCTCCTCAAGCTCCTCCTCAAGCTCAAGTGTGCCACTTGCCGGCGACTGCAGTACCTCGGCCTGGTGTCACCTCTAGGACCGGGGTGATTCCAGCTGCTCCTGAATTGTAGATGGAGGCTGCTCTCGGTTCCACATGTGCGGCGGTCGTTTGGCTCTGGAGCACAATCTAGTGTCTCATGTCAGGCCGCTGCTGAAGCTCTCGCTTCTGTGATTGGCGCACGGGCCGCGGACGTCAAGGTCGTGTGCAAGCCTGTGCAGCAATCCGACGTCGTCGACATTGCGGAATGCAGCCGCAACCTGTGTCATCAGAGATGCTCACCATCCTCCCCAACCTCCGTGCTTCCCTCACCTCCAACATCCCCAAAGGACGGCTCCGGGCTGATGCTGTTGCTCCATCGTGCTAGCGCAAAGGCGTCGTCGCGCATTGCAAGTCCGGTCAGGGCCAGCAGCGTCTGCGGCCTTACCCCGGAGCGCCCACCTGGATTCGAAGCCTCCCCTGTTGCCACGCTTGCTGCTGTGACGGCCACAACCCCGCTAAGTGATGTTCACAATGCGCCCAACATCGCGGTCATCCCACTGGTACCGACACTGACAGCTTTGAAGATCCGGACACCGTCACGCCTCGTCGGTCCTCTGCTATCTTCATCGAGTGCGAACGTGAACGAAGACCGTGAGCTCCCTCCAGGTCTTGATTCCTACTATACGCCGGCAACGTCGCCGCTTGCGCGCGACTTTGAGGTGTCGAACGACTGGCCGGAGACCTTAACGCCGCTCTTCGTGGATGGCTCGGCTGCACGTACTCCCTTGCCACCTCGTCATGGTAACGGGGGAGTGTTGTCCGAGTCGCTGTCCCCGGTTTCTTCAGAAAGGGTGTTGGCTGACAGGGCCTTGTTTGTACCTGCACAATCACCTCTTATCAGCCCGACGCCGGCCCCTTCACCTGTGAACAGGAACAGGAGGAAGACATTTGCTGTTGGATACACGGTGCGACGGAGCAGTATCAGGACCAAGAGTAGCCACTGGGGCATGCCCATAGCAAAGATGGCTGAGCGAAATTTGTGTCGTCGTCTTGGCATAGTGGATGGCGCGGAGCAGGTCACTGACCATGCCATTGACGAGTTCGTCTGCATGTTCAAGAAGAAGCTCCCCTCTGCAGCTGTGGCAGCCCTGCATGCCCTGTTTCGCCTGGATTGTGAGCAAGCTGGGGCCATGGAGGAAGCCCTGATGCCCGGGGTGGGCAGGACGCCCTGGACCAGGAGGTACACGAAGATGATCCAATGAGCTAATGTGTGCAGGTATGTTATTGTTTGGGGTCGTCCAAGTTTCAAATGTTAGTACAACATACTATGTATGTGCTAGTGAGCACGCCCAAGTGTGCTGGACTGATGCTTTAGTGCTCTGGGCTGTGTATGGATGTATTATGTGTCCTGATCTGTTCCGTCCAAAGCAAGATTGCCCATGTTACTTTGTTCTCCTTGTTGTTTGCCCGTTGGTGCACCACCAAGTTTCCCAATGAATGACGATGACCTTTCTATTATCAACTGGAACGTCAGAGGTCTGAACTGTCCGGCCAGGCGGACTGCAGTGCATGAGTCCATTGTCGCATCGGCTTGCAACATTGCTTGTCTTCAGGAGACAAAATTGCAGGACTTCGATGCGGCAACAGCAGCTTATCTTGGCGGTTTTAGGATGAGACGATTTGCACAGAGGCCGGCAACCGGCACTAGAGGAGGAATTGCAATTCTCTGGAATGACGATCTCTTTCGCATCTCGGACATCATCATGGGCATCTACTCCCTCTCTCTTACAGTTACCACTGTCCGAGAGGAGGGCTCCTTTCGCCTCACCTCCGTGTACAGCCCAACTCAGAGCAATCAAAAAGAGGGTTTTTTAGGAGCTTGTGGCTCACAAGCCGGGGCATGGAGGAAAGTGGCTTGTAAATGGGGATTTCAATTAAATTTACCATGCAAGAAACAAGAACAAGAGGAACGTCAACCGCAATCGTATCAACCGGTTCCGCGCCACGCTTCATGGTTGCGATCTACGCGAGATTCACCTTTAAAATCGTCGTTTCACTTGGAGTAATGAGCGGCAAAATCTCACCATGAGCAAACTTGACAGTGTGTTTTGCAACCCTGAATGGGACATTGAATTCCAAAATCACATCTTGCATGCCTTATCTTGGTCCCTGTCTGACCATTGTCCCATGATGTTGGCACCTATAATAGGCCCCAAAAAGCCTAGAAGCTTCAAGTTCAAGAACTTTTGGATCAATATGCCGGGTTTTCAAGAGACTGTCTCCGATGCTTGGGCTGCTACAACCCCCCACTACGAGCCTTGTCAAAGCCTCTTCCATAAGGTTCGGACAACCGTTGTCCGGTTGAGAAAATGGAGTCAATCCTTCTCCTCAAATGCAAGGCTGCACCTTCACATGGCACTTCAAATTATTCTCAGATTGGACATCGCTCAGGAGTCGCGCTTCCTCTCGCCGGAGGAGTTTGACCATCGTAAGCGGCTTAAGAGGCGCATCATCAGTTTGGTGGTTCTTGAGAGGGCTAGAAAAAAGCAGTGTGCCCACATCCATAACTTGAAGGAAGGGGACGCCAACACCAAAATTTTTCACTTGAAGATTAATGGGAGGAGGCGCAAGAATTTCATACACAAGTTGAGCAACGGGCCGGTTGGGTTACGAAGCATGAGGATAAGGAGAATAATATGTACCAGCACTTCACCATCGCTTTGAGCAAAGGGCCATGCAGAACCACGGACTTCAATTGGCAACTCCTCCACTTTACAGATGGTGACCTTTCTAGTCTTGGGGATGGGATGACGGACGAGGAGGTAATTGCCGCCATTAAGGCTATGCCTTGCGACAAGGCTCCGAGGACTGACGGCTATACCGGGGCATTCTTCAAGAGCTGCTGGCCAATTATAAAGGACGATCTTATGAAGGTCATCTCCGCCTTCTCGAGTTTGCATGCGGAGAACTTTCACTGGCTCAACTCCGCAAATGTGGTTCTCTTGCCAAAGAAGGAGGGGGCTGAGGCGATCATGGACTTTAGGCCTATCAATTTGATCCATGTTGTCGCCAAGATTGTGGCCAAGGTGATGGCGATGAGGCTCACCCCTTTTATGGACATCCTCGTATCCCATGCTCAGAGTGCTTTCATCAAATCTCGGTGCATCCACGACAACTTCATGTATGTTTGCAACTATGCTCGCCGGCTCCAACGAACAAACACGCCATCGCTCCTTCTCAAGTTGGACATCAAGAAGGCTTTTGATTCGGTTAGATGGGAATATCTTCTCGACCTGTTACAGAGGAGAGGTTTTCCTTCGAGGTTTCGTGAGTGGATCACGGCCCTTCTTCAGACGTCTACATCGAGGTTTCTTCTCAACGGTGTTCCTGGCAATCCTATCCAGCATGGGCAAGGCCTTCGGCAGGGGGACCCAGTGTCTTCCCTTCTGTTTGTCCTTGCAATTGACCCCCTTTAGCAAATCTTGGACGTGGCAACAGAGAATGGAGGCATACACAGATTACGTGGTTGTGGTGCCTGCCTTCGCACCTCCCTATACGCGGACGACGCTGCGATCTTCTTGGCACCTATCAAGGAGGATGTGGATATGCTTGCCACCATACTTCAAAGCTTTGGAAACGTCACCGGCCTAGTTACGAACATTAACAAGAGTTTGGTGGCCCCTATTAGATGCTCCAATGTCGATCTTGACATGATTTTGGGTGCCTTCCCGACGGTTAGAGCTCAGTTCCCCTTGCGATACCTCGGCCTTCCACTATCCATTCATCGTTTGCGGGTTGTGGACTTCCAGCATTTGCTTGATAAGATTGCTGGAAAGATCATGAGTGGACAGTGAAAGTACATTATGATGGCTGGGAGGAGCACGTGGGTAAAGTCGGTTATCACTTCGCAGGCCATCCACCACCTCACTTCGCTTGTGGTGCCCAAAGGAATGATGGCGTCCATCGTCAAGCTGTAGCGGGCTTTTCTTTGGGGAGGCACGGATAAGGTTTCTTGGGGGCAAATGTAAGATAAGATGGGAGAAAGTTTGTACGCCTAAGGACATGGGCGGCCTAAGCATCCTGGACATGGACAAATTTGCACGTGCCTTACGGCTCAGATGGCCTTGGTTGGTTTGGAAGGACGCGGAAAGAGCTTGGGTTGATTTGGGGCACCTGTGCGATGAAGAGGACATGACGTTGTTTTATGAGTGCACTTCAATCACTATTGGCAACGGGCAAAGGGCCTCTTTCTAGCACCCCCCCCCCCTTGGCTTGGGGGTCGCAAGCCAAAAGATATCGCTCCCTCCATTTTTGCAATTTCCAAACACAAGAATGACACCATCCATAGGGCTTTGGATCTCAACAAGTGGATTGCCAACATCAACACAAATTCTAGGCTCACAATTCATCACATCCTTGAATACTATGAGCTTTGGGTTGGATTACGAGAGGTCTTCCTTGATGAGGGGGTGGATGATGAGATCGTTTGGAAGCTTTCGCCTTCTGGTGAATACACGACATCGTCAGCTTACAAAGCTCAACTTGACGACTCCACCGCATCGAAAATGAAGCCGGTTGTGTGGAACAATTGGGCGCCGCCAAAGCACAAATTCTTTGCTTGGCTTATCATTCAAGATCGTGTTTGGAGAGCAAACAGGCTTCAACAGAGAGGATGGCCAAATTGTGGCATATGCCAATTATGCAAGAGGGAGCCGGAGAGACAGCACACATCTTCCGATGTCGATACACGTTACGCATTTGGATGGAGATCAAGACTTGGATGGGTTTGACCGGTGTGGACATCACTGACTGGAGTAGCTTCGACAACGTCAACGATTGGTGGCACCATATGGTAGGCACCAACGGGAATGTGAGAAAAGGCCTTGCATCTCTCGGCATGTTGGTTTCATGGGAGATTTGGAACGAGCGAAATGTAAGTGTTTAGGAGGTGTCCTCCATGCCAAATGTAATCACGTCTAGAATCAAGGCGGAGGTCAGACTTTGAGGGTTGGCAAGGGCCAAACGTTTGAGTTCTCTTATGCAGCAAGAGTAGGCTTATCGATTTGGGGCCGTCTACGGGCGGTCGGTGATGTAATTCAAAACTCTTCTTAATTAATGAGATCAGACAAATCTTTTGCCTCCGCTTCGAAAAAGAAAATGGACCATACTAGGTAGCAAAGTACTATTAGTATTCCACATGTTGCCAACTGGTCAGCGTCTGCCCCTGTGAAACAATCCAAGTCAAGTGTACTCCAAGCAAAAACGAGCTGCCAGATTGGCACCGAAACTCTTGCACAAGCTCAAGAATTGCGTAGCAACACAGGCCATCATCGTGTACTATCTTGCTGCTCTTGTTTTGCTGGGGAGCCGCGGTCCCGATGCATGAACATTTGCACTGTACAAAGCTCTATGTTAAGTCAACAAGAGTGGCTCAAAGAGGACCAAAGAGTGCTCAGGTAGTCAGGTTGGCCAAAATAAGTTCCATCTTCAACTTGTCTCCACTGAGCATGAGTTCAGCGGCCTTCTTAGTCCAGCTTCCACCTTCAAGAGAAAAAATGTCACAAAGATGACGCAAATGCAAGTTAGAATCAATGTGATTACAATTGCTCGGCAGAAATGTATTTTAAAGAAATTATTTGTAGAGATGCTACCAGTTAAACATGATGTCAATGAATTACAGGTTGTGACTCTTGCCCAAAGCTGGCAGACTGCCAGTGCCATTCCAGCAAGACGTTGCATTTAATTTTTTATTATTTATGCTTTCAACTACTTACATCCAGAAATGAAAATACCATGTGCTCTTGAAATACCACCACGGCGCTAAATGAAGCCTTGCACAAGTAAGGACTATGGAAAACACACAAATATAAATAATACTCGTACCATTACTAGAACAGGGAAGTTTAAATCAGCTATTATTATTCCAGACAAAGCAGAATGTGTCATATACTCCAGCAGTACATGATGTGTCAAAAACCAGCTAGACCAACTGAAATGAGGCATCAAGGACCCTTAGCAACATAAGTTGCATTTATGGTTACACCATATCGCCAAAATAACTCTCATACCACCATAATGAATAATTGTGTTCAAAATATTTCTTTATGCATTCAGAGATCAAAACCCAACTTAAATGAGACAGTGAAATAAGATTCTCACTGAAGTAGTGATGTGATGGAAGAAAGGAGAATCTAAGAACAAACATGCTATATTCTAATTTCAGATGATTGAACATGACTTACATCATTAGAAAGAAAAGATCTACTACCAAAAGATTTAAGCCGTGGAGATTGTCCTGCAGATGTTGACCCGCTATCATTTCTATCACTTTGTTTATCACCCTGCAGACAGAGAAGTTCGCTGTGAATTAAAATGTTCCGGCTTCTACCAAGGTTGGCATGTAATAATTTCGGTACTTTGTAATTGAACGTACAAGACTTTTTGGATGTATCTTTTGTGTTGTATTAATTTCTGAATGTATCTTTTCTGTTGTATTAATTCAAATATGGTACTTCCTTATACATCAGACAGCACTTTGCATGTATGCATTTATAAGTGACTTTCTTACTAACTACGAACTTTGCTATCTCCTGTTCGAACTTCAGAAAACATGAGTATGAACTTTGCTGATCTCCTGATCGAACTTGACTATGATTTGTAATTTGGCACTTAAATTTAGTATTGCTGGTACTTAAAATGCATTGATGGTAAACTTTTGGTACTTAGTATGTTTATTACTGTATGGCGCTCTGTAATTTGGCAATTAAACGGTATTGCTGATACTTAAGTTTGGCACTTAAATTTGGCATTGCTGGTACTATAATATGTTTACTGATGTGGCTCTTTGAAAACTGATGTGAACCTTTGTATATTTTCACAATGAGGCACTTCAAATGCATTGATGGTAAACTGCTGGTACTTGGTACTTTTACTGATGTAGCACTTTGTATTTTTCGGAATGTGGTGCTTTGTAATTTGGCACTTTCTATATTTGAATACCTTGTATATTCTGAACATGGCACTTTGTATATAAATATGGAACTTTGTTTTGTAAATGTGGTAGTACGGCACTTTGTGTTTTGGTGTACGACTGTATTTCTGTTTATGGAATTTTGTATCCCTGTATGTCACTTTGTGCATAACCTTATATTTCTATGCACGGCACTTCGTTAAAAATTTAAAATTCATCGCACTGTTTAATTAAAGCATGTCACTGTTAATAAATACTCACTCCGTAACTAAATATAAGACATTTTATATTGATAAAAAATTGGCACTTTGTTAGTTAATGTAACTTTGTTAATTAAACTACAATTGCCAGTCCCAGCCAACCTTTTCCAATTTTGAAACAGCTAGCAAAAAACTGCACACCGTTCAAAGCCTTCAACCTGCTGTAGTAAAAACCGAAGGAGAGGACAAAGGGATGTGACTAATAGCTATTTGGGAATTGCAAAGAGAATAAGTGGGGTGGTTTATTGCACAGATCTAGAAGTGAATGGAGGGCGATTGATGGTGTTACGATACAGGGGTGCCTCACCTTGTCGATTACCGGCCCAAGTAGGTTGGCCCGAGGCCCCCTAGGTCGGTTCCTCCATGGGCCATCATGCCAGCACATGGGATCCTTGCCATTCAGAACAAAGAAGCCGGATCCATGGAGGACTCCCCTCCGCCGACGTAGCCGACTAGGTTGTTTTACCCTAGGAACCCTCGTATCTCATGTAAGTCGGAGCCGAGCTAGTCGATAGATGTTCATAAAATCTCTCGGTTATACATGTTCTTTGTACACCCCGATCACAATATACACGAGCAGGAGTAGAGTGGTGGCCCTAGGTACGGGGGGCCTAAACCTAGGTAAATCTGTCTCATGTTTCCCTCCGACCTAATTGCCACGCTGGGATCGGTCATGCTTTAATTAAACAGTGCGAGGAATTTTAACAAAGTGCCGTACATAGAAATTAGCTTCGACAATGGTGGCCCCAGGTCCCGAAGGGTGAACGCAGAGGTCAAACGGGATCTCCAATGGATGTCGGCGTAATCTACGCGTCGGGTCAACTCTTCGTCTTCGGCGCGATCACGTTCCTCGCCGACTCGGTTAGCCACATCGGCCAGGTCAAATCGTCCAATTTGGCAACCTGGAGTACGTGACAGACTCCTGCGGCGAGCTGGTTCAGGGCTTGTCGTCGTGCTGGGCCAAGGAGCAACAAGTCGGAAATTTTGACCCACTCACCACTCACTAGATCGCCAACGTTAAAGAACTCACCTACATCCTTGAAGGCGCGACCAAGGAGGACTAGGACGGGGAGATGGGCGAGTCGGCTACAGCCAACCGCCAGCCACGGCGCCTTTACGCCCGTGGAGGACAACTTCGGTCCAAGAGTGCTACATGGTTGACACACCAACCGGCGAGGAAGAATTCAGTGATCGGGAGATCAAGGCGCTTGACCAACAGATGGATGACCTGAAGCAAGATGCAGCTTGGCTGAAGGTCCTGTTGGCCCTAGGCAAAGTTTCCAAAGAAAAGCGACACCTAGAGCACGGAGTAGCCGAAATCGTAGATGTCAAAGAACAGTTGTATCGAACCACCCATCCAATTGGCAAGACCGTACCGACTACAATCAAGGCCTCCCTGGCCATGAAGAGGAGCAGGCGGATGGAAGAAACTATGAAGAACGCTGCACACCATGGCCAGCCGACAAACCCCACAAGTGTGGCCATCGTAACCAGGAATACCACGGACCCAGGACATAGCTCCTTGTACGATCTATCAGCCTTAGACGATTCAAGGGCCCGCTCCAAATCCCGATGTGCCACGTGAACTGAGCCCGCACAAAACCGATAAGCAGTGTGCAGAGTGTGCAGCTCGGCTACGCCAACAAGCTTGGGACAAAAAACAACCCGCCTTCAACAAGTACAACTGCGCAGCCCGCCTGGATGATGCGTGCAACTATAAACATCATCCGCCCCTCAGATGCAGTTCCCTCCACGATGTATCCGGCCTGCTTCACTGACGAAACTGTCTGCCACACTCCACCAAATTTCAAGCTAAATACGATGGTCAAGTATGACGAAAGCCAGAAACCTGAGATTTGGTAATCGACAACATTATCACAGTCCAGGTGGCTAACGGTGATGATTGGCACACCATCAAACACTTACCCTGATGCTGAAGGGATCCGCCTAAGCCTGGTTAAACACCCTCATGCCTAGGTCGATCGGTAGTTCGGGATGATTTGCAAGCCAAGTTCATAGCTAACTTCAAGGGCACGTATGTCCGGCCTGATGATGCCAGCGACCTAGGACATCTGGCCCAAGGAGATATAGAGTCAGTGTATGACTCCTGGACACGTTTCCTCAAGAAAAAGAATGAGATCATAAACTCTGATGGTGCCGAGGACTCAATGTGTTTAAGTACGGCCTATCTCACAAGCACCTCACCAGATACTTTGGGAAGTACAAGCCCAAGACCATGCCGACCTTGATGGAGATAGTAACCAAGTTTTGTTTAGGTGAGGATGAGTAGTACGCCAAGCAGAAGGCACACAACGGGGATCCTATCATCTCCGATACGAAGGACGAGCGCCGCAGACCTAAACACAACCGCAAGAACAAGCACAAGGACAACGACGGTGACGATTAGATCAACGCCGGTTTTGAAACCCGTCATCAAGGCGAGGGTAGTATCCGAAGAAAAACCAATGGCAGGGCAAGAAGGGCAACAATAGGGGTACAATGACAACATCATGGATAGGCCTTGTGGCTAACAACGGCCCTAGAACCCTGACGACCCTCCAACCAACCACACCAACAAGAACCCTAATGACCCTCCAGCCAATACAAGTAGAATGAGCTAGAAGGCTCTCGATCTTTGGCAGAGAGGAAGGTTGTGGGATTTTATGCATTAAAAAGAGGAAGGAAATGAGAAAATGTAAAACAAGGCAGGTGAACATTGTAGCCTTTTGCCGAAAAGTTGAACATGCCTGATGCTTGATCTACATCTCCCGCTTCATCATAACCCGCGAAGCGGTATGGAGGAACGAAAGACGTCAGACGCAAGATGGGCGGCCATAGCTGCTTCACGCCAACAGATGAAGTTTGCATTATAATTGAATCACGGCTCAAGTGTCGAATTCTTTAGAGATTGGAGGAATGGGTCCTGACACAATGCCCTGACACGGTGCCGCATCGTAGGTCCTCTATACGGGTTTGATATCGGTTCCACCGTGCGCGCTTTCTTCCATCAATCTGGCTTGCCCTATGTGGAAGCCTTAGTCGATGTAGCTGACCGGTGAGTCTAAATGTCTCCAGACGCGCATGAAAGGAGCTCGCTGATTGGTGAGAGCACCAAGCATTGCCTTGTACGGGGATCATAAACAAGTTACCAAAATTAGCCCACTCATGATGGACTAAGGGAAATTCATGCAAGGGAAAAAAAAGGGATGTACGTGCACATATAAGACAGCAAATAATCAACCTCAACATGTTCCCGAAGCATGAGGGCAGTCTCACGTCTAAGGTCAGCAACGCCGCCCACGTGCCCCAAATCTTCCTTAACAATAAACTCGTGGGCGGGCTTGTTATGCTTAGCTCCTTGCGCAACAACGGCGAGTTGTTGGGAGGCGGTGCCCGCACACAGTGCCTCGATTGCCAAGACATGGACATGCAGACACCACAGCACAAACTGTTGGTGCACGAGGAGGTGCAAGGAGGTATCAGAGTGCACGGGGCTACGAGTTTTCTACAAAAACGACTATTAGTCAAAAAAAATTCTAAAAACTGGTGGGTTTCAGGTTTTTATAAAACTCACTTATACTTATATTCCCTCCGTCCCAAAATAAGTGTCTCAACTTTGTACTAGCTCTAGTACAAAGTTGTACTAAGCTTGAGACACTTATTTTAGGACGGAGGGAGTACGATTTAGTTAGTTAGATAACCCAAACAAGTTTTTAGGTGGTTAGAAATAACGTTTTAGGGAATATAATTTTCTATAATCCCCATATCCAAACAAAAACTTTAGCAAGGAATAGAGTAGTTTATATGAGACCAATGTGATACGAACTAAAAAGGAGGTCAATTGGTCAACCTTGTGGAAGGGAATAATTGTCTTATTAATACTTGTTCATGCATGTAAGTACAAACAAGGAGAAATGATAGCATTAGTTAGGATTGATATTGTGTTGGCGTGCTTGATGAAACCCTTAACCTGTATGTATTTTCATACCTGATGATTGCATGCATTATGTCGAACATCTTCGAAGAGAGAAGAGTAATAAGAAGGATCGTAAATTGAACCACCCAATATATCATCAGCCATTGAACCCCGTCTAACTGAATTAGATCTGGGGCTCAAGAAACTATTTCTTGCATCATTTGCTTCATAATATGTTGGCGTGCTTGATGAGATCCCTAACCTGTACATCTGGATCCATATAAATGAAGACAAAAACCTCACTGAAAACCCAATAGTTTGCATCCACAATGCAAGTCTGAGTGAGAAGACAAAAAGTTGACCATACTTCTCATCAGGGGTACTATTCCTGTAAAAATAGATGTAGTCAGAAGCACATGGTATAAAACTGTAAAATACAGCAGAGTATTCCCTCTGATACTAAACAAAAAGCAAACAAACAAATATTTCTACATTTGTCCACATAAATACTAATTTGATGAGAAAATAAATTCACAATGTAGTAATGACTGAAAAATATCATAGAATATGTAAATGCCATAGTGAAAGGAGAATGCACAGCCAAAGAAAGTCTCAAGCAATTTCATGTCAATTAGATGTAAAATGGGAATCATAATTCTAAACAAACATCAAGAAACAAAGGTGACCCTGAACCTTCCACAGAATCTAATCTATTTCAAAGAAGGGTGGCCCTGACACATTGCAATTTTGCTAACTCCAAAAAGGGGTGGGGGTTGATTTTAAGCCACTGCCGAATTTGGACTTTCACAATTTGCCACTTCTTACTTTGTAATTGATCTATTGCCATCCTTTAGTTTACACCTTGATATTTTGCACTCTGTTAGGTGGGTCCCATGTAAAACGACCAACATATCCCTACTAACGAGACTGATCAAAGTGCAAACTAAAGGATGACAATAGATCAATTACAAAGTAAGAAGTGGCAAATTGTCAAAGTCCAAAGTAAGTAGTGGCTTAAAATCAAATCCACCTCTCCCCCCCCCCTCCCCCCCCCCAAAAAAAAAGGCATTAGTGCTTCTGTTAATTCCTGGTTTTGCGCAATCGAAATGCAAAGCCCAGAAGATTAAAAAAGAGAATAGTTTGACAACTATTTTGCATCGGTCAACTATCTCGTCAAGTTTAAGACGCTATTAAAAATTCAATGTTTAATGGCACTTACAATGTCACTAGCACTTTTATTTTGCAGGAAATGTTATCATTCTGTTTGCCATGTGTACTGAGCGTGCACTGCATAAAAAGAAAAAAGAAAAAGTAGGACACTAAAACTGAAAGATAGTTGTTGCAGAGGACATACCATATAGCATATGAGAAGAGTATAAACCATGCAACATCAAGGATGATAGCAAAGAAGAGCAGGACAGCATAAGTCCGGCCAAGTCTTTGGCTACTACTTTCAATCGCAACAACAGCAAATAGCCCTATCACAAGGTTTATCACAAGAACCCCATTGAACAGCGCACCAAGCGATCCAATCAGCGCACAACCAATCTAAAACATAGAAGATTATATTATGCAAATGAATACATTTAATTTGAAGAACATTTTGCTCAGAGCTCAATCAACGTTATAAGCATTAAGCCAGGTATTATAAAATTAACTAAAAATTAAGCAAGTAAGTAAGTGAAGAAGCTTCACTGTATCTAGGAATGTTAACTATTACACCATGATATAAGCACAAGCGAAGGAGACTAGTAGTCACTAATTTTCTACCAACATGATAAGAAAAATTAAAATAGCAATTCCTAGTTGCCTACCAGACAGGCCCTGGAAGGCGGTCCGCATGGTCAGCTCTCCAGCGGGCACCATAGCGGCGGCGGTGACTATGTCTCTTGGTCATGTGGGCGGCGAGGGGTGTAGCGGCGGGTGGCTCGTTCTCGCCCTCATATCATTGACAAGGGCGACACCCAGATCCGTATTTGGAGGCATGTGCTCGTCGCGGTTGTCCTAGGTTCCTCGTGGTAGCACGGGTGAGCGGTCGAGTGAAACCTCCGTGCCTTGGCACCAACGGCGACGATACCTGCGGGTGCCGCCCTCCTCTCGAGGACATCATCGTGGCTCTCCTCTGACCTTGGTCTGTTATAGGGCTCGACAGCGACGATGCTTAGCGTTGCCCCCCCACCTCCCCCTCTTGAGGGCGTTGTCGAGCTTAGGTGTCCTAGCGCGTGTTGTGGCGTTTTATCCTTTCTCAGCAATGTAGTCGTGTCCGTTTATGTTGTCCGGTAATCCCGGGATCTCCTAGTAAGAGGGTCTCCCTACTACCATGTATCATTCGGCCGTGTACCTTGGTTGGTGCTTTATTTATAGAAAGCAGGGCATGAGCCTGTTTCAAAGAGTTGCCTACAAGACTAGCTAAGTCACGCTCAATAATTATATATGGTTTCCAGCATTGTGAATGGCCAGAATACAATACTTTTGAGACTTAAAATATCATATTTTTAATGCAAAGAACCAGGGGATAATTACCACTGCTATACAGGCTTGATCTTGACTACTCAAACATGAAAGAGATGGCACAGATTTCTATGATTTTTACTAACTCAACTCTGTAGCATAAAGTATCCATGGTTAATTGGATTGTGGATTTCCCTGAATTTTGATAGTTCCTGATTCTTGAAATGTTGGTAGCACTTGATACGAAATGAGCTTCTTGTATTGAACAGGGCCAACAGCCAGTACATATACACAAGATGGAAGTAAGCAAAGAAGTACCTGTACAGTATGGTAAATACACACATAGCACAACCCTGATCTAACACCCCCATCCTGCCCTCAAACTCAAGTGGGGTCTTGGACACCGAGTTAAACTCAAATGGGGTCTTGGACACCAAGTTTGGACAGGGAGAAGCTATGTTGTGACCATGTCTGAGCTTTTGTCAGAAAATCAGCAAGTTGAAGCTCTGAGGGCACATACTAAGGGCCATAGTCCTCTTGCACCTGAGAACGCATGTAGGAGGCATCAACACATATGTGCTTGGTGAGCTCATGCTTCAAAGGATCATGGGGCAATGATGAGCGCCTAGTGCTGTCGGAGAGCAAAGGGATATGTGCAGTAGTAGAAACACCAGTCCTGAACAAGCCACCGTAGCCAAGTGATCTCTGCACTGAGCGAGATACAACGGTTTGCTTCTTGGTATTCCAGGCAATTAGAGAGCCAAGAAAAGCATAATAGACAGAGAGAGAGCTGTGATCATTGTGATCGTTGGCCCAGGTCGCATCACAATAGGCATGAAGCTAAAGAGAGCTGGAGCGAGGGAAGAATAGGCGACTGAGTCAGAATACCACAAAGATAACGAAGAGCACGAAGATGACTGCGGTCAAGTTGAGTGGGAGCAAAGACAAACTGTAACACCCCAACCAAACTCACCGGTTCACCCGTCAAGTCCTGGCCATTGCGTCCGCCTACCACCTACAATCTAGACTGGCCCCACGGACCAACACTAGCCTTTCTTGCGCACTTTGTCCTCACTCCTGCGCACTCGGGATCAACTTCCTAGACAGTGACCTATCCTCAAATTGCTCCAAGCCAAGCAAGCTCAACTTTGAGGTTCCTTTCGGATGGACTCCCACAAAAGAAGGTGCACCTTGAGGATATGAGTAATCTATCATTACTATTAAACTGGGATGTCACACAAACTGACTAAGAATGTGCACAGCATAAATGTCAGGACGAGTGATGCTTAAATAAACAAGGCTCTCAACAAGATAAGAGTAGCGAGTGGAATCCACAAGGGGGTCACCCTCACTAGGACATAGATGAAGACCAAACTCATTAGGAGTGTCAACCCTGCGCTGATCAGTGAGCAGGCATAGGCACTGAGTGAGAAGAACTTAGAGGATGTACTTCTCTTGAGAGAGATAAGTGCCCTCATAAAAAGAAATGATCCTAAATCCAAGTAAGATAACGCAAATCAGTCATCAAGAACTGCTCATGGAGACGTTTCTTCACAAAATCAATGATTGGTGGTCATCCCCTGTGATAATCATGTCATCAACATAAAGGAGCAAAAGGGTGTGATCACGAGAAGTCTGACTAAAGAGAACCTGGTCCCTGTGATGGCGGAGAAACGCTCAAACCAAGCACAAGGAGCTTGTTTCAGACCGTAAAGAGAGAGCCAAAGGCACTAGACAGTGCCATAAGATACGGTATATCCAAGAGGCATGCATATAGAGCACTTCCCGTTGCTCACCATTTAGGAAGGCACTCTTGACATCCAATTGAGAGATGGACCATACAAACAGTGGCGGTCATGTGAGCAACAGCCAAAAGAGTACGAACAGTACCGGTCATGTGAGCAATAGGAGCAAAGGTCTCATCATAGTAACGACCATATTCCTGCTGGAAGCCATGTGCAACAAGACACGCTTTGTAGCGCTTGAGAACCATCTCAACGTGTCTTAACCATAGTAGCCCAAATCACGTGTCGATGCCGCGTTCGACGAACTAGGGTCATTGACCCAAATCGAGGGCCGGGGCCGTTCAACGGCCTAGGGTGACCCAAATCGAGGGTCAGGGTCAACTCCGGGATCGACATGGACCGATGGCCGAGACGCGATCCTGGACGCCGTTGGGTGACCCTGATGGGGAGAGAGGCTGAGAGTGAGAACTCAGAAGACATGTTGAGAAATAATAGATGAATACAAAGAGCATCATCGGACTCGTACCTCCACCCACCGTCGTCGTATTTCTTCAATCGTTGTTGCACATCTTCATTACCATGTCCGCCATGTAAGCTCTCCTTCATCGTTGCTTCACTGGTTGTCACTAGAGGAGGCAGAGATGTGTCATGAATTGATGAAGCGAAGGAGCAGAGCAACTTGCCATGGAAAGGCAGCCAAGTACTAGCGACGACGGCTATGGTGTGCAACAGGCAAAACGAAGGAAGCAACAGGCGTGGAGAAGGAGGAATGCACGCTCCAGTTAGGTCACGTAAGGACTAATAGGGCTAAGTGGGTGTTGTGTAGAATCTTATATTTTCTCTTTTCCCATTGCGGAGATAGCTACTTCCACATCTTATATACCTAAGAGATCCATCCCCACTACTTGATTTATCTCAACATGCAAACCATCCACATCATCACAGATGCCACATCAGCCATCCTATGGCACTTTCCCTAACATAACAGTCAGACATGTGCCCCTTTAGCAAAAAAGTGGCATTCTTTAATTAACAAATCTGCCACATCATCCAAATAAAAAACTAACAAATCATGGGAGATGCACAGCCATGCTAGACACTAAAGCGACGAGACGTTTCCTCTTCCTAACCTGACGATGCATGTTGTCTTTCCACCTATTCCTTAATTAAATGAGTGCACCACCGAAACGAGGCTCCGGCGCGAGCGACCTCGACGACGGGATGGGGTTGGATGCTGCGCCACACCTGGACGGAACTACCGCATGCCTACAGTGAATCGCTGGCACCCGTATGGGCTTCGCTCGGCCAGTCACCTGCGACCGTCCGTACTCCGTACAGACTTCATCGGCCCTGCTTCCCTCCACGCCCCAGTCTTAGCCATCACGGCACCAGCAAGGAATTGCCGTATGCCTGCAGGGTGTCGTTGGCACCTGCATAGGCTTCGCTCGAGCCAGCAACCTCCTGTCGTCTGTACATACTTCACCCGGTTGCGCTTCCATCCACACCCCATTCGGCGTTGTCGTGGCACCATCAAGAACTTTTGTTGTTGTCACGTGGTGGAGCTCATCAGCCATCTTGCCTTTGCTCCGGTATGGAGCGTGTTGAGTGACTTGAGTCGGTCAGCGGGGCGTGCGATGGGAGAGGAAGAAGAGAGCTCTGTGCAGTAAGGATATCTCATTTCTCTTATGTTGTCTCAAGACTTTCAACATCACTAGAGCCGGAAGCTTGTGGGATTTCATTGCAATGGGTAAGCTGAACTCCTCTATCTTTGGTTTTGATGTTCAGTCAGCAAGGTGAATGGGATTTTTTCAAATTATTGCATCTGAAGGCCACTATTATTATTGCTATATACCCACTTGGTTGGTTTTGTTCATAGAATTTTGATATATATACTTAAAGGAGCACAGTCCAGTGGTCCATCTCTTTGTGTCTTTTATTTGTCGATCTTTTGTTATTGTGTTAACTAAAGAGAGCAGAATCGATGAGACGGAAGGCTAATTCATACATACTCCCTCCGTCCTTGAAAGAGTGTACTTTCAAGTTTGTTGGAAAGTCAAACTTTTTATGTTTGACCATTATTTATACAATAATACACCAACATTTATGCCATTAAATTAATAGCATTAGATTCATGATAAAATGTATTTTTCATCATATATCTATTTGGTTTCACAAACATTGATATATTTTTGCACCAACTCGGTCAAACTTTAAGATAGTTTGACCCTCCAACAAATTAGAAGTACACTTTTTCAAGGACGGATGGAGTATTAGGCTAAGGTGATTTAATCTATTTCCTCATAAGGACTACTCTTTTAATGCTAAATTACCTTCTGCATTACAATATTCTGATCTTTTGAAGGTCTGACATTCTAAATCATTTTTTGGTATCACATTAACAATGTTATGTTCATCCCCTATTGTTGTGACCTCGATGGAATCAGTGCGTCATAATTGTAACAAACAATCACCGATCAGCTATGGTTCGCTATTTCTGCATCACTGGCTATAAATGAAATCATCTGCTTAAAATTTTCAACCATATATTCCCGCCACAACGCGCGGGAAAATGTCTAGTTAATACAACAACAACCAAGCCTTTAGTCCCAAACAAGTTTGGGTAGGCTAGAGGTGAAACCCATAAGATCTCGCGACCAACTCATGGTTCTGGCACATGGATAGCAAGCTTACACGCACCCCTGTCCATGGCCAGTTCTTTGGTGATGCTCCAATCCTTCAGATCTCTCTTTACGGACTCTTCTCATGTCAAGTTCGGTCTACCCCCGCCTCTTTTGACATTATCAGCATGCTTTAGCCGTCCGCTATGCACTGGGGCTTCTGGAGGTTTGCGCTGAATATGCCCAAACCATCTTAGACGATGTTGGACAAGCTTCTCTTCAATTGACG
Source organism: Hordeum marinum (assembly GCA_022496015.1). Classification (NCBI taxonomy): domain Eukaryota; kingdom Viridiplantae; phylum Streptophyta; class Magnoliopsida; order Poales; family Poaceae; genus Hordeum; species Hordeum marinum. Next base: position 230,764,894 of record CM039673.1, read on the forward strand.
CTACCCCAACTCTATCTCGTATGTCATCATTTCGGATTCGGTCCTTCCTTGTGTGGCCACACATCCATCTCAACATGCGCATCTCCTCCACACCTAACTGTTGCACATGTAGCCTTTTAGTCGGCCAACAATCAGCGCCATACAACATTGCGGGTCCAACCGCCGTCCTATAGAACTTGTCTTTTAGCTTTTGTGGCACCCGCTTGTCACAAAGAATGCCAGAAGCTTGGCGCCACTTCATCCGTCCGGCTTTAATTCAATGGTTCACATCTTCATCGATATCCCCATCCTTCTGCAACATTGACCCCAAATACCGAAAGGTGTCCTTCTTAGGCACCAGCTGCCCATCAAGACTAACATCCTCCTCCTCGTCATGCCTAGTAGTACTGAAAGTGCACTTCATGTACTCGGTTTTAGACCTACCAAGTCTAAAACCTTTCGATTCCAAGTTTTGCCTCCATAACTCCAACTTCCTGTTGACCCCTGCCCGACTATCATCAACTAGCACCACATCGTCTGCAAAGAGCATACACCATGGGATATCTCCTTGTATATCCCTTGTGACCTCATCCATCACCAAGGCAAAAAGATAAGGGCTCAAAGCTGACCCCTGATGCAGTTCTATCATGATCGGGAAGTCATCAATGTCGCCATCACTTGTTCAAACACTTGTCACAACATTATCGTACATGTCCTTGATGAGGGTAATGTACTTTGTTGGGACTTTGTGTTTCTCCAAGGCCCACCACATAACATTTCGTGGTATCTTATCATAGGCCTTCTCCAAGTCAATGAACACCATATGCAAGTCCTTCTTTTGCTCCCTATATCTCTCCATAAGTTGTCGTACCAAGAAAATGGCTTCCATGGTCGACCTCCCAGGCATGAAACCAAACTGATTTTTGGTCATGCTTGTATATGGCTCATCAGTGTAATTCCACAGTAATTAGTACAACTCTGAGCATCCCCCTTGTTCTTGAAGATTGGTACTAATATACTCCGTCTCCATTCTTCCGGCATCTTGTTTGCCCGAAAAATGAGGTTGAACAGTTTGGTTAGCCATACTATCACTATGTCCCCGAGGCATCTCCAAACATCAATAGGGATATACAATCAGGGCCCAACGCCTTGCCTCCTTTCATCCTCTTTAAAGCCTCCTTGACCTCCGACTCCTGGATTCGCCGCACAAAACGCCTGCTAGTATCATCAAAGGAGTCGTCCAGATCAATGGTAGAGCTCTCACTCTCCCCATTGAACAGCTTGTCAAAGTACTCCCGCCATCTATGCTTAATCTCCTCGTTCTTCACGAGAAGTTGATCTGCTCCATCCTTGATGCACTTGATTTGGTCAACATCCCTCGTCTTCCTCTCTCAGGTTCTTGGCCATCTTATAGATGTCCCTTTCGCCTTCCTTCGTGTCTAACCGTTGGTAGAGGTCCTCATACGTCCGACCCCTTGCTTCACTCACAGCTCACTTTGCTGCCTTCTTTGCCATCTTGTACTTCTCCATGTTGGCTGCACTCCTATCCAGATATAGGCGTCTGAAACAATCTTTCTTCTCCTTAATTTCCTTCTGGACATCATCGTTCCAATTAATAATCATTTTTAAAACCATAGTTGCTGCCATCGTCTAGTTAAGAATCAGTTTTAAAACCGTAGTTGCTGCCATCGTCCAGGGATAATGTCCCGTGACCCAAATTGTCAAACCAAAGAATACTACCAATTTCGATCCATCGATTTAGCCACCTTCGATCCTCGTCCCGCACCCCCGGGTAGAAGGAGCAAGGCTCATCAAAATGACATCTTTGGAGATAATCAGTCTCCGAGCAATAGGGTACCAGCAACTATAACCCTTGTGGTCTAAATTGTTGCCAAGGAAAACACATGCAACAGATTGACCAATCAATTTGGTGTGTTCATGAGGGAAAGGCTGAATATTAGTGAGATAAACAGCAATAGAGACAGCCTCAGCCCAACAGTGGGGGAGCAGAAGATAAAAAAAGACCGAGCAGTCTCAAGGATGTGTTGACGTTTGTGTTCAGCTACCCCATTTTGAACATGGGCACGAGAACACCAAAAGATAAAAAAAAAAGCCCAAGCATTCTCACGGATGTGTTGACGTTTGCATTCAACAACCCCATTTTGAGCATGGGCACCAGGACAGGAATACTGAGGAGGGGTGCTATGTTCAGCAAGAAAACCACGAAGTGCGCGAGATAGGTACTCGCAAGCCGAGTCAGCACGAAAAACTCAAACAGGGGAATCATACATACAGAATGTGAACCAGGGTAGAGAACGACTTGTAAATATGAAGCACTTGACTACAAGATGGTCATTTTCTCTCCTCTCTTTCTCTCTCCTCCGTGATGGTCATTCTCCTCCATTCGGTCTCTATTCCTGGTCTCACTTGCCATCCTCCCGACACCTCCTCGCCCCTTCCTCCGCATTGTCTCATCCGGCTAGAGATGGAGGGTTAAGGGGCTCGGCCCTACTTTTTCCTTTGTAGGTTCACATGTTTATGTGTCCTTTATGGCCTGTTTGAGGACTTTTGAATCGGATTGGAGGGTCTGCTGTCGAACTAGATCTGGAGTCATTGTCTTAGTTCCCGGCGGCGTGCATCTCCCGGTTGGGCTTGTGTTCCTCTCTACAAACAACCTCCCTTGTGTTAGAACATATGCAACTTGTATTCCCTGAGGGCCAATGGCCAATATATATACATGTACAGGTGGTAAAAATGCAGAAAACCCCTCATACAACGGGGAAAATATATAGGCTAGAATATAACTATCACCCCTTCCCCCCCCCCCCCTCAACTCATGGTGGATAAACAACACTGAGTTTGGAGAGAGATAAAAGCCAGGTTGCGCTCTAATATGGGTCTTCCTAAAGAAATCCACTAACTGCAACTTGGAAGGCACATACCGAAGAGCAATAACCCGATCCTGCACACCAGCGCGCACATAGAAAGCATCAACACCAATATGCTTGGTGAGCTCATGCTTCACAGGGTCACGCGCAATGCCGTTAAAAGAGCACTTGTACAGTCAGACAATATCAGAGTAGGTGTAGTGACAGAAACACCAAAGTAATCAAGTCACCTCTACCGTTAAAAGAGCCATAGCTCGCAACTCAGCCTCCGCACTCGAACGGAAACGGTAGCCTGCTTCTTCGTCTTCCAAGCAATGAGAGAACCACCAAGAAAAACACCATAAGCAGAAGGTGAACGGCGATATGAGGGATCACTAGCCCATGTCGCATCCGAATAGGCCTGGAGTTGTAAGGAACCGAGCCAGGAAAGAACAGGCAGTTAGAGATCGTGCCCCGAAGATATCGAAGAACACGAAGGAGATGACTATAGTCAACCAAAGTGAGAGCTGAGACAAACTGACTCCGAAAATATATAGGCTAGAATATAACTATCACCCCTTCCCCCCCCCCCCTCAACTCATGGTGGATAAACAACACTGAGTTTGGAGAGAGATAAAAGCCAGGTTGCGCTCTAATATGGGTCTTCGTAAAGAAATCCACTAACTGCAACTTGGAAGGCACATACCGAAGAGCAATAACCCGATCCTGCACACCAGCGCGCACATAGAAAGCAGCAACACCAATATGCTTGGTGAGCTCATGCTTCATAGGGTCACGCGCAATGCCGTTAAAAGAGCACTTGTACAGTCAGACAATATCAGAGTAGGTGTAGTGACAGAAACACCAAAGTAATCAAGTCACCTCTACCGTTAAAAGAGCCATAGCTCGCAACTCAGCCTCCGCACTCGAACGGGAAACGGTAGCCTGCTTCTTCGTCTTCCAAGCAATGAGAGAACCACCAAGAAGAACACCGTAAGCAGAAGGTGAACGGCGATATGAGGGATCACTAGCCCATGTCGCATCCGAATAGGCCTGGAGTTGTAAGGAACCGAGCCAGGAAAGAACAGGCAGTTAGAGATCGTGCCCCGAAGATATCGAAGAACACGAAGGAGATGACTATAGTCAACCAAAGTGAGAGCTGAGACAAACTGACTCCGAATATGGACCAGATAAGAGATACCCGGACGAGTGACAACTAGATAGACAAGACTCCCAACAAGATGACCATAATGTGTCAGATAAGGCAATGGGTCACCATCAGTATCACGAAGGTGAACATTGAGCTCCATGGGAGTGTCAACACTGCCCTCATCAGTAAGACCAACACGAGCAAGAAGGTCTTGGATATGCTTTTCCTGGGAAATAGAAAAGCCATCCAAGGTAGAAGAGACCTCGATCCCAAGAAAGTACCGAAGAGGGCCAAGATCAGACATAAGAAACTGCTTGCTAAGACGAGCCTTCACAAAGGCAATATACTCGGAGTCGTCGCCAGTGATAATCACCTCATCAACGTATAGAAGAAGAGTCTGACCACGAGCAGAAAGGTGGACAAACAGCGCTGGATCATGAGCACTCATTGAAAAACCAACGGCAGTCACTACAAAGGCAAAACGTTCAAACCAAGCACAAGGGGCTTGCTTAAGGCCATAGAGAGAGTGACGAAGATGGCATAATGCCATCAAGAACAAAATACCAAGGCAGGGGCTGCATGTAAACCTCCTCGCGCAGCTCACCATTAAGGCATTCTTAACATCAAGCTAAGACACAAACCAATGATGAACAGAGGCCACAGCAAGAAGTGTGCGAACAGTGGTCATATAGGCCACAGGAGCAAAAGTCTCAATCATAATCACCATGCTCCTGGTGAAAGCCACGAGCCAAAAGACGAGCTTTGTAACGCTCAAGAGAACCATCTCTTGAACCATCGGAGTGAGTCTTAACCTTGTAGATCCACTTACAAGTAATGGAACAAACACCGGGAGGAAGAGAAACAAGATCCCACGTGTCGGTGCAGTCAAGAGCTGCAAGCACCTCTTGCATTACAAACTATCCTTCGGGATGAAAAAAAACTTGACGATAAGAAATGGCTCAAGAATAGCAGCACTAGCGCGTGGAAAACCAAGGCAATCAACAGGCGGAAGAGGGTGAGGACGCAAGACATAAGTAGGCTGAGACGAGGAAGATGGCACATCAATAGATGCAGCCACATTACACGGACGGCGAGTATAATACTAAGCAGACCTGGCCAAACGGGCCGGGCCGGCCCGGCACGGCATGGCCAGCCCAGGCACGTTTAGTAAACGGGTCGTGTCGTGCCAGCCCGTGGGCTACGCTTCCAGGCCCAGGCACGGCTTGATTACTAAACGGGCCGACACGTTGGCCCGTTTAGCACGCTGGGCCAAAAAAATCAGCCTGTAGGGCTCATATTTAGGCCTATTGGGCTATATTTTAAGTATATGTATTAAAAAATCTGAATACATAAAGAAATAAACGGACAGTGTCGTGCCGACCCACGTGCCTAGCCTCCAGGCTCAGGCATGGCCCAAGGCGTGCCGCGTGCCGGGCCCGGCCCGTTTACGGTCGTGTCGTGCCTGGCCCATGGCGGGCCGTGCCGGGGTACTCGCAGGCCGGGCTAACAAGCGGGCCGGCCTGGTTAGCCCGGCCCATTTGGCCAGCTATAATACTAAGGGAAAGAGAGAAGAATACAAGGAGGATTCATCGAGATAGGCTAAGGTGATGAAGAAGACATCAGGGACGAAGGTGCAAAATCCGGTGACAAGCGAGGTGAGGAAACCATGGGAGATGGTGGCGTCCGATATGCAACAGTCGGAGAAGCACGGATGGAAGGATGGATGAGCAAGGGCTCAACGGGAGTGATAGGTGTGTCAGGAAAAGTGAGGAAAGATATATCCTCTACTGAAAAGGTTGAGAAAGATGGACGCGGGTAGAAGGGACGAGACTCATCAAAAGAAGCATCCCGAGAAATATGCATCTGACAACCAACAAGATCCCAACAACGATAGCCTTATGCTCATCGATATAACCTAACAAGACATTCAACTGACTGAGCGGACAATTTAGAGAGTTCACGAGGGACAAGAAGAACATAGCAAACACAACCAAACAAACGAAGCGCCGAGTAATAGGGAGAACAATCAAAAAGACACTTGAAAGGAACACCACCTTGCAAAGCAGTGGCGGCTGAAGGTTGATGAGATATGTGGAAGTGGAGACAGCCTCAGCCCAAAAGTGAGGCGGACCTGCAGCGGGAGGTCACGAGTGAGGATCTTGACCATAGAGAGATGTGCGGGGCCGTGGGGCAAAGCAACACCCGGCGACGCGAGTAGCCGGCGGCTGTAGATGGGATCGAGCACAAGTTGCGGCGTGTAGAAAAAAATCTTAAGGCTCTAATACCATGCTAGAAAATATGCAACTTGTATTCCCTAAGGGCCAATGGCCAATTTATATACATGTACTGGTGGTAAATATGCAGAAAACCCCTCATACAAAGGGGGAATATATAGGCTAGAATATAACTCTTAACACCTTGTTCTATCTGGCTAGATATGTCCCCTTCTCATATGGTTTGGGGATTATGCTGCCAGATGCTGGTCTTGTTCTTGTTGCCGATAATTCCCCCTCCCTGTGTTTCTCTTCTTGGTCACCGGATGTTCACCTCCATCATCTTCCTCTCCGATGGTGCCCACCTTGTTGCTCCATATATCATCTTCCTCTCCGATGGGGATTATGCTGTCAGATGCTGGTCTTGTTCTTGTTGCCGATAATTCCCCCTCCCTGTGTTTCTCTTCTTGGTCATCGGATGTTCACCTCCATCATCTTCCTCTCCGATGGTGCCCACCTTGTTGCTCCATATATCATCTTTGCTAAGTTATTTTCATTTTCAACGCTTAATGGTTGATCTCCCATAGGATCAAGCACGTTAGTTTAGGGTTGTTGCATGGTTCCTCTATTCTTCTGTTGGCACTGGCCCCTTTTTCCGTTGGTGGTGGCTTCTCCCTTCCAACATATACACGGGTGGAAAAATGATCTACGTTATTATCCTCTTCTTCAATCTATCGCTACCCCTCTCAACCTCCATCTTGAAGACCCGCTCAGTGGCTTCGAGGAGTGGTTATTCCAATACGAGGTTAGCTGTGGTCCTGGATTCTTAGAGAGGAGGTCCTCGTCGAATGTGCGGACTAGACTGGCTCGTGCATGCTCATCTACCAATTTTGTGTCGCCGACTGCTTTTTTGTCGAAGTTTGCGGTTGAAGCATGTGCTCAGACTTCATTCTCGGCTTCATCATCCTCTTCCTCCAAAATCGTTGATGATTCGTGCGAACACAACTTTTCCAAGTGGTTGTTCCATTTGTTGGTGGCGGCCTTCGGTGGTAGTTCATTGTCAACGACCAATGTCAAGGTCTGCGATGGAGCAGAAGCTTGGACACATGGCAACCCGTTCAGTTCACGCTTTGTGTGAATTAGTACCTAACTCGACTGGTGCTTTGCATGAGTAGCAATCAGATCTTGGGACTTGTGTACACACTAGTACTTTGGTGCTACTTCTGTTGATCTCACGTGGAGCAGCAGCTGGAGATCAGATCACTCGACCGCAATACTAGTTGGTTGTAACTCGACAGCGTGACTCGAATTGGGCTGGTGCGACTCGACCGCATTACTGGTTTGTTGCAATGATGGTATTGGGCTTAAGTAGTACTCGGCCGCTGAAGCAACGGCCTATTGAATGCCACCTATTACTAGTGCTACTTATTACATAGTGTAACACCCGAGTTAATGCTTAGTGGAGACCATGGTAACGCCTGCTTTTTTGCACGTACTTTGACTTACTGGATGACCCTGATCCAACTGTTGGCTTCTCCTGATCCGACTAACTGGCTTCTCATGATTTGAGTGAACTGGCTTTCTATTGTATCCGACTGGCTACCTTTCGGTTGTATCCGATTGGCCTCCCCATCGGACCAAGTACTCCACATCGACTGGCCCATGGCATTGGCCCTTTAGCTAGGCCGGCTGTCGTTGTGGGCCTATCCGACGAGGATTCCCTCATTAGGGGCGGCGACGGTAACCAAAGGTGGTGGCGGCCGCTGAGAACCTAAATGTAGCTCTTATACCATGTTACAAAATGAGCTTCCTGTATTGAACGAGGCCAACAAACAATGCATATACACAAGAGGGAAATATAAGCCAAGAAGACTATATAATATGGTAACTGCACACACAGCACAACCATGTTCTAACAGACAACACCGATGCGATTACATCTGATTTAATCCACTTGGTGGGCCTCCAACTTTGACAAGTGTTTGAACAAGTGATAGCAACACTGATGACTTTCTAATGACTTTTTGAATAAAATAGGACTGGACCAAGGGTCAGCTTTGAGCCCTTATCTTTTTGAGATGTTGATGGATGAGGACACAAGGGATACACAATATCACATGGTGTATGCTCCTTGCAGATGATGTGGTGCTAGTTAATGATAGTTGGACTGGGGTTAATAGAAAGTTAGAGCTATGGAGACAAACTTTGGAATCAAAACATTTTAGGCTTAGTAGAACTAAGACCGAGTACATGTTGTTTCAGTACTACTAGGCACGAGGAGGTTAGCCTTGATGGACACGTGGTACCTTGAAGGACACCTTCTAATATTTGGGGACGATGCTGCAAAAGGATGGTAATGTCGATGAAGATGTGAGCCATCGAATCAAAGTCAGATGGATGAAGTGATGCCAAGCTTCCGGTATTCTCTGTGACAAAATAGTGCCACAAAAGCTAAAAGGCAGGTTCTATATGACAATGTTCGACATGCAATATTGTATGGCGTTGAGTGTTGGTCGACTAGAGGGCAACATGTTCTACAATTGAGTGTAGCAGAAGTGCGCATGTTGAGATGGATGTGTGTCCATACAAGAAAGGATCGGGTCCGCAATGATGATATACGTGTTGGAGGTGGCACCGATTGAAGAGAAGCTTGCCCAACATCTTTTGAGATGGTTTACGCATATACAACGCAAGCCTCCAGAATCTCCAGTGCATAGGGGATGGTTAAAGCGTGTTGATAATATCAAGAGAGGAGTCTGTAAAGAGATATCTAAAGGATTCGAACATCACCAAAGAACTAACTATGGACAGGGATGCGTGGAAGTTGGCTTTCCATGTGCAAGAACCATGAGTTAGTTTCGAGATCCTATAGGTTTCAGCTCTAGCCTACCCCAACTTGTTTGGGACAAAAGGCTTTGTTGGTGGTGGTGGTGGTGGTGCCTCCTGACTTCATTTCGTTTATCCGTGAACGCTAGATTAGACATACTTATGTGCCTTCCTTATTGCTTGACTAAATGCTCGTAGTTTTTCAAGAAATGGTCCTTGCTTATTGCCTCATTCAAAGTTTAAAACAACTTAACAGTTTTCATTTGATATCCGGCTGTGGAATTTGGAAGCAGTGAATTCTGGTCTAATATGACCTAGAGATAGTAAGAAATCACAGAAAGATAAGTCATCTCTTTCCTGTAAGAAATACATGAAGCCCATCCAGGCTAGCATCTGAATAAAATGACCTGGCCAAATGGAACATAAAAGGACACCGAAAATGTTGGGCAAGTCCAAACCCACAAGCTAAGGCACACGGTTGTCACTAAACCTGTGAATTATTGCAATGCCCCCAGAGCCGTAAAACTTTCTCTGATTAGAGTAGTTTGCTTTCATATCTTTTGCTGCAGAACTGCTCCTCTAAGTGAGCTGCTTGTATGAGACTTTTGGTTTCATTCTTATCAATGGAACCGGTGAGAAGTCTCCTTGTTTATGTAAAAAAAAATATTGCAATGCCACCAAACTTGACTCAACACCAGACTGAACCAAAACTTCATCCTAGGTAGTCCGACACCGCTAGCATCATGAACTAGATTAGTTAGGGTATAAACCACGGGGACACCAGAAGGCCGCGCTCGAATCTGCTTCCTCCTCTTCTCCGCGCCTAAGCGCCCCATCACGGATAGCAACAACAAAGAACGCGCCCGAACCAGCGATAGACGATCGGATCGAGCTGAGGGCAAAGCACCGCGCGCGCACCTGTAGGTATATGAGGGCGAGGGCGAGGGACTGGAGCGCGTCGTAGTCACGCAGGAAGGAGCGCACCCGCGGCCCGAATCCGGGGCACCAGTGCATTCCGATACCAGCGAGCCCCGGACATGCAGATCGGGGGGCCTCCGGCGGATTCCTCGCCGCGAAAGTTCCTCCGCCTCTCGGGGCGTGATGGACGGTTACCGGAACGGATTCCGTCGTAGATTTCACCCGCGCGCGTGCGTGGGGTGGGTGCGTGCGTTCGTGCGACTGGGGCCGCCCTCCTGCCGATGGCTTCCTGGCTGCTCGATTTATTAGGAGGACAGTGACTCACCGGAGAACCGGGGCAACGGGTATTACCAGCGGAAACCGGCTTTTGATTTGTTCGGGAACACTTTTCTACTAGTATTATACTCCGTATTACTCTCCGTATGTTTCTAAATATAAGAACTTTTAAAAATTTCACTATGAACTGCATACGAAACAAAATGAATGAATCTACACTCTAAAATATGTCTACATACATCCGTATATAGTTTATAATGAAATCTCTAAAAGGTCTTGAATACACTGTATATATGTTTTTTGAGGTTCAATTTTCTATTATACCCTCGGTGCAGCATCACAATCGAACTTGTCAAATCCGATAACATATATAAGATATGAATATAGACGCAGAACCATAATGCCACATATCTCATATCTCCACCCTATATAATGTACAACGTACTACCTAGATCATCAACCGGCTAAAATCCATTGGAAACAAACATATAAACCGATAACAAATGGACATAATTCACATAACATCATCAAAAAATCATCAAACGGGCATAATTCACACGGCTCAACCGTACGGCAAATGATAACCCGATAACAGGAGCTAGATTATATAAGCACGCGGAGGGTTAGACTTCACCACTTTCTCGCTCGCCCTTTGCCCTTTCGGTCGCCGGCGTTGATATAGGCGTCTACGGCAGCAGATGGATCGTCGTCGGAGTCTTCGTCGTTGGAGGAGGAAGAAGAGGAGATGAGTTGTAGCCCTCCAAGCACCGGATGATGCCGTCCTGCTTCCGCTTGAGCTTCGCCATCCTCCCGCCTCCGTCGCTGCCTCCCTCTCGGACTGCTTAATGCTGAGCCGGAGCGCCTTAGTGTTGATGCTTCAGGGCCGCAGGGCGTCTGTCTCCTCTGTTGTAAGTGATTGGGGGTACACCCACTGAAGGAGACACTCATCCTCGTCAGGCACTGCCGGCATCACACGGCAGGGGCAGGAGAATCGTGGTGTCATGTCTGACGCAGACGCCATCTCCTTTGCCCTCTGCCTCTCGTGGCGGGAGGTGTACGCCTCTGATTCTGGAGTGCACATATGTGACATCGATGGAGCGGGTGTTGGGGAACGTTGCATGGGAAACAAAAAAAAATCTATGCACACAAAGATCTATCCATGGTGATGAGTATCTACGAGAGGGAGAGTGGATCTACATACCCTTGTAGATCGCTAAGCGGGAAGCGTTAAGAAAAGCGGTTGGTGTAGTCGAACGTCTTCGCGATCCGAATCGCCGTGCGTCCCGCGATCCAATCACGATCCGTCCCGCGATCCGATCACGATCCGTCCCACGAACTTGATCCCGATCCGTCTCACGAACTTGATCATGATCCTTCCGATCTAGCACCGAACGGACGGCACATCCGCGTCCAGCACACGTACAGCTTGATGACGATCTCCACCGTCTTGATCCAGCAAGAAGGAGTGGAGAGGAAGAAGAGTTCTCCGGCAGCCTGACGACGCTCCGGGGATGGTGGTGGAGCAATTCCGGCAGAGCTTCGTCTAAGCACTGCAGAAAACCGATCTAGAGGAGAAACTATGCACTGGAGGAACGGGTAGCATGTGGCTGAAAATCTAGTGCAAAAACCCTCAATACCACCAGTATATATAGGAGGAGAGGAGGAGAGGAGGCAGCTTGACCTCCAAGCCTCCTAGGCTTCGGCCGAACTAGGAGAGGAGGAGTCCACCTCCTCCACTCCTAGTAGGATTAGGATTCATCCTTTTTTTTTCCTTTTTTGCCTTTTTCCACCTTTTTCCTTTGGGGTTTTCTTCTCCAGCCACATGGGCCTTGTGTGGGAGTTTCCACCAGCCCACCAAGGGCTGATATTCACTCTCCCACAGCCCATGAAGCCTCTTGGGTCGAAATACCCCTCCCGGAGGTCTCCTGGTACACTCCCGGTACTCCCGGTACACTACCGATAAGCCCGGAACCTTTTCGGCGACCAAAACAGGACTTTCTATATATGAATCTTTACCTCCGGACCATTCCGAAGCTCCTCGTGACGTCCAGGATCTCATTCGGGACTCCGAACAAACTTCGGTCACCACCATACATAACTCTATCCTACCGAAACGTCACCAAACCTTAAGTGTGCAGACCCTGCGGGTTCGAGAACTATCTAGACATGACCGAGACACCTCTACGGTCAATAACCAATGGCGGGACCTGGATGTCCACATTGGTTCCAACATATTCTACGAAGATTTTTTATCGGTCGAACCTCTATGTCAAGGATTCAGTTAATCCCGTATGATGTTCCCTTTGTTCTTCGGTATGTTACTTGCCCGAGATTCGATCGTCGGTATCTCCATACCTAGTTCAACCTCATTACTAGCAAGTCTCTTTACTTGTTCCGTAATACAAGATCCCGTGACCAACACTTAGTCATATTGCTTGCAAGGCTTATTGTGATATTGTATTACCGAGTGGGCCCTCAGATACCTCTCCGTCACACGGAGTAACAAATCCCAGTCTTGATCCATGCCAACTCAACAGACACCCTCGAACACACCTGTAGAGCACCTTTATAGTCACCCAGTTACGTTGCGATGTTTGATACACACAAGGTACTCCTCCGATATCTATGGGTTGCATGATCTCATGGTCATAGGAACATATACTTGACATGCAGAAAATAGTAGCAATAAACTGACACGATCATAAGCCACGTTTGTAGTTTGGGTCTTGTCCATCACATCATTCTCCTAATGATGTGATCCCGTTATCAAATGACATCTCGTGTCCATGGCTAGGAAACCTTAACCATCTTTCAATCAACGAGCTAGTTCACTAGAGGCATACTAGGGACATTGTGTTTGTCTATGTATCCACACATGTATCCATGTTTCCAGTTAATACAATTATAGCATGGATAATAAACGATTATCATGAACAAGGAAATACAATAATAAACACTTTATTTATTGCCTCTAGGGCATATTTCCAACAGTCTCCCACTGCTCCTCCATAGCATGGATCCCATCTCGGATTTCATGGCCTCTAACCATTTCTCGGAATACGGGCCCATCACTGCTCCTCCATAGCTCGTAGGTTCATTGTTGTCCAACAACATGACCTCCAAGACAGGGTTGCCGTACCACTCAGGGGTAGTACGCGGCCTTGTCGACCTACGAGGTTCAATAGCTGCTTGATCTGAAGCTTCATGATCATCATCATTAACTTCCTCTTCTACCGTCGTAGGTTCCACAGAAACATCTTTCTGCGCTGCGCTACTTTCTGGTTGAAGTAAAGGTTCAATAACCTCGTCAAGCTCTATTTTCCTCCCACTCAATTCTTTCGAGAGAAACTCTTTCTCAAGAAATGTTCCATTTTTAGCGACAAACACTTTGCCTTCGGATCTGAGATAGAAGGTATACCTGACTATCTCTTTCGGGTATCCTATGAAGACGCATTTCTTCGCTTTGGGTTCCAGCTTTTCAGGCTGAAGCTTTTTGACATAAGCATCACATCCCCAAACTTTAAGAAACGGCAACTTTGGCTTCTTGCCAAACCACAGTTCATATGGCGTCGTCTCAACGGATTTTGATGGTGCCCTATTTAAAGTGAATGCAACTGTCTCTAATGCATAACCCCAAAACGGTAGTGGCAAATCAGCAAGAGACATCATAGAACGCACCATATCTAATAAGGTTCGATTACGACGTTCGGACACACCATTACGCTGCGGTGTTCCGGGCGGTGTCAACTGTGAAACAATTCCACACTGTCTTAAGTGACTGCCAAACTCATAACTCAGATATTCACCTCCTCGATCAGATTGCAGGAACTTAATCTTCTTGTTACAATGATTCTCAACTTCACTCTGAAATTGCTTGAACTTTTTAAATGTTTCAGACTTGTGTTTCATTAAGTAAATATACCCATATCTACTTAAGTCATCAGCGAAGGTAAGAAAATAATGATATCCACCACGCGCTGTAACATTTATTGGACCGCACACATCAGTGTGTATGATTTCCAATAAGTCACTCGCCCGTTCCATTGTTCCAGAGAACGGCGTTTTAGTCATCTTGCCCATGAGGCATGGTTCACATATGTCAAGTGATTCAAAATCAAGTGACTCCAAAAGTCCATCAGCATGGAGGTTCCTCATGCATTTTACACCAATATGACCTAAACGGCAGTGCCACAAGAAAGTGGTACTATCATTATCAATTCTACATCTTTTGGCATCAATGTTATGAACATGTGTGTCATCACTATCAAGACTCAATATGAATAAACCCCTAACATTGGGTGCATGACCATAAAAGATATTACTCATATAAGTAGAACAACCTTTATTCTCTGATTTAAATGAGTAACCGTCTCGCAATAAACAAGATCTAGATATAATGTTCATGCTTAACGCAGGCACTAAATAACAATTATTTAGGTTCATCACTAATCCCGATGGTAATCGAAGAGAGAGTGTGCCGACGGCGATCACACCAACCTTGTAACCATTTCCCACGCGCATCGTCACTTCGTCCTTTGCCAGTCTTCGTTTATTCCGTAGTTCCTGCTTTGAGTTGCAAATGTGAGCAACCGAACCGGTATCAAATACCCAGACACTACTACGAGAGCTAGTAAGGTACACATCAATAACATGTGATGAGGACATCCCTACTAATGTTACACCCACCCCGACTGCTATACATACAGGACCAATTACTAGAGCTCGCGCACGTCAATTGAATTACCAGGTACTTTCGTTTCTTGGAAATCCTTCTAATATTCATGAACATATGATGCTGCCTAAATTAGATACTTTTGTTTTACTTATGAATGAAGGACCTATCATGGATAAGAAGGATGACCATTGGAGCGGGATCAAGCATGGAGGAGAAGGTGCGCGCGCGGGGAAGAACATTGGAGCTTCCAGTGATGATTTTCGCACATTGAAGCCACCATAATGGGAGTGGGAAGCTTTGGACGAAATATGCATGATGCCACTTTATAAAATTCGTCCATAGGCTAATATAGGTGCTGCGCCACCTTAATTTTGGGCCAGGCCCATGTAATTTCGAAATACCATATTATAGGCTGTTTTTAGAGTCCGTATGTATGGGGAAACTGACTTAGGGTCGGTTTCGGACCCCTCCTCCAAGGGGCCACGAAATTCCCTTCTATTCCCCCATATATACAGCCCTTAGGGCTTCGTTTTAGGTTTGGGTTTTGTTTAGATTACAAGTTCGCCATAGCAGCAACTTCGCGTTCTTCGTTTGTGTTCCACGACCAGACAAAGGCGTCACAGAACCCCACTTCATCAATAAAGCTTTCCTCTTATATTCGCAATATCCAGATTGCAATCTTAGTTTCTTGCTTGTTCTTCGTTTGCGTGCAGGAAATAGACCCTCGTGGTCAGGTTGATCGTGCTCCGGCGTGGTCAATAACCTCTCAGAGTTGGTTTAGCGATTGCTAAGGCGCGACGTCTCACACGTTCGTAGTCGGATCGTCAAAGTCTACTCCACCAAAAACGATAGCCACCATCTCATCGAAAGACAGGGACAACTTCGCCTATATCAAGTGGTATCAGATTTCCAGGTTGCTCGGTGAGATTTTACCAGTTTTCGTAGTTTAGATCGCATCTGTTCTTCATACCTTTAGTCCACGAAAAAGCCAAAAAAAAATTAGGGTTAGATCATCATATCCGAACCAATCTGAGCCTTTGCATAGTCTTTTCAGTATTTTGCTTTGTTGAATTGGCGGTTACATCGTTGTGTCGAGTTGCTGGTCTTAGTGTCTAGTCCTTTAGAGTTTCGAGTTCTTTTCACAGGTTGTCACGCCGCCACCGCATCATCTTCATAGTTGCCATATACCACCACCATCATCGCCGCTGCCATATCTCATCATCCATCATCACTCTCCATTGGTGTCCATATATACCACCACAAATCCTCCACCAATCCAAGTCCAGTTCGTTTTAGGTTTAGTTTCGAGATCCTTTTGATTTCGGATCCGTGTTTTGCTACCTGCGCAGGTGTCGGAAAAAAAAAGTCTGGCACGCTTTGCAGAGCACGTTTTGGCCCAAAAAAAATTCGGCTGAAAATATTTTTTCCCTATCTTGATTTTAGGTTCCCCGAAGCGTTTTGAGACACTTGCTATCATAGTGATTTTTGTCGAAATTTTTGGGTCGTCGCAGCCCCCGGATTGCTCCAGAAAAAAAAATAGTCCAAAAGAAAATTTTGTGCCCATCTTGCTTATACGACGTGGCAAGAGTTTTGAGACACTCGCCATTGTAGTGAGTTTTTGAAAAAAAAAAGAGGCGCCGAAAAAAAAAACGAAAAAAAAAATTTCCGATTGTGCTTTTCCCTTGCTTAGGTGTATCGTCGTGTTTTTGTTGGTGTTTTAGGCTCGCGTCTCTAGCACGGTCTAGCCTAGGACCAGCACAGTACCGTCGTTGAGCGTTTATTCAACCTTGCATCTCTGAATTGATTATTGCTGACCCTTTTTGCTACCATATTATAAGCCATCCCAGCTCCACATACTTCTACGCCGTGTGCTTGACACCACCTGGCAATCGCTCTATCCAAGCTTTGAGAGTTTTGGCTACAACGGTTGCCGATCACCGCCTGCTACTGGGTAAGAACTGGTAACAAATTGAGATTCGCTTAAAGGATTTGTGCCACACCACCACCACCACCACGTCCCAGCAGTCTGTAGGTTTCATATTGTGTGTTTCCTATTTCTGCTTACCATGCCAGGATCACACGATGACGAGATCGACTGGGAGAGCATGACCAACAAAGCGCTCTATGATAAATTTCAGCAAATGATGGCTGAGCAGGTACAGGACTTCGTGAACAACTTTGGAGTTGCCATGGAGAAGCTAGATGGTTTGGAGAAGACATTCGACTCCAAGATGGACGCCAAGTTCAATGAGGTGCTTGCCCGTCTACCTCCACCAGCTGCAATTCCTATTCCTTTCGAACGACGAGCGCGACGTGTGCCTCTCGGCCACGCCCAACATCCTGGTACTGTTGATACTGCTGCTACTTCGGTGGCTCGTGCGGCTACTGTCGTTGAGCAGGTTGAAGATTATGATGGTGATTTCGATGATGAGGGAGAGGTTGCTCCAGATCCGCCCCATGGGCAACCACCACCATACGCACCAGGTCGACCACATGGCTACAACCGTAACGGTAGGGCTGCACCACCCCCGCAGGTACGGGATCATGACC
Organism: Hordeum marinum; assembly: GCA_022496015.1. NCBI lineage: Eukaryota > Viridiplantae > Streptophyta > Magnoliopsida > Poales > Poaceae > Hordeum > Hordeum marinum. The sequence continues at coordinate 230,782,348 of CM039673.1, forward strand.
ATCTCCCTAAACTTAAATTGAATATTCCGACGTTTGAGGGTAGATATGTTCCTGATATATATCTTACATGGGAGTTAGAAACAGAACAACGTTTTACATGCTTACAATTTCCAGAGGATCGACGTGTTGCTGCTGCTGTTTGTTCATTCACTAGTTTTGCTTGTGTTTGGTGGTCAGAACATTGTAGAATACACCCTGATAATATCCCAACTACTTGGGCTGCTTTGAAAACTGCTATGCGAAATCGTTGGGTGCCACCTTATTATCAACGTGAATTGCTTCAAAATTTGCAGCGTTTAAGACAAGGAAAAAATTCTGTAGAAGAATATTATCAGGAATTACAAACTGGTATGATTAGATGTGGTATTGTTGAGGAGAATGAAGCTATGCTTGCACGTTTTATGGGTGGATTAAATAGAGAGATTCAGACTATTCTAGAGTATAAGGAGTATAACACTATCACTCGTTTATTTCATCTTGCTTGCAAAGCTGAACGTGAAGTGCAGGATCGACAGGCAATGGCGAGAACTACTAATTTTGCAGGCCGTACTTCATCATGGACGCCACGTACCTCCTCTGCTTCCGCACGTCCTGCTGCAACACCACCTCCTTCAACCTCCAACTCTAATCGCGATACCAGGAAACAGGCTCCTACTGCACCCTCTGCGAAGAGCACACCTTTTGGGCCTGCACAGAGTTCTTCTTCATCTATTGCATCCACAGGGCAAACACATGAGGTTATATGTCGTCGTTGCAAGGGTGGAGGTCACTATGCGAGAGAATGCCCTTCCAAGCGTGTAATGATTGTTACTGAGGATGGTGGATATGCGTCCGCTAGTGATTATGATGAGGAGACTTTGGCACTTATTGCAAGTGACGAACAGGGTGGCGAGGATGCAGAACCAGAAACACAATACATGGCTGCTGATTACGCTGACAGGTATGAAAGTTTAGTTGCTCAACGTGTTCTCAGTGTGCAGGTTACACACGCTGAGCAAAATCAGGGGCACAACTTGTTCCACACAAAGGGAGTTGTGAAAGAGCGTTCTGTTCGCATCATCATCGATGGAGGGAGTTGCAATAACTTGGCTAGCATGGAGATGGTGGAGAAGCTGTCTCTATCCACCAGACCACATCCTCATCCTTATTACATCCAATGGTTCAACAATAGTGGCAAGGTTAAGGTAACACGTACTGTTCGTGTGCATTTTAGCATTGCTACATATTCTGATTATGTGGATTGTGATGTGGTACCCATGCAAGCATGTTCTGTTTTACTTGGTAGACCATGGAAGTTTGATAAAAATTCTGTACACCATGGTAGGACAAATCAGTATACTCTTGTTCATAAGGATCATAATATCACTTTGCTTCCTATGTCTCCCGAACATATTATGAAAGATGACATTGCTAGAGCTAGTAAAGCAAAACAGGAGAAAAATAAGAGTGAAAATCAGATTGTAGCACAGGAATTTGAGCAACACCATAAGCATAATAAACCATCATCTACTGTTGCATCTGAAATAAAATTGAAGAGTGGATGTTTACTTGCTACTAAATCTGATATTAATGATTTGGATGTTGGTACATATGTTTGCTATGCTTTTGTATGTAAAGAGGTATTATTTTCATTCGAGGACATGCCTCCCTCTTTGCCTCCTGCTGTCATTAACATTTTGCAGGAGTTCGCTGACGTCTTTCCACAAGACGTGCCACCGGGATTACCGCCTATTCGCGGGATTGAGCATCAGATTGACTTAATTCCCGGTGCATCCCTACCCAACCGTGCGCCCTACCGTACCAATCCAGAGGAGACAAAGGAGATTATGCGTCAAGTACAGGAGCTGCTTGACAAAGGTTATATACGTGAATCCCTTAGTCCTTGTGCTGTTCCTATTATTCTAGTGCCTAAAAAGGATGGTACATCGCGCATGTGTGTGGATTGTAGAGGCATTAATAATATTACTATTCGTTATCGTCATCCTATTCCTAGACTAGATGATATGCTTGATGAATTAAGTGGCTCTACAATTTTCTCCAAAGTTGATTTGCGTAGTGGATACCATCAAATTCGTATGAAATTGGGCGATGAATGGAAAACAGCATTTAAAACTAAGTTTGGATTATATGAGTGGCTAGTCATGCCTTTTGGGTTAACTAATGCACCTAGCACTTTCATGAGATTAATGAACGAGGTTTTACGTGCTTTCATTGGACGATTTGTGGTAGTCTATTTTGATGATATATTGATTTTTAGTAGATCTTTGGAGGAACATTTGGAACATTTACGTGCTGTTTTTACTGCGCTACGTGATGCACGTTTGTTTGGTAACCTTGGGAAGTGCACCTTTTGCACCGACCGAGTATCTTTTCTTGGCTATGTTGTTACTCCACAGGGAATTGAAGTTGATACAGCCAAGATCGAAGCTATTGAGAATTGGCCGCAGCCCAAAACGGTCACACAAGTAAGGAGTTTTCTTGGCCTCGCTGGTTTCTATAGGCGTTTTGTGAGAAATTTCAGCACCATTGCTGCGCCTCTCAATGAGCTTACAAAGAAGGACGTGCCTTTTTCTTGGGGTACCGCACAGGAAGAAGCCTTCACGGTCTTGAAAGATAAGTTAACACATGCTCCTTTACTCCAACTTCCTGATTTTAATAAGACTTTCGAGCTTGAATGTGATGCTAGTGGAATTGGGTTAGGAGGTGTGTTACTACAAGATGGTAAACCTGTTGCGTACTTTTCTGAAAAATTAAGTGGGCCTAGTCTGAATTATTCTACTTATGATAAGGAATTATATGCTCTTGTTCGGACTTTGGAAACATGGCAACATTATTTATGGCCCAAAGAATTTGTTATACATTCTGATCATGAATCTTTGAAACATATTAAAAGTCAAGCAAAACTGAACCGTAGACATGCTAAATGGGTTGAATTCATTGAGACTTTCCCTTATGTCATTAAACACAAGAAGGGTAAAGACAATGTTATTGCTGATGCTTTGTCTCGTCGTTATACTATGCTTTCACAACTTGACTTTAAAATATTTGGTTTGGAGACCATCAAAGATCAATATGTGCATGATGCTGAATTTAGAGACGTGTTGCAGAATTGTAAAGAAGGGAGAACATGGAACAAGTTCGTTATTAATAATGGATTTGTGTTTCGTGCTAACAAGCTATGCATTCCAGCTAGCTCCGTTCGTCTTTTGTTGTTACAGGAGGCGCACGGAGGAGGATTAATGGGACACTTTGGCGTGAAGAAGACGGAGGACGTACTTGCTACACATTTCTTTTGGCCAAAGATGAGACGGGATGTTGAGCGTTTTGTTGCTCGCTGCACTACATGTCAAAAAGCTAAGTCACGACTCAATCCTCATGGTTTATATATGCCTTTACCTGTACCTAGTGTTCCTTGGGAGGATATATCTATGGACTTTGTTTTAGGTTTACCTCGAACAAAGAAGGGGATGGATAGCATATTTGTTGTCGTGGATAGATTTTCTAAAATGGCACACTTTATACCATGTCATAAAAGTGATGATGCTGCTCATGTTGCTGATTTGTTCTTTCGTGAAATTATTCGGTTGCATGGTGTGCCAAATACAATTGTTTCCGATCGTGATGCTAAATTTCTTAGCCACTTTTGGAGATGTTTATGGGCTAAGTTGGGGACTAAACTGCTTTTTAGTACTACATGTCACCCCCAAACTGATGGCCAAACTGAAGTAGTCAATAGATCATTGTCTACTATGCTTAGGGCTGTTTTGAAGAATAACCTGAAAATGTGGGAAGAATGCTTGCCTCATATTGAATTTGCTTATAATCGTTCGCTACATTCTACCACTAAGATGTGCCCTTTTGAAGTTGTGTATGGGTTCTTACCTCGTGCACCTATTGATTTGTTGCCTCTTCCGTCTTCGGAGAAGGTTAATTTTGATGCTAAAGAACGTGCTGAATTGATATCAAAGATTCATGAGTTAACTAAGGAAAACATTGAGCGTATGAATGCTAAATACAAACTTGCTGGAGATAAGGGTAGAAAACATGTTGTCTTTGCACCTGGAGATCTTGTTTGGTTACATTTGCGTAAGGATAGATTTCCTGATTTGCGCAAGTCAAAGCTAATGCCACGTGCTGATGGTCCTTTTAAGGTGTTAGAGAAAGTAAATGATAATGCATATAAACTTGAGCTGCCTGCAGAGTTTGGGGTTAGCCCCACTTTTAACATTGCAGATTTGAAGCCTTATTTGGGTGAGGAAGATGAGCTTCCGTCGAGGACGACGTCAGTTCAAGAAGGGGAGGATGATGAGGACATCCCTACTAATGTTACACCCACCCCGACTGCTATACATACAGGACCAATTACTAGAGCTCGCGCACGTCAATTGAATTACCAGGTACTTTCGTTTCTTGGAAATCCTTCTAATATTCATGAACATATGATGCTGCCTAAATTAGATACTTTTGTTTTACTTATGAATGAAGGACCTATCATGGATAAGAAGGATGACCATTGGAGCGGGATCAAGCATGGAGGAGAAGGTGCGCGCGCGGGGAAGAACATTGGAGCTTCCAGTGATGATTTTCGCACATTGAAGCCACCATAATGGGAGTGGGAAGCTTTGGACGAAATATGCATGATGCCACTTTATAAAATTCGTCCATAGGCTAATATAGGTGCTGCGCCACCTTAATTTTGGGCCAGGCCCATGTAATTTCGAAATACCATATTATAGGCTGTTTTTAGAGTCCGTATGTATGGGGAAACTGACTTAGGGTCGGTTTCGGACCCCTCCTCCAAGGGGCCACGAAATTCCCTTCTATTCCCCCATATATACAGCCCTTAGGGCTTCGTTTTAGGTTTGGGTTTTGTTTAGATTACAAGTTCGCCATAGCAGCAACTTCGCGTTCTTCGTTTGTGTTCCACGACCAGACAAAGGCGTCACAGAACCCCACTTCATCAATAAAGCTTTCCTCTTATATTCGCAATATCCAGATTGCAATCTTAGTTTCTTGCTTGTTCTTCGTTTGCGTGCAGGAAATAGACCCTCGTGGTCAGGTTGATCGTGCTCCGGCGTGGTCAATAACCTCTCAGAGTTGGTTTAGCGATTGCTAAGGCGCGACGTCTCACACGTTCGTAGTCGGATCGTCAAAGTCTACTCCACCAAAAACGATAGCCACCATCTCATCGAAAGACAGGGACAACTTCGCCTATATCAACATGTATATCATATATACCTTGTTTGTCGTTGGCCGCCTTCTTGTCAGCCAGGTACTTGGGGCCGTTCCGCTTCCAGTGACCAGTTCCTTTGCAATGAAAGCACTCAGTTTCTTGCTTGGGTCCATGCTTGGGCTTCTTTGCAGGAGTAGCAACTGCTTTGCCATCCTTCTTGGTTTTACCCTTCTTGCCCTTGCCCTTGACTTTGCCATTTTTCTTGAAACTAGTGGTTTTATTGACCATCAACACTTGATGTTCTTTCTGGATTTCAGACTCAGCAACTTTTAGCATCGCAAACAGCTCGGCGGCTGACTTGTTCATCCCGTGCATGTTATAGTTCATCACAAAGCTCTTGTAACTAGGTGGCAGTGATTGAAGAACTTTGTCAGTGATCACCTCTGGCAGAAGGGCAATTCCCAACTCTACTAGACGAGTTGAATACCCAGACATTCTGAGTATATGTTCACTGATAGACCCGTTCTCCTCCATCTTGCAAGCATAGAACTTATCGGAGGTTTCATACCTCTCGATCCGGGCGTTCTTCTTAAAGATAAACTTCAACTCCTGGAACATCTGATATGCTCCATGACGTTCAAAACGTCTTTGAAGTCCCGGTTCTAAGCCATACAATATTGCACACTGAACTATTGAGTAATCTCTAGTACGTGCCTCCCAAGCGTTCTTAACGTCTTCAGAGGTCATGTCTTCTGGTTGGTCACCAAGTGGTGCATCAAGGACATATGATTTCTGGGAAGCCGTGAGGATAATCCTCAGATTATGGGCCCAGTCAACAAAGTTACTTCCATCATCTTTCAGTTTAGCTTTCTCTAGGAACGCATTAAAATTCAGGGGTGCTACTGCGCGAGCCATTGATCTACAACATAAATATGCAAAGTTCATTTAGACTATTGTTCAAGATAATGAGTTTAGTTAATCAAATTACTAAAGCTCCCACTCAAATTGACGTCCCTCAGGTCATCTGAGTGTCACATGATCCAAATCCACCAACTCAAGTCCGATCATCACGTGAGCTGAGGTGGCTTCAATGGTGAACATCATTATGTTGATCATATCTACTATATGACTCATGTTCGACCTTTCGGTCTCTTGTGTTCCGAGGCCATGTCTGTACATGCTAGGCTCGTCAAGTTTAACCCGAGTGTTCTGCGTGTGCAACACTGGCTTGCACCTGTTGTATGTGAACGTAGAGTCTATCACACCCGATCATCACGTGGTGTCTCAACACGACGAACTTTCGCAACGGTGCACACTCGGGGAGAACACAATTTTAACTTGAAATTTAAGTGAGGGATCACCTTATAATGCTACCGCCGTACTAAGCATAACAAGGTGCATAAAAGGATTAACATCACATGCAATTCATAAGTGACATGATATGGCCATGAACTTGTGTTTTAGATCTCCATCTTGAAAGCACCTGCAGGATCTTCATCGTCACCGGCACGACACCATGATCTCCATCATCTTGATCTCCATCAACGTGTCGCCATCGAGGTTGTCACGCCTTGCATGCTTCTACTACTATTGCTACTGTTTAGCGATAAAGTAAAGCATTACATAGCGCTTAATGATTGACACACAGGTCATACAATAATTAAAGACAACCCTATGGCTCCTGCCGGTTGCCGTACTCATCGACATGCAAGTCGTGAAATTCTATACATCACATGATGATCTCATACATCACATATATCACATCATGTAATTGGCCATATAACATCACAACATACCCTGCAAAAACAAGTTAGACGTCCTCTCATTGTTGTTGCATGTTTTACGTGGCTGCTACGGGTTTCTAGCAAGAACGATTCTCACCTACGCATACACCACAACGGTGATACATAATTTGCTTTTCAACCTTCTCAAGGACCGCCTTTGTCGAATCCGATCCAACTAAAGTGAGAGAAACTGCCACCCGCAAGCCATCTAGGCAACAAGTTGCATCGAGGGAACCAGTCTCTCGTAAGCATACGAGTAATGTTGGTCCGGCCCGCTTCATCTCACAATACCGCTGAACCAAAATCCGACCAAGGGAGGAAGCAATCTAAGCATCAACGCCCACAAACCTTTTGTGTTCTACTCGAGATCTCATCTACACATAGACCTAGCTCATGATGCCACTGTTGGGGAACGTCGCATGGGAAACAAAAATTTTCCTACGCACACGAAGATCTATCCATGGTGATGAGCATCTATGAGAGGGAGAGTGGATCTACATACCCTTGTAGATCGCTAAGCGGGAAGCGTTAAGAAACGCGGTTGGTGTAGTCGAACGTCTTCGCGATCCGAATCGTCATGCATCCCACGATCCAATCACGATCCGTCTCGCGATCCAATCACGATCCGTCCCGTGATCCGATCACGATCCGTCCCACGAACTTGATCACGATCCGTCTCACGAACTTGATCACGATCCTTCCGATCTAGCACCGAACGGATGACACCTCCGCGTCCAGCACACGTACAGCTTGATGACGATCTCCATCGTCTTGATCCAGCAAGAAGGAGTGGAGAGGAAGAAGAGTTCTCCGGCAGCCTGACGGCGCTCCGGTGATGGTGGTGGAGCAATTCCGGCAGGGCTTCGCCTAAGCACTGTAGAAAACCGATCTAGAGGAGAAACTATGCACTGGAGGAACGGGTAGCACGTGGCTGAAAATCTAGTGCAAAAACCCTCAATACCACCAGTATATATAGGAGGAGAGGAGGAGAGGAGGCAGCTTGGCCTCCAAGCCTCCTAGGCTTCGGCCGAACTAGGAGAGGAGGAGTCCACCTCCTCCACTCCTAGTAGGATTAGGATTCATCCTTTTTTTTTGCCTTTTCCCACCTTTTTCCTTTTGGGTTTCTTCTCCAGCCACATGGGCCTTGTGTGGGAGTTTCCACCAGCCCACTAAGGTCTGATATTCACTCTCCCACAGCCCATGAAGCCTCTTGGGTCGAAATATCCCTCCCGAAGGTCTCCCGGTACACTACCGATAAGCCCGGAACCTTTCTGGCGACCAAAACAGGACTTCCTATATATGAATCTTTACCTACGGACCATTCCGGAGCTCCTCGTGACGTCTAGGATCTCATTCGGACTCCGAACAAACTTCGGTCACCACCATACATAACTCTATACTACCGAAACGTCACCAAACCTTAAGTGTGCAGACCCTGCGGGTTCGAGAACTATGTAGCCATGACCGAGACACCTCTACGGTCAATAACCAATGGCGGGACCTGGATGTCCACATTGGTTCCTACATATTCTACGAAGATCTTTTATCGGTCGAACCTCTATGTCAAGGATTCAGTTAATCCCGTATGATGTTCCCTTTGTTCTTCGGTATGTTACTTGCCCGAGATTCGATCGTCGGTATCTCCATACCTAGTTCAACCTCGTTACTGGCAAGTCTCTTTACTCGTTCCATAATACAAGATCCCGTGACCAACACTTAGTCACATTGCTTGCAAGGCTTATTGTGATGTTGTATTACCGAGTGGGCCCTGAGATACCTCTCCGTCACACGGAGTAACAAATCCCAGTCTTGATCCATGCCAACTCAACAGACACCCTCGAACACACCTGTAGAGCACCTTTATAGTCACCCAGTTACGTTGCGACATTTGATACACACAAGGTACTCCTCCGATATCTGTGAGTTGCATGATCTCATGGTCATAGGAACATATACTTGACATGCAGAAAACAGTAGCAATAAACTGACACGATCATAAGCTACGTTTGTAGTTTGGGTCTTGTCCATCACATCATTCTCCTAATGATGTGATCCCATTATCAAATGACATCTCATGTCCATGGCTAGGAAACCTTAACCATCTTTCAATTAACGAGCTAGTTCACTAGAGGCATACTAGGGACATTGTGTTTGTCTATGTATCCACACATGTATCCATGTTTCCAGTTAATACAATTATAGCATGGATAATAAACGATTATCATGAACAAGGAAATACAATAATAAACACTTTATTTATTGCCTCTAGGGCATATTTCCAACAACGGGCACTAGAACCCATCGTTCCTCGAGTGGAGCAGCGGATTGAGCTGCCTCGTAGACCCCGTGCGGTGCGGGAAGGGCCGGCGCTGCCGACGGCACTGCAGGCATGGGCGACAGGCGGCGGCGCACCTAAAGCAGAGTTGTCGCCTGTATCCACCCGCGAGCGCTCGAGCATGACGCGAAGGGCCAGCTTGTCCTCGTCTCTGGCACCATCACGGAGGTAGGCCTCCTAGTTGTCATCGCCAGAGCTGTGAAAGTGGTTGCCGTTCTTGGACATGGTCGTCGGCGCTCGGGAGTTGACATGGTCGCGCCGAGGCCGCCTCATATTCACCCCATATTTGGGATGGATATGAATGGTGTTGGTCAGCCTAGCTGTTTGATGCCAGTTTGAGGCCTGGGTGGGTCGGGTTTTTTTTTTGTCGAGTCAGTGAACGGTCCAGTCGCTCGGGCGTTTGAGACGGGTTTGAGGCGTTTGACAATAGATGCTCTTATATAAGATGTATTTTTTTTCCGAAAGTGAAATGAATACATGTGTTGTGGGGCATCCTACGATCATTCCCATGGACTTAGTTTATTTCCTTTGATTAGTTTATTATTTATTTTCCGTTCTCCGTGGCTTAGTTTAATTCCTTCCTTTTATCATTCCAAGCAACTTACTTAAGTGAGCAATTTCCAAAGTCCGGTTTGGGTGTGAGTGTCATTCTGTTAGTGACAATGCAACTGCGGGGATTGTGGTGTCATCCCATTCATCCCCTGTGGGATCGACAAACCTTACTTATCACGAATTTGCTACATAGCCTTGTGCACTTCAGAACATCAAGGTTTTTCTGGCGCTGTTGCCGGGGAGCATACACTGGTGCAACGACGTGCTATACAAATGGTTTTTAACCCCTTTCCGCAACATGGTTGTAAACCGTCGCCTTGCCTGTGTGGGCGATAGAGGGGTCCATCCCACACGACACGACAAAATTGTCGGCAATGATGGCCAACGAACGCAAACGTTTAGCAAAACGAAGCGTATGAGATTTCCGTATCTATCACAAACGAGAGTCACCTGCCAACCGTTTGAGATATGGCATCCTTCCCATACTGACCATCCTTGCAACTCATGTGAGATCACACTAACATCACACACACAATTCTGTAGTGCACCGTTTACGATGTGTGTCGAATCGCAAACAGTTCATAATTGTAAAGTGTGCATGATAAGGTGACAATCACACACATTTTGTCCTACAATGTCGTTTGCGATATACGAAGATTCGCAAACGCTCCAACTGTCATACTCATGTCGGATGCATACGACATAACAAACAGTTAAACATTATAAATCGTGTATGATAAGGAGACTGTCACAAAATATTTAGGTATGCTTAACCATTTCTAATATCGTCTAACATCACACACGGTTTGCAGACGGCAATTGTGTGCATTGTCGCACATGGTTTCTCTCTCTGAAATGTGTCGAATCATGAAGTATATCACACATGTTCTGCTTTACAAACCGTGTGCGGTGTAATGACATGCAAAGCTTATTTTTCGGCTATTTTAATCGCCATAATTTAAAATTCTACAGGATTTGAATTTGATAGTAGGCTATTGCATTTTTCATACCCATCTTATATAGACATAGGTGTTGGAGAACGTTGCATGGGAAACAAAAAAATTCCCACGCACACGCAAGATCTATCCATGGTGATGAGCATCTACAAGAGGGAGAGTGGATCTACATACCCTTGTAGATCGCTGAGCGAGAAGCGTTAAGAAACACGGTTGATATAGTCAAACGTCTTCATGATCCAAATCGTCGAGCGTCCCGCGATCCAATCATGATCCGTCCCGATCTAGCGTCGAACGGACGACACCTCCGCGTTCAGCACATGTACAGTGATGGAAATATGCCCTAGAGGCAATAAATAAAGTGTTTATTATTATATTTCCTTGTTCATGATAATTGTTTATTATCCATGCTATAATTGTATTGATTGGAAACACATTACATGTGTGGGTAAATAGACAACACTTAGTCCCTAGTATGCCTCTAGTGAACTAGCTCGTTGATCAAAGATGGTCAAGGTTTCCTAGCCATTGACATGTGATGTCATTTGATAACGGGATCACATCATTAGAAGAATAATGTGATGGACAAGACCCAAACTACAAATGTAGCATATGATCGTGTCAGTTTATTGCTACTGTTTTCTGCATGTCAAGTATATGTTCCTATGACCATGAGATCATGCAACTCACAGACACCGGAGGAGTGCCTTGTGTGTATCAAACATCGCAACATAACTGGGTGACTATAAAGGTGCTCTACAGGTATCTCCGAGGGTGCCTATTGAGTTGGCATGGATCAAGACTGAGATTTGTTACTCCGTGTAACGGAGAGGTATCTCAGGGCCCACTTGGTAATACAACATCACAATAAGCCTTGCAAGCAATGTGACTAAGTGTTAGTCACGGGATCTTGTATTACGGAACGAGTAAAGAGACTTGCCGGTAACTAGGTTGAACTAGGTATGAAGATACCGACGATCGAATCTCGGGCAAGTAACATACCGAAGAACAAAGGGAACATTATACGGGATTAACTGAATCCTTGACATAGAGGTTCGACCGATAAAGATCTTCGTAGAATATGTAGGAAACAATATGGGCATACAGGTCCCGCTATTGGTTATTGACCGTAGAGGTGTCTCGGTCATGTCTACATAGTTCTCGAACCCGCAGGGTCAGCACACTTAAGGTTTGGTGACATTTTGGTAGTGTAGAGTTATGTATGGTGGTGAGCAAAGGTTGTTCAGAGTCCCGGATGAGATCTTGGACATCAAAAGGAGCTCTGGAATGGTCCAGAGGTAAAGATTCATATATGGGAAGTCCTGTTTTGGTCGCCGGAAAAGTTTCGGGCTAATCGGTAGTGTACCGAGAGTGCCGGTAGTGTACCGGGAGACCACCGGGAGGGGTATTTTAACCCAAGAGGCTTCATGGTCTGTGGGAGAGTGAATACCAGACCTTTGTGGGCTGGTGTAAATCCCACACAAGGCCCATGCGGCTAGGGAAGAAAAGCCCAAAGGGAAAAAGTTGGAAAAATGCCAAAAAGGAGGAATCCTGGTCCTACTAGGATTGGAGGAGGAATCCTCCTCTCCTCCCACTTTGGACGAACCAAGGAGGGATTGGACCTTGCGCCAAGGCCTCTCCTCTCTCCCTATTATATATACTGGAGGTTTTAGGGGTTTTGCACAAAATTTTCAGCCAGGTGCTACCCGTTCCTCCAGTGCATAGTTTCTCCTCTAGATCGGATTTCTGCAGTGCTTAGGCGAAGCCCTGCCGGAATAGCTCCATCACCATCGTCGAAGCATCGTCATGCTGTCGGAGAACTCTTCTTCCTCTCCGCTCCCTCTTGCTAGATCAAGAAGGCAAAGATCGTCATCAAGTTGTACGTGTGCTGAACACGGAGGTGTCGTCCGTTCGGCGCTAGATCGGAAGGACCGTGATCGTGTTTGCGGGACGGATCGTGATTGGATCGTGATTGGATCGCGGGATGGATCATGATTGGATCGTGGGACGGATCGTGATTGGATCGCGGGACGCTCGGCGATTTGGATTGCGAAGACGTTCGACTACACCAACCTTGTTTCTTAACGCTTCCCGCTTAGCGATCTACAAGGGTATGTAGATCCACTCTCCCTCTCGTAGATGCTCATCACCATGGATAGGTCTTGCGTGAACGTAGGAAATTTTTTGTTTCCCATGCAACGTTCCCCAACATACAGCCCGATGATGATCTCCGCCTTCTTGATCCAGCAAGAAGGAGCAGAGAGGTAGATGAGTTCTCTAGCAGCGCGACTGCGCGGCGGAGGTGGTGATGGAACTATTTTGGCAGGGATTCGCCTAAGCACCGCCGAAAACTAGATGACACGATCTATCGGGGAGAGAGGGATGCATCATGGCTTAGGGTTTTCTAGTGCGGTTGCCCTTTCTCCCCTCCGGTATATATAGGAGGAAGGGGAGGGAGGCCGGCATCCCTAGGGTTCCCCTAGGAGTCGGCCGAAGTGGGGAGGTGGAGGAGTCCAACTCCAATCCTACTTGGAGTAGGATTCCTCCCCCACTTGGAAACCCTTTCCTCCACTTGGTTTTTTCACCCCTAGCCGCATGGGCCTTAGTGGGGGGGGGGGGCAGCCCACCAGGGGCTGGTTTGCCTCCTCCCACAGCCCATGAGGCCCTTTGGGATGAGTGGCCCCTCCCTATGGTCCCCCGATACCCTCCCATCACTCCCGGTACACTATCGAAGTATCCAAAACTTTTTTGGTGACCCAAATGGGACTTCCTATATATCAGTTTTTACCTCCAGACCGTTCCGGAGCTCCTCATGACATCCGGGATCTCATCCGGGACTCCGAACAACCTTCGGTCACCACCATACATAACTCTATACTACCGAAACGTCACCAAACGTTAAGTGTGCAAACCCTGCGGGTTCGAGAACTATCTAGACATGACCGAGACACCTCTACGGTCAATAGCCAATAGCAGGACCTAGATGCCCATATTGGTTCCTACATATTCTACGAAGATCTTTATCGGTTGAATTCTATGTCAAGGATTCAGTTAATCCCGTATACTGTTCCCTTTGTTCTTCGGTATGTTACTTGTGCGAGATTCGATCATTGGTATCTCTATACCTAGTTCAATCTCGTTACTGGCAAGTCCCTTTACTCGTTCTGTAATACAAGATCCCATGGCTAACACTTTAGTCACATTGCTTGAAATGCTTGTTGTGATGTTGTATTACCGAGTGGGCCTTGAGATACCTCTCCGTCACATGGAGTAACAAATCCCAGTCTTGATCCATGACCACTCAACAAACACCCTCGGTGATAGCTATAGAGCACCTTTATAGTCACCCAGTTACATTGTGACGTTTGATACACACAAGGTACTCCTCCGGTGTCAGTGAGTTGCATGATCTCATGGTCATAGGAATAGATACTTGACATGTAGAAAACTATAGCAATAAACTGACACGATCATATGTTATGTTTATAGTTTGGGTCTTGTCCATCACATCATTCTCCCAATGATGTGATCCCATTATAAAATGTCATATTATGTCCATGGCTAGGAAACCTTTACCATCTTTGATCAACAAGCTAGTTTACTAGAGGTATACTAGGGACACGGTGTTGTCTATGTATCCACACATGCAATGTGTTTCCAATCAATACAATTATAGCATGGATAATAAACGATTATCATGAACAAGGAAATACAATAATAACCATTTTATTATTGCCTCTAGGGCATATTTCCAATAATAGGTTCAACAACCAATGCATTATTCCATTCACAGGTACATATGTTCAAGAATTACATCAAGAAATAATAATTACATTAGGACCAGATAAATAATGATGAGCCACGGTTGCATACTTGTATTAAATATGGTAAAGGAAGAGGCGAAAGACACTCTGGCATTCTACAAGGTGAAGCGGAATGCCCATATTGTGTCCTCCTCCACGCAGAGTGCACAGATGACTCTAGGCCATCCCCTTGTGATGGAGGACCCCCATCCATCTCTGTGTTGACGAGGACGACTAGGTAGTCATCGTGGCCTGGTAGATATACTTTAACGTTTGCACGTCCACCAATCACGTAGTTTGAGAGGTAATCATGAGTAAAATGCTTTGAGAACCACTACAAACATAATAGATTCAGACATTGTAAATTTGTAAGCTAACAACTCATTATGGACAGTAAAAAGAAGGGTATAGAGTTCGTAGTTACCATACTAGAGTTCACTATTGTCTTGAATAAGGGGTAAAGAAATATTTTAATTGCCCTATTTGTCCCATTTTAATAACAACCTTTATAAGTTTCCTCACTTGATGCTGGTTCATGAATATCTCATTGCCCCATACGCAAAAAGGGTCGACACGCGGATCTTTACCAGTGACATATGTACCTACAAGCAACAAGTTAGTATTAGAAGGTAAACAGAAATTGCACAATGACGTAGTACATTATTCCCTGTCCCAGTATATAAGATCTTATTACATCCAAAATACCCACATATTTGATGTATTAACATCTCATACTTTGGGGTGGACGGAGTATATATATAAGCCATGTGACGAAACTAACCTCGATGAAAAATAACATGTGTTCCCGATATTGTCCTGGGTAAGTACACTGAAAGGCATGTTAAGTACTAACAGGCTAAACATCAACCAAATAATGCATGGTAAACAACATGATCACAAAATGATAGCTTTAGTGTACAGGTTTAAGCAAGCTAGATAAGCTAATAATAAGTGGAGATGTGTGTTAATTGCAATAGGCTTAGTATTTAACAACAACAAAATATAGCCATTCTAACTGGTATTGTGTATGTTTAAGCACACTAGTTATAGTTACATAAAAATGGAACAGTAATGATAAATCCCGAACGTCTGTGTTTTAGCATTTCGTCCCGAACTGGCAACTTTAGTTGCCACGAGGTGGCAAGTTTACTTGACAAGAGGTGGCAACTTTAGTGACAAACAGGGAAATTTTCTGAACTGGGACAAAGTTGCCATGTCTTAACAACTAAAGTTGCCATCCCACGTCAACTGAAGTTGCCATCAAAAATGTTCAGGACGAAATTCTAAAATCCGAACGTTCGGGACTTATTGGATCCCAAAATGGAAAGGCTTGTGCTCACTACAACAAGCTTAACAACAACCAAATATAGTCATTCATAGTGGTATTGTTGAAATTGCATAGAATGTAACTCGTGTTTACACATCAAACTGTATAACTGAACATCACATTGTGAAAAAACAGAAATAAACAGTGGGCGTGTTAACTACACCAGGCTTAACAGGAACCACATATGGTCGTCAAAACTGGTATGACGAAATTGAATTGGAACGTACATACTTGCAGATATAGAACTTCACAATGTGAATAACTAAAATAAACAAGGCATACTATATAGAAATTGAACCAAGACATATGCCCAGTATGAACAACCGAGCTAGGGAAAACAGTTAAACAAGGCATATGCTCACTACAACAGGCTTGATAGCAACCAAAAATAGTCATTCGAACTGTACTGTTGAAATTGCATAGAATGTAGCCGGTGCTTAAACATGAAATTGTATAACTGAACATCACATGCGAAAGAACTAAAATAAACAACGAATGTGTTAACTGCACCAGGTTTAACAGGAACCATATATGGCTCTTGAGACAGGTATTAATGAAATTCAACTCCAGAGTCCATACATTTAACATGAGTGAAGTAATTTAACATGAGATGGGTTTCCTCACCTATCACAGATGGGCTCTGATGACCCACGGTTATAGGGGATCTATCATAGTCCTTTCGATAAGTAAGAGTGTCGAACCCAACTAGGAGCAGAAGGAAATGACAAGCGGTTTTCAGTAAAGTATTCTCTGCAAGCACTGAAATTATCGATAACAGATAGTTTTGTGATAAGATAATTTGTAACGAGTAACAAGTAACAAGTGTAGCAAAGGTGCAGCAAGGTAGCCCAATCCTTTTCGTAGCAAAGGACAGGCCTGGACAAACTCTTATATAAAGCAAAGCGCTCCCGAGGACGCATGGGAATTCCCGTGAAGCTAGTTTTCGTCATGCTCATTTGATTCGCGTTCGCTACTTTATAATTTGATATGTGGGTGGACCGGTGCTTGGGTGCTGTCCTTACCTGGACAAACCTCCCACTTATGATTAACCTCTCTCACAAGAATCCGCGCCTATGAAATAAGAATTAAGATAAATCTAACTATAGCATAAAACATATAGATCCAAATCAGCCCCTTACGAAGAAACGCATAAACTAGGGTTTAAGCTTCTGTCACTCTAGCAACCCATCATCTACTTATTACTCCCCAATGCCTTCCCCTAGGCCCAAATAATTGTGAAGTGTTATGTAATTGATGTTCACATAACACCACTAGAGGAGAGGCAACATACATCTCATCAAAATATCGAACGAATACCCAATTCAGATGATTACTTATAAGGAGACTTATCCCATGTCCTCGGGAACAAACGTAACTACTCACAAAGCATGTTCATGTCCATAATCAGAGGAGTATTAATTATCATAAAGGATCTGAATATATGATCTTCCACCAAGTAAACCAACTAGCATCAACTACAAGGAGTAATCAACACTACTAGCAACCAACAAGTACCAATCTAAGGTGCCGCGACAAAGATCAGATATAAGAGATGAACTAGGGTTTGGAGAGGAGATGGTGCTGGTGAAGATGTTGGTGGAGATTGACCCCCTCTCGATGAGAGGATCGTTGGTGATGACGATGGCTTCGATTTCCCCCTCCGGGAGGGAAGTTTCCCCGGCAGAATAGCTCCGTCGGAGCTCTACATTGGTTCTGTCCAAGTTCCGCCTCGAGACGGCGGCATTTCGTCCCCAAAGCTTCCTTCTGATTTTCCAGGTCAAAACCCTTCATATAGCAGAAGATGGGCATCGGAGACCTACCAGGTGGGTCACAAGTCACCTAGGCGCGGTCAGGGGGTGGCCGCGCCTGGCAGGCTTGTGACCTCCTAGTGGGGCCCCTCTAGTATTTGTTTCGCCCAATATTTTTACATATTCCAAAAAAAATTCTCCGTAAATTTTCAAGACTTTTGGAGTTGTGCAGAATAGGTCTCTCAGATTTTCTCCTTTTCCAGTCCAGAATTCCAGCTGCCGGCATTCTCCCTCTTCATGTAAACCTTGTAAAATAAGAGAGGAAAGGCATAAGTATTGTACCATAACATGTAATAACAACACATAATGCAATAAATATCAATATAAAAGTATGATGCAAAATGGACGTATCAACTCCCCCAAGCTTAGACCTCGCTTGTGCTTAAGCGAAAGCTGAGCTCGATAAATATGTCCACATGTTTAGAGGTAGAGGTGTCAATAAAATGAAATACATACATGAAGGCATCATGATCATCTGTAGAACAACAATACTTATTGATTTATGATTTCTTATGTTGGAGTAACAATTCATTCACAAGATAAAGTATGAACCAAGAAACCTATTGACAACCAACAAACTATGCTCTCGGTCATTGTAGCAATTTGCAATTTATCATAACATCGGAAAGAGACAATATAAGAGCTTGTAAAGAAAATCCACATACTTAATCATCTTTTAGTCTTTCATAATTTCTACCACTCACGCGGTACTCATGAGATCAAAGCTTCAATCAGACACAGAGAAAGATAGGGGCTTATAGTTTTGCCTCCTAACTATTCACCTCAAGGGTGATGTCAACAATAATAACTCATGATCACCCACATCCGAGTGGATATATTCATCTAGATCATTCCCCAACACATAATGCTTGCCAAGAGAGAAAGGTGAAATATAGGAAGTGGTGAAGACCACCATGAATCTTGCATAAATGTAAGTACTAAAAAAGGTAAAAGTAACAGATAGGCCCTTCACGGAGGGAAACAGAGGTTGTCATGCGCTTTTTGTTTTTGGATGCGCAAACCCTTAATGCAAAGGAATGCAACATTGTATTGCCCTTTGTGATAGCAACCTTTATTATGTAGTCCGTCGCTTTTATTTCTTTGCCACCACAAGTTCGTACAACACTTATTTCCCTTACAATAAAGATAAAACATATTTAGGAGCAATTCTTATTGCTTTATGCACCGATGACAACTTACTTGAAGGATCTTACTCAATCCATATGTAGGTATGGTGGACTCTCATGGAAAAACTGGGTTGAGGGTATTTGGATGCACAAGTAGTATCTCTACTTGGTGCGGATGTTTTGGCTAGTATTAGGTGGAAGAAAGCACTACATGTTGAAGGATCTATAACCACATAACTTCTATTCGGAAGTAAGCAGACACAACCCATTATGTTGTCTTCCTTGTCCAACATCAACTTCTTAGCATATAATATTTTAATGAGTGCTCACAATCATAAAATATGTCAAAGATAATATATTTATATGTGAATCTGTCTTTCTTTATCACTTCCTTTTTAATTGCACCAATGACCAATCACTATGTTTGTCAACTCCCAACAAATTTCAATCGACGTGCTTCTTATATGTGAAGTCATCACTCCCCATAAGATCATTATATATACTCTTTGCTTTTATTCTATTATTCTTTTATTTCTTATTTATTTTTCTCAAGATCATAGCAAGCAAGCAAAGCCCTCACATCAAAACTACTTTTTATTATATAACTCTCAAACTTGCTTACATAAGGGGAACAAAAAGCAAAAACTCAAAGCTATATAATACTAAAATTTTATTCTACTAGATCAAGACAAAATCAAAAGGATCGAACTAAGAAAACTAACAAAATGAAAAAGGTGTGATGGTGATACGATACCGGGGCACCTCCCCAAGCTTGGCACAAGCCAAGGGGAGTGCCCATACCCATGTGCTTTGATGTCCTTCTTCGGAGGTGATGGTGGTGGAGTTGTTGATGATATTGGAAGCCTGTCCTCCATCTTCCAAGGCATAGGCTCACCATCTTAAAAATATGAACGAGTCTCCGGAATCCTCAAATTTGTAGCCAAACTCATTCTCTTAAATCTGTATTCATACTCACAGTTTTGGTTTTATAGATCATAGATCTGGGCTTAGAGATGCTTGATTTTCTCGTAAAGCTTGAAGATGTGCTCCTCGATGTCCTTGGTGTCCAGCTTGTGTTTATGGGTAAACTCCGAGATCATCATATGATTGGCATTGAGTCCAGGTTCCACCATCCCTTGGCACTTGAAGACTTGCTGCTCCATTGCTTTGAGCCTTGTTTCCACGCTTACGGTCTTCTTTGGCCCCTCAATGTCACGTATGTGCACCACCCCCTCACGCTGATGGGGAACGTTGCATGGGAAACAAAAAAATTCCTACGCACACGCAAGATCTATCCATGGTGATGAGCATATACGAGGGGGAGAGTGGATCTACATACCCTTGTAAATCGCTAAGCGGAAGCGTTAAGAAACGTGGTTGATGTAGTCAAACGTCTTCATGATCCGTCCCGCGATCTCATCACGAGCCGTCCCGCGATCCCATCGTGGTCCTTCCGATCTAGCGCCGAATGGATGACACCTCTGCGTTCAGCACACGTATAGCTCGATGACGATCTCCGCCTTCTTGATCTAGCAAGAGGGAGCGGAGAGGTAGATGAGTTCTCCGCCAACACAACGACATGGTGGCGATGGTGGTGGAGCTGTCCCGGCAAGGCTTCGCCAAGCACAACCGAGATGATCTAGTGGAGAACAGATCTAGAGGAAGAGAGAGGGCAGCACGTGGCAATTCTTAGGTACGGCTGCCCTCCCTCTCGTCATCTATATATAGGGGGAAGGGAGGAGGGGTGGTGGCCCCTAGATCCAATCTAGGGGGCGGCGGCTAGGGCAAATGGGGGCGCCCCCTAGGGAAACCCTAGGGTGACTTGCCCCCCAAGCCAGGTGGAGGGAACCCAAGAGGGGCTCCCCACCTCTCCTGGTTACGTGGGAAAAGGTGAGGGGGCGCACAACCACTTAGTGGGCTGGTTTGCCACCTTCCTTTGGCCCATGAGGCCCTCCAACACTTGTCGCCCCCCCCGAAACCCCTTTTGGTACTCCTGGTCATAACCCGGTACCTCGGGAACGGTTCCAGACTTCAATTACCTTCGTCCTATATATCGATCTTCATCTTCGGACCATGCCAGAGTTCCTCGTCACATCCAGGATCTCATCCGGGACTCCGAACAACCTTCGGTCACCAACACATATAACTCAATACTACCGAAACGTCATCGAACCTTAAGTGTGCAGACCCTGCGGGTTCGAGAACTATGTAGACATGACCGAGACACCTCTACGGTCAACAAACAATAGCGGGACATGGATGCCCATATTGGTTCCTACATATTCTATGAATATCTTTATCGGTTGAACCTCTATGTCAAGGATTCAGTTATTCCCGTATGATGTTCCCTTTGTTCTTTAGTATGTTACTTTCCCGAGATTCGATCGTCGGTATCTCTATGCCTAGTTCAATCTCGTTACCAACAAGTATGTTTACTCGTTCTGTAATACAAGATCCCGTGGCTAACTCTTTAGTCACATTGCTTGCAAGGCTTATAGTGATGTTGTATTACTGAGTGGGCCCTAAGATACCTCTCTGTCACACGGAGTAACAAATCCTAGTCTTGATCCATGCCAACCCAACAAACACCCTCGGAGATACCTGTAGAGCACCTTTATAGTCACCCACTTACGTTGTGACGTTTGATACACACAAGGTACTCCTCCGGTGTGAGTGAGTTGCATGATCTCATGGTCATAGGAACAAATACTTGACATGCAGAAAACTATAGCAATAATCTGACACGATCGTATGCTATGTTTATAGTTTGGGTCTTGTCCATCACATCATTCTCCTAATGATGTGATCCTGTTATCAAATGACATCTCATGTCCATGGCCAGGAAACCTTGACCATCTTTGATCAACGAGCTAGTCTACTAAAGGCATACCAGGGACACGGTGTTGTCTATATATCCACACATGTATTTAGTTTCCAATCAATACAATTATAGCATGGATAATAAACGATTATCACGAATAAGGAAATATGATAATAACTAATTTATTATTGCCTATAGGGCATATTTCAAACAGTCTCCCACTTGCACTAGAGTCAATAATCTAGTTCACATCACCATGTGATTCACATTGTTATGAATCTAAAACCCAATGAGTTATCGGGTTCGATCATGCTTTGCATGTGAGAGTGGTCTTTAGTCAACGGGTCTATGACACTCAGATCCGTGTGTACTTTGCTAATCTCTATGTCATACTGTAGACACTGTTACCACACTCCACTTGGAGCTATTCCAAATGGCTGCTCCACTATATGTATTTGGATTGCTACTCAGAGTCATCCGGATTGGTGTTAAAGCTTTCATCGACGTAACCCTTTATGACGAACTCTTTATCACCTCCATAATTGAGAAATATTTCCTTAATCCTCTAGTTACTAAGGATAATCTTGACCGATGTCCAGTGATCCACTCCTGGATCACTCTTGTACCACTTGACGGACTCATGGCAAGGCACACACCAGCTGTTGTACACATCATGGCATAATATGGAGCCTATGGCTAAGGCATAGGGGACGACCTTCGTCCTTTCTCTTTCTTCTGCCGTGGTCGAGCTTTGAGTCTCGCTCAACTTCACACCTTACAAATCAGGCAAGAACTCTTTCTTTGACTGATCCATTTTGAACTCTTTCAAAATCTTGTCAAGGTATGTACTCATTGAAAAATCTCATCAGGCGTCTTGATCTATCTCTATAGATCTCAATGCTCAATGTTCAAGTAGCTTTATCTAGGTCTTCCTTTGAAAATCACTTTTCAAACAACCGTTTATGCTTTCGAGAAATTCCATTATTTCCGATCAACAATATGTCATCCACATATACTTATCAGAAATTATATAGTGCTCCCACTCACTTTATTGCAAATACAAGTTTCTCGTAAACTTTGTATAAACTCAAAAACTTTGATCACCTCATCAAAGTGTTGTATATTCCAACTCCGAGATGCTTGCTCCAGCCCTTAGATGGATTGCCGGAGCTTGAATACTTTTTAGCATCCTTAGGAGTGACAAAACCTTCTGGTTGTATCACATACAACCTTTCCTCACGGAAACCGTTAAGGAAACTATGTTTTGACATCCATCTGCCAGATTTCATAATTGGAAAACCGCATCAACTGCTAACATAATTCCAACAGACTTCAGCATCGCTACGAGTGAGAAAGTCTCATTGTAGTCAACTCCTTGAACTTGGCGGGAACTTCTTTGCGACAAGTCAAGCTTTATAAATGGTGACATTCACCATCAGCGTCTGTCTTCATCTTAAAGGTCCATTTGTACTCAACGACCTGCCATCCAATGAGTAAGTCTACCAAAGTCTATACTTGGTTTTCATACATGGATCCTTTCTCGGATTTCATGGCCTCTAACCATTTGTCGGAATCCAGGCCCATCATCACCTCTCCATAGTTCATAGGTTCATCATTGTCCAAAAACATGACCTCTAAGATAGGGTTGCCGTACTACTAAGGAGTAGTATGCATCCTTGTCGACCTACGAGGTTCGATAGTAGCTTGGTCCGAAGCTTCATGATCATCATCATTAACTTCCTCTTCAACTGACGTAGGCTCCACAGAAACATCTTTCTGCGTTGCGCTACTCTCTGGTTGAAACAAAGGTTCAACAACCTCATCAAGTTCTATCTTCCTCCCACTCAATTCTTTCGAGATAAACTTTTTCTCGAGAAAGGACCCAGTTTTAGCAACAAACACTTTGTACTCAGATCTGAGATAGAAGGTATACTCAACTGTTCTTAGGGTATTCTATGAAGATGCATTTTTCTGCTTTGGGTTCGAGCTTATCAGACATAAGTGTCGCATTCCCAAACTCTAAGAAACGACATCTTAGGTTTATGCCAAACCATATGGTGTCATCTCAACGGATTTAGATGGTTCCCTATTTAAAGTGAATGTAGTTGTCTCTAATGCATAACCCCAAAATTATAGTGGCAAAACGATAAGAGACATCATAATTCGCACCATATCCAATAGAGCACGACTACGATGTACGAAAACACCATCACACTATGGTGTTTCAGGTGGCATGAGTTGTGAAACAACTTTCACATTGTTTTAAGTTGCATACCAAACTTGTAACTCAGATATTCACCTCCACGATCATATCATAGACATTTTATCTTCTCGTCACGATGATTTCAAACTTCACTCTGATTCTGCTTGAACTTTTCAAACGCTTCAGACTTGTGTTTCATTAAGTAAATATACACTATATCTACTCAAGTCATTAGTGAAGGTAAGAAAATAACGATATCCACCGCACGCTACAACAATCATTGGACCATAGACATCAATATGTATCATTTCTAATAAGTCACTTGTCCGTTCCATCAAGCCAAAAAACGAGGTTTTAGTCATCTTGCCCAAGAGGCATGGTCCGCATGTCTCAATCGATTCAAAATCGAATGAGTCCAAATATCCATCAGCATGGAGTTTCATCATGCACTTTACACCAATATGACATTTAGCGGCAGTGCCACAAGTATGTGGTACTATCATTATTAACTTTGTATCTATTGGCATCTATGTTATGAACATGTGTACTACTACGATCAAGATTCAACAAACCATTCATTGGATGCATGACCATTGAAGGTATTATTCATGTAAACAGAATAACCATTATTCTCTCACTTAAATGAATAACCGTATTGCAATAAACACGATCTAATCATGTTCATGCTTAACACAAACACCAAATAACATTTATTTAGGTTTGTCACTAATCCCAAAGGTAGAGAGAGCGTGCGATGCTGATCACATCATCCTTGGAAACATTTCCAACACACATCGTCACCTCACACTTAGCTAGTCTTCGTTTATTCCGTAGCTTTTATTTCGAGTTACTAACATTTAGCAACTGAACCAGTATCAAATACATAGGTGCTACTAGGAGTACTAGCAAGGTACATATCAATAACACGTATATAAAAATATACTTCTGTCGACGTTGTCAGCCTTCTTATCTAGCAAGTATCTAGGGTTGTTCCACTTCAGCGACCACTCTTCTCATAATAGAAGCACTTAGTCTCGGGTTTGGGTTCAACCTTGGGTTGCTTCACTGGAGCAGCAACTGACTTGCCATCCATGAAGTTTCCCTCCTTGCCCTTGCCCTTCTCGAAACTAGTGGTATTACTAACCATCAGCACTTGATGCTCCTTCTTGATATCTACCTTCGCAGTGTCAAACATCGCGAACAGCTCAGGGATCATTATTTCCACCGCTGGCATTTTATAGTTTCATCACGAAGCTCTAGTAGATTAGTGACAGTGACTTGGAGAACTATATCAATCACTATCTTATCTAGAAGATTAACTCCCACTCGATTCAAGCGATTGTAGTACCGAGACAATATGAGCACATGGTCAACAATTGAGATATTCTCCTTCATCTTGCAGGCAAAGAATCTTGTTGGAGATCTCATATCTCACAACACGGGCATGAGCCTGAGATCCTAATTTCAGCTCTTAGAACATCTCTATGTTCCATGACGTTCAAAACATTTTGGAGCCTCAATTCTAAGACATAATGCATGACGCACTGAACTATAAATTAGTCATCGGAACGTGCCTGTCAGATGTTCACAACATCTACAAACTATGCTAGAGGGGGTGGCGCACCGAGCGGTACATTAGGGACATAAGCCTTCTGTGCAGCAATGAGGACAATCCTCAGATCATGGACCCAGTCCGCAATATTGCTACCAACATCTTTGAACTCTATTTCTCTAGGAACATATAAAATTCAAGGGAGCTATAGCGTGAGCTAGTAATCTACAACATAATTTGCAAAGACACTACTAACTATGTTCATGATAATGAGTTCAATTAATCATATTACTTAAGAACTCCCACTCAAATTGACATCCCTCCGATCATTCGAGTGATACATGATCCAAATTCACCAACTCAAGTCCGATCATCACGTGATTTGAGGTGGTTTCAATGGTGAACATCATCATGTTGATCATATCTACTATATGACTCATGTTCGACCTTTCAGTCTCTTGTGTTCCGAGGCCATGTCTGTACATGCTAGGCTCATCAAGTTTAACCTGAGTGTTCTACACGTGCAACACTGGCTTGCACCCATTGTATCTGAACGTAGAGTCTATCACACCCGATCATCATGTGGTGTCTCGACACGATGAACTTTCGCAATGGTGCACACTCGGGGAGAACACAATTGATCTTGAAATTTTAGTGAGGGATCACCTTATAATGCTACCGTTGTCCTAAGCAAAACAAGGTGCATAAAAGGGTTAACATCACATGCAAATCATAAGTGACATGATATGGCCATGAACTTGTGCTTTTGATCTCCATCTATAAAGCACCGTCATGATCTCCATTGTCACCGGCATGACACGATGATCTCCATCAATGTGTCGCCATTGGGGTTGTCGCGCCCACCATGCTTCTACTACTATTGCTACCGCTTAGTGATAACATAAAGCATTACATAGCGCTTAACGATTCATACGCAGGTCATACAATAATTAAAGACAACCCTATGGCTCCTGCCGGTTGCCGTACTCATCGACATGCAAGTCGTGATATTCTATACAAGACATGATCATCTCATACATCACATATATCTCATCATGTAATTGGCCATATCACATCACAACATACCCTGCAAAAACAAGTTAGACGTCCTCTAATTGTTGTTGCAAGTTTTAAGTGCCTGCTATGGGTATCTAGCAAGAACAATTATCACCTACGCAAAAACCACAATGGTGATACATAAATTGCTTTTCAACCTTCTCAAGGACCGCCTTTGTCGAATCCGATCCAACTAAAGTAGGAGAGACAGACACCCACCATCCATCTTTGTGCAACAAAGTTACACGTCAATCGATGGAACCGGTCTCTCGTAAGCGTACGAGTAAGGTTGGTCTGGGCCGCTTCATCCCACAATACCGCTGAACCAAAACACGACCAAGGGAGGAAGCAATCTAAGCATAAACTCCCAAAAACTCCTTTGTGTTCTACTCGTGATCTCATCTACACATAAACCTAGCTCATGATGCCACTGATGGGGAACGTTGCATGGGAAACAAAAATTTTCCTACACACACGCAAGATCTATCCATGGTGATGACCATCTACGAGGGGGAGAGTGGATCTACATACCTTTGTATATCACTAAGCGGAAGCGTTAAGAAACACGGTTGATGTAGTCGAACTTCTTCACGATCCAATCACGATCCGTCCCGCGATCCCATCGTGGTCCTTCCGATCTAGCGCCGAACGGACGACACCTCCGCGTTTAGCACACGTACAGCTCGATGACGATCTCTGCCTTCTTGATCCAGCAAGAGGGAGCGGAGAGGTAGATGAGTTCTCTGCCAGCACAAGGACATGGTGGCGATGGTGGTGGAGTTGTCCCGACAGGGCTTCGACAAGCACAACCGAGATGATCTAGTGGAGAACAGATCTAGAGGAAGAGAGAGGGCATCACGTGGCAATTCTTAGGTGCGGCTGCCCTCCCTCTCCTCCTCTATATATAGGGGGAAGGGAGGAGGGGTGGCGCCCCCTAGATCCAATATAGGGGCGGCGGCTAGGGCAGATTGGGGCGCCCCCTAGGGGAACCCTAGGGTGACTTGGCCCCCAAGCCAGGTGGAGGGAACCCTAGAGGGGCGCCCCACCTCTTCTAGTTACATGGGAAAAGGTGAGGGGGCGCACAACCCCTTAGTGGGCTGGTTTTCCTCCTCCCTTTGGCCCATGAGGCCCTCCAACACTTGCCGGGGCCCCCGAAACCCCTTTCGGTACTCCTGGTCATAACCCGGTATCCCCGGAATGCTTCCGGAATCCGATTACCTTTGTCATATATATCGATCTTCATCTCCGGACCATTCCAGAGTTCCTCGTCATGTCTGGGATCTCATCCGGGACTCCGAACAACCTTCGGTCACTAACACATATAACTCAATACTACCGAAACGTCACCGAACCTTAAGTGTGCAGACCCTGCGGGTTCGAGAACTATGTAGACATGACCGAGACACCTCTACGGTCAATAACCAATAGCGGGGCCTAGATGCCCATATTGGTACATATTCTACAAAGATCTTTATCGGTCGAACGTCGATGTCAAGGATTCAGTTAATCCTGTATGATGTTCCCTTTGTTCTTCGGTATGTTACTTGCCCGAGATTCGATCGTCGGTATCTCTATACCTAGTTCAATCTCGTTACTGGCAAGTCTCTTTACTCGTTCCGTAATACAAGATCCCGTGGCTAACTCTTTAGTCACATTGCTTGCAAGGCTTATAGTGATGTTGTATTACCGAGTGGGCCCTGAGATACCTTTGTGTCACACGGAGTAACAATTCCAAGTCTTGATCCATGCCAACCCAATAGACACCCTCGGAGATACCTGTGGAGCACCTTTATAGTCATCGAGTTATGTTGCGACGTTTGATACACACAAGGTACTCCTCCGGTGTGAGTGAGTTGCATGATCTCATGGTCATAGGAACAGATACTTGGCATGCAGAAAACTATAGTAACAAACTGACACGATCATATGCTACATTTATAGTTTGGGTCTTGTCCATCACATCATTCTCCTAATGATGTGATCCTGTTATCAAATGACATCTCATGTCCATGGCCAGGAAACCTTGACCATCTTTGATCAACGAGATAGTCTACTAGAGGCATACCAGGGACACAGTGTTCTTTATAGACCCACACATGTATTTAGTTTCCAATCAATACAATTATAGCATGGATAATAAACGATTATCACGAACAAGGAAATATGATAATAACTAATTTATTATTGCCTCTAGGGCATATTTCCAACACACGCATCTCAATGGTTTGAGGGTGTCACAACACCTCCGCAAGATAAGTGTTGATGACCTTCTCGAAGAACTTGTCCTTCGGAGCACTTGGGGACGCCATGACGATCTAAATCTGTAGCAGAAATGGCTCAAAATGAAAATGGGGGGTATTGTCGTGATACGAAAGTCCAAACCTTTGGGAGATTATATAATGAATTTTTACCGACCCAAAGGAGTGTACTACAAGAAAACGGAGTCTGGAGGGTGCACGGGGTGGTGACAAGCCACCTAGGCGCAGGCAGGGGGGTGGTCACGCCTGGCAGGATTGTCACCTCCTCGTGCACTTTTCGAACTACTTTGATTTTTTCTAATTTATTAAATATTCCAAAACGGAGAAAAAATGCTATTGGGAAAGTTTTGGAGTCGGTTTACTTACCGTACCACATACCTATTCCTTTTCAAAGTCTGAAATGTTCCGGTAGGTCTCCCTAATGTACTCCTCGAGAGTTATGGTATTGATAATATTGGTTTCAACATTTATGGGAGTACGTGAGATATAATGTTTGATTCTTTGCTTGTTTACCACCTTCGGGTTTGTGCCTTCGGAGTTGTTGATCTTGATGGCACCGGAACGATATACTTCCTCGACAATGTAGGGCCCTTCCCATTTAGGGAGAAGTTTTCCTGCAAAAAATCTTAAATGAGAATTGTATAGCAAGACATGGTCACCTACATTGAATTCATGCTTTTGTATCCTTTTATCATGCCATCTCTTAACTTTTTCTTTAAACAACTTGGCATTCTCATAGGCTTGGGTCCTCCATTCATCAAGTGAGCTAATGTCAAATAACCTCTTCTCACCAGCAAGTTTGAAATCATAATTGAGCTATTTGATTGCCCAATAAGCTTTATGCTTTACTTCTAAAGGTAAGTGACATGCTTTACCATAAACCATTTTATACGGAGACATACCCATAGGATTTTTGTAAGCGGTTCTATAAGCCCATAATGCATCGTCAAGTTTCTAGACCAATTCTTTCTAGATCTATTATCAGTCTTTTGCAAGATCAATTTAATTTCTCTATTGCTTAATTCTACTTGACCACTAGACTGAGGTTGATAAGGAGATGCAATTCTATGGTTAACGTCATACTTAGCAAGCAATTTACGGAAAGCACCATGAATAAAGTGTGAACCACCATCGGTCATTAAATATCCAGGGACTCCAAATCTAGGGAAAATAACTTCTTTCAGCATTTTAATAGAGGTGTTATGATTAGTACTACTAGTTGGAATAGCTTCTACCCACTTAGTAACATAATCAACAACAACTAGAATATGAGTATACCCGTTGGACGTTGGAAAAGGTACCATATAATCAAAACCCCAAACATCAAATGGTTCAATAACAAGAGAGTAATTCATAGGCATTTCTTGACGTCTACTAATATTGCCAATTCTTTGACATTCATCACATGACAAGACAAACTTACAAGCATCCTTGAAGAGAGTAGGCCAATAAAACCCAGATTGTAATACCTTGTGTGCAGTTCTATCTCCAGCATGGTGTCCTCCGTAGGACTCGGCATGACACTTATATAGGATTTGTTCCTATTCATGTTTAGGTACACAATGTGTAATAACACCATGTACTACTTCTTTATAAAGGTGTGGATCATCCCAAAAGTAATGTCTTAAATCATATAAGAACGTTTTCTTTTGTTGGTATGTGAAACTAGGCGGTATAAATTTAACAACAATGTAATTAGCATAATCAGCATACCATGGAGCATTACGCGAGGCATTTATGACAGGTAATTGTTCATCAGGAAAGCTATCATCAATAGGTAGTGGGTCATCAAGAACATTCTCTAACCTAGACAAGTTATCTGCTATGGGGTTATCAGCACCCTTTCTATCAACAATATGCAAATCAAATTCTTGTAGCAGAAGAACCCATCTGATAAGTCTAGGTTTATCATCTTTCTTTTCCATAAGTTCTTTAATAGCAGCATGGTCAGTGTGGACAGTTACTTTAGAATCAACAATATAAGGTCTAAACTTATCACAAGCAAACACAACTGCTAAAAATTCCTTTTCAGTGTAGCATAGTTTCTTTGAGCACTATCTAGAGTTTTACTAGCATAATGGATAACATTTAATTTCTTATCAACTCTTTGTCCTAGAGCATCACCGACGACATAATAACTAGCATCACACATAATTTCAAAGGGTAGGTTCCAATCAGGTGGTTGAACAACAGGTGCAGAAATCAAGGCATTCTTAAGAATTTCAAATGCTTCTACACCATCATCATCAAAAACGAATGGAACATCTTTTTGCAAAAGAATAGCGAGAGTCTTAGAAATCTTAGAGAGAAGTATTTAATAAACCTCCTATAGAAACCATCATGACCAAGTTAAAGCACAGCATGCTCCCTTGGTGGTTTTGATAATTCATGACAACATACATTGTCTCTTGGACTAACACCTCTATCTAGTGTATTTCAAATAATAGTCCATGGAGAGTTGGGTTGGAAAAAGGATTGTGGAGATTTTGAGATTACCCAAGATGCAAGGAAATAGGTTGGTAAGCTTCAAGCAAGAGGGCTCTACATTTTACGTTTGTGAGAAATCACTTTGTGTCCATAGGAAAGCCAATACTATTAGAAGGGGGTAAGGTTTTGTTGGTGAACAAAATGCTCATACGTGCACAAGTGATAGTCACCAAAAACATCCACAAGCTCTCTCACCAAAGTCTGTCTATAGCCAAACATTCAAAATCGGTGCAACCAACATTCCTATCCCGGTGCCACCAATTCCAGAACCTAGACAGACTCAGCCAAACCCTAGCCACTTCGGTGCAACCGATTCCATACCGGTAACACCGAGTTTAGGTTGCCAACTTTCTGTTACGCAAATTCACATCTTCGGTACCACCAAGATTGTTGGGTTGGTGTCACCGAGATTGGAAATCTGACCGTTGGTCACCTTATCCGTGCAACCGAGTTTCATATATTGGTCTCACCGAGATTCAAAAGCTGCCACCTTTTGATCACTTCGATACCATCGAGATGAACACATCGGTGTCACGGAGTTGGTCATTTTGTGTGTAACGGTTGGATTTTTGGGGATGCCTATATATACCCCTCCGCCACCACCTAATCGAAAGTGAAGCACTCAGAACTATTCCATACCTATCCTATCAGATTTTTTGAGAGAGAACCACCTACCCTTGTGTTGAGATCAAGATCTTCCACTCCAACCATATGGATCTTGATTTCTAGCCTCCCCAAGTTGCTTTCCACCAATCCCATCTCTCCCAGCAAGCCAAATCTGTGAGAGAGTGATGGTGTGTTGAGGAGTCTATCATCTTGAAGCACAAGAGCAAGGAGTTCATCGTCATTACCGAGCCTATTACCTTTTGGAGGGTGGTGCCTCCTAGATTGGTTACGTGTCGCTTGGGAGCCTCCTTCTTCGTGTTGTGGAGTGAACCAAGAAGTTTGTAAGGGCAAGGAGATCCCCTACTTCGTGAAGATCTACCCATAGTGAGGCTAGTCCTTCGTGGACGGAAGCCATATGGAATAGTCAAGGTTGCTACTTCGTGGACCCTTATGGGTGGAGCCCTCCGTGGACTCTCGCGGACATTACCCTCCGTGGGTTGAAGACTCCATAAACGTGGACGTACGATAGCACCACCTATCAGAACCGCGGGAAAAGTCTTTGCATCTCCTATTGCGTTTGATCTTCCTATCTCATCTCCTTACTTCATGTGCAATGTCTTTACTTTCCGCTGCCATATTTGTAGACATGCATATGTAGGGATATTAGACTTGCTAGACTTGCCAAGACTGTTAAAATCTGCCAACCAATTAACTTGGGAAAAGGTTAGGTTTTAAATTCCTGCAAGTAGTCTATTCACCCCCCTCTAGACACTCTTCTAGTGATCCTACACCAAGGAAACTTCTTATACCTCTGATATCCGTGGGACACAACATTTTTTCAATAGCGTCAACTTTGGCTTTGTCAACTTCAATACCTATTTCGGAGATTTTGTGTCCCAAGACAATACCCTCATTCACCATAAAGTGGCACTTCTCCCAATTCAAGGCAAGATTAGTTTCTTCGCATCTCTGCAAAACTCGATCGAGGTTGCTCAAACAATCATCAAAAGAAGTTTCATAAACGGAAAAATCATCCATGAAGACCTCAACAATCCTTTCGCAAAAATCAGAGAATATACCAGTCATGCATCTTTGAAAGGTAGCAGGTGCATTGCATAAACCAAAAGGCATACGTCTATTAGCAAAGGTACCGAAAGGGCAAGTAAAAGTGGTCTTCTCTTGGTCCTCTTTTGACACAGGTATTTGAGAGAAACTAGAATAACCATCTAGAAAGCAAAAATATGTGTGTTTGGATAGTCTTTCTAGCATTTGATCAATAAAAGGTAGAGGGTAATGATCTTTCCTAGTAGCTTTATTTAATTTCCAAAAATCAATTACAATTCTATATCCTATAACAATTCTTTTGCGGGATCAATTCATTTTTATCATTAGGAACTACGATAATACCTCCTTTCTTAGGGACACAATGAACGGGACTAACCCATCTAGTATTCGCAATAGGGTAAATGATACCTGCCTCTAGAAGCTTTAATATTTCATTTCTTACCACTTATTTCATTTTCGGATTTAACCGTCATTGGTGATCAACAACTGGTTTAGCATCAGGCTCCATATTGATTTTATGCTGACATAGAGTGGGACTAATGCCCTTGAGATCATAGAGAGTATATCCAATAGCAGCACGGGGCTTCCTTAGAGTTTTCAATAATATCTGTTCTTCATGCTCTGAAAGGTTAGCACTAATAATAACAGGATATATCTTCTTTTCATCAAGATAAGCATATTTCAGAGTATCCGGTAATTGTTTAAGCTCAAACACGGGATCACCCTTGGGTGGAGGAGGATCCCCAAGTATTTCAATAGGCAAGTTGTGTTTCAAAATAGGATGCCGATGTCACAACCCTAGCAAGTGTCTAGGCTAGCATTGTGTTTGCATCATCATCATCATCATTGCATCAATATGAAATGGGGAGAAAGAAAGAAACCCTAAGCATTTTATGAATTAAAGGAATTCCAAACAAATGAAATTTCAACAAATCCAAAATGCCCATAAAAAATGTTCCCTATGTCTGATAATTAAGGGCATGGATATACCAGGGACCATTTCAATTATTTGAACATTTGAAATATTTCAAATTATTGAATTAAGTCTCTGAAAATGACAAATAAAAACATTATCATTATCACTGCTTTCAAAATAATCTGAAACTTTTGATACAAGTTTGAAATATTCAAACTTGAAGTTATAAAAAGTTTTAGAATTATTGAAGGGGTATTTGGACCTGCAAAGAAAATCAAACAAATATTAGAAAACAGAAAAACAGAAAATAAAAATAAAAGGGAGAGGCTTACCTGGTCGAGTGAAAGGCCCAGCCCAGCCCACAGGGGTGGAAGGGTCATCTTCCACCTCGCACCAGTAGGCGTCGAGGTGGTGACCGAGCCGTCGCCGGCCTCCACCTCCTGCTTCCACGCAGCAGGCTGCGTCCCTGCCTCCCCCGCGCCTGGAAGACGCGCGAGCCCTCTCCCCCGAGCTCATTCTCCCCCTCCCTCTCTCCTTTGCTCTCTCTCCCAATCCCCTGCCGAAGGCCGTCGTCGTCGGACGTCGATTCGTCGTCGTCGCTGCCTCCCCGAGCCTCCTGACCAGCTCACTGGATCCGCAGTGAGCCCCTCTTCCTCCCCCCTGAGTTTTCCCTCTCTCTGGCGTCCCCTAGCTAGCTGCGTCGCCGGACCCGAGAACCTCCCGCCGCCGTCGATGGTCGCCGCCATGCATAGAGCCCTCCAAGCTCACGTGCGCGTGCATGGTTGAACTCCTGGAGTTCCCAGGAGCCCGTAGAGACCATCATAGCATCGCCCCATGCCCTGTGTCACGTTTGCGTCCGAGCCCGAGCTCCGGCCGCCGCCACGAGCTCGTTTCCGGCGAGCTCCGGCGACCCCATGACCTCCCATGGCCCCAGATGGATGCGGTCGTGCACGGGCTGCACGCCGGTGGTCTCAGCGCGCCAAATAACCCCTTGTAGGAGAAACCCGATGGACGTCGCCGTCCCTGATGGTCACCGGCGTCGAACCGCCGGCCAACTCCGGCGAGTTGACCTCAGGTGGGCCCTGGCTTGACTCTGTGAGTCAATGACAGGTGGGGCCTCGGCCCTGATTAGTTTAGGATAATTTGTAATTAGTTTAGTTGTTAATTAGGTTAATGTGTCACTGACAGGTGGGCCCGGTTAGTTAGTTAAAACAGAATTAGTTTTAATTAGTTAGTTAAGTTAACCAGTCACTGACATGTGGACCCCACATGTTAGGTTTGACTCCGGGCCGAGTCAGCTGACCAGCTGACACAATAACTCAATTTCCTTAATAAAAATAAATCAGGAAATTCCAGAAATTATTTAAACCTTTGAAAAATCATATAAAATAATCTGTAAGTCAGATGAAAATAATTTATATATGAAAATTGATCAAAAAAATCCAATGAATCCAATGGTGCTATTCTCATGCATGTTAGAGCAATATAAATAGGTGAACATGGACATTTTAGCATTAGGTCAATATATAGAATTTGAAATGAGAACAACTTTGAACCTATATTCAAACACATTTCAAATTGACATGACCAGTAGTTACATTAGCTCATCCATG
The DNA here is from genome assembly GCA_022496015.1 of Hordeum marinum. Classification (NCBI taxonomy): domain Eukaryota; kingdom Viridiplantae; phylum Streptophyta; class Magnoliopsida; order Poales; family Poaceae; genus Hordeum; species Hordeum marinum. Next base: position 230,817,790 of record CM039673.1, read on the forward strand.
CACATCATTATGCCATGATCATGCATCATATTGTTGCATCTGCTTGTATTGAATGTTTTTATCTGTGTTGCGGTAGGCCCTAATCCGGAGGATACTACCCCGTACCCCGACGAAGGAGAGAACTCTTCCGCAACCCAGCAAGGCAAGCAACCTCATTGATCATTCCGATAACATCCCACTCTCTCGCTCCTGCTCTCGTTTATTGCATAGGACAAACGATCACATGTCAGTTATGCACGGTAGATGATCCTATCCTTATGCATGACCTGATCTTGTCACAGTAAATAGCTAAACCTTGCAACCTAGCATACCTGGTAGATGCTTGTGCCATGATATGCTTAGCTTACTTTGCCTGCTATGCTTGCTATGCTTAGAGTTGTGTCAAGTCGGATTCATCTGGGTGATGAACTGAGTGAAACAGTGTTATCCGATGTGATGAGCTTATAATGAATACGATTTGGTAAAGGTAGCGATGAGAGGCTATGTAGGAGTACATAGTGGGTTGTCTCATTGGGACCGTTCTTAGGAACTGAGTTTTGTGTTTGTGATCCAAGACTAGATACTACCACATGTTGGGATACTTAACTGACCCTCTCGACTTATCAGTCGCTTAGTCTTTGGTCCAGGTATTGCAAGTAGTTTCTAGTGTTTATAGCATGTTAGAGGCCGTGCGTAGCGCTGACCCTCGGAGTGGGTTATGACGCGGTAGGCAGTGGCACGGTATACCAAGGGTCACCCGAATGGTGGGCTTGGGAACCCTGCGCACATCGTTTGGGACCGTAGCGGAAACTTCGGCCGGAATTCCGTGCGGGTTCAGTCTCAAATAGGCGGTAGCCTGGACCAGAGGTCTTATGTGAATGACGGTCGTGGCCGACTCCCTCGCTGGGCATCCGCTTGAAGGTTGCCGAGGTGCATGGTTTTATAAGCACAGAGCGATAAGTGGCGAGAGCGTGTGTGACGAAGTACACCCCTGCAGGGTTATGAAACTATTCGAATAGCCGCGTCCTCGGATATGGACTACTTGGAGAACTTATGCTGTTCATAGATAATCAAATGGAGACTTCTAAAAATCTCAAGACAAGTGTGAGTACCGTGGATGGCACACTTCCGGAAGGGGAAGGTGAATCCATGGTAGTGTATTGTGATGGAGGTAGTGGACTCGTGTGCGATAACTAAAATTGTAACAAAGAGTTTAAAACTGAGTAGTGTAGGTTAGCCATGAGTCAAAGCTGGCTTTCTGCATAAACTGCACCACCCCTTTGATGATACATGAGCATAAATAACTAGGTCTGTTTTAAGGACTTGCTGAGTACGATTGTACTCATCCTTGTTTAATTAATGTTGCAGAAGAAAACCAGGACCCATCAGGTGGGTTCTATCTAGACGTTGACGATGCCGAATAGCTGGTGTCCCAGCTACGATCTTGCCCGTGTGGTGGGCTGTAGATAGTCAGGCCATGTGCCTCTTTTATATTTTTCCGTCTGTACCGAGACAGCTTAAGTTTCCGTTGGTTTGTATGACTATGTTTGTATGACTTGAGTGCCGGGTCATGTGACCCCTATCTGTAAGAACATATTATGCAAGGCTCGTCTGAGCCTCTTAAATAAAAGTTATCTTGTTGTATGGTTATGTTGTGATGCCATAGTTGTATCTATGCATATCGGGCATGTCGTGCGTACGTGTGACGTGCAACGGTATGTATGGGATCCGACACCTAGTCGTGTGCCTTAAGTAGTACTCTTTACGGGAAACTGCCTCTTTGTGCTTCCACCGAGCCATGGTAGCTTGCTACTGCTCCGGACACATTGATTGACCGGCATGTATCCTTCTTTGCTGTTGTGTCTATCCCTTCGGGGAAATGTCTCGCAGTGTAATGGAGTCCCTGTAGCCTATTACGACTCGTCTACGTGCAGTGATGACATTCGTGTCTCGCGACGTAATGGAGTCCTTGTAACTTGCTATGACTTGTCTACACACGCTTGAGGCCGACACCTGCATTGCTGGGTTATGTATGCCTGTTTCCGTACGGATGTGCCACTTGGGTTCTATGACTAGTTATGTCGGCCCGGGTTCTTTGTTGTGTGATTGCCAGCGACATGTTCACATACGTGAGCCAAAAGACGCAAACGGTCCCGGCCAAGGTAAGGTGGCAGCCGTGGAGTACCGTGCGTGAGGCTGCAAAGTGATGTGGCTTGTTACAGTATGGAATCATATGACTTAGGATCGGGGTCCCGACAGCCCATCAAAGAAAATCTTATCTATTTAATTCCTTTCATTCATATGCATATCATTTTCATGGTCTAGCAAATATTGTTCTAAGGGATTAGTAGGAGGCACAACAATAGAAGCAAGACCAATAATTTCATCCTTCCTAGACAATTCTCTATCATGGGGTTGTCTACGAAATTTAGAGAAATTAAACTCATGAGACGTGTCCCCAAAACTTATAGTAATAGTTTCCTTCTTACAATATATCCTGGCATTAACAATATTCAAGAAGGGTCTACCAAATATAATGGGACAAAAATCATCTTGTGGGGAACCAAGGACAAGAAAATCAGTAGGATATTTTATTTTCCCACACAAGACTTCAACATCTCTGATAATCCCAACTGGTACTATAGTATCTCTATTAGTAAGCTTAATTGTAACATCAATTTCCTCTAACTCAGCTCGTGCAATATCATTCATAATTTCTTTATATAAGGTAAAGGGAATTGCACTCACACTGGCACCCATATCACATAATCCACGATAACAATGATCTCCTATTTTAACAGAAACAACAGGCATGCCAACAATAGGTCTACGTTTATCTTTAGCACCAGGTTTAGCAATTCTAGCAGCTTCATCACAAAATTGAATAACATGCCCATCAATATTATCAACCAAGAGATCTTTAACCATAGCAATACTAGGCTCAAATTTAATTTGCTTAGGGGGTGTAGGTGTTCTAACACAGCTCTTACGAACCATAGTTGAAGCCTTAGTATGTTCCTTTATTCTAACGGGGAAAGGTGGTTTCTCAATATAAGCAGCAGGAATAACAGGATCAACATTATAAGTAATAGTTTCCTCTTCAACTTTAATAGGTTCAACTACTTTCACTTCAATGTGAGGATGATATTTAAACCACTTCTCCTTGGGTAGATCGACAAGAGCAGCAAAAGATTCACAAAAAAAGCTACTATCTCAGAGTCAAGTCCATACTTAGTGCTAAATTCACGAAAAGCATCAGTGTCTACAAAGGATTTAACACAATCAAACTTAAGTTTATACCTGCCTCCTTACCTTCGTCGAGTTCCCAATCTTTAGATTTGCGTTTAATTCTTTCCAATAAATCCCATCTGAAGTCAATATCCTTCTTCATATAGAGACCAACACAAGAAGTATCGAGCATGGATTGATCATTACGAGAAAGCCAAGCATAAAAATTCTGAATAATAATTTCTCTCGAGAGCTCATGATTGGGACATGAATATAACATTGACTTAAACCTCCCCTAATCTTGAGAGATTCTTTCTCCTTCACGAGGCCAAAAATTATAGATATAATTCCGATCACGATGAACTAGATGCATAGGATAGAACTTCTGATGAAATTCCATTTTCAATCGGTTGTAGCTCCATGATCCAACATCATCACATAGCCTGTACCATGTCAATGCCTTCTCCTTAAAACATAAAGGAAAGAACTTCTTCTTGACATGATACTCGGGCAGACCTGCAAGCTTAAATAATCCACAAACTTCATCCACATAGATTAGATGCAAATGAAGATGTAGTGTTCCATCTCCTGCATAAGGATTAGCCAGCAGGTTTTCTATCATACCCGAAAGAATTGTTGGAATTATGCCCTAGAGGCAATAATAAATTAGTTATTATCATATTTCCTTGTTCATGATAACCGTTTATTATCCATGCTATAATTGTATTGATCGGAGACTTAGATGCATGTGTGGATACATAGACAAAACCATGTCCCTAGTATGCCTCTAATAGACTAGCTCGTTGATCAAAGATGGTTAAGGTTTCCTAGCCATGGACATGAGATGTCATTTGATAACGGGATCACATCATTAGGAGAATGGTGTGATGGACAAGACCCAAACTACAAATGTATCATATGATCGTGTCAGTTTATTGCTACTGTTTTCTGCATGTCAAGTATATGTTCCTATGACCATGAGATCATGCAACTCACTCACACCGGTGGAGTGCCTTGTGTGTATCAAATGTCGCAACATAACTGGGTGACTATAAAGTTACTCTACAGGTATCTCCGAGGGTGTCTGTTGAGTTGGCATGGATCAAGACTGGGATTTGTTACTCCGTGTGACGGAGAGGTATCTCAGGGCCCACTCGGTAATACAACATCACAACAAGCCTTGCAAGCAATGTGACTAAGTGTTAGTCATGGGATCTTGTATTATGGAACGAGTAAAGAGACTTGCCGGTAACTAGGTTGAACTAGGTATGGAGATACCGACGATCGAATCTCGGGCAAGTAACATACCGAAGAACAAAGGGAACATCTTACGGGATTAACTGAATCCTTGACATAGTGGTTTGACCGATAAAGACCTTCGTAGAATATGTAGGAACCAATATGGGCATAAAGGTCCCACTATTAGTTATTGACCATAGAGGTGTCTCGGTCATGTCTACATAGTTCTTGAACCCCCAGGGTCTGCACACTTAAGGTTTGGTGACGTTTCAGTAGTATAGAGTTATGTATGGTGGTGACGAAGGTTACTCGGAGTCCCGGATGAGATCCCGGACATCACGAGGAGCTCCGGAATGGTCCGGAGGTAAAGATTGATATATAGGAAGTCCTATTTTGGTCTCCGGAAAAGTTTCGGGCTCATCGGTAATGTACCGGGAGTGCCGGTAGTGTACCGGGAGTGCCGGTAGTGTACCGGGAGACCATTGGGAGGGGTATTTCGACCCAAGAGGCTTCATGGGCTGATGGAAGTCCCACACAAGGCCCATGCGGTTAGGGAAGGAAGGCCCAAAGATAAAAGGTGGAAAAAAGGCGAAAAGGCAAAAAAGGAAGAGTCCTAATCCTACTAGGATTGGAGGAGGAGGAGGACTCTCCTCCGTAGCTTCGGCCGAAGCCTCCTTGTAGGATTTGCCCTTGCGCCAAGCCTTCTCTCTTCCTCTTATATATATACTAGAGGTTTTAGGGTTTTGGCATAGAATTTTTAGCCACGTGCTGCCCGTTCCTCCAGCGCATAGTTTCTCCTCTAGATCGGATTTCTGCAGTGCTTAGGCGAAGCCCTACCGGAATTGCTCCACCACCATCACCGCGACGCCGTCACGCTGCCGGTGAACTCATCTACCTCTCCGCTCCCTCTTGCTGGATCAACAAGGCGGAGATCGTCATCGATCCGTACGTGTGTTGAACGCGGAGGTGCCGTCTGTTCGGCGCTAGATCGGAAGGACCATGATCAAGATCGCGAGACGGATCATGATGAGTTCGCGGGACGGATCGTGATGAGTTCGCTGGACAGATCATGATTGGATCGCGGGATGGATCGTGATGAGTTCGCGGCAAGGATCGTGATTGGATCGTGGGACGGATCGTGATGAGATCGCGAGACGCTTGGCGATTTGGATCGCGAAGACGTTCGACTACACCAACCGCGTTTCTTAACGCTTCCCGCTTAGTGATCTACAAGGGTATGTAGATCCACTCTCCCTCTCATAGATGCTCATCACCATGGATAGATCTTGCGTGTGCATAGGAATTTTTTTGTTTCCCATGCGACGTTCCCCAACAGTGGCATCATGAGCTAGGTCTATGTGTAGATGAGATCTCAAGTAGAACACAAAGAGTTTGTTGGCGTTGATGCTTAGATTGCTTCCTCCCTTGGTCGTGTTTTGGTTCAGCGGTATTGTGAGATGAAGCGGCCTGGACCAACATTACTCGTACGCTTACGAGAGACCGGTTCCCTGAACTGCAACTTGTTGCATAGATGGCTTGCGAGTGTCAGTTTCTCTCACTTTAGTTGGATCGGATTCGACAAAGGCGGTCCTTGAGAAGGTTGAAAAGCAACTAGTGTATCAGCGTTGTGGTTTTTGCATAGATGAGGATTGTTCTTGGTAGATACCCGTAGCAGACACGTAAAACATGCAACAACAATTAGAGGACGTCTAACTTGTTTTTGCAGGGTATGTTGTGATGTGATATGGCCAATTACATGATGTGATATATGTGATGTATGAGATGATCATGTGATGTATAGATTATCACGACTTGCATGTCGCTGAGTACGCCAACCGGCAGGAGCCATAGGGTTGTCTTTAATTATTGTATGACCCTTGTGTCAATCATTAAGCGCTATGTAATGCTTTACTTTATCACTAAACGGTAGCAATAGTAGTAGAAGCATGTTGGGCGCGACAACCCCGATGGCGACACGTTGATGGAGATCAAGATGATGGAGATCATGGTGTCGTGCCGGTGATGATGGAGATCATGCCGGTGCTTTCAAGATGGAGATCAAAAGCACAAGTTCATGGCCATATCATGTCACTTATGATTTGCATGTGATGTTAATCCTTTTATCCACCTTGTTTTGCTTAGGACGACGGTAGCATTATAAGGTGATCCCTCACTTAAATTTCAAGATGAATTGTGTTCTCCCCGAGTGTGCACTGTTGCGAAAGTTTGTCATGTTGAGACACCACGTGCTGATCGGGTGTGATAGACTCTACGTTCACATACAACGGGTGCAAGCCAGTGTTGCACATGCAGAACACTCGGGTTAAACTTGACGAGACTAGCATGTACATACATGGCCTTGGAACACAAGAGACCGAAAGGTCGAACATGAGTCATATAGTAGATATGATCAACATGATGATGTTCACCATTGAAACCACCTCAACTTATGTGATGATCGGACTTGAGTTGGTGAATTTGGATCATGTATCACTCGAATGACTGGAGGGATGTCAATTTGAGTGGGAGTTCTTAAGTAATATGATTAATTGAACTCATTATCATGAACATAGTCAGTAGTGTCTTTGCAAACTGTTTTGTAGATTACTAGCTCACGTTGTAGCTCCCTTGAATTTTTATATGTTCCTAGAGAAATAGTGTTGAAAGACGATGGTAGCAATATTGCGGACTGGCTCCATGATCTGAGGATTGTCCTCATTGATGCACAGAAGGCTTATGTCCTTAATGCACCTCTCGGTGCGCCGACCCCTGTAACATTGTTTGTAGATGTTGTGAACATCTGACAGGCACGTTCTGATAACTGCTTGATAGTTTAGTGCGTCATGCATTACAGCTTAGAATTGAGGCTCCGAAACGTTTTGAATGTCACAGAACATATGAGATGTTCTAAGAGCTGAAATTAGGATCTCAGGCTCATGCCCGTGTTGCGAGATATGAGATCTCTAACAAGATTCTTTGCCTGTAATATGAAAGAGAATAGCTCAATCGTTGAGCATGTGCTCAGATTGTCTGGGTGCTACAATCGCTTGAGTCGAGTGGGAGTTGATCTTCCAAATAAGATAGTGATTGATATAGTTCTCCAAGTTACTGCCACTAAGCTACTAGAACTTGGTGATGAACTATAAAATGCCAGGGATAGAAATAATGATCCCTGAGCTATTCGCGATGTTTGACACCGCGAAGGTAGAAATCAAGAAGGAGCGTCAAGTGTTGATGGTTAGTCAAACCACTAGTTTTGTGAAGGGCAGGAGCAAGGAGGGAAAACTTCATGGGTAGCAAGTCAGTTGCTGCTCCAGTGAAGCAAGCCAAAGTTGAACCCAAACCCAAGACTAAGTGCTTCGATTATGAGGAGAGCGGTCACTGAAGCGGAACAACCCTAGATACTTGGTAGATAAGAAGGCTGGCAACGTCGACAGAAGTATATTTGATATACGTGTTATTTATGTGTACCTTGATAGTACTCCTAGTAGCACCTGGGTATTGGATACCGGTTCGGTTGCTAAATGTTAGTAACTCGAAATAAAAGCTACGGAATAAACAGAGCACTAGCTAAGGGTGAGGTGGCGATGTGTGTTGGAAATGTTTCCAAGGTTGATGTGATCAACATCGCACGCTCTCTTTACCTTTGGGATTAGTGACGAACCTAAATGTTATTTGGTGTTTTGCGTTGAGCATGAACGTGATTAGATCGTGTTTATTGCAACACGGTTATTCATTTAAGTTAAAGAATAATGGTTATTCTATTTACATGAATAATACCTTCAATGGTCATGCACCCAGTGAGAATGGTTTGTTGAATCTTGATCGTAGTAATACACATGTTCATAACATTGATGCCAAAAGATACAAAGTTAATAATGATAGTACCACATACTTGTGGCACTGCCGCTAAATGCCATATTGGTATAAAGCACATGAAGAAACTCCATGCTGATGGATCTTTGAACTCATTCGATTTCGAATTTGGTGAGACATGCGAACCATGCCTCTTGGGCAAGATGACTAAGGACCCCATTTTCTGGTTTGATGGAGCGGGCAAGTGATTTATTGGAAATGATACATGTTGATGTATGCAATCCAATGAGTCTTGTAGCATGCGGTGTATATCATTATTTTCTTACCTTCACTGATGATTTGAGTAGATAATAGTGTATATTTACTTAATGAAACGCAAGTTTGAATCGTTTGAAAAAGTTCAAGCAAATTCAGAGTGAAGTTTAAGATCATCATGACAAGAAGATAAGATGTCCGCGATATGATCGTGGAGGTGAATATCCGAGTTAAGAGTTTGGTATACAACTTAAGACAATGTGAAAGTTGTTTCACAACTCACGCTACCTGGAACACCATAGTGTGATGGTGTGTCCGAACGTCATAGTCGTGCTCTATTGGATATGGTGCAAATTATGATGCCTCTTATCCTTTTAGCACTATCATTTTGGGGTTATGCATTAGAGACAACTACATTCACTTTAGATAGGGCATCATCTAAATCCGTTGAGGTGACACTGTGTGAATTATGGTTTGATAGAAACCTAAGCTGTCATTTCTTAATGTTTGGGGCTGCAACACTTATGTGAAAAAGGGTTTTCACCTAATGAGCTCGAACCCAAAGCGGACAAATGCATCTTCACAGAATACCCTAAAGATAGTTGGGTAAACCTTCTATCTCAGATCCAAGCATAAAATGTTTGTTGCTAAAACCGGGTCCTTTCTGGAGAAAGAGTTTCTCTCGAAAGAATTGAGTGGGAGGAAGATAGAACTTGATGAGGTTGTTGAACCTTTGTTCAACCAGAGAGTAGCGCAACGCAGGAAGATGTTTCTGTGAAGCCGAGGTTAGTTGAAGAGGAAGTTAATGATGATGATCATGAAGCTTCGGATCAAGTTACTATCAAACCTCGTAGGTCGACAAGGACGTGTACTGCTCCTGAGCGGTACGACAACCCTGTCTTGGAGGTCATGTTGTTGGACACCGATGAACCTACGAGCTATGGAGAAGCAATGATGGGCCCGGATTCCGACAAATGGTTAGAGGCCATGAAATCCGAGAAAGGATCCATATATGAAAACCAAGTATAGACTTTGGTAGACTTGCTCGTTGGATGACAGGTCACTGAGTACAAATGGATCTTTAAAATGAAGACAGACACTGATTGTGAATGTCACCATTTATAAAGCTCGACTTGTCGCAAAGAAGTTTCCGGCAAGTTCAAGGAGTTGACTACGATGAGACTTTCTCACTCGTAGCGATGCTAAAGTCTGTTGGAATTATGTTAGCAGTTGCTGCATTTTTCCATTATGAAATCTGGCAGATGGATGCCAAAACATCGTTTCCTTCCTTAAGGAAAGGTTGTATGAGATACAACCAAAAGGTTTTGTCAGTCCTAAGGATGCTAAAAGGTGAGCAAGCTTCAGTGATCCTTCTATGGACTGAAGCAAGCATCTCGGAGTAGGAGTACACACTTCGATAAGGTGATCAAAGTTTTTAAATCAATACAAAGTTTATGAGAAACTTGTATTTGCAATAAAGTGAGTGGGAGCACTATAGAGTTTTTGAAAAGTATATGTGGATGACATATTGCTATTCGGAAATGATGTAGAATTTCTGGAAAGCATAAACGGTTGTTTGAAAAGAGTTTTTCAAAGGAAGATCTGGATAAAGCTACCTAATTGTTGAACATCAAGATCTATAGAGATAGATCAAGATGCTAGATGAGACTTTCAATGAGTACATACCTTGACAGGATTTTGAAAGAGTTCAAAATGGATCAGTTAGAGAAAGAGTTCTTGCCTGATTTGTAAGGTGTGAAGTTGAGTGATACTCAAAGCTCGACAACGGCAGAAGAAAGAGAAAGGACGAACGTCGTCCCCTATGCCTTAGCCATAGGCTCTATATTATGCCATGCTGTGTATCGCACCTGGTGTGTGCCTTGCCATGAGTCAGTCAAGGGGTGCAAAAGTGATCCAGGAGTGGATCACTGGACATCGGTCAAGATTATCCTTAGTGACTAAAAGTCTAAGGAGATGTTTCTCGATTATGGAGGTGATAAAGAGTTTGTGGTAAAGAGTTACGTCGATGCAAGCTTTAACACCAATCCAGATGACTGGTAGTAGCAATCTGGATAGTATAGTGGAGCAACCATTTGGACTAGTACCAAGTGGAGTGTGGTAGCAGTGTTTACGGTTTGACATAGAGATTTGCAAAGTACACTCGGATTTGAATGTCGCAGACCCGTTGACTATAAGACCTCTCTCACATGCAAAGCATGATCGAGCCCCAGAACTCATTGGGTGTTAGATTCATAACAATGCGTATCACATGGTGATGTGAACTAGATTATTGACTCTAGTGCAAGTGGGAGACTATTGGAAATATGCCCTAGAGGCAATAATAAATTAGTTATTACCATATTGCCTTGTTCATGATAATCGTTTATTATCCATGCTATAATTGTATTGATCGAAGACTTAGATGCATGTGTGGATACATAGACAAAACCATGTCCCTTGTATGCCTCTAATAGACTAGCTCGTTGATCAAAGATGGTTAACGTTTCCTAGACATGGACATGAGATGTCATTTGATAACAGGATCACATCATTAGGAGAATGGTGTGATGGACAAGACCCAAACTACAAACATAGCATATGATCGTGTGAGTTTATTGCTACTGTTTTCTGCATGTCAAGTATATGTTCCTATGACCATGAGATCATGCAACTCACTGACACCGGAGGAGTGCCTTGTGTGTATCAAACGTCGCAATGTAACTGGGTGACTATAAAGGTACTCTAAAGGTATCTCCGAGGGTGTCTATTGAGTTGGCATGGATCAAGACTTGGATTTGTTATTCCGTGTGACGGAGAGGTATCTCATGGCCCACTCGGTAATAGAACATCACAACAAGCCTTGCAAGCAATGTGACTAAGTTTTAGTCACGGGATCTTGTATTACGGAACGAGTAAAGAGACTTGCCGGTAACGAGGTTGAACTAGGTATGGAGATACCGACGATCGAATCTCGGACAAGTAACATACCGAAGAACAAAGGGAACATCTTACGGGATTAACTAAATCCTTGACATAGAGGTTCGACCGATAAAGTTCTTCGTAGAATATGTAGGAACCAATATGGGCATCCACGTGAGGTGTCTCAGTCATGTTTACATAGTTCTCGAACTCGCAGGGTCTGCACACCTAAGGTTTGGTGACGTTTCGGGAGTATAGAGTTATGTATGGTGGTGACCGAAGGTTGTTCGGAGTCCCAGATGAGATCCCAGACGTCACGAGGAGCTCCGAAATGGTCCGGACGTAAATATTGATATATAGGAAGTCCTATTTTGGTCACCAGAAAAGTTTCGGGCTCATCGGTAATGTACCGGGAGTGCCGGTAGTGTACCGGGAGACCATTGGGAGGGGTATTTCGACCCAAGAGGCTTCATGGGCTGTGGGAGAATTAATACCAGCCTTTTGTGGGCTGGTGTAAGTCCCACACAAGGCCCATGCGGTTAGGGAAGAAAAGCCCAAAGATAAAAGGTAGAAAAAAGGCAAAAAGGCAAAAAAGGAAGAGTTCTAATCCTACTAGGATTGGAGGAGGAGGAGGACTCTCCTCCCTAGCTTCGGCTGAAGGCTCCTAGTAGGATTTGCCCTTGTGCCAAGCCTCCTCTCTTCCTCTTATATATACTAGAGGTTTTAGGGTTTTGGCACAGAATCTTTAGCCACGTGTTGCCCGTTCCTCCAGTGCATAGTTTCTGCTCTAGATCGGATTTCTACAGTGCTTAGGCAAAGCCCTATCGGAATTGCTCCACCACCATCACTGCGGTGCCGTCATGCTGCCGGTGAACTCATCTACCTATCCGCTCCCTCTTGCTGGATCAACAAGGCGGAGATCGTCATCGAGCCGTACGTGTGCTGAACGCGGAGGTGCCGTCCGTTCGACGCTAGATCGGAAGGACCGTGATCAAGATCGCGAGATGGATCGTGATGAGTTCGCGGGACGGATCATGATGAGTACGCTGGACGGATCGTTATTGGATTGCGGGACGGATCGTGATGAGTTCGTGGGACGTATCGTGATTGGATCGCGAGACGGATCGTGATGAGATCGCGGGACACTCGGCGATTTGGATCGCGAAGACGTTCGACTACACCAACTGCGTTTCTTAACGCTTCCCTCTTAGTGATCTACAAGGGTATGTAGATCCACTCTTCCTCTCGTAGATGCTCATCACCATGGATAGATCTTGCGTGTGCGTAGGAAAGTTTTGTTTCCCATGCGACGTTCCCCAACAGGAATCTCATAAGAAATATTTTCACTAGGTTCAGTAGGTTGAGGGGCAACTCTTTGCGCTTCCGGTCGAGGTGAAGATACCCCGAACAAGCCCCTCAAAGGATTACTTTCCATAGTAACAAGTGACAGTAAATTTCAGCACACTATATAAAATTTTCCTTACCAGATTCCACTTACCAAAGGCGCTTCACTCCCCGACAACGGCGCCAGAAAAGAGTCTTGATGACCCAAAAGTATAGGGTATCTATCGTAGTCCTTTCGATAAGTAAGAGTGTCGAACCCAACGAGGAGCAGAAGGAAATGACAAGCGGTTTTCAGTAAGGTATTCCCTACAAGCACTGAAATTATTGGTAACAGATAGTTTTGTGATAAGATAATTTGTAACGAGTAACAACTAACAAGTGTAGCAAAGGTGCATCAAGGTAGCTCAATACTTTTTGTAGCAAAGGACGGGCCTGGAAAAACTCTTATATAAAGCAAAGCACTCCCGAGGACACATGGGAATTCCCGTCAAGCTAGTTTTCATCATGCTCATTTGATTCGCGTTCGCTACTTCGATAATTTGATATGTGGGTGGACCGGTGCTTGGGTGCTGTGCTTACTTTGAAAAACCTCCCACTTATGATTAACCTCTCTTGCAAGCATCCGTAAGTACAAAAGAAGAATTAAGATAAATCTAACCATAGCATGAAACATATGGATCCTAATTAGCCCCTTACGAAGCAACGAATAAACTAGGGGTTAAACTTCTGTCACTCTAGCAACTCATCATCTACTTATTACTCCCCAATGCCTTCCCCTAGGCCCAAACAATGGTGAAGTGTTTTGTAGTCGAAGTTCACAGAACACCACTAGAGGAGAGATAACATACATCTCATGAAAATATCAAACGAATACCAAATTCACATGATTACTTATAACAAGACTTATCCCATGTCCTCGGGAACAAACGTAACTACTCATAAAACATGTTCATGTTCATAATTAGAGGAGTATTAATTATCATAAAGGATCTGAACATATGATCTTCCACCAAGTAAACCAACTAGCATCAACTACAAGGAGTAATCAACACTACTAGCAACCCACATGTACCAATCTGAGGTTTTGAGACAAAGATTGGATACAAGAGATGAACTAGGGTTTGGAGGGGAGATGGTGCTCGTGAAGATGTTGATGGAGATTGACCCCCTCTCGATGAGAGGATCGTTGGTGATGACGATGGTTTTGATTTTGTCACACCCTATGTTTGTGTCACCTTGTCATGTTTGGGTTTATAAATTTTGGAGCCAACTAAAACTTTTTCGAAGTGTTTGTGCTTGTTTGCAATGATGTTTGCTTGCTTGATGATTGAGATATGGCACTCCTAGATTCTATTCCACTTAATATTCATATTCCTTGTCCCAAACCTATTGCCCAATGATCATGCCATGTGAATAGTGCCCAAAACTATTTTTATCAAACTTTGTTTTAACCAAAAATGAATTATTCAAATTAGGTTTTCAAAACCCCCTCAAATGAGGTTTGCACTACAAGTCCTTAAATTGGGTGGATTCTTCTTCCCCAAAGACTTTAATTAAAACCTACTATATATAAGACTTCCCAAAACCACAAAATATTATTTTTAAATATTATTTTTATATTTAATTTAAAGGCTTTTTCTTAAGGCCAGAAATGGTTTTTCATAGGGAAAAAATATTTAAAAGCTTTGAAAATATTTGAGAAAATTTAGGGAAACTCAGTGGACATATATTTTCCATATATATGAGTTTCAGCTCATGATCATGATCAAATCATGGGAAAAACCCCTCAAAACCCTTTCTATTCAAATAAAACCTTTGTAATATTTCTATAAGAAATATTATCAATAAATTTCAGGAAAATTCCAGCAAGTCAACACTATCATAAGTGATTATCTTGCAAAGTTTCACCTCAATCGAAGTTGATTTGGTTCATCAAACCATCCCGAAACCCTTCGTGTTCAGATTCAAATTTGAGCAAATTTACATTGTGAAGTGTCTCCCCTTGACCCCAAACTTTGTGGGCATGCTCTAATGACCAAATAGTGATGCTACACTAAGTGGTGCATCAAGGGTAAAAGCCTAGAATCACTAGATCTATAGAAACCTGATTCTGTTAATTTCTAGGGTTTACCAAGTTTCCATTGTCAACTTTTCACCCGTGGGCTCAAACTTGGTGAATCATCTCATTTTTACCTAACATTTGACTCTGGTAAATATCTCAGCAAGTTGGTAAGCTTATCTTGCCCAAATCACTACCAAACACCTTCTGGTGAATTGGTAAAACCTATGGTTTCACCCCCCTTTCTCTTTTACCCTTGCTCCCAACTTTTTACCACAACCTCTTGTGGATGCCTTTCACCTCTAGTAAAAGTCTCATGGTCATATCTTCAGTGTGAAGTGGTGAAAAACTCCATTTTTACCCTGGACAGCACCATTTCTGTCCCTCTCTTCCCTTTTCTTCTACCCTAAGGTACCCCCAGATGCCTGCCTAAGCTCCCTAGGCCTTATTTATCTCCCCTGGATCCTCTGGGCATAGGTGGCCACGCGGAAAATGCCAAGGGCATGCCTTGGCATGCAAGGCTCGCGCTCTGGAGCGCGCTATAGTGCACAGCCGCATTGTAGCCGTTGGCCGACGGGCATTCCCGACAGCCTCGGGCTGCCCCACCTTGTCCCCCTTGTCCCCCTTGACGTCCGCAACCCTCCAGGCGATTGGCCCCTCCTCTCTCTCTCTATCTCCGGCGACCCCGCATGCGTGCCCGACGCCGCCTAGCTCGACCAACCAGAGGGGCTCACATGCGCGTGCCCCCACCTCTCTCCTCTCTTTCCCCCGGCCTATACCTCACCGACGAACACCCTGGACATGCCCCTTTCCTCCCCCACGGCCTGTAGCGAGCAGCCCGTGCTCACCGGCGCACCGCGTCCATGGTGAGCCGGTGCCCGCCTATAAAGAGGGCCTCCCCGAGCCCCTGCCCCTCTCTCCTCACTCCCTGCTCCCCTCTGCTTCCTCCCCGTGCTCAGCCCTCTCTCCTCCGTGGTTGGGAGCCCTCTCCCGAACCAAACCCTTGCCGTCGTCGGGCATCTCCCCTCGTTGGCGTTCCCCTCTCCCCCGGCGATCCCCTCGGCCACCCACCGACGCGCGAGGGCCCCCTGAGCGCGCTGGTGTCCTCTGTTCCATCCGGCGTGCCCTGGAGCCTCTCCGGTGAGCCCCCTTCGCTCCTGTCACGAGGAGAGGGATGATAGGTGGGGCCCACCTATCATCCCCTCGCCCCTTCCCCTCTCTGGCAAGCAGGGCCCGTGGTCAGGTTTGAAAACAAACCTGCCGCGCGCGGTGCCTCGGCCTAGGCCGGATCTCCCCCTGGGCCGACTCAGCTCCGGTACTATGGCCCGAGAAGGCACAGTACCCCGTTTTCTTTTTTCTTTTCTGTTTGAACTTCCAAAAATCCCACAGGGTTGTATATTAATCTAAATCCAAAAATTCTTCCACCTTAAATCTTGAAATAATCTACAGAATTTATTAGTGCCATATGTAAAAATGTTTGAAAATATTTTATATGCTATTTTATTTTAAAACCTATATTTAGGCATCTTTTTGCCTCTATTAATTAGTTTCCAAATTATTTTTCACAACAGAACCCTAGGAGAATATTTTTAGTATGACATTTCGTATTTATCAGAATAGGTTAGCATTTTTGATAGTAGTTTGTGTGCTCTGTTTTTGTGTGTTGCTTATTTTTATCACTTTTTTCGCGACGACAGATTACACGGTTGATGAAGAAGTTGGACTCAAAGACTTTGAAGACCCCGGAGACTTTGTTGAGCCAGGCAAGCAGCCCTTTGACCATGTTAAGAAGCTTTTTCATGCATATAGCACTTGTTGTTTCGATGATTGATCATGATGAGGTGTCCCCCTGTAGCGACCCGACCTGAAAGGTCAAGTCTCCGGTGTTTCCGTACCATCCCAAGATCATGCTGGTACACACACGGTACATCCATGTATATATCAAAGGGAAATCACACAGCATTATATTAATCGAAATCTCATATCGAGTCCTTTATTACAATAAAAATTACAATAAAGTGGCTAAAAGCCAACTCATGAGAATATCTAAATCTTGCGGAAGCGTCGAAGGTAGATGAGTCCATCTGACTCCAAGGGCATCTCACTGAGCATAGAACGTGTCCTCACTCCTGGTCGGAAAAGTACTCTGCAACATGATACGTTGCAGCCGTGTAGGTCAGCATATGGAATATGCCGGCAAAGTCACAGTAGAGGTGTGAAAAATAATCAGCTAGTCTATATGCATATATGGCAGGTGGGGTGGTAAGTTTTGCATAAAGCCAATTTTTCCTACATCAAGAAAAGGGGCTAAGCAAAACCTTACTAAGTTGGTTGATTAATGAGATGGTTCCACCAACCAATTCTCATTCCCAAAATTATTAATACCCATATCATCATTATTAATTGTGTTGAGAGTTCCGGAAGTTTCAATTCCTTTGGCTCAAGTCGTCCATGACCGTGGACACGGCTAATCGATTAGGTTTAAGTACTCTGCAGAGTTTTGCACACGTTCCCCACAAGATTTGGTCGCCTCCGTTTGATTTCTCGCACTTCAGGGTGTTTGAGAAACGGATGACCAAAACATGGTCTTCCAAAGGGTTTCCCTGCGACTCTGTCGGTGCCCATCCTTTCCTACCGTTCTTCTACCTCTCGTAGCACCGCCTGTCCAGGGTCACCACGATATCCAACCAAGCCAGAGCCCATAATGACTTGTGGCTGTGCAGGTAAGCCTTGGGTTTTAAAGCATCCATCCATCTCTTTGTGCCTGGGTGGACCTTTCCGCGTGAATACTGGCCATCTCCAGCATCACCTAGGCAAATCCACTGGTTTCTCCAGGGTGCCGTTCAACCATCATCCACCCAGAGGTATGTTGAAAACTCGGAGTCTTAAATCTTGATCATTATGTAGGTCTTGAAATAATTAACTCTCTCAACTCTCATGAATCACACAACCAACCCCGTCTACTAATAGCATAGCAAAAAGGTAAAACAACGTTTCCCGGGGCCAATGTGTCAAAGAGGTTGAGGGGGGGTACCTACCACATGATACTATTACAATGTAACCAAGTTTCCAACTAACCTATGTTGCATGCAATTGGGGAGATGGTAGAACTAATGCATATAAAACATGGGTAAACATGGTCAAAGTGACTTGCCTGATTGATGATCTTCGTACGTGAGTGACTCTAAGTAACAAGCTTCGCATTCCGGATAATCTAACGAAGCAAACAAGCACTCAATAAGCATACAACAGAATATTGTAACTCACAAACATCAACCAAGAACTAGTAAACAATCAAGACAAAACAATGCACAAATCTCAAGTAAGAAAACACACAAAGTTTTGTTTTAAAAAGGTGAGGAATGAAAACACTACTGACATAGACTTCTTCCACGTCGAGATGGTTCACCTGGGAACGAGGAAAAAGGTTTGGCTTCTTGGCTGCAGAATTGCCGTTGTTGTTGCCGTTTCCACTGCCTTGCTTGCTCTGGGAACACTCAGTAGCATAGTGCCCTGTCTTCTGACACTTGAAACAGGTAATGTGACTCAGATCCTTCTGAGCAGGAACTTGACGGTGCTGGTTGTTGTTCCCATTCCCATTGTCAGTCTTGAAATTGCCATGGTTGAGACGGTTGTTCCCATTTCCTCCATGATGGTGGCCTCCATGGTTGTGCACAACATGAGTGTGTCTTCCAAACTTACCGGTCCCTGATCCGGTATTCCCTGAGTACGGGGAGTAGCGAAGCTTCTGATGAGCTCCAGAGTTGAACTTCCCCTGAGTGTACTTCCTCTTGCGGTTCTCAATCTGCTGCTGTTTACCTTCCAGAATAAGTGCCTTACCCACCAGCTCTTGGTAGTTGTTGAAATTAGCCACTACCAGCTGCATGCTCAACTCATCGTTGAGTCCTTCCAGAAATTTCTCTTGCTTGGCCGCATCATCGGCCACGTCTCCTGGTGCATAACGTGCCAATGTGTTGAAGTCGTCCACGTACTGGGCCACAGAGCGATTACTCTGGCGCAAGTTGCGAAACTCGCGCTTCTTCAGACTCATGGCTCCAGCTGAAACATGTGCGGTGCGGAAAGCTTGCTGGAACTGCTCCCAAGTCACATCTGCAATAGGATAAGTGGTGGTGTAGTTCTCCCACCATGAAGCTGCTGGTCCTTCAAGTTGATGTGCGGAAAATCGCACCTTCTCAGCATCAGTACATCCAGCGGTGACAAGTTCTCTCTCCATCTTACGGAGCCAGTCATCTGCCACAATGGGCTCAGTACTGCTGGAGAAAGTTGGAGGGTTCAACCTCAGAAAACGGGTGAGATTGTCAGTCTGGGGTGGATGGTGGTTGTTGTTGTTCTGGTTGTTGGTCTGATTCTGAATCAATAACTGCATCAGTGCATTCTGCTGCTGAAGAAGTTGAGTGAGTTCCGGCGGGAAAGTGAAGTCGGTCTCACGTCGTGGAGGCATCTTGCTGTTTTCAGAGGGATGAGAATTAGAATAGAACAAGGGTCTAGAAGAATTTCACTACCCATATGCAATGCAACAAACATATCACACCAAGCACTCTTTCATTTATTCAATCAATGTCAAACATCGAGAATACAAATCTCAAACAACTAAGCATCGACCTACGCTTTAATGATTAAAATAAAAGATACATTGGAGGGCATAACTAAGGTTCTCCTCAAAAGTGCATAGTCGTAGGTCCTCCGGTGGTGCTTTCCTCATAGTCTTCATCGTCGCTGATGAAGGGTGCCATGTGTCCTTCGGGATGAAGGTTTTCCCCCATGTCTAGCTGCTCCTCCAGAGTTGCGATGCGTGCATTCTGCTCATCAATCCTCTCTAGGAAGTCCTTCACTTCATGCTCGTGTTCATAATTGGCCTCTCGCAGATCTGCTTCAAGGTCCAGCTCACGGTTCATCAGATTCTTGATTGTCTTCGTATCAGCACGAACTCGAAGCTCCAGAGTCCTGATGTGAGTCTCCAGGGTCTGGATATAGGAAATACTGGTGTCTGCAGTGGGAGGAGTTATGATGTTTCCATTGGCATCTCTACGACAAACCATGCTGAGTCCTGGTGAAATGGTTCCACCTCTATATTCCTCCTGAATACGTCCAAGGGCACGATGAATGGCCATGTCTCTTCCAAGTATCCAGCTGGGTGCCACGAACTTGAAGTCGATGGGTTTCTTCCGATTCCCAAAGGTCTTCCCTGGGATGTGCACCTCGATCTTGTAGGGTCCATCTTGGGGAAATGACATGATAGGAGTCCCGGTGATGCTCGGCAAAGCAATCCTTACGTCCTTGACGATCCTCATCAGCTCCTTACCAAAGGGCATCGTTGCGTCAGGCTGGCAAAACTCCGTGATCAACACTGGGATGAAGGTGGCCATCTATAAATTTTGAAATAATCGGAGAGGAGTCAGAAACGAATAGATGAGAGTATAAGATATTTAAAGACAAAGAGAAACAATCCTAAGGCTTTCCAATCCTAGAGGTTACGTCCTACGGTCAACGTGTGCTCTGATACCATTTCTGTAGCGACCCGACCTGAAATGTCAAGTCTCCGGTGTTTCCGTACCATCCCAAGATCATGCTGGTACACACACAGTACATCCATGTATATATCAAAGGGAAATCACACAGCATTATATTAATCGAAATCTCATATCGAGTCCTTTATTACAATAAAAATTACAATAAAGTGGCTAAAAGCCAACTCATGAGAATATCTAAATCTTGCGGAAGCGTCGAAGGTAGATGAGTCCATCTGACTCCAAGGGCATCTCACTGAGCATAGAACGTGTCCTCACTCCTGGTCGGAAAAGTACTCTGCAACATGATACGTTGCAGCCGTGTAGGTCAGCATATGGAATATGCCGGCAAAGTCACAGTAGAGGTGTGAAAATAATCAGCTAGTCTATATGCATATATGGCAGGTGGGGTGGTAAGTTTTGCGTAAAGCCAATTTTTCCTACATCAAGAAAAGGGGCTAAGCAAAACCTTACTAAGTTGGTTGATTAATGAGATGGTTCCACCAACCAATTCTCATTCCCAAAATTATTAATACCCACATCATCATTATTAATTGTGTTGAGAGTTCCGGAAGTTTCAATTCCTTTGGCTCAAGTCGTCCATGACCGTGGACACGGCTAATCGATTAGGTTTAAGTACTCTGCAGAGTTTTGCACACGTTCCCCACAAGATTTGGTCGCCTCCATTTGATTTCTCGCACTTCAGGGTGTTTGAGAAACGGATGACCAAAACATGGTCTTCCAAAGGGTTTCCCTGCGACTCTGTCGGTGCCCATCCTTTCCTACCGTTCTTCTACCTCTCGTAGCACCGCCTGTCCAGGGTCACCACGATATCCAACCAAGCCAGAGCCCATAATGACTTGTGGCTGTGCAGGTAAGCCTTGGGTTTTAAAGCATCCATCCATCTCTTTGTGCCTGGGTGGACCTTTCCGCGTGAATACTGGCCATCTCCAGCATCACCTAGGCAAATCCACTGGTTTCTCCAGGGTGCCGTTCAACCATCATCCACCCAGAGGTATGTTGAAAACTCGGAGTCTTAAATCTTGATCATTATGTAGGTCTTGAAATTATTAACTCTCTCAACTCTCATGAATCACACAACCAACCCCGTCTACTAATAGCATAGCAAAAAGGTAAAACAACGTTTCCCGGGGCCAATGTGTCAAAGAGGTTGAGGGGGGGTACCTACCACATGATACTATTACAATGTAACCAAGTTTCCAACTAACCTATGTTGCATGCAATTGGGGAGATGGTAGAACTAATGCATATAAAACATGGGTAAACATGGTCAAAGTGACTTGCCTGATTGATGATCTTCGTACGTGAGTGACTCTAAGTAACAAGCTTCGCACTCCGGATAATCTAACGAAGCAAACAAGCACTCAATAAGCATACAACAGAATATTGTAACTCACAAACATCAACCAAGAACTAGTAAACAATCAAGACAAAACAATGCACAAATCTCAAGTAAGAAAACACACAAAGTTTTGTTTTAAAAAGGTGAGGAATGAAAACACTACTGACATAATGAAACCATTTGTAATAACAAAACAATTGTTGTCAGCAAGGAAACAATAGAATATTTTATTAATAAACAGAATATAATCAATTTAATTTTGTTGGGAAAAGTTTAGTAAAGTTTATACAAGTTTGTGATAAACACTATATGAATCAACTATAGTTATATTAACAAAAGAATGAAAAACTAAACTTATTATTTATTTGTAAAACATGTTCTTAACAGAAAATAATTTACAATTAAATCTGTCTTAGAAAACAGAATTAAAATATACAAAACTTTGTTTGAAAACAAAACTATTACTAGTTAGTTGTTTTAATCAAATTATGCCTATTTGAAAAGAAGTTGTGATTCCTATGTTAAATAAAATTAAACTAAGCAAATTTATATTTTTATTAACAGTAAGTGAAAACACTAAATGTTTACTAACAGAACCTAATAAACAAATAAAACCAATTCTAAATCAAACTAATTGAAATTGAGTTTATAAAACTATATTATAGTACTAAGCAGATTCTGTTTATAGCTAAAACACTACTCAAATATATCCTAAAAATCTTCAAACTAAGCATGAAGGTAGTCCTAACTAATACCAAATAGTATCAAAAATATTCATATAAAATCTATTTTCAAACTCTAGTTATTCAGATTTGAAGATTTTGAGCAAATTTGATTAAATTCAAATTTTATAGTTCAAATTTGAAATTTAAAAGTACAGGGTGAAACTACATGAAAAATGTGAGCTATTGCAAAAAGAATCAATTCAAAACACTAAATAGATTAAAAGATATAATCAAAACAAATTTTGAAATCATTCTGTTAATTAAAACAAAAACAGAAAAAGAAAATGATTTGCGACGGTCAGGGGGCTACGTGGCGCTGTCAGATTGGCTAAGGGTGGTGTGCGCTCGAGGGTTCCGGGCGGGCGACCGGTTCCTAAAGGAAAACGATTCGGATTTAATACGATCTAATCTGAGCCGTGGATCTTAGATCCAAGGGGTGGGAGTGCTCACAGGGTTAAGAGGTCGCCAGCGTCGGGGTCTCCGGCGAGTCCGGAAGTGGCGAATGCGACGGCGAGGCGCTCCGGTGGTCGGGGAAGACGGGGAAGTGGTCCGGGCGACGGCGACGGGTCTCCGGAGTCGAAAGGTGAGGTCGGTTGGGCGAGAGGTGGTCGGAATTGGTGGCTACGTTCGACGGGTGATCCGGTGAGGGTGGGAGCTCCGGCGAGCAATTACGGCAGCGCCTCGGCAAGATAGAAAGAGAGCTCGGGGGGGAAATGGATGCGGGGAAGTGGCCGGCTTATATAGGGGCGCTGGGGAGTGCGGGGTGGAGAGAGGAGAGAGATCCGGGAGGGTGAGGAAACGACCGGCGTCGATATCTGGCGCGTGCGGGGAGAAAAGAGACGACCGTTCGGGGCAACGGTCGGTCGAGGTGGGGTCCAGCGGCAGTGAGAGAGAGAGAAGTGAAAGCGCATCGGTCGGCCGATCGGTAATGAATTCGCGAGTAACTGCCGTGGGCCGGCCCGTTTAATACCGGAAACGGTTACCGTTTCCTTTTAATAATTTTCCAGAGACATTCAAAAGCTTTTAAAGCATTCAAATCGTTTGTAAATATAGGGGTATTATATATCAAAATTAACAGAATAATAAATGCTATTTAATGAACATTTCTATTCTGTCATTTGAACACTTTAAAAAAATAATACTTTCAGAAATTGCCTAATTGTTTTTAAACCGTTTTTGCAAAAAATTTCAAAATAACCCCTGGTTATTATTGTTCAAATATATCACCAATTAGTCCCTGGTGTGGAGTGCCATGTTCCTCCTCTCTTATTTGAACCTTTAACCAAAATTTCCAATAGGTGAAAGCAACTTAGTGAAAAGTAGAAAGGACTTTCAGAAAGTCAGAAAAGGCATTTCAACTATTTCATAAAATCAAGCAATGATGATGATGGATGCATAGCTATATTCATAACATTCCAAAATGAAATTTTGGGATGTTACACCCCCCCTTCGGTGGGTTGCCTCCGATACTTTTATCGTTGACACTTGCATCAAGCATGACCCTACCACCTTATGAGGGTTATGCGGGTGGGAGTAGTTAGGTTGCTAATAGATGCTAAGCAAATGGGATGGGATTGATGCATAGTGGTGGAAAGGAAGTGGTTCTTTCAAATACTTTTCGAAAACCCCATTGGGTGCCACTAATGCCCAAGGGAGATGATGATGAGATGGGTGACCACTTGAGAAAGAAGTGGTGTACCGGAACAAGTGAGCGTTGTGGTTTTCGAAAACGGATTGGTGTAAGTTGCGACCGTTATTCCAACCTTACATGTACGACCATGATACCCCTTATGGGAAGGGGCTTTGTTGATTACTATGGTTGGTGCTAGCAAGGAGCCCGCATTACTAGTGGCGAGAGTGAAGAGGTCACTCTGGAGACGGGGTCGTCCCAGAGTGGAAGGTCATGCACTGTCTTTACAGGCACCGGGCACACCGTTGCGTGCCCTCATGGATGATACGAGTGATGTATATCATGAGGGATGGCACCAACGAGTGGACTCTTTGTTTAGTATCACCATGAGAAAGGCATTGTTCAGGTGCTTACCTCGGGTATGTTATATAGTGTAGGGCTGTTAGACTTGCTAAAACTATTAAAATCTGCCAACCAATTAACTTGGGAAAAGGTTAGGATTTAAATTCCTGCTAGTAGTCTATTCACCCCGCTCTAGACACTCTTCTAGTGATCCTACAAGTGGTATCAGAGCATTGGTATCCATTGCTTCGGTTTAATCACCATGAAGGAAGATGGATGTGTCTAGTGTAGAGAGTTTGAGTTGTAGAGTGCACATTCTTGATGGAGAGTACTATAGCCAATGGAAGAATGCCATTATGGATATATTTGATAAATTCCATTTGATAAAACATATTGAAGATCCCTATGTGCTCCCCATTGATGAATTGCATCCCACACACGAACAGGAAATTAACATGCTTGGTAACCTAAGAACTGTCAATCTTATTGTTAGAGGCTTACCAAGATTCGTGATTTCTCAATTTAAGAACTTTGCATGTGCTTATAACTTGTGGACTGATTTGGAGAAACGTTATCCGAATCTTTCATTAGGAAATCTTGATGAAATTCTTCATAAAACCATTGCTTTTCACAAAATGAAGCCCAATGATCCAAACTTTGATAATGCCTATTTGAGCTCCATGATCTTATGCGTGCTAAAGGAGATGTCACCACTATCAACAACATTATCTTTGAAGCCATTCGCATTCATAAACTTGAACATTGTCATGATCACAATTCTATCGAATCTCTTGTTCTTTATGACAAGGATTTCCCACTTGATGATGACAATGTGGAATATGGCTACTATGATGAAGATGAGTTATTCGACATCGAGCATGAAAAGATCATGAAGAATCTGAGTCTTATGGCAAACTTCAAGGATTATATGTCCGGAGGAAAAGAGTGGATTCTCGACAGTGGATGTACGGATCATATGACTGGTGATAAAGACATGTTCCAAGAGATCACGCCTAATCAAGGTCCTCGAAGGTACGTGACCTTTGGAGACAACTCTAAGGGTAAGGTGCTTGGCCTTGGTAAGGTGGCCATATCCCATGATAGCTCTATTCAAAATGCCATGCTTGTTGAATCTCTTGGCTACAATCTTCTTTCTGTATCTCGAATTGCCGACTTCGGTTTCAATGTGTTATCCACGACAGTAGATTGCCAAGTGTTTCGTCAAGATAATCATAAAATGGTCTTAACCGGTTTCTGTAGAGGTGATATATACATTGTTGATTTCACTAAGAGATCCAAACCTCATACTTGTCTTATTGCAAAATCTTCTATAGGATGGCTTTGGCATAGAAGACTAGGACATGTTGGCATGCATAACTTAGACAAGCTTATTAAAGGTGATCATATACTTGGTGTTAAAGATGTTATCTTTGACAAAGATAGACTTTGCAGTGCTTTTCAAGCTGAGAAGCAAGTAGGTGGAAGTCATCCCGTTAAGAATATCATGACTACTAGGAGACCACTCGAGTTACTTCACATGGATCTTTTTGGTCCTAATGCTTACAAGAGTCTTGGCGGAAATTCCTATGGTCTACTTATAGTTGATGATTTTTCCAGATTTACATGGGTATTATTTCTTGATGATAAGTCGTAGGTTCAAAAGATCTTCAAGAACTTCACTCGCAAAGCACAAAATCGGTTTGAAGTGAAGATCAAGAAGGTTCGGAGCGATAACGGATCGGAGTGCAAGAACACCCATGTGGATACCTTTCTTGACGAAGAAGGTGTCTCACATGAGTTCTCGACTACGTACACACCTCAACAAAATGGAGTTGTTGAGAGGAAGAACCGAACGCTCATTGAGATGGCAAGAACGATGCTTGACGAATACAAGACGCCAAGACAATTTTGGGCAGAAGCCGTTGAAACAGCATGTCATGCCACAAACCGACTTTACTTGCACAAGCTTCTCGGTAAAACGGCATACGAGCTACTCACCAGTAACAAACCCCAAGTCGGATACTTTCGAGTATTTGGCTCGAAGTGCTACATTCTTGATAAGCATCGTCGTACTAAATTTGCTCCTAAATCTCATGAAGGATTCCTACTTGGTTACAGATCAAACTCTCACATTTACCATGTCTACAAAAACTTCACTCGAAAAGTTGAAGAGACAGTAGATGTGTAGTTTGATGAATCTAATGGTTCGCAAGTCGAACAATTGCCAAATGATGTAGGTGATAAGGACCATTCAGAAGCTATTCTAGGTCTACCCATCAGCAAAATTCGTCCCAGGGAGGTGAAGGAAAGTACTTAATCAACTCAAGTGGAACCCTCTACTTCACGTCAAGGTGAACCTCAACACGACATGGAGGCATCCACAAGCGGTACACAACGAGATGATGAAGAGGAGGAAGTGCATCATGAATATCCACCACAACCACCTGCGCCACCACCTCAAGGGAACGACACCTTCAAGAACAACGAAGATGAAGGAGATGATGAAGCTCCACCATCCAACAATCAGGAGCTGACCCGAGTTCGAGCTCAAGTGACCAAGAACCATCCCCTAAACCGAATCTTTGGTGATATACAAATAGGGAGAATCACTCGCTCTAAAACCCGTCTAGCTAACTTTTGTGAGCATTATTCTTTCATCTCTAGCATTGAGCCCTTGAAGGTAGAACAAGCTCTTGCAGACGCGGATTGGGTGAATGCTATGCATGAAGAGATTCACAACTTTGAAAGGTACGAAGTGTGGACACTCGTGGAGAAGCCCGAAGATGAACAAAACATCATCGGAACCAAATGGGTGTTTCGGAACAAACAAGACAAAGACGGTCAAGTCGTGCGTAACAAGGCTCGTCTTGTAGCCCAAGGATATACAAAAGTCGAAGGTATGGACTACGGTGAGACTTATGCCGCCGTCGCTAGACTTGAAGCTATTCGTGTTCTTCTTGCTTATGCTAATCACCATGATATCACACTTTATCAAATGGATATCAAAAGTGCATTTTCAAATTGTGAAATTGAAGAATAGGTTTATGTTAAGCAACCACCTGGTTTTGTGAATCCTAAGAAACCTAATCATGTTTACAAGCTTCGTAAAGCTCTTTATGGTCTTAAGCAAGCCCCTCATGCTTGGTATAAATGTTTAACGAAGTTTCTCATTGAAAAAGGTTTTGAAATTGGTAAAATTGATGCAACCTTGTTCACTAAGAGAGTTAATGGTGAATTATTCGTGTGCCAATCTATGTGGATGATATTATCTTTGGTTCCACTAACCCTCAATTTAGTGAAGGATTGGGAAGGTTGATGTCCGAGAAGTATGAGATGTCTATGATGTGTGAGCTTAAATTCTTTCTTGGTTTGCAAATCAAGCAATCAAGAGAAGGAACTTGCATCTCTCAAACTAAGTATACCAAGGACTTGGTCAAGAAGTTCAACATGCAGGAGTGCAAAGGTATGAAAACTACCATGCCCACTAGTGGACATGTTGATCTTACCTGGGAGGATGAATCGGTTGATCAAAAGGTTTATCGATCTATGATTGGTTCATTGCTATATCTATGTGCATCTCGTCTCAATATTATGCTTAGTGTTTGCATGTGTGCTAGATATCAAGCTGCACCTAAAGAGTGTCATCTTTTGGCTGTGAAACGTATTGTGAGATACTTGATACAAACACCAAACTTTGGCATTTGGTATCCCAAGGGATCTTCTTTTAATCTTGTTGGCTATTCCGATTCGGACTATGCCGGTGACAAGGTTGATATAAAGTCCACCTCGGGAACTTGTCAATTTTTAGGTAGATATCTAATGCTTGGTCCTCCAAGAAACAAAACTCAATATCTCTATCTACTGCCAAAGCTGAGTATATTACTGCTGGATCTTGTTGTGTGCAATTACTATGGATGACACAAACGCTTAAGGATTATGGAATTTTTAAAGATTATTTTTATATTTTATTTAAAGGCTTTTTCTTAATACCATAAATGGTTTTTCATAGGGAAAAATTATTTAAGTGCTTTCAAAATATTTGAGAAAATTTAGGGAAACTCAGTGGACATATATTTTCCACATATATGAGTTTCATCACATGCTCATGTTCAAAATAATGGGCAAAACCCCTCAAAACCCTTTCTGTACAAATCAAGCTTTTGGAATATTTCTGTGAGAAATATTCTCAATAAATTCCAAGAACATTCTAGCAGGTCAACATTGTCATAGGTGATGATCTTGCAAAGTTTCATCTCAATCCAAGTTGATTTGATTCATCAAACTATTCCAAACCCCTCCCTGTCTAGATTCAGTTTGAGCAAATTTACATTATGAAGTTTCTTCCCTTGACCCCAAACTTTGCGGACATTTTCTAATCACCAAATAGTGACGCTAAACTAAGTGGTGCATCAAGGGTATTAGCTTAGCATGACTAGATCTACACAAACCAGAATCTATTGATTTCTATGGTTTCACAAAGTTACATTGTGTACTTTCATCAATCAAGCTCAAACTTGGTGATTAGGCCTATTTCTAACCACCATTTGACCTTGTCAATTCCTATGGCAAGAAAAGTCCATTTGCTTGCCCTAATTTCCTTCAAACACCTTCTGGCCATTTCTAAAACTACTGTTTTCACCACTTTTACTATTCCCCTTGCTCTCATTTTTTACAACACCTTATCCTCATCCCCTATACCTCCAGTAATAATTCCAGGTTCATAGCTCAAATATTTGGGGGGGGGGGAGGGGGGTAAAACCCAAAGATTCCCTCCTGGACAGCTAGTTTTTCCCTCTCTCCACTTGCCCTCTCACCTAAGGCCCATATAGAGCATCGTATGCCCTCTCCCCCTTGTTTAACCCCCTAGGGAGCCCCTAGACATGCATAGTCGCGTCCAAGAGGCCAGTGGCATGCCATGGCATGCCATTTGGGCTCTCTAGAGCAAGCTACAGTGCCCCCGAGCACTGTAGCCACCGCCCAACCCCCATCCCCGACAGCCTCGAGCCTCCCAGCCTATCCCCCGTGTCCCCCTCGACGTCCACACCATGACAGCTTGTCGGCCCCCTCCTCTCTCTCCTTCCTGCTGCCTCTGCTCGCATGCGCATATCGCCGCCCAAGTGCACCAGTGAGCGTGCTCACACGCGCGAGGATCCAGCGCTCCCCCGCTCCCCCTCTTCCTCTCCCTAGATGTGGAGGACGTCCACGAAGGCCCTAGGCAAGCCCCAGGGTGCCGCCATGACCCCTAGCAGCTCCGATGTTTCGGTCGTAGGCGCAACCCATGGTGGACTCGAGCCCCGACCACATAAAGGCCTCCCCGAGCGCCCCTCCTAGCTCCCTTGGCTCTCTCTACCTCCCCTGAACCTCCTGGTTTGCCCCCTTGCTCCTCTCGCTCCCTCCTTCACCCTCCATGGCCGAAGCCCCGTCGACGGCCTCCGCTCGAAATCCGGCCACGATGCCCTCCGCCTGCTTCCCTGAGCCTGACCAGGACCCCTCCATCGCCTCCACACTCCTCCCCGCACCCCATTTCCAGGGCCGTGGTGCTGCGCCCCCATCGCCATCGGCCTCCTCCGCCCGGAGCGACACCGCACTCGGCGATGGCCTCCCTAGGGCTCAAAACCCACCTGTGGGTGTAGAGGGATCCCTCCTAAGCTCGTCGGTACAACGAGCGCCGGCAGCGGTGCCCTAGGTCGCTGGCACGAGCTCAGCCTCGCCTCCTCTGTCCCTACCGCGGGAGACGCCGTAGGAGGAAGTAGCACCTGACTAGTGGGGCCGGTGACCCCACCAGTCAGTATCCGTCGACGTGTTCAGCTGGACCCGCTCGGTTTAAGTGGACACGGGTTTCGGTATTTTCGTCTTCATAAGGGGACGACATATTCCCCAGAAAATGCCTTCGATGTGGCCATCACACGCAGGCCGAGCCACCGGGCCGTCCCAGAAGCTATCTTGCGCCCACGGGTGCATTTTAGCTCACTTCTTTTGGGTAAATTCTTTTGCCCTTTTCTTTTTCCAGGGACTTGTAAATTTCATAATAAATTCATTTCAACTCCAAATTGAATGATTCAAATTCCTACAGCCTTCTAATAATCCCATCTATCATTTGGCACAACTTGCATAATTTTTCATCACAAGTTTATGCCCTGTTCAAATTCAAATTTAAATTTCAACTATGAAGGCCCCCCATTGCAAAATCCCTAGGGGATTCAAATCAACTCCAAATGGAGTGATTCAAGTTCCTTGGGGTATCTAAATTCATACACTAAGTGGTGAACATTTTGCTCACACTTATTCTCCCATGAAAACTATTGGGCCATTTCTTCATATATATCCACTTTGCAAATCTCTAGGAAATTCATCCCAACTCCAAAACCAGTGAAACCACTTTCTAAATTCTTCTGAAAACATGCCCTATTTGGTGAGTGCCTCCACTCATTTTTATAAAAATGTTTTTTGTGGACATCTTATAGGATCATCATTTCCTTCATTTCCACCATTCAAGACTCCCCCCTTGACCCACATCCACCAAAACCTCCTTGGTTATTTTTCTCATGACCAGAGGTGTTCAAGAAAAAATAAAACCCCCATTATAGAGCACTTTTATTTTCTGCTTGTTGTGTTGCTTATTGTGGTTATTTACCGATGATAGTTGACGAGATAAACAGAGTGCTCGGAGTTGGACGAGAAGCGTGTGAAGACCTCGAAGACTTTGCAAAGCCAAGCAAGCAGCCCTTTGACCATGTTAAGAAACTTTTCATGCATGACATATAGCACTTGTTGTTTCGATGATTGATCATGATGTGGTGTTCCCCCTTCGGTGGGATGCCTCCGATACTCTACCATTGATACTTGCATCGTGCATGACTCTACCATTCTTATGAGGGTTGTGCGTGTGGGAGTAGTTAGGTTGCTAGTAGATGCTATGTAAGTGGGATCGGGAATATGCATGGTGATGGAAACAAAAGTATTTTCAAATACTTTTCGAAAACCCCGTCGGGTGCCACCAATGCCCGAGGGAGATGATGCTGTGTTAGGTAACCACTTGAGAAAGAAGTGGTGTACCGGAGCAAATTGTGTGAGTTTGTTTTTTTGAAAACGGATTGGTGTAAGTTGCGACCGTTATTCCAACCTTACATGTACGACCACGATACCCCTTATGGCACGGGGCTTTGTTGATTACTATGGTTGGTGCTAACAAGGAGCCCGCATTACTAGTGGAAAGAGTGAAGTGGTCACTCTTGAGACGGGGTCATCCCGGAAGTGGAAGGCCATGCGCTGTCTTTACAGGCACCGAGCACACCGTTGCGTGCCCTCATGGATGATACGTGTGATGTATATCATCAGGGATGGCACCAGCAAGTGGACTCTTTGTTTAGTATCACCATGGGAAAGGCATTGTTCGGGTTCTTACCTCGGGTATGTAATATACCGCGAGTCGTGGATGACATGGAAGTTCCCCGAATCTTGTGGGCAAAGTGTGCAACCTCTGCAGAGTGTAAAACTATTCGAATAGTCATGTCCACGGTCAAGGATAGTTGGATGCCCGCTCTTGTGCTACGTCCAGTTGTTTCCTAAAAACTTGGTGTGTGTGGATGACACAGAGATGACACTTGAGATAAGTCAGACGACTTGACATGATGACTGAGCATGAGATGTTCAACCCCCTGTTTATGATGACATCTATAACTTGATCATATGGATATCTGCCAAGTGTTGATGCACGCTTACCTAGTTACTTGATCATGTCATTGCATTCAAAATTAGCTTTCTGCAAAATACCTACTTAGTGCCATATCATGCATTGTTATTGCCTTGTTCCAAACATGGGTTGCTTGCGAGTACATTCAAAGTACTCATTGGCTTGCCACTGGTTATTTTATTGTCCAGGCATGAGAGATCAGGTTATGATGAAGATTACCTTGGTGACGGACATGCGAGCTAGGACGCTTCCCATTCAGAATGCCTGTAGGGTTAAGGAAGATGGCATGGGTTCACGCTATCGTTGAAGATTTCCGCTGCAATCGTATGAAGACTTGGCCATAAAGGCCATATTTGAGTAAACCAATATGTAATGGATGTAAGACTCTTGTTATTCAGTTTCTGTGTGTTCAGTAAGCATTGATCTTTGGGATCACTGTGCACGTACAATCGGTGATCACGACTTATGAGTCGGGGTCCCAAAGAGCTGGTATCAGAGCCATCCTGACTGTAGGAAGCCCTTAGTTAGCATGGACGTTAGTTAGGTCAAAACAATTTTTCCAGACCCTCCAAAATCAGTTTCAAAATCTCTATATTTCTCACCTCTCCCAATTTCTCAAAGGAAGCAAAGGTTTTTGCCTTAGCATTTCCACCATCTTTCTCTTAACTCTCCTCGTCTACTTTTTCAGACCTTTGCAAATGGTCTCTACTACCCTTGTGCCCCTGAACACGGGATTCCTTGTAATCCTCGTGGGTAACCTGGAAGGAAGCTACCTTGCCAGACGATTGCCGACATATCTTGGACCCAAGTTGGAGACACTAGACAAGGAGCTACCAATAGAAGATACCTTCTCGAAGGATGAGGATATCAAGACTCCGAAGAAGGTGACACCCTCGACACTGCCCAAGGATGATGCCGTCTTAGCCTTCGATGACTAGGGCACAAGACATGCAAAGTCATGATATGCATCACTAATGGAGCAACCCTGTCCTTTTCGTTGTTGTGTCGGAAACCACCGGTGGATGAGAACCTTGCCATTTCGTCCGCCTCACTATAGTGAGCAGGAAATCGGTTCTCATCGTCCCCCGCTCTTGGTGCCGATGATATCGTCAACGAGACCGATAGGATACAAATATACCATGCCTTGTCAATGTAATTTCATAAAGGATTTCCTCCCTGGAACCCTCGACGACTCAGAAGACAAGGAGGGATTGTCAAGATTACGAAGACACTAGAAGACCCTGTCTACAACAGCTGTGAAGAATCACCTTCGTCGTTAACTCACCAGACCCGAAGTCGTCAAGCACTCTTTAGGCGCAACCAGGATCGTGTCGACGAACAACAACCGGAGACATAGCAACACATGAAGAAGACCCAGAAGACTAAGTGGACTCCTCTCCAAGACAAGAAGCAAGCACGACTACTGAGTCCGAGAACCCCTAGGGTAGGATAGGTCGTGTGTCCCCTATGCGAAGTCGAGTCCGTATGATGGTTCGAATGGAACCATGATGTGTTGCTTGTTTTGTCTTTGGTGTAAGTCACACTTTTGCCCTAGGCAACAAGTGCGCGACTGTATCACCTACCTTACCTTGATGTTGTGTTTGGCCTTTTCGGCACTTGTTTGATTGCACTTGCACTATACCACCCCCTTAGGCACTCTTCTCGTTGCTACTTTCTCTCCCCCATCTCATCAACTGAAGACCAGCAAGATAGGATGCACCAAGGATGCACCTCGACAAGCAAACGACACCGAAAACTTCTACTACAACGGACTAAACCAGACGCAACCCCGTAGACTTATGCTTTTCCCTCAAGATTGGAAACCCCTCCCTTGCCCAACCTAGACCTCACAAGCTCCCCCAGCACAAGCCTCTGATCACGTGTTTAATACACGGATTTGCCAGAGCACTTAGTGAGCTTCAATAACCCCTACTTTGCACTAGGTTCATTATGGAGCTAGTGATCATAGTGAACAAACATCCTTCATTCTTACGCTAGCACAAGAACCTTGATGCCATAGGAAGGATCATTCTAAGGGTATACGATTTGTGGATAATGATTTGATTTGACCATAATAGATGTCTTGAGGAAGCAGTTGGGACCCTTTGGCGAATTACGAGGCTTAATGTTGATAGACGAACTTGGTGGATCAAAATTGATAGAGTGGCATAACTTAATTGTACCTTGAGAAAATTGGATTAGTAGGACAAATATATTCACAAGCTGAAATTCTTGGTGGATTAATGACTTGACTTTGGCAAGTAATGTAGATAGTGGATTGATGGTGACTGGAGTAACTAGTAGGGAATTGTTACTAGATGTAAACCTTGGATTTCAATAGGTGATTCCAATAGGTGCTCAAGACCAATTAAACCACATGGTTCGGAGTAATTTGGATTTAGTACGATGATCTTGATAATGATACCATGTTTCCCTGTGGATGATAGTAGAAGGAATCGGATGGTGTTAGGGATAATTTAGGGATCTATATAAGCTTGACCTTGGAGTGTAGTTGGCCATGAGATTGGAAGTTCATGACAATAGTCCGTGCAATGATATGTGGATTATATGAACTCGAGGAGATTATGTTGGACGCCATCGATGCTGGATTTGTAGCAGTAATGGATCATGTAATAGTGGATGATATTCGTGGGTCGTTTAGCTGTATTCTTAGGAAGGAGACGATATCTCGGATTGGCATGCTACAATATTACACATGCTACTCATATCTCCAAGGTTTTGAGAGAAGTACTATGCTGAAAACCTCATATGTATACTATAGCTAACTCACATATATCCCTATATAAAAATCCTCAGGATAATTTACAAGCCGCTACGCTTGATCATGACACTACAAGTCCAAGTGTTCAGCTAATATATCCAAGGTTTGAGAGGTTGCATCTTTATGCTAAAGAAATGGATCCCATCTCGGATTTTATGGCCTCTAACCATTTTTTGGAATCCGGGCCCGTCGTCGCTTCTCCATAGCTTGTAGATTCATCATTGTCCAACAACATGACCTCTAAGACAGGGTTGCCATACCATTCAGGAGCAGTACACATCCTTGTCGACCTATGAGGTTTGATAGTAACTTGATCCGAAGCTTCATGATCATCATCATTAACTTCCTCTTCAACTAATGTAAGCTGCACATAAACATCTTTCTGTGCTGCGCTATTCTCTTGTTGAAACAAAGGTTCGACAACCTCATCAAGTTCTATCTTCCTCCCACTCAATTCTTTCAAGAGAAACTCTTTCTCGAGAAATAACCCATGCTTAGCGACAAACACTTTGCCTTTGGATCTGAGATAGAAGGTATAACCAACCATCTCTTTTGGGTATCCTATGAAGATGCATTTCTTCGCTTTGGGTTCCAGCTTTTCAGGCTGAAGCTTTTTGACATAAGCATCACATCCCCAAACTTTAAGAAACAACAACTTTGGTTTCTTGCCAAACCACAGTTCATATGGCGTCGTCTCAATGGATTTCGATGGTGTCCTATTTAAAGTGAATGCAGATGTCTCTAATGGATAACCCCAAAACGATAGTGGCAAATCGGCAAGAGGCATCATAGAACACACAATATCCAATAAGGTTCGATTACGACGTTCGGACACACCATTGCGCTGTGGTATTCCAGGCTGTATCAATTGTGAAATAATTCCACATTGTCTTAAGTGACTGCCAAACTCATAACTCAGATATTCTCCTCCTTGATCGGATCGTAGGAATTTAATCTTCTTGTTACGATGATTCTCAGCTTCACTCTGAATTTGCCTGAACTTTTCAAATGTTTTAGACTTGTGTTTCATTAATTAAATATACCCATATCTACTTAAGTCATTAGTGAAGGTGATAAAGTAACGATATCCACCGCGCACCTAAATGCTCATTGGACCGCACACATAAATATGTATGATTTCCAACAAGTCACTTGCCTGTTCCATTGTTCCAGAGAACAGGGTTTTAGTCATCTTGCCCATGAGGCATGGTTCACATGTGTCAAGTGATTCGAAATCAAGTGACTCCAAAAGTCCATCAACATGGAGCTTCTTCATGTGTTTTACACCAATATGACCTAAGTGGCAATGCCACAAGAAAGTGGTACTATCATTATAAACTCTACATCTTTCAGCATCAACGTTATGAACATGTGTATCATCACTGTCGAGATTCAATAAGAATAAACCCCTCACATTGGGTGCATGACCATAAAAGATATTACTCATATAAATAGAACAACCATTATTCTCTGATTTAAATGAGTATCCGTCTCGCAAAAAACAAGATCCATATATAATGTTCATGCTTAACGCATGCACTAAATAACAATTATTCAGTTTCACCACTAATCTCGATGGTAATCGAAGAGCGA
Source organism: Hordeum marinum (assembly GCA_022496015.1). Taxonomy (NCBI): domain Eukaryota; kingdom Viridiplantae; phylum Streptophyta; class Magnoliopsida; order Poales; family Poaceae; genus Hordeum; species Hordeum marinum. The sequence continues at coordinate 230,854,285 of CM039673.1, forward strand.
CCGTGCTGACGGTGATCACATCAACTTTGGAACCATTTCGCACGTGCATCATCAATTCGTCCTTTGCCAGCCTCTGTCTATTCCGTAGCTCCTACTTTGAGTTGCAAATGTGAGCAACCGAACCGGTATCAAATACCTAGGCACTACAATGAGAGTTGGTAAGGTACAGATCAATAACATGTATATCATATATACCTTGTTTGGTGTTGGCTGGCTTCTTGTCGGACAGATACTTGGGGCTGTTCCGTTTCCAGTGACCAGTTCCCTTGCAATGAAAGGACTCAGTTTTTGGTTTGGGTCCAGCCTTGGGTTTCTTCACGGGAGGGGCAACTACTTTGCCACTCTTCTTGGAGTTTCCCTTCTTGGCTTGCCATTTTTATTGAAACTAGTTGTTTTATTGACCAGCAACACTTGATGCTCCTTTTGGATTTCAGACTCAACGACTTTCAACATCGCAAACAACTCGGTGACTGATTTGTTCATCCCTTGCATGTTATAGTTCATCATGAAGCTCTTTTATCTAGGTGGCAATGATTGAAGAACCCTGTCAATGATCGCTCCGACTGAAAGGACATCCCTAACTCAGCTAGATGGTTCGAATACCCAGACATTCTGAGTATATGTTCACTAACAGACCCGTTCTCCTCCATCTTGCAAGCATATAACTTATCGAAGGTCGCATACCTCTCTATCCGGGCATTCTTATCAATGATAAACTTCAACTCCTGGAATATCTCATATGCTCCATGACATTCAAAATGTCTTTGAAGTCTCGGTTGTAATCCATATAACATTGCACATTGAACTATTAAGTAATCTTCAGAACATGCCTCCCAGGCGTTTACAACGTCTTCAAACGACACGGGAGTGGGTGGTTCACCAAGCGGTGCATCAACGACATAAGACTTTTGGGAAGCTGTGAGGATAATCCTCAGATTACGGGCCCACTCTACAATATTAGTTCCATCATCTTTCAACTTGGCTTTCTCTAGTAACACATTGAAATTCAGGGGAACTACTTCACGAGCCATTGATCTACAACATAAATTTGCAAAGGTTAAGACTATTGTTCAAGATAATGAGTTTAGTTAATCATATTACTTAAAAAACTCCCACTCAAATTGACATCACTCCGGTCATCCGAGTGCTACATGATCCAAATTCACCAACCCAAGTCCGATCATCACGTGAGATGGGGTGATTACAATGGTGAACATCTCCATGTTGATCATATCTACTATATGACTCAAGTTTGACCTTTCAGTCTCTTTTGTTCTGAGGCCATGTCTGTACATGCTAGGATCGTCAAGTTTAGCCTGAGTGTTCTGCATGTGCAACACTGGCTTGCACCCGTTGTATGTGAACGTAGAGTCTATCACACCCGATCATCACGTCGTGCTTCGAAACGACGATCTTCCACAACGGTGCACACTCGGGGAGAACACAATTTTATGTTGAAATTTTAGTAAGGGATCACGTTATAATGCTACTATTGTCCTAAGCAAAATAAGATGCATAAAAGGATTAACATCACATGCAAATCATAAGTGACATGATATGGCCATGTACTTGTGCTTTTGATCTCCATCTCCAAAGCACCGACATGATCTCCATTGTCACCGGCATAACACCATTGTAAGAGCACATTTCTCCATGTGTGGTTTTGGGTAATTGATGAAAATCCCTATGGACTAATGGTTGCCTTAAGTTATATTCGAAGGATTTTTCCATAGGCACTTCTTGAAGTCCATCTGTTGGTTTCAAGGAGTTTATATGGTGACCAAGGTGGCATTCAAGGTTTTATCCAAAGATTGGTCATAGAGAAGATAAGATACAAGGTTGATCAAGACTAAGTAAAAGAGTGAATCAAGTTGATCAACACAAAAAGCGTACAAGATGTATCGAGAGGGATCAAGTGATCCCATGGTATGGTAAGCTTTGTCCATTACACTTTGTGTACTAACCCATGTTCCCCATGAAAGTTCTATGTGGGGTTAGGTATGTTTCCATGGGCTTGCGTCAACTGGAAGATCTCATACATCCCATGGAAGATGACATAAAGTGGTGATCATCATCAAGGTTGCGGTGTGCAAGCTCAAGTGAAGCATCACAGAGAGATCATGCTTGAAGCTTTTTGTTCATTGTGGTGACAATGGACTTGTGAAGATGTGCCGAAGAGTGGCTCATCCATAGTGGAGTATGGGGGAGCAATCTACTAATCTTCATCAAGCCGACGCAATCAAGAAAGGTGGTCCATCTAGGAAGTCAAGATCATCATCATCTAGCTCAAGTGGACTATGCGCAAGGCAAATGTTTGACCTTGACAGGGTTTTCTATTTTACTAGTCTCATAATGGTAGTTGGCAGACTAGGTTGTAGGATAGATAGCCGTACTATCAAGGGGGGCTCTCAAGTGAGTAGCTTGATTGTTTCATTCGTTGAGAGCTCAAACCATTTGCATCCTTGCACCATCATCTTTCTTGGTTCTTGTTTGGTGTTTCTCTTTCTGAGTTCTTGATCTTATGGTCAGCTTCATGACAAGCTCAAGTTCATCGAAAACGGAGTCCATATGCATCTTCTATGATGTTTTCGATGTTGGAGTTTTTGCTGGTTCTTCATTCATAGAGATTTCACATCTCTATATCATTGTCATTCTCATACTACCTCTTCTTAAGAAAACCAGCTTGAGTTTGCTCAATTCGGAGTTCATTTGCGAAAGTTATGGCAATTTTAGTGCGAGAGCTGTTTTTCTCTGAACAAGAGGTAGTACTAATCGGTAGCACGATAGTACCGCTTGGGCGGTACTCCTGCTATGTGCTACCGCTGTCACTACCGCTTATATTTGCCTTCTGGTGCCTACATGGGTCTCTGGCCTTTTTTAGCGCAAGTGCTGCTCTCCCGAGAGCGGTGGTACCGCTCTAGCGGTACTTCCGCTCTGAAGAGCCGCTCGAACTACCGCCTATTTTTTAAGCGGAAGTTCCAAGCGGTACTACCGCCCTTAAGTGCCGCTTATGTTTTTTAAGCGGAAGTACCGAGCGGTACTACCGCCTCGAGCTTTCTGCCGTTTTGCATGCTTCTCTTGGAACTACCGTGCTAAGCGGTAGTACCGCTTGTGCACGACCTGTGCACATAATGGTTGGATTTGGGGGCCCTATAAAAGGGGGTCTTCTTCCCCAATGGCTTTTAACTCTTGAGCTCGTGTTCTTCCCACATTGTTTACCTTCTTCGAGATTGCTAACTCTCAATCCCTCCAATGATTCTTGCTAGTTCTTAAGGGAAAAGAGAGAGGCGATCTAGATCCACATTTCCACCAATTACTTTCTCCTCTTTGTGAGGGGAACCCCTTGGATCTTGATCTTGGAGTTCTTCGTGTTCTTCTTCGTCCTTCCTCTCATTTTCCTCCATAGCAGTAGTTGTTGTGGTGGGATTTGGGACAGAAGGACTTGGGCACTCTGTGTGCCCTTGCTATTGCATTTGGTGCATAGGTTTGAGTTCTCCACGGTGATACGTGGAAGTCAAGTTTTAGAAGCTTATTACTCTTGGGTGTTTGTGCACCCTAGAGCTTCTTCCTCTTGGATGCCTTGGCGCCCTAGATGGTTTGTGGTGCCTCGGAGCTCAATCATTGTGGTGTAAAGCTCCGGGAAAGCGACGAGGTCTCCAATTAGGTTGTGGAGATTGCCCCAAGCATTTGAGGTCACCTTGGAGCCACAATCCATTGTGGTGAAGCTTCATGGCGTCGTTGGGAGCCTCCAATTAAGTTGTGGAGATTGCCCCAACCTTGTTTGTACGGGTTCGGTGACCACCCTCAAGGGTCCCTTACTGGAATCACGACATCTTGCATTGTGCGACGGCATGAGGAAATTACAGTGTCCCTAGTGGCTTCTTGGGGAGCATTGTGCCTCCACACCGCTCCAAATGGAGATTAGCACCCGCAAGGGTGTGAACTACGGATACATCATCGTCTCCTCATGCCTCGATTATCTCTTACCCAAGCCCTTTACTTATGCACTTTACTTTCTGATAGCCATATTGTTTCATGCTATTTATATCTTGCTATCACTTAGTTGTTTATCTTGCTTAGCATAAGTTGTTGGTGCACATAGGTGAGCCTAGTTGTTTTAGGTTTTGTTCTTGACATATTAAACGTTAGTTTTATTCCGCATTTGTTCAAGCCTAAACCGTAATTATTTTAAAGCGCCTATTCACCCCCCTCTAGGCGACATCCACGTACTTTCAACCATGATCTCCATCACCATGATCTCTATCATTGTGTCGCCATCGGGGTTGTCGCGTCCACCATGCTTCCACTACTATTGCTACCGCTTAGCAATAAAGTAAAGCATTACGTAGCGCTTAACGATTCATACGCAGGTCATACAATAATTAAAGACAACCCTATGGCTCCTGCCGGTTGCCGTACTCATAGAAATGCAAGTCATGATATTCTATACAAAGCATGATCATCTCATACATCACATATATCGCATCATGTAATTGGCCATATCATATCACAACATACCCTGCAAAAAAAAGTTAGACATCTTCTAATTGTAGTTGCATGTTTTACATGGCTGAACAATTCTTACCTACGCAAAACCACAACAGTGATACACAAATTTATATTCAACCTACTCAAGGACCGCCTTTGTCGAATCCGATCCAACTAGAGTAGGAGAGACAGACACCCGCCAACCATCTTTATGCAACAAAGTCACATGTCAGTCGATGGAACCGGTCTCTCGTACGTGGACGAGTAAGGTTGGTCTAGGCCGCTTCATCCCACAATACCGCCGAATCAAGAAAATACCAAGGGAGGAAGAAATCTGAGCATCAACGCCCATAAACTCCTTTGTGTTCTACTCGTGATCTCATGTACGCATAGACCTAGCTCTGATACCACTATTGGGGAACGTTGCATGAGAAACAAATTTTTTCCTATGCACACACAAGATCTATCCATGGTGATGAGCATCTACGACAGGGAGAGTGGATCTACGTACCCTTGTAGTTTGCTAAGCCAGAAGCTTTAAGAAACATGGTTGATGGATTCAAACGTCTTCGCGATCCAAACCGCTAGCCGCCCCGCGATCCGATCACGATCCGTCCCGATCTAGCGCCGAACGAACGACACCTCCACGTTGATCACACGTACAACTCGATGAAGATCTTCGCCTTCTTGATACAACAAGTGGGAGTGGAGAGGTAGATGAGATCTCCAGCAGGACGACGACGTGGTGGTGGTGGTGGAGTTATCCCGGCAGGGCATCGCCTAAGCACTACCAGAATCTATTTGGTGGAGGAACTAGAAAATAGAGAACTAGCATGTTGCTGTGTGTCTTGGAGGGCCTCTATACTCTATTATATATAGGAGGGAGGGGGAATAGGGAGCCGTCCTAGGGTTTCCCCTAGGGTTTGGCCGAACAGGAGGTGGAGGCCAAGCCTCCCTCCAATCCCACTCCAAGTAGGATTCCTTTCCTACTTGGTTTTTCCTTCCCCACTTTAGGGTTTCCCTTTTCCCACACTCCAGCTGCATGGGCCTTGATGGTGGGTTGGTCCAGCCCACCAGGGGATGGTATGCCTCCTCCCATAGCCCATGGGGCCCTTTGGGGTGGGTGGGCCCACCCGATGGACCCTGGGAACCCAACAGGTAACCCCGGTAAATTTCGGAACTTTTCCGGAAGTCAAATACGAACTTCCTATATATAAATATTTACCTCCAGACCATTTTGGATCTCCTTGTGACATCTGGAATATCATTTGAGACTCCGAACAACCTTCCATCAACACATATATCTCAATACTAATGAAACGTCACCGACCGTTAAGTGTGCAAACCCTACGGGTTCGAGAACTATGTAGACATGACCGAGACACCTCTACGGAAATAAGCAGTAGTGGAACCTGGATGCCCATATTGGTTCCTACATATTCAACGACGATCTTTATCGGTTGAACCTCTGTGTCAAGGATTCAGTTAATCCCATAAGATGTTCCTTTGTTTATCGGTATGTTACTTGCCCAAGATTCGATTGTCGGTATATGCATACCTAGTTCAGTCTCATTACCGGCAAGTCTCTTTACTCCCATAATACAAGATCCCGTGGCTAACTCTTTAGTCACTATGCTTGCAAGGCTCATTGTGATGTTGTATTATCGAGTGGGCCCTGAGATACCTCTCCGTCATACGGAGTAACAAATCCCAGTCTTGATCCATGCCCAATCAACAGACACCCTCGGAGATACATGTAGAGCATCTTTATAGTCATCGAGTTACGTTGTGACGTGTTTTACACACAAGTTACTCCTCCTGTTTCAGTGAGTTGCATGATCTCATGGTCATAGAAACAGATACTTGACATGCAGAAAACAATAGCAATAAACTGACACGATCATATGCTTTGTTCATAGTTTGGGTCTTTTCCATCACATCATTCTCCTAATGATGTGATCCCATTCTCAAATGACATCTCATATCTATGGCTAGGAAACCTTGACCATCTTTGATCAACGAGCTAGTCTACTAGAGGCATACTAGGGATGCAGTGTGTCTATGTATCCACACATGTATTTGCGTTTCCAATCAATACAATTATATCATGAATAATAAATGATTATCATGAACAAGGAAATATAATAGTAACCACCTTATTATTGCCTCTAGGGCATACTTCCAACAAACATGGTATCAGACCTGAGGTCTTGGGTTCAAGTCTCACTCCCCGCATTTCTCCCAATCATTTATCCACGCCCACATTGGGTGTGGGGGGAGGTGTTGATCATTACGTATCCACATCGGATGTGAGGGGGGGGGTCTTAAGTATATTATATCTCCTCTTTCCATCAGATCGGTCTTTTGGGATAGTTGGTTGGTAGGAATATCTTAACATGGTATCAGATCTTAGGTCTTGGGTTCAAGTCTTAGTCCCCGCATTTCTCCCAATCATTTATCCATGCCCATGTTGGATGTGGGGGAGGTGTTGATCATTCCATATCCACGTTGGATGTGAAGGGGGGTGTTAAGTATATTATATGTCCTCTTCCTATCAGATCGGTCTTTTGGGATAGTTGGTTGATAGGAATATCTTAATAGAGGTGTCATGGGTCAACACGTCATGCAAGTAGGTCAACAAATGATCATGCAAAAAGGGACCTCGGGTGAACCACTTACAATAGAATTAGGACGTAACATGCATTTTGAAAGAAGTAGGAGTAAAGTGAAACTGTGCAGATTTTTTTTAGCACCTACAATGTATTTTTCTCGCCTGGCGGTTGGGCTCTTAATCAACGTGGTGTTGGTCAACACGCCACGCGTGCAGGTCAGGGAGCGCTCGTAAAAGAAGGAGCTCGGGTGAATCACTTACTAAAGAATTAGGACCTAGGTGTGCATTTTGAAAGAATTAGGACTAAAGTGACACCCTGACAAAACTTTTAGGACCTCGAGTGCATTTAAGACAACAAAAAAATATGGAAATTTATTTCATTATGGATCTACCATACTGATTTGATATTACAAATTTTGATACATTCTCTACAAATTTGATCAAACTTTAAAATTTTGACTTTTCATAAATATTATACACCTCGTATTTTTTTTAAAAAAGTGGGTTTTATTTTGAAAATCGCAAAAATATCAACGTCACACAACAAAGCACGTCCAACCCTTGTGGTACATTCTAAAGAATAAAAGAAACTACCGAAATTGGGCTTTGGGGGAATCGAGGAATATATCAGAAACATGATACATGGATGGATACGTACTGAGGTGCACTCATGGCTCACATACTTATAAGTGTTACCACCTTGCCGAATGCTGAGTGGCCAGGCTGTTGGACTGCCATGCGGTGTGTGTAGCGGCGACAACCAACGGCGGCCGAGGCGCCGAGGGACAGGCCGACGGTCGACGAAAGGATAAAGTTATGAAGAGGAATTGGCGAGCGACGAAGGCAGGTGAATTAAAGAAAATGATGAAATCTCCAATTTATTTATTTATAAGAAGGAAAACAAGCGGTCATGCCTTTCTTATGGCTGGTGTGACACTTCACTATCCCTACCTAGTTATTTGATGGGCGTAGCCAATTTCGTTCCTTTTCTCTCGTATAAATGTTTAATTATCTTTTTTTGCTAGGCTCTCTCTCTCTCTCTCTATATATATCATGGGCCCCTCATCGGCATGGGTCCCAGGGTGGTCGTCCCTCCCCCATACAAAAAGGCCGGCCCTACCGGCCTACCCCTATCGTCTCCCGACCATCGTGGTCTTCTCGTCTCCATATCTACCTCAAGTAGATTGCCGTGCCTACCTGAGCTTGCAACCCAGAAGCGCCCTTTAGCTTAAAGATCTACACTGCCTCGCCAGCGAGGTCGGACGGGAGCTTGGACGAGTCAAGGGTGCGGCCAGTGAGCACGAAGTCCATGAAGGAGGACTGGGACAACAACATGGATCGTCTCTGGCGATGGCAAGTGGTAGAGAGCGCGTCTCCATGATGACTACATCGTCGGACACACCGAGCTCCTAAAGCCTGACACCTCCTATGCTCAACCGGTCCGACCTTGGTGTATGGCGGAAGGGGCGATGGCCTAGGGCCTAGGCTGGTGGGGGGCCCATGACACGGGATACTTATAGAGTATAACCCAACAAAAAAATAGGTAAAAAAAAAATTATACGGGAGAAAATAAATGAGATGGGTTAGGCTCATCAGATAGCTGGGTAGCGATAGTGAAGCGTCATGCCAGCTAGATGAATGGCACGACTGCTCGTTTCGCTTCTCAAACAAATCAATCGAAGATCTCATCATTTCCCTAATTCGTTTGTGCCTTTGTCCCTCATTGGTTAGTTTTTGTGACTTTGTCCTCTCGTTGACTGTCGGCCTGTTGCTTGTCGGCTCAACCCCTGTTGGTTGTTGCCGCTGCACGCGGTGTGACGGTGTTCGGCATCTTAGCCATCCGCCATCCGGCAAGGCGGCAATACTTATACGTATGTGAGCCAGAGGGCACCATAATACGTATCCATCCATGTACCATGGTCTTGATTTATCCCCTGGTTCCCTCCAAAGCCCAATTTCACCAGTTTCTTTTATTCTTTAGTACATAGTCGACCATTCATCTATCCATGATCCATCCTATTTTTTGCCATTTCGTGTACATGTCTAGGTGACGGTGCAAAATATCGTCAGATCCCTCGGTAAGGGTCTAAGTGCAGCTGGAAGTCTTGGATTGGAGGTGACATGAAGGGTTTACATAAGTTCGGACCTTTGAAGAGTAATACCCTACACTCTACTAGTTTTCATTATTTATGATGGAGGGATATCTCATGCGAGGGGTTAGAAGGCTGTATAAGATTGCTACCGAGAGTTGCTTATCTATGGATAGATGTGAATGGAACCCTAGACCTCTCTTTACACATGCACTTGAGGTCTAGGTTTACATTGTAGCAGATGTGATTTGGGCGCCACCGCCTCTTATCTTGGAGGACACGAAGGTCTCTTTTCCTCCACTGCTTTGCTCCTTGTCATGGGCCTAGCAGGCTGCAGGTTGTTGGTGAGGCCGGCTTCCCTGGCGTTAGCTACCCCTGGTACAAAACCATGTCAATAGCACTCGAGCATGGTGGAGGTCACAAGAGAGGACCACGAGATCTCCGATGGGCTCACGTATTCTTCTAAATCTGTTTGCGACCCCCTCTACAGGGGGTTTGGGCAATAGAGCCTTGGCGCCTTCGGCATACCGAGGGGGAGTCTTTTCTTGGAGTGCCCTTTAGTGCCATCAAGGAGGTTCTTATTTAATTGACCACAAATCTGGGGACGCACAACGATGCCGTCATGACTGCCGCACCAACTTCTTGTAAAAAAGGAATTTGTCATACTGAATGGATCACCTGCTTCGTTTTCATGGGGTGACGCTTTAGTTTTCTGGGCATCTATAAGAGAGGGGAAATGAGGGTTTCAATTCCACCCCACTTCTCATTTCGGCCTCTCCATCTTCCTGCAGACCCTTTAACATGCCACCGAGGTTCTAGCTTCATCTTCTCTCCGCGCCTCGACCATCCCGCCACCGATGGCTAGGACGAGGAGTGAGAAACATGACCAGTCTCTTTGTCAAGAGTAGTCGTTAAGCTTGCTGGCAAGAAATGAAAAATGGGCCACCCATGTGTGGGGAAGAAAAATCGGCGCGCGCCACCCCCAAGTCTACCGGGAAGTGGTTCCCTTCTGCGGCCATGAAGGACGAGATCTAAGGATACAAGGGCCAATTCCTTATGCCGGCGGATCTGAGCATTCGAGTTTCGGCCAGAGAGATCCCGTCAAAGCTGCCAATGTTGTCGCTGCTTGGAGTCCACAAGCCAGGGTTGATGGTGTGGCAGCCTTAGGGATTGGCTCATTGAATCATGTTCCTCATTATCAAACACGATTGGCGAGTTCGTTGAGGTCTCTCCGCAGTTGGCGACATGGGCAGTGCAGGCTTTCACGTGTCATCATATCTTTCCAACGTGCCTCGCGGGCTAAGGCCTCCAACAATCTTTGCTGCAGCACGAGCTTGGGGGAGACACGCACATGGCCTCTAGTGTTCTTGACGCTAAGTCGACGCCTGCAATGGGTGTCATGAGGTAGTTTAGGGCATATGCTGTTATGGGTGGTAGAATGGAGACCATGTTTTGAAGGGCTGTTGCCGTTGTGGGGAACCCGGGCGGTGAACTTGCTAGGAGGCCTGTTCTGATCTGTTGCTGGGGCATTGCCATGGTGTCAGTGGGCGGCTGCTTCATGGCGGCGACTGGCCTCAACACAGGCAGCCCTGAGGTGACGACCTCCATCATGACTATCGTGTACAATGCATTTGTGGTTGGCTCAATCACCATGACCTGGTTGAGGAAGATCACCCGCGGAGCCTCGGATTGGGAATTTTCTTGGTTGGTGGAGTTATCGGTTTCCGAGCTAGGGGGGGGGGCTCTGATTCGCTCTAGATATTGGAGTAAGTGACCTTATGAATGGGCTGGAGGCCGATGTCCTCGTCGTCGTTCATGAGGCAGAGCGACATCCCATCCTCTTCTTCGTTGTCTAAGGCCGAATTGATGCTCACTACTTCGGTGCCTTGTGAGCATTAGGGTCACCAATAAGTTAATCCTCTAGCTTTGTCCTAGGAGGCATCTGTCGCACACCATTGTGACCAACTGAATGGTTGGTGTGGCCTCTGTCCTCTGCATAGCACTGATGCAGTTTGCGGTCATGTCACACATGCCATTGGTACACACATGCATGATCGAGAGAGATTAACATGGGGTCCTTTAAGAGACCTTGGGATGACAGGCTCGCTGATGGGTTGATGTCGACCCGGCCTTCCCCGTTAGCGATGAACATGAAGGATCCAAAGGTTAGGCTTTTCGACCGCTGAAAGCAGAAAAAGATCCGATCCAAGATAGGTCTCCAGCCAGCATAGCCAGTGCCTGGCGTGCCTAATGATGGTGCAAAATATTGTCAGGCCCCTCTGTAGGGGTCCAAGCATAGCTAGAGGTCCTAGAACAGAGGTCACATGAGGGGTTTATCCAGGTTTGGTCCTCCGGAGAGTAATATCCTATGTCCTGCTGGTTTCATTATTCAAGGTGGAGGGATACCTCGTGCGAAGGGTCACAAGGGTGTATGAGGTTTCTACCAAGAGTTTCCTATCCGTGGATAGATGAGAATGGGGATCCTAGACCTCTTTGTATACTGGCAGTAGAGGCCTAGGGTTTACATTGTAGCAGATGCGATCTGGGCGCCACCGCCCTCCTATGATGGAGGCCACGAAGGACTCTTTGCCTTCAAGGGTTTTCTCCGTGTCCTGGGCCTAGGGGACCCCGTGTAGTTGGTGAGCCCTAGATCTCTGGCTTTAGCCACCTCTGTGATAGGATCCTGTTACTAGGGTTCCAGTCATCCAACGTATAAATTTCTAATTATTTGTATCCTCTTTTCTTCATAATTTTAGGACATAAGCCTGCCATGTTGCCCAAGAAGAAGCATTTGTCGGGTGCTAAAAAAAGGAGAAAAAAGGAAGAAAATGATTTGAAAATTCAACCATTGAAGAGTTCTTTGCATAAGCACTTTACATCTTCAAGCAATGTTGATGTGAGTTCTTTGCATAAGTACTTTACATCTTCAAGCAATGTTGATGTCAGTGAAGAACAAGGTGTAGAAACTAATGCTGAGCGTGAATGTTAACCCCAAGCATATATGTGGTCTTAGGACATAGGGGAATATTTTTCCGCCGCCGCAAGCCTCTACTCTTCCATGATCCCATTTACAGGCCTTTGTCGGTATTCTGCCGGAGTGGGAACTGATCATGGATGCTATCTTCATCAATCTTGCCGCCCTCGTGATGATGCATGAGTAGTTGACCACACACATAGGGGTCCATAGTGATTAACTAGATCTCTCTCTGATCTTCAATACAATGTTGTCTTCGGAGAAATATCTGATGTAATCCTCTTCTGTGTTGTGTTTGTTGGGATCCAATAAACTATGGGTTTATGATCAGATTATTCACTGAAAGTAATTGAGTCAAATCTGAAATTTATTATGTGTGATTTTATAGCTATGTATGCTTTCTGATCTGTGAGTTTGCTTTGGCCAAGTAAATGAGTAGATCATCGGAGGGAGGGTGCATAGTAGTGGGTTCAACCTTGCAGTGTCCTCACCTCATCACAGAAGGGGTAGCCATGCACATATTTGTATTGTTGCCACTAAGTTTAAAATGTCAGGGTCTGAACATGTTGCTTGCCTTACTTTTTCTACATTATGTCATATTGCTTAAGGCGTTACTGCATTTGTCATGAACTTAATACCATAAATGCATGCTAGATAGTGGTCAATTGCTGGAGTAATAGTAGTATATTAGGTAGGAGTCGGTCTAGTTGTCATAGACATAATGCCTATGTGTCAGTGTATTGAGGAATGGGTCCCTTAGCACACTGACTTGTGCACGGACAACAATAGCCTCCCACCCGACAAGCCTTGTCGGGAAGATAATATGTTCAAGACAACATCAAGGGAAGATCAAGTCACTGAAAAGCCCTCTTGCCAGTTAAAGAAGATGTGGGGAGCTCCGTACTCGGCAGGATCCCACTACCAATCCACTGCTCCACCTCACCGGGCTGATTATCACCTATCAGTGAGGTGTCGAGCAGGCAGACTATTAGGAGGGCCTATCGGGGCACATGCAGCTTTGTAGAATTATCCTAACTTTAATGACACCCACTAATGGCATGAGTAAAGAATAAGAGGTAGCTGGGCAAACGACATAGAACATGGGGCCATTCTTACTGAGAAACGGCGCCAACACGACACCTCACAAAGCATTTAAGGCGTCTGTCATAATCATTCAAGGTTAAGTATTTACCACTGTAGCCTATGTCAATAGTTTGACCACTATTGTAGCTACTGTTTACCCTGTGTATTTACCATTTTAGCCACTATGGTGACCCCTTGATCCATCAAAGGAGGCCCATGGTGACCTACACAAGGGTCAAAACCCTGCTCATTTGCATACGTAGTGGCACTCCCTAGTACCATGCTGGACAATTGCACTCCTTGTAACTTGAGATATACTCATAATCCACAACCACACATGACGTAGGGTGTTACACCTTTGGGTGGCCTGAACTTGTATAAACCCTTTGTGTGCTGCCTACTGGTTGATACGTCTCCAACGTATCAATAATTTATGAAGTATTCATGCCATATTTGCCTATGTTTACAATACTTTTATGTGGTTTTAATGCGTTTTATATGATTTATTTAGAACTAACCCGAAATGATGTTGTTCTTAGCAGAATTACCGTGGTGTTGTTTTTGGTGCAGAAAATAAAAGTTCTCGAAATCGCCTGAAACTTTTTTATGATTTTTCTGGACCGAAGAAGTCCTAGAAGCTTCAGGAGGAGACCGGAGGCTCCACGAGGGATCCACCACGCACCAGGGTGCACCTAGGGGGGTGACGGTGCCCTGATATGTGGTGCCCCCCTCTTGGCTCCGGTTGACGTGATTCCAACGCTGAAAAATTCTATATATACAGAAACCTCCCAAATTTAACCTACAACTTCTGCTCCACTGCTGCAACTCTTTGTATTGAAGAAAAACCTATCTAGAGCCTTTCTGGTACCCTATCGGAGAGGGGAAATCATCACGTGTGTCCATCTTCATCATCCTGGCGGAGGCCATGACAATGAGGGAGTAGTTCACCCTCAGGGCAGAAAGTATGTACTAGTAGCTATGTATTTGATCTCTCTCTCTCTCTCGTGTTCTTGAGATGTCACAATCTTGATGTATCACGGGCTTTGTTAATATAGTTGGATCATGTGGTGTTTGTCCCTTGCTATCTTGATGTGATGAATTGAATCTTTCCCTTTGAGATTTTGTTATGTCGGATTGAATATTGGATTTGAGATCACTTGATGTATGTATTGCATGTGGATACCCATGGTGAGAATGGGGTGTTCTATTGATTCACTTGATATATGTTTTAGTACTCAACTTGTGGATTCCTATGGTGACAATGGGGTAATCTATGCATATGGGTTGATACACGTTCTTGTCCTACTTTCTCTGATAGAAATGATGGGGTACTCTCTGAAGTTGTTTGCATTGGATTGAATATGATGAATCTAAAATTGTTTGATGCATGTCGAATAATTAACCCACAGATACTTGAGGTGACATTGGAGTATCTAGGTGACATTAGGGTTGATTGATATGTACCATAGGTGTTATTTTACTATGAACTCCATGGCTGTTTGTGACACCTATAGGAACACCCCAATAGATTGATCGGAAAGGATAACTTTGAGGTGGTTCTACTACCTGCAAAAATTTCATCTTATGTTCTACACTATTCATGAACTTTGGAGTGATTCTTTGTCCCACATTGAGGGATGATCATATGATTCTATTATGTTAGCATTATTGAGAGTCTACACTAGTGAAAGTATACCCTAGGCCTTATTTCCAAGCATTTATACAATGTTTTATCAATGTATTACACTTGCTACCTTGCTATTTTTAAATTTTCATATTTTCAGATTACAAAAAACCTATATCTACTATCCCTATTGCACTTTTATCACCATCTCTTCGCTGAACTAGTGCACCTATACGAATGACCATTGTATTGGGTGTGTCTGGACACAAGAGATTTCATCTATTTGATTGCAAGGTTGTTTGAGAGAGATCATCTTCATCCTACACCTCCCACAGATTGATAAACCTTAGGTCATCCACTTGAGGGAAAATTGCAACTGTCCTACAAAACTCTACGCTTGGAGGCCCAACACAGTCTACATGAATAAAGTTGGGTAGTAGAAATCAAGCTCTTTTCTCGTGCAGTTGCCGGGGAGGTGAGTGTTTAAAGATATATCTTTAGATCTTGCAATTAAATCTTTTAGTTTCTTGTTTCCACTAGTTTGGTTTTATAAAACTTGTCATAAATGTGATAACCATTTTTATGAACATCACTCTTTTATTGTGGAAACAATTTACAGTATTCGAGTCTCCTATGATACTCCCACTATTATGTATGAGAAGTTTGCTTGTGGGTAGAGTAATAAATTTTCTATGCTTGTGGATCATGAAAAGAATGATTTATGTGATAGTTATAGTGTCGAATTCCGTAATGATTCTACTAAAACTATTATGAGGTAGGAACATATTCTTGTAGGAATTGCAATAATATCAAGTTTCCTCCCTTTGTGTTGAAAATCTTGAAGATATGCTTGTTTTGCCTTCCTATGCTAGTTGATTCTTGCTCCCATAAATTGTTAGCTCACAAAATCCCTATGCATAGGAAGAGGGTTAGACTTAAATGTGCTTGCCATATGGTTCATTATGTTCACATTGTGTTTCAATTCTTTACTTTTTATGTGAGCATCATTGATACCATCATGCCTAGCTAAAAGGCTTTAAAGAAAAGTGCTTTTTGGGAGACAACCCAACACTTACCCTTTGTGTTTTTGTGTGTTCAGATGATTAGTATACTGTATTAATCATGTTTTGTGTCTTTTATTTCAATAAATTTCCAAGTAAAGCTATTGGGATAGTGTTGATACTTGTTAGTTTGTTTCTGTGCAAAAAGAGAAACTTTTACGTCTAGTGCAGAATTTCTTTGATTTTACTACAAGATCAAACAATTCTGAAATATTTACATAGTTTTACTATGAACATTCTACGCCTTGTAATCAATTGTCTGAATTTTTAGAGATAGGGAAATATGGATTTCATTCAGATCTTCACAACATGTTATGTATTTGATAGATTCCGTTTTTGCATGCATAGTTTGCTTGTTTTAGTGTTTACCTACCTTATATTTAGTGGTATAAATTATGGTAATCGTATAATGCAGTAGTTATTATGTGATAACAATTATGAATCTTGTCTTCATAGTACCTAAGTGAATGATCTATCTTTACTACACTAACCCATCTCACGAAGTTTCGTTAAGTTCTGTGTGACTGAAGTTTTCAAGTTTTGAGTAAGATACCGATATTAGGAGAATATGAAGTAGTAATAACCTAATCTTGGGGATTAACAAGGCACCCCAAGGTAATATCCAAGGGACACTCCAACGTTTAAGCTTGGGGTTGCCCCGGAAGACATCCCCTCTTTCGTCTTCAACACTATCGGTATATCGTACTTAGAGCTATATTGTTATTCGTCACATAATATGAGTTTTTCTTGGAGAGTCATTATGTTTTGTTTATTATCTTTTATATTTTATTTATAATCTTGTTTTTCAATAAAAAGTTCCAAGATTTGCCTTAAGATGCCTTCGTTGCATGTTTTGATGTGTGCTTTATAAAAATAGAAATTTTTGCTATAGTGTTTGAATTTCCTATTTTACTGGAATTTGGAAATTTTCTTAAATTCTTACAAAGTATTTTATTACAAATTATTTATAATGTAGTAAATTTAAATATTTTTTGGATATACAAAAGTGTACTTTTTTAAATTAATTGCTAAAGATTGTTCTGTTTGGACATATTGCTTTCATAGTTTTGTTATCTGCTTATCCTAGAGTTATCATGGCTTATATTGGTAGATATAAATTGTGGAAATGATAGTATAAAGTATGTAATGTTTTAAAATTATTACGCAATTGGTCTTGGCAGTAAAAGAAGTGTGGATTTATTCTTATGTGTACTAACCTATCTCAAGGCTTCTTTTCAAGTTTTGTGTGGATGAAGTTTTTGAGATTTAGGTGAAACCATGATATGAGAGGAATTAACGAGACACAAAAGCTAAACCTTGGGGATGCCCAAGCCTCCCCAAGTCAATATTACAAGAAGTCTCAAGCACCTAAGCTTGGGGATGCTACGCATCCCACCTCTCCACATCAAACAAATATCGGTTAGCCTATGTTGAGCCTAATTTTTTATTTTGTCCACATGATATGTGGTATTCTTGGGATGTATTATCGTTTTCTTTGATCTTTTGAAATAATTCTCAGATCTAAGAATATTTATTGAGTGAGAGTCCTCACATAGCAACTTAATTGTTTGACTACTCATTGATCTTCATTTATATCTTTTGGGAGTAGTTTGATGTTTACTCTGGTGCTTTCATTTATATCGTAAGAGTAAATTGTGAATGAAGAAATATCATAAATATGAAATTATCAATGTGCTTTATGCTTGGTAGTAGTTTCACATTTGGTTCAAAAAGTTAAATCTATTAAAGTTTGATAATCACAATATTTCATACAAGCAATTCATGAATGATTAGTATAAGAAAGAGAACTTTCACATACAGATATATTATCTTGGATATCTTTTATGATTGTGAATACAATTAATTATTTTCAACCTTGATCAAATAGTTGAAGTTGTTCAAGTAGGAGTATATTTGCATAGAAGTTATATTGTTATGGATCCTCCAACATTTGATGCTTGTTTATAACCTTTTGCTAGCCAAAACTTCATACTAAATAGAGATACTACTTGTGCATCCAAATCATCGAGCGAAGTTCCTTCCATGAGAGTCCACCATAACTACCTATATATGGTATTTCACAGCCATTCCAGTAAATTTGCATGTGCCACCTCTAAAATCTTCAAATAAACATTAGTTTTGTGTGCGCGTACCGCTCATGGAGTGATCGGGGCAGTCAATATCTTCCATGCTAATCGGATTATTACCATGATGAGTGTTTATTCACTTGTCATTGCAGGAGAGAGGCGGGTAAAAAGGATTCCTAGTCCTGCATAATACAAAAATAAATAAATAATAACTCCCCCTAGAAAGTTGATTGTTTGGAGGGCACCCGTGGATACGTCTAGCCATGGAATTTGATTGAATGGTTGAGAGGGAGTAAAATTTCAATTCTGTTTGGGAACCACCACTGGTGATTAGCATGGAAGATATTGAAATCCCTTGTTGTAACACTGACAGGAAAGGCACACCCCCAAAATAAAATTCATTTATGTTTTAAACCAATGAGCCACGGGACCTCTGCAAATCCCTGCTACCCTCTACAAAGGGACAATCTATTTACTTTTGTGTTATTTATTTTTCATGTTGAGTCAACTTCTATTCCAACCTCAATCTATTAGTTGGCAAGCATCATGCGATGGGGAAATATCCAAACACATATTTCCAATCAAATTTATTTGATCATGATTCATTATTGTTGATAAGTACGTTGGGAGGCAAAACATTAAGCCCCTATCTTTCTAGTTTGACGGATGCTGTTTGTTCTAAAAATATGCTTTGAGTATTAGCAATCATAGGAGACTATATGATAATTGAGTATGTGGAGATCTTATTTAGACTTTGATGAAAATAAGAATTTTTTGATGACTAAGAACAAAGGTTGTTAAGTTTCAAGAGAATGCATTGTTTGAACCATAACATGTGAATTGATTGCTACTTTATCATGATAAGTTCTATGAGAAAAAGTTGCTAGTTATGTCGATAGAAAAGTGACTGAAATTAACATTGATCAAATTTATATACTTTGCTAGAATTCACACTTATAAATTACTTCTTTTATCATTTGCCTACTCGAGGACGAGTAGGAATTAAGCTTGGGATGCTAATATGCCTCCAATGTATCGATAATTTATGAAGTATTCATGCAATATTTGCCTATGTGTACAATACTTTTATATGCTTTTGATGCAATTTATATGATTTATTTTGAACTAACCTGAGTTGACTCTGTTTTCAGCAAAATTACCTTGGTGTTGTTTCTTGTGCAGAAAATAAAAGTTTTCGAAATCGCCCAAAACATTTTTATGATTTTTTGAGATGGAAAGAAGACCGGAGGCTCCAGGGGCGCACACCCTTTTGGCTTGTGCCTCCCTCGTGGGTCCCAATGACCAATTTTTATATTTGAATTTTTTTCTAAACTACCTAAACCAATTGAACATATTTGTTTTGGAATTTTTGGAGTCATTTTACTTACCGTATCACGTACCTACTCCCTTTTCAGGTTTTTGGTGTGTTTCGAAAGGTCTCTCTTATCTGCTCTTCCTGTGTTACCACTTGAATAATATCAGTTTCAACATTAATGGGAGTACCTGAAATGTAATGCTTAATTCTTTGCCCATTTACCACTCTCGGATTTTTTCCTTCGAAGTTATTAATCTTTATAGCACCAAAGCGATAGACCTCCTCGACAATGTACGTGCCTTCCCATTTGGAGAGGAGCTTAGATGCAAAAAAAAACAGAATCGAGAATTGTACAAAATGACTAGGTCTCCTACATTGAATTCACGTTTTGAATCCTCTTGTCATGCATTCTTTTAACTTTTTCTTTAAATATCTTGGCATTTTCATAGGCTTACGTCCTGCATTCATCTAATGAGCTAATATCAAATAACCTCTTTTCACTGACAAGTTTAAAGTCATAATTAAGTTCCTTAATTTACCAACAAGCTTTATGTTCTAAGTCAAGAGGTAAATGACAAGCTTTTTCATAGACCATTTTTTAGGGAGACATTCCCATGGGATTTTTTATAAGTAGTTCTTTAAGCCCATAAAGCATCATCTAGTTTCTTAGACCAATTCTTTATACATCTAGTAACAGTCTTTTGCAAAATTAATTTTATTTCTCGGTTGCTCAATCCAACTTGGCCACTAGACTGAGGATGATAAGGTGATGCAATTATATGGTTAACATCATATTTAGCTAGAAGTTGACGGAAAGCACCATGAATAAAATGTGAACCACCATCAGTCATTAAATATCTAGGGACTCCTAACCTCGGGAAAATTATGTCTTTAAACATTTTATTAGAGGTGTTATGATCAGAACTACTAGTTGGAATAACTTATACCCACTTAGTAACATAATCAACAACAACTAGAATATGAGTATACCCATTAGAGGAAGGAAAAGGTCCCATATAATCAATTCCCCAAACATCAAATGGTTCAATAGCAAGTGGATAATTCATAGGCATTTCCTGACGTCTACCAATGTAATCAATTCTTTGACATTCATCACAAGAAAGGACATACTTACAGGCATCTTTCAAAAGAGTAGGACAATAGAAACCAGTTTGTAATACCTTGTTTGCAGTTTTGTCACCGACATGGTGTCCTCCGTAGGCCTCAGAGTGACACTTCCTTAGAATCTGTCCCCGTTCATGCTTAGGTACACAACATCTATTAACACCATCTACTCCTTTATAAAGATGTGGGTCATCCCAAAAGTAATGTCATAAATCATAAAAGATTTTTTTATTTTATTGATAGGTGAAGCTAGGAGGAATATATTTAGCAACAATGTAATTAGCAAAATCAGCATACCAAGGAGTACTACGTGAAGTATTTATAACAACAAGTTGCTCATCAGGAAATTATCATCAATAGGCAGTGGGTCATCAAGAATATTTTCCATCCTAAACAAGTTATCTGCTACACCATTTTCAACTCCCTTCATGTCAATGATATGCAAGTCAAATTCTTGAAGTAAAAGCACCCACCTAATAAGTCTAGGTTTAACATCTTTATTTTCCATAAGGTATTTAATAGCGGCATGATCAATGTGAATAGTTACTTTGGAATCAACAATGTAAGGTCTAAACTTATCACATGCAAAAACAACTACTAAAATTTCCTTCTTAGTAGTAGCATAATTTCTAAACAATGTCTAGGATCTTACTAGCATAATGAATAACATTCAATTTCGTGTCTACTCTTTGTCCTAGAACAACACCAACAACATAATCACTAGCATCACAGATAATTTCAAATGGCAAGTTCCAATCAGGTGGTTGGACGATAGGTGCAGAAATCAAGGCTTTCTTAAGTATTTCCAAGGCTTCTACACAATCATCATATAAAACAACGGGAATATCATTTTGAAGAATATTAGTTTTTGGCCTAGAAATTTTTAACGAAACGCCTATAGAAACCAACATGACCGAGGAAACTTCTTATACCTTTGATATCTTTTGGGCATGCCATTTTCTCTATTGCATGAACTTTGGACTTGTCACCTCAATGCCTCTTTTAGATTTTTTTTGCCCAAGTACTATACCTTCATTCACCATAAAGTGGCACGTCTCCCAATTCAAAACAAGATTAGTTTCTTCACATCTTTGCAAAACTCTATCAAGGTTTCTCAAGCAATCATCAAAAGAAGTCCCATAAACAGAATAATCATCCATGGAAACTTCGACAATCTTGTCATGAAAGTGAGAGAATATAGCAGTCATACATCTTTGAAAGGTAGCAGGTGCATTGCATAAACCAAAAGGCATACGGCTATAAACATAAGTTCCAAAAGGGCAAGTAAATGTAGTATTCTATCGGCATTTTTTCGACATAGGTATTTGAAGAAAACTAGAGTACCCATCAAGAAAACAAAAAAGTGTGTGCTTAGATAGTCTCTCTAACATTTGATCAATAAAAGGCAAGAGGTAATTATATTTTCTAGTATATTTATTTAATTTCTTGAGGTCAATCACCATCCTATACCAAGTTACGATTCTTTGCCGAATAAGCTCATTTTTATCATTAGGAACAACAATTATATATCCTTTCTTAGGAACACAATGAGCATGACATACCCATCTAATATCAACAATAGGATAAATTATACCTGCTTCCGAAAGCTTTAGTATCTAAATTCTTCCCACTTTGTTCATCTTAGGATTTAGACGATGTTGATGATCAACAACAGGTTTAGCATCCGGTTCTATATCAATCTCGTGCTGATATAGAGTGGGGCTTATGCCATTAAGATCATCAAGATTATATCCAATAACAGTCGTGTGCTTCTTTAGAGTTTTAAGTAACTCTTTTCTTCATGATCTGAAAGGTTTAGCACTGATAATAACAGGATATATCTTCTTTTCGTCAAAATAAGCATATTTCAGAGTATCATGCAATACCTTTAGCTCAAAGACGGGATCTCCCTTGGGTGAAGGAGGATCCCCTAATATCTCAACTCGTAAGTTGTGTTTAAGAATAGCTGTTTGTATAATAAATATATCATCTATTTCATTTCTTTCATTCATGTGCATATCATTTTCGTGGTCTAGCAAATATTGTTCTAACGGATCAGTAGGAGGTACGATAATAGAAGCAAGACCAATTATTTCATCCTTATTAGGAAATTCTTTTTCATGTGGTTGTCTACTAAACTGAGAGAAATTAAATTCATTAGAAACATCACCAAAGCTTACTTTGACCTTCTCAGTAGCACAATTAATTTCAGCATTAACAGTATTCAAGAAAGCTCTACCAAATATAATGGAACAAAAGTATCTTGTTCTAAACCAAGTACTAAGAAATTTGTTGGGTACTTCACTTTTCCACACAAGACCTCAACCTCTCTAACAATCCCAAGTGGTGTAATAGTATCTCGGTTTGCAAGCTTAATAGTGACATCAATATCTTCAATCTCAGATGGTGCTATGTCATGCATAATTTCTTAATATAGTGTAGAAGGTATAGCACCAACACTAGCACCGATGTCACCCAAGCCATGGTAACAATGGTCTCCAATTTTAACTAAAACAACACGCATGTCTGCAACTCGTTTGTTTTTATCGAGCTCATGTCGCTCGTTTCTAACATGTTTTGCAATTCTAGCAGCTTCATCACATAAGTAACTAACCTAAGCATCAATATTATCAACTAGGAGATCTTTAACCATAGTAAAATTAGGCTCACCATTTATTTGTTCAGAGATGGTTTAGGTGTCCTAGCATGACTTTTATTAACCACAATTGTAGCTTGAGCATGTTCCCTAATCCTAAGAGGAAAAAGAGGTTTCTCAATGTAAGTAGTAGGAACAATTGGATAAACATGGCTAACAGTTACTTCTTCCTTCTTAATTTTAATAGGTTCCTCTAATGGTTTTTCAATAGGAAGATGTTATTTAAACCACTTCTCCTTGGGAAGATCAACATGAGTAGCAAAATATTCATATAAAGTAGCTACTATCTCACAGTCAAGACCATATTTATTGCTAAATGGAAATTATTAGTTTCCATGATAGATTTAACATAATCAAAATTAAGCTTTATACGTGACTCTTTACCTTCATCGAGTTCCCAATCTTCAGAGTTGCGTTCAATTCTTTCCAGAAGATCCCATTTGAATTCAATAGTACTCTTCATATAGGAACCAGTAGCACAAGAATCAAGTAGTACTTGATCATCATGAGAAAGCCGAGCATAGATTTTTTTTAATCATTTCTCTCTAGAGGTCATGGTTGGGGAAAGTGTGCATCATAGATTTAAGCCTCCCCCAAACTTGAGCGTCACTTTCTCCATGAAGAGGCCAACAATTATAAGTAAACTTCCAATCACGATGAACTAGATGCATATGATAAAACTTCTGATAAAATTCCAGCTTTGAGCGATTCCAGTCCCATGATCCAATATCATCTAATAACCTATAGCACATTATTGTATTTCCATCCAAAGATAAAGGGCAAAGCTTCTTCTTAACTTTGTCTCCAGACAAACATGCAAGCTGAATTAATCCACAAACCCCATCAACAAATATCAAATGGTCATCAACATGAATCGTACCATCAGAAGCATTAGATAGCCGTTTTTCTAACACACCTAAAGGAATATCATAATAAATAAGTTCAGTAGGTTTAGTAGGTTGAGGAACAACTTCTTCAACTTCCGTTTGAGGCAAAGATGCCCCAAACAAGCCACTCAAAGGGTGATTGTTCATAATGACAAGCAACAGTAAATTTCACCACGTATCAAAAATGTTTCCTTACCAATTTGTACATACCAAAGGCGCTTCACTCCCTGGCAATGGCGCCAGAAAAGATTCTTGATGACCCACAAGTATAGGGGATCAATCGTAGTCCTTTCGATAAGTAAGAGTGTCAAACCCAACAAGGAGCAGAAGGAAATGATAAGCGGTTTTTAGCAAGGCATTCTCCTCAAGTGCTGCGAGTAACAGTGATAGATAGTTTTACAACAAGATAATTCATAACAAGTGAGTGAAATAGTAACAAAGGTGCAGCAAGATAGCCTAATCCCTTTTATGGCAAATGACAGGCCTGAAGGTTCTCTTGTATTAAGCAAGCGGTCCCGAGGACACATGGGATGTCTAGTCATGTTCATCATGTTAATTTGATTCACGTTCGTTATTTTGATAATTTGATAGGTGGGTGGACTGGTGTTAAGGTCCTGTTCTTACTTGAACAAACAACCTACTTATGATTACGCCTCTCGCAATCATCCGCAACTACGAAAGAAGAATTAAGATAAATCTAACCATAGCATGAAACATGTGGATGCAAATCAGCCCCTTATGAAGCAACACATAAACTGGGGTTTAAGGCTTCTCTCACTATAGAAACCCATCATCTACTTGTTACTCCACAATGACTTCCCTTAGGCCCATAGTATGGTGAAGTGTCATGTAGTCGACGTTCACATGACACCACTAAGAGAAGTAAGAACATACATATCATCAAAATATCAAACAAATACCAACTTCACATGATTACTTATAACAAGACTTGTCGCATATACTTAGGAACAATATTAACTACTCACACCTCATCAACATGTTCAAGATCGGAGGTATAATAATGGAGATTAAGGATCTAAACATAATAACATTCACCAAGTAAACCAACAAGCATCAACTACAAGATGTAATCAACACTACTAGTAACCCACAAGTACCAATCTGAGGTTTCGAGACAAAGATTGAATACAAGAGATGAACTAGTGTTGGAGATGAGATGGTGCTGGTGAAGATGTTGATGAACACTAATCCTCCCATGAAGAAGGAGTCATTGGTGATGACGATGGCTTCGATATCCCCCTCCCGGAGAGGAGTTTCTCGGCAGAATCAACCTATCGGGGTGCAAAAGGGCCTCTGCCAAGGTTTACGCCCCGAGATAATGGTGCATCATGCCAAAATATTTCTTATTATTTTTTATAGGGTAAAAAACACCGTATAGGAGAAGAGGGGGAGGGGGGGCGGTCGGGAGACCTGCGGGGGCCCAACAAGCCATCAGGGCGCGCCTAGGGGGTGGGCGCGCCCTATTGGCTTGTGGCCAGCAGGTGGACCCCCTCTAGTATATTTGTGGACCAATAATTCTTAAATTTTCCATAAAAATTCTTTGGGAAGTTTCAAGTCATTTGGAGTCTGGTGATTTTTCTGCCTTTTTCTTGGATTCCCAGTCCAGAATTCGAGTTTCCATACATTTCCTTCTTTGTGATGTACCTTGAATATTCAGAGAGAAAAGGCACACGTATTCCATGATAATAGGGAATAATGGACAAGAATAATATAAATATCATTAACAAAACATGATGCCAAATGGACGTATCAGTCATCAACAATGTTGTTTTCTAGACGAGGGATGTGCTTTGTTTGAAGACTGTCAAAATGCTCTTCCAACCTCCTCACTTCATCAACATAAGATTCCATTAAAGGGATTTGATAATCCTTATTTACTCGATGCGCATCAAGTTGTGAGTCTTCTCGGACAATTAGCTTTCTGATGCCAAGGTCAACTACAATGCGTAGGCCGGCAAGCACTCCTTCATATTTAGCAGTGTTATTTGTCGATACCTCTCTGCGGAAGTGCATTTGGATACGTACTTAAGAATCTCTCTGTTGGGTGCGACAAGCTCCACTCCAGCACCAGTGCGTTGCAGTGGAAAAGCTCAACCAAAGTACATAATCCATTCTTGTGGTGCTTCCTTGTCGAGGAGGGTTGTTTCTGGAATTTGCTCGTCTTGCGTTGGTGTGCAATGAAATCCACCAAGGACCTACTCTGAATAGTTGTTGTTATTTCACAAATTAGATCAAAGCTGGCCAGCTCCAACACCCACTAAAGTATCCTGCGAGTGGCTTCTGGAATCCTCAAGGTGCGTTGTAAATCAATGCGAGTGACGACGGTGACGTGGTGTGCTTGGAAGTAATGGCGTAGCTTTTGGGAGGCCATGAGGAGGCCAAAAAGCAATTTTTGCATGGCATAATATCTTGATCTAGCCCCCTGCAGAAGAGAGCTAACAAAATAAACTAGGGGTTGCACCATCTTCTTATTTGGCCCAACTTGCTGATTTGCTTATTGTGTTGTATTTGTGTTGGCGACACCTTAGCTTGCCGGAGTTGAATCTGGCTTGCTGGCTACAAGTTCGGGGGTTGTTACCTCTTCTGCCTCAGCTTCCCTCTCTGCCACCAGTGAAACACTAACCACTTGATTCGTTACCACCAAATATAGCGACAACATCTCTTGTGGCTTAAGTGCAACTAGAACTGGTGTTGAGGATAAGTACTTTTTTAGGTCTTGCAGCGCTGCCTCCACTTCTGGAGTCCACTTCATAGGGCCTGCCTTTTTCAAAATCTTGAAAAACGATAGGGCACATTCTAGAGACATAGAAATGAACCTGCTGAGGGCGACAATACAGCCCGCCAAGCGGGACAAATCATTGACACGCTTCGGTGCTTCCAACTACTCAATTGCTTCGATCTTGGCGGGTTGGTTTAAATTCTGCCCTATGACATGAAGAACTCGAGAAGCTTGCCGGATGGGATGCCAACCACACATTTCTCTGGATTGAGCTTCAAATTGATCTTGCGCAAGTTTGCAAATGCGTCTTCTAGATCTTAAATTAATGTAGCCTTGTTCTTGGTCTTGACCATTATATCGTCCATGTATGCTTCCACATTTCTATGCAGTTGGGCTCAAAACCAATCTATACAACTCTTCCAAATGTTGAACCAACACTTTAATCCTATAGGCTTATGCTTAAAGCAATAGGTGCCAAATGGATTAGTACATGCAGTTTTCTCTTCATCCTCCTTGGCCATGAAGATCTGATGATAACCAGAATAAGCATCAAGTAAGGAGAGTAGGTTGCAGCCGGTAGTGAAGTCCACTAATTGATCAATGCACGACAAGGGAAAGGGTTCTTTTGGACAAGCTTTATTTATATCCGTAAAGTCGATACGAATCCTCCACTTTTAGTTTTCCTTCCGCACTACCACTGGGTTCGCCAACCAAGTTGGGTGGATCACACCTCCTATTAAGCCTGCCACTTCTAGCTTCTTGATCTCTTCGGAAATGAACTCTTACCACTATAGTGGTTGATTCCTGACCTTCTGCTAGACGGGGGTTGCTTGAGGATAGATGACAATGTGGTTCTCAATCAGCTCCCTAGGAACATCGCGGATGTCAGATGGTTGCCAAGGAAACATATCAACATTCACCCATAGGAAGGATATGAGCATGCTTTCCTATTTGTTGTCGAGGGTGGTACTTATGGTGAAAGTGCCAGCCTTGCCATCTTCCTGTGCAACAACTTGCTTCATCTTGGGGGTCTCCACATTGGTTTTCTTGCTCTTGGCGGCAAAACTCTCTGGCAAGTCGTTGATACATCCCAAAAGTATCTACTTTTCCAAACACTTTTGCTCTTGTTTTGGACTCTAATTTGCATGATTTGAATGAAACTAACCTAGGATTGATGTTGTTTTTAACAACACTACCATTGTGCTGTTTTTGTGCAAAAATAAAAGTTCTCGGGATCAGACGAAACATTTTGTGAATTATTTTCTAGGAAATATAAGAATGATTGGAGTGAAGACCCACCAGAGGGTGCGCACCTGTTGGTGCTAAGCCAACAGGGGGCGTCCACCCCCTGGGCGCACCCTGATGGCTTGGGGCCACCTCGTGGCTCCGCCAACCCTAATTTTTGTCCTATAAATTTACAATTAGGGAGAAAAAAATAGGAGAACAATTTTCATCACGTTTTACGACACGGAGTCATCGCCACTTCCTATTCTTCCTTGGGAGGGCCGATCTGGAGTCCGTTTGGGACTTTGGAGAGGGGGATTCATTGCCTCATCATCAGCAACCAATTTTGATGAACACCGCCATTATGCTCACCACCGGAGAGAGTAATTCCTTTGTAGGATTCATGGACGGTGATGGGATTGGATGACATTGATCATGTGATTGGGTTATAATGATAGGGCTTAATCCCTAGTATCCACCACTCTCTGAGATTGATGTTGCTATGACTTTGCCATGCTTAATGCTTGTCACTAGGGATCGAGTTCCATGATTTTAGATTTGTACTTCATGAGTATGATAGTGTTTTACATCCTATCTTGCAAGTTGTATGCACTTATGACGTGTTATGATCCGCATACTCTATAAAGATATAAGTGAAGCACTAGAGCAACATTGCCTAGCTCAAAAGATATAAGTGAAGCACATAGAGTATTCTAACAAATTCATGATTCAGAGTGTCTCTCTCAAAATATGTGTGCAGAAAGGATGATTGTGGAAAACTAACAAGAAAAGACTCATATCATACAAGATGCTCCAAGTAAAACACATATCATATGGTGAATAAAAATATAGCCTCAAGTAACTTTACCGATGGATTGAAGACGAAAGTGGGGATGCCTTCCGGGGCATCCCCAAGCTTAGGATTTTTGGTATCCTTGAATATGACTTGGGGTGCCTTGGGAATCCCCAAGATAAGGATCTTTCCACTCTTTGTTCCATAGTCCATCAAATCTTCACCCAAAACTTGAAAACTTCACAACACAAAACTCAATAGAAAACTCATGAGAGCCGTTAGTATAAGAAAAATAAATCACCACTTGAGGTACTGTTGTGAACTCATTATTTATTTATATTTGTATAATAACTACTGTATTCTAACTTTTCCATGACTCATACCCCCCGATACGACCCATAGATACATCAAAATAAGCAAACAACACAAGGAAAACAGAATCTGTCAAAAACAGAACAATCTGTAGCAATCTGTAAACTTCGAATACTTACGGAACATTAAAAATTCTGAAACATTATGAAAACCATGGAAATTTGTATATCAATCCTGTGTAACAAGTGCAGATCAATTTGATGCTCTGAAAAATTCAGAAAAATCCTGGACTGAGCGCAAAAGTTTCTGTTTTCTAGCAAGATCAAATCAACAACTACCATAGATCACCCCAAAGGTTTTACTTGGCTCAAACACTAATTTAAACACAAAAACACAATTACCACAGAAGTAATAATGTGACAAACACA
Organism: Hordeum marinum; assembly: GCA_022496015.1. Classification (NCBI taxonomy): domain Eukaryota; kingdom Viridiplantae; phylum Streptophyta; class Magnoliopsida; order Poales; family Poaceae; genus Hordeum; species Hordeum marinum. Next base: position 230,883,783 of record CM039673.1, read on the forward strand.
CCAAAATAGAAGCAAAAAGCAGAAAGCAAAATAAAATTGGGTTGCCTCCCAACAAGCGCTATTGTTTAACGTCCCTAGCTAGGCAAAACACAATAGATCTAGGTATTGTCATAAAAAATAAGGCAGATCATTCATGCTCATCTCATACTCCCTTCTTTCAGCAGCTAATTTCCGTTGTGTCAAGCAAAAGTAATCAAACTGGCTGAATTTAAGAGGATTGGGATCACCAAGATCAAGTGCGGGAGGGATAGGTTCCTCCTTATGTCCCTTATAGTGTATAATCAATTCATCATTATAAGATTTCCTTTGGTTAAAGGCCATGAGCTTTTCTTAAGAATGAACTCTAATCTGTTATTTTGTATAGAAATATCATTGAGTTCGGAAATCTTATCAACCAAAACCTCGGTAGGGACTTCCTTTCTCAAATTTTCATTATAAGCAACTTGATCTTGAGATTGTAGTCTCATTATATCTTCTTGATTAAAAAGGATCTCCTCAATAGGGGGACATCCACCATTAATTTCATAACAAGCAAAGATGCACTAGCCTCTTTCATGATAAATCTGAACTAGTGAGCCAGGAATATAGTGGCGGCACGCTTAACAGAAGAATGTTGAATATTAGAAAACTCAAGGAAAATCATTTGTATGCAAGGGTGCATGTGCAAGAATTGTCTCCCAAGTTCACTTATTAACAAAGTTATAGCGTCCGCAAGACTATTAGTTTTATTGAGAATGGAACCTCCTAAAGTAGGAAGTGTTCCCGAACAAGTGAAAAAATCTTGAATAACACCTTTTCCAATGATATTACCACTACCTATACGGAACCTTTTTGTATGAATGATAGTGGGTTCTTTTTGAGGGTTGTCATTATCAAGGGCATCAAGATTCCCTTCAAGATTATTACTAGCGATACCCCCTAGATTTTCAGTGATAACCTCCCTTGTTTCAGACATGATGGCAAAGCGAGCAATCAAGCACACAAGCAAGAAGCAAACAAAAATACAAAAGGAGAAGGGCAAATAAAAAGGCAAATCTTTTTGAAAATCGTTTTAGAAGCGGGGGAGAGGAAAACGAGAGGCAAATGGCAAATAATGTAAATGCAAGATATGAGTTTGTGATGGGTACTTGGTATCCTTGACTTGCTATGTATCTCCCCGGCAATGGCGCCTCAAATCCTTCTTGCTACTTCTCAAGCATGCGTTGGTATCACATGAAGAGGAACGGTTTGATGCAGCAAAGTAGATAAGTATTTCCATCAGTTTTTGAGAACCAAGGTATCAATCCAGTAGGAGATACAAGAGATCCACCAATAGATGTACCTGCACAAGGAATCAAGCTCTTGCACTATAACGACCAAACCTCGAAGGATTTGAGTCTCTGTGCTTACTGTGCTAGTCCCTGGATCGATTCGCTAGCACACACAGTAGAGATGGATACCAGAATAACAAGTGCATCATTTATTACATTGTATGATCCAGAATTCATAAAGTAAAACAATCTGCATAGCACTTGGCTAGCTTTATTCAATCAAACAGCGGAAAGTAGCAGAAAATAACAATGAGTCCCATCATAGCCCACTGGCGTGCTGAGTGCAAACTCGCGACCCTAACGGTACCTTACTCTTCGTCTGAAAATCCTGCAACATGAGACGTTGCATCCGTATAGGTCAATACTTTGAATGTATTGGCAAGTTACACAAGAGAAACAATAAAGCAGACCTACATGTACATGCATAGTATAACAAAGGAAGGCTTGATGGTTATTTTGCAGAAAGCAAAATTTATCCTTATAACTACATAATAATCAAATTTTAATTCATTTACTACAATTAAATACACATGGTTGAATTGGCATCTCCAACTCCAACCTAAACCATTATTAAGTTTTCCCACCAAAATTATTAAGGGTAACATCTGTCAAGATCATCCAACAACTGTAATGGCCTAGCTGCTCAAAGTTGTCCATAACCGGGGACAGGGCTAATCATGATTAGTTTTAATACTCTGCAGAGTTTTGCACACTGTACCCACTAGACCCAACCCGAAGATTGAGACGAAGACTTTCAGAAGAAGTCACCTCCACCCAACGGCAGCCGGTACACCTACTCATATCTACATCTGCTAGCTTTGCCCAGGCGAGGTTCCCACAACCTACTCAACTAAGCCAAAGCCCATATTAGCTAGTGGTTGTGCATGGAAGCTACTAGTCATTAAGTCTGTCTGATATTTTTGAACCTGGGCGGCATTCCACTTACATTCAGAGGGTCAAAACCATGATGTGCTTGAACCCACCCAGCAATACCAATTCCGCCCAGAGGTAAATTTTGTCCCTATTTACTACTCAATTTTTTTAACAATCCTCACATAATCTCAATGAATACTCAAACCAACCCCATCTACATAGCATAGCAGAACTAATTACCACGACCTTCATTAACGAGGGAAAAGCTCAATAGCATAACATAAGACAATAATATTCCTACACATGCATAATTTGATAGTGTGAGGAGTGGTTCCTCACTCTTTCTCATGGTTGTGTGTGTAGTCCCCAGGATATGATATATTACTTCCCTTAAAAACATTTTCCTCCTCATAAAAACAAGCTACTTTACAGGAAATATTTAACTTTGTGCAAATTGAACAAGGGAGTATCCCTCAAGATTGGGGGAGGCTTGTCCAGCTAGTTAGAGCTTTGCCTAATCATCCTCTTGAGACAATGAGATACTTCATATCATTTATAATGGACTCACCGATGCTTCTAGGGACTACCTAGATAGTTGTGCTGGTTGTGTTTTCAAGGAATGAACTATTAGACAAGCTGAAGAATTATTGAATAACATATTCCAAAATTTTGATAATTGGACACTACCTGGACCACCGCCGGAACCTATTCAAAATAAGAGAGGTATTCTATTCCTCAGTCCAGAAGATATGCAAGAAGCTAAGAGAACTATGAAAGAAAAGGGTATTAAATCTGAAAATGTCGAGAATCAACCACCTATTGAAGAAATACATGGGCTCCATATCCCTGCATAGGTAGTAGAGGTAAACTCTCTCCGTAGATTTGATGCAAGTGATATACCTTACACTAAAACTCCTAGTCAATGCATGGATGAATTTGATAATTACATTGTCAAGCAAGAGCACAATAATAATTGTGTCAAATATCAGTTACAACATAATGCTATGATGATAGATCGCTTGAGTGACATGATGTTTAGAATTGCCAATGTTAATGGTCTAGGTAAACATGCTTCCATGGTTCTCACTCAATTAGACCAAGTTACTAAGTTACAAAATGATTTGATTGCTGAATTAAATGATGTTAGTGCATCTAGTGACCCTTAGTGATTTTGGTGTATCGAAGACTTATAGGTTAAGGAACTAATGTGTTTGTGAGTATACACATGTCCTATAAGTCGATGAGGAGTTTGATATATTCGGAGATGATCGACCCCTAAAAATGAATGTCTTCAGCTGAAGCTTTCGTGAAGACTTTGGTATTACCCTGAATACTTTGAAGCTGAAGAATTTGGTGTGATCTTGAATATATTAACGAGGACTATGAAGCGTGAAGACTTTTGTTTTCGTAGTTTCATTTCCTTTCTTTGAGTCATAGGTAACACCGTACTGTTAAAGGGGGCCGAGGTAATACTAAGGAAAAATTTCCAACTGATGCTCAACTCAAAAGCCTCAACCTACCCAATCCTTAGAGTGAAGCCTTTGGAAATCTCTTGCGGTTCAGTCAAGTTCTTCAGTGATAGATACGATGTTCTTCTGGTCTCTGAGAAAATTGGTCTGACTTAGGAGTTAGGATTTCTCTAGTGCGAATTGCCTACGATGAGGAATATGATAAGCACTAAGGAATTTCACAGTTCAAATTCCGAACATTGCCGTGCTTTGCGCCATCTTTCCAGATATTTTATCCACCTAATGGTCATATCATTTGGGGGGCATTTATGTCTTATCATGTTGGGTTGCACCCTGGCTATAAACAACCCCCCCCCACAACCACTAGTTTGTTGGCTGCTCCGAGAGAGAACTTGACACTTGCCATTTGAGAGCAACCCATCCTCCAAGGACATTGAGAGAAAATCATCAGTGAGGAAAAACCCCAAAACCAAACCACCAAACCCAGAAGTGATTGAGCACCAGTGAAGAGATTGTTCCTATGTGGAACAGAAGCTTGTTACCTTTGAAGACTATGTATCTTCCAGACGGTTAGGCATCATGGTCTAGAGCATCCAACAGTCAATTGTGGATATCTGGGTGACTGAGTTTGTGAGGGTTTTGGAAGTTTGTGCTGAAGACTTACCACGAGTGTTGGGCAAGGTCTGTGTGACCTTAGCTCAAGAGAATACGGTAAGGACTGTGTTTCCTGGGACGGTGTGTCCTTTGGTTTAAATACCAAGCCGCTCCAAACCAGACGTATGACTACCACAACAGTTGGAACTAGGTCATCAAATCATTGTCTTCATCGAGCTACCTAGTTCTATTTCCTCGACCCTTCTATTTTCTCGAATACTTGTTGATGAAATTGATCATTACTGTTTGAAGAACTGGACTAATGACTTCCTCAATTTCCTCATCTCAAATTCTTCAATCACCTTGTTCTTCACCTGCTTATCCTGTATCATGCTACTTGTAATATGTGCATGTTCTATTACATCATGATGACTATGCTATTGCTCTGTTTCTCATGCACTTAAGTACTTATTCCGCTCTGAGTAGTTCATCACATTTCAAATTCCTTAAGTTGAAATTCCTCAGTGATGAATAAAAATCGCCTATTCACCCCCCTCTAGTCGATATAACACACTTTCAATTGGTATCAAAGCAAGGTACTCCCTTGTTCTGTGTGATTTTGGTTTAACTCCGTGGAGTTCTAATCATATCGATTGCAGGTATGATCAAGGTTTCCATAGGATGTCCTACCTTCGATAGGACGGACTACTCCTACTGGAAGAACAAGATGCGCATGCATCTTGAGGCAATTGACAACGATCTCTAGTATGTTGTGGAAAATGGTGCTCCTTTCATAACTCCGACTGTCTCTACTACTAATGTGAAGAGATTCAAGAACTCGATTTTCAAGCAAAAAATACCATTTGTGGCCATCTGAGCAAAGGTTAGTATGGCAGAGTGAGTGCTTTGGAATCTGCTAAGCTTATCTGGGATAGGCTGTCCAAAGTCAACAAAGGTGTTTCAACTCAACGTGACTCTCGAGTTGATGTTCTTCGCAATCTCTTCAACCACTTCAAAAGACTCTACAATGAGAATGTTTCAGCAAAATTTTGATCGTCCCACTGATATCTCCAACAACCTTCAAGCACTTGGTGCCAATGACATCACCAATGATGAGATGGTGAAGAAATTACTGAGATCTCTTGATTCCTCATTCAATACACTGGCTTTGATGATTCAAGAGCGTGGAGACTACAAGTCACTTGATCATGCTGATATAATTGAGAGACTCAATACTCATGAATTCCAACAAGCTGAGAAGAGGGACCTCTACGGGCTAAGCTATGGAAGATCTCATGCACTGAAGACTAAGGTAATTTCCTCATCCAAAGGTGAAGAATCTGAAAGTAGCCTTGGTGATCTTGAAGAACCGAGTCAGGAGCTGGCAATGCTCGTGAGGAAATTCCAGAAGTTCTCAAGGAGAGGTCAGTTTGGAAAGTCATCAAAAAGTGGCTTGAAGAAATTAGATTCTTCATCAACCTATTACAAGAAGAGAACTTGCCACAAATGCAAGAAATCTAGTCACTTTATATTTGACTGTCCTCTCTGGGAAAAAGAATTAAGGAAGAAGAAATACAAGGATGACAGTTTTGATGACTCGAAGAAAAAGTAGAAATCTTTAGAGTCCTCATCACACAAGAAGAATGGTTCTAGAAAGGCTTGGGATTTCGTTGGCAAGGAAATGGATTCTAAAGAAGAAGATGAAGAAGAGGAAGAAGAGGAAGAAGAGGAAGAGTCTAAGGAGGAGTCAGAATCTGGTGTTGCTATCCTTGCACTCGCTACTGCTTTCGTCAGCAAGTCCATCTTTAACGATGAAGAAAATGCCAACTCCAACGACTCTAACATCAGTAACAATGACTATGTTCCCACCTATTGCTTCATGACAAAAGGCGTCAAGGCATTCATAGAGTGCCCCAACCTTGATGACACTGAATATCCTAAGTTGAAAGTCCTGATGAAGAAGCATCTCATGTCAATGAACAATGAGTTATGGACTATTACAAAAATTAGGACTAACTGATATCTGCAAGATGGCAAATCTCGAGGACATTTGTAAGTGCACTCAACTAGATGCTCAAGCGAGGAATATCATCGGCTCTAGCCTATCAAGCATCATGTTCAAGGGCATATTTCATCTCCAGAATGCGAAGTTTATCCGAGATGGGATCTCAGACATCAATGAAGGCTATCATACTCATCAAGACTCCATGTTCATCGAACACAAGAAATTCCTTGAAACCCAGGAAACGGATCCTGTTTCATCTTCTTCATCTATGTGCCTTATGGAAAAAGGCTCCAAGGTACTTAGACATTATTCCTCCTCTGAATCTAGTGAAGGTGAATCTGATGAATACGTGAAACATAGATATTCCAAACTTGCTAATATTGCCACTAAGCAACAAAGTGCACTTGAAAAGCTCCAGAAACTACTAGACAAAAGCAATGATCTGTTGAATGAGGAAGTGGATTAGACTCAAACTCTGACTAATGATCTCAAAAGTCTTTAGTGAAAGTATGATACCTTCAGAGTCATCATAATGCTCTCTTAGTCGATCATGAGAAGCTTTCTTATGAATTTCTTCGAAGAAAGAAAGATCTTGAGACACTAAGAGTGTCTCATGAGGATCTTTAATGGGACAACGATTCCTTAATTCCTCAACAAATCAGTACCGCTCATGAAGATTTCGTTCCACCCTGTTTGAAATGCATCAAACGTGAAACTGCTAATTCTTAACCTGAAAGTTCAAATGCTTCTATTGCTGCAAATTCTTCAACTATTTTTCTGGTCACAAATTCCTCATCTGAGCATACCACAAGTATCACTAACGAAAATGCAGGGTTGAAGGAATTGCATGTGACAGACATATACAAAAGTCTCAAAGGGCATCAAACCCTTTGCGATGTGCTCAAAAAGCAGATTCTGAATAGGAACCCTAGGAAAGAGGGTATTGCATTTGAGAGGAAACTCAATAGTGATGGATCCTACTGGAAACCTGAGCAGTATCCCAAAACCTCATGGTTCGTTGCAAAAGGACCTCCTGTAGATCCATCCACTTTATCTGGCTTTACTTTTGAAACTTCATAGTCCTTTGATGAGTCATTTGACTCCAACTATAGACTGTTCAAAAACCAGAATGGTGAAGTATTTAACAGATATGTTGGAACTAACTATAGGAACAGTTCTCCCATGAGGAAATCTGGGTTCCCAAGAGCTGCTTGAAAAATCTTTAGGTGAATGTCCTCATGACACCATCGATGAAGAAAAGGAACCCCAGATCAAATTTCTCACATGGAACAAAGTCTTCACTTGGACCAAATTCCTCAGACGGTCAAAATTCATACCATTCTTGTGCTAATGCATCTGTTTTGCAGGGAGAATCTAAGAGTTCTGAATATGTGCATTATTCTTCAAATCATTATGTTCAAAAGTCCTCGAAGAATTTCTCTGCCTATTCATATGAGTACTCTAACGCCTCTCATGTGAAACGAAGTGCACTAGCTTCATTGCCTCCCTTTTCATATGGAGCTCGCAGAATGATGAACTCTTTGCCACCCCTTCAGATGTGGGTGGTGAAGAAATTGAACAAATCTCTTATGCAGGGTTGGGTCTCTAGTCAAACTTAACGGCTGATGAATTTGTTGGAGACCGGAGCAAATGCTTTAAAGGACGCAAGCTAATCATACATAAATGAATTCCTCATTTCTCACGTCCTCACACTACTTTACTTACTATGTTGTGTGATGGAATTCTGTCTGATGAATTTGATGTCATATTCTTCACTCTGAAACATATGAGTTTGTAAGTTGTACTAATTCATCTGCATGATGAAACTCCAAAAGCTACTAAGTGGATCCTCGGCAGTGGATGCACAATGCACACGACTGGTGAAAAGAATCTACTAATGAATATACCACTTGCCCCATCTCATCTGAAGAATACCACATACGCCGACAAAGGAAAAAGCAAGGTATTGGGCCTAGGTAAGGTTGCCATGTCAAAGGACCGACACATGGATATCGTGATGTTTGTGGAATCCCTCAGATTCAAACTCATGTATGTCTCAATGCTTTGTGATATTGATATGGTTGTCATCTTTGGAAAATATAGTTGTGTTGTTGTCATGGAATCCGACAAATCCAAAGTCTTTGAAGGCTTTAGGAGAGGAGAATTGTATATTGTTGATTTCTCTATAGGTCCTCAGCCTGCTGCTACTTCTCGAGCATGCATTGGTTTCCCGTGAAGAGGAACGGTTTGATGCAGCAAAGTAGATTAGTATTTCCCTTAGTTTTTGAGAAGCAAGGTATCAATCCAGTAGGAGATACAAGCGAGCCACCAATAGATGTACCTGCACAAGGAATCAAACTCTTGCACCCAATGCTATAAAGGGGTTGTCAATCCCTTAACGGTTATTTGCAAGGATGAGATCTAGTAGAGATAGATATAATAGGATGCTTGAACGGAAAGTAAAACTAAAAGAAAAAATAGGGCAGCAAGTATTTTTGGTATTTTTGGTTTTATATATGAAAATATAATATGGAAAATAGACCCGGGGCCATAGGTTTCACTAGATGGCTTCTCTGATGATGGAAAGTATTACGATGGGTGAACAAATTACTGTCGAGCAATTGATAGAAAAGCGAATAGTTATGAAGATATCCAAGGCAATGATTATGCATATAGGCATCACGTCCGTGACAAGTAGACCGAAACGATTCTGTGTCTGCTACTATTACTCCACACATCGATAGACTCCTGCTTGCAGCTAGATTATTAAGTTCATGAAAAACAGAGTAACACATTAGGCAAGATGATGTGATTTAGAGGGATAAATTCAAGCAATATGATGAAAACCCTATATTTTTACCCTTGATGGCAACAATACAATACGTGCCTCGCTACCCCTACTTTGTCACTAGGTGCGGACACCACAAGATTGAACCCAAAACTAAGTACTTCTCCTATTGTAAGAATTACCAATCTAGTTGGCCAAACCAAACCAATACCTCGAAGAAACTTGCAAAGATATGAAATCACGCATATAAAAATTCAGGAAAGACTCAAATAATATTCGTGGATAATCTGAACATAAACCCACAATTCGTCGGATCTCGACAAACACACCGCAAAAGAGTATTACATCGGATAGTTCTCCATGAGGATCATGAAGAACATGGTATCGAGAAGAAAAGAGAGATAAGGAGCCATCTAGATACTAGCTATGGACCCATAGGTCTGTGGTGAACTACTCACACATCATCAGAGGGGCAATGGAGTTGATGTAGATGCCCTCCGTGATTGAATCCCCCTCCGGCAGATTACAGGAAAAGGCTCCAAGATTGGATCTCTCGGGAACGGAGGCTTCTGGCGGCGGAAAAGTGTTTTCATGGCTTGTTCTGATAATGATGGAATATTTGGGTATTTATAGGCCAAAGATTAGGGTTAGGGGAGTTGCCAGGGGCCCACGAGCCTGCTCGGCGCGGGGTACCCCCTAGCCGCGGCAAGCGGGCTTGTGGCCCCATGGCAACTCCTCTGCCTTGGTTCTCAAGTCTCGTGGCTTCCTTTTATTCTAGAAAAAATCATTCTGGAGGTTTTATTCTGTTTGGACTCCGTTTAATATTCCTTATCCATGAAACTCAAAAACAAGGAAAAAACAGAAACTGGGACTAGGCTCTAGATTAATAGGTTAGTCCCAAAAATAATATAAAATAGCATATTAATGCATATTAAACATCCAAAACAGATAATATAATAGCATGGAATAATCAAAAATTATAGATACGTTGGAGATGTATCAGCATCCCCAAGCTTAATTCCTGCTCGTCCTCGAGTAGGTAAATGATAAAAAACAGAATTTTTGATGTGGAATGCTACCCAACATATTTATCCATGTAATATTATTTATTGTGGCATGAATTTTCAGATCCGTTAGATTCAAAACAATAGTATAATATTGACATAAAAACAGCAATACTTCGAGCACACCAACAAGGTAGTCGTGTCCTTTCGAAATAACATGGCCTTAGAAAGTTATCCCTACAAAATCATATGGTCTGGCTATGCTCCATCTTCCCCACACAAAGTATCTAAATCATGCACAACCCTGATGAACAAGTCAAGCAATTGTTTCACACTTTTGGTGTTCTCAAACATTTTCAACTCTCACACAATACATGAGCGTGAGCCATGGATATAGCATCATAGGTGGAATAGAATATGGAGGGGGTACAAGGGAAAAAGGAGAAGATAGTCTCACATCAACTAGGCGTATCAACGGGCTATGGAGATGCCCATAAATAGATATCAATGTGAGTGAGTAGGGATTCCCATGCCACAAATGCACTTAGAGCTATAACTATATGAAAGCTCAAAAAGAAAACTAAGTGGTCATGCATAATGAATATCCACTAGTTATATGAAAGTGACAAAATAGGAGACTCTCTATCATGAAGATCATGGTTCTACTTTGAAGCACAAGTGTGGAAAAAGTTAGTAGCGATGTCCCTTCTCTCTTTCTCTCATTTTTTGGTGGGCTTCTTTGGACTCTTTTATTTTTTTGGTTTGGGCTTCGCTGGCCTCTTTTATTTTTTGTAAAGTCCAGATACTCGTCCCAACTTGTGAGGGTGTCATAGCCTCCATCATCCTTTTCTCTCATGGGACAATGCTCTATTAATGAAAAATCATCACACTTTTATTTACTTATAACTCAAAAAATAAATTACAACTCGATTCCTATGACAAGATATAACTCTATATGCAATATGAAGTGATGATGCAAGTCATAGAAAAACTACATGGTGGAAGTTGCATGGCAATATATCTCGGAATGGATATGGAAATGCCATAATAGGTATGTATGGTGGTTGTTTTGAGGAATATATGGTGGCTGTTTTGAGGAAGGAGGGTTTGATGTACCAGCGAAAGTTGCGCGGTACTAGAGAGGCTAGCAAAGATGGATGGGTGAGAGTGCGTATAATCCATGGACTCACATTAGTCATAAAGAACCCACATACTTATTGTAAAAGTCTATTAGTTATAAAACAAAGCATTAGACGCATGCTCCTTGGGGAGAGGTTGGTAGGAGTTAACCATCACACGCTCCCTACCCTCACGCAAAGGTCGACAATCATTAGACAAATCATGCTCCGACTTCGTTACATAACAGTTCACCATACGTGCATGCTATGGGAATCACAAGCTTTAACACACGTATCTCTTCAATTCACAACTACTCACTAGCATGTCTCTCATATTACCATCCCTATTATCTCAAAACTATATGCAAGGAATCCAACTTCTCATAGTTGTTAATGCACTTAATATGAAAGTTTTTATTATATCCCTCTTGGATGCCATTATATTAGGACTAAATTCATAACCTAAACGAATTACCATGCTGTTTTAAGAAACACTCAAAATAATATAAGTGAGGAATGAGAGTTCAATAATTTCTATAAAATATAACATCACCATGCTCTATAAAGATATAAGTGAAGCACTAGAGCAACATTGCCTAGCTCAAAAGATATAAGTGAAGCACATAGAGTATTCTAACAAATTCATGATTCAGAGTGTCTCTCTCAAAATATGTGTGCAGAAAGGATGATTGTGGAAAACTAACAAGAAAAGACTCATATCATACAAGATGCTCCAAGTAAAACACATATCATATGGTGAATAAAAATATAGCCTCAAGTAACTTTACCGATGGATTGAAGACGAAAGTGGGGATGCCTTCCGGGGCATCCCCAAGCTTAGGATTTTTGGTATCCTTGAATATGACTTGGGGTGCCTTGGGAATCCCCAAGATAAGGATCTTTCCACTCTTTGTTCCATAGTCCATCAAATCTTCACCCAAAACTTGAAAACTTCACAACACAAAACTCAATAGAAAACTCATGAGATCCGTTAGTATAAGAAAAATAAATCACCACTTGAGGTACTGTTGTGAACTCATTATTTATTTATATTTGTATAATAACTACTGTATTCTAACTTTTCCATGACTCATACCCCCCGATACGACCCATAGATACATCAAAATAAGCAAACAACACAAGGAAAACAGAATCTGTCAAAAACAGAACAATCTGTAGCAATCTGTAAACTTCGAATACTTACGGAACATTAAAAATTCTGAAACATTATGAAAACCATGGAAATTTGTATATCAATCCTGTGTAACAAGTGCAGATCAATTTGATGCTCTGAAAAATTCAGAAAAATCCTGGACTGAGCGCAAAAGTTTCTGTTTTCTAGCAAGATCAAATCAACAACTACCATAGATCACCCCAAAGGTTTTACTTGGCTCAAACACTAATTTAAACACAAAAACACAATTACCACAGAAGTAATAATGTGACAAACACACCAAAATAGAAGCAAAAAGCAGAAAGCAAAATAAAATTGGGTTGCCTCCCAACAAGCGCTATTGTTTAACGTCCCTAGCTAGGCAAAACACAATAGATCTAGGTATTGTCATAAAAAATAAGGCAGATCATTCATGCTCATCTCATACTCCCTTCTTTCAGCAGCTAATTTCCGTTGTGTCAAGCAAAAGTAATCAAACTGGCTGAATTTAAGAGGATTGGGATCACCAAGATCAAGTGCGGGAGGGATAGGTTCCTCCTTATGTCCCTTATAGTGTATAATCAATTCATCATTATAAGATTTCCTTTGGTTAAAGGCCATGAGCTTTTCTTAAGAATGAACTCTAATCTGTTATTTTGTATAGAAATATCATTGAGTTCGGAAATCTTATCAACCAAAACCTCGGTAGGGACTTCCTTTCTCAAATTTTCATTATAAGCAACTTGATCTTGAGATTGTAGTCTCATTATATCTTCTTGATTAAAAAGGATCTCCTCAATAGGGGGACATCCACCATTAATTTCATAACAAGCAAAGATGCACTAGCCTCTTTCATGATAAATCTGAACTAGTGAGCCAGGAATATAGTGGCGGCACGCTTAACAGAAGAATGTTGAATATTAGAAAACTCAAGGAAAATCATTTGTATGCAAGGGTGCATGTGCAAGAATTGTCTCCCAAGTTCACTTATTAACAAAGTTATAGCGTCCGCAAGACTATTAGTTTTATTGAGAATGGAACCTCCTAAAGTAGGAAGTGTTCCCGAACAAGTGAAAAAATCTTGAATAACACCTTTTCCAATGATATTACCACTACCTATACGGAACCTTTTTGTATGAATGATAGTGGGTTCTTTTTGAGGGTTGTCATTATCAAGGGCATCAAGATTCCCTTCAAGATTATTACTAGCGATACCCCCTAGATTTTCAGTGATAACCTCCCTTGTTTCAGACATGATGGCAAAGCGAGCAATCAAGCACACAAGCAAGAAGCAAACAAAAATACAAAAGGAGAAGGGCAAATAAAAAGGCAAATCTTTTTGAAAATCGTTTTAGAAGCGGGGGAGAGGAAAACGAGAGGCAAATGGCAAATAATGTAAATGCAAGATATGAGTTTGTGATGGGTACTTGGTATCCTTGACTTGCTATGTATCTCCCCGGCAATGGCGCCTCAAATCCTTCTTGCTACTTCTCAAGCATGCGTTGGTATCACATGAAGAGGAACGGTTTGATGCAGCAAAGTAGATAAGTATTTCCATTAGTTTTTGAGAACCAAGGTATCAATCCAGTAGGAGATACAAGAGATCCACCAATAGATGTACCTGCACAAGGAATCAAGCTCTTGCACTATAACGACCAAACCTCGAAGGATTTGAGTCTCTGTGCTTACTGTGCTAGTCCCTGGATCGATTCGCTAGCACACACAGTAGAGATGGATACCAGAATAACAAGTGCATCATTTATTACATTGTATGATCCAGAATTCATAAAGTAAAACAATCTGCATAGCACTTGGCTAGCTTTATTCAATCAAACAGCGGAAAGTAGCAGAAAATAACAATGAGTCCCATCATAGCCCACTGGCGTGCTGAGTGCAAACTCGCGACCCTAACGGTACCTTACTCTTCGTCTGAAAATCCTGCAACATGAGACGTTGCATCCGTATAGGTCAATACTTTGAATGTATTGGCAAGTTACACAAGAGAAACAATAAAGCAGACCTACATGTACATGCATAGTATAACAAAGGAAGGCTTGATGGTTATTTTGCAGAAAGCAAAATTTATCCTTATAACTACATAATAATCAAATTTTAATTCATTTACTACAATTAAATACACATGGTTGAATTGGCATCTCCAACTCCAACCTAAACCATTATTAAGTTTTCCCACCAAAATTATTAAGGGTAACATCTGTCAAGATCATCCAACAACTGTAATGGCCTAGCTGCTCAAAGTTGTCCATAACCGGGGACAGGGCTAATCATGATTAGTTTTAATACTCTGCAGAGTTTTGCACACTGTACCCACTAGACCCAACCCGAAGATTGAGACGAAGACTTTCAGAAGAAGTCACCTCCACCCAACGGCAGCCGGTACACCTACTCATATCTACATCTGCTAGCTTTGCCCAGGCGAGGTTCCCACAACCTACTCAACTAAGCCAAAGCCCATATTAGCTAGTGGTTGTGCATGGAAGCTACTAGTCATTAAGTCTGTCTGATATTTTTGAACCTGGGCGGCATTCCACTTACATTCAGAGGGTCGAAACCATGATGTGCTTGAACCCACCCAGCAATACCAATTCCGCCCAGAGGTAAATTTTGTCCCTATTTACTACTCAATTTTTTTAACAATCCTCACATAATCTCAATGAATACTCAAACCAACCCCATCTACATAGCATAGCAGAACTAATTACCACGACCTTCATTAACGAGGGAAAAGCTCAATAGCATAACATAAGACAATAATATTCCTACACATGCATAATTTGATAGTGTGAGGAGTGGTTCCTCACTCTTTCTCATGGTTGTGTGTGTAGTCCCCAGGATATGATATATTACTTCCCTTAAAAACATTTTCCTCCTCATAAAAACAAGCTACTTTACAGGAAATATTTAACTTTGTGCAAATTGAACAAGAGAGTATCCCTCAAGATTGGGGGAGGCTTGTCCAGCTAGTTAGAGCTTTGCCTAATCATCCTCTTGAGACAATGAGATACTTCATATCATTTATAATGGACTCACCGATGCTTCTAGGGACTACCTAGATAGTTGTGCTGGTTGTGTTTTCAAGGAATGAACTATTAGACAAGCTAAAGAATTATTGAATAACATATTCCAAAATTTTGATAATTGGACACTACCTGGACCACCGCCGGAACCTATTCAAAATAAGAGAGGTATTCTATTCCTCAGTCCAGAAGATATGCAAGAAGCTAAGAGAACTATGAAAGAAAAGGGTATTAAATCTGAAAATGTCGAGAATCAACCACCTATTGAAGAAATACATGGGCTCCATATCCCTGCATAGGTAGTAGAGGTAAACTCTCTCCGTAGATTTGATGCAAGTGATATACCTTACACTAAAACTCCTAGTCAATGCATGGATGAATTTGATAATTACATTGTCAAGCAAGAGCACAATAATAATTGTGTCAAATATCAGTTACAACATAATGCTATGATGATAGATCGCTTGAGTGACATGATGTTTAGAATTGCCAATGTTAATGGTCTAGGTAAACATGCTTCCATGGTTCTCACTCAATTAGACCAAGTTGCTAAGTTACAAAATGATTTGATTGCTGAATTAAATGATGTTAGTGCATCTAGTGACCCTTAGTGATTTTGGTGTATCGAAGACTTATAGGTTAAGGAACTAATGTGTTTGTGAGTATACACATGTCCTATAAGTCGATGAGGAGTTTGATATATTCGGAGATGATCGACCCCTAAAAATGAATGTCTTCAGCTGAAGCTTTCGTGAAGACTTTGGTATTACCCTGAATACTTTGAAGCTGAAGAATTTGGTGTGATCTTGAATATATTAACGAGGACTATGAAGCGTGAAGACTTTTGTTTTCGTAGTTTCATTTCCTTTCTTTGAGTCATAGGTAACACCGTACTGTTAAAGGGGGCCGAGGTAATACTAAGGAAAAATTTCCAACTGATGCTCAACTCAAAAGCCTCAACCTACCCAATCCTTAGAGTGAAGCCTTTGGAAATCTCTTGCGGTTCAGTCAAGTTCTTCAGTGATAGATACGATGTTCTTCTGGTCTCTGAGAAAATTGGTCTGACTTAGGAGTTAGGATTTCTCTAGTGCGAATTGCCTACGATGAGGAATATGATAAGCACTAAGGAATTTCACAGTTCAAATTCCGAACATTGCCGTGCTTTGCGCCATCTTTCCAGATATTTTATCCACCTAATGGTCATATCATTTGGGGGGCATTTATGTCTTATCATGTTGGGTTGCACCCTGGCTATAAACAACCCCCCCCCACAACCACTAGTTTGTTGGCTGCTCCGAGAGAGAACTTGACACTTGCCATTTGAGAGCAACCCATCCTCCAAGGACATTGAGAGAAAATCATCAGTGAGGAAAAACCCCAAAACCAAACCACCAAACCCAGAAGTGATTGAGCACCAGTGAAGAGATTGTTCCTATGTGGAACAGAAGCTTGTTACCTTTGAAGACTATGTATCTTCCAGACGGTTAGGCATCATGGTCTAGAGCATCCAACAGTCAATTGTGGATATCTGGGTGACTGAGTTTGTGAGGGTTTTGGAAGTTTGTGCTGAAGACTTACCACGAGTGTTGGGCAAGGTCTGTGTGACCTTAGCTCAAGAGAATACGGTAAGGACTGTGTTTCCTGGGACGGTGTGTCCTTTGGTTTAAATACCAAGCCGCTCCAAACCAGACGTATGACTACCACAACAGTTGGAACTAGGTCATCAAATCATTGTCTTCATCGAGCTACCTAGTTCTATTTCCTCGACCCTTCTATTTTCTCGAATACTTGTTGATGAAATTGATCATTACTGTTTGAAGAACTGGACTAATGACTTCCTCAATTTCCTCATCTCAAATTCTTCAATCACCTTGTTCTTCACCTGCTTATCCTGTATCATGCTACTTGTAATATGTGCATGTTCTATTACATCATGATGACTATGCTATTGCTCTGTTTCTCATGCACTTAAGTACTTATTCCGCTCTGAGTAGTTCATCACATTTCAAATTCCTTAAGTTGAAATTCCTCAGTGATGAATAAAAATCGCCTATTCACCCCCCTCTAGTCGATATAACACACTTTCAATTGGTATCAAAGCAAGGTACTCCCTTGTTCTGTGTGATTTTGGTTTAACTCCGTGGAGTTCTAATCATATCGATTGCAGGTATGATCAAGGTTTCCATAGGATGTCCTACCTTCGATAGGACGGACTACTCCTACTGGAAGAACAAGATGCGCATGCATCTTGAGGCAATTGACAACGATCTCTAGTATGTTGTGGAAAATGGTGCTCCTTTCATAACTCCGACTGTCTCTACTACTAATGTGAAGAGATTCAAGAACTCGATTTTCAAGCAAAAAATACCATTTGTGGCCATCTGAGCAAAGGTTAGTATGGCAGAGTGAGTGCTTTGGAATCTGCTAAGCTTATCTGGGATAGGCTGTCCAAAGTCAACAAAGGTGTTTCAACTCAACGTGACTCTCGAGTTGATGTTCTTCGCAATCTCTTCAACCACTTCAAAAGACTCTACAATGAGAATGTTTCAGCAAAATTTTGATCGTCCCACTGATATCTCCAACAACCTTCAAGCACTTGGTGCCAATGACATCACCAATGATGAGATGGTGAAGAAATTACTGAGATCTCTTGATTCCTCATTCAATACACTGGCTTTGATGATTCAAGAGCGTGGAGACTACAAGTCACTTGATCATGCTGATATAATTGAGAGACTCAATACTCATGAATTCCAACAAGCTGAGAAGAGGGACCTCTACGGGCTAAGCTATGGAAGATCTCATGCACTGAAGACTAAGGTAATTTCCTCATCCAAAGGTGAAGAATCTGAAAGTAGCCTTGGTGATCTTGAAGAACCGAGTCAGGAGCTGGCAATGCTCGTGAGGAAATTCCAGAAGTTCTCAAGGAGAGGTCAGTTTGGAAAGTCATCAAAAAGTGGCTTGAAGAAATTAGATTCTTCATCAACCTATTACAAGAAGAGAACTTGCCACAAATGCAAGAAATCTAGTCACTTTATATTTGACTGTCCTCTCTGGGAAAAAGAATTAAGGAAGAAGAAATACAAGGATGACAGTTTTGATGACTCGAAGAAAAAGTAGAAATCTTTAGAGTCCTCATCACACAAGAAGAATGGTTCTAGAAAGGCTTGGGATTTCGTTGGCAAGGAAATGGATTCTAAAGAAGAAGATGAAGAAGAGGAAGAAGAGGAAGAAGAGGAAGAGTCTAAGGAGGAGTCAGAATCTGGTGTTGCTATCCTTGCACTCGCTACTGCTTTCGTCAGCAAGTCCATCTTTAACGATGAAGAAAATGCCAACTCCAACGACTCTAACATCAGTAACAATGACTATGTTCCCACCTATTGCTTCATGACAAAAGGCGTCAAGGCATTCATAGAGTGCCCCAACCTTGATGACACTGAATATCCTAAGTTGAAAGTCCTGATGAAGAAGCATCTCATGTCAATGAACAATGAGTTATGGACTATTACAAAAATTAGGACTAACTGATATCTGCAAGATGGCAAATCTCGAGGACATTTGTAAGTGCACTCAACTAGATGCTCAAGCGAGGAATATCATCGGCTCTAGCCTATCAAGCATCATGTTCAAGGGCATATTTCATCTCCAGAATGCGAAGTTTATCCGAGATGGGATCTCAGACATCAATGAAGGCTATCATACTCATCAAGACTCCATGTTCATCGAACACAAGAAATTCCTTGAAACCCAGGAAACGGATCCTGTTTCATCTTCTTCATCTATGTGCCTTATGGAAAAAGGCTCCAAGGTACTTAGACATTATTCCTCCTCTGAATCTAGTGAAGGTGAATCTGATGAATACGTGAAACATAGATATTCCAAACTTGCTAATATTGCCACTAAGCAACAAAGTGCACTTGAAAAGCTCCAGAAACTACTAGACAAAAGCAATGATCTGTTGAATGAGGAAGTGGATTAGACTCAAACTCTGACTAATGATCTCAAAAGTCTTTAGTGAAAGTATGATACCTTCAGAGTCATCATAATGCTCTCTTAGTCGATCATGAGAAGCTTTCTTATGAATTTCTTCGAAGAAAGAAAGATCTTGAGACACTAAGAGTGTCTCATGAGGATCTTTAATGGGACAACGATTCCTTAATTCCTCAACAAATCAGTACCGCTCATGAAGATTTCGTTCCACCCTGTTTGAAATGCATCAAACGTGAAACTGCTAATTCTTAACCTGAAAGTTCAAATGCTTCTATTGCTGCAAATTCTTCAACTATTTTTCTGGTCACAAATTCCTCATCTGAGCATACCACAAGTATCACTAAAGAAAATGCAGGGTTGAAGGAATTGCATGTGACAGACATATACAAAAGTCTCAAAGGGCATCAAACCCTTTGCGATGTGCTCAAAAAGCAGATTCTGAATAGGAACCCTAGGAAAGAGGGTATTGCATTTGAGAGGAAACTCAATAGTGATGGATCCTACTGGAAACCTGAGCAGTATCCCAAAACCTCATGGTTCGTTGCAAAAGGACCTCCTGTAGATCCATCCACTTTATCTGGCTTTACTTTTGAAACTTCATAGTCCTTTGATGAGTCATTTGACTCCAACTATAGACTGTTCAAAAACCAGAATGGTGAAGTATTTAACAGATATGTTGGAACTAACTATAGGAACAGTTCTCCCATGAGGAAATCTGGGTTCCCAAGAGCTGCTTGAAAAATCTTTAGGTGAATGTCCTCATGACACCATCGATGAAGAAAAGGAACCCCAGATCAAATTTCTCACATGGAACAAAGTCTTCACTTGGACCAAATTCCTCAGACGGTCAAAATTCATACCATTCTTGTGCTAATGCATCTGTTTTGCAGGGAGAATCTAAGAGTTCTGAATATGTGCATTATTCTTCAAATCATTATGTTCAAAAGTCCTCGAAGAATTTCTCTGCCTATTCATATGAGTACTCTAACGCCTCTCATGTGAAACGAAGTGCACTAGCTTCATTGCCTCCCTTTTCATATGGAGCTCGCAGAATGATGAACTCTTTGCCACCCCTTCAGATGTGGGTGGTGAAGAAATTGAACAAATCTCTTATGCAGGGTTGGGTCTCTAGTCAAACTTAACGGCTGATGAATTTGTTGGAGACCGGAGCAAATGCTTTAAAGGACGCAAGCTAATCATACATAAATGAATTCCTCATTTCTCACGTCCTCACACTACTTTACTTACTATGTTGTGTGATGGAATTCTGTCTGATGAATTTGATGTCATATTCTTCACTCTGAAACATATGAGTTTGTAAGTTGTACTAATTCATCTGCATGATGAAACTCCAAAAGCTACTAAGTGGATCCTCGGCAGTGGATGCACAATGCACACGACTGGTGAAAAGAATCTACTAATGAATATACCACTTGCCCCATCTCATCTGAAGAATACCACATACGCCGACAAAGGAAAAAGCAAGGTATTGGGCCTAGGTAAGGTTGCCATGTCAAAGGACCGACACATGGATATCGTGATGTTTGTGGAATCCCTCAGATTCAAACTCATGTATGTCTCAATGCTTTGTGATATTGATATGGTTGTCATCTTTGGAAAATATAGTTGTGTTGTTGTCATGGAATCCGACAAATCCAAAGTCTTTGAAGGCTTTAGGAGAGGAGAATTGTATATTGTTGATTTCTCTATAGGTCCTCAGCCTGCTGCTACTTCTCGAGCATGCATTGGTTTCCCGTGAAGAGGAACGGTTTGATGCAGCAAAGTAGATTAGTATTTCCCTTAGTTTTTGAGAAGCAAGGTATCAATCCAGTAGGAGATACAAGCGAGCCACCAATAGATGTACCTGCACAAGGAATCAAACTCTTGCACCCAATGCTATAAAGGGGTTGTCAATCCCTTAACGGTTATTTGCAAGGATGAGATCTAGTAGAGATAGATATAATAGGATGCTTGAACGGAAAGTAAAACTAAAAGAAAAAATAGGGCAGCAAGTATTTTTGGTATTTTTGGTTTTATATATGAAAATATAATATGGAAAATAGACCCGGGGCCATAGGTTTCACTAGATGGCTTCTCTGATGATGGAAAGTATTACGATGGGTGAACAAATTACTGTCGAGCAATTGATAGAAAAGCGAATAGTTATGAAGATATCCAAGGCAATGATTATGCATATAGGCATCACGTCCGTGACAAGTAGACCGAAACGATTCTGTGTCTGCTACTATTACTCCACACATCGATAGACTCCTGCTTGCAGCTAGATTATTAAGTTCATGAAAAACAGAGTAACACATTAGGCAAGATGATGTGATTTAGAGGGATAAATTCAAGCAATATGATGAAAACCCTATATTTTTACCCTTGATGGCAACAATACAATACGTGCCTCGCTACCCCTACTTTGTCACTAGGTGCGGACACCACAAGATTGAACCCAAAACTAAGTACTTCTCCTATTGTAAGAATTACCAATCTAGTTGGCCAAACCAAACCAATACCTCGAAGAAACTTGCAAAGATATGAAATCACGCATATAAAAATTCAGGAAAGACTCAAATAATATTCGTGGATAATCTGAACATAAACCCACAATTCGTCGGATCTCGACAAACACACCGCAAAAGAGTATTACATCGGATAGTTCTCCATGAGGATCATGAAGAACATGGTATCGAGAAGAAAAGAGAGATAAGGAGCCATCTAGATACTAGCTATGGACCCATAGGTCTGTGGTGAACTACTCACACATCATCAGAGGGGCAATGGAGTTGATGTAGATGCCCTCCGTGATTGAATCCCCCTCCGGCAGATTACAGGAAAAGGCTCCAAGATTGGATCTCTCGGGAACGGAGGCTTCTGGCGGCGGAAAAGTGATTTCATGGCTTGTTCTGATAATGATGGAATATTTGGGTATTTATAGGCCAAAGATTAGGGTTAGGGGAGTTGCCAGGGGCCCACGAGCCTGCTCGGCGCGGGGTACCCCCTAGCCGCGGCAAGCGGGCTTGTGGCCCCATGGCAACTCCTCTGCCTTGGTTCTCAAGTCTCGTGGCTTCCTTTTATTCTAGAAAAAATCATTCTGGAGGTTTTATTCTGTTTGGACTCCGTTTAATATTCCTTATCCATGAAACTCAAAAACAAGGAAAAAACAGAAACTGGGACTAGGCTCTAGATTAATAGGTTAGTCCCAAAAATAATATAAAATAGCATATTAATGCATATTAAACATCCAAAACAGATAATATAATAGCATGGAATAATCAAAAATTATAGATACGTTGGAGATGTATCAGCATCCCCAAGCTTAATTCCTGCTCGTCCTCGAGTAGGTAAATGATAAAAAACAGAATTTTTGATGTGGAATGCTACCCAACATATTTATCCATGTAATATTATTTATTGTGGCATGAATTTTCAGATCAGTTAGATTCAAAACAATAGTATAATATTGACATAAAAACAGCAATACTTCGAGCACACCAACAAGGTAGTCGTGTCCTTTCGAAATAACATGGCCTTAGAAAGTTATCCCTACAAAATCATATGGTCTGGCTATGCTCCATCTTCCCCACACAAAGTATCTAAATCATGCACAACCCTGATGAACAAGTCAAGCAATTGTTTCACACTTTTGGTGTTCTCAAACATTTTCAACTCTCACACAATACATGAGCGTGAGCCATGGATATAGCATCATAGGTGGAATAGAATATGGAGGGGGTACAAGGGAAAAAGGAGAAGATAGTCTCACATCAACTAGGCGTATCAACGGGCTATGGAGATGCCCATAAATAGATATCAATGTGAGTGAGTAGGGATTCCCATGCCACAAATGCACTTAGAGCTATAACTATATGAAAGCTCAAAAAGAAAACTAAGTGTCATGCATAATGAATATCCACTAGTTATATGAAAGTGACAAAATAGGAGACTCTCTATCATGAAGATCATGGTTCTACTTTGAAGCACAAGTGTGGAAAAAGTTAGTAGCGATGTCCCTTCTCTCTTTCTCTCATTTTTTGGTGGGCTTCTTTGGACTCTTTTATTTTTTTGGTTTGGGCTTCGCTGGCCTCTTTTATTTTTTGTAAAGTCCAGATACTCGTCCCAACTTGTGAGGGTGTCATAGCCTCCATCATCCTTTTCTCTCATGGGACAATGCTCTATTAATGAAAAATCATCACACTTTTATTTACTTATAACTCAAAAAATAAATTACAACTCGATTCCTATGACAAGATATAACTCTATATGCAATATGAAGTGATGATGCAAGTCATAGAAAAACTACATGGTGGAAGTTGCATGGCAATATATCTCGGAATGGATATGGAAATGCCATAATAGGTATGTATGGTGGTTGTTTTGAGGAATATATGGTGGCTGTTTTGAGGAAGGAGGGTTTGATGTACCAGCGAAAGTTGCGCGGTACTAGAGAGGCTAGCAAAGATGGATGGGTGAGAGTGCGTATAATCCATGGACTCACATTAGTCATAAAGAACCCACATACTTATTGTAAAAGTCTATTAGTTATAAAACAAAGCATTAGACGCATGCTCCTTGGGGAGAGGTTGGTAGGAGTTAACCATCACACGCTCCCTACCCTCACGCAAAGGTCGACAATCATTAGACAAATCATGCTCCGACTTCGTTACATAACAGTTCACCATACGTGCATGCTATGGGAATCACAAGCTTTAACACACGTATCTCTTCAATTCACAACTACTCACTAGCATGTCTCTCATATTACCATCCCTATTATCTCAAAACTATATGCAAGGAATCCAACTTCTCATAGTTGTTAATGCACTTAATATGAAAGTTTTTATTATATCCCTCTTGGATGCCATTATATTAGGACTAAATTCATAACCTAAACGAATTACCATGCTGTTTTAAGAAACACTCAAAATAATATAAGTGAGGAATGAGAGTTCAATAATTTCTATAAAATATAACATCACCATGCTCTATAAAGATATAAGTGAAGCACTAGAGCAACATTGCCTAGCTCAAAAGATATAAGTGAAGCACATAGAGTATTCTAACAAATTCATGATTCAGAGTGTCTCTCTCAAAATATGTGTGCAGAAAGGATGATTGTGGAAAACTAACAAGAAAAGACTCATATCATACAAGATGCTCCAAGTAAAACACATATCATATGGTGAATAAAAATATAGCCTCAAGTAACTTTACCGATGGATTGAAGACGAAAGTGGGGATGCCTTCCGGGGCATCCCCAAGCTTAGGATTTTTGGTATCCTTGAATATGACTTGGGGTGCCTTGGGAATCCCCAAGATAAGGATCTTTCCACTCTTTGTTCCATAGTCCATCAAATCTTCACCCAAAACTTGAAAACTTCACAACACAAAACTCAATAGAAAACTCATGAGATCCGTTAGTATAAGAAAAATAAATCACCACTTGAGGTACTGTTGTGAACTCATTATTTATTTATATTTGTATAATAACTACTGTATTCTAACTTTTCCATGACTCATACCCCCCGATACGACCCATAGATACATCAAAATAAGCAAACAACACAAGGAAAACAGAATCTGTCAAAAACAGAACAATCTGTAGCAATCTGTAAACTTCGAATACTTACGGAACATTAAAAATTCTGAAACATTATGAAAACCATGGAAATTTGTATATCAATCCTGTGTAACAAGTGCAGATCAATTTGATGCTCTGAAAAATTCAGAAAAATCCTGGACTGAGCGCAAAAGTTTCTGTTTTCTAGCAAGATCAAATCAACAACTACCATAGATCACCCCAAAGGTTTTACTTGGCTCAAACACTAATTTAAACACAAAAACACAATTACCACAGAAGTAATAATGTGACAAACACACCAAAATAGAAGCAAAAAGCAGAAAGCAAAATAAAATTGGGTTGCCTCCCAACAAGCGCTATTGTTTAACGTCCCTAGCTAGGCAAAACACAATAGATCTAGGTATTGTCATAAAAAATAAGGCAGATCATTCATGCTCATCTCATACTCCCTTCTTTCAGCAGCTAATTTCCGTTGTGTCAAGCAAAAGTAATCAAACTGGCTGAATTTAAGAGGATTGGGATCACCAAGATCAAGTGCGGGAGGGATAGGTTCCTCCTTATGTCCCTTATAGTGTATAATCAATTCATCATTATAAGATTTCCTTTGGTTAAAGGCCATGAGCTTTTCTTAAGAATGAACTCTAATCTGTTATTTTGTATAGAAATATCATTGAGTTCGGAAATCTTATCAACCAAAACCTCGGTAGGGACTTCCTTTCTCAAATTTTCATTATAAGCAACTTGATCTTGAGATTGTAGTCTCATTATATCTTCTTGATTAAAAAGGATCTCCTCAATAGGGGGACATCCACCATTAATTTCATAACAAGCAAAGATGCACTAGCCTCTTTCATGATAAATCTGAACTAGTGAGCCAGGAATATAGTGGCGGCACGCTTAACAGAAGAATGTTGAATATTAGAAAACTCAAGGAAAATCATTTGTATGCAAGGGTGCATGTGCAAGAATTGTCTCCCAAGTTCACTTATTAACAAAGTTATAGCGTCCGCAAGACTATTAGTTTTATTGAGAATGGAACCTCCTAAAGTAGGAAGTGTTCCCGAACAAGTGAAAAAATCTTGAATAACACCTTTTCCAATGATATTACCACTACCTATACGGAACCTTTTTGTATGAATGATAGTGGGTTCTTTTTGAGGGTTGTCATTATCAAGGGCATCAAGATTCCCTTCAAGATTATTACTAGCGATACCCCCTAGATTTTCAGTGATAACCTCCCTTGTTTCAGACATGATGGCAAAGCGAGCAATCAAGCACACAAGCAAGAAGCAAACAAAAATACAAAAGGAGAAGGGCAAATAAAAAGGCAAATCTTTTTGAAAATCGTTTTAGAAGCGGGGGAGAGGAAAACGAGAGGCAAATGGCAAATAATGTAAATGCAAGATATGAGTTTGTGATGGGTACTTGGTATCCTTGACTTGCTATGTATCTCCCCGGCAATGGCGCCTCAAATCCTTCTTGCTACTTCTCAAGCATGCGTTGGTATCACATGAAGAGGAACGGTTTGATGCAGCAAAGTAGATAAGTATTTCCATCAGTTTTTGAGAACCAAGGTATCAATCCAGTAGGAGATACAAGAGATCCACCAATAGATGTACCTGCACAAGGAATCAAGCTCTTGCACTATAACGACCAAACCTCGAAGGATTTGAGTCTCTGTGCTTACTGTGCTAGTCCCTGGATCGATTCGCTAGCACACACAGTAGAGATGGATACCAGAATAACAAGTGCATCATTTATTACATTGTATGATCCAGAATTCATAAAGTAAAACAATCTGCATAGCACTTGGCTAGCTTTATTCAATCAAACAGCGGAAAGTAGCAGAAAATAACAATGAGTCCCATCATAGCCCACTGGCGTGCTGAGTGCAAACTCGCGACCCTAACGGTACCTTACTCTTCGTCTGAAAATCCTGCAACATGAGACGTTGCATCCGTATAGGTCAATACTTTGAATGTATTGGCAAGTTACACAAGAGAAACAATAAAGCAGACCTACATGTACATGCATAGTATAACAAAGGAAGGCTTGATGGTTATTTTGCAGAAAGCAAAATTTATCCTTATAACTACATAATAATCAAATTTTAATTCATTTACTACAATTAAATACACATGGTTGAATTGGCATCTCCAACTCCAACCTAAACCATTATTAAGTTTTCCCACCAAAATTATTAAGGGTAACATCTGTCAAGATCATCCAACAACTGTAATGGCCTAGCTGCTCAAAGTTGTCCATAACCGGGGACAGGGCTAATCATGATTAGTTTTAATACTCTGCAGAGTTTTGCACACTGTACCCACTAGACCCAACCCGAAGATTGAGACGAAGACTTTCAGAAGAAGTCACCTCCACCCAACGGCAGCCGGTACACCTACTCATATCTACATCTGCTAGCTTTGCCCAGGCGAGGTTCCCACAACCTACTCAACTAAGCCAAAGCCCATATTAGCTAGTGGTTGTGCATGGAAGCTACTAGTCATTAAGTCTGTCTGATATTTTTGAACCTGGGCGGCATTCCACTTACATTCAGAGGGTCGAAACCATGATGTGCTTGAACCCACCCAGCAATACCAATTCCGCCCAGAGGTAAATTTTGTCCCTATTTACTACTCAATTTTTTTAACAATCCTCACATAATCTCAATGAATACTCAAACCAACCCCATCTACATAGCATAGCAGAACTAATTACCACGACCTTCATTAACGAGGGAAAAGCTCAATAGCATAACATAAGACAATAATATTCCTACACATGCATAATTTTATAGTGTGACCTATACTATATGCATAGAAAAACAATAGGTAAAGGATGATCAACATGTAACTTGCCTTGATTCTGGTTCAGAAAATCACACTCCTGACAATAGTTTGCGTCGCACTCCGGGCAATCTACACGTTTCAAACAATCACCACAAATCAATCACCACATTCAAATATCACCAAACAAAACCAACAACAAGAAATCATTTGTAAAACCACAAAACAGTAGCATAACACAGGTATAAATCATCTACAATTGAATGCAAACATAACACAAAAAGAATTAACAAATTTAATAAACGGTTTGCAAAATATGGCCTCCGAAAGGTTTAAATTAAATTTGAACAAATTCAAATTTAGACATTGCAAACATGCAAAACTTTGGTTCTGTCGTATTCTACTGCTCAATATGAGTTCATATGAAAAAGAATTATCTAATTTGAGCATACCAATTAAAAGTTAGAGCAATTTGAAATTTTAGTGTGAATCTGTCCAAAATAAACAGATCAAACTAAACTACTGCGGTTACTGTAGCTAGTCGCCACGTGGCATCACGCGATTGGCTGAGGAGGTCCCTATTCGTGCATGTGTGCTCACCAAAACAGAGAACCGGCGGCGGCTCGGGCTTCAACGGCGGCGCTCGTCCAGCGCTCGTCCGGTGAAGGGGAGGTGGGGAACGGACGTGGGGCGACGACGGCGATCGAAGGGGACAAGCTGAGCGGCTCGGGCGCTCCTACGGTGGCGTGCATGTCCGGCAGCGGCGGCGGAGCTCCCCGACAAGATCGAGTTCGCCCTAACCAGGGGTTGCGGCGACGGGAGTGATTGGGAAGGCGTGCGGGTGATTCCCTAGGGACTCCTCCTCTGCCCTAGACGTCCTGGGCTCGCACGGCGCGACCGGAGCTCCGGATCGACTCGGGCTTGATCTCCCTGGTGCGTGCGCCGCGACTCCGGCTCGGGGTGGAAGAAGAGTGAGGCGGTCCCCGCTGGTCAGCGACTGCGGCGCGGTGGGGCTAGCTGGGCCGGCCTGCCAGCGGTTGCGGCTCGCGCTGCAGCGGCTAGGCCACTGTGCGGCCCGATTGCATAGTGCGCCTGGGCGTTACCCCCTTTTTTAACTCTTTTGTCAAATATATTGTAGCTAAACTAAAATACCAAAATAAATACATAAAACAAAAATAACACACAATAAAAATACTTATGATATAGACTATGCTAATCCTAATGCCAAACCTAATGCATTGCTAATAAAATATCTAAGCAAAAGGCACACAAATAGCATTTTTAAATAAATTCAAAAGAATTTGAAGTTTATAAAATTGCAAGAACATGTCAGATGAACCACAAATATGATTCTGGACATGATGAAATTTTTATATGACAGGGGAGAAGTCATATTATCTCCACTCCATTTATTTGCCTTTAGTTGCATAATGAAAAGAATTCTCAGACAATTAAATAATGCATAGGGAAAATATGAGATGCAAGTGAATGATCTATTAACATCCTAATTTAGGAAAACTGGGATGTTACATGCACCCAACGCTATAAAGAGGTTGTCAATCCCTTCACGGTTATTTGCAGGGATGAGATCTAGTAGAGATAGATATAATAGGATGGTTGAATAGAAAGTAAAACTGAAAGTAAAAATAGGGCAGCAAGTATTTTTGGTATTTTTGGTTTTAGATCTGAAAATATAATATGGAAAATAGACCCCGGGGCCATAGGTTTCACTAGATGGCTTCTCTCATGATGGCAAGTATTACGGTGGGTGAACAAATTACTATCGAGCAATTGATAGAAAAGAGAATAATTATGAAGATATCCAAGGCAATGATTATGCATATAGGCATCATGTCCATGACAAGTGGACCGAAACAATTCTGCATCTACTACTATTACTCCACACATCGATCGACTCCTGCCTGCATCTAGAGTATTAAGTTCATGAAGAACAGAGTAATGCATTAGGTAAGATGACATGATGTAGAGGGATAAACTCAAGCAATATGATGAAAACACCATCTTTTTATCCTTGATGGCAAAAATACAATACGTGCCTCGCTACCCCTACTTTGTCACTGGGTGAGGACACCGCAAGATTGAACCCAAAACTGAGCACTTCTCCTATTGCAAGAATTACCAATCTAGTTGGCCAAACCAAACCAATAACTCGAAGAGACTTGCAAAGATATGAAATCATGCATATAAGAATTCAGGAAAGACTCAAATAATATTCATGGATAATGTGAACATAAACCCACAATTCATCGGATCTCGACAAACACACCCCAAAAGAGTATTACATCGGATAGATCTTGAGGAAGATCATGAAGAACATGGTATTGAGAAGCAAAGAGAGAGAAGAAGCCACCTAGCTACTAGCCATGGACCCGTAGGTCTGTGGTGAACTACTCACGCATCATCGGAGGGGCAATGGAGATGATGTAGATGCCCTCCGATAGATTACTGGAAAAGGCTCCAAGACTGGATCTCTCGGGAACGGAGGCTTCTGGCGGAGGAAAAGTGTTTTTGTGGCTTATTCTGATAATGATGGAATATTTGGGTATTTATAGGCCAAATATTAGGGTTAGGGGAGTTGCCAGGGGCCCACAAGCCTGCTCGGCATGGGGTACCCCCTGACCGCGGCAAGCGGGCTTGTGGCGCCACGGCAGCTCCTGTGCCTTGGTTCTCAAGTCTCGTGGCTTCCTTTTATTCCAAAAAAATCATTCCGGAGGTTTTATTCCATATGGACTCCATTTAATATTCCTTATCTGCGAAACTCAAAAACAAGGAAAAAACAGAAACTGGCACTAAGCTCTAGATTAATAGGTTAGTCCCAAAAATAATATAAAATAGCATATTAATGCATATTAAACATCCAAAATAGATAATATAATAGCACGGAACAATCAAAAATTATAGATACATTGGAGACATATCACCTGCCATGTGCCTACTTGCAAAAGCTTGAGAAGGCTGGCTATGGCATCGATGACTTGGACATGCTGGCATGAGGAACTTGCACACGCTTGTGAAAAAAGCATGCCATAGGCATTGAAGGTGTGAAATTCCTCAAGGACCATCTCTGTGGTGCTTGTGAGTCTGGAAAGATGACCATATCCAAGCATCCCTCCAAGCCTATCATGACCACTACTCGACCCCTTGAATTGCTTCACATGGATATCTTTGGCCCCACTCAGTATGCCACACTAACAAATACTTCATGTTTGTATGGCTCTGTTATAGTTGATGACTATTCTCGTTACACTTGGGTGCATATTATTCTGTACAAGTCTGGAGTGCAGGATGTCTTCAGACGATTTTCTTCAAGGGCCTCAACGAACTTTTGCGTCAAAATCAAGAACATCAAGAGTGACAATGGGACTGAGTTCAGGAGCACCGGTCTTGATGAATATCTTGATGAACTTGGTATTACTCATGAGCTATCTGCCCCATATACTCCTCATCAGCATGGCATCATAGAGCGCAAGAACATGACTCTTGTTGATATGGCTCACACTATGCTTGATGGATACAAGACTCCTTGTCGCTTATGGCCCGAGGCAATCAATACTGCTTGCCACATTATCAACAGGGTATATCTTCACAAATTCTTCAAGAAGACTTCATATATACTCATCACTGGCAAGAAACCCAATGTGAGTTATTTCAAAGTCTTCGGTGCTAAATGCTAGATAATAGATCCTCACCATAGTTCTAAATTTGCACCGAAAGCACATGAAGGTTTTATGCTTGGTTACGGAAAGGACTCGCACACCTACATAGTCTTCAACACCTATCACAACAAGGTTGTTGAAACTGTATATGTGCGGTTCGATGAAACTAACTGCTCGCAAAGAGAGCACTTGCCTCCTGTGCTAAATGAAATGACTCTTGCGGAATCCATTAGTTTGAAGGCAATTGAAGATATGATACCCACTAAAGAACCTCTACCTGATGAGGAAGTCATCCCAACCAATGAAGACATTAATGTTGATACACCTAAAGAAAATGATGCTGAAGAAAATCCTCAGCCTTGTCAACCTGCTCATCCAAGAGTGGCAATTGAAGTGCAAATTGACAAAATCCTCGACGACATCAATCTAGGTCCCCTCACTAGCTCAAAAGCTTCACATTTTTCTAACTTTTGTGGGCATTTTGCTTTTGTATCCATCATAGAGCCCACCAAAATTGATGAAGCATTTGTGGAGCCTGAGTGGATTCAAGCTATGCAAGAGGAATTGCATCAATTCAAGCTCAACAACATGTGGGAACTTGTCAAACGGTCAGATCCTTGCAAGCATAACATCACAGGTACCAAGTGGATCTATCGCAACAAGCAAGACAAAAATGGCCTAGTCATGAGGAATAAGGCCCGTCTTGTAGCTCATGGCTACACACAGGTTGAGGGAATTGACTTTGATGAAACTTTTGCACCGGTTGCTAGACTTGAAGCTATTCGCATAATGCTTGCTTATGCTAATCATCATGATATCATCCTATATCAAATGGATGTCAAAGTGCATTCCTTAATGGTAAGCTTGAGGAAGGAGTATATGTTGCTCAACCCCGAGGTTTTGAAGACCGTAAGCATCCTGACAAAGTCTTCAGACTCAACAAGGCCCTCTATGGCCTAAAGCAGGCCCCTCAGGCGTGGTATGACACTCTGAAGGAATTCCTCATGAAGAAAGGCTTCAAACCCGGTTCACTTGACCCAACTCTTTTCACAAAATCCTATGACAATGAATTATTCATGTGCCAAATATATGTAGACGATATTATCTTTGGCTATACTAACAAACGTTACGGTGATGAATTTGCCTATATGATGAGTGAAGAATATCACATGTCTATGATGGGGGAGTTGAAATTCTTCTTAGGTCTTCAAATTTGTCAGCAACACAATGACATCTTCATCTCTCAATAGAAATACCTCAAGGATGTCCTGAAGAAATTCAACATGCAACACTTCAAAGGCGTCAAAACACCAATGCCTTCAAAAGGCCACCTCTGCACTGACAAAAATGGTAAAGATTTCGATCAGAAGCTATATCGCTCCATGATTGGCTCTTTATTGTATTTATGTGCATCTAGGACATATATTATGCTTAGTGTTTGCATGTGTGCCCGATTCCAAGCAACACCGAAGGAATCACACCATAAGGCTGTGAAGCATATTCTTCGATACTTAGCTCACACACAATGCTTGGATTATGGTATCCCAAGGGCTCAAATATTCACCTCATCAGATACTCAGATGCCGACTATGCTGGAGATCGTGTGGATCGCAAGTCAACCTCAGGCACATGTCATCTCCTTGGACAATCCTTAGTCTGTTGGTCCTCGAAGAAGCAGAACTGCGTGTCATTATCTACTGCTGAAGCTGAGTACATTGCTGCTGGTTCATGTTGCGCTCAGTTGCTGTGGATAAATCAAACCCACAAGGTCTATGACATCAAGTTGAAGAATGTGCCTCTCTACTGCGACAACGAGAGCGCTATCAAGATTGCTTACAACCCAGTTCAGCATTCCAAGACAAAGCACATCCAGATTCGTCATCATTTTCTTCGAGATCATGTATTGAAGGGCGACATCTCCATCGACCACGTGGACACTTAAGAACAACTAGCTGATATCTTCACTAAGACCTTGGATGAAAAGAGATTTTTCAAGTTACGGTGTGAGCTAAATATCTTAGCACCTTCGAATGTTCTTTGAAAAGACACACATCGTAACACTTATGCAAAATTGATGACTTAGATGTGCAACACACGAAGTAACGTTTTTCTTAAATCAATGAAGAATAACCCACCAAGTGTGAAGAAATTAATGAAGAATTTGATTCTTAGAACCCTACGACAATTGTACGAGGTGTTTGAAATCATCATTCTTATACGGTTGGTCACGCCATCAACCATAGTTGAAATTCTTCAAAGTTGAGTTTTTCGTCACTTTGCAAATTCTTCAAATTTTCAAATTCCTCAAGTTTGCAAATTCATCAATTGTTTCAAATTCTGCAAACTGTGCAATTGGTGTTCTTCATTGATTATATATATTCTCTATATATAAAACTTTTTAATGTCCTCAATAACATTCACTTATTGCTAATTCTTCAAGTTGATTTTCATCTAAGTGAATGTGTTCGGACCCTTTCCCCCTCTATGCTAAACTCAACCCAATATGTTCACAAATTCTTCATATGAGTTCTACTTTGAAACTCATTCAAAGTCTTCACTGAGTCCTATTAGCTGAAGAATTTGCGAACGGAAACTTTAAAATTTTCACTTTCAATTTTTGGCGGTTGCCGCTCAAACTGTCTCCTATTCCCACGTCTGGATAACCCACGAGCCCCCACTAGCTCCACACCTCAGTACATGGGTGACACATGTCGCCTAGAGAGCAAGGGTTAGGGGTATACTATTGCAAAATCTTTGGGCCTGTTAGTTTTTACTACTGCTATAAATACCTAATCCCTTCCACTTGCTCGAGTTACTCCTCACTTCCAATTCTCCCGAGCTGAAGACCTAGTGCCGCCGCTAACATCATCCTCGCCGGAGAGGAAGAGCTTCGCTACCTCGACTTCACTGTCGTCGTACTCGCATCGACCGCGGAAGTCTTCACTCCACCTCCGCTGTAGGTGTCTCCCTCTGCATAGCTAGGGCGTGGGAGATCTAGACTGACGAACTCCTCCATTTCACTTCTCTGTTCGTCGTGTTCTTCATCAGGGTAATTAAAATCTAATTTGACTGGCCTACTTTGATCCTCATGGTTTTCCTAAAATCCTCAAAAGGTGTTTATTCTTCAAGAATCATCTTCTTAAACACCTTATGTGCTTCTTTCCCTTGAGGTGTTTCTCTAAGTTATGTTTTTTTTCAAGATTCCTCAATTGTGCGGATCCTCAAATCTGCACAACTCTGGAACCTAAGTCAAGAACACTTAGTGAAATTCCTCAAGACATCTATGCTCAAAATCCTCAACTTGATATATTTTGAATATTTCTGAGAACGCATATGACCTCTTCAAATTCTTTGCACCTATACTCTGTTCACAGGTACAAAATGTGTGTTGATGAATCACTAGGTTCTCATCAACTTAACTCATTTGCAGCGTTCCTTAAAAAATTGCATACATCTTCAGCATCATCAAAATCTCAAAGTCATCACGTGAAGAAAATGGCAGATGGCAAAAGGCCTCAAAACGGTGGAAAGAAACCAGCTTCAAAGAATGCATTTGATATCCTTGCGGGTATATATGCTGAGTACTGTACCCCTAATGAGGAAATATATGGGAATTAAACTAGTGAAAAGCGCAAAATCCGCATTCATAGGAGTGAGATGGATGAAGGAATGGAGAGAATATCGTTATGTTACCCTGAAGTACATGAATAAATTCACTCTCAAAATTCCTTGCAAAAGACCTCCCACTGCTCCTGATCAAGAAGTTGATCCTACTAGCATTGCTCATGGTGAGGACTTTCCTACCAAATTGGAAAAATATCAGAAAAAGCTTCAGAAGATTTCCAAAGTTGTAGTGAAGAAAATCAATGAAGATTCTCCTGTTGCCACAGTTGCTGCCTCTGCTGCTACCTCTGCCTCTACAAGTG
The DNA here is from genome assembly GCA_022496015.1 of Hordeum marinum. NCBI lineage: Eukaryota > Viridiplantae > Streptophyta > Magnoliopsida > Poales > Poaceae > Hordeum > Hordeum marinum. Next base: position 230,919,104 of record CM039673.1, read on the forward strand.
TTATGCCGACGAAATCAACAGTAAAGGCAAAGTCCTCAAGCTCAATGCCCTCACGGTCAAGTACCTCAAAGTCAAAATCCTCACAGCAAAATCGTCAAGCCACTTCTTCAAAGGTTATTGCAATGCCTTCAGTGGATGCACAATCCTCAGCCGCGGCCACAAAGTCCTCAACTCCAGTGCATCTTGCAACATCTAAGAGGACTACTAGTTTTTTAGTTGCTTCAAGGGATTCTGCAAGTTCATCATCGCAAGCACATTCATCAACCAGTCCTTCTTTGCGGAAGAAGATGACTACTACTGGACGAGGTACTCATTCAAGTCCTCATCCGAAGAAAGTGGTGTTCCAAGTTCCTTCAAATTCTCAAGATGATGAATGAGATGATGGGGAGCTTGAGGAAATCATCAGAAACAAGAAAGAAAGAGTAGCTCAAGCAAAGGACACTCAAATTCTTCTCTTCTTGGACCCAAAGACTATGCTCAATTTCATCGACATTTGGCACAAGGACCCTTACACTTTGATTGATGATTTGAAGTTGCCTCCCAGACCAGATCATGTCCTCAATGCTTTCATAGCCGAGGAAAAATGGAAGTATGAGAAGGCTAGACTAGCCAAAAAGGCCCAGTACAAGAATGAGCGATTCATCAAGAATCATGTTCTGAATCTAACTCTAGAACAACTAATCTCTATACAAAAGCAGATCAAAGGCATGAATGAGTAATTTGATCGCTACTATGCTGATTGGCAAGGAGCCAAGGCTAGATTCGTCAAAGTGGCTGACAAAGCCATCAAGGAGAAAAATATGAGGGTTGCAACTCGATCGCAACCACAAATTCCTCATGCTGAAACTTCTGCTCGGCCTGTTGAAGAAGCTGCAAGTGTAACTGAAGAAACTCAGGCTGCTGAAGAACCTGCCAGGGCAACATCCACTATTGCGCGTGAAGAAATTGCCAGGCCAGCTGAAGCTTTTTCTAAGCCTGAAGAAACTGCTCCAACTTCACCTCATGCTCAAACTGCGAAGTCTTCAAGGGTGATTCTTGATGCTAAACCCTAAACCCTAAACCCTAACCCTAAACCCTAAACCCTAAACCCTCTCCGGGACGACCCCGTCTCGAGAGTGACCACTTCACTCTTGCCATTGGTAATGCGGGCTCCCTGCTAGCACCAACCATAGTAATCAATAAAGCCCCATCCCATAAGGGGTATCATGGTCGCACACGTAAGGTTGGGACGGCCGAGAAATCTAAAACCTTCTTCATAGCAGCGGAGAAGAAGGCTGCACCGAAAAGAAAAGCATCATCATCTTCAGATTCCTCAGCTATGAAGAAGGTGAAGACCGTGCCAAGTTTTTCAACTGAACCCATTGATGCAACTCCTACCTCCTCTGTGCATGCGTATGAAATTGTTCCTTTTGGCATTGACTATGTCATCCCAAATGATGAATATGCCTAAGGAGATTGTGGGCCGCTTCAAGCCAAATCTTTAGCCGAAGCCAAAATTGCCATTCAAAGTCACAAAGCGCCCCAAATTCATCAAGGCGAATTTATTCAATGAACACATTTATTCATAGGGCCAAATCTATATGACTCAGCAAAGGCCGGATGGTCAAGATTCTGGACTTCTTCACAGATGAGTTTCTATGCTGCAATTCTTTTTGACAAAGAGAAAATCTTCGAGCATCAAGAAATTCCTCATGTTGATATGGAGTCCATCCCTTGCTTCAATCCAGTGCTTGCTGTTCTTCATGATGCCGATCTTCTTCCCTTCTGCACTGACTTATGTAACTAGAATGAACATCTAATTATTCAATTCTATGCAACATTGCACATTTTTGGTGAAGCCTCTAATGTCAACTCATGGATCATGGATCGGATGACTGGAACCACTCACTACACTACTCTAGCCACTGAATTGCGTCGGCTATGCCAATTGCAATTCCTCTAGAAGGAGCAAGATGCATCTATGATGAACCTGAACTGCCCAATCAAATGATGCTAGTGCTGATGAAGCCTTCTGTTCTTGGTAAACCTCCAAGGACTCCGGGCCTGTTCGGCAGCTCCCCAACTCCTGGAAATCCTCAAATCCAGCTTCTTGTTTCGGTCGCCAACTTCCGAGTGGAGCGCTCCCGATATGAAAATCGTTCGGTACGCAAGCTCCATTTTCCTCTCACTACGCATGGGCTGATAGCCCTTTTCACTTGATTTAGGCCCTACAGGAAGCGGAGAAGAGGCCGAATAGAGCCCAAGTTGGAGACTAAGGGGGAAGCCATGTGAGGCCCACTTACAAAGGCTGGAATAGATGGCTACATGAAGTGTTTTTCAGCCTAGTTTGCTAGGAGGCAGCATTTTTCGTTCTTTTCTGTGTGTTCTTTCACTTTAGAGAGCAATATTAGTCTATTTGCAATGCTGTAAAGTGTAAAATTTACAAATAATGTATCCTGAAAATTATGAATACTACAAAGAGCAATATTAGTCTAGTTGGCAACCCATATTTAAGGATCGACATAGTGCACACATGTTCCATAAGTGTCGGGGATATACCCCGCGGTATGAACTGGGAGACACTTATAACCCGGTGACAGTTATGACCCAGCTGAAAGTTAAAGTCCCGAAGATGAGTCCCTGAAGATGGGTCTTGAAGATAAGTCATGTTTGTAAGTCCCTGAAGATGAGTCTTGAAGATAAGTCCTGTTTGTAAGTGCCTGAAGACGAGTCTCTGAAGATGAGTCCCTGAAGATGAGTCTTGAAGCTGCCTGGTTCTAAGCCGCCCAACTCTAAGCCGCCCAGTGTAAGCCGCTCGATGTAAGCCGCCCGTCTAAGATAAGAAGCCCGGGATTTAGAAGCCCATGAAGAGAAGCCCATGATGGGAAGTCATAATAAGTTAAGTCTTAATCCGACTTAGACTCTACATGTAAGCCGCCCCTTCTACTTATATAAGGAGGGGCGGGTCACCCCGAGAGGGTCAGTTTTTAGACCTCTCAATAGACAGGTCTTAGATAGACAAGAGATTAGAGACTCTCATGATGAGAGGTAGCAAACAACACCCTTTTAACCAAGAGATCTCCTTCATCATAAATACTAGACAAGAAGGACGTAGGCTTTTACCTCCATCGGAGGGGCTGAACCTAGGTAAACTCACATCTCTTGATTCCGACCAACCCCTTCAAGCCACCAGATAGTTGCGCTTCTGCCCCGAACCTAAGTCCGTTCACCCGGACATCTGCCGTGAAAAATCCACGACAGTTGGTGCCCACCATGGGGCCGGATCGCACTGTGGTGTTATTCTTGAAGGATCTCTTATGAGGATCAAGAAGCTCGCAATGTGTTAGATGAAGAAAATATGGCTCGAAGGATCTATATGCGTGTGGATTCATATTTTTACGGGTCCGACATTTATCACATCGTTGCCATACTCGGTTAGGTGGCATGGATGGAAAATCCCGTGAGTCAGAAAACATTATGGCATATTCAGATGATCGCCGCCTCGTGGCAAACCTGGTCTCCGAATTTTATTAGCGCCGGGATCAAGATCCATCGACACCAACATCAATCAGCCACAAAGTTTGGAAGCTTCCACGATCATATACAACTTCATGGTCCAATACCACTACGAAAAGGCCACATGAAGACAAAAAAGAGGATAGAAAGGTTGGTGGCTATCGTGTTTGTATAGTCCTCACGTGAGCAAACAAAGAAAGAACAGAGGGCCATGACCCGGAGGTGGGCGTGGACGTGGATTCTCCGAAGAGCAACTATCGCAGCCAAAGAATATGGAGACGGACTCGGTTTCCACTGACCACGGCGCTTTGCCTCGCCTCCACGACCGACCTGTCACTGTCCGGCAGCTCACCATCCCGCTCGTCGCCCGTCCGCACCTACCGTCGTTGCCCATCCGGCGACTCCTCCCTGACAGGCATACGCACTCACGCGGCCTCGCTTCAAGCCACCATGGCCGATCCCTCACCTCGGCTATGCCTCTGCTGCAATGACTCGTCGCGAGCCGCCGCCACGCCAGCCGCTGCCGCGTTGAGCCGCCGCAGCGTCACTTCCGCTGCTTTGAGCCCCCGTGTCGGTTCTGCTGCTTTGAGCTGCCACGTCCGCCACCACAGGACTCTGACTCCGCCACCATGGCTTGACTCCGTGGCCGTTGCGACTGGACCACCGGCCAGCCTCGCCCCTATTGTTCCGCCTACCGCGGGAAGCTCGGCCTGCCACTTCGCCTCGCCCAAGTCAGCCCTTGGCCTCGTCTTGCCCGATGCGATCCGGCCTACTCTGCTCTGTTGCTTCCCCCAACTCGACGTCCGTGCTCTGCCGCTGCTACTACTGACCCTTGAGCCGGCCTTCCGCCACGACTTGGCCTCGCCTGCTCACCTCTGCCGCGCATTGCTTCGGCCGCCCTTCTTGCGCCGTGCGCCCGAGCCACCACGGTCCCGCCTGGTTGCCTCCGTGCCTAGCCGGTCTTGCCTCCCTACCGAGAATCGCCCGTCTCCGTCGTTGTGCTCACCTCGCCGTGGGTCTCCGTGAGCCGCCTTCTACTGTGGCTACTCCGAGCCGCCGCCTTGAGTCGACTCCCCGCTAGAGTGCCTCCACAGCGACCTGCCTCAAAGCCGCCAGCCGTGCCGGTTTGGCCTCACCTCCACCATCGAGCTGGCTTGCTCCGAGTCGCCGCATCACACCACCTCACCCCGCCTATGCCATGAACCAACTACAAACTACCATGTCTGTTCCCAGTTGTGTTCACTCCGCCTCCGTCACCATTGAGCTGGCCAGCCGCGGTGGACTCGCCCTGATGTACCTGCTATAGTTGCCATGGCTCGCCTTGTTATAGTCCGCATTCACTGAGCCGTCGGCCTACTGCGCTCGACCGGTTTTACCTCGCTCCGTTTCACCTCGCCGAGCTCTCCTCGCTGTGACTCGCCTTAGTGCTTCCCACGCTGTTCCTGTACAGACTCGGCCTCCAGGCCGACCTCGTCCGCCTCAGCCTCATTCTGGCCTCGAGCCACCCTTGCCAAGGTTTTCTTTGCCACCGCGCCCACGTGAGCCGCCGGCCTCCACCCACCAAACTGCCGATATGGTTGTGGCTCCGCCTTGCAGCATCGCACTTCCGCCCTGAGCTAGACTCGACTCCATTGTGTTCGCAGCTCCGGTCACTTCATGCACCACCACTCGCGTTGACTCGCTTTCCTGTCTCACCACGGCCATGTTCAAGTCGGCCACGTACAATGCACAAATTAATAGATATGGCAAGGCTGGGAATATTTGGTCTGCGTTGGCAATATAAACAAATGATACATGTTCATTGCTTTCCTGACGATGTGGCATTTAGCTCATTGATTAATGGATATTAGCAATGCAGACAATACACGGTGACGGCAATATTGGGTGTGCAATGGCATTATCCATCCTCAACATCAGCGTTTGTCTGACAAAAGAAATCAGGTGCTATCCACCCAATTTATTTTATCTATACATATTAATTCCTTCGAAGAACAATTACTTCGTCTTTGTAATAGTTTTTACAGAGGACAAATTATTCAGTGCCAAAGTGGCATTATACCGCGGAGATGGAGGAGCACCAGCATCTTTCCGCACCGGCGTCCGCGCTGGCTTACAACGCCGTGGCCGTCTCTCGCCACCCATGCCGGCTTACAAAGCCATGGACGACTCTCGCCATCCATGCCGGTTTGCAACGTCGTGGCCATTTCTAGCCATCCGTGCCGGCTTACAACGCCGTGGCGTCTTTCACAATAGCACCGGCTTACAATGTCGCGGATGGTTTCTACGTCTACATCAACACGCCAGTGGCTATATACATCAGTACGAACCGCCCAACGGACAAGCACAAGACGCCGCCCACAGTCTGATTCTACCTCAACATATCGGTGCAGTGTTCGTTTATACGAGCCGCCCAACGGATGCGCGCACGATGCCGCCCGTAGTCTGATCTACAACATACCGATGCAGTGTTCGTTTATACGAGTCACCCAACGGACAGGTGCACAAGTTACCGCTACTACAATTTGGCTAACTTCAGCAACCAGCCGGGACGAGCTATCGACTGGACTATTGAAACAATTCATACAGGGTCATCTATAAACCCGCCACGATCAACCTCAACTGTTAGTGGAGATTCTCAAGCCGCCTCTTCGAGTCAACTTAAGACTCGGGGGCTACAGACATGTCGAGACACATTTGGTCATTTTTTAATGAGAACCCCGGGTCTTTGCAAAATTAACCTGATCTTGGGCGCTACCACATCATTGGCGGAAGAATTAAAAAGTTACCCAAGAGGACGAAGTGCCAAGATATACCGTTCAAACATGGGTGCCCAGATATATTGGATCATCATAAAGTCACTTGGAGGATTCTGTCATTTCTTCATACAAGATGGTGGCTTACAAGATGGTGCACCAGTTGATTTCATCAACAAAGGTAGTCCAGGGGGCTTCTGACCCGCTGGGTTCATCTTATCACACCCTATCGATCAGCTCTCAAGCCAAATGGTTGATTTCGTCAACAAAGGTCGTCTAGTGGGCTTCCAACCTGCCGGGTTTATCTTATCACACCCTATCGATCGGCTCTCAAGACAAACAGTTGATTTCGTCAACAAAGGTCATTTGGGGGCTTCCAACCCACCGGGTTTAGCTTACATACCCTCTTGATTGGTTCTTAAGCCGCCAGAGTTAAACCTGCCCGTTTGCAACTTGTTACTCCACCAAGTGACCCACCGAACTCTTACCAGTTAATCTCGCTTAGAGACCTTGAGCCGGTTCAAAGAAATTGACGGCCAATCTTCTTAGAGACCCTGTACTGGTTAAGGTTAAACCGACAGTTCTTGTCACTTGAGGGCTGACTTACGGAAAGCAAGGATAAACTCTCTCATCTGTTGTCAGCTCTTCGCTATGTGGCCCGTTTGTACTCTTACATAGTCAATCTTTTAAAGACCCTGAACTGTATAAGGTTAAAATGACGGATTTATGTCACGTGAGAGGCAGTTTTGAGTTACAAGGGTACTCATGCCCTGCCGTCTCTCTCTCTAGGATGCTACACTTCCTATCAGTTAATCTCGCTTAGAGACCCTGAGCCGTTCTATGGAATTGACGGCCAATCTCGATAGAGACCCTGTACTGATTAGGAGTTTTAATTAGCAAGTGCACCCAGAAGAACCGGCACATGAGTTGTTCAATTTTTTTTGAAAAAACAAGATCATCATGCATTACATCACACATTGCATCATACATTGCATCATATTCACATGTCATGCCGGCTTATCAAGCCGGGTCAGAGCAAGATTATGAAAGAAGGAGCAATGTTATGAAAGATTTTAACATCTCCGGGTTGTAATTTTTCAAGGCGCCCTTACATCAACATAGAACATATTCTATCTTGTTTTTGCAGGTCTTGTCTATTAAGATGAGTCGCCATTATATTGGAAAGTTGATTATTCTTGAAGAGCCGCCCTCTCAGATATAATGTCGTATCATCTAATTGACCGGTTCTCGGATTTCTTCAATTGTGCTCTATAGTAATCTACAACACCCATGGATTTTTCAAATATATATTTGCCGGGTTGCACCGCAACCGTGAGCAGGGATTTCATGTCAAAGACAAAGGAATTATTCCAGGATATTCATTCCGGGTTATATTACAATCATGGTCAAGGATTCATTCAACAAATTATGATGAGTCATATTATTCTCACATAGTCCCGAGTCACCACAGGTAGACGGCCCGACACTTGGGGGCTACATTATTCAAGTACAGTTTATATCAAGTATGCAAGTCCCATGTCGCTGCAAGCACGCACCACGACACTCGGGGGCTAATGCAAGCTGGTTTTCAAATCATGACATTGTCGGCAAGACCTTATTATCTCAAGGAGATGAGCCAGCCTTTCTATATTTTTCAAAGTCCCAGCCCAGTAATTCTTACTGACCCGGCACTTGGGGGCTACACCACTCAGATCAAATTTTCTAAAGTCCCAAATCGCCACCGGCGTGCGACCCAACACTTGGGGGCTATAGTATTCAGCTGTTCAAACAAATTATATGGTTCAACGTTGAAGACCTGGACCATCACATACTGATGAGCCGGCCCTTGGGGGTTACACTCGCTGAAATTTCATAAAGGTATAAAACGTTGAAGGCCCAGGTCGCCGCAGGCAAGACAACCTGGTACTTGGGGGCTACAGAGTCCAATATATTGTTGCAAAGCACCAAGTTATCATGGATAATCTCGGAGCTTAGGGGCTACAGGTAATATGGACATATCAAAAACTTTGAGGAGAATTTTCAAGATGTTAATTATGGAGTTTAGTTGTTAGACCCGGCATCACCAACATTCCTGACCCGGCGTTATAAAGGATCATAACCCGCCAGAGTTTATATAAACCGCCCTGCTTCACAACAATGGAAGTACGGATCTACGTCATGAGGATTTCTAATTTTTTCATTAAGTCAAAGTATTGGAAGCCGACTCAATGGTATATGGGTATTCTATTCCCAATATTTTTCAAAGGACACTAACAAGCAAGACGATTTTTCAAGACAACTCATTCATATGTAGAAAAGACCCGAATCACTAAGGAGCCACTTCATAAGCCGGCCAAAGGAGCAAGCCGGCCACTTAACATATTTACTATTCTTACTTCAGGAGGTTACCATGAAGAAATTCAAGCTAACCCGGGGGCTAATGTCGGGGATATACTCCGCGGTATTACCCGGGAGACACTTATAACCCAGTGACAGTTATGACCCGGCTGAAAGTTAAAGTCCCGAAGATGAGTCCCTCAAGATGAGTCTTGAATATAAGTCATGTTTGTAAGTCCTTGAAGATGAGTCTTGAAGATAAGTCCTGTTTGTAAGTCCCTGAAGATGAGTCTCTGAAGATGAATCCCTGAAGATGAGTCTTGAAGCTGCCTGGTTCTAAGCCACCCGACTCTAAGCCGCCCGGTGTAAGCCGCCTGTCTGAGATAAGAAGCCTAGGACTCAGAAGCCCATGAAGAGAAGCCCATGATGGGAAGTCATAATAAGTTAAGTCTCAATCCGACTTAGACTCTACATGTAAGCCGCCCCTTGTACTTATATAAGGAGGGGCGGGTCACCCCTAGAGGGTCAGGTTTTTAGACGTCTCAATAGACAGGTCTTAGATAGACAAGAGATTAGAGACTCTCATGATGAGAGGTACCAAACAACACCCTTGTAACTGAGAGATCTCCTTCATCATCAATACTAGACAAGCAGGACATAGGCTTATACCTCCATCGGAGGGGCCGAACCTAGGTAAACTCACGTCTCTCGATTCCGACCAACCCCTTCAAGCCGCCACATAGTTGCACTTCTGCCCCGAACCTAAGTCCGTTCACCCGGATATCTGTCGTGACAAATCCACGACAATAAGAGAAAATCATCAAGTTTGCATAAGTTTTGCAAACCAAAAGTGGCACATATTCCTAACATAACTTCACCAGCCTAGAGCAGTGTCAGTAGCAAGTTGGTTCCTAATCAGATCCATGTCGACACCATTTTCCTCCGAAGTTGACGTATCTGATGCATTTCTAGGAACAACTAACTTCTTATACCTTTCTAGAATTATTGGCACATAATCCAGATCCCTATCACATCGAACAAACTGTAGATCTGACTTGTCGTGGAAGCGAACATAGTTGTGCAATGCCATGGTAGCAGCAACTATCATCTTCTGGGTTTCAATTGAGTAGCTTGGCATCTTCAAGAGAATTTGCCATTTCATCTTCTAAACTCCAAAGGTTCTCTCTACGCAATTGTGTTTGGACGAGTGGAGCCTGTTGAACTTCTCCTTAGGAGTGTTTGGTGGTGCACCTCTTTGAAATTCAAGGACATGATATCTTTCTCCTTTCTAGGGCGCGAGATATCCAATTCTATTAGGATATCCAATGTCTACAAGGTAGTACTTGCCTAGAAAATAGAGATAATAATGCATGTAAGTTGTTGGATATAAGACATAAGTTGCAACAAGCAAATTATGCTCACCCTTTGGAGGATGGGGAAAGGTGGCCTTATCCATATGCATTGCGGTATATATCACAATTGTGTCATGCATAGAACCAGGTTGACCAATAGAAGCATAAGTGAAATGCATATCGAAGTCTCATATTGCCATCACATTCTGAGTTATTGCTCCTGTTCTTCTGATATACCTCACTTGTGCGGCCTCGGGAATAGAAGGCCTAATGTGGGTCCCATCTATTGCACCAATGCAGTCTTCCAAGTGTGGATAAGCCCTTTTGTCATTCAAAATCCTTGGATGCATGGTCCTAAAATTTGGGTCCTTGGGCTTGATGTTGTCAGCTGACATCTTCACGACACAAAGTAGTACTTCATGGAATTTGCGATGGATTGTATCTGTAGAATGTTTGGAACGGTTTTGGGTACTTCTATATGATTCACACCCCTCCTAAAGTCCACAAGAACATAGCAAGAGACTCGTAACTGCTAACAAAGGGGGAATGACTGAGCCCATACTTATCCTTCAACAAGTCATGAAGTTCAAAGAATACCGTTGCCTTCATTCTCAACATGGTGAAGGTCTCTCCAGGCATACTGATATTCTCCTGCAACCATCCAAATCCACTCAAGATAGATGTCCTAGGATCGGCCTTCATCACCCAATTATCACAATACTTCCCAAATATGGTTGATGCACTCAGGTAGATGATGTTCATTTCTTGTGCATGGGCACGCACCATTCTTTTCTTATTTTCAAAATAGTTTTCATCATCACTTTCACTATCAGATGACGTCTGCACATACACAACCAATGAGTTAACAACGTTTAGCATGGCGAACAAGAAATATAAAGATGAAACTCCACTTCATACATAAATATTGTACAACCGGTTTTTACCAGACATATAGGAAACAATTCTTCCACAATAAGTACTGCAATATAGTTCAACCGCACACATAGGATACAAAATGGTTCGATAGCATAGGACAAAAGCAAGCATCACACATATGGCATAAAGTGGAACAACTAATTTCCGTACTTGATGCTGAACTTCCTCTTGAGCCACCCCAAACGAGTGTCAACACTCATGCTTAGAAACATCTCCCTTTGCTCTCGCTTGATAAAAATCTCGGAGGCAATGAAGTGCTCATCACTACCTTCTATTGCACCACAAACAATTGCTTCTTTCATAACACATGCAACAGAGGTGGTATCATCGTGCTTGAAGAATGACTGAAAGGATGAGTACGATTCCTTACAAATCTCCCCAATCATTGTAATCTGCTCCTGCATAACTTTTGTGGTCTTGGGTTTCTTGTTTGTGTCACAAATAATCTTTCCAAGCCTCTTATTAACTTTTGATGTAACAGGAGATGGTGTCTCTTGTGTATCCTCCAACAGATCAACATCTTCTATGTCCTCAAGATTTATGGCACTTGATATTAGTGCGGTAGAAGTAGGCGAGATGCCAGAAGTCGGATTCCAATGATCGGAACCATCACTTGTGATGTTTTCAAACATGATGCGCAAGTTCTGTTCATTGCAAAGTCCATGCTTCCTGAACTTGTAACAACCTGGAATGACCTACAAATATATAACAAAGATAACATTTGTAAACAACAACTAATGAGAAGAAAGATATGGTATGCACAACATGAGGATGAAAATTCACTATCTTTGCCTTCTTCCACCACTCAACATCTTGTTTGACAGTGTTGCACTCTATGTCCCATCCTGCTCCTATCTCCTTCAACTTAAGTTTCTTGAAAACACCATAGTCACCTCTCAGCTTGTCCCATTTGTTCTTCAATTGGTCATGGTTGTACCCCAACCCTGTTCTTATTTTGAATTGACTCCCCACCTAATCATATGCATTGGAGGTCAAGTGAGTATTTGGCCTATTTCTAGCTCTCACTTGCTCGACGAACAACTCGGTGACAATCCTAGTGTTTTCAATACTCCATTCGGCATCCATGTTCGACAACTGTATATAAAAGTTCTGGTCATGTAAAAAAATTGATAGCTCTAATTTATAAATATGTACAGGGACTATTTCATCTATAAATTTTTACATATGTACATGGACTATCTCATTTATAAATCTGTTCAAGGACTATTACATATATAAAAGGTCTGCTCATGTACAAAAAATCGATATCTCTCATTAATAATTATGTACATGGACTTTTTCATCTACAAATCTGTACATATGTACATGGACTATCTCATATATAAAAGTTCTGCTCATGTGGGGATAAGGGAGGAGGAGAGAGGTAAGGAAGAGAGGCTCACCCCGAGCCGCAGTCGAAGGAGGGCAGCCGGCGACCACGCACGGGAAGAGACGGCAGGGCCTGGCGACGGGGGTCAGGGCATCGACCTTCGTTCGCTGGCTGCTGCCTGGGTGAATGGGGGCGGATGATGGTAGGGGCCGGCGGGATGGGTGCGTCAGGGCCACGCTCGCCGACTGCTGCAGGGGTCAGAGACGACCGTCGCTCATCGAAGGGAGGAGTCAGGGGAGGACCAAGAGGCAGGTTGAGGAACCCTAGCACGTTCGGCCGATGCCGTTTGAGGGTAATCGAGCGAGGAGATAGGGAAGGAGTGGGGATCGAGATGTATCAGTCTCTCTATCGAACAGGTATGGCAATTGGCGGTGTCACATCCTTGTAATATAAGCGAACTCCTGTTTTTGCATTTCCTGGGAGCTCCAAACGAGCCGCTCCAGTTTTTTGAACATGCCCACGCACACATCTCAAAAGCTAGCTTCCTGGAGCCAGCGTGTTCGAGCCAGCTCCGCTGGTAGATTCGATGAAACTGGGAGTTGGCAAGCTACCGAACATGCCCTTCCTTCCTAGTGAAGGATTTGCTATATGTGCCCAGGACCATTTATTGCATATTGACCAAAACCCTCAGTCCAATCAAGGGCCACAACTCTGAACAAGAAGAAGAAGTTGTTGGCATCATGAAGAATTTGTTGTTCAACAACATTCATGGGATTCCCATCAATTATCACGATTTCTTCATGAGGACTTTTGATACGGGGCATGGCCGTGTGTGTCGGTCTTTTCACACTTGGAGGGGGAAAATGAGAAATCACGAGAGAAAACAAACGCTCAATGACAAAATCAGATCACACATCCACTAAGAACAAGCAAACACATGAGATAATTCGATTGACAAACAAGGGACTGATACAAGTAACTGGTAGTTCTTCCTCACTCCGGGGAGGAGGCCTTGAATCCATGGGGGATCTTCCCTCAAGAGGGGCCTTGGCATCACTTGGATCTACTCCCAAAGGAGGAGAAAATCCCTAGGAGAAGCAAGTGATGGAGCTAAGCTCAAGATCAAACATTAGCTAACCCTAGATAGAGGGGGAGGGGTCCTTTATATAGTGCTAGTGAGAAGAGAGGCGAGAGAGATGGTACATGGGCCTCCAGCCCGTGTCTACGTGCATAGGGGCAGGATCTCCGGGGCTTCATGGGGCGCCGGATGTCCGGGTCGTAGGGCCGGATGTCCGGGCAGAAGTCGTTGGCTTCGCTCGGTTCGGTTGCATAGGGGCCGGATTTCCGGGGCCGTGGGCCGGATGTCCGGGCACTGGGGTGTCGCCGGATGTCCGGGGCTTGGCCGGATGTCCGAGGCTCAGGGAGCGCCTATTCGCTCGGTGCTAGATCCTGGGAGCCGGATTTCTAGGGCCTGGGGCCGGATTTCCGGGATCTACCGGATGTCTGGGCCGTGGCCGGATGTCAGGCGCCTGTAGCCTGGCCTTGGTGCTGGTGGAGTCTCTAGGGGCTGGATGTCCGGGGCCTGGAGGGTAGACTTGCCTTCCTTTGGTGCTCTTGTCCATGTTTCTCCATGTCCATATCCATGGAGGGTTGTACTTTACTCCGAGCATCTTCTAGGCCATCTCCATTGTACCTGATCATGCAAAGAGTCTTCGCTTGAGGTACCATCCAAGTTCCAAGAATATCAAAGGGATAATCATATAGGAGGGATGTCACCTCATTTGCAATGGCACATGCATGAGGTCTCGTCATGGGTCCTCTCGTGGCTCAAGGTGTTGGTGATGGGTCCATGGGGGTGATCATGGGATGCTTCGCATCATCTGCCCCCTTGCGAGAGATCTGACCTCGGATCAAGGTCTTCATCACCATGGAAAGGGGATAGGTTCGCGACGTTGAAGGTGTCGCTCATGTTGTACTTTTAGTGTGGAATGTCGATCTTGTAGGCATTGTTGTTGTAGCGTGCCAACACCTTGAAGGGTCCATCGGCTCTAGGTAGGAACTTGTACTTGCGCTCGGTCGGGAAATGGTCCTTGCAAAGGTGTAGCCACACAAGATCGGTGACCTGGAACACCATGGGTTGCTTGTTGGTGTTGCGCTTGGTGGTGACGCGGTCCACTTGACGTTCTATCGTGTGCCTTATATCGTCATGCATCTTCTTGATGTAGGTTGCCCTTGTGCTTGTGTCCATGTTGACACGCTCTGGTAGTGGTAGCGGGAGAATGTACAATGGGGACAAAGGGTTGAAGCCATAGACCACCTCGAAGGGAGACTTGTTGGTGGTGACGTGTTGTGCGCGATTGTAGGCGTACTCAGCGATGGGGAGGCAATCTTCCCATTCCTTGATATTCTGCTTGATCAACAGGCACAGGAGATTCCCAAGCGTCCGATTCGTCACCTCCGTTTGGCCATCAATTTGTGGATGGTAGGCCGAAGAGAAGAGTAACTTGATGCCAAGCTTGGCGCAAAGGGTCTTCCAAAAGTAGCTCAAGAACTTGATGTCGCGATCCGATACAATGGTATTGGGTTACTCCATGTAAGCACAAGATGTCCCTACAAAATAGGTTGGTAATATGTGAAGCATCGTCTATCTTGTGGCAAGGAATGAAATGAGCCATTTTGGAAAAATGACCCACAACAGCAAAAATGGAATCAGGCCATTCTTTGTTCGTGGCAAACCAAGCACAAAATCCATACTAATATCTTCCCAAGGTTGGAAGGGTATAGGAAGAGGCATGTAAAGACCATGGGATTGAGCTTTGGACTTAGCTTTGCGGCATTTAGAGCATCGGTTGGTGAGGCGTGCAACATCACGAAGCTTCTTAGGCCAATAGAACTTCTCAAAGAGGGTGTCATATGTCTTGTCACGTGCAAAGTGACCCTTTTGTACTCCATCGTGAGCCTCTTGCAAAAGCAACAAATGTAGAGAAGACTTGGGAATCCCAAGTTTGTTAGCACACATAATATAGCCATCTTTCATATAGTAGTTTTCCCAACAAGGTTTCACTTGACATTTGGCATATGGAATAGTAAAAGAAACATCATGCTCATATAAATCTTTTATGTCCTCAAAACCGATAACATTCAATTCAAGTTGAGTGACGAGCATGCATTTGTGGGAAAGAGCATCCGCCACAACATTTTCTTTACCCTTAATGTATTTGATGACATAAGGGAAATACTCAATAAATTCACTCCATTTAGCATGTCGTTTGTTCAACTTAGTTTGACCCTTTAGGTACTTGAGGGTTTCATGACCGGTATGAATGAAAAATTCACGCTGTCGCAAATAATGTTCCCAAGCTTGTAAGACTCTCACCAATGCATACAAATCTTTGTCATAGATAGGATAATTGTGTTGAGCTCCAGAAAGTTTCTCACTAAAATACGCAATTGGGCGCTTTTCTTGCATAAGCACTCCTCCTATGCCATTACCACTAGCGTCACAATGCACTTCAAAAGTTTTGTCAAAGTTAGGCAAGGCAAGCAAAGGTGCATGAGTGAACAAATTCTTAAGTTCATGGAGAGTGATGTCTTGGGATGGTTCCCAAACAAAAGGTGCATTTTTCTTCTTCAAAGTGTGTAGAGGAGTGGCAACGGTGCTAAAGTCTTTCACAAACCAACGGTAGAAACCGGCTAGGCCTAAGAAACTACGCACTTATTGCAAATTGGTGGGTGTGGGCCAAATTTTAATTGCCTCAATCTTAGTTTCATCAACATGGACACCCTTAGAGGAAACCAAATATCCTAGGAAAACAACTTTTTCCACACCAAAAGTGCATTGGTCCATGTTTGCATAATTTTTTTCTTTCCGGGGAGTTTGCAAAACGTTCCTAACATGTGTGGCGTGTTGTTCTAGAGAGTCACTAAAAACAAGGATGTCATGAAAATAGACCACAACACAATATCCAATGCAGGGGCGTTAAACATGATGCATCATGCGCATGAACGTACTCGGTGCTTCGGATAAGCCCATGGGAATGGCTAACCATTCATCAAGACCAAATTTAGTTTTGAAAGCCGTTTTCCATTCATCACCCTCTTGTATGCGAATTTGGCAGTAGCCACTTTTCAAGTCTATTTTGGAAAATATAGTGGCACCGGTATGTTCATCTAGCATGTCATCTAAGCGTGGGATAGGGTGACGGTAGTGAATGGTGATAGCATTTATAGGTCAGCAATCGGAACAGATATGCATACTGCCATCTTGTTTAGGAACTAAGATCACGAGAACCACACAATGACTCAAAATCTCACGCACATGCCGTTTTTCTAGGAGTTTTTGGACTTGCCTTTGTTTCTCCTTTGTTTTGTCGGGGTTGACACGGTAGGGAGCCTTGTTAGGGAGCGGTGCGCCGGGGATGAGGTCGAAGCGGTGTTCGATCCCTCGTTTTTGTGGTAGTCCTAGAGGTAGCTCATCGGAAAAACATCTTGAAATTCTTGCAGCAATTGAGATAACACAAGAGGAAGATGTTGTGAAGGGTTAGGCCGGGTAATCATCCTTGCACACTATCACGTAGTGAAGGACGGTCGATGGGATCTTACTCACATCCCGCAAATCTCTTTTGGTGGCAAAAAGGACTAGGTCAATCATGTCCCGCATTGTGGAGTCACTCAATTTTGGCTTGTGTCGCTCACTTGCTTTGAGGTGGATCACTCTCTCGCTTCTCTCTCCATGACGGGATGAAGCTTGCTTGTCAGCGGTTACTTGACTTGGAGACATAGGGAGAAGCACATATTCGGTGCCCTTCATCTTGAAGCTATATTGATTTGTGCAACCATTGTGTATGACGCCACGGTCGAATTGCCAAGGTCTCCCAAGGAGTAGGTGGCAAACAGACATGGACACCACATCACAGTCCATGGTGTCTTTGTAAGCTTCAATCTTTAAGGAAACTTGGACGGTGTGGTCGACTTGTATTGTGCCGGAGTCACTTAGCCATTGGACCTTGTAGGTGTGAGGATGCCTTTTCTTGACAAAGTGCAACTTGGGGCAAAGTTCTTCACTTGACAAATTGTGGCAACTTCCTCCGTCGATGATGACCTTGACAGATCTTCCTTGGATACCGGCCTTGGTGTGGAAGATGTGGCAACATTGGTCCTCGTCTTGTTGTTGTTGTAGAGAGAAAACCTTTGAGATAACGAGAGCGGGACTCATCGTTTTCACAAAAGATTTGAGAGTCTTTAGCTTCATTGACTTGTTGGTGCATCGCCACTTGTTCCAAAGCTTCCATCTCATCTGCACTCATGGAGTCATAGGAACCATCATCTTCAAAGATCATGGTCCGCCTTGTGGGACACTCATACATCTTGTGTCCTTGGCCTTGGCACATAAAACACTTGATGGAGCTTTTTTCGCATCATCTAGTGTTGGTGTAGAGGATGACGCTCTTGCTTTGCTTGTAGGATCATTGCAGGATGATGAAGACGAGTTGTCCTTGTAGCTTGCATTGTCATCTTTTGTCATGGAGGTTCTTGTAGAGGAAGGTGTCGTGGTTGGAGAAGCTTGTGTAGTTGCACTGTAGGTCTTTTAGGAGGTCCTAGAGTACTTGTAGTCCTGTTGAACTTGACGTTCCGCCTTGTCGGTTTGATGCACTAGCTCGAGCAAGTTGGAGTAGGGATGGAAATCCGAAAGTTTCTTGACTTGGTAATTGAGACCATTCAAGAAACATGCCATATTTTGACCATCGTCTTCCTTTACATTGGCTCTTATCATGGCCATATCCATCCCTTTATAGTACTCTTCCACTGATTTGGTGCCTTGCTTGAGTAGTTGTAGCTTCTTGAAGAGATCACGAGTGTAGTGTGTTGGGACAAATCAAGCTCACATGAGATCTTTCATTTGTGACCAAGTGGTGATTGGCGGTTCACCTCTTTCTCTTCTTCGCTCAGTCACTTGTTACCACCAAATGAGCACGTAATCTTGGAACTCGAGGGAGGCGATGGCAATCTTTTTGTCCTCTTCATAGTTGTGCAACCGGAATATTTTGTCAACCTTGAGTACCCAAGAGAGATAGTCTTTGGGATCATTGCTTCCGGAGAACTTAGGCATAATGAACTTGAGCTTTCCAAAGCGATTTTCTTCATTTTTGTTGTGATTGTGGTATCCTTGTCGTGAAGGAGCATAGTTGTCTTGTTGACGTTGGCCAGGCCTTGGAGCTTGATCATCCACATGGTCAACGGGATTTTATTGAGGTCACACTTCTTGTCGTGGAGGGGCATTGTTGTCATGTTGATATTTCTCTTTCCTTGGAGAGAGCTCATCACTGTGTTGCTCCTCTTGCCTTGGGTGTTGTTGACGTCGTGGTCACATCCGTTGTTGGCGTTCCTGGTGCTCCTCTTGATGTGCGGCTTCCTATTGGCGTTCTCAATGTAGAGCATCTTGTTCCTCACGAGCTAGTAGGTTGCGTTCTTGCAAGGCATGGGTTGATTCACAAAGTGTGCAATGTGCCTCATTTTCTTGCTCTTCACGGCGCCGGTCTTCCTCACAACAGTGACATAGCCGTTCTTGCTCGTATGCGTCTAGGTCTTGTTGGTGACGGTGGTCATGCTCGCGATGTCGACCTTAAGGTTTGTTATCGTGGAAGGAGTTGCATGAGTCTTGAGAGAGGCGAAGTGCATCACGTTGTTGTGGTCGAGCTCGAGGAGGAGGAATCTCGCCGGAGGAGTCCTCGGAGGAGTGGCGACTTGCGGTGCGCCGTCGAGTTGAGGTAGAAGTGGATGATGCGTGGTTCGCCATCAAGGCACGGAGCTCGTCCATTTGGGTTGCCATGAAGTCCCACTTCCTCTCCTTGGATTCACATTTGTTGGTGGCAAGGTGCTCGATGTGGTCTGTGATGACATCATGTGCTTGGCGCGTTCCCTTTTGTCTGGTGAAGAATTGTAGTTTGCTGACATAGTTATTTGCGTCGTCATCGTGCTCCTCGAATGCCGGGTTCGACATGATGTTCCTATCCATAACACTAAACAAGATATAAGTGGAAAAGTGAGGAGAAAATACCAATTACCGTTCCAAAGGTTGAGAGTGGATCAAGTACACTCAATGTGCAAGCATGAAAGTAGTATAATTGGTACCAAAGTTTGTGCCGCTCACACCTACACAAATAATTCTTATGGAGTAGCTTGGTTAGGATTGTGGAACAAAAATTCAAGTAATTCTAGAATAAGATTCAATCAAGTTGAGATAGAGCCGCAAATCCGTAAATGAGATGAGGTAGACTTCTAGAAAATAGCAAGCACGGAAATCCACACGTATAGGGAAGTGGGATTGTAACACCAAAAAATGAGAACAAAATGTGGAATCCACGATAAGATCAAGGTGTACAATAGTGGATAGACCTTAGCACGATTGCATGAATGGCGCGATATGGACTTGTGCACACCTATACGAAGCAAAACTAGACGTCTTCCTATACCCAACTTTTGCTATTTATGTGGCTGGCACAAAATCTCTCGCTCAAATGATCGAATATGACATGCGACTTTGAGATGCTATTGCTCTTTTGGATTTGCTTAAAAGCTTTGCTATGCTTCTCCTTTGGAGGATGATATTTGGAATGATCACTTTGCGGGACCTGCACACCAATATAGCAATGATGTATGCGGGTAGTATTGGAGCACAAAAGAAGAGGCGATGATATATGCATGCTATTTGTAGCTATGCGGAGTATATATCCCTAAAGTGCACAAGTGGCGTAGCCCGACAATACTCAATGGCTAGTCTCGATAGCCAAGTAACACAAGTAGGCTCGTTTAACAATGCAATGGCAAGGGTATATGTCAAAAGTGTCGTTGGAGTTACCGTACTTGCTTACGGTGTCGTGTCAACGAAGAGTTTATTGGCGGCAATCCGGGGCGATGATGAGTGGCAACATCGATGATAATTAGCCAAAATACATTAGGAAGTGGCAATGCTCGCGACTCCAAATATCAAATACAAAAGGGTTGCAGAAGATATGACGGAAATATTGCGGAAGAAATGGCGGAAACGACAAAAATCTGCCAAAAGGAGGCAAGACTGCTTTGCTGTCTGCCAAGGGCCGGATGTCCGGGCCAAAGCGCCAGATGTCCGGGGTCCAAGCCGGATGTCCATGGTGCCTGACCCCGATTGGATCTCATAAATCCCTATGAACTAGGGTATGGACATGAAATTTTTTCTGCGAATTGTGGGCGATTTGGCGGGGGAAATTGACGAGGATGATAGGGGAAAGGTAAGTCCACTCGTCCACTATGAAATCCACAGATCCAAATCAACAAAATCTCCTCAAATCCAACGAATCCAAGAAAATTTGGTATGGCTATTTTGTGGGGAGTTTTGAATTTAGGTGAAATCAAAGCAAAAAATGGCTAGAAAGTGGAGGGAGGAACTCCAAAGTGTGAATCAACGTGGTTCATGATACCAATATGATGCAAGGCACATCCGTGTGTGTCGATATTTTCAAACTTGGAGGGGAAAAGGAGAAATGACGAGAGAAAACAAACACTCAAGGACAAAATTCGATCACACATCCACTAAGAACAAGCATACACATAAGGTAATTCGATCCACAAACAACAGACGAATTCAAGTAACCAGTAGTTGTTCCTCACTCCGGGGAGGAGGCCTTGAATCCACAGGGGATTTTCTCTCTAGAGGGGCCTTGGCATCACTTGGATCTACTCCCAAACGAGGAGAAACTCCCTAGGAGAAGCAAGTAATGGAGCCAAACTCAAGAGCAAACATTAGCTAACCCTAGATAGAGGGGGAGGGGTCCTTTATATAGTGCTAGTGGAAAGAGGGGCGAGAGAGAGGGTACATGGGCCTGCAGCCCGCGTCTGCCCGCATAGGGGCCGGATGTACGGGCTAGGGGGCCGAATGTTTGGGTCGTAGGGCCGAATGTCCAGGTAGAAGTCGTCGGCTTCGCTCAGTTCGATTTCATAGGGGGCGGATTTTCGGGGCTGTGGGCCGGACGTCCTAGCACTAGGTTGTTGTCGGATGTCCGGGGCTTGGACGGATGTCCGTGGCTTGGGAAGCACCTGTTCGCTTGGTGCTGGATCCTGGGAGCCAGATTTCCGGGGCGGAGGGCTGGATTTCCAGGATCTGCCGGATGTTCGGGCCGTGGCCGGATGTCTGGCGCCAATATCTGGGCCTTGGTGTTGGTGGAGTCTAAAGGGGCCGAATGTTCGGGGCCTTGGCCGGATGTCTGGGGCCTGGAGGGTAGACTTGCCTTCGTTTGGTGCTCTTGTCCATCCTTCTCCGTGTCCATCTCCATGGGGGCTTGTACTTCTGAAAGCACAGTGTGCTCCCTTGGTGGTTTTGATAATTCATGACAACATACATTGTCTCTTGGACTAATACTTTCATCTAGTGTATTTCAGATAAAGTCCATAGAGAGATATGGGTCGGCAAAAAGGAGTGTGGAGAGTATCCTCATGAAGAACAAGGATAAGGAAATAGCATTGGCCAAGCTTCAAGCAAGAGGACTCTACTTTTTACCTTTGTGAGAAATCACTTTGAGTCCATAGGAAAGCCAATACAATTAAAAGGGGGTAAGGTTTTGTTGGTGAACAAAATGCTCATACGTGCACAAGTGATAATCACCACATACACCCACAAGCTCTTCCACAAGTAGGGGGGAATATCTTTTGAAGAAAGATCTGTTTATTGCATTTGATTTCTCATGTTAGAATTTTCTCACCCTATACAATCCCAATATCTACATGCTAAGATTTAGAGGGAGAGGATGTCCTACCATTTTCATATCTAGGGGAGAAACTTCTAAATGACCTTGGAGACATATCACTTCTAAGGAATATTATCCTCTATATGTTCTCCATATCTTGGTACTTTTGAGTTCTACTGCTTTTGATTGGTAGAATACTCTTGTGTTTCCTAGCATTATTTTCTCAAGTGTATCTCTACTACTAGAACGCTCAAGAACTCAAGCTAAGTATATGCATCATATCTTTGATCAAGATGATCTCTTGCTTCTTGCACATATTGTTTGCAATAAGGAAGTCTTGATCAAGGATACCCCTCATTCATATAAATTTGATGCATATAGCCAAGATACACATGACTTATCATATCCCTTCTACTACATTTGTGTCCATGCATTCCAAAGCAACTAGCCTTTAAAGGGATTGCACACATTTAGGGGGAGCAAGTCTTTATTTGAAGCTTTGATTGTATGTTGTCATCAATTATTAAAAAGGGGGAGATTGAAAGCACAGTGTGTTTCCTTGGTGGTTTTGATAATTCATGACAACATACATTATCTCTTGGACTAATACTTTCATCTAGTGTATTTCAGATAAAGCCATAAGAGAGATGGGTTGGAAAAAAGGAGTGTTGAGAGTATCCCCATGAAGAAGGAGAAGGAAATAACATGGGCCAAGCTTCAAGCAAGAGGACTCTACTTTTTACCTTTGCGAGAAATCACTTTGAGTCCATAGGAAAGCCACTATTAAAAGGGGTTAAGGTTTTGTTGGTGAACAAAATGCTCATACGTGCACAAGTGATAGTCACCACATACACCAACAAGATCTTCCACAAAAGTCTATCCAAAGCAAAATATCCAAAATTGGTGCAACCAACACTTTCCACTCGGTGCCACCGATTCTCAACCTCAGATAGACTCAGCCAAACCCTAGCATTTTGGTGCAACCGATTCCATGTCGGTGCCTCCCAATTTGGGTTGTCAACTTCCTGTTACGCACGTTCACAGAATTGGTCCCACCAGGTTTTGTGAATCAGTGTCACCGAGTTTGGCAATCAGAGCGTTGGTCACCTTATCGGTGCAACCGATTTCTATTTATGGGTCTCACCGAGATTCAAAAGTTTCTACCTTTGAGGCAACTTGGTACCATCGAGATTAACACATCGGTGTCACCGAGTCTGACTTATTAGGTGTAACGGTTGGATTTTGGAGATGCCTATATATACCCCTCCACCACCACTCACTCGCAAGAGAAGCACTCAGAACACTTTCCCACTCACACCTACTGATTTTCTTAGAGAGAGCCACCTACTCATGTGTTGAGATCAAGTCATTCCATTCCTACCATATGAATCTTGATCTCTAGCCTCCCCAAGTTTCTTTACACCCAATCAATCTCTTCCACCAAGGAAAATCTATGAGGGAGTGATTGTGTGTTGAGGAGTCTATCATCTTGAAGAACAAGAGCAAGGAGTTCATCGACATTATCGAGCCAATTACCTTTTGGAGGGTGGTGCCTCCTAGATTGGTTAGGTGTTGCTTGGGATCCTCCTAGTTTGTGTTGTGGAGTGAACCAAGAAGTTTGTAAGGGTAAGGAGATCTCCTACTTCCTGAAGATCTACCCCGAGTTAGGCTAGTCCTCCGTGGACGAAGGCCATCATGGTATAGTCAAGGTTGCTACTTCGTGGACCCTTATGGGTGGAGCTCTCCGTGGACTCTCGCGACCATTACCCTCCGTGGGTTGAAGACTCCATAACGTGGACGTACGATAGCACCACCTATCGGAACCACGGGAAAAATATCCGTGTCCTTCATGCGTTTGATCTCTCTATCTCTACTCCTCAGTTCCATGTGCAATGTCTTTACTTTTCACTACCATACTTGATGACTTGCATGTATAGGGTGTTCTAGACTTGCTATATATGCTAAAACTGCTATCCCTTAAACTTGTGCTCAAGGTAGTTTTAAATTCCTGCATGAAATCTATTCACCCCCTCAAGACATACACTTCTAGTGATCCCGCAATTGGTATCGGAGCATTGGTCTCCATTGCTTCGGTTTCAACACCGTGGAGGAAGATGGATGTGTCTAGTGTGGAGAGTTTGTATTGTAGAGTGCCCATTCTTGATGTAGATTACTACAGTCGATGGAAGAATGCCATGATTCATCTATTTGACAAATTCCATTTGAGAAAATATATTGACAATCCCTATGTGCTCCCCATTGATGAATTGCATCCCACACACGAAAAGGAAATTAACATGCTTGGTAACCTAAGAACTGTCAATCTTATTGTTAGAGATTTACCAAGATTCGTGCTTTCTCAGTTGAAGAACTTTTCATGTGCTCATACTTTGTGGACTGATTTGGAGAAACGATAACCAAATCTTTCATTAAGTAATCTTTATTGATGAATGTCTTCATAAAACTGTTGCTTTTTAGAAAACGAAGCCTAGTGATCCAAACTTTGATAAATGCCTATTTGAGCTTCGTGATCTTATGCGTGCTTTAGGAGATGTCACTACTGTCAACAACATTATTATTAAAGCCATTCACATTCATAAACTTGAACATTGTAATGGTTACAATTCTAACGAGTGTCTTGGTTTCTATGACAAGGAGATTCCACAAAATCATGACAATGAAGAACATGACTAGTATGATGAAGATGGGATGTTCAACACCGAGCATGAAAATATCATGAAGATTCTAAGTCTAGTGGCAAACTTCAAGGATTACATGTCTGGTGGAAAAGAGTGGATTCTCGACAGTGGATGCACGGTTCACATGACTGGTGATATAGACGTGTTCCAAGAGATCACGCCTAATCAAGGTCCTCGAAGGTACGTGACCTTTGGAGACAACTCTAAGGGTAAGGTAATTGTCCTTGGTAAGGTGGCCATATCTCATGATAGCTCCATTCAAAATGTGATGCTTGTTGAATCCCTTGGCTACAATCTTCTTTCCGTATCTAGACTAGCAGACTTTAGTTTCAATGTGCTATTTACCAAAGTTGATTGCCAAGTGATTCGAATTGATAATCATAAAATTGTCTTTATCGGCATTCGTAGAGGTGATGTACACATTGTCGATTTCACTAAAAAGGCCCAACCTCATACTTGTCTCATTGCAAAATCATGTAAAGGTTGGATATGGCATAGAAGGCTTGGACATGTAGGCATGCGCAATCTAGATAAGCTTATCAAGGGCGATCATATTCTTGGTGTTAATGATGTTATCTTTGACAATGATAGACTTCGTAGCGCTTGTATGGCAGGAAAGCAAGTAGGTGGAAGTCATCCGGTCAAGAACATGATGACCACTAGGAGACCACTTCAGTTACTTCATATGGATCTTTTTGGTCCAAATGCTTACAAGAGTCTCGGTGGAAACTCTTATGGTCTAGTTGTAGTTGATGATTTTTCCAGACTTACGTGGGTATTATTTCTTGATGATAAATCGTGGGTACAGAAGATCTTCAAGAACTTTGCACACAAAGCACAAAATCAGTTTGAAGTGAAGTTCAAGAAGGTTTGAAGAGACAACTGATCAGAGTTCAAGAACGCCCATGTGGATACCTTTCTTGACGAAGAGGGTATTTCACATGAGTTCTTGGCTACATACATGCCTCAACAAAATGGAGTTGTTGCGAGAAAGAATTGAACCCTCATTGATATAGCAAGAACGATGCTTGACGAATACAAGACGCCAAGACACTTTTGGGCAAAAGCCTTGGAAACAGCATGTCATGCCACAAATCGAATCTACTTGCACAAGCTTCTGGGTAAAACGGCATACGAGCTTCTCACCGGTAACAAACCCCAAGTTGGATACTTTCGGGTATTTGGCTCTAAGTGTTACATTCTTGATAAGCATCACCATGCCAAATTTGCTCCAAGTCTCATGAAGGTTTCCTACTCGGTTATGGATTGAACTCTCACACTTACCGTGTCTACAACAACTTCACTCGAAAAGTTGAAGAGATGGTAGATGTGAAGTTTGATGAGTCTAATGGTTTGCAAGTCGAACAATTGCCAAATGATGTAGGTGATAAAGATCCTTTGGAAGCTATCCAAGATTTGCCCATCGGCAAGATTCGTCCCATGGAGGTGAAGGAAAGTACTTCATCAACCCAAGTGGAAGCTCCATCTTTGGATCAAGGCTACCGACAACACGACATGGAAGCATCCACAAGTGGTACACGACAAGATGAAGAGGGGGAGGAAGTACATCATGAAGATCCACCACAACCTTCTTCACCACAACCTCAAGGATATGACCACATTGACAACAACAGAGATGAAGGAGATGAAGAAGAATAAGAAGGTCCACCAACTAACAAGCGAAAGCAATCCCGAGTTTGAGCTCAAGTGACCAAGAACCATCCCCTAAACCAAATCTTTGGTGACATACAAACAGGGTGGATCACTTGCTCTAAAACTCACCTGGCTAACTTTTATGAGCATTATTCTTTCATCTCTAGCATTGAACCCTTGAAGGTTGAACAAGCTCTTGAAGACGCAGATTGGGTGAACGTTATGCATGAAGCTTCAGAACTTCTACATGAACGAAGTGTGGACACTCATGGAAAATCTCAAGGACGAGCAAAACATCATCGACACGAAGTGGGTATTTCGGAAGAAGGAAGATGAAGATGGTGAAGTCATTTGCAACAAGGCTCGCCTCGTAGCCGAAGGATATACGCAAGTCGAAGGTATGGACTATAGTGAGACCTATGCCCCTGTTGCTAGATTAGAAGCCATTCGAATTCTTCTTGCTTATGCTAATCACGATGATATCACGCTTTACCAAATGGATATTAAAAGTGCATTTCTAAATGGTGAGATTGAAGAAGAGGTTTATGTTAAGAACCACCTGGTTTTGTAAATCCTAAGAAACCTGGGCACATTTACACACTTTGCAAAGCTTTATTTGGTCTTAAGCTAGCTCCTCGTGCTTGGTATAAATGCCTAACGAAGTTTCTTATTGAAAAAAGATTTGAAATTGGTAAAATTGACACAACCTTATTCACAAAGAGAATTAATGTGAAT
Source organism: Hordeum marinum (assembly GCA_022496015.1). NCBI lineage: Eukaryota > Viridiplantae > Streptophyta > Magnoliopsida > Poales > Poaceae > Hordeum > Hordeum marinum. Next base: position 230,946,113 of record CM039673.1, read on the forward strand.
GTAGCGACCCGACCTAAAAGGTCGAATCTCCGGTGTTTCCGTACCATCCAAAGATCATGTTGGTACACAAACAGTACATCAATGTATATATCAAAGGGAAATCACACATCTTTATTAATCGAAAATCGCATATCGAGTTCTTTATTACAATAAAGATTACAATAAAGTGGCTGAAGGGGAACTCATGAGATAAACTAAACCAAAGTCTTTCGGAAGCTTCAAAGGTAGTTGAGTCCATCTGACTCCAAGGGCATCTCATCGCGCGTAGAGCGTATCCTCACTCCTGGTTGAAAAAATACTCTGCAACATGATATGTTGCAGCCGTGTAGGTCAGCATATTGAATATGCCGGCAATGTCACAACAGGGGGTAAATGTAATCATCTATTCTATATGCATATATGGTAGGTGGGGTAGTAAGTTTTTGCATAAAGCCAATTTTTCCTACAACAAGAGAGGGAAAAACAAAAGTTATTACTACATTGTTGGTTGATTAATGAGATGGTTCCACCAAACAATTCTCATACCCAAGTTGTCATTAATACCCACATCAATATAATACTTTGTGTTGAGAATTCCAGATAGTTTCAGTTCCTTTGGCTCAAGTTGTCCATGATCGTGGACACAACTAATCGATTAGGTTTGGGTACTCTGCAGAGTTTTGCACATGTTCCACACAAGATTTGATCGCCTTCGTTGAATTTCTCGCACTTCGGGGTGTTTGAGAAATAGATGACCAAAACATGGTCTTCTAAAGGGTTTCCCTGAGACTCTATTGGTGCCCATCCTTTCCTACCATTCTTCTACATCTCGTAGCACCGCCTGTCCAGGGTCACCACGATATCCAACCAAGCTAGAGCCTATAATAGCTTCTGGCTGTGCAGGTAAGCCTTGGGTCTTGAAGCATCTATCCATCTCTTTGTGCCTGGGTGAACCTTTCCGCATGAATACTGGCACTTCTCCAGCAACACCTAGGCTAACCACTGGCTTCTCCAGGGCGCCGTTCAACCATCATCCACCCAGAGATATGTTGAAAACTCGGAGTCTTGAAGTCTTGATCATCAAGTAGGTCTTGTAATTATTATCTCACAACTCTCATGAGACACTCAACCAACCCTGTCTACTAATAGCATAGCAAAATTTAAATCAACGTTTCCCGAGGCCAAAGTGTCAAAAGGTGAGGGGGAAGCCTACCACATGATACTACATCAAGTAACCAAGTTTCCAATTACCTTCTTTGCATGTAATTGGGGAGATGGTAGAACTAATGCAATAAAAACATGGGTAAATATGATCAAAGTGACTTGCCTTGCTGACGATCCTCGTACTCAAGAGACTCTAGATAACAAGCCTCGCACTCCAGATGATCTAGCGAATCAAACAAAGCACACAATAAGCATAACCACAATACAACTTACACAACATCAAGGTAAACAAAAAGATACTACCACAATCACTAGCACAATCAAAAGAAAGAAACCAACTCAAAGTAGAAGACTCTAAAAGTTTTGGTGGCAAAATTTCTACTAAAACATAATAAGACAAATTGGTTTTCAGCAATTTACCAATAGATAATAGAAAAGTAAATATAAAACTTTTATTAGAAAACAAGAAGTATTTCATTATAAATTTTTTTTGCAAAAAGGATTACAAAACATTTTCTAAACAATACTAATGGTGAAAACAAGGTTTACCTATTTAAACTAGAGAACAAAACCAATTAAAATATTTTTATTATCAGAAAATAATTCACCTAATGTTGAACAACAGAACTAAAGAAACTACAATAAAAATTTAAACTAAAACAAAAACCAAAATAAAGTAAAATAAAAACAATACAAATATACACTAAGAAGAAACTAAACAGAATATGTTTTTACTAAAAACCCTAATCTAAAATATCCTAAAAATTCTCAAACCGTGCTGGATGATAAACCTAACTAATACAAAACAGTGGCAAAAAGAATCACTAAAAAATAAATTTCTGAACTTAAGTTATTCAAGTTTTAGTGATTTGATCAAATTTAAAAAAATATTAAATTTACAAGGTCAAATTTGAAAACTAAGACTAAAGACAGAAACTACATGAAATTTGTGACATGTTGCAAAAAGAATCAATCAAAAACTCTAAATCTTTTAAAAGATATAACAAAAATAAAAACAGGAATCATTGTGTTTTCTAAAGTATAAACAGAAAAAGAAAAAAATCTTAGCTAACGGACAGGGATGACGTAGTGGCTTCCTATTGGCTGAAAGAGCGTGCGTGCGGGTGTTTGCGGGCAGACGACCGAGACGTAAAGGATAACGGTTCGCCATTTTAAAACTTCTAATCTGATCCGTTAACCCTAGATCCGACGACTACGAGAGGGGGTGGTTTACAGAGGAGGAGGTTGGGGCTCCGGCGATGTCTACGGCGGCCAAACGTCGGAGGTGATTGGAGACAGTGGTGCGGTGGTCGAGGGCGGCGTCCAAAAGGTCCAGTCGACGGCGGTGAAGCTCCGGCGACGATTGGTGGCGTCGGTTGGGGCTGGGGACGACGAAGGCGACGACCAAGTGCTCGGAGGGCTTCGGCTGTTAGCCGAACTCCGGCGAGGTGGTGCGGTGGGGTTTTGGGCGAGGGCAGGGGCATTCGGGGGTGGAATAGAGTGTGGTGAGGCTGGGGCTTCTTATAGGCACGGCGCGGGGTAGAGAGATGGAAATGGGAGCGAGATCCGGGGCGGGAGGGATCTCCGGCGAGGTCAGGAGCGCGGGGAGGAAGAGGAGCGCGGGGATGGCGCGGTCGGGCGGTGGGGTCCGCTTGTCAGTGAGGGAGGGGGCGGCGTCAGCGGCGTCGGTGACCGATCCGGAGGGATCTCACGGAGTTAAGGCCGGTGGGCCGGCCGGTTTATTAATTAAAACTTTAAATGCGTTTCCTTTTTCTAATTTCAAGAGAATTGAAATCTCATTAAGGCATTCAAAAATTTTCCAACAATTTAAGATATATATATCATATTGATCAGGGGAATAAATGCTATTTAATGAACATTTTTGCACGGCCAAAATGAATACTTTAGAAAATTATTTTCAGAAAATGCCTAAATTGATTTTAAATTCTTTTGCAATAAATTTTCAAATAACCCTCTGGTTTTATTGTTCAAATATTTCACAAAGATGCCCTTGGTGTGGAGTGTCATGTTACTCCTCTCTTTTTATGAATATTTCCAGGGGTTTTCAAATAGGAGAAACAAGTATATGGAGAAAATGAAAGTGGCCTTTCAGAATTTTAAAAGAAGAACTTCAACAATTCATTTCATTCAAACAATGTGATGATGATGCATAGCTATATTTCATAACATTCCAAAATGGAATTTTGGGATGTTACAGTGAATTATTTGTGTGCCAAATTTATGTGGATGATATTATCTTTGGATCTACTAACCCACAATTTACTGGGAAGTTTGGAAGGTTGATGTCAGAGAAATATGAGATGTCTATGATGTGTGAGCTGAAATTATTTGTTGGTCTACAAAGCAAGCAAACGAGAGAATGTACATTCATCTCTCAAACTAAGTACACCAAGGACTTAATCAAGAAGTTCAACATGCAGGTGTGCAAAGGTATGAAAACTCCCATGGCCATTAGCAGACACGATGATCTCACTAAGGAGGGTGAACCGGTTGATCAAAAGGTTTATCGATCAATGATTGGTTCATTGCTTTATCTATGTGCCTCCCATCCTGATATTATGCTTAGTGTTTGCATGTGTGCTAGATATCAAGCTGCTCCTAAAGAATGTCATCTTAAGGCTGTGAAACACATTGTGAGATACTTGATACACACACCAAAGTTTGGCATTTGGTATCCCAAGGGATCTTCCTTTAATCTTGTTGGCTAGTCTGACTTGGACCATGCCGGTGACAAGGTATTGTTATTTTCTTGGTAGATATCTTATGTTGGTCCTCCAAGAAACAAAATTCGGTATCTCTATCTACCGTCGAAGCTGAATATATTGCAGCTGGATCATGTTGTTCACAATTATTATGGATGCCACAAACGCTTAAAGATTATGGAATCTATGTTAAAATGTGCCATTACTTTGTGACAATGAATGTGCGATTAAGATTGGTCATAATCATGTGCAACATTCTCGAACCAAGCGTATTCAAGTTCGACATCATTTCATTCATGATCATGTTGCCAAAGGAGATATTAATCTTAAGTATGTTCGTACTAACAAGCAATTGGCCAATATGTTTACTAAGCCACTTGATGAAAATGTGTTTTGTCATCTGAGGAGTGAGTTGAACATCATTGATACTTCAAACTTGAGCTAAGCTCACTCGGATGCTGCAAGGGAATGAGCTTCAATGTCCATTCCTTGCTATTATCTTGAATATCATATCTTGGAATTCTATGCTCCCTTGTCTTGCATCTAACCCTTTTGTAGGTACTTGGAAGAACAACACTCCACAATATTGCCATCAACTCATATCCTATGCAATCTTGTCATGACCAAGTATCCATAACCTCTCTTTGATGATGGAAGGAAGAAGACAACAAAACATATCCTTGACATATATCCCTAAATTGCTAAACCTCAATTGATATCATGACATTTGGATGTATCATGTTCTTTCTTGCGTGACTAACCTATGTAGGTGAAAAGTGAACAAAAACAACAAGGATTGCTTCCAACTCAATATGACCTTCATCAACTTCGAGCATCCACATCAAGTTCACCTACAAGCTACGTCAACAACATCTCTCAAAGGTATGTACTCATATTGTTGATATAGCTTTAATCCAAGTCATGAGATAAATCAACTCAAGTGATATGAAGACATTAAAATGCTTAATCTAAAAATGGTAACCCCATTTTGAGCCTAACGATGAGTTTGACCTATGATCAAGTATTCTTGGTTGGCTCCTAAGTCGATATACTCTAATATAGGTGACCTAGTCACCGCCCATCATCTAGTTAAGAATCTTGTTTAGTTCATTCTCTATTGCAAGCTTTCTTGGAACCATTCAAATCTTCTCTAGTTGATATCTCTTTGTACAAAATATATGCATTTCTCTTACAAATTTGCAAGTTTCTCAAACTTTTCTATTTTATGTTTTTTCCTCGGAGCCTACGATACAAAGGACTCGGTTCTACCGATACAAAAGATGAACTTCATAACATCATATCAATACCACTGACAAATTAGTCTCGGAGCCACCGACTTTCTATAATATTTCAGTATGTGTTTGTTGTTGTAATTTTCTTTGTGTTCCTTCTATGATTTCTCAGTTCTTCGATGATCCCGTCTTATCAAAAAAACTTTGAAAGGGGGAGAAATACATTCAAGGATCCCTAACTCAAAGGAGGAGAAGTTTTGCAAATTCTTAGTTTAGCCAAAGGGAGAGAAATTATTTTCAATGATTCCCTCATTTTGTCATGACTGTCATTTTCTATGAATCCTACATACTTTGACCCTTGTTCTCAAGGATCCCTTCTTAATCAGTGATCCCTGTATCTGACCCTATGTCTGACCTTTTTGAAAATTAATGCCAAAGGTGGAGAAATATACAAAGCTTCAAAGCTAAAAAGGGAGATACATGCTTATGCAAGGGGGAGATATAATTTAGGGGGAGAGGAGAATATCAAAGTTTGTACTTATATAAGCAAGGGGAGAATACCAAAGTAGGGGGAGAAAAATATCTTTTGTAGAAAGATCTGTTTATTGCATTTGATTTCTCATGTTAGAATTTTCTCACCCTATCGAATCCCAATATCTACATGCTAAGATTCAGAGGGAGAGGAGGTCCTACCATTTTCATATGTAGGGGAGAAACTTCCAAATGATCTTGGAGATATATAACTTCTAAGGAATATTATCCTCTATATGGTCTCCATATCTTGGTACTTTTGAGTTCTATTGCTTTTGATTGGTAGAATAATCTTGTGTTTCCTAACTTTGTTTTCTCAAGTGTATCTCTACAACTAGAACGCTCAAGAACACAAGGTAAGTATATGCATCATATCTTTGATCAAGATGATCTCTTGCTTCTTGCACATATTGTTTGCAAGAGTGAAGTCTTGATCAAGGATACACCTCCTTCATATACATTTGATGCATATAGCCAAGATACACATGACTTATCATATACCTTCTACTACATGTGTGTCCATGCATTCCAAAGCAACTATCGGGATTGCACACATTTAGGGGGAGCAAGTCTAAGTGATGTGTCTCTCAAAGTCTTCATTATACTCATGCATATCTTTATTTGAATCTTTGATTGTATGTTGCCATCAATTATCAAAAAGGGGGAATTTGAAAGCACAGTGTGCGCCCTTGGTGGTTTTGATAATTCATGATAACATACATTGTCTCTTGGACTAATACTTTCATCTAGTGTATTTCCGATAAAGTCCATAGAGAGAGATGGGTTGGCAAAAAGGAGTGCAGAGAGTATCCCCATGAAGAAAGAGAAGGAAATAGCATTGGCCAAGCTTCAAGCAAGAGGACTCTACTTTTTACCTTTGTGAGAAATCACTTTGAGTACATAGGAAAGCCAAAACTATTAAAAGGGGGTAAGGTTTTGTTGGTGAAAAAAATGCTTATATGTGCACAAGTGATAGTCACGACATACACCCACAAGGTCTTCCACAAAAGTTTGTCCAAAGCCAAATATCCAAAATCGGTGCAACAAACACTTTCCACTCGGTGCCACCGATTCTCAACCTCAAACAGACTCAGCCAAACCCTAGTATTTCGTTGCAGCTGATTCCTTTTTGGTGCCTCCGAGTTTGGGTTGCCAACTTCGTGTTACGCAAGTTCACAAAATTGGTCCCACCGAGTTCTGTGACTCGGCGTCACCGAGTTTGTCAATCTGACCGTTGGTCACCTTATTGGTGCAACCGATTTGTATGTATTGGTCTCACCTAGATTCAAAAGTTTCTACCTTTGAGGCAACTCAGTACCATCGAGACTAACTCATCGGTGTCACCGAGTCTCACTTATTAGGTGTAAAAGTTAGATTTTTGGAGATGCATATATATACCCCTCCACCACCACTCACTCGCAAGAGAAGCACTCAAAACAGTTCCCCACTAATACCTACCGATTTTCTGAGAGAGAGCCACCTACTCATGTGTTGAGATCATGCCATTCCATTCCTACCATATAAATCTTGATCTCTAGCCTCCCCAAGTTGCTTTCCACCGAATCAATCTCTTCCACCAAGCGAAATCTGTGAGGGAGTGATTGTGTGTTGAGGAGTCTATCATCTTGAAGCACAAGAGCAAGGAGTTCATCGACATTATCAAGCCTATTACCTGTTGGAGGGTGGTGCCTCCTAGATTGGTTAGGTGTTGCTTGGGAGCCTCCTACTTTGTGTTGTGGAGTGAACCAAGAAGTTTGTAAGGGCAAGGAGATTGCCTACTTCATGAAGATCTACCCCGAGTTAGGCTAGTCCTCCGTGGACGAAGGCCATCATGGTATAGTCAAGGTTGCTACTTCATGGACCCTTATGGGGGGAGCCCTCCATGGACTCTGGTGACTGCTAGCCTCCGTGGGTTGAAGACTCCATGAACATGGACGTACGATAGCACCACCTATAGGAACGACGGGAAAAATGTTCGTGTCCTTCATGCGTTTGATCTCCCTATCTCTACTCCTTACTTCCATGTGCAATGTCTTTAGCTTTCGCTGCCATACTTGATGACTTGCATGTGTAGTGTGTTCTAGACTTGCTATATATATTCTAAAACTGCCATCCCTTAAACTTATTCTCAAGGTAGTTTTAAATTCCCGCAAGTAGTCTATTCACCCCCTCTAGACATACACTTCTAGTAATCCCGCAACTTCACTCCGAGCATGTTCTAGGCCATCACCATTGTACTTGATCACGCAAAGAGTCTTCGCTTAAGTTAGCATCCAGGTTCCAAGAACATCAAAGGGAGAATAATATAGGAGGGATGTCACCTCGTTTGCAATGGCATGTGCACGGGCTCTCGTCATGGGTCCTTTCATAGCTTGAGGTGTTCGTGATGGGTCCATGGGGGTGATCATGGGATGCTTCCCATCAAATTTGGCCAATATAGACATGTCACCATTTGAGTTGAAGCCTTATGCTCCTTGGATCATGAAATTCATCAGATCAAGGTCTTCAATTCCCTTCAAGGCCGACTTTTAGAATCACTTCAGATTTCTGCCTCCGATTGAAGTCCTCGAGAATACATTTTCCTCAGTGGAAAGAAAGGGCAAAGCTGTTTTTGATGAAGGCACTCGTCCATTGGGTGGTTAATTCCACAAAGTTGCATCCTATTCCACCAATGATGACTCTGCCACCCAAGATTCCGTTGCAAAAGCGTCAGCTCAAAATCCTCAAGCTTCTACCCCTCGTGTGACGACCGATCAGGAGCTTCTCCTAAGTCTTCATCAGAAGGTTGATCGTAATCACAAGTGGTTCAAGCGTCAGTTCAATTCAATTCTTTAAAACATGACTGTGACGTAGAACTCAATGATGAAAAATCATTACTGTGTACATGAAATATTCGATCGGACTTGGGCCATACTAGCACATCTCAAGACTCATGAGGAACTCAAGGAGATGGATTTTCAGCAGTTCTTTGACTGGTCTCATCCTCCTCAGGAGAAATTCAAAAAGGTTCAAGTTCCTCAGCTCATCACAAGCTCATATTCTTCATCGCTGAGACAGACGAAGCTGCGGGCCTTGCATCGGCAAACGACCCCGACAATGCTGGCGCTCCTCCACCAGGTTCAAGATGAAATTCTTTAGGGGCGTCGGTCCTCATTTTTCATGCCTTTTGGTCATCGATGACAAAGGGGAGAAATCTAAGTTAGTCTTGAAGCTGGTCTCTATATTATGGGCTGTTTTTTTGTCAAAGTTACAACTCTCGTTCTTCAGAAGCTTTTGTTTGATGAGTTGTAAACATAAGTCCAATGGTGGTCTAACGCTTTTAAACTACTTTTCGCATGCTTATTTCTTCAAGTACCTTATGCATGCAAGCTGAGTTTTATTAGACACCATTTTCACCATGCATTTCAATTCCTCATATTATATATTAAATGCGTGTATGAATTACAAGATATAGGGGAGATCTCCATGATTTTTACCTGCCACGTGCATTTGTAGTCCAAAGCAAATTCCTCAAATATGCACATCTTTAGGGGGAGTTCTTCTAAATCTTGCAATCAAATTCCTCAAACACAGTACTGACACTTCATATGTTTATCCCTGTTGAAAACTTAACCTATTTGTCATCAATTACCAAAAAAGGGGAGATTGTTAGTGCATCTTGTGCCCCCTAGTAATTTTGGTGTATTGAAGACTTATAGGTTAAGTAACTAATGTGTTTGTGAGTAAACACATGTCCGATAAGTTGATGAGGAGTTTGATATATTCGGAGATTATCGACCCCTAATAATGAATGTCTTCAGGTGAAGACTTTGGTATTTCCCTGAAGACATTGAAGCTGAAAAATTTGATGTGACCTTGAATATATTAATGAGGACCATGAAGCATGAATATTTTTGTTTTCATAGTTTCATTTCCTTACTTTCAGTCATAGGAAACACCGTACTATTAAAGGGGGCCGAGGTAATACTAAGGAACAATTTCCAATTGATGCTCAACTCAAAAGCCTCAACCTACCCAATCCTTCGAGTAAGCCTTTGGAAATCTCTTGTGGTTCAGTCAAGTTCTTCAGTGACAGAGACGATGTTCTTCTGGTCTCTGAGGAAATTGGTCTGACTGAGGAGTTAGGATTTTACCAGTGCGAATTGCCTACATATTAGGTACCCAGTTCTACTCTCTCATAGATCAATGGGATGAAGCTGATATGGTGACGATTACAGGAGTTCTAGAGGAAGAAGACGAAGTACAGGGGAACACAAATACAAGTTTCAGTCACCGCCGCCACCGTCGTTCTAATCCAAGCCAGGATACCCTGCCCACTCGCTACTCCTTGCTATTAGTATTGTTGCCCTCGCTCGCCTCGACCTCGAACTTGTAGGAGACCCATTGGGGGCCTGTGAACTTGTGGCTAGGCCTTCTCTCGCGTTGTGGCCTGTTGGGCTTGACCCTCGTCTCCTCTCGTGCTTCTGCATGCCTATTGGTGTCATTTGTCCCTGTCAGGTCACTGACACCCCCTCCATCTTCAGAACCGATTTGACCCCAAGTCGTAGCTTGAGGGAATTTGCGCTTGAGATCACTTCACATGTGTTCGGCGTCGCCTTGTCATCTTGCCAGCGGACGAGCCCCTTCTCTTGGCTCTTGCGCACGTCTCGACGCTAGCGATGATCCAATATATATACCGGCGTGTTGAAGACATCAGATGTTGCAGATAAATGAGAAGAAGCGCTCGCACCTGGGGTTAGCTAGCTGGGAGTTGAAGCTCATAAGTCACTTCATTGATTTTTCTGATCACTTGAAATGGGCCGAAGAATTTGAAACTTAGCTTATGATTGGCTCACCGAGCGACGAAGGATTGAATGTATGGCTGCAACTTCAAGAATGCGTAAACTTCAAATTCCTGCCATGATCTGCGCTTATCTGCTTAATTCTTCATGATATGCATGGCTCTCATCAGGTGCTGATGCAACACATCTTGCATTTGTTGTCGTTCTTCCAACCATTCATTGAGCCCTAGGATGGGAGTAGCGTGAGCCGGTGTAATACCCAACTGCCGTGGTTCTTGACCATAGACCACCATGAAAGGAGTTTCCCTAGTGTAGAGTGAAAGGTGGAATTATACCAGAACTCTGTGAGAGCTAACCACTTGTGCTAGTTTTTGGGTGTGCTATGGACAAAATCACGGAGATATGTCCCCAAACACTGGTTGACGCGCTCAGTTTGCCCGTCCGTCTGAGGGTGATGAGATGAACTCATCTTCAGTTCAATGCCTTGGAGAGAGAAAACAGCCTGCCACACTTTGCTGGTGAAAACAACATCTCGATCTGATATCAACGCCTCTGACATTCCTTGTAGCTTATATATCTGATCGATGTACAATTCGGCAATCTATTGGGTTGTAGATGGATGCGAGACTAGGAGGAAATGTGCATACTTGGAGAATGTGTCAACTACGGCCAATATGGAGTTGGCTCTTCCTGAAGTTGGTAGCCCTTCCACAAAGTCAAGCGACGCCAAATCCCATCACCTTTTGGCTACTGGTAATGGGTGAAGCAGCCCTGGGTAAGGGGTGCGGTCTGACTTTGCTTGTTGAAAGATATGGCATGTTTGAACATGCGATTTGATGTGCCCTTTCATCCCCGGCCATGCAAACAATGTTTTGATCCTGCTATATGTTGTTGGGAAGCCAGAATAGCCTGCCACAACACTACCTTGAAGAGCTCGCATGATCTGGTCCTACAGCCTGGAATTGTTGCCCAGCCATACCCTCCCTCTGAATCTTATGACTCCTTGCTGGAAAGTGAATTTCCCCCTGCTACTGGTGCACTGGCTAACTGAGTGATCAACTGTTGGGCCTTAGGATCCTAGGCATACCCTTGCTTCACTTCGTGGAGCCAAGCCAACTGACATATCGATATTGCATTCATGCATGTGCTACTCGTAACAGGTCGCCTAGAGAGTGCATCCGCTGCGCTATTTTCCATGCCTTTGCAGTAGTAGATGCGTTACTGAAGCCCCAAGATTTTAGTGAACACCTTTTGCTGCCATGGTGTGTGAAGGCGCTATTCTTCCAGGTGGACCAAACTTTTTTGGTCGGTCTTGATGATGAATTCAGAAAATTGCAGCTAAGCTCGCCATTGATCTACAGCGAGAACCATGGCCATGTATTCTTTCTCATATGTGGATAGCCCCCATGTCCTTGGTCCAAGTGCTTTACTCATGTAGGCAATTGGATGCCCTTCTTGTTGTAGCACTGCTCCAACTCCATAATCACAAGCATCCGTTTCCACTATAAATGGTTTAGTGAAATCCGGTAATGCTAGTATTGGGGCTGTAATGAGTGCCTCTTTTAATGCTCAAAAGCTGATTGTGTCGTCGCTGTCCCTTGGAAGGGATCATGCTTGCGTAGCAGCTGAGTGAGAGGTCATGCAATGGAGCCAAATTGTTGAACAAACCACTAGCAGTACTGTGCCAACCCAAGGAATGATCGCACCTCTTTCACTGACATTGGTGTCGGCCAAGATGCCAACTGTTGTATCTTCACTACTGGAATCAGACATTCTGCTGTCTGCCAGCGCTTTGCCGTCTGCTAGCAGACGACAAAGAGTCTGTTTGCCGTCTATCTTCCCAAAGCAGACGTCACAGAACCAGCTGACGGCAAAGAGTCTGTTTGTCGTCTGCAATTCTTTGCCGTCAGCTGGCGGATGGCGAAGAATTCTTTGCCGTCAGCCAGCGGACGACAAAGACCAGAGTGGGCCCCACGGGGCACGGCACTGGCTAGGTCAACCTCCTCACTTCGTTGCCGTCTGTTGGCGGACGGCAAAGAATTCGTTGTCGTCCGCCAGCGGACGACAAAGAAGTGAGGAGGGCCCACAAACTGGGCGGGCTAACTGCAAGGGCCCACCCCACCTCTTTGCCGTCTGCTAGCAGACAACAAAGAAACTTTGTCGTCCGCTGGCAGAAGACAAGAGGATAAGTCTATAACGGTCCGTTAACCCCCCTCCTCTCTCTCTTCTCTCTCTCCGTCTCTCTCTCTCCCGCGGCCGCCGCTGCACTCCGCTCCACCGCCCCTCCCCCTCCGCCGCCCCGCGCCGCCCCCCCTCCACCGTCCTGCACCGCCCCCCTGGCTCCCGCCCTGTCGCCGGCCGCCCTGCACCGCCCCCGCCCCCTGGAGCCTGCCGCCGCGTGCCCCTACCTCCTCTGCCCTCCCCCCCTCCGCCACCCCGTGCTGCCCCCCTCCGCCGTCCCGCATCGCCCCCTGGCGCCTGCCCTGTCGCGGCCGCCCTGCACTGACCCCCCGCCCTCCGGAGCCTGCCGCCGCGCGCCCCTACGTGGCCCCAGCCCGCCTCCGGCCGCGTGGCCCCAGCCCGCCTCCCGCCGCGTGGCCCCGGTCCGCCTCCCGCCGCGCGCCACCACTGATGCCCCCCCGACCACCAGCCGCCCCGTGGCCCCAGCGGCCTGCCGCCCCCGCCGCCCAGCCACCCCGCCGCCCCCGCCGCCCCGCCGCCCCGGTGCCCCGCCGCCCCACTCCGGTGAGCTCTCCCGCCCCCTGTTTTTTTGCTGTTAGTTAGGTTAGTTGCTACTGTTAGTTAGGTTAGTTAGATTAGTCCTAGGTTTGTTAGGTTAGTTCTTGGTTAGGTAGGTTAGTTTCTACGTTAGGTAGGTTAGTTTCTACGTTAGTTAGGTTGGTTCTAGGTTAGTTTCTACATTTGTTAGGTTAGTTCTAGGTTAGGTAGGTTAGTTTCTATGTTAGTTAGGTTTCTAAGAAGAGTAAAAAAGGAAAGGAAGAAGAAGAAGAGGAGGAGGAGGAGAAGAAAAAAGAAGAAGAAAAAAGAGGAGAGGAGGAGAAGGAGAAGAAAAAAAGAAGAAGAAGAAGAAAAGAGGGGAGGAGGAGAAGAAGAAGAGGAAAAAAGGAAAGGAAGAAGAAGAAGTGGAGGAGAAGAAAAGAGAAGAAGAGGAAGATGAAGAAGAAAAAAGAGGAGGGGAGGAGAAGAAGAAGAGGAAAAAAGAATGGAGGAAGAAGAGGAAGACCACGACCCCGACCCCGACCCCTACATGACACCCCGACCCCGACCCCGACCCCGACACCCCGACCCCGACCCCAACACCCCGACACGACACCCCGACACCCCGACACGGCACACCGACCCCGACACCCCGAGACCCCGACATGACACCCCGACCTCGACCCCAACACCCCGACCCCGATCCCAACACCCTGACCCCGACCCCGACACCCCGACACGACACCCCGACACCCCGACATGGCACACCGACCCGGACAACCCGAGACCCCGACATGACACCCCGACCCCGATCCCCACACCCCGACACGGCACACTGACCCCGACACCCCGAGACCCCGACATGACACCCCGACCCCGACCCCGACACCCCGACACGGCACACCGACCCCGACACCCTGAGACCCAGACATGACACCCCGACCCCGACCCCGACCCCGACACCCCGACATGACACCCCGACACCCCGACACGGCACAGCGACCCCGACACCCCGAGACCCCGACACCCCGACACGGCACCCCCGACCACGACACAGCACCCCGACCCCGACACGACACCCCGACACCCCGACATGGCACCCCCGACCACGACACAGCACCCCGACCCCGACACGACACCCCCGACACCCCGACCCTGACACGACACCCCCGACACGCCGACCCCGACACGACACCCAACACCCTGACACGACACCCCCGACGCCACTAACCCCCAACCTCCGACACCACCGATCCTCAACCCCCGACGTCACCGACCCCAACCCCCGACACGACACCCCGACACCCCAACACCATGACACCCCGACACCCCAACACGACACCCTGACACGGCACCCCGACCCCGACACGACACCCCCCACACCCTGACCCCGACACGACACCCCCCACACCCCGACCCTAACACGACACCCCCACACCCAGACCCTGACATGACACCCCCCACACCCCGACATGACACCCCCGACACCCCGACCCCGACACGACACCCCCGACGTCGAAGGAACCCTAAATAGCAAGTATCGTTCGTGCGAGATACATGTGGCCGTCGGTGTCAAACACTGCATCCATGTCCCACAAGTTACGCTGGCGTCCGTCGTCCCGTAACAACAGTTCTCGAGGTCGATGGCGGTTGAACACCTATGCGAATTTGTCTTGCAGCCTCTGCGATGACGATTAAAAGCCAAGTGTTGAAACTTGAAACACCCTAACTGACTCAAGTCGGTTTGGTTGTTTGAAGTTTCAAAACTTGGCTTTGATCCTCATCGCAGAGGCTGCCACACAAATTCGCATAGGTGTTCGACCGTCATCGGCCCCCAGAACTATTGCTGCGCGTGGGACACCGGGCGCCGACTTCACTTGTGGGATGTGAATCTAGTGTTCAACGCCGAGCGCCACATGTATCTCGCACCGATGATACTTGCTATTTAGGGTTTCATCGACGTCGAGGAACCCCTAACCCGACACCACGACATGACACCCCCGACCCCCGACCCCGACACGACATTTCGACCCCGACACGACAACCCCGACACCATGACACGACACCCCCGACCCCGACACGACATCCCGACCCCGACACGACACCCCCACACCCCGACCATGACTCGACACCCCCCACACCTGACCCCGACACGACATCCCCGACACCTAGACCCCGACATGACACCCCGACACCCCAACCCGACACATGTCCAGTAGCTAGGAAAGATGAGTGATCGTGGGTCGATGTAAATCGGTATAATGCGTGTGTGACTTTTGGTCCGTCGAGGCTTTCCTTAAATAACTATCATGTGTGTTTTTGATGGAGGAATCCCGACTGTTGTGGTGGGGGCGCCTCATCATTCTTCTCTTCTTTGTGATATACTCGTCGATATATTGCGCAAGAAGAGAAGAGGTGAGGCGTACATCACCGGTGGTCGAACTATTACTGTGAGAGAGTGCCCACCAACATATATACACCACCATATCAGTGTGAGAGAGAGCGCACCACCACACCATGAGATATGAGAGTTACTTAAGGAAAGCCTCGACGAACCGAAAGTCACACACGCATTATACCGATGTACACCGACACCACGACACGACACCCCCGACCCCCGACCCCGACACGACATCTCGACCCCGACACGACACCCCGACACCACCACAAGACACCCTCGACCCCCGACACCTCTTCGGCCTCCTGTTGACCGAAAGGGTGCTCTTTTGCCTTCCAGAGGTCATATAATTTCCGATTTTGTTATGAAAAACATCATATATATATTTGTGTTCATCGGGTGGAATTAAATGTGCAGTTGTTTCGTCGCTGCGAGGGTTTGGTGTTCGACAACCTCCCCATGTGATCGACGTGCTCCGCCCCTGCGTTCGTGGGTGAGCACAAATGACATCTCCTCCTCCCCCTTCATTTTCTCTATTCCGGTCTTCATGCCGATGAAACTTGCTAGCTGTAGGTAGATTGAATCATTAGTATGCATGAACACTATGCGTCTCCTGTTCGAAAGGGTTACATCTATAAATATGCATACATTTGCATATTTATAACCGTGATTCTTTCGAATTGTCCAATGTTATCCATGGACAGCCCGAGTATGTGTAGATTGGGTTCGTTTTCCCATATGCTCTGCTCCAGATCCGATGCAGAATTTCGTCAGTGCCTCCCTATTGTTCTCCGGGTACACATCCTCTCTGCTTATTGCCGAGACGTGTATCAGGAGAACAGCGGGGAGGTGCTGCCAAAATTTTGCATCGGATCCAGAACAGAGCATGGGAAAACGAACCCAATCTACACATACTCGGGTGGGATTAGGACCTATCTTTACCTACTAGCGTCTAGGTTGCACCGACGTAATGAAACTGACAATCTCTATTAACTGATGAATATGGTTTGTTGAATTATGTATATATTTTGTGTGTGTCCACTAGCTAGGCAGGATGAGTAATCGTGGGTGGATGTACACTGGTCACACTAGTCAGAAAGACATGACCCGTGAATGGTTAACAAAAACCAAGGAGTTTGTGAGAGTCGCATTTGCAAATGGATAGAAAACAACCTGGTGCACTTGTGTCGATTGCGACAACTATAAGAAGAAGTCAGAGTTTGAAATGATCAAACACCTACAGAAGTGGGGTTTTACGCCTAATTATATGGTCTGGACATTTCATGGTGAGTCTGCCCAACGTGCCAGAGCTGACGTGCTTCGTCGTCGCACCGACAAGCATGGTACCGGGATCGAAGACATGGTGCAAGACTTTGATGATGCTTGGGATTCGGACGATGAGATGGAGGAATCTGCAAAGGCCTTTTATGAAATGTTGGAGTCTTCAAAACGTCCTCTCCACGAGCACACTGAGCTTTGTCAGCTGGATGCCATCACGCAAGTAATGGCTCTAAAGGCTCAGTTGAACCTAGGCAGAGAATACTACGACGCGATTATGACGATATTTGGACGCTTTCTACCCAAAGGCCATGTATTGCCACCAAACCTGTACTAGTCGGACAAAATCCTGTGTGCGCTTAAGATGCCCTATGAGAAGATAGATGCCTGTGAGAATGGATGTGCCTTATTTAGTCTTAAGTATGCGGGCTTGAACTATTGCCCCATTTGCAATGCTTCCAGATATGTTCTGGTAGACAACGGTATGGGTGAGAAGAGTCAGACAAAAATCCCCATTAATGTTCTTCGGTATCTGCCAATCATACCAAGACTTGAACGACTTTTCATGGTCGAAGAGATGGCTAGACAGATGACGTGGCATAAATTGGGCAAAAGAACAGAACTGGATGCAGATGAGAATCCGATGTTGGGACACACTTCGGACGCTTTTGCGTGGAAGCATTTCGATGCATTACATAAGGATAAAGCGGCAGAACCAAGGCATCCTCGAGTTGCCATCAGCACAGATGGGTTCAATGTGTATGGTATGACGGCAGCACAATACAGTTTTTGGCCTGTATTTGTCATTCCACTCAATCTCCCCCCGGAGAGATTATGAAAAGAAAGAACATTTTCCTGACCCTGATAATTCCAGGGCCCAAATATCCGGGGAAGAATATGAATGTGTACATGCAACTGCTTAAGGATGAATTACAAGAAGCCCGGGATAATGGGATCAAGACATACGACGCCGCTACAAAAAAGAACTTCAAAATGCATGTGTGGTACATGTACTCGATGCATGACTTGCCAGCGTATGCGCTATTCGTTGGCTGGTGTGTGCATGGAAGGTTTGCATGCCCCACATGCAAGGCAGCTCTTCAGTTCCGTTGGCTGGAGGCGGGTCGCAAGTTTTCTTGCTTCGACATGCATAGACAGTTCCTGGATCCTGACCATAAGTTTAGAAAAGACAAGAAGAATTTCTTCAAAGGTAGAGTTGTCAAAAACATTGCACCACCTGCGTTGACAGGCCAACAGATCCTGGATCAGATAAACGCTCTCGAGCCAGATCCAAATCGTCCAGGGTATTTCAAAGGGTATAATACGGAACACGCCTGGACTCACAAGATATGTTTGTGGGATCTGCCTTACTTCAAAGACCTCCTTTGTCCACACAACATCGACGTGATGCACACTGAAAAGAATGTCGCGGAGGCCCTTTTTCGTACATTGTTCGGCATAGAGGGGAAGTCGAAGGATAATCCTAAGGCTAGAGTTGACCAGGAGGCTCTATGTGATAGACCGTTACAAAACATTCGACAACCGAAAGGAAAGAAGAACTGGAGGAAGCCAAAGGCATGGTTCAATCTTGGAAGGCTAGCTATGAGGGAAATGATCTTGTAGGTGCAAATGCAGTTGATGTTCCCCGATGGGTATGCAACGAATCTAAAGAGGGGAGCGAGTCTTGAAAAATTGAAAATATTTGGTCTCAAGAGTCATGATTGGAACATATAGCTTGAGTGGGTAATGTCGGTGATGTTGCGTGGCTTTATCCCTGAGGATGACTGGCTTGTACTGGCAGAGCTGAGCTATTTCTTCTGTGCTCTTTGTGTGAAAGTACTATCTCCTTACGTGCTAGACGAACTGGAAGAGTTGGCGCCGAAGTTGATCTGCAAGTTAGAAAAGATCTTTCCACCGGGCTTCTTTAATCCAATGCATCATTTGATTTTGCATCTCCTGACCAAGGCAAGATTGGGGGGGCCCGTGCAAAATTGTTGGTGCTTCTCAACTGAGAGGATGCAAAAGACACTTCGAGCAAAATGTAAAAATAAACGTAGAGTTGAAGCATCGATGGCCGAGGCATTCATTACTGAGGAGGCGGCAAACTTTGTGACAACACACTACACATCCCAGAATCGTCATTTGCATAATCCGAAGCCTCGCTACAATGATGGAGACCGTGAAAAAGGTCGATCCAACCTCAGCCTATTCAAAGGGAAGCTTGCACCAGCCGGTGCTTCGAAATCATTAGGGTTGGATGTCGAAGAATGGCGGACCATTTCGTTGTATATCCTCAACAACCTAACAGAAGTGCGGCCGTACATCGGGTAAGTTCTCGGTACATTGTTTCGCAACTTCTAGTTCCTTTGAAATGGTCTTATTCCCGGATATCTGATACAGTCGATACGTCGCCAAATTCTCGGCTGGAGCGGTGATCCAAAAGGATTCCGTCGAAGGGTATGAGCTTCTGGCAAATCATGAAGGCGGCTATCCCGGTTTCATCTCTTGGTTCAAGCAAACGGTAATTTCCATTAATTAGACGATTTCATTTCTTCGCCTAGTTTACGGCTAATGCAACAATCCTTTGGTATTAAAATTGTAGGGAAATGAAGAGTCTATGGACTCCGAATTGAGACAAGTCACTAATGGTTTTGACTTTAAGGTCCGTTCACTTGACAAATACGACATCAATGGGTATCGCTTTCGTACTTTTGGCAAAGACCTATCTATGGCCGACCGAAAGACTACAAATTGTTGTGTCTCCACTATCGGCGAAGGAGGGGTCGAGTATTATGGAAGAGTTGAAGCAATTTATGAACTTACATTCTTTGGTGAAAACCTACCAAACGTCGTAGTCTTCAAATGTTATTGGTTCCAGCCGAAGGAGACTAGAAGGACTCATGAACATATAGGGCTAGTCGAAATCAAACAAAGCACCCATTTGGATGTTCCCGATGTCTATATGACGGCTCAACAGGTGACCCAAGTTTTCTATCTACCATGGGCCTACCAAACGGATCCAAATTTGAAACGTTGGGATGTCGTTTATGATGTGCCGCCACATTTTAGACCACCTCCCCTCAATGAAGATGATTATGAACCTCACATTAACCCAGACACATATGAAGGAGAATTCTTGCAAGACACACGTGTTTCCAAAAAACGCTTCAAGAACCACTCTACTTCACCCCAGAACATTGAGGTCGACGGCGATAGTGAACCCGACATCACCCCTGAGCAGGAACAAGAAGAGACGGAAGAAGAAGAGGTTACTGCTACGGATGACCTGACAATGCTTGACCGATTACATAGAGGCCTTCCACACGTTGATGCATTTATTGATGATGCTGATGAGCACGTCATTACTGATAGTGATGATGATTATGCATTTATTGATCCTGGAGCATATATAGACGATGAAGATTAGTATTTGTAATGTGAGGTATTCAATTATTATTATGTACATATATATTATTAATTAGTTCATGTTATTAGGTATTCAGTTTTTTTATGTTGAACTAATTTCGTTCACTCTTTGTCATTGCAGGTGTTGACAGATGGTGGGCGGGGGTCGAGAGCGCTCTGAGCTTCCTTCCTTGGCGCGTGCTAGGAGGGGTGCTATTATTCCACCCCAGCAACTCCGGCGAGCGCTGGTACATAGCATGCAGACACCGGCGGGCGCTTCTTCTTCGACCGGTAGAGGTCGGGGGAAGACAAAGAGAGGTGCTAGAGGTAGGAAGGCTGCTGTGCCTTCCGCGCCGCCACCCCCAGCTGATTCTCTCGACCATAGGAGTGCTCCGTCTCGGGTGGACCCGTCTGACGAGGACCCGTCTCGGACTTAGTCCACGAGCCTCGGTTCATCGAGCCTTTGTCCCAGGAGACTCGGGTCCCAGAGTCTTCGTCCCAGGAGACTCGGGTCGTAGAGTCTTCGTCCCACGTGACTCTGGAGGCTAGTGGCCAGGCTGATGGTGGCGAGGAAAATTACTTGTCTGAGGACACCTATAGCGAGAGCGACCTGGTTGAGGAGGGCCAGAAGGTCTACCAGCGTGGTTGTACAAAGTTGCCTCCCGTGTCGACCACCCGCGAGCAGAGGTGGTTGATTGCGCCTAATGCGGAGAAGTAAGTGCATTTACTATTTTTTAACCTTTTGCCTTCATGTTTCTTCAAATTAATATCTAATGTGTTGGCCTTGTCCTACTGCAGGGGTTGGAAATACGAGCGTGGTGGTGTCCGCAGGCCCAACCAGGTCCTTGGTGTGCTTCTCCGGCACCACTTCCCGAGGAAGGTCCAGTTGCCCGATGAGGATGAGTCTCCACAGGTAGCACTGACCTGGGAGTTGTACAAGGCTGCCTCGGCCCTGCTGGAGGAGATGGTCGACGGTGTCTTGTGCGAGACGGTGGCTGACATTGTGATCCGTCGCTTTTGGGTAATTTCTGCTTTACAGAATTAAAAATCAACAACACCTAGTGATTGTACTAATCAGTGTCTAATGTGTTGTCTTGTTTGACTGTAGACCTTCTATAGGTGTCTTGAGGAAGACGAGGCGAGAGCGGCTGTTGTTCTTGAAGCCGAGTGCAAGCGCCTACTTCAGAACTTATGACACGAGGCTCGGGTGCAGGCTATTTGAGACTACTACGCCTCGAGTAACATTAGGAGGGCCAATAAGAAGTGTCGCGGAAATTATCTAAGTAAGGAGAAGTTTATGAAGATAATTATCTTTTCTTAAGGCCTTGTACTTAGTTTCTTTGATTTGATTCGTAGGCGTAGCACTGAAATTTCTCTTGTCTAACTTAGGTGCCCCCGAGATGGTGTGCGGATTGGATGGACTGTTGGGAGGCATTGGTGGATGAGTGGTGCTCTCCCGAATGGCTAGCCGAACACAACAAGGCCAAGGAGAAGCGTGCCCAAATGAGAGGTGTGCCACACCATCAAGGGATCTCCAACCTGTTTGAGTATGGGGATAACTGGGTATGTGGTTTGCTTCATGATTCATGCAATTTCATTCTTCATGCTAGCTTGAGCCCTTAACTAACATTTTGTTCACCTCTTTTAGGCGCAAGAAAACAAGAAGGAGGTGCCACCTCTGTTCGACCTCTATGCCATGGCCCATGCTGCCTCGTACAAGAAGGCCAAGGCATTCTCTGAAGATGACCTCGATCATCCAGAGAGCTTCAGCAACATCTCCTCCCACAACAAGCTCATGAGGTACAGAGATGAGGGGAAGGCGAGGAAAGGGGAGGACTTCAACCCGAGCCAGACTCCTTTTGATCCAGAGCTCGTGATGATATCTGGTGGTGGGAGGCCCCATGGATCGATAGCCATTGGGGATGGACTGATACGTTGTGCTAGAACTCTCCCAGAGATCAAGAAGCGCTAGACGAGCTCTGATCCTGAGATAAGGCCTCGTCCATGGCCAATGGAGCTCGCCATTGAGGCTAGGGCCCAGGAGCTTCTGGCGGAGGCAAATAGGCAGGCGGCATAGAGGGAGAGGGAGATGGAGGAGAGGATGACTAGGCAGTTGGAGGAGGAGAGGAACCGGAACGACGCGTCTCACCGGGCCCTATACGAGCTCCTCATGGTAAGTTTCTCCTGCATATTAGCCAAATCATGTACATAATGTTCGTTTCATCACTAACTAATATGAATGACTCGTGAAAACAAAATGTGCACACCGTGTGCCAGAACACTGGTCAGACCCCTCCGTCGATGCCCCATATTGCTATAGCACCCACGGTGAGTTTCATTTAAATGGTCATTAGTGACTAGTATTCACATTTGAGTTGCATCATGCTAAGGAGACATTGCAAATGATCTTTGGTGCAGCGTGCCTCCCGACAAGCATCGACCGATCCTTCTGCGTCTGCCGCAACCCCGACCGGTCCTTCTACGTCTCACCCTGGCCCAAACCCTACCGGTCCTTCACCTCCGTGTTGATGGTAAGTTTTCCCAAGTTTTTTCATTAACAAATGCATACTTAGCTTACGAAATGAACTACTTAGCTCCAAAATGACCTATACTTAGCTTATTTTCATCAAAAATGACTTGATATGCTTAGTTAGCTAGAAAATGGTATATTCTACCTAGGATAGCTATAAAATGACCTATACTTAGCATTTTTTCCTCCTAAATGACTTGATATGCTTAGTTAGCTAGAAAATGGCATTAGTAGCTAGTATACCTCAATAATGATCTATAGCTAGTTCATTTATGACATAATTAGATCACTTAGGTACAAAATGGCATAACTACCTACGATAGCTTAATAATGATCTATAATTAGCTTAGTTAGTTCATTTATGACATAATATGCTCACTTAGGTAAAAAATGGCATAATAACCTTGGTTTACCTCCAAAATGACCTATATTTAGCTTATTTTCCTCAAAAATACATAATAACCTTACTTACCTCCAAAATGATATATTCTACATAGGATAGCTATAAAATGACCTATACTTAGCTTATTTTCATCAAAAACGACTTGATATGCTTAGTTAGGTACAAAATAGTATATTCACCTAGGATAGCTATTAAATGACCTATACTTAGCATTTTTTGCTCCAAAATGACTTGATATGCTTAGTTATCTAGAAAATGGCATTAGTAGCTAGTATAGCTCAATAATGATCTATAGCTAGTTCATTTATGACATAATTAGCTCACTTAGGTACAAAATGGCATAATAACCTTGGTTTACCTCCTAAATATCCTATAAATTCTTCTTCTTCTTTTTTCTTCATTTTCTTCTTCTTCTTCTAGCTAGTCTTCTTCTTCTTCTAACTATATCTTTCCTACTTTGTAGATTTGCTATAGATGAGGAAGAGTGCATTGATGGACTGTACTCTTCTGCTTCTGCTACCTTCATGTTTATGGAACACTTGTATTGGATACATATGTATGGATATGTTGTTGGAAACTTGTATATATGTTGGACTTGTATGTTGGAACTTAATTATTGGTCCACCTATGCTTGTTTCAACTTATTTGGTATGCTTGTTGGAACTTGCTGAATGATATGTATGTTCTGGATATGTATATGTTGGATATATATGAATTTTCTGTCAAATTGAATGATTTTAAGAAAAAACAAAAAAACAGGGGCTATATGGCCACTTTGCCGTCTGCTAGCAGACGGCAAAGAGCTTTGCTGTCAGCCAGCAGACGGCAAAGTGGCCACGTGGCAGCTACCTGTGCAAACTGGGGCTGGCCTAGGTGGGTTCTTTGCCATCCGCTGGCAGACGGCAAAGAACCTAAGGTCTTTGCCGTCTGCCACTGGACGGCAAAGAACCAACCTAGGCCAGCCCCAGCTATAAAAAAAGGTGCTTTGCCGTCCGCTGCTAGACGGCAAAGACCTTAGGTTCTTTGCCGTCCGCTAGCATACGGCAAAGAACCTATGGTCTTTGCCGTCTGCCAGCGGACGGCAAAGCACGCCGTTAGGCTCCCTAACGGAGCTAAGTGTCCACGTTTGCCGTCCAGGATCTTTGCCATCCGCTGGCAGACGACAAAGACCTAAGGTTCTTTGTCGTCCGCCAGCAGACGGCAAAGCGGCCTTTACCGTGGATTATTGAGCCGGACGGTTTGCCGTCCGCTGGCGAACGACAAAGCCTTTGCCATCCGTGTTTCATGCCTTTGCCGTCCGGGATGGCGGACGACAAACTACCTGTTTCCTGTAGTGCTTGTTTCTGTCGGTGAAAACCCCTTTAACCAAGACGATGTGGCCCAGATAGTTGAGGTCTTATTGTGCGAACTCGCACTTGGATCTTTTTACTTACAATTGATCCCTTCTCAAAGGTTCAAAGACTTCCCTCAGGTACTGTAGGTGTTAGTCAAAACAAGCATTGAAGACAACAATGACGTTGAAGAAAACCATGGCACACACTCTAAGCAACGGGTGTTGTGTTGTGTTCATTGCTCCAAAAATGTGGGTGGTGATCCCACTAACCTAAAGGAAACTACCTTGTACTCAAAGTGTCCCGAGTGGCTCTGAAATGCTGCTTTGTGTTCTTCACCTCGGGATAACCGTATCTGGTGGTACCCCGCTCGCAGATCGAGTTTCAAGAACCAGCATTCTCTTGCGATTCATCCAAAATCTCCATGATGATTGGCACATGATACTTTCTTACCACCATGAGGGCATTGAGACGGCGATAGTAAATGCACATTCGCCATTTCCCGTCTTTTTTTTACTAAGATGATTGGGGACGAGAATGGACTATTGCTCTTCTGTATAATCCCGTCCTCCAATTGTTCTTTGATGTGCCTTTCTATTTCATCCTTCAACTCAGGTTTGTGCATGTATTCTTTTATATTTACTGGTTGTGCCCCGTGTATAAGTGGTATCGTGTGGTCACACATGCGTCTGGGTGGTAGCTCTGTGGGCTCACTGAAAATATCATGAATTCTATTAACAGTCGGAGCAGATCAGGATGGAGGTCTTGAGCTTGCATGTTGTTCTCTAGATAAGCCTCACCCTTAAAACACAATTGGACTTCAGAGTGTGGGATCACTAGAAGAGTGTGTCTAGAGGGGGGTGAATAGACTACTAGCACAAATTAAAATGTATACAATATCCAAAGTTAAGTGTTGGCAGATTTTACCAATTATAGCAAGTCTAGCACACCCTACACATGCAAGTCGTCAAGTATAGTAGTGGAAAGAAAAGACATTGCACATAGAAGTAAGGAGTCGAGATAGGGAGATCAAACGCATGAAGGACACAAAGATTTTCCCATGGTTTTGATAAGTGGTGCTATCGTGCGTCCATGTTTATGGAGAGGACTAGCCCAACTCGGAGTAGATCTTCACGAAGTAGGCAATATCCTTCCCCTTACAAACTTCTGGGTTCACTCCACAACACGATGTTCGAGGCTCCCAAGCAACACCTAACCAATATAGGAGGCACCACCCTCCAAAAGGTAATAGGCTCGATAAAGTCGATGAACTCCTTTCTCTTGTACTTCAAGATGATAGACTCCTCAACACTCAATCACTCTCTCATAGATTTGGCTTTGGTGGAAGAGATTGACTAGGTGGAAAGTAACTTGGGGAGGCTAGAGATCAAGATTCATATGGTTGGAATGGAATGGAATGATCTCAACACATGAGTAGGTGGGTCTCTCTCAGAAAATATGATAGGATAGGTGGGGATTTGTTCTAAGTGCTTCACTTGCAAGTGAGTGGTGGTGGAGGGTTATATATAGGCATCTCAAAAAATCCAACCGTTAAACCTTAAGTGGCCAACTCAGTGACACCGATGTGTGAATCTCGGTGGTACCAAGTTGCTCCAAAGGTAGCAACTTTTGAATCTCAGTGAGCTCGATATATAATTCTCTATGGTACCGATCAGGTGTCCAACGGTCAGAATATGCATCTTGGTAACACCGATCGAAAGACTCAAAAATTCCAATTTTATGAATCGAGGCAACCGAAAGTTGGCAGCCTAAACCCGGTGGCACCTATGCAGAATCGGTTGCACCAAATGGCTAGGGTTTGTCATGGGTTTTCTGAGCATAGGAATTGGTGGGACCGAGTGTGGATGTTGGTTTTACCGATTTTGGATATTTGGCTTTGGAGAGAATTTTGTGGAAGAGTTGTGGGTGTTTGTGGTGACTATCACTTGTGCACGTTTGAGCATCTTGTTCACCAACAATACCTTACCACCTTTTAATAATATTGGCTCTCCTATGGACTCAAAGTGATTTGTCACAAAGTAAAATCTAGAGTCCTCTTTCTTGATGCTTTTTCCAATGCTATTCCTTATCCTTCTTCTTCTTGGGGATACTCTCCACA
Organism: Hordeum marinum; assembly: GCA_022496015.1. Classification (NCBI taxonomy): domain Eukaryota; kingdom Viridiplantae; phylum Streptophyta; class Magnoliopsida; order Poales; family Poaceae; genus Hordeum; species Hordeum marinum. Next base: position 230,972,705 of record CM039673.1, read on the forward strand.
TTCCTTAGCCAACCTTCTCGATGGACTTTATCTGAAATGCACTAGGTAAAAGCGTTAGTCCAAGAGACAACGTATGTTGTCATGAATTACAAAAACCACCAAGGGAGCATATTGTGCTTTCAATCTCCCCCTTTTTCGTAATTGATGACAACATACAACCAAATCTTCAATTCAAGATATGCAGAAATATATGAAGACTTTGAAGGATACATGACTAATACAAGCTCCCCCTATATGTGTGCAATCCATTTTAAGGATAGTTGCTTTTGAATGCATGAACACACACATGATAGGAAGGACATGAGATGTCATGTATGTCTTGGCAATATGCATCAAATATTTGATTTCATGCATCCAATATACAAGCTCCCCCAAGAGTACAAAGATATGGAGGACATATAAGAAATGATTTCTTCAGAATAATATGTCTCCAAAAAGGTTTAGAGTTTTCTCCCCTATACAACAATTGTGAAAATTTTCCTCTCTCCCTGAATCGTAAAATGTAGATATTGAGAGTAGGTAGGGCTGAGAAAAAGTCTAAAACATATGAGAATTAAATTTAAAATTCATCTACTCTCTTCTCCTTAAGAAGTGTTTGTGTGATAAGGGATCCTTCATGTGTTTTCTCCCCCTTTATATGATAATGTTACACTTGTTCTTTTCATGATCATCTCCCCCTAAAGAAATAATTCTTAGATATTCTTCTCTTTAGTATTGTATCTCCACCTTTGGTATGAGTATCCGTCCCTTTGGTATGAATATAAGTTTTGAAGATTTGATATTTCTCCCCCTTTGGAATCAATTTCCAAAAAGGTCACATAAGGGACAGATGAAAGGAATCATTGAATGGGAAGGGATCCTAGAGATATAGGGTCATTGAGAGTATTGAGACGAAGGGTTTCTTGAAAATAGTTTTCTCCCCCATAAGATATGAAAAACATTAAGAATTTATCATCCTTTGATGTGGGGATCCTTGATTATTTGAGATGATATCTTCAAGTTTCTCCCCCTACATCATTGGAATCATTGAGATGATCATAAAGCAAAACAGACAAAGTGCATAGAGGTCGGTGGCTCAGAGGCAAAAGATTTGGTGGCACCAATATGTATTTTTGTAGTAAAATTGTAATATCAGTAAAACCGAATTTTTTGAACGGAGCCTCCAAGTTGTTAAATAGAAACTTTGCAACTATGTCAAATGTAATTTTTAAAGAGTGTCTCAAACGTGTCTCAAAGATTTGCAATGAAGTTTTAGAAAGATTTGCAATGAATTTTCAAGAAGATTTGCAATGAATTTTCAGAAAGATTTGCAATGAATTTTCAGAAAGATTTGCAATGAATTTTCATCTAGACTAGAATTGAATGGAAAAGTCAAAGTGAAACACAATAAGGATTCTCCATTCAATTCTTATGATTAGATGACGGGAGATGACTAGGTCACCTATATTAGAGTATATTGACTTAAGGAGTCAAGCAAGAATACTTGATCATAGGTCATACTCATCGTTAAGCTCAAAATGGGGTTAGCATTTTTTCGTTTAAGTATTTTGATGTATTTATATCACTTGAGTTGCTTTATCTCATGACTTGGAGTAAAGCTATATCAAGGATACAAGTACATACCTTTGAGTGATGTTGTTGACATAGCTTGTACGTGAACTTGATGAGGATGCTCGAGGTTGATGAAGTTCATCTGGAGTTGGGAGCAATCCTTTTTGTTTTTGTTCACTTTTCACCTACAAAGGTTATTCACAGAAGGGAAAATATTATATATCCAAACTGCATGATATCAATTGTGAATTGATACCAATTGAGAAATATATGTCAAGGATATATTTTGTTGTCTTCTTCCTTTCATCATCAAAGCGAGATTGTGGATACTTGGTCATGACAAGATTGCTTAAAATATGAATGGTTGGCCATCTTGTGGAGTGTTGTTCTTCCAAGTACCTACAAAAGGGTTAGATTCAAGACAAGGGAGCATAGAATTCCAAGATATATGATATTCATGATAATAATAGCATGGAATGGTTAAGTAAGCTCATCCCAGTGCATGCATCCGAGTGAGCTTAGCTCAAGTTTGAAGCATCAATGATGTTCAACTCGCTCCTCAAATGACAAAACACTTTTTCATCAAGTGGCTTAGTAAAGTGTCGACCAATTGCTTGTTAGTACGAACATGCTTAAGATTAATGTCTCCTTTGTCAACATGATCACAAATGAAATGATGTCGAACTTGAATATGCTTGGTTCGAGAATGTTGCATGGGATTATGACCAATCTTAATAGCACTCTCATTGTCACAAAGTACTGACAATTTTTTAACATAGATTCCATAATCTTTAAGCATTTGTGTCATCCATAATAATTGCACACAACATGATCGGATAGCAATATAATCAACTTTAATGGTAGATAGAGATACCTAGTTTTGTTTCTTGGAGGACCAAGACACAAGAGATCTACCAAGAAATTGACATTTACTTGAGGTGAATTTTCTATCAACCTTGTCACCGGCATAGTCTTAGTCGGAGTAGCCAATAGGATTAAAAGAAGATACCATGGGATACCAAATGCCAAAGTTTGGTGTATGTATCAAGTATCTCACAATGCGTTTCACAGCCTTAAGATGACATTCTTTAGGTGGAGCTTGATATCGGGCACACATGCACACACTAAGCATAATACGCGACGGGAGGCACATAGATAAAGCAATGAACCAACCATTGACCGATAAACCTTTTGTTCAACCGGTTCACCCTCCTTAGTGAGATCATCGTGTGCACTAGTGGGCATGGGAGTTTTCATACCTTTGCACTCTTGCATGTTGAACTTCTTGATTAAGTCCTTTGTGTACTTGGTTTGAGAGACGAATGTACCTTCTCTCATTTGTTTTATTTGTAGACCAAGAAAGAATTTTATCTCACACATCATAGACATCTCATACTTCTCTGACATCAACCTTCGAAAAGTCTCAGTAAATTATGGGTTAGTAGATCCAAAGATAATATTATCCACATAAATTTGGCACACAAATAATTCACCATCAACTCTCTTTGTTAATAAGGTTGCGTAAATTTTACCAATTTCAAAACCTTTTTCAATAAGAAACTTCGTTAGGCGTTTATACCAAGCACGAAGAGCTTTCTCAAGACCATATAAAGCTTTGCAAAGTTTGTAAACATGGTTTGGTTTCTTAGGATTAACAAATCAGGGAGGTTGTTTAACATAGACTTACTCCTCTATCTCTCCATTTAAAAAGGCACTTTTAATGTCGATTTGGTAAAGAGTGATGTCATGGTGATTGACATAAGCAAGAAGAATTCAAAAAGCTTCGAGTCTAGCGATGGGGTATAGGTCTCATCGTAGTCCATACCTTTGACTTGCATATATCCTTGGGCTACAAGGTGAGCCTTGTTTCGTAAAACTTGACCATCTTCATCTTGCTTGTTTCGAAATACCCATTTCGTGTCCATGATGTTTTGCTCGTCCTTGGGCTTATCCACGAGTGTCCATACTTAGTTCCTCTCGAAGTTGTGAAGCTCTTCATGCATAGCGTTCACGCAATCTGCGTGTTCAAGAATTTTTTCAATCTTCAAGGGTTCAATGCTAGATATGAAAGAGTAATGCTCACAAAAGTTAGCTAGGCGAGTTTTAGAGCAAGTGATCCTCCTAGTTTGCATATCACCAAAGATTTGGTTTAGGGGATGGTTCTTGGTCACTTGTGCTAGAACTTGGGGTAGCTTTGGCTTGTTAGATGGTGGAGCTTCTTCTTCATCTTCTCCTTCATCTTCGTTGTTGTACAAGTGGTCATCTCGTTGAGGTGGTGGTGAAGGAGGTTGTGGTGGATCTTCATGATGTACTTCCTCCACCTCTTCATCTTGCCGTGTACCACTTGTGGATGATTCCATGTCATTTTATCGGTAGCCTTGATTCGAAGTAGGGGCTTCCACTTGAGTTGATGAAGTACTTTCCTTCACCTCCTTGGGACGAATCTTGTTGATGGGCAAATCTTGGATAGCTTCCGAAGGATCCTTATCTCCTACATCATTTGGCAATTGTTCGACTAGTGAACCATTAGATTCATCAAACTTCACATCTATTGTCTCTTCAACTTTTCGAGTGAAGTTGTTGTGGACACGGTAAGTGTGAGAATTCGACCCGTAACCGAGTTGGAGACCTTCATGAGATTTAGGAGCAAATTTAACCCTTCGATTCTTATCAAGAATGTAACACTTAGATTCGAATACCCGAAAGTATCCAACTTGGGGTTTGTTATCGGCGAGAAGGTCGTATGTCGTCTTGCCAATAAGGTTGTGCAAGTAGAGTCCGTTTGTGGCATGACATGCTGTTTCCACGGCTTTTGCACAAAAATGTCTTGGCGTCTTATATTTGTCAAGCATTGGTTCTTCCTCTCAACAATTCCATTTTGTTGAGGCATGTACGTAGCCGAGAACGCATGTGAAATACCTTCTTCGTCAACAAAGGTATCCACATGGGTGTTCTTGAACTTGAATCCGTTATCGCTTCGAACCTTCTTGATCTTCACTTCAAATTGATTTTGCGCTTTGCATGAAAAGTTCTTGAAGATCTTCTATACCTGCGACTTATCATCAAGAAATAATACTCATGTAAATCTAGAAAAATCATGAACCATAACTAGACCGTAAGATTTTCCACCGAGACTGTTGGAAGAAATGGGTCCAAAAAGATCCATATGAAGTAGCTCGAGTTGTCTCCTTGTGGTCATCATGTTCTTGATGGGATGACTTCCACCTACTTGATTTCCTGCTTGAAAAGCGCAACAAAGCCTATCTTTGTCAAAGATAATATCTTTAACACCAAGAATGAGATCGCCCTTGATAAGCTTATCTAGATTGGGCATGCCTTCATGTCCTAGCCTCCTATGCCATAGCCAACCTTTAGATGATTTTGCAATAAGTACGAGATTTAGTGCAATCGACAATGTATGGATCACCTCTACGAATACCGGTAACGACAATTTTATGATTATCATGATGAAACACTTGGAAATCTACTTTAGTAAATAGCACATTAAAACCAAAGTCTGCTAGTCTAGATACGGAAAGAAGATTGTAGATAAGGGATTCAACGAGCATGACATTTTGAATAGAGCTATCATGAGATATGGACACCTTACCAAGACCTAGTACCTTACCCTTAGAGTTGTCTTCAAAGGTCACATACCTCCGAGGTCCTTGATTAGGTGTGATCTCTTGGAACATGTCTTTATCACCAGTCATGTGATCAATGCATCCACTATCGAGATTCCACTCTTTTCCTCCGGACATGTAATCCTTGAAGTTTTCCATGAGACTTAGATTTTTCATGATATTTTCATGCTTGATGTCTAACAACTCATCTTCATCATAGTAGCCATGTTCTTCATTGTCATCATTTGGTAGAAACTCCTCATCATGAAAACCAAGAGACTCGTTAGAATTTTGATTAAGACAATGTTCAAGCTTATGTATGTGAATGGATTCTACAACAATGTTGCTAATGGTAGTGACATCTCCTTTAGCACGCATAAGATCACGAAGCTGAAATAAGCAATTATCAAAGTTTTGACCACTAGGCTTCATTCCATGAAAGGCAATGGTTTTATGAAGAATTTGATCAATATTACTTAATGAATAGTTTGGATGTCGTTTCTCCAAATCATTCCACAAAGTTTAAGCACATTCGAAGTTCTTCAATTGAGAAAGCACAAATCTTGGTAAACCACTATCGATAAGATTGACAGTTCTAAGGTTACCAATCATGTCAATTTCCTCTTCATGTGTGGGATGCATTTCATCGATGGGGAACTCATAAGGACTTTCAATATGCTTTCTTAAGTGGATTTTTTCAAATAGATCAATCATAGCATTCTTCCATTGACTATAATACTCTCAATCAAGAATGGGCACTCTACAATTCAAACTTTCCACACTAGACACATCCATCTTCCTACACGGTGATGAAACCGAAGCAATGGAAACCATGGCTCTGATACCAATTGTGGGATCACTAGAAAAGTATGTCTAGAAAGGGGGTGAATAGACTACTAGCACAAATTAAAATCTACACAATATCCAAAGTTAAGTGTTGGCAGATTTTAGCAATTACAGCAAGTCTAGCACACCCTACACATGCAAGTCATCAAGTATAGTAGCGAAAAGTAAAGACATTGCACATGGAAGTAAGGAGTTGAGATAGGGAGATCAAACGCATGAAGGACACGAAGATTTTTCCCATGGTTCCGATAGGTGGTGCTATCGTACGTCCGTTTATGGAGTCTCCAACCCACAGAGTGTAATGGTCATGAGAGGCCACAGAGGGCTCCACTCATAAGTGTCAATGAAGTAGCAACCTTGACTATACCATGATGGCTTACGTCCATGGAGGACTAGCCTAACTCGGGGTGGATCTTCATGAAGTAGGCGATCTCCTTTCCCTTACAAACTTCTTGGTTCACTCCACACCACGAAGTAGGAGGCTCCCAAGCGACACCTAACCAATCTAGGAGGCACCACCCTCCAAAAGGTAATAGGCTCGATAATGTCAATGAACTCCTTGCTCTTGTGCTTCAAGATCATATATTCCTCAACACTCAATCACCCTCTTGCAGATTTGGCTTTGGTGGAAGAGATTGATTGGGTGGAAAGAAACTTGAGGAGGCTAGAGATCAAGATTCATATGGTTGGAATGGAATGGCACGATCTCAACACATGATTAGGTGGATCTCTCTGAGAAAATCTGATAGGATAGGTGGGGATCTGTTGTGAGTGCTTCACTTGCAAGTGAGTGGTGGTGGAGGGGTACATATAGGCATCTCCAAAAATTCAACCGTTACACCTTAAGTGACCAACTCAGTGACACCGATGTGTGAATCTCAATGGTACCGAGTTGCTCCAAAGGTAACAACTTTTGAATCTCGGTGAGACCAATATATAATTCTCGATGGTACCGATGAGGTGTCCAACGGTCAGAATTTTCATATCGATGACACCGATCCAAAAACTTGGAAATTTTGATTTTATGAATCGAGGCAACGGAAAGGTGGCAGCCTGAACTCGGTGGCACCTATGCAGAATCGGTTGCACCGAATGGCTGTTTGGCATGGGTCTGTCTAAGCATAGGCATCGGTGGGACCAAGTGGGAATGTTGTATTCACCAATTTTGGATATTTGGCTTTGGAGAAACTTTTGTGGAAGAGTTTTGGGAGTTTTTGGTGACTATCACTTGTGCATGTTTGAGCATATTGTTCACCAATAGTACCTTACCCCCTTTTAATAGTATTGGCTTTCCTATGGACTCAAAGTGATTTCTCACAAAGTAAAATGACTAGTCCTCTTACTTGAAGATTTTTCCAATGCTATTCCTTCTCCTTCTTCTTCTTGGGGATACTCTCCACACTCGTTAGCCAACCTTCTCTGTGGACTTTATCTGAAATGCACTAGGTAAAAGCATTAATCCAAGACACAATGTATGTTGTCCTGAATTATCAAAACCACCAAGGGAGCATATTGTGCTTTCACAAAGGCGTTGGCTGAATTGCGCTGAATACTATCCATCTGAATGCTTGATAACAAGGCACATGACTGTTGTCCTATTTTGACCCCTTGCAGTATGATCGTGCATCCCATATCTTGGATCTGCATGCACCTATGCGGCCAGTTGATGAGAATTGGGCCATGGTACTCTAACCAATCCATACCGAGGATTACATCAGAAGCTTCTAGGGGTAAAACTTTGAAAGAGGTGGAGAAGGTATGGCCTTGGGGTATACCAGGATCAGCCCGGGACCTCTTGAGTGCACTGCACTTCTGCTCCATTTACAACCGACACCCCGACTGATTTGTGCAGTTCCTGAACGCCTTGAAGATGTGCCAGAAGGTGTTGTGAAACAAATGATGTAGAGCATCCCAAATCAATCAACATGAGGACCTCTTGAACCTGTAGCCAGCCATGAATTTGTAGACAGTTTGGATCTTCAGTGCCAGAAGCCGCATGTACGGACATATGCCACACTTAATCTGCCTGGGAGTTATCTCTGTGTTGAACTCCCTCTTCTTCTGCAGCAGTAACCGTATGAAGATTGAACAATGCAAACAGTTCCTCGATCACATGTAACTTCACTATGGGTGGGCAAGTGTGATCCTGATACCACCTTTCACCGCACTTGAAGCATAGACCCTTAGCACGACGATAGTTATTTAGTGTGGTCACTTTTGCCGCCTCCCCTGATGCTCGAGCAGTTTCTGTACCTCTGCGATCAGCAGTTACTGTCGCTGGATTGGCTGCCCGCACAGGTGGTGCTGGTAGTGGAACTAGAACTGGTGGTCTTGTACGGTCAGGATACGATGAGAATTCTGGATGTTCACCGCGGGTCTTGTAACGCTAACCTTCAATCACTTCCTCCTGAAGAATTGCTAGAGCACATGCCGTGTCCAAGTCCCCTAGTCGCTGAACCAAGACGACGTCACGGATGTCACTACGAAGTCCCTCCACAAACCTTGTCAAGAAATATAATGGGTGAGTGGCATCCGAATAAGATATCAAGTGATTCATCAGTGTTTCGAACTGTTTAATGTACTCAGCAATAGATGCAGTTTGTTTAAGCGAGTAAAATTGCTGGATCAAAAACAGATGCCTATCGTGACCAAAACGAGTGCAGAGCAATTCACAAAATGCATCCCAATCTAACGGCCCAATTTTAGAGTGTACACACTGCAACCAAATCACTGCTGCTCTAGAGAAGTGCATCGTGGCCATAGGGAAAAAGTACATCTCGTGGATTTGAAACATGGAGAAATACTGCTCACACATGGTCTTCCAAATTTTAGGATTCTCGCCCGAAAATTGGGAAAATTAAGAGATGGTGGTGTGTCACCAAGACTTGTGATGAACTGCGCTGACATGGTGGTTGATCCCGCCGATGAACTCCTAAGACACTAAGACATAGGAGTTTGGAAATTGACCATACTCTTGGCTGGAGTAGCTGTCGGAGAGGAATTCCCCCTAGAAAGCCCGCTCCGTACATGATTGTCTTCGCCGTGGACATCGGGCGCGTGGATCATGGTGTGCGCTTCCGGATCGGGGCAATCCGCGGTTGAGGATCCACCGATTGGCACCGCTACTAATGGGGCAGCGTGTCTTGCATCACCGCGACCGTCTCCTGGAGTTTGGAGTGGCAGGCCTCGTGATCCGGCTTCCATGCTATGAGCTCCTGCACTTGCGCCATGTTCGTGTCGATCTGAGCCTTGACGCCCATGATGTCAGCCCACGTGTCGTTGCTGGCCCTGGTCAGGGTCTTCATGAGTTTATCGAGGTAGGCCTTGAGCGCCGAATCCATGGTGGAGAGGAGGTGGAGGCGCGTGCTCGCCTGCTGTCGGGTCTCCAACACGGTGGAAGGGAGGTGGGAGGCGACTGATACCACGTGTTAGGTACCCAGTTCTACTGTCTCATAGATCAATGGGATGTAGCTAATATGGTGACGATTACATGAGTTCTAGAGGAAGAAGACAAACTATAGGGGAAGGGAAGACATATACAAATTTCAGTCACCGCCACAACCGTTGTTCTGATCCAAGCCTGCCCACTCGCTAATCCTTGCTATTAGTATTGTTGCCCTTGCTCACCTCAACCTCGAACATGTAAGAGACCTATTGGGGGCCTGCGAACTTGTGGCTGGGCCTTCTCTCGCACTGTGGCCTGTTGGTCTTGACCCTCGTCTCTCCCATGCTTCTGCAGGCATGTTGGTGTCGTTTGTCCCTATCTGGTCGCTAACACTACAGTGAGGAATATGATAAGCCCTAAGGAATTTGTCAGTTCAAATTCTGTCCGTTGTTGTGCTTTGCGCCAGCTGTCCAAATATTTTATCCACCTAATGGTCATATCATTGGGAGGCATTTATTTCTTATCATGTCAGGTTGAACCCTGGCTATAAATAGCCGCCGCCCACAACCACTAGTTGGTTGGCTGCTTCGAGAGAAAACTTGACACTCGTCATTTGAGAGCAACCCATCCCCTGAGGACTTTGAGAGAAAATCATCAGTGAGGAAACACCCCAAAACCAAACCATCAAACCCAAAAGTGATTGCGCATCACTGAAGAGATTGTTTCTGTGTGGAACCAAAGCTTGTTACCTTTCAAGACTGTGTATCTTCCAGATGGTTTGGCATCATGGTCTAGAGCATCGAGCTGTCAATTGTGGATTGCTGGGTGACCGAATTTGTGAGGGTTTTGCAAGTCTACCCTGAAGACTTACCACGAGTGTTGGGTGAGGTCTGTGTGACCTTATCTCAAGGAGAATACGGTAAGGACTATGTGTCCTGGGAATGTGTGTCCTTTGGTTTAAATACCAAGCCGCTCCAAACCAGATGTACGACTATCACAACAGTTGGAACTGGGCCATCAAATCATTGTCTTCATCAAGCTACCTGGTTCCATTTCCTCAACCCTTCTATTTCCTCGAATACTTGTTGATGAAATTGATCGTTACTCTTTGAAGAATTTGACTTAAGACTTTCTCAATTTCCTAATCTAAAATTCTATAGTCACCCTGTTCTTTACCTGCTTATCCTATATCACACTACTTGTAATCTATGCGTGTTCTATTTCATCATTATGACTATGCTATTGCTTTGTTTCTCATGCACTTAAATACCTATTCTGCTATGAGTAGTTCGTCGCATTTCAAATTTCTCAAGTTGAAATTCCTCAGTCACGAATTTATAAAAATTGACTATTCACCCCCCTCTAGTCGATATAACGCACTTTCAAATGAGAACATGAATGACCATGTTGTTAGAGTAATGACTCGAGAAGGTAGAAGGACTCAGGAATGTCTTTATCCTGAAGGTTATCCTAAAAGAATTGAGCAAGATTTTCAAAAAGTTAATGATGATGCACTTAGTCCATCTGAAAAGAAAATAAATAGAAAAATGATAGGACTTTGCATGCCTCTAGTGCACTTGCTATAGAAAAACTTGCTGAGGATCATAATGATGTTTCTCTTTCTGATGCTAAGACGCAATCTAGCAGTGAACATTCACCTAGTGATAATGAGAATGGTAATGATAATAATGGTGTTCACATAGATGGTCAACCTGATAGTAATAAAGAACCTGATAATGATGTGGAAATAGAATCTACTAAAGATCTTGATAACCCACATCCTAAAAATAAGCGTTATGAAAAGAAAGACTTTGTTGCAAGAAAACATGGTAAAGAAAGAGAGCCATGGGTTCAGAAACCTATGTCATTCCCTCGTAAGCTTGTCAAGAGTAAGGACGAGGAGGAGTCTGAATGCTTTGTTGAAATGATTAGATTGATGTTTTTACGCACTCGCTTGACTGATATTTGGAAGATGCCTCCACATGCTAAATATATGAAGGACATTATTAGCAACAAAGCAAAGATACCTGAAAGTGAAATTGCTACTATGCTTGCTAATTATTATTTTGATGGTGGAGTGCCTTAAAAGTTAGGAGATCCGGAAATACCCACAATACCTTGCTCCATTAATCGAAGATATGTTAAAACTACTTTATGTGATATAGGAGCCGGTGTTAGTGTGGTGCCTTTCTCTCTATATAAAAGTCTCGATTTGAATAATCTTACACCTATTGAGATATCTTTGCAAATGGCTAATAAATCCACTTTTATACCTATTGCAATATGTAAGGACGTTCTTGTTGTGGTTGCAAATGTTACTATCTTAACAGACTTTGTTATTCTTGAGATGCGTGAGGACGACAACATGTCGATTATCCTTGGTAGACCCTTTTTAAATACTGCATGGGTTGTTATTGATTGCAAAAAGCAAGGTTACTTTTCACGTCAATGGCAAACAACATACCATGCGTTTTCCAAACAAACAAGCTTTGGTTAATAATATTAATGCCATTGGGCCCATTGCCACAATCACTATTGGAGGTTTTAAATTCCCTCTTCCTACTTCCAAGAAGGAATATGATATTCTTATTGTTGGGAACATGCATATCCCCATTGAGGTAACTTAGTGTTATACGAAAATTCTTTGATTTCATGTTAATCGAAACGGTTGTTAATAAGACTTGATCAACCTTATTAATGGATCCTTTTTGAAAGACATGTGGTTCATGAATTCAATAAGCACAACTTTCTATACCATTAGTTTACTCTCTATTATTATTAGTTAAATAAAATAAAATGCCATGATTATCCAGTTTTCTTAGTTTCTTGTGCAAGAAAGATGACCCAAAAATAAAGTCAAAATTGTAACATGATTTTTTCCGGAATACTTAAAAATTTCTAGTGCTAAAAACACCCCTTTTGGGTGCACTTTTTTGTGCCACGCCGACAGAGTGCACCCAACCCCCTGGGCATGCCCTGATGGCTTGGGGGCCCCATAGGGACCCCCTCACTTATATATTCAGCCCACTCCTTCTCCTACATCTAGAAAAATTCCTTGTTGCTCTCTCTCTATCTCTCTCGTGTTCTTGTTCTCAAACATGATATTTTTGATCTCTTTGCTCGGAATTCCGTTTCCAAAACTGTTTTGAGGGATTGCTCCTTGGTATGTGACTCTCCCACTGCTCCAATTAGTTTTTTTTGCTTTAGTGGTTTATATTTATTCACATTCTAGTGCACTTGGTGCTGCTAAAAATGAGCTTGCATGTTGAATTCTTTGAGTTCCAAGTAGTATGAATACTTGATATGGCCTCTAGGCATCTATATAAGTAGTTACTATCAATCTTACAAAGGTATATTGGCATACTTTTGTGGCCCAATAAATTAAGAAAATTGTTCATAGGCAGATGAAACTATTTAGGAGGAGTTCTTCGAGCCCGAGTCCCAAAGGAGTTGTAGGGAATATCCAGGACCAAGATATCAACATCCCTCGAAACACGGCAGTTAGGCCATGCAAATGGCCACATACACCTTTCATGACCGAAGCAGGGTTCCATCATGAGTTCGTGCAGTTCATTGCAAATGTCGGGCTAACTAGCTTCCTTCCAGATGAGTGTGATCAATACTATCTCCTCACAAATTCCTTTGTGCAAAATTTCCAATTTTTGCAGAGGCTCGATATTCCCATGGCACACTTTGATTTATATGTTGAACACTTTGAAATACCATTCACCCAGTTCGGCCAACTTTGCTTGATTCCCTCTGACGGGGAAATATGTGAGGCTAAACCAGAGGAGTTCGAGGACTTCTTCGTTACCTTAATAGTGGGTGAAACTAGGGGCGTAAAGCTAGACCCACTAGTCTGCATTTTCCCGCTATACACAACTTTGCTTTATTTATAGGAAAATGTTTAATTGTTATGGAGTAGGGTGGTGGCCTCAATGCCCCCACCCTAGCTGTCTTGCATCGTGCATTATTTGGTTATGGTATATTCATGTTAGGAGCAATCATTGCATGTCGCCTGCATGGTAACTGGACTAGGGGAAAGATCCATGGTGTTATTTATGCCACTCGTTTAGCAAAACACTTTGAAATTAATATACGCCCCGCTGATTACCTTTAACCTAAGGTTTATCTAGATCACCAGTCCATGATAGAACATCAGTTTATTGACGAACCACAACCTCTGCAACACATTCATTATAACTTAGTATATAGCAAGAGAACTCATGATGTTATTGTGTTGCATGCACCTTCTTTGTTTAACTATCATGCCATGAATGGATATTTCATCGTGCCACCAGATATAATTGCTTACCGGAATGAGTTGGCTGAGGCGGAGGCTGCAGGTCATACTTGGGACGCTCAACTCTCAGCCCAATTGCTTTCCTCCTAGACCAAATGGCTACTACGGACGGTGATCACAAAGATAGGGAAAAGCCTAAGCTTAGGTGGAGTATGTATTTCTCACCGACAATATATTCATGTTCACATACTTCATATCATTTGTCAGTGTTCATCCTCTTTTATTATATATGCATGCTAGTTTTTATTTTCACTATCTTCTTGTGTGTTCGAAAAACTTTGAAAATCCAAAATTATTTCTCGCTTATTTATAGCTTTTCTTTCTAGTTTAATTAATTTATAGTATTAGAATAAAACCCAAAAGATATCCTTTGTATGTTGGGAGATTTCCCGTGTAAATAATTTTTTTCTTGCTCTTATTTTTTCCTTTGTTTATTTGCTTCCTTCGCAAAAATCAAAAAATCCAAAAATATTTAAGTGTGTTTGTCAGAATTTCTTTGCTTTTGATTGAGTCACTGAAAGGAGAAGACCACGATGAAAATGTTGAGTGGATCACATATGAATTATCGTTGATCGGACAAAAGAGCCAATACTACCTTGTTTACTCCTTTCTACAAACTATCTCGCAGATTCCAACTTAGTTCACGACACACTTGCACTATTATTATCACATCATTTGGGCGTGCAAGTGAAAGGCAATAATGACCATATTTGATGAACTGATCTTGGTAAAGGTAGCTGGTATGAACTCTTCTTGTTTTCCTTTTTTGTGAATATGTTTAACTCATTCGATCTTGATCCAGTGTATTATGAGTATACATGTCTATGATGACAATAAGAGATTATAGTTGCTGATGCCATGCTTAAATAGCTAGGAGTGGATAATGATTTCTCTTATGTGTAAACATGCATTAAAATGCGTGTGTAAACATGCATTAAAATGCGTGTGTAAACATGCATTAAAATGGTTATTATGTGGTATGGTAGAATGGTATTTCTCTCCGCGTAATTCAAGTGGCTTGACTTGGCCCATGTGCAAACATGTAGTTGATTCAAAGCCAATGCAGCCTTCATGATATTTACATTCAGAGTGTTCATATCCTACTCGTGCTAATTTTCAATGTTAATTATTCACAATGCATGTTTATGACCATTTTCGCTCTCTTGTTGGTTGCTTCTCAATCTATTGCTAGCCTTCACTTGTACCAAGCATGAATACTGCTTGTGCATCCAAACTCCTAAAACCATGTTGTTCCAAATGAGTCCACCATACCTACCTAAATGCGGTATTACTTGCTATTCCAAGTAAATTTGCATGTGCCAACTCTAAAGATTTAAACAAACATCTGTTTTGTGTGCTTGTACCGCTCATGGAGCGATGGGGTGGTCAATATCTTCCATGCTAAGCAGGTTATTCTAAAGATGGGTGTTTGTTCGCCTGTCATTGCATGAGAGAGAGTGGCAAAAAGGGATGCCTAGTCCTGCATAATCAAAATTAAATGATACAAATCTCCTGGGACACTTTATATGTTGCTAGGCACCCGTGGATTTCGTCAGCCATGGTTTGTGTATGTATGGTGGATGAGAGTAAACTTTACAATTCCGGTTGGGAACCTCCAATAATGTGTTTAGCATTGAAGATATTAAAAACTCTATCGTGAAGTTGACACGAAAAGCACACCACCCAAAATTTCCATTCCATCTTCGTTTAAACTTCAGCTCTCGCACCTGTGCAAATCAACGCTTCCCTCCGCGAAGGGCCATTCTACTTACTTTTATGTTATTTACTTTCTTGTTATTTTCTTTTAATTGAGTCATCATCTTCTTACTAAAAGCACCAGATGCGAGAGCACTATTATAATTCTTATGCATTGAGTACAATTAATGTTGGATGTGAGCATGGCTTGATCTTCTCTACCCTGAATTACAATGTTTAGTCGCTGCATGGACCTCAGAGGTGCACTGCATTTATATTTTGTGGTGACAGAAAGGCTAGCGAGATATCATATCATCATATTATATCATGGTTGTTTTGACAAATTGTTGGCATGTGAGATATTTTATTATTTCTCACTAGTTAGTTATGTGTTGCGATGGGTGAATACGATATTTAATTATTATCATGGATATGGTTATTTATGATTTATGCTTAAATCCTGAACAGTAGCTAAGCATATGTATAGCAACGAGAAAAAAAGAGTTTGTAAAAGTTTTTTTATCACTTTCAGTTTATCAGCTGAATTGCTTGAGGACAAGCAATGAGTTATGCTTGGGGAGTTGATACGTCCCAATGATGGAGCACCGCCCTGTTGGCTTGGCGGAGTTGGGGGAGTTGATACATCCCTGATGGCTTGGGGACACCTCGTGTCTCCTCCGACCCTAATTTCAGTCCTATAAGTTCAAAATTACAGAGAAAAAATAGAAGAGAAGGATTCATCGTGTTTTGTGAGATGGAGCACCGCCACCTCCTGTTCTTCCTGGGGAGGGCTGATCTGGAGTTCGTTTGGGGTTACGTCTAGGATCGAAAGTAGGTCTAGATGGGTGGGTGATTTGACTACTTGACGAAATAAAAATTCTAACTTTTCCAAATTTTAGTTGTGGGCAGATTTTAGCAATGATAATAAGTCAAACACACCCTACATATGCATTTTTACGAGTATAGCAGCGGAAACTAAACACAAGCACATGTAATACAGGTAAGGGTTAGCAGATCAAACACAATTGTAGACACGAAATTTTTTCCCGTGGTTCCGATAGGTGGCGCTATCTTACATCCATGTTTACGGAGTCTTCAACCCAGTGAAGGTAACAGTCGTGAGAGTCCATGGAGGGCTCCACCCATAAGGGTCCATGAAGTAGCAACCTTGACTATTCCATAACGACTTCTATCCATGATGGACTAGCCTCAGTATGGGTACATCTTCACGAAGTAGGCAATCTCCTTACCCGTACAAAATTCTTGGTGCAACTCCACAACACGAAGTAGGAGGCTCCCAAGCAACACCTAACGAATCTGGGAGGCACCACCCTCCAAAAGGTAATAGGCTTGATAATGGTGATGAATTCCTTGGTCTTGTGCTTCAAGATGATAGACTCCTCAACACTCAATCACTGTCTCACAGATTGGCATGGTAGAAGATATTGATTAGTTGGAAAGCAACTTAAGGAGGCTAGAAATCAATATCCATATTGTTGGAGTGGATGATCTTTATCTCAACACAAGGGTAAGTGGTTGTCTCTCAAAAATTTGGATATGGGAAGCGGGGAACTGTTCTGAGTGCTTATTTTGTGAGTGGGATGTGGTGGAGGGGTATATATAGGCATCTCCAAAAATCCAACCATTAAAATATTATTGACCATCTCAGTGAAATCGATGCAAAACTCTGTTGCACCGATCTGTTTAAAATGTGGCAACTTTTGGAATCTCGGTGAGACTGATATAGGAAACTCGGTTGTACCGAAGTCTATGGCCGAGGCAGTTTCCAAGACTTGGTGAGACCGAAACACAAAACTCAGAAATTCCGATTTTATGAAATCAGTGAACGGAATCGTGGTCACTAATTCTCAGTTGCACCGACGTGAACTCGATTGTGCCGAAGAGCTAGGGTTTGGCTAGGGTTCTGTTTTAGGTTTTGACTCGGTGTAGCCGATGTGGAACTCTTGGTGGCACCATTTTGAGTGGTAGGGTTTAGACAGAGTATTTTGTGGGAGATCTTGTGGGTGTTTTTGGTGGCTAGCACTTGTGCACGTGGAGCAATTTGTTCACCAACAATACCTTACCCCCTTTTTATAGTATTGGCTTTCCTATGGACTCAAAGTGATTTCTCTCAAAGTAAAAAGAGAGACTTCTAGCTTGAAACTTTGCCAATCCATTCCTTGCATCTTGGGGTATCTCCTCACAATTTATAGCCATCCCATCATTGGACTTTTATTGAAATATGCTTAGTGAAAACATTAGTCCAATGGCATGTTATTAATTACCAAAATCACCATGGGAGCAAATGTACTTTGAATCTCCCCCTTTTTGGTAATTGATGGCAACATATAGATCACAACTTCGATATATGATATAATCAATGAATAGAGTCATCGCTTTGAGAAGTTTGTGATAAGAAAGAGCTCCCCCTAATTTTGTGCATTATTTTGAATTTGCCTTTGAATGCAAATGCACCATCGGCTCATGGAGTACTCTTCCATGTCACATACACCTTGGTGGTGTGCAAGAATAATATGAATGAATAACATAGCACAACACAACAAACAGGAAGAGAATGGTCGTCTCATAAGCATATCAAAGGATAGGAAATAGTAGCAACATTCAAAAAGTGCATGATCGAACACCATCAAGTTTAACACAAACGGACAACCAAAAGATTTTAAAGTTTTTGGAGAGCGACAGAAGGCAACTCTCTCTCTCTCTCTCTCTCTCTCTCTCTCTCTCTCCCGAAGCCCTATTGATCTATACAGCTTCCCCCCTTTGGCAACAAGTTACCAAAAAGTTCAAAGGTATAGGACTAATCATTTCTCTAGGCTGAACTCCTCCTGTTGTTGATGTAGGAGTCGGGAGAATCACATCCATGAAGACTTCAGCCTATGTCATGGAAGGGGTTGGTTTTGACACTCGAGGTGATGATGGAGCTGGTGGGACTGAAGGAACTGCAGCAGGAGCTGGTGTAGATGGTCTCTTCTGAGAAGCTGGTACTGACAAGGATCTGGGTTGAGTCTTGAACTGAGTGCTAGGCTGAAGAGGGTGACCTGCATCTTCATCATCATCCTCTTAGGTGTGGGGAAGGGGTACTGATTCCATCTCCTTCTTGAGCTCATTAACTGTCTTAGTCAGCCCATCCACCTTGTTGTTCATCGTATGAAACTTGTCTTCAACAATCCTTTCCAGGCTCTTTTGGTTCTTGAGAATCTCTGTGATGTAATTCTGCATGACTTGGATAGAGCTTAGAATGAGATCCATCTGCTCATTTCTTGTCCTTGGCACTAGAGCACTAACGGATCTGGTTGCCTCAACTACTGCCTGTGCAGTAGATGAAGTGGGATGATCTCGGTCCATCACCACTACATTATCGTCAAACTCAGGCTAGAGGGCATGTGGGGCCTATCAAGAGAAAATACATTCTTCTCAAGCTTGGAGTTTATGAGCATCTGAATGTATGGAGCATATCCACATGACCTCCTTTAGTCAGCAGCTGTCCTCTTCATAGTCTCTACTATCAAGTCCATGACCCTGAATCTGGTGTGAAAGTCAATGTGATGCAGCATGTTCATGGAGACTCCTCTGACCATCTTCTCATCTCCTGACTTGGGCATCAAGGTGTACCTCAGAATGGTGTTCGTAGTTTGCAATCGTGCCTGCAAATAGTACATTGAGCCAAATTTGTGTGAATGCACATAGTTAGCTGGGATTGGCTTGTACGTATTGTCCATGGAGTTGTGGTCCATCTTGGCCTCTAAGTACACATCCTGTACTTGTGGAGCTCCTAAGATGGTAGCCCACTCTTCAACTGAAGATTCATATCTTGTGCCCTTAGTCATCCACACTATCCTGCCATCTGGATAGAAGTGTGTAGTGGAATAGAACTGCATGATCATCTCATCATTCTAGGGGGTCATCTTCTTCCCAACAAAGTCATCAATGCCAACAACCTTGAAGTTATCTAGCACATGGGGGAAGTAATCCTCATTTTCCTTAATGTAGCCCTAGTCTACACATCTGACAGAAATCATGCTGCTCCTTTGTGTAGAATCTGTAATCTACATCTCCTTTCCTCCTTTGAGAATAAAGATCTGTGGTTCTCCACAATCTCATCCCTGAATCCTTCCTCTTCTTCATATCCTCAGCAAGTGGATAGTTGTCACTGTGTTGTGGGAGGTGAGGTGTAAGCTTCCTCAAAACAGACATGTCCTCATCTTTAGCATCAACAACTCTGGAGGAGGATCCCTTGTTCTTCTCCGCAGATGAAACATCCTTAGTGGTCCTCTTGGACTTAGGAGCTCTGGACTTCTTGGGAGGAGGAGTTTCCTTGCCTTTGGGAGGGGCCTAAGAAGTCATGGCATCGACAAGCAAACTTCTTCTTATTAGGAGGAGCCTGAGCAACCAGCTCTTCCTCTCCCTCAACATCTGTTGGGTCTTCATACATGGAAGTTGGTCTTCCAATAACATGTATTATCCTATTCCTACTTGTCTTCTTCTTAGCAGGCTTCTTGGGCATAGAGATTCTGGTTGGCTCTATTTGCATGGAAGCCCTGTCACTCTCTAGTGCTCTCATAGACTCTGAGATGGCATACTCCTTCCTCACATGCCTCTTAGATGATGTGGCCTCAAATGCGGACTTCTTAGAAGTCTTGTCTGCTTTGTCCTGCTTTGCCTTGGCAGGGACCGCATCTGACACGACGTGAGAGTTCTCTTCATCTAATTTTAGCTTCCTCCTGGCTCTAGTTTGCAGCCTTGGGAAAATCTTATGAGCTAGGGACATCATCATAAGAAGATGAGCTACTCTCAGGATTAGTGCCTGGATCTACATCAATGCTAGGCTCTCTGAGATCATTCTGGCTGTCCCTTGAGTATGACATGCTGACCCTGTGAATAGAGTAAACAAGAGCAGTGGGGTTGAGTCATCACAAAACACAGACATTTTTCAAATTTGAACAAAGAAAATCTTAGTTTTATATTTCTGCAAAATGCATTTGGGTACCATCGATTCAGAATTTTTGGATTCACCGAGACACATGTTCTTCTTCACAGAAACTTGGCAGCCACTTCGGTGTCACCGAAAATGACCACTTGGTTTCACCGATACCATTCTCAGGAACCCTAGATCCAAATCGGTAGAACCAATTTTTGTGGTTCGGTGTTACCGAGATGCATTTTGCGGATGGCTAAACCTAAAATCTTCTCATTCGCTAATCTAATGGATCTTCTAGTGGAATAGGAAGATTGCATCTGTGGTTTGTAGATGGAATAAAACCAAATGCGCAAGAATCGGATAAAGGAGCGCACAATGGTGGAAGTGCACGCGGAAGCAAGGGTGATGACCAAGGGGTCCGGAGCGACAGTTCGGAGTTAGGAGGAAAACAACTTTGAGCATTGAATTTCAAAAGTCAGGTACGCCAGGTTGAGTACTCCTCACTGTTGGTGAAACCGACTAAAACATTTTGGTGTCACCGAGTTGCCTGAAAGTTAGGAGATAGAGAGACTTGGTGAGACCGACAATTTCCTATCGGTTGTACCAAGCTCAAAAACCTATATCAACTTAGTGAATCAGTGGAACCGATATTGTGGAGTTGGTTGCAGCGAGATTCAAAAAGAGGTTTTCGAATGCAGCTCTTGTTGACACGGTACTCCGAGTGCTCCTCACACAGAGGGATCGAGAAATGCCTTTTCAAGTTTTGTGATGTAGCATGAATAGAACTTGAGAGGAGAAAGAATACATAGCTAGAGAGGGGTCCTATGCATTCTTGTACATCCAATTGGCAAAATAAAAACAAAATCCAAATAGATACAATTGGATATCCTTGAATGAGTAAAGATATGCAGACCAACATGCTCACACAATAAGATATCAAACGAAATCAAGGCAGACATGCACAATCATTCTAGCATCTATCAAGCACTTTGGCGATGACGTAGTCATCTACATATGTGTATATTGACTTAGGATCCAAGTAAGAATACTTGATCATAGGTCATACTCAGCGCTTAAGCACCAGTGGGGTTACCACTTCTACATAAAGCTTGTTAATGTTGTCGCATTCTAAGAGGTACTTTGACTCAAGTCTTAGAGTAAAGGTCCCCTCAATGTGACATCCCCCTAAGAGGGATAAACTAACCTTGGGTTTTGTCGTAGAATACTTCATGTGGGTGATGTAGTAGTGTAGCAACCCGACCTGAAACGGTCGAATCTCCAATGTTTCCATACCATCCCAATATCATGTTGGTACACACATGGTACATCAATGTATATATCAAAGGGAAAATCACACTGCTTTATTAATCAAAATCTCATATCGAGTCCTTTATTACAATAAGGATTACAATAAAGTGGCTGAAGGCCAACTCATGAGATAAACTAATCCAAAAATCTTGCGAAAGCTTCAAAGGTAGCTGAGTCCATCTGACTCCAAGGGCATCTCCCCATGCGTAGAGCGTATCCTCACTCCTGGTAGGAAAAATACTCTGCAACATGATACGTTGCAGCCGTGTAGGTCAGCATATTGAATATGCCGGCAAGTCACAAAATAGAGGGGTGAAAATAATCATCTATTCTATATGCATATATGGCTGGTGGGGTGGTAAGTTTAGCGTAAAGCCAATTTTTCCTACAACAAGAGAGGGGCAAAGCAAACATTATTAATACAATGTTGGTTGATGAATGAGATGGTTCCACCAACCATTTCTCATACCCAAGTAATCAATAAAACCCACATCATTAAATTTTTTGTGTTGAGACTGGCTGATAGTATCATCTCAGGTGCTCATGTTGTCCATAACCAGGGACACGGCTAATCGATTAGATTTGTTACTCTGCAGAGTCTTGTACACTTTACCCGCAAGAATCGATCCCTCCCGTTATGTCCTCACACTGCCTGGTGTTTGAGAACGGGACGATCGAAACATGGTCTTCCATAGTGATCTTCCGATAGAAAGTCAGTGCCGATCCAAATCCTACCGTACTTCTACATCTCGTAGCAACTGACCTACCGAAGTCATCACTAGGGTCAACCAAGCCAGAGCCCATATTGACTTGTGGTTGCACACGTAAGCTTTCCGGCCTTGAAGTATCCATCCATCTCTTTGAGCCTGGGTGGCATTTTGTTGGGATGATCATAGGTAGATACCAGGATTCCTAGGCATAACCATGATAGATATCAGGCTGCCAAATGCATGTCCAATCCACCCAGAGGTATGTTGAAAACTTGAAGTCTTGAAGTCTTGATCATCATGTAGGTCTTGTAATAATTTATCTCACAACTCTCATGAATCACACAACCAACCCCTTCTACTAATAGAATAGCAAAAATAAATCAACGTTTCCCGAGGCCAAGGTGACAAGGATTTGAGGGGTGCCTACCACAAGATACTACTCGAGTAACCAAGTTTCCAAGTACATACTTTGCATGCAATGGGTGGAGATGGTAGAACTAATTCAATAAAAACATAGGTAAAGCATGATCAATGTGAACTTGCCTTGCTGACGATCTTCGTACTCGAGTGACTCTAGATAACAAGCCTTGCACTCCGGATGTTCTAACGAATCAAACAAAACACACAATAAGCATAACCATATCACAACATACAACAACAACAAGGTAAACTAATAATACTGGAACAACCAATAGCACAAGCAAAGAAAAGAGAAAAAACCAAAACAAATATGTTTCAAAGTTTATGGAAAAGCTTTTACTAAAATAAAACAAGATAAGAATTGATTTCAGCAACTATCAACTAGGTAATAGAAAAGGAAAACTAAAATTTTATTAGAAAACATAAAGTATTTCACCATAAAACTTGGGCAAAAAAAACTACAAAACCTTTTATAAAACATCACATATGGTGAAAACAAGATTTACCTATTAAAATAGAGTACAAAACAAAATAAAATATTTTTATTGAAAGAAAGTAAATCACCTAATGCTAAACTACAGAACTAAAAGAACTAAAATAGAAAGTTAACATAAAACAAAATAAAAGGAAAAAAATTCAAATAAATCCTAAAAGGAACTAAACAGAATTTGTTTTGCTAAAAACTCTAATCTAAAATATCCTTAAATAAATCTCAAACAGAACAAGGTGATAAATCTAACTAATACAAAATAGTGGCAGAAAGAATCACTCAAAAATAAGTTTTTAAACTGAAGTAATTTAAAATCTAGTGATTTGAGTAAATTCAATAGAATTCGAAAACTAAAACTACTGGCAGAAACTTCATGATATTTGTGACATGTTGCAAAAGGAAGCAATCAAAAACTCAAAATATCCTAAACGATATAGCAAAAATAAAAATAAAACTATTCTGGTTTCTAAAACAGAAACAGAAAACAAAAAAAAACTTAATCTATGAACAGGTGACATGGCAGTGTGTGAGTGGCCGTGGCCGTGCGCTGTGGTTGCTAAGTAACGAAATTTCGCACAATAAAAAAAACGTTTTGGCTAATAGAAAAACTGGATGGTTTACTTGAAAGAACCGAAAGGGTATCCTACATCTAATCGGGGTCGTTGATTTCACATCCGACGGATGAGGAGGTGGTGGGGTGCTCACAGCGGCGGCTAGCGGCGTTTCGGCGAGCTTGACGGCGGCGGCGGCTTTGTGGTCATCAGGGATGTGTCTCTGATGGTCAGGGATGGCGGAGAGGGGCTCCAATCGACGACGGACGACCTCCGACGTCCTTTGGTGGCGATAGCGAGGAGGGAGGATGACGGGGACGAGACCCTTGAGCTCCCGGAGCTTCGGGTGAAGGCGGAGCTCCGACGAGGCGTCGACTGGCATTCTGGCGAGGTATTGGAGGGGGTGTGGGGGGAAACGGAGTGTGGGAGAGGTCAGGGGTTTATATAGGGGCCTCGAGGGGCTCGGGGAAAGGAAGGGGAGGGAGATCCGGGGCAGATTCAATCGTGCCGACGAGGGAAAGGAAAGGGGAGGGAGGAAGGAAGGTGGTGACGCGGCGGGGTGCAATTGGCCGATGGCTCCTACGGTCACAGAGAGAGGTGAGGCGGGTGATGGATCGGGTGGCCGAGCCAAAATCTCTCAGATCTGGAGAGGGTGGTGGTGGGCCGATTCTTTCCAACTAGGTCAATTTATTTCCTAACGCGTGCGGCAAAATTTTCCTTTTTATAAACGTTTTCCTAAAAAATAAAAACATGAAGTAAAAATTAAGAAAGAAACTTAAATATACACTCAAATATAGAAGTTTTATATACCAAAATTATCAGAAAATTAAATGCAACAAAACGAAGATTTTTCCATGACCAGAATAAATATTTGATTTTTTTCCAGAAAAAGCCTAAACTGAACTTAATTCCGGTTGCAAAAAAATTTAAAAAAAATTCAAATAACCCCCTGGGTTTTATGGTTCATGATACTTCACAAAAATATCCTTGGTATGGAGTGTCATATTCCTCCTCTCATCATTGAAATATTGTAGGGGTTTGCAAATAATTTGAAAGGCAAAACAAAAGGAATAGAAGTGGCTTTCAGAATTTCAAATGGAAGCTCCAACATTTCATTTCACTCAAACAATATGATGATGATGCATAGCTATATTTATAACATTCCAGAAATGGAATTTTAGGATGTTACAAACCTACGCACCATAAGATGAATCTCGTCCTCGAGATTCGGGTTGGCTAGAAAATAGGTGCGGGTGGTCTCGATGAAGATCTTCTTCTCATTCCCAGGTGGCTTGTTCCTCGGTGTGATGACTCCATAGAACCTTACAGAACTTCATGATCTTGCTATGGGTAACTCTGTTGGCAGTCTCAAGGATTCGTACGGGCTTCTCCTCATAAGTCAGATCACTGTCCAGCTGTATGGCCTCTAGGGGCACTGTGTCTCTCAAAGGAATATCAGCCATCTCAGCATGACAGTTCTTCAGCCGGGAAACATGGAAAACATCATGAACTCCAGACAATCCTTCCGGCAATTCCAGCTTGTATGCAACTTCGCTTATACATTCAAGAATTTTGTAGGGGCCTATGAATCTGGGTGCTAACTTTCCTTTAACACCAAACCTCTTGATTCCTCCAAGCGGGGACACACGAAGGTATGCTCGGTCTCCCACTTTGTATGTCACCTCCTTGTGTTTGCTATCAGCATAGCTCTTCTGTGTGGACAAGGCTATCTTGAGTCGGTCATGAATCGGCTTGACCTTCTCCTCGGAATCTCGGATAAGATCGGGACCAAAAAAATTTCGGTCCCCAACACCATCCCACATCAATGGTGTTCTGCACCTCCTTCTGTATAAAGCTTCGAAAGTGGCCATCTTCAGACTAGTCTGATAACTGTTGTTGTATGAGAACTCTGCGTAAGGTAAATTGTCATCCCAACTGGACCCATACTATAGTGCACAAGGTCTCAACATGTCCTCCAAAATCTGGTTGACTCTCTCAGTATGTCCATGTGTCTGCGGATGAAAAGTTGTACTGAACTCCAACCTCGTACCCAAAGTTTCATGTAACTGACGCCAAAACTTTTAGGTAAATTGTGTTCCTCTATCTGAAATGATACTTCTTAGAACTCCATGCAGACACATGATCCTGGTCATATATATTTTGTCTAACTAAGCACATGTATAAGTGGTCTTCACTGGAATGAAGTGAGCCACCTTGGTCAAGCGATCGACCACTACCCAGATGGAATCATAACCTGAACGAGTCCTGGGTAATCCTGTGATGAAGTCCATACCAAGCTTCTCCCATTTCTACGTGGGTATCGGCAAAGGTTGAAGTAACCCTGCTAGTTTCTGATGTTCCGCCTTTACTCGCTGACAAACATCACATATCGCAACATGTTAGGCAATATCCTTCTTCATACCTGTTCACCAGAAACTTTCCTTC
Source organism: Hordeum marinum (assembly GCA_022496015.1). Lineage (NCBI taxonomy): Eukaryota > Viridiplantae > Streptophyta > Magnoliopsida > Poales > Poaceae > Hordeum > Hordeum marinum. The sequence continues at coordinate 230,998,971 of CM039673.1, forward strand.
AAATCCAGATGCTTCTTAGTGTTTCCTGGGTGTATCGAGTACGGTGAATCGTGGGCCTCTTGAAGTATCAACTTCCTGAGCTCTGGGTCGTTGGGCACATAGATACGGTCCTCAAACCATAGCATTCCTTGTTCATCCTCCCGAAAGCCTTTAGCTTTCCCATCCTTCATTCTCTGCTTAATATCAGCTATCTCCTTGTCCGACTTCTGGGCTTCACGAATTCTTTCGGTCAAAGTGGACTGGATCTCCAGTGTGGCAACATATCCTCTTGGAATTATCTCTAGCCTGAGCTCTCTGAGATCATCGACTAACTCCTGGGGTAATCCTCCTGCTATGAGTGTGTTCACATAACTCTTCCGACTCAAGGCATCTGCTACAACATTTACCTTCCGTGGATGATAGTGCAATCTCATGTCATAGTCCTTGATCAACTCTATCCATCTCCTCCGTCTGAGGTTCAACTCCTTCTGCGTGAAGATATACTTCGGGCTCTTATGATCAGTGTAAATATCACAACTATTTCCGATAAGGAAATGTCTCTAGGTCTTGAGTGCGTGCACTACGGCTGCTAACTCCAAGTCATGGGTGGCATAGTTCAACTCATGAGGTCATAGCTATACGGATGCATAGGCTACAACTTTTCACTCCTGCATGAGTACTCCTCCAAGTCCTTGACGTGAAGTGCCACAATAAACCTGAAAGTCCTTCCGAATATTGGGCAAAATCAACACTAGGGCTGTGACCAAACGTTTCTTCAACTCCTGGAAACTGGCTTCACATTCCTCAGTCCAAATATACTTAGAATCTTTCTTTAATAACTTCGTCATGGGCTTGGCAATCTTTGAGAAATTCTCGATAAACCTCCGGTAATATCCGGCAAGTCCGAGAAAACTGCGGATCTCCTTAACTGTGGTGGGTGACTTCCACTCGGTGACTGCTTCAACCTTAGTGGGGTCCACTGCTATTCCATCTCTAGAAATAATGTGTCCAAGGAATCTGACTTCCGTCAGCCAAAGTTCACATTTGCTAAACTTGGCATATAACTGATGCCTTCTGAGCTTCTCCAGAACTAAATGCATGTGTTCCTCGTGCTCTTCCTCGCTCTTGGAGAAAATCAATATATCATCGATGAACACCATGACAAACTTGTCCATATATTCCATAAGCACCTTGGTCATCATACTCATGAAATAGGCAGGAGCATTAGTCAAACCAAAAGACATGATCGTATACTCATATAGGCCATACCTTGTGGTGAAGGCTGTTTTGGGTATATTCTGTTCACGAATTTTCAACTGGTGATACCCTGATCGAAGATCGATCCTGGAGAACACTTTGGCTCTCACTATCTGATCAAACAAGTCATTAATCATCAGTAGAGGGTACTTGTTCCTTATAGTCACCTCGTTCAATGCACGATAATCGACTACCATCCTCAAGGTTTTATCCTTCTTCTCCACCAAAAGAACTAGGGCTCACAAGGTGAGGAACTTGGGCGAATATACCCTTTGTCCAATAACTCCTTAATCTGCTTCTTGATTTCTTCTAAATCATTCACGGGCATCCGATAGGGTCTCTTGGAAATTGGGGCTATTCCTGGCAATAACTCAATTAGGAACTCAATCTCTCTATCCGGTGGCATGCCAATCAATTCCTCTAGGAATACATTTGGGAAGTCTTGTACAACCGACACTTCCTCTTAAACAACTCCTGTGAGGGAATTCACCCAAGTACTCTTTGGTGTGCGTCAGGATACATAATTAATCCTCTTGTGTTCTGGCATGGTGAGCAAAATAGACTTGCTGGGGCAATCAAGGTTTCCTTCATACTCGGTCATCCAATCCATGCCTAGGATTACATCCAATCCCTGTGACTCCAAGATGATGAGGTCGGTGGGTGTAGGATGGAAAGTAGGTCTAGAGGGGGTGTGTGATTAGACTACTTGACCAAATAAAAGTTTTGCCTTTGTCTGAATTTTAATTCTTGACAAGTTTTAGCATTCATAGCATATCAAGTAACACCCTACACATGCATGTCTAAGAGTATAACAACGGAAAGTAAATACATTGCACAATATATAAGTAAAGAGAGGGTTAGGAATGCAAACACAAGTGATGACACGATGATTTTTCCCATGGTTCCGATAGGTGGTGCTATCGTATGTCCATGTTCATGGAGTCTTCAACCCTTGGAGGGTAACTGTCTCGAGAGTCCATGGAGGGCTCTACCCACAGAGGGTTCCACGAAGAAGAAACCTTGACTATTCCATGTGGTTCCGTCCATGAAGGACTAGCCTCACTATGGATAGATCTTCATGAAGTAGGAGATCTCCTTACCCTTTCAAACTTCTTGGTTCACTCCACAACACGAAGTAGCAGGCTCCCAAGTGACACCTAACCAATCTAGGAGGCACCACCCTCCAAAATGTAATAGGCTAAGTAATGACGATGAACTCCTTGCTCTCGTGCTTCAAGATGATAGACTCCTCAACACACAATCTCTCTCTCACAGGTTTGGCTTGGTAGATGTCAGGACCCCGATCCTAAGTCATATGAATCCAGACTGTAACATATCACATCACTTTGCGGCCTCATGCACAGTAAGATCCACGGCTGCAGCCTTACCTTAGCTGGGACCATTTGCATCTTTTGGCTCACGTATGTGAACATGTCACTGGCAATCGAACAACAGAGAACCAGGTCTGACATGACTAGTCATAGACCCCAAGTGGCACATCCATACGGAAACAGGCATACGTAACCCAACAATACAAGTGTCGGCCTCAAGCGTGTGTAGACGAGTCATAGCAAGCTACAAGGACTCCATTACATCGTGAGACATGAATGCCATTACTGCACGTAGACGAGTCGTAGCAGGCTACAGAGACTCCATTACATGGCGAGACATTTTCCCGAAGGGACAGACACAATAGCAAAGAAGGATACATGTCGGTCAATCAATGCGTCCGGAGCTATAGCAAGCTACCAGGGCTCGGTGGAAGCACAAAGAGGCAGTTTCCCGTAAAGAGTGCTACTAAAGCCACACGACTAGGTGTCGGATCCCATACATACTATTGCACGTCACACATACGTACGACATGCCCGATATGCATAGATACAACTATGGCATCACAACATAACCATAAAACAACACAACTTTTATTTAAGAGGCACAAAAGAGCCTTGCATAATATGTTCTTACAGATAGGGGTCACATGACCCGACACTCAAGTCATACACACAAGTTCATACAAACCAAGAGGAAGCATAAAGCTGTCTGAGTACAGACATATGAAAGGGTAAAAAGGCACATGGCCTGACTATCTACAGCCCGCCACAAGGCATAGGGTCGTAGCTGGGACACCATCTATTCAGCATCATTGACATCTATAAAGAACCCACCTGATGGGTCCTAGATCTCATCTGCAACATTTATTAAGCAAACAAGAATACCAACGTACTCAGCAAGTCTTTAAAACAGACCTAGTCTATTCATGCTCATGTATCAACAAGGGGAGTGGTGGAGTTTATGCAGCAATGCCAGCTTTGACTCATGGCTAACCTATACTACACAATTTTAACTCTTTGTTCAAAATTTTAGATATTGCACACGAGTCCACTAACTCCATGACAATACACCACCATGGATTCACTTCCCTCTCATGGGAGAGTGCCATCCACAATACTCACACTTGTCTTGATAGTTTTATGAGTATCCATTTGATTATCTATGAACAACATAAGTTATCCAAGTAGTCCATATCCGAGGACGCGGCTATTCGAATAGTTTCATACCCTGCAGGGGTGTACTTCTTCACACACGCTCTCGCCACTTATCGATGTGTGATCATAAAACCATGCACCTCGGCAACCTTCAAGCGGAAGCCCATTGAGGGAGTCGGCCACGACCGTCAATCACATAAGACCTCTAGTCCAGGCTATCGCCTATTTGAGACTGAACCCACACGGAAGTCCGGCCGAAGTTTCCACTATGGCCCCAAACGATGTGCTTAGGGTTCCCAAGCCCACCATTTGGGTGACTCTTGGTACATCGTGCCACTGCCTACCGCGTCGTAACCCATCCCTAGGGTCAACGCTATGCACGGCCTCTAGCGTACTATAAACACCAGAAACTACTTGCAACTCCTGGACCAAGGAGTAAGCGATTGATAAGTCAAGAGGGTCAATTAAGTATCCCAACGTGTGGTAGTAACTAGTCTTGGATCACAAACACGGAACTCAGTTCCTAAGAACGGTCCCAATGAGACAACCCGCTATGTACTCCTACATAGCCTCTCATCGCTACCTTTACCAAATTGGGTTCATCATAAGCTTATCACATCGGAACAACAATGTTTCACTACAGTTCATCACCCAGATGAATCAGACCTGATGCAACTCTAAGCATAGCAAGCATAGCAGGCAAAGTAAGCTAAGCACATCATGGCACAAGGATCTACCAGGTATGCTAGGTTGCAAGGTTTAGCTATTTACTGTGACAATGACAGGTCATGCAAAAGAATAGGTTCTTCTACCGGGTATGACATACATATGAGCGTTTGTCCGAATGCAATAAACAAGAGCAGGAGCGAGAGAGTGGGATGTTATCGGAATGATCAAGGGGGTTGCTTGCCTTGCTAGGTAGCGGGAAGGTTCTCTCCTTCGTTGGAATACTCAGGGGTATCCTTAGAAGCAGGGCCTACCGCAATCCAAATAAATAGCATTCAATACACGCAAGTGCAACAATATGATGCATGATCATGACATAGTAGCATGTATGGATGAGCTAATGCAGTTATTGTCCAAGTTAATTTGAAGTGAGTTTGAATATAGGTTCAATATCGTTCTTCATTTCAAATTCCATACTTCAACCTATTAGCAAATGTCAATGTTCTTCTACATAGGTTTCTCTAAGATGCATTATAATAGCACCATTGGATTCATTGTATTTTTTTGATAAATTTTCATATATAAATTATTTTCATCTGAGTTACAAATTAATTTATATGAATTTTTAATGTTTTAAACATTTTCTGGAATTATTTAAAAACTAGAAATTCCTTTTATTGCATCAGCCTGATGTCATCATGGCGTTAGCAGGTCAGCTGACCAGGCCAGGTCAAACCTGACCAGTGGAACCCACTTGTGACTGACCCGGTCACTATTAGGGCTAACTAATTAGCTAATTACTCATTAGATTAGGTTAGGGCCCACTGGTCAGTGGGCCATTAACTTAATTAGGTTAGTTTAATTATTTTTTTAAACTAATTCTAATTAGAAAGGGGGCGGGCCCCACTTGCCAGCTGACCTGGGTCAAACCCCATGGTCAGCGCCGGTTGACTCGCCGGTGTTGAGCCGCTCGCGACGTCAGGAACGGTGGAGGGGGTCGGGATTCCTCCTCCGACGACCAAACGGACGACGGAGGGAACCAAACTACTCTGCTTGCTCACGCACGTCGAGCCCGACACTTCCCAGGGGCTGGGATGGTCGGAATCGGCACCGGCGATGAGCACGGCGGCTATCGGAGCTCGAACGAGCACGGGCTCGTCGAACCAGGGCGCGACACGGCCGGAACTTGGCACCTACAGGCACTACATAGCCTCACAAGTTTGATGGTGGTCTCTAATGGACCAATTGGTCACCAGAGCATCGCCGGCGATGAGCTCGTGTGGCGGGTCATTCGGGAGCCGGCACAATTCGGGCCTACAGAGGGCGAAAATGCCAGGGAAGAGAGGGGAAAGAGCTGGAAGCTCACTGCGGGTTCGAAGCCATGGAAATCTTGCTCGGGGAGGGCTCGGAGACAATGATTCAACGATGGCGAAGATCAGGTCCGAGGAAGAAGATGAGCTTGGGGACGATGCTTCGGGGCTCCTGGCGATGCCAGGCTCGGCGAGAAGGAAGAAGGCGATGAGGCGGAGCGATTGGAGGGCTTAGAAGCGAGGGGGAGCGGCTAGAACTACAGCGGCGAGCTAACGGCGACGTCGGCCATGGCGGAGAAGAGGAGGAAGAGAGCAGAGGGGGCGAATGCGAGGGGAAGAGAGGCATGGGGATGCAACGTCGTCCTCATCCTCTCGCCAACGCGGCAGGGGGGACGCAGGCATGCAGAGAGGTGCGTCGCAGCTCCGGCATGCGCGCGCAACGAGCACACACTTCCTCCTGGCCGCCAGGAGGACGACGATGGAGCTGGGCCAGCTGGGCCGGCCCAGGTTCATCGTCCCTTGCTTTCTATTTAAATTTTCTTCTTTAAATTAATTTCTGTTATTTGTTTAATTTATTTTCAGGCACATAAACTATTTTAGAATATCCCAAATATTTTATATATTGTAGTTTGAATATTTCAAACTTATCTAAAAAGTTTCAGGATATTTTGAAACTAGAATAATGATAATGCTTTATTTGATATTTTCAGAAGCTTTATCATTTATTTTTAAATTGCTAAAGTTGTTCAAATATTTTAAATGACCCCTTGTATAATCATGTCCATATTTATCACACATAGGGGACATTTTAGATGGGCATTTTGGATTTGTTTAATTTTCACAAACTTTGAATTGGTTTGATTCAAATGAGGGTTTGGGGTTTCCTTTAGTCCCCATTTCATGTTGATGCATAATGATATATGATGCACACGCACATGCTGTCCTATGACATCTAGCTAGGGATGTGACAACTCACCCCCACTCAAAATAATCTCGTCCCGAAATTTTGAAGTTGCCGGGAAGAGCGCGGGGTACTCTAGTCGAAGATGATCTTCTCTTTCCCATGTGGCCTCCTTTTCAGAATGGTGTGACCACTGAACCTTGAGAAACTTGATGTTTCGACACCGAGTGGTATGCTCAACTTGATCAAGAATACGAACAAGGTATTCTCGATATGTAAGGTTATCTTGGAGATCAAGCACTTCGTGGTCTACTTCACGGACAGGGTCCGAGAAGCAACGCCTGAGTTGCGAGATGTGGAAGACATCATGATCCTTGGAAAGATGCGGCGGAAGTTCCAATTGGTAGGCAACCTCTCCTCATTTAGCAAGAGTGCGAAAAGGTCCAATGTAACGAGGGTCCAACTTGCCCTTGATACCGAATCGATGGGTACCCTTCAGAGGCGTAACCCGAAGGTAAACCTTCTCGTCAACTTCATAGGTCACAGCCTTATGATGGCAATCATATTGGCTCTTTTGACGAGATTGGGCTGTTTTCAACTTTTCACGAATAATGCGAACTTGCTCCTCTGCATCCTAGATCATATCCGGGCCAAAGAGTTGCCTCCCTCCGGTTTCTGACCAGTTAAGAGGTGTTCAACACCTTTGTCCATAGAGAACTTCAAAAGGGGCTTTTCCCAAGCTTGATTGATAACTATTGTTATACGCAAATTCAGCAAATGGAAGATATTTCTCCCAGTTCATACCGAAGGATATAACACAAGCTCGGAGCATGTCTTCGAGAATTTGATTGACTCGCTCAACTTGACCTCTTGATTGCGGGTGGAAAGCAGTGCTAAAGGATAGATGAGTCCCCATAGCCGTCTGAAAACTTTTCTAGAATAGGGAAGTAAAGATACTTCCGCGGTCTGAGTTAATCTCCAAAGGGACACCATGAAGAGAAACTATTCGAGAAACATATAACTCCGCTAGCTGACTAATAGTTATACTCCCTCGAACATGAAGAAAATGAGCCACTTTGGAAAGGCGGTCGATGACCACAAAGATAGCATTATTCCCTCTCTGAGTCCTAGGAAATCCGGTAATGAAATCCATACCGACCTTATCCATTTCCATTCAGGAATATCTAATGGTTGAAGGTGCCAGCAGGCCTTTGATGTTCTGCTTTCACGCGATGACAAACGTCGCAATTAGCAACGAACTGGGCTATTTCTCTCTTCATCCTAGTCCACTAGAACCTCTGGCGTAGGTCCTGATACATCTTGGTACTACCCAAATGAATTGTGAGAGGAGAATCATGAGCCTCCTTAAGGATCAGATGTCTTAAGCGTGTGCTCTTGGGAACCACCAACCGGTTCTGGAAGAACACAACACCCTCATCGTCCTTGGAGAAATCTTTAGTGTTTCCACTAGCAATATTCTCCTTGATCCGGGATATACCCTTATCATACTTCTGGACAACTGCTATTTGATCCTTAAGATTAGGTTCCGCCACCAAGTTGGATAGAAATCCATGAGGAACAATGTGGAGGTTTAACTTCCGAAATTCCTCATGGAGAAGTGGTTGACCTTGTTGTAACATCAAGTTGTTACAATAAGACTTACGACTTAGTGCATCAGCCATAACATTGGCTTTCCCCGGGGTGTAAGTTATCCCTAAGTCATAACCTATAATCAACTCAACCCACCGTCTTTGCCTGAGATTCAAATCCGGCTGGGTGAAAATATATTTCAGACTTTGGTGATCAGTGTAAATTTTGCAACGATTACCCAGAAGGTAATGTTGCTAGGTTTTTAGTGCATGGACTACAACTGCAAGCTCAAGATCATGTGTCGCATGTGGACGCAACTGTTGAGATGCGTATGCAATCACATGACGATCTTGCATGAGAATGCAACCTAATCCTTGTCGCAAGGCATCGCAATAGATAACAAAGTCCTTAGAGAAGTCTGGTGGCACCAGAATGGGAGCAGAGGTCAGTCATCTTTTCAACTCCTGAAAACTGTGCTCGCATTGTGGGGTCCACTCGAACCTTTTATCTTTCTTGAGGAGTTTAGTCAGAGGTTTCGCAACCTTGGTGAAATTCTCAACAAAGCGGCAACAATAGCTCGCTAAGCCAAGGAAACTCCTAACTTGCTTAATCGATTCAGGTTGAGTCCGATCAAGGATGGCCTGAAATCTCTCGGGATTGACAGCAATACCCTTACCAGAGATCACGTGGCCCAGATAGGTCACTTCTGGCAACCAAAATTCACACTTGGAGAATTTGGCATACAGACGGTGCTCTCGAAGTTTCATCAATACTAGCCTTAGATGCTCGGCATGTTGCTGTTCGTTCTTCGAGTAGATGAGTATGTCGTCGAGGTAAACCATGACAAAATTATCCAAATACTCCATGAAGATCGAATTCAACAAACGAGAGAAGGTGGCTGGAGCATTGGTTAAATCGAAGGACATAACGGTGTACTCGTATTGGCCATAACGAGTAACAAAAGCCGTTTTTGGAATGTCCCCATTTCTAATTCTGATTTGATGGTATCCCAACCTCAAATACATTTTGGAAAAGACAGAGGATCCAGCGAGTTGATCATAAAAATCATTGATCCTGGGGAGCGGATACTTGTTATTTATGGTGACCAGATTCATTGGCCGATAATCCACAACCATCCGATCCGATCCATCCTTCTTCTTGACGAAGAGAACGGGACAAGCCCAAGGAGAAGAACTAGGACGGATGAAACCTTTCTTCAAAGCCTCATCGAGTTGAATTTTAAGTTCGGCTAGTTCTAAGGGTGCCATCTTATAGGGTCTTCTGGCTATTGGGACAGTCGCTGGAATGAGCTCTATCACAATCTCAACATCTCTGACAGGTGGAATTCCTGGCTGTTCTTCTGGAAAGACATAGGGAAAGTCACGGACTACCGAAATATCTTCTAGTTCTAGAAGAGGGCTAGCTTTGAGGGAATAGAGTTGGCGCTTTTCTGTTCGAGTAGAGACATTAACTATCTCACCCGATGGATGTGTAAGTTGAACATTTCTAGAATGAGTATCAATCTTAGCATAGTGGGCTTTCATCCAATCCATGCCTAAGATGATATTGATGTCCAAAGACTTGAGGGCTATCAAGGATGCTATGAAGACTAGCCTATCCACCAGAACCTCATTATCATGGCTCACCCTAGAAGTTTGCCACTTCGAACTAGGAGTTTGAACTACTAAAGGAGTAGGCATATCACAAAGAGACATGTTATGCAACTGTGCATAACTTTCTAAGATGAAAGAATGAGATGCCCCAGTATCAAATAGAACAGATGCTGGATGACTATTGACAAGGAGCGTACGTAGGATAACATCAGGATCCTCAGAGGCTTCCGCAGCAGAGACATAATTCACTCGTCCATGAGCAGGAGCTGGCTTCACATAGAAGGCTTTTCCCGGCTTCCCATGTCTAGCGGGCTTAGCATTGATCTAAGGACAATCACGAGAGTAGTGTCCTGGTTCCCCACATTTGTAATAAACCACGATGGCACGAGGAGCAAAATTGGCAGGCGGACCTCCAAATGGCCTGACTGGAGGGTTGGGCTGAGCTGGGCGAGGTGCCTGGAAGGATGGCCTCGCAGTGTATCTTGGCGGTAGATCTGCGTTGGGCATCCACACCCGGCGTTTGTTAGAGCCCGAGCCAGATGCAGGGATGAAGTCACGGTTGTGCTTTCTCATTGCCTCATAGTCGGTTTGTCCAGACTCAGCATTGATAGCCTTGTTGACGAGAGCCTGGAAGGTTGTGCACTCATGCAGGCGCAGATCTCGACAGAGCTTAGGGTTAAGTCCCCTGCGGAACCTATCCTGTTTTTTTTCATCGGTTGAAACTTCCTCCGGAGCATAACGAGCATGATTGCCGAACTCACGGCTATAGGCATCCACGGACAGTCTGCCCTGGGTGAAAGCACAAAATTCCTCTCTCTTGCGATCCATCAGCCCTTTGGGGATGTGATGGGTATGAAATGATGCACTGAATTCTGCCCAAGTTGGTGCAGGGCCTTCGGGACGCATGGCTTCATGGGCATACCCACCATAGATTGGCGGGTCCTTCTAGAAAGTAGGTAGCAAAGGTCACCTTGTTGGCCCCGGACACATTGGCAGCCCGGATCTTGCGGAACATGCTGGTCAGCCAGTCATCCGCGTCGAGTGGGTCGACCGAATGATGATACTTAGGTGGGCACAGCTTGACGAAATCACCGAGTGACACACCATCATTGTGATCATTGCGGGGAGCACGTGCTGTGTTCTGCTCAGTTTGTTCTAGCACCATGTTGGTCTCCCTTTTGTTTCGTTCAGCTTCTAGCATCACTTCTGCCAAAGAAGGCGCATGTGGCAAGTCCTCTTGCCTTGGCTAGCTTCTGTCACCCTGCTTAGGGGCACGCACGGGGTTATTCCTAGTTGCCACCATCCTGGGAAATCAAACCCACAGCTTACCCATAGAGGACATCAACTCAAAGACATGAGATAAGGTATGTACTAGACAACATGGCATGCAGGGTAAACACCCAAACAACATGGTAATAACAACTGCCATATGAACACCATGATTCATACACACCATGACAAAGTTCAATACAAGCCCAAGCTGAAAACAAACTACAGAGAGATGACACAACTCATCAGAGGCATTGCAAGCTTCCTATACATTATCTATCTACACCTCTGGAACTCAACTCTCATCCTCAATCATATCCCACAAGACACGCAGGACTGTGGCGATACGACTACTAACATACTAGTACTAACATCCACGTACTCATGCATCACCATAGAATGCCTCATACAGGTTACCCCCGTGACCCGGGAGCTGAACCTGAGGATATGGAAACACTCTAGCCTGTGATCCCTAGAAACCGTAAGGACACGAATGTGGCCTTAGTCCCCTTGTTGGCGGCAACAGCGGTCCTCGAAGAGGGGTGATGCCTCCAACATCGGGCCAGTCTACGTGTGCTGGCAGATGAGTCCACGATGGGGTTAGCATCTCCAAATCTCCATAGCATGTCTGCACGACAGGTGCCAACTGCGTCAGGGCTGTCCACAGACGTGCATGGGTGGCATAGAGCTCCATGCGAAAGGCACGTGCATCATGATGCCTGTTCTCCAACATCTGAGCGGTCACCTGCAGCCTGAGATCCTCATGGGAATGATCATAGTAGGCTGCACTAAGATAACCATCCTCTCCTCCCATTGAAGCAGGAACATAATAGAACTCTGTGTTTTGAAGCAAACCATTGTGAAACCTCATGATAGTCAGCATGGTGTAGATGGCCTCCTGAACTGCTATATCTACGGTGACACCTAATCCATAAGTCCAGTGAACCGGCTCTGCAGCTCCAGGATATGAAGGATATATCTTAACAGTACACAGATACTGACTCTGGTTGAAATCTTGATACTGTTCCTCCACTCTGTACGCTGGGTACCAATGGTAGCCAGCCTTCATCATAACTCTAACCAACATGGCCGTGTGACCCGGTACATCGATGCACCTGGTCAGGCGGACCACTTGAGGGAAGGATGAGGGGGCATCTGAAACATAGAATGATGCAAAGACATTAGAGATTCTAGCGGAAATTGGAGAGCATAACGGCTGTAAGTGCTCAAAAAGGATTTTGAGACAACTGCAAAAGACTGGAAAGCATAACCACTCGACTTTTTAGACTCAAATCTCTTCTCCATCTTTTGTCACACCAACAATACTCTAGTACTAACATTCACTTGCAAACAAGCTAGCTAATGGTCCATGGTTAGTAACTCGCCATCCTAAGCAATAGATGAGAATCCTAGTTCTTATCCCCATAGAAAAGATGAGAAAGATCAGCATAGAATAACTTGGGAAGAGGAGTAAAAAGAGCCTTACGTTCCCTTCCACAATCAATTCCCCTACTTATCTATAGTGTTTCTAGACTCAACTTCGACCGATTTGGCTTGGTAGTCCTATAGTCAGTCAGGCTCTGATACCAACGCTGTCGGGACCCCGATCCTAAGTCATATAAATCCAGACTGTAACATATCACATCACTTTGTGGCCACACGCACGGTAAGCTCCACGGCTGCAGCCTTACCTTAGCCAGGACCGTTTGCGTCTTTTGGCTCACGTATGTGAACATGTTGCTGGCAATCAAACGACAGAGAACCCGGGCCGACATGACTAGTCATAGGACCCAGGTGGCACATCCATATGGAAACAGGCATACCATGGCTCGGCGGAAGCACAAAGAGGAAGTTTCCCGTAAAGAGTACTACTAAAGGCACATGCCTATGTGTCGGATCCCATACATACCGTTGCATGTCATAGGTACGCACGACATGCTCGATATGCATAGATACAACCATGGCATCACAACGTAACCATACAACAACTTTTATTCAAGGGGCTCAGACGAGCCTTGCATAACATGTTCTTACAGATAGGGGTCACATGACCCGACACTGAAGTCATACAAACAAGTTCATACAAACCAAGCGGAAGCATACGCTGTGTGAGTACAGACAGATGAAAGGGTAAAAAGGCACATGGCCTGACTATCTATAGCCCGCCACAAGGCATAGGGTCGTAGCCGGGACACCAGCTATTCGGCATCGTCGACATCGAGAAAGAACCCACCTGATGGGTCCTGGGTCTCATCTGCAACATTTATTAAGCAAACATGAGTACAAACGTACTCAGCAAGTCTTTAAAACAGACCTAGTCTATTCATGCTCATGTATCAACAACGGGAGTGGTGGAGTTTATGAAACAATGCCAGCTTTGACTCATGGCTAACCTACACTACACAATTTTAACTCTTTGTTTAAAATTTTAGATATTGCACACAAGTCCACTAACTCCATGACAATACACCACCATGGATTCACTTCACTCTCCTGGGAGAGTGCCATCCATGGTACTCACACTTGTCTTGATAGTTATATGAGTATCCATTTGATTGTCTATGAACAACATAAGTTATCCAAGTAGTCCATATCCGAGGACGCGGCCATTCGAATAGTTTCATACCCTGCAGGGGTGTACTTCTTCACACACGCTCGCCACTTATCGCTGTGTGCTCATAAAACCATGCACCTCGGCAACCTTCAAGCGAAAGCCCAGCAAGGGAGTCGGCCACGAACGTCAATCCCATAAGACCTCTAGTCCAGGCTATCGCCTATTTGAGACTGAACCCGCACGGAAGTCCGGTCGAAGTTTCCGCTACGGCCCCAAACGATGTGCGCAGGGTTCCCAAGCCCACCATTTGGGTGACCCTTGGTACATCGTGCCACTGCCTACCGCGTCGTAATCCACCCCTAGGGTCAGTGCTACGCACGGCCTCCAGCATACTATAAACACCAGAAACTACTTGCAACTCCTGGACCAAGGACTAAGCGATTGATTAGTTGAGAGGGTCAATTAAGTATCCCAACGTGTGGTAGTAACTAGTCTTGGATCACAAACATGGAACTCAGTTCCTAAGTACGGTCCCAATGAGACAACCCGCTATATACTCCTACATACCCTCTCATCGCTACCTTTACCAAATCGGGTTCATCATAAGCTTATCACATCGGAACAACAATGTTTCACTCCAATTCATCACCCAGATGAATTAGACTTGATGCAACTCTAAGCATAGCAAGCATAGCAGGCAAAGTAAGCTAAGAACATCATGGCACAAGCATCTACCAGGTATGCTAGGTTGCAAGGTTTAGCTATTTACTGTGACAATGACAGGTCATCCAAAAAAATAGGTTCTTCTACCAGGTATGACATACATATGAGCGTTTGTCCTAATGTAATAAACAAGAGCGAGAGAGTGGGATGTTATCGGAATGATCAAGGGGGTTGCTTGCCTTGGTGGGTAGCGGGAAGGTTCTCTCCTTCGTTGGAATACTCGGGGGTATCCTCAGAAGCAAGGCCTACCGCAATGCAGATAAATAGCATTCAATACATGCAAGTGCAACAATGTGATGCAAGATCATGACATAGTAGCATGTATGGATGAGCTAATGCAGCTATTGGCCAAGTTAATTTGAAGTGAGATTGAATATTGGTTCAAAATTGTTCTTCATTTCAAATTCCATACTTCAACCTATTAGCAAATGTCAATGTTCTTCTACATAGGTTTCTCTAACATGCATGATAGCAGCACCATTGGATTCATTGGATTTTTCTGATAAATTTTCATATATAAATTATTTTCATCTGAGTTACAAATTAATTTATATGAATTTTTTAAGTTTTAAACATTTTTTGGAATTATTTAAAAACTAGAAATTCCTTTTATTGCATCAGCGTGACGTCATCATGGCGTCAGCAGGTCAGCTGACCAGGCCAGGTCTAACCTGACCAGTGGGACCCACTAGTCAGTGACCCAGTCACTATGAGGGTTAACTAATTAGTTAATTACTAATTAGATTAGGTTAGGGCCCACTGGTCAGTGGGCCATTAACTTAATTAGGTTAGTTTAATTATTTTTAAACTAATTCTAATTAGAAAGGGGGCGGGCCCCACTTGCCAGTTGACCTGGGTCAAACCTCGTGGTCAGCGCCGGTTGACTCGCCGGCGTTGAGCCGCCGGCGATGTCAGGGATGGTGGAGGGGGTCGGGATTCCTCCTCCGGCGACCAAACAGACGGCGGAGGGCACAAAACTACTCTGCTTGCTCGTGCGTGTCGAGCCTGACACTTCCTAGGGGCTGGGATGGCCAGAATTGGCGCTAGTGATGAGCACGGTGGCTGCCGGAGCTCGAACAAGCACGGGCTCGTCGAACCAGGGCACGACATGGACGGAACTTGGCACCTACAGGCACTACGCAGCCTTACGAGTTCAATGGTGGTCTCTAATGAACCAACTGGTCACTGGAGCATCGCCGGCGATGAGCTCGTGCGGCGGGTCATTCGAGATCCAGCGCAATCGGGGCCTACAGAGGGGAAAAGGCCGGGGAAGAGAGGGGAAAGAGCCGGGGAAAGAGCCGGAAGCTCACTGCAGGGTCGAAGCCGTCGAAAGCTTGCTCGGGGAGGGCTCGGAGACAATGATTCAATGGCGGCGAAGATCAGGTTCGAGGAAGAAGACGAGCTCGGGGACGACGCTTCGGGGCTCCTGGCGATGCCAGGCTCGGCGAGAAGCAAGAAGGCGATGAGGCGGAGTGATTGGAGGGCTCAGAAGCGAGGGGGAGCGACTAGAACTACGACGGCGAGCTAAAGGCGACGTCGGCCATGGCAGAGTAGAGGAGGAGGAGAGCAGAGGGGGCAAATGCGAGGGGAAGAGAGGGATGGGGACGCAACGTCGTCCTCATCCTCTTGCCAGCGCGGCAGGGGGGATATAGTCACGCAAAGAGGTGCATGGCAGCTCCGGCGTGCGTGCGCAGCGAGCTCACGCACGTCCTCCTGGCCGCCAGGAGGACGACGATGGAGCAGGGCCAGCTAGGCCGGCCCAGGTTCATCCTCCCTTGCTTTCTATTTAAATTTTCTTCTTTAAATTAATTTTTTATATTTGTTAAATTTATTTTCAGCCACATAAACTATTTTAGGATATCCCAAATATTTTATATATTGTAGTTTGAATATTTCAAACTTATCTATAAAGGTTGAGGATATTTTGAAAACTAGAATAATGATAATGCTTTATTTGATATTTTAGAAGCTTTATCATTTATTTTTAAATTGCTAAAGTTGTTCAAATATTTTAAATGACCCCTTGTATAATCATGTCCATATTTATCAGACATAGGGGACATTTTAGATGGGGATTTTGGATTTGTTGAATTTTCACAAACTTTGAATTGTTTTGATTTTAATGAGGGTTTGGGGTTTCCTTTAGTCCCCATTTCATGTTGATGCATAAATGATATATGATGCACACACTCATGCTGTCCTATGACATCTAGCTAGGTATGTGACAGTCGAAGAGATGGGATTGGTGGAAATCAACTTCGAGAGGCTAGAAATCAAGATCCACATGGTTGGAGTGGAAGATCTTGACCTCAACACAAGGGTAGGTGGTTCTCTCTCAAAAAACTGAGTAGGATAGGTATGGAATAGTTCTGAGTGCTTATCTTTCGAGTGGGTGGTGGTGAAGGGGTATATATAGGCTTCCCTAAAATCCAACCCTTACACACAATAAGTCAGACTCGGTGACACCGATGTGTAAATCTCGCTGGTACCGAAGTGACAAAAAGTGGCAACTTGGATGGACCGATATATAATTCTTGGTTGCACTGACAAGGTGACCGACGGTCAGATTTACCAAACTAGGTGACGCCGATTCACCATTCTTGGTCGGACCAAAAATGAGAACTTGCGTAATAGGAAGTTGGCAACCCAACTCGGTGGCACCGAGTGCAGTGTCGGTTGCACCAAAGTGTTAGGGTTTGGCTGAGTCTGTCTAGGGTTTGGAACTCGGTGGCACCGGGATAGGAATGTTGGTTGCACCGATTTGGCATATATGGCTTAGGATAGACTTTGGTGGGAGAGTATGTGGATGTTTTAGGTGACTGTCACTTGTGCACATTTGAGCATATTGTTCACCATCAAAACTTTACCCCCTTTTAATAGTATTGGCTTTCCTATAGATAAAGTGATTTCTCACAAATGTAAAATGTAGAGTCCTCTTGCTTGAAGCTTTGCCAACCTATTTCCTTGAATCTTGGGGTAATTCCACAATCATTTTGCCATTAAAAACAATGAACTTTTCCCGAAATAAACTTGGTGGAAACATTAGTTCAATGACTTATATGTTGTTATTAATTACCAAAACCACCGATGGGATCTAATGTGATTTCAATCTCCCCCTTTTGGTAACTGATGACAACATATATAGATCAAAGCTTCGACAAAGATATAATCAATGAGTATAGTCGTCGCGTTGAGAAGTACGTGAAAAGCAAGAGCTCCCCCTAAATTTGTGCATTATTTTTGAATTTGCGTTTGAATGCAAATGCACAATCGATTAGGTACATGGGTCACTTCTTACACGTCACATACCACTTTGTGGTGTGCGAGAATAATTTGAATGAATATCATAGAACAACACAATCAACCAAAAATGAATGATCATCACATAAGCATTTAAGATGATAGAAAATAGTAGCATCACACATTAAAACGTATGATGAACCATCATCAAACATGTACCAAAGCAAGACAAAAGATTATCACGGCAAACAAAAGCAATTGTTTTTGAAAAAGCAGCAAGAATACCAAACGCTCTCTCTCTCTCGAAGCCTAATGATCTATATACACTTCTCCCCCTTTGGCAACAAGTTACCAAAAAGTTCAAAGGTATATATCTAAGCATTCTTGGGCTGGTCTCCTTCGGTTGTCGACGAAGGAGTCGAGAGCATGGCATCGGCGAATATCTGTGCAGAAGTCGTGGATGGAGCTGGAGTAGACACTGGTGGAACAGGAGGTGATGGAGCAGGAGCTATGCTGACAGTAGCTGGAGCTGATGAAGAGGGCCTCGATTCTGGAGCAGGCACTATTGTTGATCTAGTCTGAGTGAAGAACTAGGTGCCCGACCTTAGAGGTGATCCTTCGTCATCAACATCATCATCATCATTAGAATATGTAGAAGAGACCCGGGGAATGTGCATGGAGTTAACTTCCTTCTGGAGCTCAATCACTGTCTTTGTAACCTTGTCCACTTTGTCACCAAGCACTTTGATCCTCGACTCAAAGATCCTCACTAGGCTGTTCTGGTTCTCCAGAATCACTTTGATATCCTTTTGCATGCCCTGGACGGCTATGATAAGAAGATCCATTTGCTCGTTCCTGGATTTCTGGGCTTGAGCACTAGCGGCTCGAACAACTTCTGCCTCTGCTTGTGCTGTAGCAGATGTGGGATGATTTGGGTGCATCACCACAATGTTGTCTTCAAACTCTGGCTGTAGGGGCAGGTGTGGGTGATCAAGAGAAAAATGTGCTTCTCCAACTAAGAGTTGATGAGAAACTGGATATAGGGTGCATAACAGCATGAGCGCTTCTGGTCAGCAGCAACCCTCATGATTGTCTCAACAATCAGATCCATTACTCTAATCCTGGTGTTCCTGTAAAGGTGGATCAACATGTTGATGGAGTAGCCTTGGATCACCTTGTCATCTCCATACTTGGGCATCAAGGTATGCCTGAGAATAGTGTTGATAGTCCGGAGGCCTGCTTGCAGATAATAGATGGATCCTAGCTTGTGTGATTGCACCTTGTCTGCGGGGATAGGAGTATACATGTATTTCAGAGCATTTTGAAATCTCCTTCTTGGGTTCAGAGTATACATCCAAATCTCCTTCTTAAGCTTCTGGAACTTCCAGTAGAGCAGCCCATTCCTCTACAGTGGATTCATATCTAGCACCTTCTGTCATCCATACAATTCTACCATCTCCGTAGAAATTAGCAGTGGAGTAGAATTGCATGATCATCTCCTCGTTCCATGCAGTAAGCTCTCTGCCAATGAATTTGTCCATACCAATGCAATGGAAGTTGTATTGGACACTTGGGAAGTAGTTCACATTATCTTTGATGAACTTCCAATCGACATACCTCATGTCGCTAATAGCTGGGCTCTTGTCAAGCAGAACGGTCTCATAGAAATCATGTTGCTCTCTGGTGTAAAACCTATAGTCAACGGCAGTCTTCCTTCTCTGAGCATAAGGATCTATGGCTCTCTAGGCTCTCAAGCCTGAGTCTTTGTGCTTCTTCATGTCCTCAGCTACTAAGTGGCTGGCATGATGCACTGGAAGATGTGGTCTGAGCTTCATCTTCCATTCTGGAGGTAGTCCCTTTGTTCTTCTCTAAAGCAGGAATGTCCCTGGTAGTCCTCTTGGACTTCTGTGCAGCATCCTTCTTAGATGTAGACTTGGTGCTCTTGGAGGTGCAAATGATTGGTATATCATCAGCCATGAGATTCTTGGCTTTCTTCTTGGGAGGGACCATCTCATCATGCTATTCCTCCTCCTCCTCAGCAGCAACACCAGCAGCCTCCTTAGGATCCTCAAAGATAGAGGTAGGCCTGCCAATAACATGAACAATCCTCTTCCTGGACTTCTTCACCCGTGCCTTCTTAGGCATAGCTTTCTTTGGGACCTCAACTAACACAGTGGCTCTTGCACTCTCATATGCCTTGAAGGTTTCGGTAGGAGCATAGACTTTGCTGACAACTCTTCGAGAGGAAGTAGCTTCAGTTGCTGACTTCTTGACAGCCTTTTCTTGCTTTTTAGAAAGTATCTCCTCTAGAATGATGTCTGAATCTTCTTCATCTGAGTTGAGCTTCTTCCTAGTTCTGGTGGCAGCCTTGGCAACCCATGAGTGCCGCGGGTGCCTTGATCTGACAAAGAACTCGCTTCTGGGCTTGTTCCAGAACTCAATCAACTCCCTACTCTGCCACATTCTGAATGTCCTCTGAGCCTGACATACTGACCCTCTGAATAGAGTATAGGAGAGCAGAAGAAGATAAGTCATCACAAAATGAGGCTGGTTTTTGAAATTTGAGCAATGAATTTTCAAGACTTTTGCTTTCTGTCAGATAGATATCGGTGCAGCCGAAATAGAAATTTCGGTGGGGCCGAGAGTCTCTGGCTCTCTTAACTGAAACTTGCCAGCCTTCTCGGTCAGACCAAGAAAAGCAACTCGGTTCCACCGAGTCAGTTCTCAACCTCACCAAAAAGCATATCGCTGAGACCGATATTTCCGTTTTGGTTCCACCGAGATGTATCGAGCGGACGACAAAACCCTAGAAAACTCATCTATCACGATATTTTGGGGATTTGAGAGGATGGGAACATGTTCAAAGGGTGTATCAATGAATAACAATGATCTAATGCGCAAGAATCATACGTGGAGCGCAATAGAGATCGAATCCGTACCCGAACTTGGTGCGGATCCTCTACGGCAGCGACGAGGGAGTGGATTTCGTCGGCGATGGTGATTCCAAGCGGCGAAGGAGCGCGGGGAGGCAAGGGAGACGACCAGGGGTCTTCGGAGCGGCATCTTAGGGTTTGGAGCGCGACATTTGAAGGTGGAAATTTCAAAGCGTCGGGGTCCAGCTTTATATACCCACCACTGTCGGTGACACTGATTCTAATTTTTTGGTGTCACCGAGTGCCTCAACTGTCAGCTGACAGGGACACTCGGTGTAACCGAGACAATGGAATTGGTGGTACCGAGATTGAAAAACTAGGTCAACCCTAGGCATTCAATGAGACCGAGATTTTGTGGTTGGTTCCACCGAGATGCACTTGGGAGGTTTTAATGGCCAGTCCTTGTTGATATGGAACTCTGAGTGCTCCACACATAGAGGGATCGAAAAGCACTTGTTCAAATTTTGTGATGCATCATGAATAGGGTGTGAGGTAAGAAAGCACAGATACCTAAAGAAGTAGTTCTAGGCATTCTTGTATATCCAGTTGGCAAAAGATACATTAAAGTCCAAATAGCAACAATTGGATATCCTCGAATGAGAAAATAAATGCAGACCAACATGCTCACACAATAAGATGTCAAATGAAATCATGGCAAACATGCACATATACTCTACCATCTAACAAGAACTTGGGCGATGACGAACTCATCTATATATGAGTATATGACTTAGGAGCCAAGTAAGAATACTTGATCATAGGTCATACTCATCTTTTAAGCACAAGTGGGGGTTTACCACTTTTACATAAAGCTTTTAATGTTTGTCACATACTAAGAGATGCTTTGACTCAAGTCTTAGAGTAAAGCTCCCCCTTGATGTGACATCCCCCCATAAGAGGGATAAACTAACATTGGGTTTTGTCGATGAAGACTTCACGTTGATGAAGTAGTGGTGGATGCTCAAGATTGATGAAGATCACCAAGAGTTGGGAGCATCCTTGTTGTTTTGTTACTCTTCTCACCTACATGGTTTAGTTCCAACACACAAGAGACAAATACAAGGATATCTATGGACATGGAGTGCAAAGCATTGTAATGATGTCCATTGATTTGTTGATTACCTTGTCCCTTGCTTAACTTTGAGGGAATGTGTGACTCCT
This sequence comes from Hordeum marinum, assembly GCA_022496015.1. Taxonomy (NCBI): domain Eukaryota; kingdom Viridiplantae; phylum Streptophyta; class Magnoliopsida; order Poales; family Poaceae; genus Hordeum; species Hordeum marinum. The sequence goes on from CM039673.1 coordinate 231,020,653, forward strand.
TAACCTATTGCATAGGGTTGATGTTGATTGCAAATAGATCTTGCCAATAATGAATGTGAGTGAATTTCATTGGTGGAGTCACCCCTCAAGAACTCTCCATTTCTTCTTCTTGGGAATCCACATCAAGTTGATGGGGATCCTTGGTGTTGAAGTAGCACTTCTAGAAGTTGAGCCTGTAGTAGCCTTGGGAACCCACTGCACCAAAGCTTGGGATTCATCTTCATAAGAGTTAAAGTCCTCTTCAAGCTTGTTCTTGCCCTTGAGCTTGGTGTCTTGTGGTGGAAGGTCATCTTGAGTGTTTGTCCCCTTGGGAAGAGTATTTTAATACTTCTCCTTTTGAGTAACAAACTTGGGATTTGGATATTGACCTTCTTCCCGTTCAACTCCATTAGCATTGAAGTAGCAAACACCACGATTCTTCTGGTATCCTCCGTGCTTGCGTACAATCTCATCAATTTTTTTGTACCCTTCAAGACTCTTGTAGATACCTTTCTCTATAATTACTTTCAATAAAGCATATTTTTCCTCAAGTGTAACTTGGCTAAGAGAATCATCATTAGTGGAATCAATAGAACTACTAGGAGCAACATCATTGGGTTTAGCATTTTTATTGTTTCTACTATATGAAGAACCTTTATTTCCTTTGTTACTAGTTTGCTTAGATTTGACTTGTGGCATGAATGTAGACAAGAGTAGTCATTTGGCAATATAATATGAAGTCTTCTTTCGGAGATCGTCATTGATAGCTTAAGAAATTCATTTTCTTGCTCCAAATTGACCTTCTCGAAGCGTAGCTTCTCATGAGTTCTTACAAGCTCTCTATGATCTTCAAGAGTAGATTCATGAGCTAGCTTTAGCGTGTTGAGTTCTTTGGTTAGTTCTTCTATTTTCATCTTATCATCGTCAATGACTTATCTTGACTAGCATGAGAAATATCAAGTTCATTATGATTAACATCACTAGTTTTATTACATAGCAAGTCATCATTGTAAAACAAATCATCTTCATCACTATCGAAATCAAAATATTCAGGGTGTGATACCTTGGGGCCTTTAGCCATGAAGTAACTTCCACCTCCTTCATTTGGTGGATCAAATAGGTCATAGGAGTTGGTTGTCACTAGTGCAATTCCAGCAACACAAATCATCTTCACTATAGTCGGAGTTGGAGTGATAGCTTCTCTCGGAGTGGTTTTTGAAGTCGGAGCAGGTGGCCCATTCACCAACATGAGCTTGATGCTTCCTTCTTGAGTAGTTCTTGGTGTGTTTGTCCTTCTTCTTCGAGTTCCTACTTGAACTTGAGGGTCTTCGTTCATAACGATCATATCTACTCCTCTCTCTTCGAGGTGATTCATCTCTTGAGCTTCGTCTTCTTGGTGACTCTTCTCTTTGTTTGTAGGGAGTTGAGCACTCATTTGAGTAGTGTCCGGGCTTCCCACAATTGTAGCAGTTTCGATCACGGCTTGACGAACGCTTCTCTTCATATCTTGAGTTAGAGTTGCGATCTTTGCTTCTATTCTTGTAGAACTGGTTGAATTTCTTAACCATGAGGCTTATCTCTTCATATTGACAAGTTTGTCGCTTGAGGTAGCGGGAGCATCACTTGTGACTTTGTAAGTACTGCTAGACTTGTGATGAAGGTCTTCCTTGTCTTTGAGTGTCATCTCATGAACAACAATTCTACCAATCACTTCTGTTGGTTTGAGATCTTTGTAGTTGGGCATCATTTGGATAAATGTGCACATGGTGTAATATCTCTCATCCAAAGCTCGAAGTATCTTCTTGATTATTAATTTGTCAGTCATTTCTTCACTTCCTAAGCCGTCAATCTCATTTCTGATGAGAGCTAGCCTAGAGTACATTTCAGCGACTCCTTCACCATCCTTCATCTTGAACTTGTCAACTTGACCTCAAAGAACATCTAACTTGGATTCTCTCACGGACTCAGTTCCTTCGTGCATATCAACCAAAGTATCCCAAATCTCTTTTGCAAGTTTAAGACGGCTGATTTTGTTGAATTCTTCAGGACATAGACAGTTGAAGATAATGTCACATGCTTGAGCATTGATTTGCAAAATCTTCAATTCATCCGCAGATGCTTCATGATCCAGTTCCTTTCCATCCGCAAATAATTCACCTTGCAAGCCAACACGAACAACAGCCCAAACGGCAGGATTATGACCAAGCAAATGCACTTTCATTTTATGCTTCCAACTAGCAAAATTAGTGCCATCAAAGTAGGGACCTCTATGGTGATAATATCCCTCACTAGATGCCATACTTCTCCTAGGTTGTGAAACCAATACAATGGAGACCAAAGCTCTGATACCACTTGTAGGATTGAAAGTAGGTCTAGAGGGTGTGTGTGATTAGACTACTTGAACAAATAAATTTTTTGCCTTTGTCCCAATTTTAATTCTTCGCAAGTTTTAGCATTCATAGCATATCAAGTAACACCCTACACATGCATGTCTAAGAGTATAGCAGTGGAAAGTAAAGACATTGCACATATAAGTAAAGAAAGGGTTAGGAATGCAAACACAAGTGATGACACGATTATTTTTCCCGTGGTTCCGATAGGTGGTGCTATCGTACATCCACGTTCATGGAGTGTTCAACCCACGGAGGGTAACGGCTGCAAGAGACCACGGAGGGCTCTACCCACGAAGGGTTCCACGAAGAAGCAACCTTGACTATTCCATGCGGCTTCCGTCCACGAAGGGCTAGCCTCACTATGGGTAGATATCACGAAGTAGGCGATCTCCTTGCCCTTACAAACTTCTTGGTTCACTCCACAACACGAAGTAGGAGGCTCCCAAGCGACACCTAACCAATCTAGGAGGCACCACCCTCCAAAAGGTAATAGGCTCGGTAATGACGATGAACTCCTTGCTCTTATGCTTCAAGATGATAGACTCCTCAACACACAATCTCTCTCTCATGGTTTTGGCTTGGTAGAAGAGATGGGATTGGTGGAAAGCATGTCACTGAGTAGGATAGGTATGGAATAGTTCTGAGTGCTTCTCTTTCGAGTGGGTTGTGGTGAAGGGGTACATATAGGCTTCCCCAAAAATCCAACCATTACACACAATAAGTCAGACTCGGTGACACCGATGTGTAAATCTCGGTGGTACCGAAGTGACAAAAAGTGGCAATTTTTGAATCTCAGATGGACCGATATATAATTCTCGGTTGCACCGACAAGGTGACCAACGGTCAGATTTACCAAACTTGGTGACGCCGATTCACCATTCTCGGTCGGACCGAAAATGACAACTTGCATAACAGGAAGTTGGCAACCCAACTCGATGGCACCGATTGCAGTGTCGGTTGCACCGAAGTATTAGGGTTTGGCTGAGTCTATCTAGGGTTTGGAAGTCGGTGGCACCGGGATAGGAATGTTGGTTGCACCGATTTGGCATATATGGCTTAGGACAGACATTGGTGGGAGAGTATGTGGATGTTCTAGGTGACTGTCACTTGTGCACGTTTGAGCATATTGTTCACCATCGAAATTTTACCCCCTTTTAATAGTATTGGATTTCCTATAGACTCAAATTGATTTCTCATAAATGTAAAATGTAGAGTCCTCTTGCTTGAAGCTTTTCCAACCTATTTCTTGAATCTTGGGGTAATTCCACAATCCTTTTTCCATTCCCATCAATGAACTTTTCCTGAAATATACTTGGTGGAAACATTAGTTCAGTGACTTATATGTTGTTATTAATTACCAAAACCACCAGGGGGGGGGGAATGTGCTTTTAGTGGGGAAAACATGGTTTCCAATATTGAGGTTCAATGCATGGCATCATATCCCTGCCATCATCATGCCTCCTGGGGAACTGGCCTTAATGGGCCGATTAAGGGTTCTGGTGGGAAAACCATACTTTTCCACAACTACTCTTGATATGATTGAATGAGTTGCACTAGAATCAAAAAGTACCATTAATGGACGTGAATGCAATAAAAATTTACCAACCACAGTTTCGGGCTGATCATAAGCTTCCTCCAGATCAATGTGGTTCTCGTGAGCACGGCGAAAAGGATTGGTTTCTTAGCTGATAAGTTGCCATTGCCACTGCCACCTCCATTTCCATTGTCATTGTTGGGTTTAGTTTCGGGACATTTGTTGGCATAATGTCTAGTCTACTTGCACTTGAAACATGTGACTATGTTTAGGTCCCTCATTACTGCAGCGGGACGATGTTGAGTACCATTTCCTCTATTGCCATTCCTATGGCTGCTGTTGTTGGGATCATTATTCCCATTTCCTCCATGGTTGTACATGGCTTGGGTGTGTCCTCCATACCTACCGGTCCCTGATCCGGTATTCCCTGAGTACGGAGAGTAGTGGGGCTTCTTCTAAGCTCCAAAGTTTGACTTCCCCTGTCCATATTTCCTCTTGCGGTTTTCAATTTGCTGCTGATTTGCCTCCAAGATGAGGGACTTGTCTACCAGCTCCTGGTAGTTGTTGAAAGTAGCCATCATCAGTTGCATGCTCAACACATTGTTGAGTCCTTCGAGGAACTTCTCCTGCTTGGCTGCATCATCAGCCACATCTCTTGGTGCATAACGGGCCAACATGCTGAATTCATCCACATACTGGGCCACTGAGCGATTCCCCTGGCGCAAGTTGCGAAACTCATGCTTCTCCAGGCTCATGGCTCCAGCTGAGACATGAACGGTGCGGAAAGCCAGCTTGAACTGCTCCCAAGTCACACCAGCAATGGGGTACATGGTGGTGTAGTTCTCCCACCATGAAGCTGCAGGCCCCTCAAGTTGATGGGCGACAAAGCGCACTTTTTTAGCCTCAGTGCATCCAATAGTGATAAGGTCCTCTCCATCTTGCGGAGCCAATCATCTGCCACAATGTGCTCTGTGCTATTTGAGAAGGCCGGTGGATTCAGCCTCAGAAAACGGGTGAGGTTGTCGGCCTGAGGTCGAGGGTGGTTGTAGTTGTTGTTGGTCTTGTTCTGGATCAACAGCTGCATCAAGGCATTCTGCTGCTAGAGGAGTTGTGTGAGTTCCAATGGGAAGGTGAAGTCGGGGTCACGTCTCAGAGGCATATGGTGTTTTTAGAGTGATAGAATTAGAATAGAACAAGGGTCTAAAGAGAAGATTCACTACCCATATGCAATGCAACAAACATATCACACCAAAGCACTCATTCATTCATTCAAGTCAAAGGTTCAAACATCCAGATACAAGTCTCCTAATAAAATCTAAGCATCGACCTACGATTTAACGAGGAAATAGAAGATACATGGAGGGCATGGTTGTGGGTCCTTCGGTAGAGCTCTCTTCGTAGTCATCCTCGTTGCTGATAAAGGGAGCCATGTCGCCTTTTGGGTGGAGATTTTCTCCCATGTCCAATTGCTCCTCTAGATTTGCAATGCTAGTCTTTAACTTCTCGATCCTCTCCAAGAAGTCCTTCACTTCATGCTCTTGCTCGTAGTTGGCTTCTTGTATTTCAGCTTCAAGGTTAAGCTCGCGGTTCATCACCTGCTTGAACGTCTTCGTGTCCGTGCGTACACGGAGCTCTAGAGTCCCGATGTGCGTCTCCAACGTTTGGATATAAGAAATGGTGGAGTCTTCAGTCATGGTGTTTACGATATTTCCACTAGCATCTCTGTGACAGACCATGCTGAGGCTTGGTGAAATGGGACCTCCCCTGTATTCCTCCTGAATACGTCCGAGGGCACAGTGAATCACCATGTCCCTCCCGAGAATCCATCTGGGTGCCACAAACTTGAAGTCGATGGGCTCTCTGCGATTACCGAAAGTCCTTCCAAGGATGTGCACCTCGATCCTGTAGCGAGCGTCTGCTAGAAAAGACGTGATCGCAATCCCGGTGATGGTTGGTAGAGCAATCTTTACGTCCTTGACAATCTGCGCCAGCTCTTTGCCAAAGGGCATTGTTGCGTCAGGCTGGCAAAACTCCGTGAACCGAACTGGGGTGAAGGTGGCCATCTAGAAATGTTGGAAAATCGGACAGAAGTCAGAGATGAGTAGATGGGAATATAGGAATTTGAAGGACATAAGTAAAATGTTTTTTTCCTAAGACTTTTCCAATCCTAGAGGTTACGTCCTATGGTTAGCGAGTGCTCTGGTACCATATCTGTAGTGACCCGACCTGAAACGGTCGAATCTTCGGTGTTTCCGTACCATCCCAAGATCATGCTGGTACATACACAGTACATCAATGTATATATCCAAGGGAAAATCACACTGCTTTATCAATAGAAATCTCATATCGAGTCCTTTATTACAATAAGGATTACAATACAGTGGCTGAAGGACAACTCATGAGATAACTAATCCAAAAATCTTGCGGAAGCTTCAAAGGTAGCTAAGTCCATCTGACTCCAAGGGCATCTCACCGAGCGTAGAGCGTATCCTCACTCCTGCTCGGAAAAGTACTCTGCAACATAATACGTTGCAGCCGTGTAGGTCAGCATATTGAATATGCCGGCAAGTCACAAAAGAGAGGGGTGAAAATAATCATCTATTCTATATGCATATATGGCTGGTGGGGTGGTAAGTTTAGCGTAAACCCAATTTTTCCCAAGAGAGGGGCAAAGCAAAAATTATTAATACAATGTTGGTTGATTAATGAGATGGTTCCACCAACCATTTCTCATACCCAAGTAATCAATAAAACCCACATCATTAAATTTTTTGTGTTGAGACTGGCTGATAGTATCATCTCAGGTGCTCATGTTGTCCATAACCAGGGACATGGCTAATCGATTAGAGTTGTTACTCTGCAGAGGCTTGTACACATTACCCGCAAGAATCGATCCCTCCCGTTATGTCCTCACACTGCCTGGTGTTTGGGAATGGGACGATCGAAACATGGTCTTCCATAGTGATCTTCCGATAGAAAGTCAGTGCCCATCCAAATCCTACCGTACTTCTACATCTCGTAGCAACCGACCTACCGAAGTCATCACTAGGGTCAACCAAGCCAGAGCCCATATTGACTTGCGGTTGCACACGTAAGCTTTCCGGCCTTGAAGTATCCATCCATCTCTCTGAGCCTGGGTGGCATTTTGTTGGGATGATCACAAGTAGATACCAGGATTCCTAGGCATAACCATGATAGATATCAGGCTGCCAAATGCATGTCCAATCCACCCAGAGGTATGTTGAAAACTTGAAGTCTTGAAGTCTTGATCATCATGTAGGTCTTGTAATAATTTATCTCACAACTCTCATGAATCACACAACCAACCCCTTCTACTAATAGCATAGCAAAAATAAATCAACGTTTCCCGAGGCCAAGGTAACAAGGATTTGAGGGGTGCCTACCACAAGATACTACTCGAGTAACCAAGTTTCCAAGTACCTACTTTGCATGCAATGGGTGGATATGGTAGAACTAATGCAATAAAAACATAGGTTAAGCATGATCAATGTGAACTTGCCTTGCTGACGATCTTCGTACTCGAGTGACTCAAGATAAAAAGCCTCGCACTCCGGATGATCTAACGAATCAAACAAAACACACAATAAGCATAACCATATCACAACATACAACAACAGCAAGGTAAACTAATAATACTAGACCAACCAATAGCACAAGCAAAGAAAAGAGACAAAAGCAAAACAAATGTCTTTCAAAGTTTATGGCAAAGCTTTTACTAAAATAAAACAAGATAATAATTGTTTTCAGCAACTATCAAATAGGTAACACAAAAGGAAAACTAAAATTTTATTAGAAAACAGAAGGTATTTCACCATAAAACTTTTGTGCAAAAAAATACTACAAAACCATTTATAAAACATCACATATGGTGAAAACAAGGTTTACCTATTAAAATAGAGTACAAAACAAAATAAAATATTTTTATTGACAGAAAGTAAATCACCTAATTCTAAACAACAGAACAAAAAGAACTAAAACAGAAAGTTAACATAACACAAAATAAAAACAAACTAAAATGAAAACAATTCAAATAAATCCTAAAAATAACTAAACACAATTTGTTTTGCTAAAAACTCTAATCTAAAATATCCTAAAAAAATCTCAAAAAGGATAGGGTGATAAATCTACCTAATACAAAACAATGGCAAAAAGAATCCCTCAAAAATAAGATTTTAAACTCAAGTTATTCAAAACCTAGTGATTTGAGTAAATTCAACATAATTCAAATTTAAATGTTCCAAATTTGAAAACTAAAACTATTGGGAGAAACTTCATGAAATTTGTGACATGTTGCAAAAGGAATCAATCAAAAACTCTAAATATCCTAAACGATATAGCAAAAATAAAAACTAAACTATTATGGTTTCTAGAACAGAAACAGAAAACAAATATAAACCTAATCTACGAACAGGTGACATGGCAGTCTGTGAGTGGCCGTGGCCGTGTGCTGTGGTTGCTAACTAACGAACCATCGAAAAAAACGTTTCGGCTAAAAGAAAAACGGGATGGTTTAATTAAAAGAACCGAAAGGGTATCGTACATCTAATCGGGGTCGTTGATTTCAGATGTAACGAATGAGGAGGGGGTGGGTTGCTCACAGCGGCGCATCGCGGCGTTCTATTGAGCTCAATGGTGGCGGCGGTTCTGTGGTTGTCGGGGATGCATCTCCGATGGCCAGGGATGGCGGAGAGGGGCTCCAATCAACGGCGGGTGGCCTCCGGCGTCCTTTGGTGGCAATAGCGATGCGAGGGGATGATAGGGACGGGATCGTCAAGCTCCCGGAGCTTCGAGTGAAGGCGGAGCTCTGGCAAGGCGTCGGCTGGCGTTCTAGCGAGGTACTGGAGGGGGTGTGAGGGAAACGGAGTGCGGGCGAGGTCGGGGGTTTATATAGGGGCCTCGAGGGGCTCGGGGAAAGGAAGGGGAGGTAGATCCTGGGCAGATTTGATCTCGCCGGTGAGGGAAAGGAAAGGGGAGGGAGGAAGGAAGGTGCTGACCACGGCGGGGTGCGATCGGGTGGTGGGTCCCGTGGTCAGAGAGAGAGGTGAGGCGGGCGACGGATTGGGTGGCCGAGCCGAAATCTCTTCGGATCTGGAGAGGGTGGCGGTGGGCCGATTCTTTCATACTGGGCCGATTTATTTCCTAACGCGCGCGGCAATATTTTCTTTTTTATAAACATTTTCCTAATAAATAAACCAAGAAGTTAAAAGTAAGAAAGGAAATAAATATACACTCAAATATAGAAGTTTTATCTACCAAAAATATCACAAAATTAAGTGGAACAAAATGAACATTTTTCCATGGCCAGAATAAATATTTGAATTTTTTTCTTCAGAAAAAGCCTAAATTGAATTTAATTCCTTTTGCAAAAAATAATAATTCAAATTACCCCCTCGGTTTTATGCTTCAAGATACTTCACAAAAATATCCTTGGTATGGAGTGTCATGTTCCTCCTCTCATAATTGAAATATTGTAGGGGTTTGCAAATAAATTGAAAGGCAAAACAAAAGACATAGAAGTGACTTTAGTATTTCAACGAGAAGCTCCAACATTTCATTTCACTCAAACAATATGATGATGATGCATAGCTATATTTATAACATTCCAAAAATGGAATTGTGGGATGTTACAAGTAGTGGATGCTCACAGTTGATGAAGATCATCTTGAGTTGGAAGCAATCCTTTTTTTCTTACTCTTCTCACCTACATGGGTTAGTCCCAAACCAAGAGACAAATACAAGGATATTTATGGACATGAGTGCAACGCATACATGATGATGTCCATTGATTCATTAATTACCTTGTCCCTTGCTTAACTTTGAGAGAATGTGTGACTCCTTGAACTATTGCATAATGTTGATGTTGATTGCAACTAGCTCTTGCCAGTAATGAATATGAGTGAATTTTGTTGGCATTCTGGGAACGGGGGTAGCCAGACCTGCCTGCGGCCCAGGACATGGACCATGTCGTTAGTCAGATATGGCTTTGCGCGGCTCCACTTAAGACAAAGCCCTCGTGAGGACTCGAGGCTCGCGATGAAGAACGAACCCAAGACCATCAAGGACGGGCCTCCTCCGGCCCCCTCTGGAGCGACGGAGATATCTATGCAAAACTTGACCTCATGAGTCAAAGATGACAGAGGGAAGGACATGCGGGCGCCAGGGCGCCAACGGTGCAGTTTCCCCCTTTGGTGCAAAGGGAGCAGGGACGTATGCGGGTTCCCAAGGCGCCTCCGAAAGGTTTCCATTCCAATGCCACAAGACCACGACCACAAGCCCCGCAGGGCGAATGTCATCACGGATCCCACCACGCAATCATCAATATCTACTTTGCACGCATAGACCATCTTTGGATAGGGCGCAGATGTACTCTTGTCGCCCTTCAAATTTGGCCATTGTGGGATCCCTTCCCGCCATTGTGATAAGGGAAGAGTATCCGGGCCAATGCTATATATAGGGGCTAGGTCACACCATAGAGGTGGGTCAACAACAGAACCACCCAATGAACCGCCAGACAAGACAGAGAGCCAAGAACACCACTAGAGCCCCCTCGCGAGGCTCAAAACCATTGTACTAGTTCATCCACCACACCTCCCCGAGAGGCAATTGTGACAGCCCAAGTGTTGTCCCTACCTTTTATGGCATGTATCTTATGTGAACCTTGTTGTCATGAGTTAATGAATGAGTTTGCTCCTTGTCATGCCTTGTCTCATGCATTCATGCATCATGCATCATATCATTCATCATCATGCCATGTCTTTGTTTGTGATGTGCTTAGTGCCCTTGTTGTGTTGTAGTGATCTTGTTTTCTGTTGTGGTTAGAGTGTGGGTGGTGCAACACTCCTTCTCCTTCCCCCTCTCTTATTCTTTTTCAAACAACCCAACTTCCCTCTTTAGTCCATTGGCATTTTATCAACAGATTCAACTTGCTAATTAAATTGTTCTAAAATGTTCAGGAGGTAGCCTATAATGTTTTAAAATTGTGTGTGTGTGATTATTTTGTTGTTTTGAGCTATACATATTTGAGGTTTTGCTTTGAACAGGGGCTGGCTATATTTAAAAGTATTTAAATTACTTGTCCTAAAAATCATCTTGATATTTTTAGTAAATCATGCATTTTATTTTCAATGTCAAAGTATTTTTGTTCTTGTAAAAATCCTTGTATTTTTCTCTGGAGGGTTTTTCTTGTGTTGTTATTTTAAAAAGAAAACTCCCTGCTGGTTTATTCTGTGCGTGAGAGAGAGTGAGTGGGATTTGCCCTTCCCTCGTGGCCCAGGCCGCTCGCAGGGAACGGCTACCTGCTCTCGTCCTTTGCCGTCAGGTTCAGTCGCTGTCGCGTGTGAGAGAGAGCGCGTGAGAGAGCCGACGCCGTCGCCGTTTGGGGCTCACGGACGTTGAGGCCACCCCTTTAAAAGGGTGCGGATCCCTAGGGTTCCTCTCTCTTCCCCTCGCCGCTGCTGCTCCCCTCTTCCTCCTTCTCCCTTCTCTTCTTTCCCCCTTCTCCTCTTCTCTGTCAGGTAGGAAGCAGAGAGGAGAGGCTCAGAGAGAGCGGGTGCCGGAGCTGTCGCGTCTTCGTCTCGTCTCCGGTGGCCATCTTGTCGCCGTCGGAGATGGCGTGGAACTCGTGGGTGCCATCCGCGTTCCGTTCCCGGTGCTAGGAGGTGAGGAGCACCTCTCGCAGTGCTGCTTCGAGTCGCTGTCGTCCGCAAGCAGAGAAGCTCATCGCCGTCCGTCTTCTTCCTCTTCTTCCCCTCCGTCTCGCTGTCGTTCACGTCCCCGCGCCTCCGAAAACCCCCTCGGTCAGCAGCCGATCCTCACAGCACCTTCTTCCCCGCGTAGGCCGCCGTGTTGTCGCCGTAGTTTCCATCGCCGCCGGTCGCAAAGGTGGGAGTTGAGCTCGCCTCTGTCCTCCTCGTCGCAAGATGGGCAGAGGAATGGGTTCCCCGTAGATCCCGCGTGCCTCGCGTAGTACCAGTAGCCCTGATAGTGTCGTAGGTCGCCGGTATTGTCCGCCATTGTTCGCTATCGTCAGTGTTTGTTCTGTCAGTTTCGTTAGTTTAGCCTTGCCCTGTTAGTACTAGACGCGCAGGGTTCCTACTTTGTTAACAGCCGAAGCCGTAGCGTAGTGGTAGCGCTCGGGGGTGTCAACTGTGAGGTGTGGGGTTCGATCCCCGCACACCCCTTTTGTTGTTTTTTATTTCTTTCCTCATTTTTTTTATTTAATGTTGTGTATTGTTTGTGTGTATGTGTATACATACAAGTAGAGTTTTTTTCCTTTCCTGATTTAGAAACATGTGTATGTGTAGTGCATGTGTGTGTAGTGAGTGTGTGGTGCTTACATGCATGTGTAGGTGCATATATGCACTTGTGCATATATGTGAGCATATGTCTGGAGTGATGAGCACCACACACATAGGTGAGTGTGTGATCATGAGTGTATGTGCCATATGCACATGTGTATGCGTAGCCATGTGTGTGTGCATGCCATGTGTGTGTATGTGTGGTAGTGTGAGTCTAGGTTTGGGTGTGTGTGTGACAAGTGGGCCATGCCCCACTTGTCATACACTATTTACTTAGCATGTGACATGTTTTATAGGATATATTAGTATATTTTCCATTCATAGCTATACTGCCAAATCTGGACATGTTCATTTTTGCACATGAGCATTTAGGGTAAGTCTTCACTTATAAGAGTGGAGGATGAATTTGCTATGTACTTCTTGTCACGATGCTTCATATGAATATATGGGTATGATACATGATTTTGGGGTAGAAAAATCTAAGGAATCCATTGGTGTAATTAGATTTCACTTTTGAGCAAGTTTGCAAAACTGCTATTTTCTGCTGTGATGCTACTTTCACATTTTTGCATGAATTAATCCATGCTTGCTTTGGGGCATGTGCCAACACGAAAGTGTTAGTGTTTTATGCCTATTATGCCATGGTATTTTTGTTTGACATGAGAATCACCAATATAAGTGGGAAACTTGCTTCCAAGTAGCTAACTTAATGTTACCGTTTTCACCATGCTAAATATATCCAAGTCTGAGAATCTGCTGTTATTATTATGCCATTAAGAGTGGTTGCTATCTTGTGATATGTTGTGAATTAGGTCAAGCTCAGTGCTAGTGATATGAAGTAGATGTTGTCCTCTATCATCTTGTTAAATTTCAGGCCAAGGGGTGGTCTCTAAAACCATTAGTTACTGCTGTCAAAATGCTACCAGATTAACTCAGATTCCAGAAAACTGTCATTTTCACTAAGTCCTAGAAATCATTTTCATCATGCCAACTTGTGAGCTTCATGCTTATTCATTTGCGCCTCCTTTCCAGATTGTGTAGTTGGATAAGTTGATGAGCACGTTGAACCTGAGTACGAAGTGGCAGGTGAGTACAACTACGAGGATCCCACTACTTGTTCAACTGAAGAACCAATAGGCAAGATGATCGCACATGGATCCCGATACTATTTTCGCTTGCTAGTTGTCTCGCTCTTATCATTACAATTACGCTACCTACCACTTGAATGTCAGCCTCCTAATAGCCATGATAGCCTCTCACCCTCCACATCCTAGGAAACCATTGATTGGCTAAGTTACCGCTGCTCAGCCCCTCTTATAGCGTTCTTAGTTGCAGTTTCAGGTTGTTCCATGTGATAACATGGATTTGGCATATCACAATATTATTTGTTACTTAATGTAATGCACATATATATCTTGGTATTGGCGGAAGGCTTGGCCTTTTGCTAGGTGTTTTGTTCCGCTGTTACTACCATAGTTTCTTGTTACCAGTGTTATGTTTCCATACTTTGCGCTCCTAACATGCTCGGGGTTGTTATGGGGACCCCCTTGTTTATTCGGTTGAGATTAAAACTTATCTGGCAAGACCCAACTTTGGTACTACATTTGCTGAATAACTTAATAAAATTTGCATAGGGCCTTGCAACCCCGTGGATAATTAATCAACCCCCGGGCCAATGCTCCTCATGAGTGTTGGTCCAAACTAGAGCATTGTGCGGGGCCAACCTGAGGCAACTCGGGAGATTTCTATCAGGACTCCGTACGCTTCGCTTATCTGTCGTGTCCTAAGAACGAGATACACGGCTCTTATCAGGTTCGTCGACACGTCGGGTGGTCTTGCTGGATTTGTTTTACCTTTATTCAATGTCTTGCGTAAGGGCTCTGACTTTCTTCGGGCTATCTTGCAGTGTTGGACTTCCTTTGGAGTTGCCTAGGATGATCACGAGATCTGTGGTCGAGGATATTCTACGGAGTGTGGTTAATTTGTGATGGACTAGTTCGAGCACCCCTGCAGGGTCAAATCTTTTGGAAAGCCATGCCCACGGTTATGTGGCAACTTGGATATTTGTTTAACACCTGGTTATAGTTAACTTGAAGTAAACTCTAATAAAAAGCACCAACTATGTGAGTAACCGTGATCGTCTCTGCTCATGAACATGATCCAAGAGAGAACACGATGGGGTTATGACTGACGTAAGTAAGTGTTCAGGCTCTCATAGAGGTCATTCTAGATTCGATCGGTTATCGTAGGCCACATATTTATCTTCATGTTATGTAAGTTTAGCCACCATAAATGCTTAGTGCCTCTGCAAACTAAACACATACCCCATCCCAACTTTTGAGCTTGAATAGTCTCGGTACCAGGGCGCATGATTGCTAAGTCCTTGTGGCTCAGAGATTACTACAACAATCCAGGTACAGGTACAGATGAGTTCGTGCAGGATGATCTGACGCAGCTCCAGTGGGAGTATGACGAGGAAAGAGGCATGATGTACGTGACTTATCCAGATGAGTAGAGGTCCATGGTCGTGATCTTCGGGACTAGCAAGATAGTATCATTTGCATCTGCTTTTATCGTTTGTTTTCATCTGTAGTCGGACCCTATGTTCATATTGATGTTTGAACTCTTGTGTGGAATTGTAGTTTAGTATGTGGCTAGTGTAAGGCAACTCATATACTAATCTCTTCTATAATGTATGATGTAATGATGCTATACAACCATAGGAGCCATTGCTTGATCGAACTTGGCCGAGTCGAGTCTAGTAAAACCTATTTTGAGTCTAGTTATATCGAAGAGTGGGATTCTTTTTACTCCTCTCCTATGCTCTGGTGAGGTATTCAACTTAGGAATTTTGATTCTACTCCTCTTCTCGCTCAAATTTTTTTTAGGATCACGCGGGTATTTTGGAGTCTATATGATACCGATGTGACAGGGTTCTGTCTTGGTGCCTCCTATCTGACTAGATTTCTTTCGGGGAGTTGAACTCTAGGGAATGTTGGCACATCATTATCATTCAACTTCCTTGATATCTCAGGACGGAGAGTGTTCGGAATTACATCAATACTTGTCATGGTGAGATAAGGTCGGAGTCACCCAGTACTGGGGAGGCGTCGGGGGTACCACCATGGTTTAGTATCGTTGTGAGTTCGAGGATTCGAGTTAGATTAATTTACGAAAACCTCTGGTTATGTGTTGAAGGATGGATACAGTTGGGGTGTACCATTGCTAGTTGTGTGAGATATTTCCCCCTTGTATCCCCCACACCAGATTGCATAACCAAAAAGTTTTCAGATATTCTTAGGTGGGAAATCTTGTAGTTATCTAGGATCATCTTCTTGAGATGTATGTGGGCATATACATTTGTTCCGAGCAGTTAGGTCAATACTTTTGTGTTATTGCAAGTGGCTTCTAATATCTAATGATGTTATCATAAACTGAAGAAGCATTCTTACTATTTTTTCAGTAGGAAGGCTGTGATGTTATTTGTGCAATTCTTTCAAGCGTTTGATTCGGCTATTTAATTCATCTTATCAATGAGGTGCTGATGTTTTTGTCCATCTTCAGGATGGCTCCACCAACTCGCAACAATCTGGGTCGTGGTGAGGAGGAGGCTGATGTTCCACCCCCGCTGCCCCCGCCTCCTCCTCCAGAAGCTTGGCAAGCTATGATGGCTGCAACCAATGCGAACACTCAGATGTTGCTCATGTTGTTGCAAGAAAGAGATCAGAGTCAGCAAGGCTTTCAATGGAATTTTCAGAATCAACCTCAGTTTGCAACGCTCAAGCAGTTCCTTGCCAACCAACCCAAGTCTTTCACCTGTTGTGAGCAGCCTTTTGACGCTGATGATTGGCTCCGTGATATGAGTAAGCATTTTCAGTGCAGCAATGTCAGGAGAGAGGACTTTGTCAGATTTGCATCATTCCAACTCAAGGGCCAGGCAGCTGATTGGTGGCAGCAATACAAGGATTCCAGGGGCGATCGTGTTGTGACTTGGGACGATTTCAGTTGTGACTTCGGGGCCCATTACATTCCGACAAGCTTTGTCGAGGAGATGCGTGAGAAGTTCAGGCACCTGAAGCTGGGAAGCAAGTCTGTCTATCAGTACAACATCGAGTTCCAGAATTTGAGCCGTTATGCTAAGCAAGATGTTCCAGATGACAAGGCGATGATCTATCAGTTCAGAGGTGGTCTCAAGGATGAGCTTCTACCAGGCCTAGTTCTTCAAGAGCCTCATGAGTTTGATTAGTTCAACAACATGGCTTTGAAGGTCGAGGCAACTCAGCTCAAGTTGGAGAACTCAAGGAAGCGCTCAAGGGATTCATATTCGTCTTCTTCCAGCTCTCAGAAGGTTCCTAAGCAGCAGAAGTATTGGATGCCAAATCCTCCTCCGTTTCGTCCTCCTTAGCAGCAGAAGCAGTTCGGTGGCCATGGTTCTTCCCACCCACCCAACCCAGGATTTCAGCAGAGACCCCAGGCATCCAAGGCAGTTCTTGTTCCTCGTCCAGGCAATGTTCGTCCGCTTTCTGAGGTGACTTGTCACAAGTGTGGCCAAAAGGGTCACTTTGCAAGCAAGTCCAACCAGCGACGTCTTCTGCCTCCTCCTCCAGTCAGACCTCCAGGCAATGCAATGGTGAAGCACAATCTCACGTCAGCAAGGATGAACATGGTGAACGCAACAAAGGCAGATGATTCTTCTCAAGTGATCATGGGTAATCCCTGAGTTAATACTATTCCTGCAAAGGTCTTGTTCTGGTGCATTGCATTCATTCATGTCTAAAGTATTCTTTGCCAAGCATGATTTTGATTCTGAATATTTGAGTCAGGCTTTGTGTGTTGTTTCGCCTGGCACTCTCATGAGCGCTAACAAAGTGGTTTCGGATGTTTCTATCAAGATGGGCAATTATTCTTTTCTGGCTTCTCCAATTGTTATCGGCAATTCCGACATTGATCTCGTTTTGGGCATGGACTTACTTGCTATGAACAAGGCTTATGTTTGTTGTCAAGCAAAAGAAGTCAAGCTGACTCATCCTTCAGAAGATGTGATTATTTTCGCGGCTCGCGATGACACAATCCGTATCTTTGCTCTTAATGAGAAGGGTGAAATCTCGGCGATTTCTCAAATTTCGGTGGTTAATGAGTATGAAGATGTCTTTCCAGAAGAATTGTCAGGAATGCCTCCGCACCGGCCAATCGAGTTCGTGATTGATCTCGAGCCCGAAACTGAACCGGTTTGCAAGCGCCCTTATAAACTTGGCCCCGAAGAGCTAAAAGAGTTGAAGAAGCAGCTAGATGAACAAGAGCATCTGTGTCTGATCAGACCAAGTTCTTGTCCATGGGGTTGTGGTGTTTTGTTTGTCAAGAAGAAGGATGGAATGGACCGGCTTTGTGTCGATTACCGTCGATTGAACAAGAAGACAATCTGAAACAAGTACCCACTTCCCAACATCAATGAGTTGTTTGAGAAACTCAAAGGTGCCAAGGTTTTCTCGAAGCTTGATCTTCGCATGGGTTATCATCAGATTCGCATTCGCGAAGAATACATTCCTAAGACCGCTTTCAGGACGAGTTTTGGCTCTTATGAGTAGACCGTCATGTCGTCTTTTCTTGCAAATGCTCCTCCAACCTTCTCAAGAATGATGAATTTCATTTTCTCCCCTTTCAAGAATGAGTTCGTCTTGGTCTATTTGGATGATATCCTTGTGTTCTCGGAGACAAAAGAAGAGCATGCATAGCATCTCCGCCTTGTGCTTCACAAGTTAAGAGAGCATCGATTCTATGCCAAGTTTTCCAAGTGTGAGTTCTGGCTCAATGAACTGGTGTACCTTGGGCATGTGATCTCTGCCGAGGGAATTAAAGTGCACCCAGAGAAAGTTGAGGCAATCTTGAAGTGGGAGCCTCCTCAGAATGTGAGGCAGCTTCGGGGTTTCCTCGGGCTTGCTAGTTATTGCAGAAGATTCATGGAGAACTTCTCTCAAATTGCTAAGCCTCTATCCAATCTCCTCCAGAAGAGTGTCAAGTATGTTTGGTCTCCTGAGTGTGATGTGGCGTTCAATACGCTCAAGCAGAAATTGACTTTAGCTCCAGTTCTTATTCCTCCTAAGCAGTCAAAGCCCTTCCAAGTTTTCTGTGATGCTTGTCTCCAAGGTCTTGGTGGTGTTCTCATGCAATATAATAAGATTGTTGCTTATACCTCGCGTCAGTTGAAGCCTGCCGAGAAGAACTACCCCACTCATGATCTCGAGTTGGCGGCAGTTGTGCATGCTCTAATGACTTGGAGGCATTTGTTGTTGGGTAGACCAGTTGAGGTATACACCGATCAAAAGAGCTAGAAGTACATTTTAACTCAACCCAATCTTAATCTTCAGCAGTCTCGTTGGGTGGAAATGCTTGAGGAGTTCAATCCAAGCATTGAGTATACTCCTAGAAAAGCAAATGTCATTGCAGAGGCACTCAGCCATAAGGCGTACTACAACAGTCTCATCCTGAAGCCTCTTCAAACTGAGCTTTGTGAAGCCTTCCACAAGCTCAACCTTCAGATGATTCCGCAAGGATTTCTTGCCAATCTTCAAGTCTCTCCAACTCTGGAAGATCAGGTTCACCAAGCGCAGCTTCTTGATGCTATGGTGAAGAAGGTGAAGAAAAGTGTGGCCAAGGGAATTCCGAAGTATAAGTGCTTTCGCGTTGATGATAGGGACACCTTTTTCTTTGAGGAATGTCTGGTGGTTCCAAAAGGTGGTCTCAGAAAGGTTATCATGGATGAAGCACACAATTCTCTTCTATCTATTCATCCAGGTAGTTCCAAGATGTATCGGGATCTCAAGCAAACCTTCTGGTGGACTCGCATGAAACGTGAAATCGCTCAGTTCGTGAACGAGTGTGATGTTTGTCGGAGAGTGAAGGCAGAGCATCAACGTCCAGCAGGTCTTCTTTAGCCTTTGCCTATCCCAGAGTGGAAATTCAATCATGTGGAGATGGATTTCATCACTGGGTTTCCCAAGTCCAAGAGAGGCAACGATTCCATCTTTGTGGTTATCGACAAGCTGACCAAAGTTGCTCATTTTCTGCCAGTCAAAGAACCTATCTCGGAAGCTCAGCTTGCAGAGTTCTATACGTCAAGGATAGTATCTTTGCATGGTATTCCTCAACTCATCTCTTATGACCATGGAAGCCTCTTTCCTTCCAAGTTTTGGGAGTCCTTCCAGACTGCTATGGGTACCAAGATCCGTTTTAGCAGTACGTTCCATCCGCAGACAAGTGGTCAAGTTGAGAGAGACAATCAATTCCTTGAAGATATGCTCAGAGCCTCTGTGATTTTGTTCGACATGAAATGGGAAGATTGCCTTACATATGTTGAATTCTCATACAACAATAGCTTTCAGGCTAGCTCAGGCAAGGCTCCTTTTGAGATTCTCTATGGCAGGAAGTGTCGTATCCTGCTTAACTGGTCTAAAACTGGTGAGCATCAAATATTGGGTAACGACATGATCACTGAAGCAGAAGAGATGTGTCGTGTCACTCGTGAGAACCTCAAAGCAGCCCAGTCCTGATAGAAGAGCTATTACGATAGCAAACATCGGGATGTTTCCTTCCAAGTTGATGATCTAGTCTATCTCAGAGTCTCTCCCATGAAGGGCACTCAGCGGTTTGGAATTAAAGGGAAGCTAGCTCCTCGTTTTGTTGGTCCTTTCAAAGTTGTTGGCAAGAGAGGTGGACTTGCATATCAACTAGAGATTCCTCTAGATTTCGCAAATGTGCACGATGTCTTCCATGTTCCTCACCTACGGAGGTGCTGCAAGACTCCAGAGCGTACCATTGACCTCCAAGACATTGATCTCCAAGAAGACCTCTCTTATCGTGAGCATCCAGTGGCAATTCTCGAAGAAATTGAGCGTAAGACTCGCAAAAAACCTATCAAATTCCTCAAAGTGAAGTGGTATCATCATTCTAACAAAGAAGCTACTTGGGAACGTGAGGACCTTCTCCGTTCTGAATTTCCAGACTTCTTTCGTTCCTAGATCTCGAGCCGAGATCCTCTTGTAGTGTGGGAGAGTTGTGACAGCCCAAGTGACGTCCCTACCTTTTATGGCATGTACCTTATGTGAACCTTGTAGTGATGAGTTAATGAATGAGTTTGATCCTTGTCATGCCTTGTCTCATGCATTCATGCATCATGCATCATATCACTCATCATCATGCCATGTGTTTGTTTGTGATCTACTTAGTGGCCTTGTTGTGTTGTAGTGATCTTGTTTTCTGTTGTGGTTAGAGTGTGGGTGGTGCAACACTCCTTCTCCTTCCCCCTCTCTTATTCTTTTTCAAACAACCCAACTTCCCTCTTTAGTCCATTGGCTTTTTATCAACAGATTCAACTTGCTAATTAAATTGTTCTAAAATGTTCAGGAGGTAGCCTATAATGTTTTGAAATTGTGTGTGTGGTTCTTTTGTTGTTTTGAGCTATATGTATTTGATGTTTTGCTTTGAACAGGGGATGGCTATATTTAAAAGTATTTAAATTACTTGTCCTAAAAATCATCTTGATATTTTTAGTAAATAGTGCATTTTATTTTCAATGTCAAAGTATTTTTGTTCTTACAAAAATCCTTGGATTTTTCTCTGGAGGGTTTTTCTTGTGTTGTTGTTATTTTAAAAAGAAAACTCCCTGCTGGTTTATTCTGTGCGTGAGAGAGAGTGAGTGGGCCTTGCCCTTCCCTCGCGGCCTAGCCCGCTCGCAGGGAACGGCTACCTACTCTCTTACTTCGCCGTCAGGTTCAGTCGCCATCGCTTGAGAAAGAGAGAGCGTGTGAGAGAGTCGACACCGTCGCTGTCAGGGGCTCACGTACGTCGAGGCCACCCCTTTAAAAGGGTGCGGATCCGTAGGGTTCCTCTCTCTTCCCTTTGCCACTACCGCTCCCCTCTTCCTCCTTCTTGCTTCTCTTCTTTCCTCCTTCTCCTCTTCTCTGTCAGGTAGGAAGCAGAGAGAGTGGGCGTCGGAGCTGTCACGTCTTCGTCTCGTCTCCGGTGGCCAGCTCATCACCGTCGGAGATGGCGTGGAGCTCGCGGGTGCCGTCCGCGTTCCCTTCCCGATGCTGGGAGGTGAGGAGCACCTCCCGCAGCACCACTTCGTGTCGCCATCGTCCGCAAGCAGAGAAGCTCGTCGTCTTCTTCCTCTTCTTCCCCTCCGTGTCGCCATCGTTCGCGTCCCCGCGCCTCCGAAAACCCCCTCGGTGAGCAGTCGATCCCCGCAACCCCTTCTTCCATGTGTAGGCCGCCATGTTGTCATCATCATGTCCATCGCTGCCGGTCGCAAAGGTGGGAGCTTGAGCTTGCCTCCGTCCTCCTCCTCGCAAGATAGGCAGAGGAATGGGTTCCCCGTAGATCCCGCGTGCCTCGCGTAGTACCAGTAGCCCCGATAGTGCCGTAGGTCGCCGGAATTGCCCGCCGTCATGCGCTGTCATTGATGTTTGTTCTGTCAGTTTCGTAAGTTTAGCCTTGCCCTATTAGTACTAGACGCGCAGGGTTCCTACTCTATTAACAGTCGAAGCCATAGCGCAGTGGTAGCGCTCGGGGGTGTCGATCGTGAGGTCTGGGGTTCGACCCCCACCCCCCCTTTTGTTGGTTTTTATTTCTTTTCTTGTTTTTTTATTTATTTCAGGTTGTGTATTGTTTGTGTGTATGTGTATACATACAGGTAGAGGGTTTTTTCCTTTTCTGATTTAGAAACATGTGTATGTGCAGTGCATGTGTGTGTGTGTAGTGTGTGTGTGGTGCTTACATGCATGTGTAGGTGCATATATGTGTGGAGTGATGAGCACCACACACATAGGTGAGTGTGTGCTCATGAGTGTATGTGCCATATGCACATGTGTATGTGTAGCCATGTGTGTGTGCATGCCATGTGTGTATGTGTGGTAGTGTGAGTATAGGTTTGGGTGTGTGGGTGTGTGTGACAAGTGGGCCATGCCCCACTTTTCATACACTATTTACTTAGCATGTGCCATGTTTTGTAGGATATATTAGTTCATTTCCATTCATAGCTATATTGCCAAATATGTACATGTTTATTTTTTAATATGAGCATTTAGGGTAAGTTTTAACTTATATGAGTGGATGATGAATTTGCTATGTACTTCTTGTCATGATGCTTCATATGAATATATGGGTATGATACATGATTTTCAGGTAGAAAGATCCAAGGAATCCATTGGTACAATTAGATTTCACTTTTGAGCAAGTTTGCAAAACTGCTATTTTCTATTGTGATGCTACTTTGTCATTTTTGCATGAATTAATCCATGCTTGCTTTGGGGCATGTGCCAACATGAAAGTGTAAGTGTTTTATGCCTATTATGCCATGGCATTTTTGTTTGACATGAGAATCACCCATATAAGTGGGAAACTTGCTGCCAAGTAGCTAACTTAATGTTACTGTTTTCACCATGCTAAATATTTCCAAGTCTGAGAATCTGCTGCTATTTTTATGCCATGAAGAGTGGTTGTTATCTTGTGATATGTTGTGAATTAGCTCAAGCTCAGTGCCAGTGATTTGAAGTAGATGCTGTCCTCTAGAATCCTATTAAATTTCGGGCCAAGAAGTGGTCCATAACACCATTAGTTAGTGCTACCAAAATGCTACCAGATTAACTCAGATTCTAGAAAACTTATTTTCACTAAGTCCCAGAAATCTGTTTCATCATGCCAATTTGTGAGCTTCATGCTTATATATGTGTGCCTCCTTTCTAGATTGTGTAGTTGGATAAGTTTATGAGCATGTTATGTAGTTTCTGTCAATGCCTTGTTTGTGGTTGTAGGATTCCTGTAGCTCAAGTTGTTGGTTGTGAAAGTTGCTATGTTGCTGTTTGTGGCAGATTGTTTGTTTTATTATTTTGTGACTTGTGGGAGCTATACTCCATGGAATTGCTTGATCTTTGGCTCTATTGTGGTTGGTTTTTGATTGCCTATCCAGTGGCTACCTTGGAATGCCAAGGAATAGCACAGGTCCTTCTTGTCTAGTGTTTTGCCTTCGTATCTTGTCGTGAGCGTATCGTGAGAACCGTAGCTAAGTTTCTTACGTTCTTCATATGCATTTTTATCGTTTTTGCATGATGCATCCCTATTTTCCATGTTCATGCATGTCTAAATAACTTAACATAAGGTTATGTCCAGATTCACTAATAACCGACCCTTTGTGTGAGAAACATGACTAGTTAGGATTGCCATGCTAAAACTCTTCAACTAAGCATGCGTCATTCTTGCTTGTGCATTGCACCATGGTTGTTTGTTTGTACTTGCTGTTTATTTTCGGTAGACGCGAACGTTGAACCTGAGTACAAAGAGCCAGGCGAGTACAACTACGAGGATCCCGCTACTTGTTCCACTGAAGAACCAACAGGCAAGATGATCGTACCCATATCCCAATACTATTTTTGCTTGCTAGTTGTCTCGCTCTTATCATTACAATTGCGCTACCTACCACTTGAATGTCACACTCCTAATTGCCATGATAGCCTCTAACCCTCCACATCCTAGCAAACCTTTGATTGGCTAAGTTATCGCTGCTCAGCCCCTCTTATAGCGTTCTTAGTTGCAGGTGAAGGTTGTTCCAAGTGATAACATGGATTTGGCATATCACAATATTATCTATTACTTAATTTAATGCACATATATATCTTGGTATTGGTGGAAGGCTTGGCCTTTTGCTAGGTGTTTGTTCCACTGTTACCGCCATAGTTTCTTGTTACCGGTGTTATGTTTCCATACTTTGCGCTCCTAAGATGCTCGGGGTTGTTATGGGGACCCCCTTGTTTATTCGGTTGAGATTAAAACTTATCTGGAAAGACCCAACTTTGTTACTATATTTGCTTAATAACTTAATAAAATTTGCATAGGGCCTTGCAACCCCGTGGATAATTAATCAACCCCCGGGCCAGTGCTCCCCGTGAGTGTTGGTCCAAACTAGAGCACTGTGCGGGGCCAACCCGAGGAAACTCGGGAGATTTATATCAGGCCTCTGTACGCGTCTCTTATCCCTTGTGTCCTGAGAACGAGATACACGGCTCTTATAGGGTTCGTTGACACG
Organism: Hordeum marinum; assembly: GCA_022496015.1. Classification (NCBI taxonomy): domain Eukaryota; kingdom Viridiplantae; phylum Streptophyta; class Magnoliopsida; order Poales; family Poaceae; genus Hordeum; species Hordeum marinum. The sequence continues at coordinate 231,044,953 of CM039673.1, forward strand.
TCGGGTGGTCTTGCTGGATTTGTTTTACCTTTATCAAATGTCTTGCGTGAGGGCTCTGACTTTCTTCGGGCTATCTCGAGGTGTTGGAATTCCTTTGGAGTTGCCTAGGAAGATCACGAGATCCATGGTCGAGGCTATTTTGTGGAGTGTGCTTAATTTGTGATGGACTAGTTGGAGCACTCCTGCAGGGTTAAATCCTTTGGAAAGTTGTGCCCACGGTTATGTGGCAACTTGGATATTTGTTTAACACCTGGTTATAGTTAACTTGAAGTAAACTCTAATAAAATGCACCAACTCTGTGATTAACCATGATCGTCTCTACTCGTGAACATGATCCAAGAGAGAACACGGTGGGGTTATGACTGACGTAAGTAAGTGTTCAGGATCTCATAGAGGTCATTCCAGATTCGATCTTTCATCGTAGGCCACATATTTATATACATGTTACATAAGTTTAGCCACCATAAATGCTTAGTGCCGCTGCAAACTAAACACATACCCCATCCCAACCTTTAAGCTTGAATAGTCTCGGTACTTGGGCGCATGATTGCTGAGTCCTTGTGGCTCACAGATTACTACAACAATCTAGGTACAGGTACAGAGGAGTTCATGCAGGATGATCTAATGCAGCTCCAGTGGGAGTATGACAAGGAAAGAGGCAGGATGTACATGACTTATCCAGATGAGTAGAGGTCCATGGTCGTGATCTTCGGGACTATCGAGATAGTATCATTTGCATCTGCTTGTATCATTTGTTTTCGTCCGTAGTCGGACCCTGTCTTCATATTAATGTTTGAACTCTTGTGTGGAATTGTAATTAAGTATGTGGCGAGTGTAAGCCAACTCATATATTCATCTCTTGTGTAATGTATGATGTAATGATGCTATACTTGCGAACGACAAGATGCGCCTCTATCCCTTGCGAGGTCCCAGTGCCTTAATATGGATAGGCGTGCATCTTGGGCGTGACAACAATCCTCCAGAGAAGGAGTAGGGTATTATACTTCATAGCGGCCCGTACCTGCGTAAACTGCCGTGTTCATCTTCTTCCTCGTCATCGTGTGAGTTTGTCGTGGTAACCATCGGTTAGCGAGGTAGGTAGGAAGAGGCTGCAAGGGATCTTCGCACACGCCCTTGTGTTTGAACCTTGAGGGTTTTGTGGAGCCCGAAATCCAACATTTGGCACGCTAGGTAGGGGGCAAATCAAAGCCTCCCCTCTCACGGTGACAGTCAAACCCTGGTGCGGAAGCCCCATGGCGGACGAGATCCTTGATGGCAGTCGGCACCTGGCGCACGATGGCACCAGGGCGCGTGGGGCCGGTTTCACAGTCGCCTGCATCGTCGGCGGGTCGCATGCACCCTCCACCAATCGCTAGGTCAAGCAGTTCCTCCGCCACGTAGGAGCAGTTCAGCCACAGCCCGAGCTCACCCCGCCCCACGCGTGGACGGAGATTGACATCACCTTCAGCCTAGCGGACCACCCCAAGATGACGATGGCCGCCGGAACACTCCCCATGTTGTACACGTCCACCATCAGCGGTGTGGCTGTCTCTAGGACCCTCATAGACGGTGGAGCGGACCTCAACATCATCTCCGTTGAAGCCTTCGGTGCATTAAAGTTACCCCGCGACTGACTCTCGCCTTCAAGGCCCTTCTCTAGGGTGGTCAGGGGATCCGTCATCACCGTGGGGCGGGTGCGCCTCCCCGTCACCTTCGGCACCTGCTCCAACTTCCACATAGAGCAGTTCGACTTCAACGTCGCCCACGTCCACCTCCTATACAACGCGATACTTGGCTACCCCGCCCTCGCGCGGTTGATAGAAGCAACGCACCCTGGCTACAACATCGTCAAGATGCCAGGAAGCGGTGGCCTTCTCACTGTCGTGGGAACTGTCAAGGACGCGTCCCATGCACTCAAGCTCACCTACAAAGTGGCAGCCATGGCACATCCTAGTGCCGGGGACACCGCGCGGGCCACGGATGACTTCGGGGGTGAGCTTGATGTCGTGCCAATAAAGAAGAGGTAGTTGTTCTCCCAGAGTCGGGCGGAGACGAAACGGGTGTCTGTGGATGAAGGGGACCCTGAACCTACCTTCACCATCGGTGCCGACTTGCCCAGGATCAAGAGGAGGCGTTGGTGGCTTTCCTTCAAGCGAACAAGGATGCGTTCGCATGGAGCGCCTCCGACATAGTGGGGGTCCCGAGGGACGTGATCGAGCACCACCTCATGGTGTGCACGAACGTGCGTCAAGTCAAGCAAAAGGCGAGAAGGCAAGCTCAGGAGAAGTAGGCGTTCATCATCTAGGAGGTCAGCAAGCTGAAGGAGGCCAGAGTCATCCAGGAGGTGCACCACCCGGAATGGCTTGCCAATCCGGTGGTCATCCCAAAGAAGTACGGGAAGGAGTGTATGTGCATCGACTTCACGAGCCTCAACATATCCTGCCCACAAGACCCGTTCCCGCTGCCGCACATCGACCAGATTGTGGACTCCACCGCAGAGTGCGACCTCCGGTGCTTCCTGGACGCTTTCTCGGGCTACCATCAAATCAAAATGGCGGCAGAGAACGTCAGGAAAACGACATTCCTCACCTCATGCGGAGTATTTTGCTACACATGCATGCCTTTTGGGTTGCAGAACGCTGGGGCAACCTTCCAGAGGATGATGCACATCGCCCTTGGGGTGCAGCTCAGGAGGAATGTAGAATCCTATGCCGACGACATCGTGGTCAAGTTGAGAGTGTCTAAGACCCTGATCGAGGACCTGGAGGAGACGTTTGCCAGCCTCAGGGATGTAAACCTGAAGCTCAACCCCGAGAAGTGCGTCTTCGGGGTCCCTTTGGGCAAGCTACCTGGTTTCCTGGTGAAGCACCGGGGAATCGAGGCAACTCCAAAGAAGGTCAAGGCCATAAGCAAGATAAGCCTGCCCCAGACCCTCAAGGAAATGCAGAAATTGGTTGGGTTGCATGACCTCATTGGTGCGCTTCATTTCCAAACTTCGTGAACGAGCCCTGTCATTCTTCAAGATCATGAAGAGGAAGGGCCCCTTCGAATGGACCTCGGAGGCGGACACAACCTTCGAGGAGCTCAAGCAGTACCTGACGAGCCCGCCAGTGATGGTGGCGCCTTGCCCTCGGGAGCTCCTCAAAGGCTGCCACCCCCACTCCGCCAGCGCTGCATTGGTGGCGGTCAGGGAGGAGCGAGCCGACACCCGTGCCAAATCTCCGGGCATAGGTGGGTCCCCAAGCATCGAAGAAGGGAGCTCGTAGGACCCCAAGAAGCCCAATTCTCCCCAAGTCGGAGCTCGTGAGGCCCCGACTACTGTAACGCCCCCCGAAGCGCCTGACCCTCATGAGACTCCGACCGCTCCGATGGCCCCCGAGGCGCCCAAGCCTCTCGAGCCCGCCGCGGGACAAGATACCACGGGAGGCCTAACCCTCTTTGAGCACCCAGTCTACTATGTCATTATAGTGCTACGGGACGCTCACTAATGCTGCCCTTGTTGGGTTCTACCATAGGTGCATCGCATGCAAATTAAAAATTTCCTACGCGCAGAACATACAAGAACATGACACGGAGATGGATCACAGATTGTTACCACTAGACGCGCAATGACGTGTAGCGGAAGTAGAGTTGGGGCAGTGTGTTCATGTGGTCCGTCTCCTCCTTGTCCGAGATCCCTCGAATAGCCGTTAAACTACCATTAAACTCCATTAAACTTGGGCTTGGGATATGAACTTCTTCCCATTAAACTCCATTAGCTGTTAAGTAGCCAATGCCATGGTTCTTCCGGTATCCTCTATGATTGTGTATTCCACAAATTTTTACACCCGACAAGACTTATATAGATACCTTTCTGTATAATCTATTTCAATATTTAATTTTCTTGCTCAAGTGTAACTTGTCTAAGAGAGTCATTAGTGGGATCAATATATCTACTAGAAGCAATATCATCCGATTTATCATTTTTATTTCTATTAGTTGAAGAACCTTTATTGCCTTTGTTACTAGTTTGCTTAGCCTTAACTTGTGGAATTAATGTAGACAAGATAATTCGTTTGGCTATATAAGAGGAAGTCTTCTTTCAAAGATCGTCATTGATAGCTTTAAGGAATTCATGTTGTTGCTCCAAATTGAGCTTCTTGAAGAGGATCTTCTCATGTTTCCTTTCAAGCTATCTATGATCTTGTAGAGTAGACTCGTGGGCTAACTTAAGATGTTTAGTTCTTGAGTTAATCGCTCTACTTCCAACTTATCATCACCACACGACTTATTCTTGACTAAAGTGATTACTAAAAAGTTCATTTTGACTAATATCACTAGATTTTTCAAATAGCAAGTCATCATCTCCTAGCAAGTCATCCTCATCACTATTGTAATCAAGATACTCGGGGTGTGATACCTTGGGGCACTTAGCCATGAAGTAATTTTCACTCCCTTCATTTGATGAATCAAATATGTCATAGGAGTTGGAGGAAATGAGTGCAAGTCTGGCAACACCCTCATCTTGACTATAGCCGGAATCAGACTGATAGCTTCTCTCAGAGTGGTGCTCAAAACGGAGCCAGAAACCCATTCATCAACATGATCTTGATGTGTTCTTCATGAGTAGTTCTTGGTGTACTTGTCCTTCTTCTCTGAATCCCTACTTCTACTTGAGGGTCTTCGTTCATAATGATAATCTCTACTCCTTCTCCCCCTTTGAGCTGACTCATATCTTGAGCTCTTTATTCTAGGTGACCCTTCTTCTGTTGGGGGACGGGCGCTCATTGGAGTAGTGTCCGGGTCTTCCACAATTGTAACATTTATGGTCACGACTAGATGAATGCTTCTCTTCATATCTTGAGTTTGAGTTCCTCTCTTTGCCTCTACTCTTGTAGAATTTGTTGAATTTCTTGACCACGAGGCTTATCTATTCATTGGTCACAAGGTTTTTGCTTGAGGTGGCGGGAGCATCACTTGTGGCTTTGTAAGCACCACTAGACTTGTTGTGAAGCTCTTCCTTGTCTTTGAGTGACATCTCATGAGCAACAATTCTTCCAATCACTTCTGTAGGATTTAGATATTTCTAGTTTGGCATCATCTGGATTAAGGTGCACATGGGGTCATACACACAATAAAACTTCCCATTTCTTTCTATTGACATGAAAAGGAAGATAAGTGGATTTCTAGTCACAGGCTACAAAATTCAGAACAAATTATTGCAGCTGCTACTGCTGTTTTCTTGATTTACCCCATTGGTCAAGGAAGCTTTTCTGATGGTATGCCTATAGGAATCTCTGGTACTTTCAACGTTTCCATCCAAAGCTCTAAGTCTCTTCTTGATGATGAATTTGTCGGTCATTTCTTCGCTTCCTAAGTCTGTAATCTCATTGGTAATGAGAGCTAGCCTAGAGTACATCTCCGGGAATCCTTCATCATCCTTCATCTTGAACTTGTCAAGCTGACTTTGAAGCACATCCAACTTAGATTCTCTGACAGAATCAGTACCTTTGTTCATATCAACAAAAGTATCCCAAATTTCCTTTGCATTCTCAAGATGGCTGATTTTGTTGAATTCTTCGGGGCATAGCTAGTGGAAAAGAATGTCACATGCTTGAGCATTGTATTGCAACATCTTCAATTCTTCCGCTGTCGCATCACGATTCTGTTCCTTTCTATCACACCCTGTGTTTTGCCTCTTCTGTCTAAGTTAACATAGCTCAAAAATTAGGACCAATTAAAACTTTTTGAGTGCTTGTGATGCATGACTTGATTGTTGATTGCTTGTTTGCTTGCTTGTGCTCTAATTCATAAAACTCTTTCTACTCTCAACGCCTATCTCCTTGATCCAGAGCTTTGATCAATGATCATGCCATGTGTATAGGACATAAAGATATTTTTATAAAATATTACTTTGACCAAAAAGTATTTATTAAATTTAGGTTTGCAAAACCCCCTGACTTGATGCTTGAACTACAAGTCCTCAGATTTGGGTATTTAAATTCTTTCAAAAACCATATTTGAAACATACTATATTTAAGACTTCCCAAAACCACCAAATATTAATTTTAAAGATTATTTTCCTATTTTATTTAAAGGCTTTTTCTTAACACCATAAATGATTTTTCGTAGGGAAAGAATATTTAAATGCTTTGAAAATATTTGAGAAAACTTAGGGAAACTCAGTGGACATATATTTTCCATATATAAGAGTTTAAACACATGGTCATGTTCAAAATATTGGACAAAACCCTTCAAAACCATTTCTACCTATTTCAAGCATTTGAAATATTTCTATAAGAAATATTCTCAAATGAATCTAGGAACATTCCAGCAAGTCACATATGCTCTATGTGATGGTCTTGCAAATTTGAATCTCAATCCCCATTGTTTTGATTCACAAAAATATTCCAAAACCCTCTCTATCCAGAACCCAATTTGAGCAACTTCGCATTGCCAACTTTCTCCTATTATTCTCAAACCTTGTGGACATGTTCTAATTCACTAATAATGCATCCACACTAAGTGGTGCATAAAGGAGAACAGATCCACTTGTCCAAATCCCCCCAAACCTGTTTCTATTGATTTCTAGAATTTGGTAATATTGCATTGCCAAGTTTCTCATTCGGACCCCAAACATTTTGGGCATGCTCTAATAACCAAATCATGCCACCACTCTAAATGGTGCATCAAGGAGAATGGATTTGCATATCTAGATCTAAGCAAACCCATTTCTGCCCATTTCTCGAGTTTATAAAGTTTCCATTGGCAACTTTCAACATATTATCCCAAAATTGGTGACCAAGCTTATTTATCCCAAATATATGATCCTATTAAGTTTCATAGCAAGGGGAATCTTTAACTATCCCAAACACCTAACAAACACCTTTTGCCCATTATTCTTACTCAATAATTGAAGGACCAGAAGTGCTCTCCTTGAGCCTATATCTTTACCACAACCTCTCCTGGTCGCCAGCTACCCCTAGTAACAACCACCAAACCCAGGTCCATGATTGAGGGGGTGGAATCCCTATTTACACCCCCTAGACAAGCCATTTTTCCTATCTATCAACTTTCTCTCTCTCCTAGCCATAACCCAGGGCATCCAATGCTCCTACCCACATTGTTTACTTCCTAGAAACTTTTGGTCGCAAGTGGGCGCACCACAGCACGTCAGGACGTGATTATGCCAGCCAATAGTGTCCTCTAGAGGACACGGCAGAGCATCCAAGCAGTAATCTCGCATCCCTTGGCCACCTCGGGCCTCCCCCACCGGCCAGTCGAGACCCTCAATGTCGGGGACACGCCATGATCATGTTCCCCCTCCTCTCTATGCCCCTGCTAACCTACCCTCGCATGCGCGCTGGCCGCCCGAGGGCGCCAATGCGCAACCTCACACGTGTGAGTCTCTACCTCCCCCATCTCTCTCTCTGCTTCACTCGATGTGGACCACACCCACGGAGCCCGCAGACATCCTCCAGCTCACCCCCGTAGCTCCTGGCATGGTACAAGGTGTGGTCATAGACATGGCCTGTGGTGCTCCGGTGCTGCGGCTACTTAAGGCCCTCCCCGAGCCCCCTCTTGGCTCCTTTCACTCCTTCTATATCCCACGAATCCCCTGGACCCAGTACCTTGTCCTCCTGTGCCCTCCTCCTTACCCCATTACCAGCATTGCCACCTCGGCCTCCTCCAAAATTCGAGCTCCCTTGAGCTCACCCTCTCCCCAACCCCTCTGATGCCATACCACCATCGTAGCAAAGCCCATCCATTGGCTCCATCCTTCCCTAGGGCAACGTGCACTCAAAGCGAGTGGTCGTCGAGGGCCTCCTCTGCGGCCCCTTGAGCTGGTGTCGTCGTGTCCCTCCCTGGCGGTGGTGCATCACCCAGGTAGGTGTGGCTCGTTGCCCCGAGTGCCTCGGTAGTCGGAGCATCGCCGGAGGTGGCCGAAGCCACCAGGATAAGCACCAACAAGCGCTCGGCCTCACCTCCTTTATTTCTCCCTGCTCGAGTGGGAGGTGAGGGACAAATTCGACAGGAGGGCCCCTCCTGTCGGTGACCGACTAATCGGGCCCGTTTGTTTAAGTGGAGGAGCCCCCGCCGTTTCCCGCCTCCATGCACAGGAGTCATACTCCGCAGAGTACGCCTTCGACATGATCAGCTTCGCACGCATGGCGGAGTAGTTGGGCCGGGGCAGTGTGCAGCGATGCTAAGTTACGCCCAATGCACAACTTAGGCCCATTTGGGTAATTTCCCTTTTATCCTCTTTCTTTTTCTAGTAAAACGATATAAATCATAGTAAATCCATTTTAACTTTAAATCAATTGATTCAAATTCCCATAGATTCCTAAAATTATGGCCTAACGAAATATGTGCATTGCACATGTTTCCAGTAAATTTTTCTCCAGAGTTCAGATTCAAATTTGAATTTGAACCATGAAATGCCCCACTTGTAAAATCCGTAGAGCACTCATATCAACTACAAATGGAGTGATTAGAGTTTCGAGAGACTCCAAAAATCATTACTTGTTTATGTAGCCATGGTGAACATTTTTACCATGCACCTATTCTGTTGGATCTAATAAATGGCCCATTTTCCATTAATTTCATATTAGGAAAATCCTAGGAAATTCATACCAACTCCAAATCCAGTGAAACGAATTTCAAAAATCTTCTAATATCACGCCTTAATTTTTGGGTTCATCCACCCATTTTTATAGAAATATTTTCTATAGACTTCTTATAGGATCACCAATTCCCCTATTTCCACCATTCAAAAATTTCCCTTGATACACATCCAATGAAACCTCCTGGGTTATTTTTCTCATGACCAGAGGTGTCTTAGAAAAATAAAGCTCCTATTTATAGAGCACTTTTATTTCTTTGCCTGTGGTCTTGCTTATTATGGTTGTTTCCGACGATAGTTAACGAAGTAGATGAAGTGCTCGGAGGTGGAAGAGAAGCATGTAAAGACCTCGAAGACTTTGCTGAGCCAAGAAAGCAACCCTTTGACCATGACTATAAAACTCTTTTAATTATATGTCATAGAGCACTTATTTCCATGATGGTTATCATATTAATGTGGTGACCACTTTGGTAGGTTTGCCTCCGATACTTTGCCATTGATACTTGCATCATGCATGACCCTACCTTCCTATGAGGGTTATGCGGGTGGGAGTAGATAGGATGGTTAGTAGATCCTACGCAAAGTGGGACGGGAATATGCATGGTGATGGAAGAAGAAGTGTTTTCAATGACTTTTCAAAAAACCCGTCGGGTGCCTCTAACGCCCGAGAGAGATGATGATGAGCTAGGTAACCACTTGATAAAGAAGTGGTGTAACGGGGCGAGTGAGTGTGTGTGTTTCCAACAATGGATTAGATTTAAGATTTGTTGACTCTCCAAACTATACATGTACAACCATGATACTCCTCATGTGACGGGGCTTTGTTGAATACCTTGATGGGTCCTAGCTTAGAGCTTGCATTACTAGTGGAGGGAGTGACGTGGTCTCTCTCGATACGGCGTCATGCCAGTAAGGATGATCATGCACTGTCTTCACAGGCACGGGGCACACCGTTGGTCCCTGCTTGGATGTTACTTCTGATGTACATCATGCGGGCTTGGTACCAATCTAGTGGACTCTTTGTCTAGTATCATCAGGAGAAAGACAATGTTCGGGTACTTACCTCGGGTATGGACAATATAGCGAGTCGTGGCTTGACATGGAAGTCTCTCGAGTTTTGTGGGTAAAGTGTTCAACCTCTACAGAGTGTAAAACTATTCGAATAGTGTCCACGCTCAAGGACAGTTGGGTTGTGTTGCTTAAACTACGTCGAGTGTTTTCGTAAACTTGGTGTGTGTGTGTGTGTGTGGATGACACAAAGATGATATTTGACATAAGTGTGATGACTTGGTATGATGAACGAGCATGAGATGTTCAACCCCTCCTTATGATGATATCTGATACTCGTTCATATGGACATCTGCCAACTTGTTGATGCACGCTATCATAGCTTATTTTGAACATGTCATTGCACTCAAAATTAGCTATCTTCAAAACTTACATACTTAGTGCTATATCATGCATTGTTATTGCCTTGTTCCAAACATGGGTTGCTTGTGAGTACATTCGAATAATCATTGGCTTACCACTGGCTATTTTATTGGCAAGGCATGAAAGACCATGTTATGATGAATATTACCTTGGTGGAGTACGCACGAGCTAGGATGATTCCTAGTCAGAATGCCTGTAGGGTTAAGGCAGATGGAATGGTTCCATGCTATCGTTAAAGATTTCCTCTGCAAACATATGAAGACTTGGACATAGAGGCCTTATTCGGGTAAAATAGTACTTAATGGATGTAAGAATCTTGTTATTCAGTTTCTATGTGTTCAGTGAGCATTGATCTCTAGGATCACTGTGCATGTATATTCGGTGATCACGACTTATGAGTCGGAGTCCCCACAGAGATGGTATCATAAGCATCCTGACTGTAGGAAGCCCCTAGTTACCATGGACGTTAGTTAGGACAAAACTATTTCCTCGAGACCCTTCAAATCACTTGCAAAAACTACCATATTTCTTACCTCCTCTAAGGTTTCAAAGGAAATGGAAGATAGTGCCTTAGCACTTCGATCATTTTTTCTTTTGGCTCTTCTCATCTACTTTTCAAAACCTTGCAAATAGTCGTTAGTACCCTATACCCTTGACCATTGGATTCCTTGAAATCATCGTGGGTAACCTGGAAGGAAGCCACCTTGCCATACATTCACACAAGTTTGACGACACCATGACAAGATGATACCAATAGAATATACCTTCTCGAGGAACGAGGACATCAAGACTCTGAACACGGTGACGCCCTCGACACTGCTCCAAAATGATGCAACCTTGGCCTATGATGATCAGGACATAGGATATGCAAGATCATGATGTGCATCACTAATAGAGTAATCTTGTCGTTACTATTGTTGTGTCGGCAACCACCGGCGGATGAGAACCTTGGTCTGCCTCACTATAGTGAGCAGGAAAATGGTTCTCATCATCCCCTGCTCTTGGTGCCGATGATATCATCAATGTGACCGCCAGGATATAACTCTGCCATGCCTTGTTAGTGTCATTGCATAAAATATGGCCTACCTAGAACCCTCAACGTCTCATAAGACTAGAAGGCATTGGCAAGGTTACGAAGCCACCAGAAGACCCAGTCAATGATAGCCACGAGGAACCACCTTCATAGTCAACTCACCATATGTGAAGTTGTCAAGGACACTTCACACACAACCAGGATTGTTCTGACAAACAACAAGAAGAGACTTAGCGACACCTTAAGAAGTCCTAGAAGACTAAGCAAACTCCACTCCAAGACAGGAAGAAAGAACGACTACTGAGTCCGAGAATCCCTAGTGTAGGATACGTCATGTATCCCCTATGTGAAGTCGAGTATGTATGATGGTTCAAATGGAACTGGGATTTGTATTGCTTGTTTCCATTTTTGTGCTTTGGTGAAAGTCTCACTTTTTCCCTAGGCAACAAGTACGCAACTATATCACCTACCTTACCGTGATGTTTGTGTTTGGTCATCTCAGCACTTGTTTGATAGCACTTGCACTATAGCACCCCTTAAGCACTCTCCTCCATGCTACTTCCCCTCTACCCCTCTCATCAACTAAAGACCGGAAAGACAAGATGCACCAAGGATCCACCTCGACAAGAAACTGGCACTGAAGAATTTGAATACAACATACTCGACCAGATGCAACCCCGTAGAGTTATGTTTTTCCCTCAAAATTTGAAGCCCCTCCTTAAACCAACCTTGACCTCACAAGCTTCCCCAGCTCAAGCCTAAGATCACGTGTTTAATACATGGATTTGCCTAAGCAGCTGTTGAGCTTCAATAACCCCTGCTTAGCACCGGGTTCATTATGGAGCTAGTGATCATAATGAATAAACACCCATCATTCTTATGCTAGCAATAGAACCTTGATGCCATATGAAGGATCATTCTAAGGATATAAGATTTGTGGACAATGATTTGATTTATCCATAATAGATCTCTTGAGGATATAGATGAGACTCTTTGGTGGGCTGTAAGACCCTTACGTTGGTAGACGAACTTGGAGGATCAAAGTTGATAAAGTGGCATAACTTGGTTCTCCCTTTAGTGGATTGGATTTAGTGGGATAGTTATGATGACCAGATGGACTCTTGGTGGTTTGATAATTTCATTTTGATGAGTAGTGTTCATGGATTGATGGTGTTACCATAATAGATGGGAATAGAAAGTAGGACTTCTCGTGGACTTGAGTTTTGGATTTATGTAGGTGACCCTAATAAAGTGTTGGTCTTAAGAAAACTACATGGTTCGGAGTAAGCTGGATTTAGTTAGAGGATCTCGATCTTGATACCATATTTCTTGAGGAGAGATAAACTAGAAACATGGGGTCGTTGTCCGAATTGATTCAGGGGATTTATATGCACATAACTTTGGAGTTTACTAGATCGTCATGATGGGAATCAGTGGATACACTGTGATAAGATAGTTCTTGTAGTGATTGTGGACTATAGGGACTCTAGGAGGCACGTGAAACAATCACTTGTATTGGATCTGTAGCAAAAATGGATCATGTGATATTGGATTGTATTCGTGGATCAATTAAATAGGATTTGTAGGAAGGGAACAAGATCTCGGATTAACATATTACGTGTTTTCTTGGCATAGACATGTAGTACCTTAGACCTTGGATACGCCAGTGAGGCACTTGGATTTGTAGTGTCATGACCAATCTTAGCACCTTGAATGCTTTCCCGAGGATTTTTATATAGGGATAAAGATGAGTAGCTATAGTATATGTATGAGAGTATGGTTCGTCCTTCTCTTAAAGCCAGAGAGATATGCGTAGCATGAGTGTTGTTGGAGATGACCTATATGGGCTGATACCGTCAATGCTATCGAATGGTTTTGTTTGGAGAAATAGGAAGGACTATTGGCATCTAAAGAACTGTGCTCGATGATAACATGATAGAGGTTCACACATATACTATGCCCCTTGGAACCCCGAAGATTTACCGAGCCATAATATGGTAAGATTACGACCGTAGGTCTTGGATCTAAGTCTTTAGACTATGGCCAATACTCTACCTCGACCACTACCAATCCTTTTCAAAAGGAAGGTGGAGACGAAGGACTAGATTGAATTGGACCACAAACCCCTCAACTAGTGACCACCCGGAACAAATGCCCGCTCCTCTCACATATCCCATGAGAAAAATGTTTATGTGATACTTGGAGGAATAGGTTGTTGTCCTCCGGGATGACATACTTATTTACCCAATAAGAGAGGGAGCAGCTTAGTCCTGTTTGGACCAGCCCCAGGAACACCAATTACTATGCCTCTCAATTAAAATGTTTTCACCTTGAAAAGGTTGGACTCCTTGAAGTACCCTCCCTACAGCAGACGACATTCTTACCCAAGCAAGATGAAGAACCACTAAGGTTGAGAAGCCACGACAAAGAAGAAGAAGAAGCAAGAGAAGTCAACTACCACTCCTCTGCCAGGTACATCAACTAGATTATATCAAGTAGCACCGATGTTCAAGCATGATGAAACCCTTGGACACCACAAGGATTAAAGAGCCCCTGTTTTAACTAGTCATCCATCTGCTGCTGACTAGAAAGGGACCAAGAAGTTGATAGAACCCTCACTCCACCGCTTTGACGGTGTATGATGAGCATGACGTCCCTACCCTCTTTAGATATCTGGAACAGGGTAGACGACTGTCATGACTTTGTTACCAGTCCCCTTTTATCCAATCTAAGGCGTAAACCCTGGCTCGATCATGGTACATCACCTATCAAAGGTAGTTCAGTCCACTTGCCAAGCGTCAAATCTTGGGGACTGGATGGTTGTCCTATACTACTGGATACTCAAATTATTTGGAACCCCTCAAATACCTTCCCCGATAGTATTACCCGTTTTGGCACCAAGTCTCTAAGCTTAGACTTAGAGATGAGACTTATCCCAACCTTTCCACAAATGACCATAGAGAAACACTTAGACCAATCACTCGACGGCCCGCCAGAAACATGCATCCGTGACAATGAATTCTAAAGGCCAAAGATGAATGAAGGACGTACCCGGGAAACTCTCTCAAGGAGACGACCTCGAAAATAAGCCTATGCCGACAAACTTCGACGTCCTTATCTTGAAGACCACGAGCACCGGAAGGTCAATTGCTCCGACGAAGTCGATGATTCCCCGTCAGCAGAAGCTACACCAAGACCTTGGACTTCCTCGTCTAGAGCGAGACATCCATATGTCACTAACAAACGTGATTAGTCCCATGACCCGCACGCATACACACTACCTTGCCCCGTATTCCAGCTTTGGGATACACACGCAAGCCAGACCCTTGCTCGAACCTCATTCATCAAGCCCATGACCCCTAGTTAAGACTAACTTACTGCTAGGACAACATGCACCTCTTAGATAAAGACAAACAATACACTCGAAGTCATATCATCACACATTTCAAGATCGAGAAGGACAACCACCCCAGAGCAGAAGCAACATGGAACGTGAAGACTAGCTCACCTCTGAATGTCCGCATCTTTCCCACGCCTAGCCTAGGAATCTTCGGGACGAGATTCTTGTAAGGGGGGTAGGTCTGTCACACCCTATGTTTTGCCTCTTCTGTTTAAGTTATCATAAATCGAAAATTAGGACCAATTAAATTTTCTTGCGTGCTTGTGATGCATGACTTGATTGTCGATTGCTTGTTTGCTTGCTTGTGCTCTAATTCATAAAACTCCTTCTACTCTCAACACCTATCTCCTTGCCAAAGCTTTGACCAATGATCATGCCATGTGTATAGGACATAAAACTATTTTTATAAAATATTACTTTGACCAAAAATCATTTATTTAATTTAGGTTTGCAAAAACCCCTCTATTGAGGTTTGAACTACAAGTCCTCAGATTGGGGTATTTAAATTCTTTCAAAAAACATGTTTGAACCCTACTATATTTAAGACTTCATAAAAACACCAAATATTATTTTTAAAGATTATATTCCTATTTTATTTGAGAGCTTTTTCTTAAGGCCAGAAATGGTTTTTCATAGGGAAAAATATTTAAATGCTTTGAAAACATTTGAGAAAACATAGGGAACTCAGTGGAGATATATTTTCCATATATAAGAGTTTGAACACATGGTCATGTTCACAATATTGGACAAATTTCTTCAAAACCATTGCTGCACATTTCAAGCATTTGAAATATTTCTATAAGAAATATTCTCAAATAAATCCAGGAATATTCCAGCAAGTCAAACATGTTATATGTGATGGCCTTGCAAATTTGCATCTCAACCCCCATTGATTCACCAAAATATTCCAAAACCCTCTCTGTCCAGAACCAAATGTGAGCAACTTTGCATTGCCAACTTTCTCCTATTATTCTCAAACCTTGCAGACATGTTCAAATCCACTAATAATGCATCCACACTAAGTGGTGCATCAAGGAGAACATATCCACTTATCCAAATCACCCCAAAACTATTCCTGTTGATTTATAGAATTTTGTAATATTGCATTGCCAAGTTTCTGCTTTGGACCCCAAACTTTTTGGGCATGCTCTAATAACCAAATCATGCTACCACTACAAGTGGTGCATCATGGAGAATGGATTTGCATAGCTAGATCTAAGAAAACCCATTTCAAGGGTTTATAAAGGTTTCATTGACAACTTTCAACAAATGATCCCAAAATTGGTGACGAAGCTTATTTAACCCATTTATATGATCCTGTTATGTTTCATAGCATGGGGAATCTTTAACTATCCCAAACACCTAACAAACACCTTCTGCCAATTATTCTTATGCAACAATTAAAGAACTAGAAGTGCTCTCCTTGAGCCTATATTTTTACCACAACCCCTTCTGGTCGCCAGCTACCCCTAGTAACAACCCCAGCACCCAGCTCCGTGATTGAGGGGGTGGAATCCCCATTTGCACCTCCTAGATAGACCATTTCTTCCTCTCTCTCTCTCTCTCAGCTTTGTCTCTCTCCTAGCCAGAACCCAGGCGATCTAATGATTCTCCCCGCATTGTTTACTTACCCATCAACTTTTGGGCACAAGTGAGCGCGTCACGATGTGCTCATGTTGGCCAAAAGTGTGCTTTGGAGCACATGACAGAGCATTCGAGCGCTGACCTCGCATCCCCTGGCCACCTCGGGCCTCCCCCTTGTGCCAGTTGAGGCGCTCGACGTTCGGGACAGTCCATGACCCTGTTCCCCCTCCTCTCTGTCCCCCTGCCGACCTCTCCTCGCACGTGCGAGCCTTTGCCTCCCCCGAATCTCTCTCTCTAGTTCACTTGACGTGGACCGCACCCATGGAGTCCGCACACATGCCCCAGCTCATTCTCGTGGCCTCTGGCATGGTCCAGGGCATGGCCGTAGACGTTGCCTATAGTGCTCTGATGCTGCGGATATTTAAGGCCCTCCTTGAGCCCCCTCTCGGATACTTTCACTCCCTCTCTCCCCCGGAGCCCCTGGACCCAGTCCCTTGTCCTCCCGTGCCATCCTCCTCTCCCCATTGCCGGCATTGCTGCCTCGGCCTCCTCTCCAATTTGAGCTCCCTCGAACTCCCGCTCTCCTCCTAACCCCTCTGATTCCATCCCACCATCGTTGCGAAGCCCCATCAGCTCCATACCTCCCTAGGGCACCGTGCACTCAAAGCCGATGGTCGCTGATGGCCTCCTCCATGGCCCCTTGAGCTGGTGTCGCTCCCTGGTAGTCGTGGAACCCCAAGTAGGTGCGGCTCGTCGCCCCAAGCGTGCCGGTGGGCAGAGAACCGTGGAGGTGGCCGAAGCCACCAGGATGAGCGCCGGCAAGCGCTTGGCCTGACCTCCTCTGTTTCTCCCTGCTCGAGCGAAAGGTGAGGGACGAACCCGACAAGCGGACCCCACCTGTCGATGACTGGCCAATCGAGCCCCTCCGTTTAAGTGGAGGCGCCCCCACCGCTTCCCACCTCCATGAAGAGGAGGTGTACTCCCCAGAGTACGCCTTTGACATGACCAGCTTCGCGCGCGTGGCCGAGCAGTTGGGCCGACCTAGTGTGCTACGTTGCTAAGTTACGCCCAGTGCGTAGCTTAGGCCCATTTGGGTAATTTCCTTTTTATCCTTTTTTCTTTCCCAGTAAAACAATATAAATCATAGTAAATTCATTTGAAATCCAAATCAATTGATTCAAAATCCCAAAAATTCCTAAAATTATGGCCTAACAAAATATGTGCATTGCACATTTTACCAGAAACATTTTTGTAGAGTTCAAATTCAAATTTGAATTTGAACCATGAAATGCCCCACTTGTAAAATTCCTAGAACACTCATATCAACTAAAAATGGGGCGATTCAAGTTTCCAAAGACTCCAAAAATGTAGCCATGGTAAATTTTTTAGTTCAAATGAATGGCCCATTTTCATATCAACTACAAATGGAAGATTTTTGAAACTACAAATGGTTTTATATGAGTGCCTAGATATCAACTACAAATTCATATCAACTACAAATGGGGTGATTCAAGTTTCCAAAGACTAAAAAAATGTAGCCATGGTGAACATTTTTAGTTCAAATGAATGGCCCATTTTCATATCAACTACAAATGGGAAGATTTTTGAAACTACAAATGGTTTGATATGAGTGCCGAGATATCAACTACAAATGGTTTGATATGAGTACCTAGATATCTTCTCGAAATTCATTTGAAACTACAAATGGTTTCCAAAGATTTGTAGTTGATATGAGTGCTCTAGGCATTTTTACCATTTGTAGTTGATATGAGTGCTCTAGGCTTTTAGAATATTTTTAGTTCAAATGAATGACCCATTCTCATATCAAGTACAAATGAGGCCATTTTTACCATGCACCTATTCTGTTTGATCTAATAAATGGCCCATTTTCCATCAATTTCATATTAGGAAAATCCTTGGAAATTCGTCCCAACTACAAATCTAGTGAAATGACTTTCAAAAATCTTCTAAAATCATGTGTTAATTGTTGGGTGCATCCTCCCATTTTTAAAGAAATATTTTCTGTGGACTTCTTATAGGTCACCAATTCTCCTATTTCCACCATTCAAAAATCCCCCTTGATCCACATCCATTGAAACCTCCTTGGTTATTTTTCTCATGACCAGAGGTGTCCTAATAAAATAAAACTCCTATTTATTGAGCACTTTTATTTCTCGACTTGTGGTGCTGCTTATTGTGGTTGTTTCCGGTGATAGTTAACAAAGTAGATGAAGTGCTCATATGTGGACGAGAAGCATGTGAAGACCTCGAAGACTTTGCTGAGCCAGGCAAGAATCCCTTTGACCATGACTATGAAACACTTTTAATTGCATGTCATATATCACTTATTTCCGTGATGTTGATCATATTAATATGGTGACCACTTTGGAGGGTTTGCCTCCGATACTTTATCATTGATACTTGGATCGTGCATGACCCTGTCTTCCTACGAGGGTTGTGAGGGTGGGAGTAGATAGGATGCTTAGTTGATACTACGCAAAGTGGAACGGTAATATGCATGGTGATGGAAGAAAAAGTGTTTTCAATGACTTTTTGAAAACCCCGTCGGGTGCCATTAATGCCCGAGGGAGATGATGATGAGCTAGGTAACCACTTGATAAATAAGTGGTGTAGCGGGGCGAGTGAGTGTGAGTGTTTCCAACAATGGATTAGATTTAAGATTTGTCGACCGTCCCAACCGTACATGTACAACCACGATACCCCTTATGGGACGGGGCTTTGTTGAATACCTTGATGTGTACTAGCTAAGAGCCTGCATTACTAGAGGCGGGAGTGATGTGGTCTCTCTCAATACGGGGTCGTGTCGGTAAGGGCGATCATGCGCTGTCTTCATAGGCACCGAGCACATCGTTGGTCTCTCCATGTATGTTACTTGTGATGTACATCATGTGTGCTAGGTACCAATCGAGTGGACTCTTTGTCTAGTATCGTCAAGGGAAAGACAATGTTCGGGTACTTACCTCGGTTATTGACAATACCGCAAGTCGTGGCTTGACACAGAGGTTTCCCAAGTTTTATGGGTAAAGTGTCCAAACTATGTAGAGTGTAAAACTATCCGAATAGTCGTGTCCATGTTCAAGGACAGTTGGGTAGTATTGATTAAACTACATCCAATGTTTTCCTAAACTAGGTTTTTGTTTGTGGATGACACAGAGATGATACTTGAGATAAGTCTGATGACTTGGTATGATGAACGAACATGAGATGTGTTGGAGATATGCCCTAGCGGCAGTAATGTATGATGATATTTCCTATGTGTTTATGAATAAACATAGTCCTTGGACATTATCATTGATGTGTATCAACATGTACGTGACTTGTTTGTGAGACTATGCATTGTATGATAACTGTCCTAAATGGGATTTGCCCCTCCGATCAGGAGAGATATACTCTGGGCCCCTCGGGTGATCCGACCTGTATAAGCACGGACATGCGATGAGGATTATGAGATAATCCGAATGTTAGCCGGATTCACCGGCATGATAAAGAGGTCATGCTGCAACAAGAATGACCATATCGCCTTGTGAACGACAACATATATCGTGTGGCAAAGGGAAAATAAGTGTGAAGTACAGGTCGCTTAACCAGCTTCATTAGACACTTGGAGTCGGCACGTCTTGCTAGAGGCTTCTACTGACCGGTCGAGTCGGATGTCATCTGACTCATGACCAAGTGAACGAGAACCTAAGGGGCCGCATGCTCAAGGGAAGGAACACGTGGGCTTTAGGATCCGTGCGAGCCCCAAGAGTTGAGCCCGTGTCGGATGCCTATATATAGTGGACGTACGGCACACCCATCCGGTTGACCGCTTCAGCGCCGTCATTAGGGCTTTGCATGAGTTGCAACTAGGCACCTCCACTCGTCGCCACCGACCATGTGATCGGACCTAGCAATCCACCGCACGGGTGTTCCTCCTGCACGCGCGGATACAGTTAGAGGCGATGCACTTGCGCCGCTCTGGCAAACCTATACGGGCGATCCAGTGATCGGCTGTTCGAGGGAGATCGGAACGGCTGTTCGAGGGAGATCAGACGAGGAGGAGACGGACCACACGAACGCGCTGCCCCAACTCTACTTCTGCTGCATGGCACTGCACGTCTAGTGGTAACAATCTATGATCCATCTCCGTAGCATGTTCTTCGTTGTTCTGTGCATAGGAAATTTTAATTCGCATGCGATTCACCTACGGTGGAACCCAACAAGATGTTCAACCTCTCCTTATGATGGTATCTGATACTTGTTCATATGGACATCTGCCAACTTGTTGATGCAAGCTATCATAGCTTATTTTGAACATGTCATTGCTCTCAAAATTAGCTTTCTACAAAACTTACCTACTTAGTGCTATATCATGCATTGTTATTGCCTTGTTCCAAACATGGGTTGCTTGCGAGTACATTCAAAGTACTCATTAGCTTGCCACTTGTTATTCTATTGTCCAGTCATGAAAGACCAGGTTGTGATGAAGGTTACCTTGGTGGCGTACGCATAAGCTAGGACACTTCCCAGTCAGAATGCATGTATGGTTAAGGAAGATGGCTTGGGTTCACGCTATCGTTGAAGATTTCCACTGCAAACATATGACGACTTGGCCATCGAGGACTTATTCGGGTAAAAAACTACGTATTGGATGTTAGACTCTTGTCATTCAGTTTCTGTCTGTTTAGTCAACATTGATCTTTGGGATCATTATGCATGTATATTCAGTGATCATGACTTATGAATCAGAGTCCCCACATGGGTCGACACTTTCGATCAAGATTTCCGCTACTAGTTATGTTTGTTGTTTGGCCTTTGTGGCCCTATCCGTGTAAGACTTGACCTTCATGATCATTATTTGTGTAAGACGCTAAGTATGGATGTAAGACTCTTGTTATTCGGCTTTTGTGTATTCAGTAAGCATTGATCTCTGGGATCACTGTACATGTGCACTCGGTGATCATGACTTATGAGCCGGGGTCCCCATAGAGTGGCTATGCCCATGCCAAGTGGAATCCCCATGATCCGCACTAGTAGATAAACAACTGATGGTGCTCTAGCGGCTGCACCAACCTTAGGATGGCTCCTCGACTCTTCACATGGCCCCATCACGCAGCGTTCCCCTAGGATACGCACACGAGGGCGCTATAGGGGGGATACACTTAGTCCAGGCCTGGCACGTGCCACCTCACAAGGTCCTTGGTACCTGGTATTCTTGGGCCCTTCCCAGGAAAAAGCTAGCGAGGAAAGGTATAGGATCTCCGAGTTTACCTTGTCGTCGCCATGTTTCCTCCATGAGGGCTGCTCGCACGTCAAAGTGGACCCAGGATGATCGTGACTTAGGGGCCTCACTAGTCACATGGCCCCCCGCCCCTTGGTGTCATACCGGTGACCCGAAAGCCCCAACGGCGGTCGAGGTTTACGCGGGATCGGGCCCTCCGACGTAGAGTACAAAAGCCAGCTCACACGTCAAAGGGGACCCCTAAGCATTGCATCTCAGAGGCCTCACTAGTCACATAGCCCCTAGCCCCTTTGTCTCCTCCTGGTGATTTGGACGCCCCAACGGTGGTCGAGGTATGCGCTGGATTGGGCCCTACCAATGTAGAGCACAAAGGCAAATAGGAAGGAAACAAAGCACGAAAGGAAATCACGGAGTTCAAACAGTTATTACATGCACTGAATGTTTTGGGAATTCAAACAAGTCTTATGCCTCCACGAGGCATGATAAACATGTTCAAATCTTGGAGAGGGGCCACCATCGCCATGGCCGTCGCTGCCACTTGTCCCAGTTACGGCGAGCTTGTCATCAACATCGCTATTGCCGTCATCGTCACCACCGCTCGCCTCCACCACCGAAGGCCCGATGTCGGGGACGCAGGTGAACCTCTTCACCAGCGCGTCCACGGGATCCTTCATGACCACCGCCGCAGCGGCACAGAACTTAGGGGCGACCGGGGATATCACCACACCAAAATCGGAGTTGGGATCGCGGGGGTATAGATGTATGAAGACACATGTCGCAGCCATGGAGGAAAGGCCACGACACACGCCCTCCAGGATGGCGTCCACCCGGGCGGCAACACATTCGAGCACCTCAGCAAGCTTGGAGGAGAGCCCTGTATAGCCAATCTTAGGGGATGCAAGTGGCTCCTTGAATCCTCCCCTGCAGATGGAGTGCAGCTCCTGGCGAAGACTAAGCTCGATGGAGGGGAAGACATTATGCTTCGTGGCCACCTTCTCCTCAACAGTGGCGAGGGTGTTCTCCCTTGCATCCAACTGGGCTATCGCCTTGGAGACGTGTTGGGTGGTGGGACGTCTGGGACTCTACCACCTCCTCCTTCAGCTTTCCCAGATGCTTGTGTTCCCTGGCTTGGTCAGCAGCCACCTGGGACAACATGGAATCGCGATCGGCGAGCTTTGCCTCGCGGGCCTTGAGATCCTCCTCCTACTGGTGGAGTTGTTGCGCATGTGCGGCTTCCTCATCCTGAAGGGACTTCACGTTGGCCTCTGCCTTGCCACAACGCTTCATGGTAGACGTTGCTTCGGCCAGCGCCTCATCTCGGGCAATCCTGGCTTCGGTGGCCTCCTTCCTGCTCTCCACGGTGGCAGCTTCGGCCTGCCCCATGCTATCTTGGTGGCCGTATCGTCCTGGAACCACCCAAAAATAAGCCCCAAACACTCCCTTGCGAGGCTCCTGTCTTGGTGGTCGGCCTAGATCTGACTGAGCGTGATGTAGGCCTCATCCAAGGCCCCGGGTCTGATCAAAGATCCACAACTTGCGAGCGCGAGAGCCTGACTAGGAGGCGGCACCGACATGATGGTGGGCTTTGTGACCGAGGGGGAAGTGTCATGGTTAAGTTGGGGTGCCGGAGGCTCCAGGTTACCCTAATGTACGACAAGGGCAGATGACTTCACGGCCTGCTGGCCCATGGGGGTTGGCTCCTCCCGAAGCTGCGTCCCTGCATCATCAAGGGTGGACACCGCCATAAGGGGGCGGGAAGTCGCCCCCTCCACCGGCACGTGGGTTACCACGGCCGCGCCAAGGAGCGCCGCCCCGTGACTCCTGCGCCCCTGATGCCCGGTATACCAAACAACGCTAGCAAGGCTCTAGGAGTGGGCGTCACACTAGTGTGACCAGGCACGACATTGCCGAGGCACCCAGGGGATGCGCTGGATTGGCGTGATGCGCTTCCGTGCTCGCCGCGACCATGGTCAGAGGCTGACATCGCCTTTTGGACAAGGGCTCCTTCTGCCCCGCGCTCGCATTCTTCCTCTTAGCCACATCGTCGGCCCTGGCCATTGAAAGGAGGAAGGGCCATGAGCACGTGCGCAGTCTATAAATCGACCAAAGGCGAGGTAGGTTACTTACTCCTAAGTCGAGATCCACTTACTCTTCTTCTCCGCTTGGGCGAAGGCCAGAACTTCCCCGCTCTTCTTTGGCGTGTGTCACACCCTTAGTTTTTCCTCATGACTAATTTAACATGACTCAAAAATTAGGGCCTATTAAAACTTTTTGAGTGCATGTGAATGCTTGACTTATGGACACGAAAAGTGGGCCCAAAAACATTCTCCTTGTCTCTAACTTTTTACCACAGCATGGGATACCCCCTTCTACGCCTTGTAACCTTGTCGTGTCCTCTACTCAATCATTTGGCGGCGCGCGGGGGGGGGGGGGGTTAACTCCCTTAGTCTTTCCCTCTTTTTACCATGGAAGCCCCTCTTTCTTCTCTCTCCCACTATTCTGTTTAAGAAATTCTCCCCAAACTTTTTTACAACCTCATTTGTGTACTAATGCACATTGACACACCCAAAGATGGCATGCTCATGTGGAAAATATGAGGACACCATCTGAACTTAGTTTATGGTAGTAATTGTAGCCTTGAAATACAAGTACCATGCAGACTTGTCTCCCTAAGCTAAAAATTGCTGGTAATGTAGTAACTCCATTCCCATCAATGCTAGAGAAGGTATTTTCCCTAATGCTCTCCATCAGAAGCCCTTGAGATAGCTTCCCAGGTTGCTGCCGCAAATTTAATCTAAGTAGAAACCAGTTCCAACCAGCCTCACATGGGTCCAAACATCTCCAGACAACTTTAACATGCATGCCTCACATGTTGGACATGTTTGGCCGACGAAAAAGGTGCTCTGGACATGCCTTAGCATGGTGACCACGCAGCTGACATGCAAAACCGGCGCTCTGTAGTCAAACATTGTCCTGTAGCCGCGTCTGGCCTTAGCAGCGTGTCTCCGTGCACCGGGCATATTCCCTCGGCCTCCGCACGCCCCTCACCAATGCCAGGAGGCATCCAACGCAGTTCTTACGTGCATGCTCTCCATGCCCGAGATTATCCGTGACGCGCCCGAGCTCCTCCTCTACTGCCCGCCTACTTCTACCCCTTCCCTACCTCTCCCTCGCACCCTAGGACGCTCCCCTCCCCATCAGGGACCCCCTTACCAAGCTTCTTTGGCTCTAGAGCTCAGCTTCCTTGAGCCCTCCTCTCAAAATATGAGCTCCCCTAAGCCCTCCTCTCCATATACCATGCCAAAGCTTTCCTAGCGCCTCAGAAACCCTCTCCCCGTGCTCCTTTTCTCCTCCCTATGGGCGGAGCATCGCCCTTCACGCCCGTCGTTGGCGGCCTCTGCCACGGCCAAGGCCCCACCACCCCGCGCTCGCTGGCGAAAAAAGACCAACCAGGCAAGGGCAGCATGTCATCCTGATCATGCCGGAGGTCTGGGCGTCACCGAAGCTGGCCAGAGCCACCGGGGCGCGCCTCGGTGCCGCTTGGTCTTGCCGCATCTGCCCCCCCCCCTGCTCGGTCGGGAGGTGAGGGAAGGACCCAATGGGTGGGCCCCGCCTGTCAGCGGCCGCCTGACGGGGCCCAACGTTTAAGTGGCGTGGCTCCTGGTCACGTGCATTTACTTGTGCGGAAATTGCCTGGTCGCCATTACGCCATACACATTGACTCTGGCCCGTGCGTGTAAAGCTGCTAGGCCGGCCCACTGCTATTTTGCGCCCAGGAGCACGTTTTAGCCCATTTATATTTGGTAAATCCTTTAGACTTTCTCTTCTTCTAGAAACTTCTAAAATCTTTATTGAATTCATTTGACCTCCAAAATCTATGATTCAAATTTCTACAAATTTCACAAATCATGTCCTAACCAAATATGTGCTTTGCATATTTTTCCATAGAACACTTTCTGCACCATCAATATTTTGTCATTTCTTTCATTAGAAAAACCCTCTTTTCAAAATCCCTAGGGGATTCAAGTTAACTCCTAATGGAGTGATTCAAGTTCCTAGTTATCTATAAAATCAAACCCAATTTATCTAGGCATGGTTAACATTTTGCCCACGCCCATACTCCACTTGACCTAATAAATGCTCCCTTTTACCATTTATTTCCTCTTAGGGAATTCATTGGAAAATCATCCCAAGTCAAAATCCAGTGAAACCACCTCCTAAATGTTTCTAAAATCATGCCCTATTGGATGAGTACATCCACTCATTCTAATAAAAATATTTTATGTATACATCTTATAGGATCATCATTTCCTTCATTTCCACCATTCAAGACTCCCCCTTGACCCACATCCAATAAAAACTCCTTGGTTATTTTTCTGAAGACCAGATGTGTCCAAGAAAAATAAAACTCCTATTGATAGAGCACTTTTGTCTCTTTGCTTATTGTGTTGCTTATTGCGGTTGTGTCCGGCGATAGTTGACTAAGTAGACGAAGTTCTCAGAGTGGATGTGGAGCATGTGAAGACCTCAAAGACTTTGCTAAGCCAGGCAAGCAACCCTTTGACCATGACTATGAGACCTTTTATTGAATGGAATATAGCACATTATTTCTTGATGATGACCATGTTGATGTGGTATTCCCCCTTCGATGGGATGCCTCTGATACTTTCTTGGTGATACTTGCATCGTGCATGACCGTACCTCCTTATGAGGGTCGTGCGGGTGGGAGTAGATATGATGGTTCGATGATGCTACGCAAATGGGATGGCAATATGCATGGTGATGGGAAAAAATGATTTCAAAGACTTTTCGAAAACCCTATCGGATGCCACTAATGCCCGAGGGAGATGATGATGATATACGTAGCCACTTGATAAAGAAGTAGTGTACCAGAGCAAGTGAGTGTGTGTGTGTGTTTCGAAAATGGATTCGTGTAAGTTGCAACCGTTATTCCAACCTTACATATACAACCACTCTACCCCTATATGGGAAGGGGCTTTGTTTATTACTTTGGTCGGTGTTGACAGAGAGCTCGCCTTACTAGTGGCGGGAGTGACATGATCACTCTCGATACGGGGTCGTGCCTAGTAGGGCGACCATGCGCTGTCTTCACAGGCACTCGGCACACTGTTGGTCCCTTCATGGATGGTATGATATGGAGTGAGGCTCGTCTGATGTACATCAAGAGGGCTGGGTACCAATCAAGTGGACTCTTTCTATTGTATCGTCTGGGGAAAGGCATTGTTTGGGTACTTACCTCAGGTATGAACAATACTGCGTGTCGTGGCTTGACACGGAAGTTTCCCGAATCTTGTGGGTAAAGTGTGCAACCTCTGTAGAGTGTAAAACTATTCGAATAGCTGTGTCCACAATTAAGGACAGTTGGATGACCTCTCTTGTGCTACATCCATTGGTTACAACTTGGTGTGAGTGTGTGTGCGACAAAGAGATACTTGTGATAAGTCGGAAGACTTGATGATATGATTGAACATGTGATGTTCAAACCCTGCTTATGTTGATCTGCGTAACTTGTTCATAAGGATATCTGTAACCTATTGATGCATGCTTTTACAAGTCGATTGAACATGTCATTGCACTCAAACAAGCTTTCCGCAAAATAATCTATTAGTGCTATATCATGCTCTGTTGAACCTTGTTCCAAACATGGGTTGCTTGCGAGTACATTCAAAGTACCAATTGGCTTGCCATTGGTTATTTTATTGTCCAGGCATGGAAGACCAGGTTGTGATGAAGATTACCATGGTGATGTACGTGCGAGCTAGGACGCTTCCCAGTCAGAATGCCTGTAGGATTGAGGCAGATGGCATGGGTTCACGCTATCATTGAAGATTTTTGCTACAAGTTTTTGAAGACTTGGTAATAGAGGCCATTTTTTAGTACAACTGTATGTAATGGATGTAAGACTCTTGTTATTTGGTTTCTGTGTGTTCAGTGAGCATTGATCCGTGGGATCATTGTGCACATTCATTCAGTGATATCGACTAATGAGTTGGGGCCCACACAGAGCTGGTATCAGAGCCATCATGACTGTAGGAAGGCCTTAGTTAGTAAGGATGTTAGTTGGGACAAAACTATTTTTCCAAACCCTTAATAATTACTTACAAAACCACTATAATTCTCACCTCTCCTAAAATGTCAAAGCAAGCAAAGGTTTTTGTCTGAGCAGTTCCACCATTTTTTTGTTATCTCTCCTCATCTTCTTTTCAAAACTTCGCAAACTATCACTACTACTCATGTGCCCGTGACCATTGGATTCCTTGAAATCCTTATGGGTAACCTGGAAGGAAGTTACATTGCCAAATATTCACACAAGTTTGATGACACCATGACGAGACCATACCAATGGAAAATACCTTCTTGAGGTACGAAGACATCATTAATAGGAAGATGGTGACACCCCCCCACTGCCCCGGGATGATGCCATCTCAGCCTATGATGACCAGGGCATAATATATGCAAGATCATTATATGCATTGCTAATAGAGCAGTGTAGTGAGCAGTAAAATGGCCGGTGGATGAGAACCTCGCCATTTCATCTGCCTCAGTGTAGTGAGTAGGAAAACGGCCCTCATAATCCCCCTCTCTTGGTGCCAATGGTATCGTCAACATGAATAGAAGGATACAACTCTACCATGACTTGTTAATGTCATTGCATAAAAGATTGCCTACCTGGAACCCTCGACATCTTAGAAGACAAGAGGCATTGTCACAATTATGAAGACACTAGAAGACCCTGTCATCAACAACTGTGAAGATTCTCCTTCGTCATCAACTCACTAGACCCGAAGTCGTCAAGGACTCTTTAGGCGCAACCAGGATCATTTCGAAGAAGCACAACCAGAGGTATAGCAACACCCGAAGAAGACCCAGAAGACTGAGCAGACTCCTCTCCAAGGCACGAATCAAGCATGACTACTGATTCCGAGAACCCCTAGGGTAGAATGAGTCGTGTATGTCCCATGCGAAGTGGAGTCCGTATGATTGTTCTTATGCAACATTGATGTATGTTGCTTGTTTCTTCTTGTTTGTGCATTAGTGTAATTTGTGCTTTTGCCCTAAGCAACAAGTATGTGACTATATCATCTACCTTACCACAATGTTTGTGTTTGGCCATTTCGACACTTGTTTGAATGCACTTGCACTATACCACCCCCTTAGGCGCTTCCCTCTATGCTACTTCCCCTCTTCCCCCATCTCGTCAACTGAAGACTAGCAAGACAAGATGCACCAAGGATCCACCTCGGAAGACAACTAGTACTAAGGACTCTGACTACAACGTACTCCACTAGACGCAACCCCGTAGGGCTATGCTTCCCTCAAGATCGGAAACCCCTCCCTAGCCCAACCTAAACCTAACAAGCTCCCATAGCTCAAATGTGGGTACCCCGACTCATAAGTCGTGATCAGCGAATGCACGTGTAAAGTGATCCCAGAGATCAATGCTCACTGAGCACACAGAAGCTAAATAATAAGAGTCTTACATCCTCATTTAACGTCTTACACAAATAAAGACCATGAAGGTCTAGTCTTACATAGATAGGGCCACGAGGGCCAAACACTTAAATAGAACAAGCAGCGGGAATCTTGGTCGAAAGCGTGAACCCATGCCATCTGCCTTAACCTACAGGCATTCTGACTGGGAAGCGTCCTAGTTCGCATGTTCGTCACCAACAAAATCTTCAACATACTCATGTTATTCCATGCCTGGCGAATTAAATAACCAAGGGCAAGCCAATGAGTACTTTGAATGTACTCGCAAGCAACCCAAGTTGTGGAACAAGGTAATAATGATGCATGATATAGCAATAAGTAGGTAACTTTGCCGAAACCTAATTTTGTATGCAAATGACATGATCAAGTAATAGTAAGCATGCATCAATATTTAACAGATATCCATATGAACATGTTACATATAACATCGTAAGTAGGGGATGAACATCTCATGTTCATTCAGCACATTAAGTCATCGGACATAGTTCCATTCTCATGCTAAGCCATCAGACTTAGCTCATGTGACCTCCTTGTCACCAACACAACCATACTCACACCGAGTTTCATGAAAACATACAGACGTAGTCTAAGAAGGACCTCCAACTGTCCATGACCGTAGATGCGACTATTCGAATAGTTTTACACTCTCTAGAGGTTGCACACTTTACCCACAAGACTTGAGGAACTCCCGTGTCTTCCACGACTCGTGGCATATAGCATACCCGAGATAAGGACCCAAATATTGCCTTTACCCTGGCGATACTAAACAAAGAGTCCACTCGATTTGTACCCAGCCCTCACGATGTACATCCCATGAGCCTCGCTCTAATCGTACCATCCATGAGGGGACCAAC
Source organism: Hordeum marinum (assembly GCA_022496015.1). NCBI lineage: Eukaryota > Viridiplantae > Streptophyta > Magnoliopsida > Poales > Poaceae > Hordeum > Hordeum marinum. The sequence continues at coordinate 231,074,611 of CM039673.1, forward strand.
GGTGTGCCCGGTGCCTGTAAAGACATCGCATGTTCGTACATACCGGTATGACCCCGTATCAAGAGTGACCACACCACTCCCGCCACTAGTAATGCTGGCTCCTTGCTAGTACCAACCAAGGTAATCAACAAAGCCCCGTCCCATAAGGGGTATCGTGGTTGCGCATGTAAGGTTGGGATGGTCAGCAGACCTTAGAACTCTCTGTTTTCGAAAACACACACTCACTAGCTCTGGCATACCAATTCTTTCTCAAGTGGTTACCCAATTCATCATCATCTCCCTCGGGCATTAGTGGCACCCGACGGGGTTTTCGAAAAAATCTTTGAAATCATTTCTCTCATTTCCATCAACATGCATAAATCCCATCCCACTTGCATAGCATCTATTAGCATCCTAACTACACCCACCCGCATAACCCTCATAAGGTGGTAGGGTCATGCATGATGCAAGTGTCAATGGTAAGGATGTCGGAAACAACCCACCGAAGGGGGTCACTACTCCACATGATCAAATATGATGAAAGTAAAGTGCTATATGACATGCAACAAAAAAATGGTTTCTTATCATGGTCAAAGGGCTGCTTGCTTGGCTCAACCAAGTCTCCGGGGTCTTCGAAGTCTTCGGGTCCAACTTCTTTGTCAACCGCACAATCTATCATCACGAAATAAAGAGATAGAAATAAGCAACACACAAAAATAGAGCACTCAAACTACTATCAAAAATGTTATCCTACTCTAATAAATACTAAATGTCATACAAAAAATGTTCTGGTAGCATTTTGTTGTGAAAAACATTTTGGAAACTAAATAACATAGGAAAAAGGTGCCTAAATATAGGTTTTAAAATAAAATAGTAGTAAAAATATTTTCAAACATTTTTACAAATGGCATTAATAAATTCTATGGATTATTACAAGAATTTAGGTGAAGGAATTACTGGATTTGGAAAAATATTCTACTCTAGGGCATTTTTCGGAATTTAAATAGAAAAATAATAAAGGAAAGGGCTACTATGCCTTTTCGGGCCAAAATACCCGGCCGAAACCGGCCCACAGAGGGGTGCCGGCCCAGGCGAGGCGCCGCGCGCGACTGGTTTGGTTTTCAACCTGCCCGCAGGCCCGGCCTGCCAGCGAGAGAGGAGGGGGCGAGGGGATGATAGGTGGGCCCCACTTATCATCCCTCTCCTCACAACAGGAGCGGAGGAGGGGCTCACCGGTGGGCTCCAGGCCGCGGCGGACGGAACAGAGGGCACCGGCATGCCCCTGGGGTCTTCGCGAGTCAGTGGTTGGTCACGGGGTTGTCGGGCGAGAGGGGAACGCTGGCGAGGGGCGGTGCCCGATGGCAGCGGCGTGGGTTTGGGTCAGGAGAGGGCTCCCGACCACGGGGAAGAGCGGGCTGAGCATGGGGAGGAAGCGGCAGAAGGGGGCAAATGAGGAGAGAGAGCAGGAGGAGCGAGGAGGTCTATTTATAGGGGGCCTCCGGTGCGCCGTGGACGTGGTGCACCGGTGAGGACCAGGGCGTCGCCACGGGCCACGGGGGCAAGCCTATCCATGTATGGGGGCTTCATGGACGCGGTCCACGCCCAGGAGAAGTGAAGGCAGCCAGGAGGGGGGGCCCGACGGTGCGCACGTGCGAGCGCGGCCACTGGCCGGTTCAGGCGGTGTCGTGCACGCACAAGAGAGAGGGGGAGAGAGGGGTCCGACCGCCTGCCGTGTCACGGACGCTGAGGCCGACCAGGGGGACACGCGGGGGAGGCCCAAGGCTGTTGGGCGGCGCCGGGCAAGGGCGGCTACAGTGCGGGAGCACACTGTAGCGCGCTCCAGAGCGCCCAAAAGGCATGCGTCTACATATTTTAAGCCCACTGCGTGTCCTCTTGTGTCTTCGGGATTTAAAAGATCCCCAACGGCTAGGAGATGCTAGCGAGGGCTCTAGAGAAGCCTTAGGGTAGAAGGAAGAGGGAAGAGAGAGAAAAGATGGTGTCCAGGGGGGTAAATGGGGTTTTTACCACATCACACCTGGGTTATGGCCATGAGTCTTTTACTGGAGGTGAAATGTATCCACAGGAGGCTGTGGTAAAAATTTGGGGGCAAGGGTAAAAGGGTAATGGGTAGAAATAAGGATTTTATTAAATCACCAGAAGGTGTTTGATAGAGATTTGGGAAAGAAGATTTTACCAACTCACTGAGATACTTACCAGGGTCAAAGGCTAGGTAGACATGTGAGGATTCAGCAAGTTTGAGCTCAAGTGGGAAAAGTTGATAATGGAAACTTGATAAACCCTAGAAATCAATAGAATCAGGTTTCTGTAGATCTATTGATGCTAGGCTTTTACCCTTGATGCACCACTTAGTGTATCATCACTATTTGGTCATTAGAGCATGCCCACAAAGACTGAGGTCAAGGGGAGACACTTCACAATGTAAAGTTGCTCAAATTTGGATGTGGACAGGAAGGGTTTTGGGATGGTTTGATGGACCAAACCAACTTGGATTGAGATGAAACTTTGCAAGAATATCACCTATAATAGTGTTGACTTGCTGGAAGTTTCCTGGAATTTATTGAGAGTATTTCTTATGGAAATATTCCAAAAGTTTGATTTGAACAGAAAGGGTTTCGAGTGGTTTTGCCTATGATCTGATCATGGCCTTATGTTGAAACTCATATATATGTCCACTAAGTTTCCCTAAATTTTCTCAAATCTTTTAAAAGCACTTAAATATTTTTCCCTATGAAAACCCATTTCTGGACTTAAGAATAAGCCTTTAAATAAAAGATAAATATAATCTTTAAAAAATTATTTTGTGGTTTTGGGAAGTCTTATATATAGTGGGTTTGAAATAATGCCTTTGGGAAAGAAGGATCCACCTAATTTGAGGTCTTGTAGTGCAAACCTCACTTCAGGGGTTTTTGAAAACCTAATTTGAATAAATCATTTTTGGTTAAAACAAAATTTTATAAAAATAGTTTTGGGCAGTAATCACATGGCATGATCATTGGGCAAGAGGTTTGGGTCAGGGAAGATGAATATGAAGTGGAATATAATCTAGGAGTGCCATATAACACAATCATTAATCAAGCAATATCATAGCAATCAAGCACAAACACTTTGAAAAAGTTTTAGTTGGCTCCAATTTTTATAAACCCAAACATGTCAAGGTGATACAAACATAGGGTGTGACAGACCTGCCCCCCTTCCAAGAATCTCATCCCCGAGATTCCTAGGCTAAGCGCTAAAAAGATAAGGGAACTCAGATCTAAGATAATCTTCACGCTCCCAGGTTGCTTCCGCTTCAGTGTGGTTGCTCCACTGGACCCTTAAGTACTTGATGGTGCGGCTTCGGGTGCAGTGCTTGGTTTCATCCAAAATATGAGCTGGCCTTTCACGATAAGTGAGGTCTGGCTGAAGATCGATGGCTTGATGGTCGATGTCCTTGTAGAGGTCGGGGTGGTTGGGAACTTGCACACACTTCTGGAGTTGAGACACATGAAAGACGTTGTGCACATCCGACAACTTGGGAGGTAGCTCTAGCTGGTAGGCAACTTCTTCGCATGTAGTGGTGATCTTGAAGGGGCCGATGTACCATGGTGTCAACTTCCCTTCGACGTGGAAACGCTTGGTCCCTTTGAGAGGCGTGACTAGAAGGTTGACATGATCTCCGACACAGAAGTTCACTTCTCGGTGGTGAGAGTCAGCGTAGCTCTTCTGTCTTGACTTGGCGGTCTCAAGTCGCTCTCGGATGAGTTGAACCTACTCTTCTGCTTCGCAGAGGATGTCTGGTCCAAAAACTAATCCTTCTCCGGTCTCTGACCAGTTGAGGGGAATACGACACTTGCGTCCATACAATACCTCAAATGGTGCCATCTAAAGACTCGACTGATAGTTGTTGTTGTATAAGAACTCGGCGAATGGTAGGCAATCTTCCCACTTGGCTCCATATGTGAAAACACAAGCGTGGAGCATATCTTCGAGTATCTGATTTACTCGTTCCGTTTGTCCACCAGCCTGAGGGTGAAAAGTAGTGCTGAAGGAGAGCTTGGTTCCCATAGCTTCTTGAAACCTCCTCCAGAATCTTGAGGTGAACTGGGTGCCTCGATCCAACATGATATCCTTGGGAACTGCGTGGAGGCTCAAGATACGCTCGATGTAGATACTAGCTAGCTTGTTACCATCATAGGTGGTCCTGACAGGAATGAAATGGGCTACCTTGGTCAGGTGGTCGACAATGACCCAAATAGAATCATGACCTTTACTTGACCTTGGTAAACCGGTGATGAAATACATCCTGACATTATCCCACTTCCATTCAGGCACTTTGAGAGGTTGCAATGGCCCAGCAGGTCGCTGATGCTCAGCTTTGACTCTCTGGCATATGTCACACTTAGCAACAAACGTGACTATTTCCCATTTCATGCCATGCCACCAGAATCTTGTCTTGAGGTCTTGATACATCTTGGTTCCTCCAGGATGAATGGATTAGGGATCGTCGTGGGCTTCTTGCAAGATCAGGTTGTTGAACTCCTCCTTGTTGGGTATGCAAATGCGAGTCCCGAACCATACAACTCCTTGTTCATCCACCGAGAATCCTAGGGCCTTGCCTGCCTTGATCTTCCTCTTGATGCCTTCAATGCTCTCATGCCCCTTCTGAGCTTATTTGATATCATCCATCAAGGTAGGCTTTGCTTCGAGGTTGGCGAGGAATCCTAGTGCAACCAGTTCCAAGCTGAAGCTTTCAAGTTCCTCATACAGGGCGGGTAGCCTTTCCTTAATTATAGCATTCAAGGAACAAGCCTTTCTGCTTAAGGCGTTTGCTACCACGTTGGCCTTTCCGGGGTGGTATTGAACACTGAGGTCGTAATCCTTGTTCAATTCCAACCATCTTCGCTGCCTCATGTTCAATTCCCTTTGAGTGAAGATATACTTCAAACTCTTGCAGTCTATGAATATCTCACGTCGCTTCCCCCGAATGTAATGTCACCATGTCTTCAAGGCATGATCCACGGCTGCCAACTCGAGATCATGAGTTGCATAGTTCTCTTCATGAGGACGTAGCAGTCTGGATAGCTATGCTATGAATTTGCCTTCTTGCATCATAACACCTCCAAGTCTAGTTCTTGATGCATCACAATATATCGCGAGTTCCTTGTGAATATCGGGGGTAGCTAAAACAGGGGTTGTGGTCAATCTCTTCTTGAGCTCCTAGAAGCTTTCCTCACATTTAGTTTTCCGTTCGAACTTCTTGTCCTTCTTCAAAAGCTGGGTCATGGCTCGGGAATGCTTGAGAACCCTTCCACGAACTTGCGGTAATATCTCGCGAGTCCGAGGAAGCTCCTGACTTTCTTCACTGTGGTTGGGGTTCGCCATTCCATCATAGCTTCAATCTTGGCAGCATCCACTGACAATCCTTCAGCGGTCAACACATGACCCAAGAATTCAACTTCATGCAACCAGAATTCGCACTTGCTGGACTTGGCATAAAGCTGGTGCTCTCGAAGCTTCTCTAGGACTAATCTCAAGTGTTCCACATGTTCTTCTTCAGACTTGGAGAAGACAAGTATGTCGTCAATGAAGACGACAATGAACTTGTCCAAGTACTCCATGAAGACCTTATTCATGAGATGCATGAAGTAGGGAAGGGCATTAGTTAACCCAAATGACATGACCGTGTATTCATACAGGCCATAGCGGGTTACAAATACCGTCTTCGGAATGTCTTGGGGTCTGATTTTCAACTGGTTGTACCCAGATCTGAGGTCGATCTTGGAAAACACATTGCCTCCATTCAACTGATCAAACATGTCTTCAATCTTGGGGAGTGGGTACTTGTTCTTTATTGTGACTTCATTGAGAGAACGGTAATCGACACAAAGTCTCATAGTTCCATCCCTCTTTGACACAAATAAAACAGGTGATCCCCAAGGAGAGGCACTAGGGCGAATAAATCCCTTTCTGAGCTGCTCTATCAGGTGCTTCTTCAACTCAGCCAACTCTTCGGATCCCATCCTATAGGCCTTCTTATAGATGGGCCTTGATCCGTGCATAAGCTCAATGATGAACTCAATGTCGCGGTCAGGAGGCATTCCGGGAAGCTCATCAGGAAACACATCCGGGTACTCACATACCACTAGCACTTGATCCAACTCAACCCCTGATAGGCAGTTAGCCTGAGGAGCTTGAGTGGAGGCAGGGTTGGGAACATACTTGACTTCCACTCCTTGGCTATTGGTCATGGTGAAAATCCTCTTGGCACAGTCTAACATGCCTTGGTGCTTAGTCAACCAATTCATGTCAAGGATGATATCCAAGCCGGGTGAATCTAGAACTATAAGGTCTGCTTGGAAGTCTACCCCGTTGATGTCCATATTCACTCCATTACAACCTATCCCAGACTTCATAACTGCACCCGGGGTTTGTATCAACATACGAATAGCCAAGGGTGTAGGCTTCATGCCACTCTCTAGCGCAAAATTTTGGGTGACAAAAGAATGCGAAGCTCCACCATCAAACAGTACTGTTGCTGGGGTTGTGTTGACAAGGAACGTACCCAGTATGACGTTCGGGTCTTCCTGGGCTTCCTCTACACTGACGTGATTCACACGACCCTTGCCATTGTTGAGCTCGTTGTGGGGAGCGGGGTTCCTTGGTGGTGCTCCATGGGCTTGACCTTGAGTTGGCGCATTGGGGCGTGGTGCATCTGGCTTCTTGTTGGGACATAGCCTAGAGATGTGTCCTAGCTGACCACATCCAAAGAAAGTGACTTGTCCAGGATTGTTGTTGAAGTTTCTGCCACTGTTGTTGTTATTGGGGTTGTTGTAGTAAGCTAACCTGGGATTGGCATACTGCTGAGGCTGGTAGTTCGGTCGAGGTGCAGGAGGTCTAGCCTCCTTTGGCTGATAGTTTGGCTTGGCTGGAGCTGGCTGCCAGGGGCGAGGGTTCTAGTTGCATGGGCTACGCTTTCTGATCATCTTGCGCTTGCGAGTGTCGTCTATGGCACGGCGCTTGTCTTCCAGCATGAGGGCCTTGTTCACCAAGTCAAAGAAGGTACGACAGTCGCAGACGATGAGCTGATACGGCAGGACCTGTTGGAGTCCTTCCATGAAGCGTTCCTTGTTGGGAGCCTCTGTACTGACATCTTCAGGTGCATACCTTGACAGGAGGTTGAACTTCTGCAGGTACTCCTTGACAGAGCCACTTCCTTGCTCCAGGGCTTGGAACTCTCTCTTCTTGATAGCCATGATCCCAGAAGGAATGCAGGCGGTGCGGAATCCTTCCTTGAAGTCATTACACGTGATCACATGTTCTCCTTGCATGACCTTGAATCCATCCCACCAAGCTCGGGCGGTACCTCCGAGGCAGTGAGAGGCATAAAGCACCTTCTCACAATCCTCATTGCAATTGACCAATGCAAGGAGGTCCTCGATGGTGTGGATCCAGTCATCAGCATCCAATGGTTCAGCAGTCTCGGTGAAGGTTGGGGGCGAATTCCTCATGAACTTAGACAACAAGGAGTGGCCATTGACGTTCCTGCCTTGCTGCTGGTTGTTCACAAGGGCCTGAGCCATCTGCTGGATAGCAGCCTTGTTGGCCTGGCACTCCTCCCGGAGAACTTGGAGAAACTTAGCTATGGTCATTTTCTCCGGTGGAGGTGGTGGAGGGGGAATGTTGCCTTGTGGCTGCTCCTGGTGTCCTCCACCGTGAGCAGCCCCACCAGCTCCCTGTTGCTGGCTCGAGGTTCCGGCTTCAGGGTTGGTGAAGGAGTTGTTGCAGGTAGCAGTCACCATCCTGTTTGGAGCAGCCAAGTCAAACAACTAGGATAGACGACAGGAAGAGCAACAACGGAAAAGCGCGCCTAAGGGGGTTGGTCAAGTGCAAGTGTGATAAAACAAGGGTCGAAAGACCAACAACATATATTAAGATAGACGATGGAGTCGCTTACATGTTGCCTAAGGCAAAAGCGCGACTTGCATCGGAACACAGACAACAAAACAAACAACAAGCACACATGGTTTCATATGAACCATTACATGGACTCGACTTCACATGAGGGGTACGTGGCTGATCCTACCCTAGGGGTTCTCAGACTCAGGTGGTTGAGTGCTCGGTCTCGTAGTCACGCTCCTCTGGGTCTTCCTCCTGTTCATCATCTGAACAGACATCATTCTCGGTCGAAGGGGTTGGGGAACGAGGAGGTCCATCCCGATGATGCTTTTCAGGAGGGTCAGTGAAGAGCTCACAGTACTCCTTCGCACTCATGCGATGACGACGTGTAGGTGCATCACTAGCTGGGGGTACTCCTCCTCGATAAGCGACAGCTGGTCATCCTTCGGGGGCTCCATCCTTCCTGATCTTGTCTGGCTTCGTCTTGGCTTGCCGAAGTAGCTCTCGGGTGTGGTGAAGTTTCTCGCGGAGCTTCACGAACACCTTCATCAGGTTATGAACCAAGCTATCGCCAGAGAGGCTGAAGTAGGTCTGGAACCTGAGTGGTGTTCCATCCTCCTTGGTTGGAATCAGCGTCCAACTCTCTCCAAGGTCATCCTTCTTGAAGGGAAGGTAGCGAGTAGTCGTCTCATCAGCCATCTCTGGAATGATGTCTCGAAGGTGAAGGAGTGCCTTGCGTGCAGCGGTCTGGACTGCGAGTATCATGGTCTCCATCCATGGTCCTTCAAAGAACCAACTAGTCGGAGAGTCGTTTTCCTTCACGACCATGTCCACGTGGTACTCCTTTGTGACAACATCACCCCAGTGCTCGTGGTAGAGGAAAATGGGTGGTTGGCAAAACTGGCACTTCTCCAGGCTATCCCCAAGAAGTAAGGGAAAGCCGGATGTTAGGAAGACTTCGGGTACGACGGCCATCTACAAAGGTTTGAAAGGAGGAGAGTCAACAGTGTGTTGTGTGAAGAATAGAAGAGGTAAATAGTGCAGAATTCCTAAGTACAAATGCTAGGTGTAGTTTTGAAAACGGTTTTATCCTGACTAACGTCCATGCTAACTAAGGGCTTCCTACAGTCAGGATGGCTTTGATACCAACTCTATGGGGACCCCGACTCATAAGTCGTGATCCCCGAATGCACGTGTACAATGACCCCAGAGATCAATGCTCACTGAACACATAGAAGCTGAATAACAAGAGTCTTACATCCTCATTTAACGTCTTACACAAATAAAGACCATGAAGGTCTAGTCTTACATAAATAGGTCCACGAGGGCCAAACACTTAAATAGAACAAGCAGAGGAAATCTTGGTCGAAAGCGTGAACCCATGCGATCTGCCTTAACCTACGGGCATTCTGACTGGGAGGCGTCCTAGTTCGCATGTTCGTCACCAACGAACTCTTCAACATACTCCTGTTCTTCCATGCCTGGCCAATTAAATAACTAGTGGCAAGCCAATGAGTACTTTGAATGTACTCGCAAGAAACCCAAGTTGTGGAACAATGTAATAATGGTGCATGATATAGCACTAAGTAGGTAACTTTGCGGAAAGCTAATTTTGTATGCAAATGACATGATCAAGTAACTAGTAAGCATGCATCAACATTTAGCAGGTATCCATATGAACATGTTATAGATAACATCATAAGTAGGGGATGAACATCCCATGTTCATTCATCACATTAGCTCATCGGAGTTAGTTCAATTCTCATGCTAAGCCATCGGACTTAGCTCATGTGACCTCCTTGTCACCTACACATCCATACTCACACCGAGTTTCATGAAAACATCCGGACGTAGTCTAAGAAGGACCTCCAACTGTCCATGACTGCGGACGCGGCTATTCGAATAGTTTTAAACTCTATAGAGGTTACACACTTTACCCACAAGACTCGAGGAACTTTCGTGTCTTCCACGACTCATGGCATATAACATACCCGAGGTAAGCACCCGAACATTGACTGTCACACCCTGTGTTTGTAGCATATTGTTATGTTTGGGTTTATAAAATTTGGATCCAACTAATTTTTTTTCAAAGTGCTTGTGCTTGTTTGCTATACTGTTTGCTTGCTTGATGATTGTGTTATTTGGCACTACTAGGTTCCATTCCACTTCATATTCATCTTCCTTATTCCAAACATCTTGCCTAATGATCATGCCATGTGAATAGTGCCCAAAACTATTTTTATCAAATTTTGTTTCAACCATAAATGATTTATTTAAATTAAGTTTCCAAAAACCCCTGAAATGAGACTTGCACTACAAATCCTCAAATTGGGTGGATTCTTCTTTTCCAAAAGCTTTATTTCAAACCCACTATAGATAAGACTTCCCAAAACCACAAAATATTATTTTTAAGGATTATTTTCACATTTTATTTAAAAGGCTTTTTCTTAAGGACAGAAATGGATTTTCTTAGGGAAAAATTATTTAGAAGCTTTGAAAATATTTGAGCAAATTTAGAGAAACTCAGTGGACATATATTTCCCATATATATGAGTTTCAACACAAGGGTATGATTAGATCATAGGCAAATCCCCTCGAAACCCTTTCTGTTCAAATCAAGCTTTTAGCATTAATGGATCTATAGAAATCTGATTATGCTAATTTCTAGGGTTCATCAAATCTCCATTGTCAACTTTTCCCACTTGAGCTAAAACTTGGTGAATTCTGTCATTTCTTCCTAGCCTTTGACCCTGGTAAATATCTCAGTGAGCTGGTAAATATTTCTTGCCCAAATCACCACCAAACACCTTTTGGTGATTTAGTAAAAACTCCATTTCCACCTCTTTACCTTTTACCCTTGCCCCTAGCTTTCTACCACAGTCTCATATAGATGCATTTTACCTCCACTAAGAACCCCAAGACCTCAGGTCACCAGAAGATAGGGTAAAACCACCATGTTCACCCCTGGACAGCATCTTTTTCTACCTCCCTCCCCTTTTTATTCCCTCCTAAGGCATCCCGAGCATCCAATGACCTATCCTCTATTGTTAAACCCCCTAGATCCCCCTAGACATAGCCGACCATGCAGAAGACACCATTGGCATACCGTGGCATGCCAAACGCGCGCTCTGGAGCGCGCTACAGTGCCGACAGGCACTTTAGCGATCGCCCACAGCATGGCTCCGGCGGCCTTGGGCCTCCCCCGCGCGCCACTTGGTCCCGCTCGGCGTCCGTGCCATGCCACCCTTGTCGGCCCCTCCTCTCTCTCCCTCCTCCGTCCGCTCTCGCACACGCCGCGGTTGCCTAAACCGGCCAACCGCGGGACTTGCAAGCTGTCACATCCCTAGCTAGCCTCTTAGGACAGCATGTGTGTGCATCATGTTTCACTTTTTGCATCAATTTGAAATGGGGATTAACAGAAACCCCAAACCCTCATTTGAATCAAACCAATTTAAAGATTGTGAAAACCAACAAATCCAAAAACCCCATCAAAAATGTCCCCTATGTCTGATAAATGTGGACATGAATATATCAGGTGTCATTCTAAATATTTGAATATATACGACATTTCAAAAATAAATATTAAAGCTGCTGAAAATGCCAAATAAAGCATTAAAAATATTTCAGTTTTCAAAATTTTCTGAAACTTTTTATAGTAGTTTGAAATATTCAAACTAATTTCTTGAAAGTATTTGGGATATTTTATACCTAACATTGTGCCTAAAAATAAATGAAACAAATGTAAGAAAAATAAAACAGAAACTAGAAATGTTAAAAAAAGAAAGGAGGAGGCACCTGGGCTGGCCCAGCTGGCCCAGCATCTTGCCGTGCGCTCGCGCCGGTGCTGCCACGCAGGACCCAACATGCCTGCATCCCCCGCCGCACTGGCGACAAGATGAGGACGCCGCTGCCGTCCCCATCTCTCTCTCTCGCCATTTCGCCCCTATGCTTCTTCCCTCTCCTCTGCCCGCCATGGCCTTCTCACCGCCGTAGCCGCCACTCTAGCCGCTCCCCCTCGCTCCCGAGCTCCGCTTTAGCTCCGCCTTGACGTGCCGGTACACTTTGCCGGAAGAATCGAGCCCGGAGGCCCCCCAGCGTTGACCTTGCCACCTTCTTCCTCCTCGGTTGCCGGAGACCACCGCCGCCTGTGCGCCGCAAGCAAGCCCTCCCCGAGTCCGCTCTCGATGCCGTTGCATCCGCTGTGCGCTTCTGCTCCTTCTCCCCCTATTTTCCCCTTCGATAGCGCGTTCCAGCGCTGGATCCCCTCGGGTACGAGAGCTCCTCGCCGCTGGGGAGGACGTGCTCATCGCCGGATCCCCTCGGGTCCGAGAGCTCCTCGCCGCCTGAGCTCCGGCAGCCACCGTGCTCATCGCCGATGCCGATTCCGGCCATCCCAGCCGCTGGGAGGTGTCGTGCTCGATGCGTGCGAGCGAGCAGAGCCGATCGGTGCCCTCTGCCGCCCATTTGGCCACCGGAGAAGGGAACCCGATCCCCTCTGCCGTCCCTGACGTCGCCGGCGTCTCAATGCCGGCGAGTCAACCAGTTTGACCACCAGGGGTTAGTCCCCTAGGTCACTGGCAGGTGGGGCCGGGCCCTGTTAATTAGGATTAGATTAAAAAATTAATTAATTAATTTGATTAATTTAATGACCCACTGACAGTGGTCCCTACCCTAAACTAATTAGTAATTAGTTAGTTAGTTAGCTCTCTTAGTGTCTGGGTCACTGACAAGTGGGCCCCACTGGTCAAGTTTGACCTGTCAACGGTCTGTTGACCAGCTCAAGTCATGATGATGTCATGCTGATGCAATAATGAATTTTCTGAATTAAAATAATTCCAGAAACTATCTAAAACTTAGAAAATTCATAGAAATTAATCTATAACTTAGATTGAAATAATTTATATATGAAAATTTAACAGAAAAATCCAATGAATCTAATGGTGCTATTATCATGCATGTTAGATAAACCTATGAAGATGAACATTGACATTTACTAATAGGTTAACATAGGAAATATGAAATGGAGAATGATTTTGAACCTATATTCAAAATCACTTCATTTAACTTGGACAGTAGTTGCATTAGTTCATCCATACATGCTGCCATGTCATGATCATGCATCATATTATTGCACTTGTCGTGTATTGATTGCTATTTATCTGCATTGCGGTAGGCCCTGCTTCTGAGGATACCTCCGAGTATTCGAACGAAGGAGAAAACCTTCCTGGTTCCCAGCAAGGCAAGCAACCCCTTTGATCATTCCGATAAGATCCCACTCTCTTGCTCCTGCTCTTGTTTATTGCATTAGGACAAACGTTCACTTGTCTGTCATACGGTTAGATCAACCCATTCCTTTGCATGACCTGTCATTGTCACAGTAAATAGCTAAACCTTGCAACCTAGCATACCTGGTAGATGCTTGTACCATGATGTGCTTTGCTTACTTTGCCTTCTATGCTTGCTATGCTTAGAGTTGTGTCAGGTCTGATTCATCTGGGTGATGAACTGGCGTGAAACAATGTTGTTCTGATGTGATAAGCTTATGATGAACCCGATTTGGTAAAGGTAGCGACGAGAGGCTATGTAGGAGTACATATTGGGTTGTCTCATTGGGACAGTTCTCAGGAACTGAGTTCCGTGTTTGTGATCAAGGACTGGTTACTACCACACGTTGGGATACTTAATTGACCCTCTCGACTTATCAATCGCTTAGTCCTTGGTCCAGGAGTTGCAAGTAGTTTCTGGTGTTTATAGCATGCTAGAGGCCGTGCATAGCGCTGACCCTAGGGGTGGGTTATGACGCGGTAGGCAGTGGCACGGTGTACCAAGTGTCACCCGAATGGTGGGCTTGGGAACCCTGTGCACATCGTTTGGGGCCGTAGTGGAAACTTCGGCCGGACTTCCGTGCGGGTTCAGTCTCAAATAGGCGATAGTCTGGACTAGAGGTCTTGTGTGATTGACGGTCATGGCCGACTCCCTCGCTGGGCTTCCGCTTGAGGGTTGCCGAGGTGCATGGTTTTATGAGCACACAACAATAAGTAGAGAGAGCGTGTGTGAAGAAGTACACCCCTGCAGGGTATGAAACTATTTGAATAGCCACGTCGTTGGATATCGACTACTTGGAGAACTTATGCTGTTCACAGATAATTAAATGGATACTCATAAAAATATCAAGACAAGTGTGAGTACCGTGGATGGCACTCTCCTAGGAGAGGGAAGTGAATCCATGGTGGTGTATTGATGTGGAGTTAGTTGACTCGTGTGCGATATCTAAAATCTTAACAAACAGTTAAAATTATGTAGTATAGGTTAACCATGAGTCAAAGCTGACATTGCTGCATAAACTCCACCACTCCCCTTGTTGATACATGAGCATGAATAGTCTAGGTCTGTTTTAAAGACCTGCTGAGTACGTTTGTACTCACGTTTGCTTAATAAATGTTGCAGATGGGACTCAGGAACCATTAGGTGAGTTCTATCTAGATGTCGATGATGCCGAATAGCTGGTGTCCTAGCTACGACCTTATGCCCTGTGGTGGGGTGTAGATAGTTAGGCCATGGGCCTTTTTACCATTTCAACTGTTTGTACTCAGATAGCTTTATGCTTCCGCTTGGTGTGTATGAACTTGTTTGTATGACTTGAGTGTCGGGTCATGTGACCCCTACCTGTAAGAACATAATATGTAAGGCTCTTCTGAGCCTCTTAAATAAAAGTTGTGTTCATGTATGCTTATGTTGTGATGCCATAGTTGTATCTATGCATATCAGGCATGTCATGCGTATGTGTGACGTGTAATGGTATGTATGGGATCCGACACCTAGTCATGTACCTTTAGTAGTACTCTTTACGGGAAGTGGCCTCTTTGTGCTTCCACCGAGCCTTGGTAGCTTGCTACTGCTCCAAACACATTGATTGACCGACATGTATCCTTCTCTGCTGCTGTGTCTGTCCCTTCGGGGGAATGTCTCGCAGTGTAATGGAGTCCCTATAGCCTGCTACGACTCGTCTACGTGCAGTGATGACATTTATGTCCCATGGCGTAATGGAGTCCTTGGAGGTTGCTATGACTCGTCTACACACGCTTGAGGCCGACACCTGCATTGCTGGGTTACGTATGCCTATTTCCATACGGATGTGCCACTTGGGTTCTATGACTAGTCATGTCGGCCCGGGTTCTCTGTCATTTGATTGCCAGGGACATGTTCACATACGTGAGCCAAAAGACGCAAACGGTCCTAGCTAAGGTAAGGCTGCAGCCGTGGAGCTTACCGTGCATGAGGCAGCAAAGTGATGTGATATGTTACAGTCTAGATTCATATGACTTAGGATCGGGGTCCCGACAACATTGGTATCAGAGCCTGACTGGCTGTAGGACAACCAAGCCAAACCGTCGAAGAGTCTAGAAACACTAAAGAAAAGTAGGGGAATTGATTGTGGAAGGGAACATAAGGCTCTTTTACTCTTCTTCCCAAGTTATTCTATTCTGAGTCATTCTCATCTTTTCTACGGGGATAAGAAGTAGGCTTCTCACATATTGCTTAGGATGACGAGTTACTAACCATGGACTATTAGCTAGCTTGTTCGCAGGTGAATGTCGGTATTTGAGTATTGTTGGTGTGACAAACAGTTGGAGAAGAGAATTGAGTTTAGATAGTCGAGTGGTTATGCTTTCCAATCTTTTGCAGTTGTCTCAAAATCCTTTTTGAGAAATTACAACCTTTATGTTGTCCAATTTCTGCTAGAATCTCAAATGTCTCTGCATCATTCTCTCTTTCAGATGCCCCCTCGCCCTTCCCATCAGGTGGTCCGTCTGACCAGGTGCATCGATGTACCGGGTCACACGGCCATGTTGGTTAGAGTTATGATGGAGGCTGGATACCGTTGGTACCCAGAGTACACAGTGGAAGAGCAGTATCAAGATTTCAACCAGAGCCAGTATCTATGTACTGTTAGGATATATCCATCATATCCTGGAGCTGCAGATCCGCTTCACTAGACTTATGGATTAGGTGTCACCATAGACATGGCAGTTCAGGAGGCCGCCTACACCATGCTGACTATCATGAGGTTTCACCATGGTCTGCTTCAGAATACAGAGTTCTGTTATGTTCCTCCTTCTTTGGGAGGAGAGGACAGTTATCTTCGCGCAGCCTACTATGATCATTCTCATGAGGACCCTAGGCTGCAGGTGACCGCTCAGATGTTGCAGAACAGGGATCGTGATGCAAGTGCCCTTCGCATGGAGTTATATGCTACCCCTGCACACCTTTGGACAGCCCTGACGCAGCTAGCACCTATCGTGCAGACAGGCTATGGAGATTTGAAGATGCTGAACCCATCACAGACTCATCTGCCAGCACACGTAGACTGGCCTGATGTAGGAGGCATCACTCCTCTTCGAGGACCGATGTTGCCACCAACAAGGGGACCAAGGCCACATCCGTGTCCTGATGGTTTCCAGGGATCACAGGCTAGAGTTTTTCCAGATCCTCAGGTTCAGCTCCCAGGCCACGGGGGTAACCTATATGAGGCATTCTACAGCGATGCTTGAGTACATGGTTGTTAGTACTAGTATGGTAGTAGTCATATTGCCATAGTCATGCGTGTCTTGTGGGATATGGCTGAGGTTGAGAGTTGAGTTCCGGAGGTGTAGATAGATAATGTATAGGAAGCTTGTAATGCCTCCGATGAGTTGTGTCATCTCTCTGTAGTTTGTATTTCAGCTTGGGCTTGTACTGAACTTTGTCATGGTGTGTATGAATCATGGTGTTCATATGGCAATTGTTATTACCATGTTGATCGGGCGTTTACCCCTGCATGCCATGTTGTCTAGTACATTCCTTATCTCATGTCTTAGAGTTGATGTCCTCTATGTCTAAGCTATGGGTTGTTTTCCCAGGATGGTGGCAACTAGGAATAACCCCGTGCCTGCCCCGAGCAGGGCAAGGGAAGCCAGCCAAGGCAAGAGAACCTGTCGCTCGTGCCCTCTTTGGCAGAAGTGATGCTTGAAGCTGAACGAAACAAAAGGGAGACCAGTAGGCTGTTGGAACATATTGAGCAGAACACAATGTGTGCTCCCCGCAATGATCACAATGATGGTGTGTCTCTCAACGACTTCATCAAGTTGTGCCCACCTAAGTTTCACCATTCGGTCAACCCGCTCGACGCGGATGACTGGCTGACCAGCATGTCCCGCAAAATCCGAGCTGCCAATGTATCTGGGCCAACAAGGTGACCTTTGCTGCATACTTTCTAGAGGGACCCGCCAATCTGTGGTGGAAAAATTATGAAGCTATGCATCCCGTAGGCCCTGCACCAACCTGGGCAGACTTCAGTGAGGCATTCCGTACCCATCACATCCCGGAAGGGCTGATGGATCGGAAGAGAGAGGAGTTTTATGCTTTCACCCAGGGCAGAATGACAGTGGATGCCTATAGCCATGAGTTTGGCAATCTTGCTCGCTATACTCTCGAGGAAGTTTCAACTGATGCCAAGAAACATGCTAGCTTCCGCAAGGGACTTAGTTCTCAGCTCCGTCGAGATCTACGCCTGCATGAGTGCACAACCTTCCAGGGTCTCGTCAACAATACTATCAATGTCGAAACTGGACAGACTGACTATGAGGCAACTAAGAAACACATCTGTGACTTCAGCCCCGCATCTGGCTCAGGATCCAACAGAGGCCGGTTGTGGGTGCCTATTGCAGCTCTACCGCCAAGGTACACCGCAAGGCCTCCTTCTAGGCGCCTCGCCCAGCTCAGCCCAACCCTCCAACCAGGACATTCGGAGGTCCTCCTGCCAATCCTGCTCCCCATGCCACCGTTGTCTGTTACAAATGTGGAGAACCATGACACTACTCCCGTGAGTGTCCTCAGAACAATGCTAAGCCGGTTGGATGTGGGAAGCCAGGAAAAGCCTTCTATGTGAAGCTAGCTCCTGCTCGTGGTCGAGTGAAGTATGGTTCTGCTAAAGAAGCCCTTGAGGATCCTAATGTTATCCTATGTATGCTCCTTGTCAATAGTCATCCAGCATCCGTTCTATTTGATACTGGAGCATCTCATTCATTCATCTCAGAAAGTTATGCACAATTGCATAACATGTCTTTTTATGATATGCCTACTCCTTTAGTAGTTCAGACTCCTAGTTCAAAATGGCAAACTTCTAGAGTAAGCCATGACAATGAGATTCTTGTGGATAGGCTAGTCGTGCTAGCATCTTTGATAGCCCTCAAGTCTTTGGACATCAATATCATCTTAGGCATGGACTGGATTGAAGCCCACTATGCTAAGATTGATGCTCATACTAGGATTGTTCAAGTTACACATACCTCGGGTGAGATAGTTAATGTCTCCACTCAAGCAGCCAAGCTCCAAGTCTACTCTCTCAATGCTAGCCCTCTTCCAGAACTAGAAGATATTCTGGTAGTCCGAGACTTTCCAGATGTCTTTCCAGAAGAACTGCCAGGAATTCCACCTGTCAGAGATGTTGAGTTTGTGATAGAGCTCATCCCAGGGACTGTCCCAATAGCCAGAAGACCCTATAAGATGGCACCCTTAGAACTAGATGAACTTAAGAAACAACTCGATGAGGCTTTGAAGTAAGGTTTCATCCGTCCTAGTTCCTCTCCTTAGGCTTGCCCCGTTTTCTTCGTTAAGAAGAAGGACGGATCGGATCGGATGGTTGTGGATTCCCGGCCAGTGAATCTGGTCACCGTAAAGAACAAGTATCCGCTTCCCAAGATCAATGATTTGTATGATCAACTCGCTCGATCCTCTTTCTTTTCCAAAATGGATTTGAGGTTGGGTTACCATCAAATCAGAATTAGAAACGAGGACATTCCAAAAACTGCTTTTGTCACTCGTTATGGCCAATACGAGTACACCGTCATGTCCTTCGGTTTAACCAATGCCCCAGCCACCTTATCTCGCTTGATGAATTCGATCTTCATGGAGTATTTGGATAAATTTGTCATGGTTTACCTCGACGATATACTCATCTACTCGAAGAACGAACAGGAACATGTCGAGCATTTAAGGCTGGTATTGATGAAACTTCGAGAGCACCATCTCTATGCCAAATTCTCCCAGAGTGAATTTTGGTTGCTAGAAGTGACCTACCTAGGCTATGTAATTTCTGGTAAAGGAATTGTTGTCAACACGGAGAGAGTTCAGGCCGTCCTTGATTGGACTCAACCTGAATCGGTTAAGCAAGTTCGGAGTTTCCTTGGCTTAGCGAGCTATTGTCGCTGCATTGTCGAGAACTTCTACAAGGTTGCGAAACCTCTGACTTAACTCCTCAAGAAAGATAAAAAGTTCGAGTGTACTCAGCACAGTTTTCAGGAGTTGAAAAGGCGCCTGACCTCTGCTCCCATTCTGGTGCCACCAGACTTCTCCAAGGACTTTGTTATCTATTGCGACGCCTCGTGACAAGGATTAGGTCGCATTCTCATGCAAGATCGTCATGTGACTGCATACGCATCTCGACAGTTGCGTCCACATGAGGATAATTATCCAACGCATGATGTTGAGCTTGCATCTGTGGTCCATGCACTGAAAACTTGGCGACATTACCTTCTGGGTAATCGTTGCGAAATTTACACTGATCACCAATGTCTGAAATATATTTTCACCCAACCGTATTTGAATCTCAGGCAAAGACGATGGGTTGAGTTGGTTACAGATTACGACTTAGGGATAACTTACACCCTAGGGAAAGCCTATGTCATGGCTGATGCACTAAGTCGTATGTCTTATTGTAACAACCTGATGTTACAACAAGGTCAACCACTTCTCTATGAGGAATTTCGGAAGTTGAACCTTCGCATTGTTCCTCAAGGATTCCTTTCCAACCTGGTGGCGAAACCTACTCTTAAGGATCAAATAGTAGCTATCCAGAGGTATGATAAGGGTATATCTCAGATCAAGGAGAATATTGCTAGTGGAAATGCTAAAGATTCTCCAAGAACGATGAGGGTTTTGTGTTCTTTCAGAACCGGTTGGTGGTTCCTAAGAGCACACGCTTAAGAGAGCTGATCCTTAAGGAGGCTCATGATTCTCCTCTCACCATTCATCCGGGTGGGACCAAGATGTATCAGGACCTATGCCAGAGGTTCTGGTGGACTAGGATGAAGAGAGAAATTGCTCAGTTTGTTGCTAATTGCGACGTTTGTTGTCGCGTTAAGGCAAAACATCAAAGGCCTGGTGGCACCCTTCAACCTTTAGCTATTCCTGAATGGAAATGGGATAAGGTCGGTATGGATTTCATTATCGGATTTCCCAGGACTAAGAGAGGGAATAATGCTATCTTTGTGGTCATTGACCGCCTTTCCAAAGTGGCTCATTTTATTCCTGTTCGGGAGAGTATAAGTGCTAGCCAGCTAGCGGACATTTCTCGAATAGTTTCTCTTCATGGTGTTCCATTGGAGATTAACTCAAACCGTGGAAGTATCTTTACTTCCCGACTTTGGGAAAGTTTCCAAACCTCTATGGGGACTCATATATCCTTTAGCACTGCTTTCCACCCACAATCAAGTGGTCAAGTTGAGCGAGTTAATCAAATCCTCAAAGACATGCTCCTTGCTTGTGTTATATCCTTCGGTATGAACTGGGAGAAATGTCTTCCATTTGCCGAATTTGCTTATAACAATAGTTATCAATCAAGCTTGGGCAAAGCCCGTTTTGAAGTTCTCTCTGGATGAAGGTGTCGAGCACCTCTTAACCGGTCAGAAACCGGAGAGAGGCAACTCTTTGGCCCGGATATGATCCAGGATGCAAAGGAGCAAGTTCACATTATTCGTGAAAAGTTGGAAAGAGCCCAATCTCGTCAAAAGAGCCAATATGATCGTCATCATAAGGCTGTGACTTTTGAAATTGACGAGAAGGCTTTTCTTCGGGTTACACCTCTAAAGGGTACCCACCGATTCGGTATCAAGGGCAAGTTGGCTCCTCGTTACATTGGACCTTTTTGCATTCTTGCTAAACAAGGAGAGGTTGCCTACCAATTGGAACTTCCGCCGCATCTTTCCAAGGTTCATGATGTCTTCCATGTCTCGCAACTTAGGTGTTGCTTCTCGGACCTTGACCGTGAAGTAGACCATGAAGCGCTTGATCTCCAACATAAGCTTACATATCGAAAATACCCTGTTCGTATTGTTGATCAAGCTGAGCGTACCACTCGGTGTTAGAACATAAAGTTTCTCAAGGTTCAGTGGTCACACCATTCTGAGAAGGAGGCCACATGGGAAAGAGAGGATCATCTTCGACTAGAGTACCCCGCGCTCTTCCCGACGACTTCCAAATCTCGGGGCAAAGTTCTTTTGAGTGGGTGTGAGTTGTCACATCCCTAGATAGCCTCTTAGGACAACATGTGTGTGCATCATGATTCACTTTTTGCATCAATTTGAAATGGGGGTTAACAGAAACCCTCATTTGTATCAAACCAATTTAAAGATTGTGAAAAAACAACAAATCCAAAATGCCCATAAAAATGTCCCCTATGTCTAATAAATGTGGACATGAATATATCAGGGGTCATTCTAAATATTTGAATATTCATAGAATTTCAAAAATAAATATTAAAGCTGCTGAAAATGCCAAATAAAGCATTAAAATATTTCAGTTTTCAAAATATTCTGAAACATTTTATAGAAGTTTGAAATATTCAAACTAATTTCTATAAAGTATTTGGGATATTTTATACCTAAAATTGTGCCTAAAAATAAATGAAACAAATGTTAGAAAAATAAAACAGAAACTGGAAATGTTAAAAAAAGAAAGGAGGAGGCACCTGGGCTGGCCCAGCTGGCCCAGCATCATCGTCGTCCTCCAGGCGGCCAGGAGGACGAGCGTGTGCTCGTCGTGCGCTCGCGCCGGTGCTGCCACGCAGCACCCAGCGTGCCTGCATCCCCCGCCACGCTGGCGAGAGGATGAGGACGCCACTGTCGTCCCCATCTCTCTCTCTCTTGCCATTTCGCCCCTTTGCTTCTTCCCTCTCCTCTACCCACCATGGCCTCCGCCTTCTCACCGCCGTAGCCGCCGCTCCAGCCGCCCCCCTCGCTCCAGAGCCCCCCTTTAGCTCCGCCTTGACGTGTCGGTCCTCTTCGCCGAAAGAATCGAGCCCAAAGGCCCCCAGCGTTGACCTCGCCGCCTTCTTCCTCTCGCTCGCCGGAGACCGCCGCCGCCCGTGCACCGCAAGCAAGGCCTCCCCGAGCCCGCTCTCGTCCCCGTTGCATCTGGTGTGAGCTTCTGCTCCTTCTCCCCCTATTTTCCCCTTCGACAGCGCGTTCTAGCGTCGGATCCCCTTGGGTCCAAGATCTCCTCACCACCGGTGAGGACGTGGCGGTCGCTGCAGCGGCCCAAGCTCAAGCTTGAGCATGCAGTCGTGCTCAGAAGGATCCCAGGCAGCCCTAGGAGCCCTTAGATGGCTGATTCGAGCTCCGTCTCGGCGAGCCCGCGCTTGCCCGAGCTTCAACAGCCGCCGTGCTCATCGCAGACGCCGATTCCAGCCATCCCAGCCCCTGGGAGGTGTCGGGCTCGATGCGCACGAGCGAGCAGAGCCGATCGGTGCCCTCCGCTGCCCATTTGGCCGCCGGAGGAGGGAACCCGATCCCCTTTGCCATCTCTAACGTCACCGGCGGCTCAACGCCGGCGAGTCAACCAGTTTGACCACCAGGGGTTAGTCCCCTAGGTCACTGGTAGGTGGGGCCGGGCCCTGTTAATTTGGATTAGACTAAAAATTTAATAAATTAATTTAATTAAGTTAATGACCCACTGACAGTGGGAACTACCCTAAACTAATTAGTAATTAGTTAGTTAGTTAACTCTGTTAGTGGCTGGGTCACTAACTAGTGGGCCCCACTGGTGAGGTTTGACCTGTCAACGATCTGTTGACCAGCTCAAGTCATGATGATGTCATGCTGATGCAATAATGAATTTTTTGAATTAAAATAATTCCAGAAACTATTTAAAACTTATAAAATTCATAGAAATTAATCTATCACTCACATTGAAATAATTTATATATGAAAATTTATCAGAAAAATCCAATTAATCTAATGGTGCTGTTATCATGCATGTTAGAGCAACCAATGTAGATGAACATTGACATTTATTAATAGGTTAACATAAGAAATATGAAATGGAGAATGATTTTGAACCTATATTCAAAATCACTTCATTTAACTTGGACTGTAGTTGCATTAGCTCATGCATACATGCCGCCATGTCATGATCATGCATCATATTGTTGCACTTGTCGTGTATTGATTGCTATTTATCTGCATTGTGATAGGCCCTGCTTCTAAGGATACCTCCGAGTATTCCAACGAAGGAGAAAATCTTCCCGCTTCCCAACAAGGCAAGCAACCCCTTTGATCATTCCAATTAAACCCCACTGTCTCGCTCCCGCTCTTGTTTATTGCATTAGGACAATCGTTCACTTGTCTGTGATACATGTTAGATGAACCCATTCCTTTGCATGACCTGTCATTGTCACAGTAAATAGCTAAACCTTGCAACCTAGCATACCTGGTAGATGCTTGTGCCATGATGTGCTTTGATTACTTTGCTTGCTATGCTTAGAGTTGTGTGAGGTTTGATTCATCTGGGTGATGAACTAGAGTGAAACAATGTTGTTCTGATGTGATAAGCTTATGATGAACCCGATTTGGTAAAGGTAGCAATGAGAGGCTATGTAGGAGTACATAGCGGGTTGTCTCATTGGGACCGTTCTTAGGAACTAAGTTCCGTGTTTGAGATCCAAGACTAGTTACTACCACATGTTGGGATAATTAATTGACCCTCTCGACTTATCAATCTCTTAGTCCTTGGTCCAGGAGTTGCAAGTAGTTTCTGGTGTTTATAGCATGCTGGAGGCCGTGCGTAGCGCTGACCCTAGGGGTGGGTTACAACGCGGTAGGCAATGGCATGGTGTACCAAGGGTCAACCGAATGCTGGGCTTGGGAACCCTGCGCACATCGTTTGGGGCCGTAGCGGAATCTTCGGCCGGACTTCCATGCGGGTTCAGTGTCAAATAGGCGATAGCCTGGACTAGAGGTCTTGTGTGATTGACGGTCATGGCCGACTCCCTCGTTGGGCTTCCACTTGAAGGTTGCCGAGGTGCATGGTTTTATGAGCACACAACGATAAGTGGCGAGAGCATGTGTGAAGAAGTACACCCCTGCAGGGTATGATACTATTCGAATAGCCGCGTCCTCGGATATGGACTACTTCGAGAACTTATGATGTTCATAGATAATTAAATGGATACTCATAAAAATATCAAGAAAAGTGTGAGTACCGTGGATGGCACTCTCCTAGGAGAGGGAAGTGAATCCATGGTGGTTTATTGATGTGGACTTAGTTGACTCATGTGCGATATCTAAAATCTTAACAAAGTGTTAAAATTGTGTAGTATAGGTTAGCCATGAGTCAAAGCTGGCATTGCTGCATAAACTCCACCACTCCCCTTGTTGATACATGAGCATGAATAGTCTAGGTCTATTTTAAAGACTTGCTGAGTATGTTTGTACTCATGTTTGATTAATAAATTTTGTAGATGAGACTCAAGACCCATCAGGTGGGTTCTATCTAGATGTCGACGATGCCGAATAGCTGGTGTCCCAGCTACGACCTTATGCCCTATGGTGGGCTGTAGATAGTCAGGCCATCTGCCTTTTTACCCTCTCAACTGTTTGTACTCAGACAGCTTTATGCTTCCGCTTGGTTTGTACGAACTTGCTTGTATGACTTGAGTGTCGGGTCATGTGACCCCTACCTATAAGAACATAATATGCAAGGCTCTTCTGAGCCTCTTAAATAAAAGTTGTGTTGCTGTATGGTTATGTTGCAATGCCATAGTTGTATCTACGCATATCGGGCATGTCGTGCGTACGTGTGACGTGCAACGGTATGTATGGGATCCGACACCTAGTCATGTGCCTTTAGTAGTACTATTTTCGGGAACCTGCCTCTTTGTGCTTCCACCGAGCCTTGGTAGCTTGCTACTTCTGTGGCCACATTGATTGACCGGCATGTATCCTTCTTTGCTGCTGTGTCCATCCCTTCGGGGGAATCTGTCGCAGTGTAATGGAGTTCTGTAGCCTGCTACAACTCGTCTACGTGCAGTGATGACATTTATGTCCATGGCGTAATGGAGTCCTTGTAGCTTGCTATGACTACTCTACACACGCTTGAGGCCGACACCTGCATTGCTGGGTTACGTATGCCTGTTTCCGTACGGATGTGCCACTTGGGTTCTATAACTAGTCATGTCGGCCTCGGTTCTCTGTCGTTTGATTGCCCGCGACATGTTCACATACGTGAGCCAAAAGACGCAAACGGTCCCGGTTAAGGTAAGGCTGCAACCGTGGAGCTTACCGTGTGTGAGGCCACAAAGTGATGTGATATGTTACACATGCGCTCCCCCGCCCCTCTCTCCTTTCCCTCTGGTTGTGGGCGACGCCCAGGAACACCGCAGACCCCTTCTCTCCCTCCCCTGAGCCCTCCAGCGACTGCCACGTGCTCGCCGGCGCACGGGTCCACGGTGGTCCACCCCCTTTGTCTATTTAAGCCCCCTGGGCCTCTCTCTCCCCTCCTATGGCCCCCTCTCATCCTCCATAGCCCGCCCTGAGCCCCCATAGGAGCACCTCGAGCACCAGTACTCGAGATTGATCGAGGCGCCGCCACGGCGGAGCTCCGTCGATCTTGGGGCACAGGCCCGCTCCGGTACTCCCCTCTCCTCCTTTGAGCCTGCAACTCACCTTGGATTGTTCCCCCTCTCGCCCGCTCATTTTGAGGCAAGAAACGCTGGCTCCGACCCCCTCCTGAATCTCCTCTGCCAAGGCCATCTCCCCGCCAGTGACTCCGACCACCTCCGGCCACCCTTCCACCTTAAGAGGACCAGTGGGTCGACACCGAGCCCGTTCCCACCATCGCTCGCCGTCACCATGCCTCATGCCGCCACCGGTGAGCAGCTACCTCCCTGTCCCGAGGAGGGAGAAGGACCCGACAGGTGGGGCCCACCTGTCGGCCTCTCTTTCCCTCTACCGCGCTCTCTCTCCCCTGAGTCGCTGACAACCGGGCCCCGCACGTCAGGTTTGAACCTGACCGCGTGCGAGGCCGGCTGGCTGGCCAGCTAGGCTGGCCCAGCCTCTAGCCACCTCTGGCCCAGGTCCCCGTGGCTTTTCCTTTCCTTTTCCTTTTTCTTTTTCTGTGGACTTTGCAAAAATCCCAGAGAACCCAAAATAATTCCTATGACAATATTTCTTCCACCAAAATCTTAGAATATTCCATAGAATTTATTAGTGCCATTTGTAAAAATGTTTGAATTTTTTTATTACTTCTTTTAATTAAAAATCCCTATTTGGCATTTCCTGCCTCTATTTAATAGTTTTTAAAAATATTTTTCATAGTAACGTATTAAACAAACATTTTTAAGATAGTCCTTAGTATTTATCAGAATAGGTTAGCATTTTTATTAGTAGCTTGAGTGCTCTGTTTTTGTGTGTCGATTATTTTTATTGTTATTTTATCTCCACAATAGATTGCACTGTTAACGAAGAAGTTGAACCCGAAGACTTCGAAGACCCCGGAGACTTTGTTGAGCCACACAAGCAGCCCTTTGACCATGTTAAGAAACTTTTTCATGCATGTCATATAGCACCTATTGTTTCGATGATTGATCATGTTGTGGTGCTCCCCTTTGGTGGGTTGTTTCCGAATCTTTTACCATTGGCACTTGCATCCTGCATGACCCTACCACCTTATGAGGGTTGTGCGGGTGAGAGTAGTTATGTTGCTAATAGATGCTACGCAAATGGGATGGGACTTATGCATAGTGATGGCAAGAAAAGAAATGATTTCAAAGATTTTGTCGAAAACCTCGTCGGGTACCACTAATACCCGAGGAGATGATGATGAGATGGGTGACCACTTGAGAAAGAAGTGGTGTGTCGGGACAAGAGAGTGATGTGGTTTTCAAAAACGGATTGGTGTAAGTTGCGACCATTACTCCAACCTTACACCCGGAACAACGATACCCCTTATGGGACGGGGCTTTGTTGATTACCTTGGTGGGTAGTGGCAAGGAGCCCGCATTACTAGTGGTGGAAGTGGCGTGGTCACTCTCGATACGGGGTCGTACCGGTATGTACGATCATGTGCTGTCTTCACAGACACCGGGCACACTGTTGGTCCCCGCATGGATGGTACGATTAGAGCGAGGTTCGTGTAATGTACATCATGAGGGATGGGTACCAATCGAGTGGACACTTTGTTTAGTATCGCTGGGGGAAAGGCATTGTTCAGGTGCTTACCTCGGGTATGTTATATACCGCGAGTCATGGACGACACGGAAGTTCCCCGAGTCTTGTGGGTAAAGTGTGCAAACCTCTGCAGAGTGTAAAACTATTCGAATAGCCGTGTCCACGGTCAAGGACAGTTGGATGACCGTTATTGTGCTACGTCCAAGTGTGTTTGTTGGGGAACGTTGGATGGGAAACAAAAAATTTCCTATGCACACGCAGATCTATCCATGGCGATGAGCATCTACGAGAGGGAGAGTGGATCTATGTACCCTTGTAGATCGCTAAGCGGGAAGCGTTATGAAACGTGGTTGGTGTAGTCGAACATCTTCGCGATCCAAATCGCCGTGCGTCCCGCGATCAATTCACGATCCGTCCCGCGATCCAATCACGATCCGTCCCGCGATCCAATCACGATCCGTCCCGCGATCCAATCACGATCTGTCCCGCAATCCAATCATGATCCGTCCCACGAACTTTATCACGATCCATCCCACGAACTTGATCACGATCCTTCCGATCTAGCGCCGAAAGGGCGACACCTCCGCGTTCAGCACACGTACAGCTTGATGATGATCTCCGCCGTCTTGATCCAGCAAGAGGGAGCAGAGAGGAGGGAGAGTTCTCCGGCAGCGTGACGATGCTCCAGCGATGGTGGTGGAGCTATTTTGGTAGGGATTCGCCTAAGCACTGTAGAAAACCGATCTAGAGGAGAAACTATGCACTGGAGGAACGGGCAACACGTGGCTGAAAATTCTGTGCAAAAACCCTAAAAACTCTAGTATATATAAGAGGAAGAGAGGAGGAGGCTTGGCACAAGGGCAAAGCCTCCAAGGAGTCGGCCGAACCAGGTGGAGGAGGTGGACTCCACCTCCAGTCCTAATAGGACTAGGATTCACCCTATTTTTGCCTTTTTCCACTTTTTCTCTTTAGGCCATTTTTCCCAAACCGCATGGGCCTTGTGTGGGACTTCCACCAGCCCACTAAGGGCTGGTAAACACTCTCCCACAGCCCATGGAGCCTCTTGGGTCGAAATACCCCTCCCGATGGTCTCCCGGTACACTACCGGCACTCCCGGTACACTACCGATGAGCCCGAAACTTTTCCGGCGACCAAAACAGGACTTCCTATATATGAATCTTTACCTACGGACCATTATGGAGCTCCTCGTGATGTCTGGGATCTCATCCGGGACTCCGAACAACATTCGTTCACCACCATACATAAATCTATACTACCGAAACGTCACCAAACCTTAAGTGTGCAGACCCTGCGGGTTCGAGAACTATGTAGACATGACCGAGACACCTCTACGGTCAATAACCAATAGCGGGACCTAGATGCCCATATTGGTTCCTACATATTCTACGAAGATCTTTGTCGGTCGAACCTCTGTGTTAAGGATTCAGTTAATCCCGTATGATGTTCCCTTTGTTCTTTGGTATGTTACTTGCCCGAGATTCGATCGTCGGTATCTCCATACCTAGTTCAACCTCGTTATCGGCAAGTGTCTTTACTCGTTCCGTAATACAAGGTCCCCCAACTAACACTTAGTCACATTGCTTGCAAGGCTTAATGTGATGTTGTATTACCGAGGGGGCCCTGAGATACCTCTCCGTCATACGGAGTAACAAATCCCAGCCTTGATCCATGCCAACTGAACAGACACCCTTGGAGATACTTGTAGAGCACCTTTATAGTCACCCAGTTACGTTGCGACGTTTGATACACACAAGGCACTCCTCCGGTACCCATGAGTTGCATGATCTCATGGTCATAGGAACATATACTTGACATGCGGAAAATAGTAGCAATAAACTGACATGATCAAATGCTACGTTTGTAGTTCGGGTCTTGTCCATCACATCATTCTCCTAATGATGTGATCCTGTTATCAAATGACATCTCATGTCCATGGCTAGGAAACCTTAACCATATTTGATCAACGAGCTAGTTCACTAGAGGCATACTAGGGACAAAGTATTGTCTATTTTCCCACACATGTAATGTGTTTCCAATTAATACAATTATACCATGGATAATAAACGATTATCATGAACATGGAAATATAATGAAAACACTTTATTTATTGCTTCTAGGGCATATATCCAACAGTTTTCACAAACTGATGTGTGTGGGTGTGTTGGAGGCAAAGATGGTACTTGAGCTAAGTTCGATGACTAGCTTGGAAAGTGATCTAAGTCCGATAACTTAGTATGATGAATGAACACAACGTGTTCAACCCCCAGCTTATGATGATATCGGTAACTTGATTATATGGATATCTACTAATTGTTGATGCATGCTCACTAGTTACTTCATCATGACATTTGCATTCAAATTAGTTTTCCACAAAATCACCTACTTAGTGTTATATCATGCATCATTGCTACCTTGTTCCACAACTTGGGTTGCTTGCGATTACATTCAAAGTACTCATTGGCTTGCTACTGGTTATTTAATTGGCCAGGCTTGGAAGAACATGAGTATGTTGAAGAGTTCATTTGAGACGAACATGCGGACTAGGACGCTTCCCAGTCAGAATGCCTATAGGTTAAGGCAGATGGCATGGGTTCACGCTTTTGACCAAGATTTCCACTGCTCGTTCTATTTTAAGTGTTTGGCCCTCGTGGCCCTCTCTATGTAAGACTAAGACCTTCGTGGTCATTATTTGTGTAAGACGTTAAGTGTGGATGTAAGACTCTTGTTATTCAGCTTCTGTGTGTTCAGTGAGCATTGATCTCTGGGATCATTGTACACGTGCATTCGGTGATCACGACTTGTGAGTCGGGGTCCCCACAGAGCTGGTATCAGAGCCATCCTGACTATAGGAAGCCCTTAGTTAGCATGCACGTTAGAAAGGATAATAGTCGTTTTCAAAACTACAGCTAGCATTTGTACTTAGGAATTCTGCACTATTTACCTCTTCTTATGTTCACCACACCCGGGAGCTACTTCGGCAAGCCTAGACGAAGCCAGAAAATATCAAGAAGGATGGAGCCCCCGAGGGACGATCAGCTGTTGCTTATCGAGGAGGAGTACCCCTAGCTAGTGATGCACCTACACGTCGTCGTCGCATGAGCGCGAAAGAGTACCGTGAGCTCTTCATCGACACGCCAGCAAAGCTTCATCGGGATGGACTTCCTCGTTCCCCGACCCCTTCAACTGGGAGCGATGCCCGTTCAGATGATGAACGGGAGAAAGACCCAGAGGAGCATGACTACGAGACCAAGCACTCCACCACTTGAGTCTAAGAACCCCTAGGGTAGGATCAGTCATGCATCCCTCATGCGAAGTCGAGTCCGTGTAATGGTTCATATGAAACCATGTGTGCTTGTTGTTTGTTTTGTTGTTTGTGTTTCGATGCAAGTCGCGCTTTTGCCTTAGGCAACATGTAAGCGACTCCATCGTCTATCTTAATATATGTTGGTCTTTCAACCTTTGTTTCAACACACTTGCACTCGACCAACCCCCTTAGGTGCGTTTTTCCGTATTGCTTATCCTCTTGTCAATCCCAGTTGTTTGACTTGGCTGCTCCGAATAGAATGGTGACTGCTACCCGCAACAGCTCCTTCACCAACCCTAAAGCTGGCAATGCCAGCCAGCAACAGGGAGCTGGTGGGGCTGCTCATGCTGGAGAACACCCGGAGCAGCTACAAGGCGACATTCCCCCGCCACCACCTCCACCGGAGAACATAACCATAGCTCAATTTCTCCATGTTTTCCGGGAGGAGCGCCAAGCCAACCTATCAGCCGTAGCAGGCTAGACCTGCTGCCCCTCGTCCGAGCTACCAGCCTCAGCAGTATGCCAAACCAAGCCAGCCTACAACAACAACCCCAATAACAACAACGGTGGCAGGAACTTCAACAACAATCCTGGACAAGTCGCTTGCTTTGGATGTGGTCAGCCAGGACACATCTCTAGGCTGTGTCCCAACAAGAAGCCAGATGCAACGCGTCCCAATGCGCTAAATCAAGGTCAAGCCCGTGGAGCACCACCAAGGAACCCCGCTCCCCGAAACAAGCCCAACAACGGCAAGGGTCGTGTGAATCACGTCACCGCAGAGGAAGCCCAGGAAGACCCGGACATCATACTGGGTCCGTTCCTCGTCAACTCAACCCCAGCAACAGTGTTGTTTGGTGGAGCTTCGCATTCTTTTGTCACCCAAAAGTTTGCACTAGAGAGTGGCATGAAACCTACACCCCTGGGTAGCCGTATGTTGATACAAACCCCGGGATCAGTTATGAAGTCCGGGATAGGTTGTAAGGGAGTTGACGTTAACATCAACAAGGTAGACTTCCCAGTGGATCTTATCATCCTGAAGTTAGAAGGTTTGGATGTGATCCTAGGCATGGACTGGTTAGCCAAGCACTAGAGCATGCTGGACTGTGCCAAAAGGATTGTCACCATGACTAGTAGACAAGGAGTGGAAGTCAAGTATGTTCCCAACCCTGCCTCCACTCAAGCCCCACAGGCTAACTGTCTATCGGGGGTTGAGTTGGATCAAGTGCCAGTGGTATGTGAATACCCGGATGTGTTCCCTCATGAGCTGCCCGGAATGCCTCCTGACCACGACACTGAGTTCATCCTTGAGCTTATGCCCGGATCAAGGCCCATATATAAGAAGGCTGACATGATGGGATCCGCAGAGTAGGGTGAATTGAAGAAGCAACTAGCAGAGCACCTCAGAAAAGGATTTATTCACCCAAGTGCCTTCCTTGGGGATCGCCTGTTCTATTTGTGTCAAAGAGGGACGGAACTATCAGACTTTGTGTTGATTACCATTCTCTAAATGAGGTCGGGATAAAGAACAAGTACCCACTCCCCAAGATTGAAGACCTGTTTGATCAGTTGAATGGAGCCAAGGTGTTCTCCAAGATCGACCTCAGGTCTGGGTACTACTAGCTGAAGATTAGACCCCAAGATATCCTGAAGACGGCATTCGTAACCCGGTATGGCCTATATGAATACACGGACATGTCATTCGGGTTAACTAATGCCCCTGCCAACTTCATGTACCTCATGAATAAAGTCTTCATGGAGTAATCGGACAAGTTCGTTGTCGTCTTCATTGATGACATACTTGTCTTCTCCAAGTATGAATAAGAACATGAGGAACACTTAAGA
Organism: Hordeum marinum; assembly: GCA_022496015.1. NCBI lineage: Eukaryota > Viridiplantae > Streptophyta > Magnoliopsida > Poales > Poaceae > Hordeum > Hordeum marinum. The sequence goes on from CM039673.1 coordinate 231,106,915, forward strand.
TTGGTCCTGGAGAAGCTTTGAGAGCACCAGCTTTATGCCAAGTTCAGCAAGTGTGAATTCCGGCTGCATGAAGTTGGATTCTTGGGTCATGTGTTGACTATAGAAGGATTGTCAGTGGATCCTGCCAAGACTGAAGCCGTGACTGAGTGGCAAACCCCAACCACCATAAAGGAAGTTTGGAGCTTCCTTGGACTCGCGGGATATTACCACAAGTTCGTGGAAGGGTTCTCAAGAATTGCTCGACCCATGACCCAGCTTTTGAAGAAGGACAATAAGTTCGAACGGACTGCTAAGTGTGAGGAAAGCTTCCAGGAGCTCAAGAACAGATTGACCACCGCCCCTGTTTTGGCTACCCCCGATATTCACAAGGAGTTCGTGATTTATTGTGATGCATCAAGAAGCGGTCTTGGAGGCATTCTAATGCAAGAAGGCAGAGTCGAAGCCTATCTATCAAGACAGCTACATCCTCATGAAGAGAACTACGCAACTCATGATCTCGAGTTGGCAGCAGTGGTTCATGCCTTGAAGACATGGCAACATTACATTCCGGGGAAGCGATGTGAGATATTCACAGACCACAAGAGTTTGAAGTATGTCTTCACTCAAAGGGAATTGAACATGACGCAACGAAGATGATTGGAATTAATCAAGGATTACGACCTCAGTGTTCAATACCACCCCGTAAAGGCCAATGTGGTAGCAGACGCCTTAAGCAGAAAGGCTTCTTCCTTGAATGTTATGATTAAGGAAAGGTTGCCTGCCCTGTATGAAGAACTTGAGAGCTTCGGCTTGGAACTGGTTGCACCAGGATTCCTTGCCAACCTTGAAGCAAAGCCTACCTTGATGGATGATATCAAAGAAGCCTACAAGGGACACGAGAGCATTGAAGGCATCAAGAGGAAGATCAAGGTAGGCAAGGCCCCAGGATTCTCGGTGGCTGAAGAAGGAGTTGTATGGTTCGGGAATCGCATTTGCGTACCCAACAAAGAAGAGCTCAAGAACTTGATCTTGCAAGAAGCTCATGACACTCCCTACTCCGTCCATCCTGGAGGAACCAAGATGTATCAAGACCTCAAGGCAAGATTCTGGTGGCATGGCATGAAGCGGGATATAGGCACGTTTGTTACTAAGTGTGACATATGCCAGAGAGTTAAAGCTGAGCATCAGCGACCCACTGGATTATTGCAACCTCTCAAGGTGCTGAATGGAAGTGGGATAAAGTCGAGATGGATTTCATCACCGGTTTACCGAGGTCAAACAAAGGACATGACTCCATTTGGGTCATTGTTGATCACCTGACCAAGGTAGCCCACTTCATCCCCGTCAGAACCACCTATGATGGAAGCCAGCTCGCGAGCCTCTACATCAACTGCATCATGACTCTTCACGGAGTTCCAAAGGAGATTGTGTTCGATCGAGGAACCGAATTCACCTCAAGATTCTAGAAGAAGTTTCAAGAAGCTATGGGAACCAAGCTCTCCTTCAACACTGCTTTTCATCCCAAGACCGGTGGACAAACAGAACGAGTAAATCAGATACTTGAAGATATGCTCCGCGGTTGTGTTTTGGCATATGGAGCCAAGTGGGAAGATTGCCCACCATTTGCTGAGTTCTCCTACAACAACAACTATCAGTCAAGTCTTCAGATGGCACCATTTGAGGTGTTGTATGGACGCAAGTGTCGTACTGCCCTCAACTTGCCTGTGACCGGAGAAGGATTAACTTTTGGACCGGACATCCTCTGCGAAGCCAAAGAGCAAGTTAAACTTGTCCGAGAGCGTCTTGAGACCGCCAAGTCAAGACAGAAGAGACATGCCGACTCCCACCGTTGAGACATGAGTTTCCGTGTAGGGGACGATGTTTACCTCCGAGTCACGCCTCTCAAAGGGAACAAGCGTTTCCACGTCAAAGGGAAGCTCGCACCAAGATACATCGGCCCCTTCAAAATCACCGCAAGACGAGGAGAAGTTGCCTATCAACTAGAGTTACCTCCCGAACTGTTGGATGTGCACAACATCTTCCATGTGTCACAACTCCGGAAGTGTCTGCAAGTTCCCAACCGCCCCGACCTCTTCAAGGACATCGACCATCAAGCCATCGATCTTCAGCCAGATCTCACTTATTCTGAGAGGCCAGTTCGCATTTTGGATGAAGCCTAGCACTGCACCCAAAGCCGCACCATCAAGTACTTCAAGGTCCAGTGGAGCAACCACACTAAAGCTAAAGCAACCTGGGAGCGTGAAGATTATCTTAGATCGGAGTTCCCGTATCTTTTTAACGCTTAGCCTAGGAATCTGGGGGACGAGATTCTTGTAAGGGGCAAAATTCTGTCACACCCTGTGTTTGTAGCACATTGTTATGTTTGGGTTTATAAAATTTGGAGGCAACTAATTTTTTTTCAAAGTGCTTGTTCTTGTTTGCTATGTTGTTTGCTTGCTTGATGATTGTGTTATTTGGCACTACTAGGTTCTATTCCACTTCATATTCATCTTCCTTGTTCCAAACCTCTTGCCTAATGATCATGCCATGTGAATAGTGCCCAAAACTATTTTTATCAAATTTTGTTTCAACAAAAATGATTTATTTAAATTAAGTTTCCAAAACCCCTTGAAATGAGGTTTGCACTGCAAATCCTCAAATTGTGTGGATTCTTCTTTTCCAAAGGCTTTATTTCAAAGCCACTATATATAAGACTTTCCAAAACCACAAAATATTATTTTTAAGGATTATTTTCACATTTTATTTAAAAAGCTTTTTCTTAAGGCCAAAACTAGATTTTCTTAGGGAAAAATTATTTAAATGCTTTGAAAATATTTGAGAAAATTAGAGAAACTCAGTGGACATATATTTCCCGTATATATGAGTTTCAACACAAGGGCATGATGAGATCATAGGCAAATCCCCTCAAAACCCTTTCTGTTGAAATCAAGCTTTTGGAGTATTTCTATAAGAAATATTATCAACAAATTCCAGGAAAATTCCAGCAAGTGAACACTATCATAGGTGATGATCTTGCAAAGTTTCATCTCAATCCAAGTTGGTTTGGTTCATCAAACCATCCCAAAACTATTCCTGTCCAGAATCAAATTTGAGAAACTTTACATTGTGAGGTGTCTCCCCTTGGCCTCAAACTTTGTGGGCATGCTATAATGGCCAAAATAGTGATGATACACTAAGTGGTGCATCAAGGGTAAAAGCCTAGCTTCAATGGATCTACAGAAATCTGATTCTGCTAATTTCTAGGGTTCATCAAATCTCCATTGTCAACTTTTCCCACTTGAGCTAAAACTTGGCGAATCCTGTCATTTCTACCTAGACTTTGACCCTGGTAAATATCTAAGTGAGATGGTAAATATTTCTTGCCCAAATCACCACCAAACACCTTCTGGTGATTTAGTAAAACCCCCATTTCCACGCCTTTATGTTTTACCCTTGCCCTTAGCTTCCTACCACAGTCTCATATATATGCATTTTACCTCCAGTAAGAACCCCAAGACCTTAGATCACCAGGAGGTAGGGTAAAAACCCCATTTTCACCCCTGGACAACATATTTTTCTATCTCCCTCCCCTTTTTCTTCCCTCCTAAGGCATCCCGCAGCATCCAATGCCCTACACTCTATTGTTAAACCCCCTAGACCCCCCTAGACATAGTCGGCCACGTAGAAGACGTCGTTGGCATGCCGTGGCATGCCAAACACACGCTTTGGGCGTGCTACAGTGCCGACAAGCACTGTAGCCATCGTCCACTACATGGCTCCGGTGGCCTCGGGCCTCCTCCCGCGCGCCACTTAGCCCCCCTCAGTACCGCACCACGCCATCCTTGTCGGCCCCTCCTCTCTCTCCCTCCTCCGGTCACTCTCGCACGCGCAACGACCGCCCGAACTGGCCAACCGTGGGGCTCGCATGCGCTCCCTCCCCCGCACCTCTCTCCTCCCCCTCTGGTCTTGGGCGATGCCCAAGAACACCGCAGACCCCTTCTCTCCCTCCCCCGAGCCCTCCAGCGAGCGCCACGTCCTCGCTGGCGCATGAGTCAACGGTGGTCCGCACCCTCCTTCTATTTAAACCCCTCGGTCCTCTCTCTCCCCTCCTCTGGCCCCCTCTCATCCTCCATAGAACGCCCCGAGCTCCCATTGGATGCCCCCGAGTACCAGTACTTGATATCGACCGAGGCGCCGCCGTGGCGGAGCTCGGTCGATCTTGGGGCACAGGCCTGCTCCGGCACTCCCCTCTCCTCCTTTGAGCCTGGAACTCACCCCTGGATCATTTCCGACTGTCCCCTGCTCATTTTGAGGCAAGAAATGAGGGCTCCGACCCCCTCCCGAATCTCCTCCATCGCGGTCATCTCCCCGCCGGTGACCCCGACCACCTCCGGCCACCCTTCCACCTCAAGAGGACCAGCGGGTCGACGCCGAGCCCGTTCCCACCATCGCCGGATGTCGTCGCGCCCCATGCCGGTGCCGGTGAGCAGCTCCCCTCCCTGTCCCGAGGAGGGAGAAGGACCTTACAGGTGGGGCCCACCTGTCGGCCTCTCTTTCACGCGCTCTCTATCCCCCGAGTCACTTACGACTGGGCCCCGCGCATCAGGTTTGAACCTGACCGCGCGAGGCCGGCTGCCTAGCCAGCTGGGCCGGCCCAGCCTCTAGCCTGCCCTGGCCCAGGTCCCCGCGGCTTTTCCTTTTATTTTTCCTTTTTCTTTTTCAGTGGACTTTGCAAAAATCCCAGAGAACCCAAAATAATTCCTATGACAATATTTCTTCCACCAAAAATCTTAGAATATTCCATAGAATTTATTAGTGCCATTTGTAAAAATGTTTGAAAAACTTTTTAGTACTGTTTTCAAATTAAAATTCCCTATTTGGCATTTCGTGCCTCTGTTTAATAGTTTTCAAAAATAGTTTTAATAGTAACATATTAAACAAACATTTTTAAGATAATCCTTAGTATTTATCAGAATAGGTTAGCATTTTTATTAGTATCTTGAGTGCTCTGTTTTTGTGTGTTGATTATTTTTATCATAATTTTATCACGACGATAGATTGCGTTGTTGATGAATAAGTTGGACCCGAAGACTTCAAAGACCCCGAAGACTTTGTTGAGCTAGGCAACCAGCCCTTTGACCATGTTAAGAAACTTTTTCATGCATGTCATATAGCACTTGTTGTTTCAATGATTGATCATGTTGTGATTCTCCCCCTTCGGTGGGTTGTTTCTGACTCTTTTAGCATTGACACTTGCATCCTGCATGACCCTACCACCTTATGAGGGTTGTGCAGGTGGGAGTAGTTAGGTTGCTAATAAATGCTACGCAAATGGGATGGGACTTATGCATAGTGTTGGCAAGAAAAGAAATGATTTCAAAGATTTTTTCGAAAACCCCATTGGGTGCCACTAATGCCCGAGGGAGATGATGATGAGATGGGTGACAACTTGAGAAAGAAGTGGTGTGCCGGGACAAGAGAGTGATGTGGTTTTCGAAAATGGATTGGTGTAAGTTGTGACCGTTACTCCAACCTTACATGCGCAACCACGTTATGCCTTATGGGATGGGGCTTTGTTGATTACCTTGGTGGGTACTGGCAAGGGGACCACATTACTAGTGGCGTGAGTGGCGTGGTCACTCTCGATACCGGGTCAGGCGCTGACTTCACAGGCACCGGGCACACCGTTGGTCCCCTCATGGATGGTATGATTAGAGCGAGGCTTGTGTAATGTTCATCATGAGGCTGGGTACCAATTGAGTGGATTCTTTGTTTAGTATCGTTGGGTGAAAGCCATAGTGTGGGTCCTTACCTCGGGTATGTTATATACCGCGAGTCGTGGATGACACGGAAGTTCCCCGAGTCTTGTGGGTAAAGTGTGCAAACCTCTATAGAGTGTAAAACTGTTCGAATAGTTGTGTCCACAGTGAAGGACAGTTGGATGACCACTCTTGTGCTATGTCCAAGTGTTTTCACAAACTGATGTGTGTGGGTGTGTTGGAGACAAAGATGATACTTGAGCTAAGTCCGATGACTAGCTTCGAAAGTGATCTAAGTCCGATGACTTAGTATGATGAATGAACATGAGGTGTTCAACCCCCAACAGATGATGATGTCGGTAACTTGTTCATATGGATATCTGCTAATTCTTGATGCATGCTCACTAGTTACTTGATCATGACATTTGCATTCAAATTAGCTTTCTGCAAAATCACCAACTTAGTGCTATATCATGCATCATTGCTACCTTGTTCCACAACTTGGGTTGCTTGCGAGTACATTCAAATTACTCATTGGCTTTCCACTGGTTATTTAATTGGCCAGGCATGGAAGAACAGGAGTATGTTGAAGAGTTCGTTGGCGACGAACATGCGGACTAGGATGCTTCCTTGTCAGAATGCCTGTAGGTTAAGGCAGATGGCGTGGGTTCACGCTTTCGACCAGGATTTCCATTGCTTGTTCTATTTTAAGGGTTTGGCCCTTGTGGCCCTATCTATGTAAGACTAAGACCTTTCTGGTAATTATTTGTGTAAGACGTTAAGTGTGGATGTAAGACTCTTGTTATTCAACTTTTGTGTGTTCAGTTAGCATTGATCTTCGGGATCACTGTACACGTGCATTCGGTGATCACGACTTATGAGTCGGGGTCCCCACATTGCCTTTCCCCTGGCAATACTAAACAAAGAGTCCACTCAATTGGTACCCAGCCCTCACGATGTACATGCCACGAGCCTCGCTCTAATCGTACCATCCATGAGGGGACCAACGGTGTGCCTGGTGTATGTAAAGACAACACATGATCGTACATACCGGTACGACCCCGTATCGAGAGTGACCACGCCACTCCCGCCACTAGTAATGCGGGCTGCTTGCCAGTACCCACCAAGGTAATCAACAAAGCCCCATCCCATAAGTGGTATCATGGTTGGGCATGTAAGGTTGAGATGGTCAGCAGACCTTAGAACTCTCCGTTTTTTTAAAACACACACTCACTTGCTCCGGCATACCACTTCTTTCTCAAGTGGTTACCCAATTCATTATCATCTCCCTTGGGCATTAGTGGCACCCGATAGGGTTTTCGAAAAAGTATTTGAAATCATTTCTCTCCTTTCCATCAACATGCATAAATCCCATCCCACTTGCGTAGCATCTATTAGCATCCAAACTACACCCACCCGCATAACCCTCATAAGGAGGTAGGGTCATGCACGATGCAAGTGTCAATGGTAAGAATGTCGGAAACAACCCATCGAAGGGGGTCACTACTCCACATGATCAAATATGATGAAAGTAACGTGGTATATGACATGCAACAAAAAATGGTTTCTTATCATGGTTAAAGGGCTGCTTGACAAAGTCTCCGGGGTCTTCGAAGTCTTCGGGTCCAACTTCTTCGTCAAGAGTGCAATCTATCGTCGCTAAATAAAGCGATAAAAATAAGCAATACACAAAAACAGGGCACTCAAACTACTATCAAAAATGTTATCCTACTCTGATAAATACTAAATGTCCTACCAAAAATGTTCTCCTCGGGTTTTGTTGTGAAAAACATTTTGGAAACTAAATAACAGAGGCAAAAAGGTGCCTAAATATAGGTTTTAAAATAAAATAGTACTAAAAATATTTTCAAACATTTTTACAAATGGCATTAATAAATTCTATGGATTATTACAAGAATTTAGGTGAAGGAACTACTGGATTTCGAATAATATTCTACTCTGGGGGATTTTATGGAATTTAAACAGAAAAACAATGAAGGAAAGGGCTACTGTGCCTTTTCGAGCCAGAATACCCGACCGAAACCGGCCCACAGAGGGATGCCGGCCCAGGCAAGGCGCCGCGCGCTGCTGGTTTGGTCTTAAACATGCCCGCGGGCCCGGCCTGCCAGCGAGAGAGGACGGGGCGAGGGGATTACACGTGGGCCCCACCTGTCATCCCTCTCCTCATGGCAGGAGCAGAGGAGGGGCTCACCGGTGTGCTCCAGGCCACAACCGACGGAACAGAGGGCACCGACATGCTCGTGGGGTCTTCGCACGTTGGTTGGTGGTTGCGGGGTCCTCGGGGGAGAGGGGAACGCCAGCGAGGGGAGGTGCCCGACGGCAGCGGCGAGGGTTTGGGTCGGGAGAGGGCTCCCGACCACGGGGAAGAGCGGGCTGAGCACGGGAAGGAAGCAGAGGAAGGGGTAAACAAAGAGAGAAGAGTTAGAGGAGCGGGGAGGTCTATTTATAGGGGGGCGCCGGTCCACCGTGGACGTGGGGCATCGGTGAGGACTAGGGCGTCGCCACAGGCCACGGGGGCAGGCCTGGCCATGTCTGGGGGCTTCATGGACGCGGTACGTGCCCAGGAGAAGGGAAGGCAGCCAGGAGGTGGGCCCGATGGTGCGCGCGTGCGAGCACGGCCACTGGCCGGTTCAGGCGGTGTCGTGCGCGTGAGAGAGAGAGGTGAGAGAGGGGGCCGACCGCCTTCCGCGTGACGGAAGCCGAGGCCGACCAGGAGGACACACGGGGAGGCCCAAGGCTGTCACGCAGCGCCAGGCAAGGGCGGCTACAATGCGGGAGCACACTGTATTACGCTCCAGAACACCCAAAAGGCATGCGTGGGCATATTTTAAGCCCACTGCGTGTCCTCTTGTGTCTTGGGGCTTTAGAAGATGCCCAACGGCCAGGAGGTGTGAGGGAGGGCTCTAGAGAAGCCTTTGGGTAGAAGGAAGAGGGAAGAGAGAGAGAAAAGATGCTGTCCGGGGGGGGGGGGGGCAAATGGGGTTTTCACCACATCAGACCTAGTCTATGGCCACGAGACTTTTACTTGAGGTGAAATGTATCCAGAGGAGGCTGTGGTAAAAAATTTGGGGCAAGGGTAAAAGGGTAAGGGGTAGAAGTAGTGATTTTACTAAATCACCAGAAGGTGTTTGATAGAGTTTTTGGCAAGAAGACTTTACCAACTCACTGAGATACTTACCAGGGTCAAAGGCTAGGTAGAAATGAGAGGATTCACCAAGTTTGAGCTCAGGTGGGAAAAGTTGACAATGGAAACTTGATAAACCCTAAAAATCAACAGAATTAGGTTTCTGTAGATCTAATGATGCTAGGCTTTTACCCTTGATGCACCACTTAATGTATCATCACTATTTGGTCATTAGAGCATGCCCACAAACATTGAGGTCAAGGGGAGACACCACACAATGTAAAGTTGCTCAAATTTGGATCTGGACAGGAAGGGTTTTGGGATGGTTTGATGGACCAAACCACATTGGATTGAGATGAAACTTTGCAAGAACATCACCTATAATAGTGTTGACTTGCTCGAGTTTTCCTGGAATTTATTGAGAATATTTCTTATGGAAATATTCCAAAAGTTTGATTTGAATAGAAAGGGTTTTGAGGGGTTTTGCCTATGATCTGATCATGCCCTTGTGTTGAAACTCATATATATGGAAAATATATGTCCACTGAGTTTCCCTAAATTTTCTCAAATATTTTCAAAGCATTCAAAAAAATTTCCCTATGAAAACCCATTTCTGGCCTTAAGAAAAAGCCTTTGAATAAAATATAAAGATAAGCTTTAAAAATATTATTTTGTGGTTTTGGGAAGTCTTATATACAGTGGGTTTGAAATAAAGCCTTCGGGAAAGAAGGATCCACCTAATTTGAGGTCTTGTAGTGCAAACCTCACTTCAGGGTGTTTTGAAAACCTAATTTGAATAAATCATTTTTGGTTAAAACAAAATTTGATAAAAATAGTTTTGGGCACTAATCACATGGCATGATCATTGGTAAGGATGTTTGGGTCAAGGAAGATGAATGTGAAGTGGAATAGAATCTAGGAGTGCCATATAACACAATCATCAATCAAGCAACATCATAGCAATCAAGCACAAATACTTTGAAAAAAGTTTTAGTTGGCTCCAATTTTTATAAACCCAAACATGTCAAGGTGATACAAACATAGGGTGTGACATCAAACCTCTGATCACGTGTTTAATACATGGATTTGCCAAATCACTTGATGATCATCAATAACCCCTGCGTACCACTTGGTTCATTATGGGACAAACGATCATAGTGAACAGATACATTACATCCCTAAGCCAGCACATGAACTAATGATGCCATAGGGGAGATTGTTCTGTGTATATATAACTTGTAAGCTAATGTTTTGACGAGGTTGTAATAGAAATCTTGAGGAAGTAGATGAGACCCTTTGGTGGATTACGAGGCTTAATGTTTGTAGACGAACATGGTGGATCAAGATTCATAGAGTAGCACAACTTTCTTTCCCCTTGACCAAATTGGATTCGATAGGACCAATGCGATCACAAGCTGAAATTATTGCTGGATAAATAGTAACTTGAGTAACTAGTAGGATATTCTTACTAGATGTAAAACCATGATTTAAGTAGGTGATTCTAATATGTGCTCTAGATCAATCAAACCACATGGTTCGGAGTAATTTGAATTTAGTTCGATGATATTGATCTTGATACCATGATTTTCGGTGGGAGACAAATCAAGAATATTGGATTGTTGTTAGAATTGACTCATGGATCCATGTGCACCTAACATCGGAGTTCACTAGATCATCATGATGATGATTGATGGTTATACTATGATGAAATGGTTTTTCCTGGAATTTGGGGATTTAGGAAATCTGGAGATATATGGAACGACACCTGTATTGTATTTGTAGCAATAATAGGTCATGTAATAGTGGATTGTATCCGTGGTTCGATTAAACCGGGTTCATTAGGAAGGAAACAAGATCTTGGATTTGTATATTACATGTTTCCTTAACATAGAGATGCAACACCATAGACCTTGGATATATTAGCTAAATACTTGGATTTGTAGTATCCCAATGAAGCTTAGCGGCTTGTATGCTTCGCGAGGATTTTTAAATAGGGATCTATTTGAGTTAGCTATATAATAACACATGAGATTTTGGTTTGGTCCTTCTCTCAAAACCTTGGAGATGAATAGCAAGAGTGATGTTGGAGGTTATTTATATGATATGATACCCTCAATGATATGGAGGGATTTTGTTTGAAGTAGTAGGTAGTACTATTGGCATCTAAGAACTATGCTCGAGGATAAGATGATAGACGTTCACTCACATCCTAAGCTCCTTGAAACCTTGAAGCTTTACCAAGCCATAATATGGTCAGATTACGACCATAGGTGTTGGCTCTGAGTCATTTGACTGTGGCCAATACTCCACCTCGACCACCACTAATCCTGTTAAAAAGGAAGGTGGACATGAATAACTAGATTACGTTGGATCACGAACCCCTGAACTAGTGACCCTCGGGAGCAAATGCCTGCTCCTCTCACATGTCCCATGAGCAATGTGTTTATGTGATACTTGGAGAAATGATTTGTTGTCCTCTAGGATGACATACTTATTTACCCAACAAGGGAAGGAACATGACCACCGCTCCTCTACTGACAGCAGCAACCAGACTATACCAAGAAGCACGGACGTCCAAGCACGATGAAGCCCTTGCACATCGAGAGGATTTATAGAGCCCCTTGTCATGACAATCACCTATGAGTTCCTGACTAGGAAGGAACAAAGAAGCTGATAACACCTCTCACTCTACCACCTTGACAGTGTACAGTGAGCATGACATCCCTAATCCCTTCCGATGCTTGGCATAGAGTGGACAACTGTCATGACTTTGTTACCAGCCCCTTTTTGGTTCAATCATGGATGTAAACCTGACTGGATTATGGTGAAACACCTATCAAAGGTAGTTCACCCGTCTTGCCAAGCCTCAGACCCTGGGGATTGGATGGCTGGTCTATAATTTCGGGTAGCCAACTCATCCAGGACCCCTTAATTTTTTTCTAGAAGGTAGGGACAGTTTTGCGTCTCTAAGCTTAGTCTTAGGAATGAGACTCATCCCAGAACTTCCCGCAATGGCTACAAAGAGACCAGTAGATCAAACACTCGAAGACCCGTCAAAAACACGCGTGTGTAATGACAAAGACAACTGGTCGAAGATGGATGAAGAACATACCTAGGCAACTTATTCAAGCAGAAGTTCTTGACCCTAAGCCTACGATGACGCGCTTCAGCACCCTCAAGGATGAATACCACCTTCGAATGAAGACCTCCTATTTTTAAGTAATATAAGGACTTCCCTATCGATGAGAAGCCTATGACAACAAACTTTGACGTCCTTACGATTGAAGATCCACAAGCACCAGAAGATCAACAGCTCCAACAAAGTCGATGATTCCCCGTTACCAGGAAACTACGCCAAGACCTTGACCCATGTAGACTAAGACAGACATCTAAACGTCACTAACCAGTGTGAGCAACCCCAAGACCAGTGCGCAGACACATTATCTTGCCCTGTATTCTGACTTTGGAATACACACACAATCCAGACCATTGCTCGGACCTCGTTCACCAAACCCTTGACCTTTAGCAAAGCCCAACATACTGCAAGAACCCCATTCACCCTTAGACCAAGTCAACAGTGAACTAGAAGACACATCATCAAGCACTTCAAGATCTAGAAGAACAACCGCACCAGAGCAGAAGAAACATGGAACATGAATACTACCTCATCTCTGGGTTTTCGCACCTTTCCCACGCCTAGCCTAGGTATCTCGGGGATGAGATTCTTGTAAGGAGGGTAGGTCTATCACACCCTGTGTTTGGCCTCATGACTAATTTAACATGACTCAAAAATTAGGGCCAATTAAAACTTTTTGAGTGCATGTGAATGCTTGACTTGTGTGTTATTTGCTTGCTTGTTTGATTGCTTGCTGGTGCTCTATACTCATAAAACTCCCTCCTACTCTCAAAACTCTTTTCCTTGATATAAACTCTTGTCCAATGATCATACCATGTGTATAGGACCTAAAACTATTTTTATAAAATATTATTTAGGCCAAAAAGCACTTATCTAATTTAGGTTTTCAAAAACAAATGAATTGAGGTTTGTACTACAAGTCCTCAAATTGGGTGTAATATTTTTCCCCAAAGGATATATTTGGAACCTAATACATATATAACTTCTCAAAACCAGAAAATATTATTTTTAAAGATTATTTTATTATTTTATTTAAATAATTTTCTTAAGGCCAGAAATGCTCTTTTATTAGGAAAAAATGTTTTTGTGCTTTAAAAATATTTGAGAAAATTTTAAAACTTCAGTCGACATATATTGTCCATATATAAGAGTTTAAACACATGGTCATGTTCAAAGTATTGGAAAAAACCGTTCAAAACTATTTCTTCCTATTTCAAGCATTTGAAATATTTATATAAGAAATATTATCAAATAAATCCAGGAAAATTCTAGAATCTCACGTATGACATATGTGATCATCTTGCCAAGTTTCATATCAATCACAATTAATTTGGTTCACCAAAATATCCCAAAACCCTCTTTGTCCAAATCCAAATTTGAGCAACTCTATATTGCCAACTGTCCCCTATTGTTCCCAAACTTTGTGGACATGTTGTAATACTCAAATTATGCCACCACCCTATGTGGTGCATCAAGGAGATTAGTTTTGCTTAGCTGGATCTAAGCCACTCCATTTCAGCCCATTTCTAGGGATTTCAAAATTTGCATTGTCAACTTTCTTCAATTGGCCTAAAAACATGTGATCAGTACCAAATAAACATATGATTTATCCCTGGTAAATATCAAGGTAATAGGATTCCTCTACCTAGTCCAATCACATCACAAACCGCTTCAGCCATAAGCTTGCGGACAAGCAAAGTGCCCCCAAAAAGATTCTCCTTGTCTATAACTTTTTACCACAACATGGGATACCCCCCTTCTACCCCAAGTAACCTTGCCATGGCCTGTGCTAAATCATTTGGGGGTTAACTCCCTTATTCTTTCCCTCTTTTTACCATGGCATCCCCCTCTTTCTCCTCTCTCCCACTATTTTGTGTAACCAATTCTCCCAAACTTTTTTACATCCTGATTTGCATACTAATGCAGCTTGACACACCCAAAGATGGCATGCTCATGTGGAAAATATGAGCAAACCATCTGAACTTAGTTTATGGTAGTAATTGTAGCCTTGAACAACAAGTACCCCTACAGACTTGTCTCCCTAAGCTAAGAATTGGTGGTAATGTAGTCCCTCCATTCCCATGAATACTAGACAAGGTCTTTTCCCTAATGCTCTCCATCAAAAGCCCTTGAGATAGCTCTCGAGGTTGTTGCTGCAATTTTAATCTAAGTATTACCCAATTCTAACCAGCCTCACATGGGTCCAAACCTGTCCACACAGTTTTAACATGCGTGCCTCACATAGTAGACATGTTTGGCCAACCAAAAAGGTGCCCTGGACATGCCATAGCATCGTGACCACGCAACAAACATGCAAAACCAGGGCTCTGCAGTCAAACATTGTCATGTAGCCGCATCTGGCGTTAGTAGTGTGTTCCCGCACGCCGAGCATATTCCCTCTGCCTTTGCACGCCCCTCATCGACGCCAGGATGCATCCAAGGCAGCTCTTACGCACGTGCTCAGTGCGCCCGAGGGCATTCGAGGTGCGCCCGAGCTCCCCCTCTGCTGCCCGCCTACTTCTACCCCTTCACGAGCTGTCCCTCCTGCCCTAGGACGCTCCCCTCCCTCTCATGAACCCCCTTATAAAGCTCCTAAAGCCCAGAGCTCAGAATCCTTCCAGCGGCCACCAAGTCCCCGCCTCGGCCACCACTCAAAATCTGAGCTCCCGTGAGCCCTCCTCTCCCTTGAACCGTGCCAAAGCTTTCCCAGCTCCTGAAAAACCCTCTCCCCATGCTCCTTTTGTCCTCCTATGGTCGGAGCATTGCCCTTCACAGCCGCCATCGTCGGCCTCCTCCACGGCCGAGGCCCCGCCTCCCCTGACCCTTGCTAACAAAAACAGACCAACCAGGCGAGGGCGGCCGCTCGCCATTATCATGCCGGACGTCTCGGCGTCCCCGAAGCTGGCTGGAGCCACCGGGGCGTGCCCCGATGCTGCTCGGTTTCGCTGCATCTACCTCCCCCTGCTCGGGCGGGAGGTGAGGGAAGGACCCGCCGGTGGGCCCCGCCTGACTGGGCCCGGAGTTTAAATGGACGCATCTCCCGGTCACTTGCATTTACCTATAGGGAAAATGCTCGGTGGCCATTACGCCTTAGACAAGGACCCTGGCCCATGCGTGTAAAGCTATTGGGCCAGCCCAATGCTATTTTGCACCCAAGAGCGCATTTTAGCCCATTTATATTTTGTAAATCCTTTATCCTTTTTTTTTCCAGAAACTTGTAAAATCCTTATTAAAATCTGTGATTCAAATTTCTACAAATTTCACAAATCACGTCCTAACCAAATATGTGCTTTGCATATTTTTTCCATGGAACACTTTCTGCACCATCAATATTTTGTCATTTCTTTCATTAGAAAAACCCTCTTTGCAAAATCCCTAGGGGATTCAAATTAACTCCAAATGGAGTGATTCGAGTTCCTAGGTATCTATAAAATCAAACCCAATTTATCTAGGCATGGTTAACACTTTTCCCATCCCCTATTCTGCTTAACCTAATAAATGCTCACTTTTCCCTATTATTTCCACTTAGGGAATTCATTGGAAAATCATCCCAACTCCAAATCATGTGAAACCACCTCCTAAATGTTTCTAAAATCATGCCCTATTGGATGAGTGCATCAACTCATTTTTATAAAAATAGTTTTTGTATTCATCCTATAGGATCTTTATTTCCTTCATCCCATTCAAGACCCCCCTTGACCCACATCCAATAGAAACTCCTTAGTTATTTTTCTCATGACCAGAGGTGTCCAAGAAAAAAATCTCCTATTTATAGAGAAATTTTATTTCTCTACTTATTGTGTTGATTGCGTATATTTCCGACGATAGTTGACGAAGTAGACAAAGTGCTCGGAGTGGACGAGAAGCGTGTGAAGACCTCAAAGACTTTGCTAAGCCAGGCAAGCAGCCCTTTGACCATGACTATCAAACCTTTTATTGAATGGCATATAACACATTATTTCTTTATGATGACCATGTTGATGTGGTATTCCCCTTCGGTGGGATGCCTCCGATACTTTCTTGTTGATACTTGCATCGTGCATGACCGTACCTCCTTATGAGGGTTGTGTGGGTGGGAGTAGTTTGGATGCTTAGATGATGCTACGCAAATGGGATGTGAATATGCATGGTGATGGAAACAAAAATGATTTCAAAGACTTTTCAAAAACCACGTCGGGTGCCACTAATGCCCGAGGGATATGATGATGAGATGGGTAGCTACTTGATAAATAAGTAGTGTATCGGAGCAAGTGAGTGTGTGTTTTTCAAGAACATATTGGTGTAAGTTGCGACCGTTATACCAACCTTACATGTACAACCACTCCACCCCTATATGGGAAGGGGCTTTGTTGATTACTTTGGACGGTAGTGAAAGAGAGCCTGTATTACTAGTGGCGAGAGTGACATGGTCACTCTCGATACGAGGTCGTGCTTGGTAGAGCGACCATGCGATGTATTCAAGGTAGAGCGACCGAGCACACCGTTGGTCCCTTCATGGATGGCATGATTTGGATTAAGGCTCGTATGATGTACATCATGAGGGCTGGGTACCAATCGAGTGGACTCTTTGTTTAGTAGCGCCAGGGGAAATGCATTATTCGGGTACTTTCCTTAGGTTTGAACAATACCGCGAGTCGTTGCTTGACACGGAAGTTTCCCAAATCTTGTGGGTAAAATGTGCAACCTCTACAGAGTGTAAAACTATTCGAATAGTTGTGTCCATGGTCAAGGATAGTTGGATGACCGCTCTTGTGCTACATTGTTAGATCGAGAGAGGGGTGTCGAGAGGGGGGGGTGAATAGACTACTAGCAGGAATTTAAAACCTAACCTTTTCCCAAGTTAATTGGATGGCTGATTTTAACTATTTTAAAAAGTCTAGCAAGTCTATAAGCCCTACACATTCATGTCTACAAGTATGGTAGCATAAAGTAAGGACATTGCACACGTAAGTAAAGAGATGGGATATGAAGATCAAACACAAGTGATGACATGATGATTTTCCCGTGGTTCCGATAGGTGGTGCTATCGTACATCCATGTTCACGGTGTCTTCAAACCACAGAGGGTAACGGTCGCGAGAGTCCATGGAGGGCTCTACCCACGGAGGGTTCCATGAAGTAGCAACCTTGATTATTCCATGCGGCTTCCGTCCATGAAGGACTGGCCTCACTATGGGTAGATCTTCATGAAGTAGGCAATCTCCTTGCCCTTACAAACTTCTTGGTTCACCCCACAACACGATGTAGGAGGCTCCCAAACGACACCTAACCAATCTAGGATGCACCACCCTCCAAAAGGTAATAGGCTCGGTAATGACGATGAAGTCCGTGCTCTTTAGCTTCAAGATGATAGACTGCTCAACACACAATCATTCTCTCACAGATTTGGCTTGGTACAAAAGATGGGATTGGTGGAAAGTAACTTGGGAAGGCTAGAAATCAAGATCCATATGGTTGGAGTGGGAGATCTTGACCTGAACGCAAGGGTAGGTGGTTCTCTCTTAGAAAACTGAGTAGGATAGGTATGGAATAGTTCTGAGTGCTTATCTTTTGAGTGGGTGGTGGTGAAGGGGTACATACATGTTGTTGCAATGGCTTCTGACCCAAAAGTGTCTTGGCGTCTTGTATTCGTCAAGCATCGTTCTTGCCATCTCAATGAGCGTCTGGTTCTTCCTCTCAACAACTCCATTTTTTGAGGTGTGTACGTAGCTGAGAACTCATGTGAGACGCCTTCTTTGTCAAGAAAGGTATCCACATGGGTGTTCTTGAACTCCGACCCGTTATCGCTCCAAACCTTCTTGATCGTCACTTCAAACTGATTTTGCGCTTTGTGGGCGAAGTTCTTAAAGATCTTTTGAACCTATGACTTATCATCAAGAAAGAATACCCACATAAATCTGGAAAAATCATCAACTATAAATAGACCATAGGAATTTCCATCGAGACTCTTGTAATCATTTGGTCCCAAAAGATCTGTATGAAGTAACTCGAGCGATCTCCTAGTAGTCATGATATTCTTAACGGGGTGACTTCCACCTACTTGCTTTCCAGCTTGACAAGCACTACAAAGTATGTCTTTGTCAAAGATAACATCTTTAACTCCAAGTATATGATCGCCGTTGATTAGCTTATCTAGGTTTCGCATGCCTACATGTCCAAGTCTTCTATGCCAAAGCCAACCTTTAGAAGATTTTGCAATTAAACAAGTGCGAGGCTTGGATCTTTTAGTGAAATCAACAATGTATAGATCACCTCTACAGAAACCGGTCAAGACCATTTTATGATTATCTTGACGAAACACTTGGCAATCTATTTTTGTGAATAAAACATTGAAACCGAAGTCGGCAAGCCTAGATACGTAAAGAAAATTGTAGCCAAGGGATTCAACTAGCATAACATTTCGAAACGAGCTACCTTACCCTTAGAGTTGTCTCCAAAGGTCACGTACCATCGAGGACCTTGATTAGGAGTGATCTCTTGGAACATGTCTTTATCACGAGTCATATGATTCGTACATCTGTTGGCAAGAATCCGCTCTTTTCCTCTGTACATGTAATCCTTAAAGTTTGCCATGAGGTTCAGATTCTTCATGATCTTCTCGTGCTCGATGTCGAACAACTCATCTTGTTCATAGTTGCAATGTTCCACATTGTCATCATCAAGTGTGAAATCCTCGTCATAGAGAACAAGAAATTTGTTAGAATAGTGATCATGACAATGTTCAAGTTTATGAATGCGAATGGCTTCGAAGATAATGTTTTTGATAGTGGTGACATCTCCTTTAGCACGCATAAGATCACGGAGCTCAAATTGGCATTTATCAAAGTTTGGATCACTATGCTTCATTTTGTAAAAAGAAATGGTTTTAAGAATAATTTCATCAAGATTTCCTAAGGAAATATTTGGATATCGTTTCTCCAAATCAGTCCATAAGGTATAGTCACATGCAAAGTTCTTCAATTGTTAAAGCATGCACCTTGGTAAACCTCTAACAATAAGATTGACAGTTCTTAGGTTACCAAGCATGTTAATTTCCTCTTCGTGTGTGGGATGCAATTCATCAATAGGGAGCACAAAAGGGTTTTCAATATATTTTGTCAAATGGAATCTATTAAATAGATCAATCATGACATTCTTCCATTGACTATAGTACTCTCCATCAAGAATGGGCACTCTAAAACTCAATCTCTCTACTCTAGACACATCCGTCTTCCTCCATGGTGATTAAACCCAAGCAATGGAGACTAAAGCTCTGATACCACTTGTTGGATCGAGAGAGGGGTGTCTAGAGGGGGGTGAATAGATTACTAGCAGGAATTTAAAACCTAACCTTTTCCCTAGTTAATGCTTTGGCTGATTTTAACTAACTTAACAAGACTAGGAAGTGTTACAGCCCTACACATGCATTTCTACAAGTATGTCAGCGGAAAGTCTGGACATAGCACACGTAAGTAAAGAGATGGGATAGGAAGATAAAAAACAAGTGATGACATGATACCGTGGTTCCGATAGGTGGTGCTATCGTACGTCCGCGTTCATGGAGTCTTCAACCCACGGAGGGTAACGGTCGCGAGAGTCCATGGAGGGCTCTACCCATGGAGGGTTCCACGAAGAAGCAACCTTGACTATTCCATGCAGCTTCCGTCCATGAAGGACTAGCCTCACTATCGGTAGATCTTCACGAAGTAGGCGATCTCCTTCCGTTCCAAACTTCTTGGTTCAGTCCACAACACGAAGTAGGAGGCTCCCAAGTGACACCTAACCAATATAGGAGGCACCACCCTCCAAAAGGTAATAGGATCGATAATGACGATGAACTCCTTGCTCGTGTGCTTCAAGATGATAGACTCCTCAACACACACTCACTCTCTCGCAGATTTGGCTTGGTAGAAGAGATGGGATTGGTGGAAAGTAACTTGGGGAGGCTAGAAATCGAGATCCATATGGTTGGAGTGGGAGATCTTGACCTCAACACAAGGGTAGGTGGTTCTCTCTCAGAAAACTAAGAGGATAGGTATGGAATAGTTTTGAGTGCTTGTCTTTCGAGTGGGTGGTGGTGAAGGGGTAAATATAGGCATCCCCAAAAATCCAACCGTTACACACAAAATGACCAACTTGGTGACACCGATGTATAATTCTTGGTGGTACCGAAGTGACCAAAAGTGGCAACTTTTGAATCTCAGAGGGACCGATATACGATTCTTGGTTGCACCTAGAACGTGCCCAACGGTCAGATTTACCAAACTCGGTGACGCCGATTCACCATTTTTGGACGGACCGAAAATGTGAAATTGCGTAACAGAAACTTGGCAATCCAACTCGGTGGCACCGAGTGTAGTGTCAGCTACACTGAAGTGTTAGGATTTGGCCGAGTTTGTCTAGGGTTTAGAATTGGTGGCACCGGGATAGGAATGTTGGTTGCATCGATTTTGCATATTTGGCTTTGGACAGACTTTGGTGGGAGAGTTTGTGGATGTTCTGGTGACTATCACTTGTGCACATTTGAGCATATTGTTCACCATAAAAACTTTACCCCCTTTTAATAGTATTGGTTTCCTATGGATTCAAACTGATTTCTCACAAATGTAAAATGTAGAGTCCTCTTGCTTGAAGCTTCGCCAACCTATTTCCTTGCATCATGGGGTAATTCCACAATCTCCTCAATCCTTTTGCCAACTCAACTCTCCATGGACTATTATCTAAAATACACTAGATACAGGTGTTAGTCCAAGAGACAATGTATGTTGTCATGAATTGTCAAACCCACCAAGGGAGCATGTTGTGCTTTCAATCTCCACCTTTTTGGTAATTGATGACAACATAGAATCAAAGCTTCAATTAAAGATATGCATGGATGCAATGAAGACTTTGAGAAACGCATGACCTAGATTTGCTCCCCCTAAATGTGTGCAGTCCTAAAGGATAGTTTCTTTGGAATGCATGGACACACATATGGATGAAAGGGATGTAAGAGTCACGTGTATCTTGGATATATGCATCAATGTATGTTAATGAAATGTACATCCTTGATCAAAACTTCACTCTTGCAAAAAATATGTGCAAGAAGCAAGAGATCATGTTTATCAAATATATAATGCATATACTTACCTTGAGTTCTTGAGCATTCTAGAAATAGAGACACACTTGAGAAAACAATGTTAGGAAACACAAGAGTATTCTACTAAACAAAAACAATAGAACTCAACGAATACCAATATATGGAGAACATATAAAATATGATAATCATTAAGATTGATATGTCTCCACCTTTAGCATTAATCTATTATATCTTTTCTCCCCTTTGATATGAAAATGGTAGTACATCCTCTCCCCCTGAATCTCAGCATGTAGTTATTGGGATCGGATAGGGTGAGAAAATGAATTCTTTGTTCACTTGAGACTTTTCTCCAAAAGTAGTTTTCTCCCCCTACATTGTTGTTCTCCCCTTGTTTAAATAAGTGTGAACTTGATATTTTCCTCTCCTCCTGAGTTATATCTTCCCCTTTGCATAAGCATGTAACTCTCCCGTTAGCAAGACGCTTTGATATTCTCCCCCTTTGGCATAAAATACCAAAAAGGTTAAACTTGGTAGTAGTGACAGGGATCATTGACAAGGAAGGGATCCTGGAGAACAAGGGTTATTGAAAGTAGGTTTTATTAAAAGACTAAGGGAATCATTGAATGTAAGTTCTCTCCCTTTGGCAAATTTTAGTTTTCTTCTCCTTGGAGCTAGGGATCCTTCAATAAAGAATTTCTCCCCCGAAGTGTTGTTTGTTCTTCTCCCCCTAAATAAATATATATATATAAATTTATTGAAGAAGGGGTCATTGAAGGAATAATAATATCACAAGAACAGAAACAAATAAACAATATCAAAGAAACACAGATTTTGAAGGCAAAGAAAATTGGTGACTCCGGGATAAATAAATCGATGATACCAAGATTGTGTAGTGCAGCTTATCTACAAATTTGGTAAAATCGAGTTATATATATCGGTGACGCCGAATAATAAACCAAGATTGTGTTTTCATAGAGACACACGAAATAGTTTCAAAAAGAAAAATGTAAAAGATTTACAAAGGACATCAAATAGATAAGATTTGAGTGGTTTTGAGAGATCATACAATTAGAGAGCAAACCACGTAAGAATCCTAACTAAATGATGGGAGGTGACGAAGTCAGCTATATTAGAGTATATTGTCTTAGGAGCCAAGCAAGAATACTTGATCATAGATCATACTCTACTTTCAGCTCGAAATGGGGTTACCATTTTTCGATTAAGCATTTTGATATCTTCATATCACTTGAGTTGCTTTAGCCCATGACTTGTAGTAAAGACTTTTCAAGGATACGAGTACATACCTTGGAGTGATGTTGATGACGTTACTCGTAGGTGAACTTTTTGTGGATGCTCGAGGTTGATGAGGATCATATTGAATTTGGAGCAATCCTTCTCGTTCTAGTACACTAGTCACCTACAAAGGTTAGTCATGCAAGGAAGAACAATGGATATATCCAATTGACATGTTACTACTTAAGATTTTGCAACTAAGCTCAAGTATGTGTCAAGGATATGTTTTTGTTGTCTTGATCCGTCCATCATCAAGAGGGGTTGTGGATACTTGGTAATGACAAGATTGCTTATGATTGGAGTTGATGGCAATCTTGTGGAATGAAGTTCTTCCAAGTACATACAAAAGGTTAGATGCAATACAAGGGAGAATAGAATTCCATGGCATATGATAACGAGTTACGGGAACATGGAGATAACAAGAAAGCCCATGCCCTTGCTTGCAACTGAGTGAGTTTAGCTCAAGTTTGAAGCAGCAATGATGTTCAACTCACTCCTAAAATGATAGAATGTTTTCTCATCAAGTGGCTTGGTGAAGATATTGCCCAATTGCTTGTTAGTACGAACATGTTTAACATTGATATCTCCTTTGGCAACATGATCATGATTGAAATGATGTCGAACTTGAATATGCTTGGATCGAGAGTGTTGCACATGATTGTGTCCAATTTAAATAGCACTTTCATTGTCACAAAGTAATGTAACATTTTTAACATAAATTCCATAATCCTTAAGTGTTTGTGTCATCCATAGTAATTGTGCACAACAAGATCCAACATCAATATACTCAGCTTTAGAAGTAGATAGAGATACCGAGTTTTGTTTCTTGGAGGACCAAGACACAAGAGATCTACCTAAAAATTGACAAGTACCCGAGGTGGATTTTCTATCAACCTTATCATTGGCATAGTCCGAATCAGAATAGCCTACAAGATTAAAATAAGATCCCTTGGGATACCAAATGCCAAAGTTTGGTGTTTGTATCAAGTACCTCACAATACGTTTCATAGCCAAAAGAAGACACTCTTTAAGTGCAGCTTGATATCTAGCAGACATGCAAACACTAAGCATAATATCAGTATAAGATGCACATAGATATAACAATGAACCAATCATAGATCAATAAGCCTTTTGGTCAACCGGTTCATCCTCCCTGGTAAGGTCAACACGTCCACTAGTGGGCATAGGAGTTTTCATACCTTTGCAATCCTACATGTTGAACTTCTTGATCAAGTCCTTGGTATAGTTAGTTTTAGAGATGAAAGTTTCTTCTATTAATTGCTTGATTTGCAATCCAAGAAAGAATTTCAGCTCACACATCATAGACATCTCATACTTCTCGGGCATCAACCTTCCAAATCTTTCACTGAATTGAGGGTTAGTGGAATCAAATATAATATCATCCACATAGATTTGACACACAAATAATTCTCCATTAACTTGATTAGTGAACAAGGTTGCATCAATGTTTTCGATTTCAAAA
Organism: Hordeum marinum; assembly: GCA_022496015.1. Lineage (NCBI taxonomy): Eukaryota > Viridiplantae > Streptophyta > Magnoliopsida > Poales > Poaceae > Hordeum > Hordeum marinum. The sequence goes on from CM039673.1 coordinate 231,130,767, forward strand.
CCCTTTTCTATGAGAAACTTCGTTAAACATTTATACCAAGCATGAGGGGCTTGCTTAAGACCATAAAGAGCTTTGTGAAGCTTGTAAACATGATTAGGTTTCTTAGGATTAAAAAAACCAGGTGGTTGCTTCACATAAACTTCTTCCTTAATTTCACCATTTAAAAATGCACTTTTTATGTCCATTTGATAAAGCGTGATATCATGGTGATTAACATAAGCAAGAAGAATATAGATAGCTTCAAGTCTAGCGACGGGGGCATAATTCTCACCATAGTCCATACCTTCGACTTGCGTATATCCTTGGTCTACGAGACGAGCCTTGTTGCGCATGACTTGACCATCTGCGTCCTGTTTGTTTCAAAACACCCATTTGTTTCTGATGATGTTGTGCTCATCTTCGGGCTTCTCCACGAGTGTACACACTTTGTTCCTCTCGAAGTTGTGTAGATCTTCATGAATTGTATTCACCCAATCTACGTCTTCAATAGCTTGTTCTACCTTTAAAGGCTCAATGCTAGAGATGAAAGAATAATGCCCACAAAAGTTAGCTCGACGGGTTTTAGAGCGAGTGATTCTTCCTGTTTGTATATCACCAAATATTTGGCTTAGGGGATCGTTCTTGGTCACTTGAGCTCGAACATGGGTGAGCTTCCAATTTTTGGATGGTCGAGCTTCTTCTTCTTCATCATCATCTTGTTCATCTTCGTTGTTGTTAAAGGTGTCGTTCCCTTGAGGTGGTGGTGAAGGTGGTTGTGGTGTATCTTCATGATGCACTTCCTCTTCTTCATCATCTCATCGTGTAGCACTCGTGGATGCCTCCATGTTGTGTTGAGGTTCACCTTGTCGTGAAGTGGGGGCTTCCACTTGAGTTGTTGAAGTACTTTCCTTCACCTCCATAGGATGAATCTTGCCGATGGGTAGATCTAGAATGGCTTTCGAAGGATCCTTCTCACATACATCATTTGGCAATAGTTCGACTTGCGAACCATTAGATTCATCAAACTTCACATCTACTGTCTCTTCAACTTTCCGAGTGAAGTTGTTGTAGACACGGTAAGTGTGTGTGTTCGATCCGTAACCAAGTACAAATCCTTCATGAGATTTAGGAGAAAATTTAGTACGACGATGGTTATCAAGAATGTAGCACTTGGAGCCAAATACCCGAAAGTATCCGACTTGGGGTTTGTTACTGGTGAGTAGCTTGTGCAAGTAAACTCGGTTTGTGGCATGACATGCTGTTTCAACGGCTTCTTCCCAAAACTTTCTTGGCGTCTTGTATTCATCAAGCATCGTTCTTGCCATCTCAATGAGCATCCGGTTCTTCCTCTCAACAACTCCATTTTGTTGAGGTGTGTACGTAGCCGAGAACTCATGTGAGACGCCTTCTTCGTCAAGAAAGGTATCTACATGGGTGTTCTTGAACTCCGATCCGTTATCGCTCCAAACCTTCTTGATCTTCACTTGAAACTGATTTTGTGCTTTGCAAGCGAAGTTCTTGAAGATCTTTTGGACCTGCGACTTATCATCAAGAAAGAATACCCATGTAAATCTGGAAAAATCATCAACTATAACTAGACCATAGGAATTTCCACTGAGAATCTAGTAAGCATTGGGACCAAAAAGATCCATATGAAGTAACTTGAGTGGTCTCCTAGTAGGCATGATATTCCTAACGGGATGACTTCCACCTACTAGCTTTCCAGCTTGACAAGCACTACAAAGTTTGTCTTTGTCAAAGATAACGTCTTTAACTCCAAGTATATGATCGACTTTCATTAGCTTATCTAGATTTCGCATGCCTACATGTCCAAGTCTTCTATGCAAAAGCCAACCTTTAGAAGATCTTGCAATTAAACAAGTGCGAGGCATGGATATTTTAGTGAAATAAACAATGTATAGATCACCTCTACGGAAACCGGTCAAGACCATTTTATGTACAAATCAACAATGTGTGAGGCTTGGAAGTCGGCAAGCCTAGATACGGAAAGAAGATTGTAGCCCAAAGATTCAACAAGCATAACATTTTGAACAGAGCTATGATGGGATATGGCCACCTTACCAAGGCCAAGTACCTTACCATTAGAGTTGTATAAAAAGGGCACGTACCGTCGAGGACCTTGATTAGGAGTGATCTCTTGGAACATGTCTATATCACCAGTCATATGATCTGTACATCCGCTGTCAAGAATCCACCATTTTCCTCCGGACATGTAATCCTTAAAGTTTGCCATGAGGCTCAGATTCGTCATGATCTTCTCGTGCTCGATGTCGAACAACTCATATTCTTCATATTAGTCATGTTCCACATTGTCATCATCAAGTGGGAAATCCTCGTCATAGAGAACAAGAGATTCGTTAGAATAGTGATCATGACAATGTTCAAGTTTATGAATGTGAATGGCTTCGAAGATAATGTTGTTGATAGTGGTGACATCTCCTTTAGCACGCATAAGATCACGGAGCTAAAATAGGCGTTTATCAAAGTTTGGATCATAGGCTTCATTTTGTGAAAAGAAATGATTTTATGAAGAATTTCATCAAGATTTCGTAACGAAAGATTTGGATATCGTTTATCCAAATCAGTCAATAGGTACAGGCACATGCAAAGTTCTTCAATTGCGAAAGCACGAACCTTACTAAACCTCTAACAATAAGATTGACAGTTCTTACGTTACCAAGCATGTTAATTTCCTCTTCATGTGTGGGATGCAATTCATCAATAGGGAGCACATAAGAGTTTTCAATATATTTTGCCAAATGGAATCTATTAAATAGATCAATCATGGCATTCTTCCATTGACTATAGTACTCTCCATCAAGAATGGGAACTCTACAACTCCATCTCTCTACTCTAGACACATCCTTCTTCCTCCACGGTGATTAAACCGAAGCAATGGAGACCAAAGCTCTGATACCACTTGTTGTATCGAGATAGGGGTTTCTAGATGGTGGGGGGGTTAATAGACTACTAGGAGGAATTTAAAACCAAACCTTTTCCCAAGTTAACTGGTTGGCTAATTTTAACTATTTTAACAAGTCTAGCAAGTCTAACAACCCTACACATGCATGTCTACAAGTATGGCAGCGGAAAGTAGGGACATTGCACACGTAAGTAAAGAGATGGGATAGGAAGATCAAACAGAAGTGATGACACGATGATTTTTCCCATGGTTCCGATAGGTGGTGCTATTGTATGTCCACGTTCATGGAGTCTTCAACCCATAAAGGGCTCTACCGATGGAGGGTTCCACGAAGAAGCAACCTTGAATATTCCATGCGGCTTCCGTCCACAAAGGACTAGCCTCACTATGGGTAGATCTCCACGAAGTAGGCGATCTCCTTGCCCTTACAAACTTGTTGGTTCACTCCACAACACGAAGTAGGAGGCTCCCAAGCGACACCTAACCAATCTGGGAGGCACCAACCTCCAAAAGGTAATTGGCTTGGTAATGACGATGAAATCCTTGCTCTTTTGCTTCAAACTGATAGACTCATGAACACACAATCACTCTCTCACAGATTTAGCTTGGTAGAAGAGATGGGATTGGTGGAAAGCAACTTGGGGAGGCTAGAAATCAAGATCCATATGGTTGGAGTGGGAGATCTTGACCTCAACACAAGGGTATGTGGTTCTCTCTCAGAAAACTAAGTAGGATAAGTATGGAATAGTTCTGAGTGCTTGTCTTTCGAGTGGGTGGTGGTGAAGGGGTATATATAGGCATCCCCAAAAATCCAACCGTTACACACAAAATGACCAACTCGATGACACCGATGTATAATTCTCAGTGGTACCGAAGTGACCAAACGTGGCAACATTTGAATCTCGGAGGGACCGATATACGATTCTGGGTTGCACCGACAAGGTGACCAACGGTCAGATTTACCAAATTCGGTGACGCCGATTCACCATTTTCGGACAGACCGAAAATGTGAACTTGCGTAACAGAAACATGGCAACCCAACTCGGTGGCACGGTGTGCAGTGTCGGCTGTACCGAAGTGTTAGGGTTTGGCTGAGTCTATCTAGGGTTTAGAATCTGTGGCACCGGGATAGGAATGTTGTTTGCACCGATTTTGCATATTTGGCTTTGGACAGGATTTTGTGGGAGAGTTTGTGGATGTTTTTGTGACTGTCACTTGTGCATGTTTGAGCATATTGTTCACCATCAAAACTTTACCCCCTTTTAATAGTATTGGCTTTCCTATGGACTCAAAGTGATTTCTCACAAATGTAAAATGTAGATTTCTCTTGCTTAAAGCTTGGCCAACCTATTTCCTTGCATCATGGGGTAATTCCACAATGTCCTCAATCCTTTCGCCAACTCAACTCTCTATGGACTATTTTCTGAAATACACTAGATAGAGGTCTTAGTACAAGAGACAATGTATGTTGTCATGAATTATCAAAACCACCAAGGGAGCATGTTGTGTTTTCATACGTCCATTGGTTACAACTTGGTGTGAGTGTGTGTGAGACAAAGAGATACTTGAGCTAAGTTGGAAGACTTGATGAAATGATTTAACATGTGATGTTCAAACTCTTCTTATGTTGATATCTGTAACTTGTTCATATAGATATCTGAAACCTGTTGACACATCCTTTTACAAGTTGATTCAGCATGTCATTGCACCCAAACTAGCTTTCCACAGAATTACGTATTAGTGCTATATCATGCTCTGTTGAACCTTGTTCCAAACATGGGTTGCTTGTGAGTACATTCAAAGTACTCATTGGCTTGCCACTTGCCAACGGTATGGAATGGATGTAAGACTCTCGTTATTTAATTTATGTGTGTTAAGTGAGCATTGTTCTCCAGGATCACTGTACATGTTCATTCGGTGATCTCGACTTATGAGTCAGGCTCCTCAAAACGTGGTCTTGTTTATGCCTAGGAGACAAGAGGGGCGCTCCTCGACGAGCCCTGCCGTCGCGCTGCCGCCCGGAGAAGTGAGGAGGTCGCCATGAGGGCCACGACGAGAGAGGCCTCGTTCGCCCTAACAGTGGCCGCCTCGCCTTTCGGCTGCGGCTCAGACGGGGACAAGATCGGTGCCTCAATTTCCTTGCTAGAGCATGAGGAGTCCTCCAGAGGAGCCGTGGCTGCACGTTTCCTTGTGGTCGCCGAGCCAGATGCTCGCGTGGTCTGGGGGGCAGGCCCTGGCCACCTGAGGGCCTTGGTAGAGCGTGGGGAGTCCGCGGCTAGGGGCTCGTCGGTATCGTTGTCATCTTCAAGGTCGTGGAGGATCTTGCTCTGTGACAGAGGGGACACCTCCACCGGGTCATTGTCCTAAGTCTCCTCTGAATCTTCCTCGCCTCTGGAGTTGCCGGAGGACACCAGCACGGGGGAATTGAGTTACTTGGATGGCATGAGCCCCAGCTCGTCGAAGGCGGGCATGGCGGCAACCAGCTCCCCCTATCGTCACAGCAGTACAATGGGGCATAGGCCTCGGGGAGGTCCCGTGGATCACTGGGGAGCAGGGTAGCCAAGGCCTTGTCCTGCTCCTCGCCTGTCAGGCTGGCGGGCCATAGCCTGATGTCATCCTCCATGCCCTAGAACTACCACATCGGCTTCGAGTGTGCCTAGAGTTGTGCCAGGCACTATGTTAGGAACTCTGTCACCATCATCTCGCCAGTTAGCTTCTTGGCCTCCATATCCGAGGAGCTTCGCTCCAGGACAGGTCTCGCCCGGGGATCTGTGAGCTTCATAGAGCCCCACGTGAGGGTCTTCTCGGGCAGCTCCATCGGGAGCTAAAGGCGCGGATCAAGGCCCTGGGTATCCAGTAAGACCCAATGGTGTTTGAATCCTTCCACCTTCTTCCTGGACTGCGACGAAGGAGACACACGCGGACCGGTGCATGCTATCGGTGAGACGCAAGCTAAAGTAGTGGTGGAAGAGGGCCATTGAGGGCATCATGCCCACAAAGGCCTCGCGGTAGAGGGCGAAGACAAACAGGAGCAGGATGAAATTGGGCTGAAGATGCAGGGCATTGATCCCGTAGTACTCAAGGATGGCGGTAAAGAACCCCGAGAAGGGTAGGATGATCCCAGAGAAGATGTTGTGGAGGAAGAAGGGGTAGACTGTTTTCTCCAAAGTGTGTGTCTCTGCAGAGCCGCACTAGATCAAGGTTAGTCCCCAGTCATTGGATTCACCCGCCATCAGCGGAAGCACTGGGGCAGGGTCCCCCTCCTTTGCAATGGCGTATGCCCTAAGAGACGTCAAGGGGGAAGAGGAGGCCGAGGCATGAGCCACAGGCTTCGACTACCTAGAGGGCGACATGTGAGGAACCCTTGAGCTTGGGGGAGTGAGAGGAAGGACGGTTGTCAAACCCTGTATTTGTACCACTTTGCTATGCTTGGATTTACCAAATTAGGAACCAGTTAAAACTTTTATGTGCATGCTTGTTTGAATTGTGGCTTGTTTGTTTGTTTGTTTGTTTGTGCTTGGCACTCCTAGGTTCTACTCCTCTCTATACTCATCTTCCTTGACCCAACATCTTGCCCAATGATCATACCATGTGTATAGTAGCTAAAAATATTTTATCAAAATTTATTTTGACCAAAAAGGATTTGTTCAAATTAGGTTTTCAAAACCCCATGAGTTCAGGTTTGCATTACAACTCCTCAAATTGGGTGGATCCTTTTTCCACAAAGGCTTTACTTGAAACCGACTATATACATTACTTCCCAAAACCACAAAATATTAATTTTGAAGATTATTTTGCTATTTTATTTAAAGACTTTTTCTTAAGTCCAGAAATGGTATTTTATAGGTAAAAATTACTTAAATGTTTGAAAAATATTTGAGAAAATTTAGGGAAACTCAGTGGACATATATTTTTGACATGAGAAGATTTCAACACATGGTCATGTTCAAAATATTGGCGAAAACGCTTCAAAACCATTTCTGTCTGTTTCAAGGTTTTGAAATATTTCTATAAGAAATATTATAAATTAATTCCTAGAAAATTCCATCAAGTCAGATATGTCATACGTGAGGATCCTACTAAGTTTCATCTCATTCCCCCTTGGTTTTATTCACAAAACTATGCCAAAACCCTTTCTGTGTAGAATCAAAATTGAGCAACTTTACATTTGAAGTTTCTTCTCTAGACCCACAACTTTGTGAGCATGTTCTGTTACCTAAATAAGGTTGCCACACCGAGTGGTGCATCAAGGGTAATTGAAATGTATACCTAGATTTACAAAAGTCTGTTTCTATTGATTTAAAGAGTTTTACAAAGTTACATTGTGAACTTTCTTCAAATGGGCTCAAACTTGGTGATCAGCCCTATTCCCAATCCCCATTTCATCTTGTTAAGTCTCATAGTGAGAAAGATTTATTTACTGTCCCAAACCTTGATCAAACACCTTTTGCATGTTTGGTAAAAACCCTGTATCACCGCCCAAATCTATTCCCCTTGTTCTCAAACTTTTACCACTGTCTCTAGGATAATCCTTCTACCTCCAGTAAAAACTCCAACACCAAAAGTCACTGTTAGATGGCGTAAAACCACACTTTCACCCCTCTGGACAGCAAGAATCTCTCTCTCTCCCTCTCCCTCTTATTCCATCAGCTATCGAGGACATCCAATGCCATTTTCCCCTAGTATAGATCCCTCCTATACCCCTAGACATATGTGGCCGCGCCCAAAACACCAAAGACACGCCATGGCATGCCATTTGGCTGCTCTGGAATGCGCTACAGTGCGCACCCGCACTGTAGCCGCTGCCCTATGGTTGCTCCCGACAACCTCGAGCACCCTTCTCACCTGCGTGACCCCCTTGATGTCCACAACGCAACGCGTTGTCGGCCCCCTCCTCCCTCCTCCTCCAACAGCCTCCCACACGCACGCCGCAGTCCCCCCTCTAGGCTAACCGCAGGCCTCGCAAGTGTGCATGCTCTTCCCTCCTCTACCTCACCCCTCAGTCATGGACATACCCCAACTACGCCAGAGACACCCCCTCTCACCCTCCTGTGGCTTCCCTCAACGGCGTCGACCTCGCCGGTGCACGAGCATTCGGTGAACCATGGGTAGGCTCTATAAAGCCACCCCGAGCTCTCCTCTTTCCTCTGTTAGCTCTCTCGCACCCTCAAACGCACCCTCGAACCACCCACTCCTCCACAGAGCCGCTTGAGCTCGAGATCAAGCTCGAGATCCGACACATCGGGTCACCAGAGTTCTCGCAATAGGAAGCCCATCCACCTCCCTTTTCGCTCGATCTGGAACCGCAACCCCCTCCAGATGCGTTCCCCCTTTTCCCCATGCCTATTGATGCAGGAAACCTCAACGGTGACCCCTCCCGAAGCACTTCAGTCATGGGACCTCGTCTCTGGCGACTCTGGCCACGCCGGCCACTCGCTCGACCACCTCTACAATGGAGGCAGCCTCCTGAGTCCATTCCCGCTCGTGCCTCCCCTCGTCGTGCTGTGCAACGCCGCTAGTGAGATCCCCCTCCTTGGTCTAGAGGTGGGAGAAGGACCTAATATGTGGCCCCCACCTATCGGCCTTTCACCTCTCTCTCCAGTATCTCTCTCTATCTGGCCACTGGGCCCCACCCGTCAGGTTTGAAACCTGACGCACGCGGGGGCACCAGGGTGCCTATCCTAGCTAGCCATTGAGCCATCCCAGCTCCTAGCCGCTTCTGGCCCAGGATGATGAGGCTTTTTTCCTTTTTCTATTTTGTGGGATTTGCTGAAAATCCCACAGGATTAAATAAAAATCCAATGCAAATTATTTTTCCACCATAAATCCTAGGATATTCTATAGAATTTAAAAGTGCCACTTGTGCATTTTGGTGTGAATGTTTTATGTAATGATTTTTATTAAAACCTAGTTTTTTATATTTTTGGCCTCAGTTTAAATAGTTTTAAAAATGTTTCTCACAACAAAACTATAGATAGATGTTTCTAGAATAATTTGTAGTATTTATCACAGTAGTGGTGCATTTTAGAAGTAGACTTTGTGCTCTGTTTTTGTGTGATGCTTAATATTATCATTATTTATCGCGTCGATAGATTGCGCTATTGACGAGGGAGTTCGACCCGAAGATTTTGAAGACTCCAAAGACTTTGTTAAGCCCAGCAAGCAACCCTTTGACCATGACTATGAAACCTTTTATTGCATGGCATATAGCACATTATTTCTTGATGATGATCATGTTGATGTGGTATTCCCATTCGGTGGGATGCCTCCAATAATTTCTTGTTGATACTTGCATCGTGCATGACCCTACCTCCTTATGAGGGTTGTGCGGGTGGGAGTTGTTAGGTTGCTACTAGTTGCTATACAAATGGGATGGGAATATGCATGATGATGGAAACAAATATATTTTCAAGACTTTTTCGAAAACCCCTTCGGGTTCCACTAATGCTCGAGGGAGACAATGATGGACTAGGTAACCACTTGAGAAAGAAGTGGTGTACCAGAAGAGGATGTGTGTGTGTGTTTTCGGAAACGGAGGGTTTAATATTTCTCAACCGTACCAACCTTACATGTGCGACCACGATACCCCTTATGTGATGTGGATTTGTTGATTACTACGATTGGTGCTAGCAGAGAGCCCGCATTACTAGTGGCGGTAGTGAAGTGGTCACTCTCGAGATGGGGTCGTATCGGAATGGGCGATCATGTGCCATCTTTACAGGCATTGGGCACACCGTTGCGTGCCCTCATGGACAATACGTGTGATGTATATCATGAGGGATGGCAACAAAGAGTGGACTCTTTGTTTAGTATCACCATGGGAAAGATATTGTTCGGCTCCTTACCTCGGGTGTGTGATATATCGTGAGTCGTGGATGACACAGAAGTTCCCGAGTCTTGTGGGTAAAGCATGCAACCAGTGCGAGTGTAAAACTATTCGAATAGCCGCGTCCTCAGTCAAGGACAGTTGGGTGGTGCTTTTGAAGCTACGTCCAGTGTTTTCCTAAGCTTGGTGTGTGTGCGTGTGAAAACACAGGGATGGTATTTGACCTAAGTCAGATAACTTGACATGGTGGCTGCACATGAAGTGTTCAGGTGGTAATTGTGATAAGACTAATGACTTGGTATGATGATTGAACGTGAGATGTTCAAACCCCGCTTATGATGATATCAGTAACTTGTTCACTCGGATGTCAACCAACAGTATGGCCTAGCAGCAAGTCCCTGCAATACAAGACCCTCACGAGAGCCCTGCCTCGTGAGATGAACAACACCAAGACCCCAAGACGAGCGGTATCTCTCGGTGTTCTGGGAGGGCATGCCGAATTAGAGTCTAGGCTGCACCAAGGAGGGCATGCCGCATTAGAGCGCAACGAGAGAAGAGAACCAAGACCTCCGTAACGGCCTCGCGAGGCAACTCAACAATGTACTAGTTCATCCACAAACCTCCTCGTGAGGCAATCCACAAAAGCAGGAGTAGGATTTTACACTTTGCAACAACCCGAATCTGGGTAAATCATCGTCTGCAATCTTCTTCCTCATCATCGTGCAAGGTCATCGTCTAGATCATCTTGCTTTAAGCTAGGTGGGGTGAGGCTATTAGGGATTTCGCACACGCCCTTGTGTTCGAACTTCCTTGTCGAATCTTCCTCAAGCGCCACTCTTTCACCGCTCCGATGGCCGACGGACAACAAGCTTTCTCTGACCCCGATGGATCTGCCTTCACCAACCCCGTCGCTGTCATCCAACACCCACGCCCCTGTGGCATGGCGCTGAGCGGTCAACACCAAGACACTAGTGTCATTTCCACCATCGAAACCCCCTGTGCTGGCTAGCTCGCGATGGACGGGCGACACCCCCGGCACCCACTTCGCATTGTACCTACAAGGGGGATCTTAACACGCAAGACACACTATTGATGGCAAGAGAGATGCTTAGCCACTGCGTGACGCATGGGGGCTTCGATGCCTAGGCTGACCACATCGTTGAGTTGGTCACCGCGACGAGGAGGGCCCTGGCTCCCCTCCCTTCTTCATGACCACCGGCGTTAGATGTTGAGGGATCGCTCATCGTGCCTGCCCCCTCCGACCCTGGGCGAGCCCGGGAAGGGCCCGCTGCACGTCGTGCTCCTTTTGAGGAGCGTTGGCTCGGGTCCTCTCCCCATATCGGAATGGTGGGAAGGGATCCCACAACGACCAAATTTAAAGGGGTACATGAGTACATACGCGCCCTGTCCAAAGGCGGTCTTCGGCTGCAAATTAGTTGTTGGTGATGTAGTGGGCTCGGCGATGACATCCACCCTGCGGGGCTCGTGGTCGTGGTCTCGTTGCACCAGAAGGAAAACCTTTGGGAGGTGCTTTGGGAACCGACATACGTCCTTGCTTTCTTTGCACCAAAGAGGAAACTACGCCGCCTGTGCGTTGGTGCCCGCCTGTCCTTCCTTGCGTCACCCTTGACTCCTAAGGCCGGGCCCTACATAGAGATCTCCACCGCTTAGGAGGGGCCTGAGGAGGCCCATCCTTGCTGGTCTTGATGTCGTTCTTCCTAACAGGCCCAGGGTCCTTGCGAGGGCCTTGTCTTGAGTAGTGCCATGCCAAGCCACGCTAGGCTAACGAAGTGGGCCATATCCTGGGCCCCAGGCAGGTAGGACTGGGTACCCCCGTTCCCAGAACACCAGCATATGTACCAAGCTATGTCATACCTACAAACAGTGAGATGGATCAGGCGCCCCCGTAGGCGCCACCACCCTCCTGGAGTAGGTGGGTGTGGACATCCTCCTCAAGCCGGGCCTGGGGGCTCCCATGGAGGGAGTATTGGGCTTGTATAACGCGAGCGGGAGGAAAGGGGAGGACGTCCCCAGGCCCGCGGGAACACGATGCAACCCGTCGCCCTCGTGAGCAAGCAACACGAAGCCAAGCCCTGGGGCCTCAGGAGCAACGGTCTGGGGAGAGCAACAAGATAGAAGCAACGCAGGCCACCCGCGGCAGCCGAGGAGCCAGCACAACTTCGAGAGGCTGGGCCTCATGAGGCCCTCGAGATGCTGTCTGGCCGACGCCTCGACACTTCAAGAGGCGGCTTCATCGACACAACACCTCTATGGCTGGGCCAAGTGCATTGTGCTCATGTTTGGGCCGTGGGAGCACAATCCCGCGGCTACACGTGGAACAATGCATTCGGGTTTGGGTCATAGAGGCACGCAACCAAGCAGAAATGCATGTGATGGCTCATAACGAAGTTGGGAGCAACCGGGCCATGCGCCTGGAGGCTTGCCCGGCTATCTTCGACCGTGACACTCTCACGTAATAATGAGTGGGTTGTATACGCCCGGAACCCCCCAAGGACGCGGAGGGGTTCCATCCCATGACCAAGTGGAAGCGCCAGGCTCCGCGTTGGCATACAACACAGCCAACCAATGGCTATGCCCACACAACGTGGATGCCCTATGCTCCATGCTGGGGGAAGATGAAGATGAAGACTAGCCTAGGTGCCGAACGCGGAAGTTGCTTGCTTCTTTGTGGTGTTCAAATAGCCACTTTTTGGAATGAACTTTGAGAATTTTGGAACTCTATTTAAAAAGAAGGGTCGAGGACTTTTTTCTCATCGCACTCTTGTTTTTTTGGCCTTGGAGTCTCTTTCTTTGAATTGGTGTTTCACAAGGGCCTACGTGCTCCGGCCCTCCCTAAGGCGCCTCAGAGCAGGCTAGCAAGGTCCTGTCGCCTTAGGAACTTGCATCTTTAGGTGGTCGAGCCCCGCTCAGGGGCTCCGACCGCAGTGCAACACCACAACACACTACTAGAAAAAAGGCTGCTAGTGGCACACCTGTTTTGCCTACTAATGGCGCACTACAGGTGCGCCACTAGCACCACGCCATTAGAATTTTTTACTAATGGTGCACCACAGGTGCGCCATTAGTATCTGGTATACTAATGGCGCACCATGCAGTGCGCCATTAGTATAGCTCACGGTGTGCCATTACTATCCGACTTAGTAATGGCGCACCACATACAAGTGCGCCATTACTATCTGACTTAGTAATGGCGCACCACATACGAGTGCGCCATTACTAACAATTTTTTTTTAGAATTTTTTTTTTCAAATTTTTTTCAGAAATTTTGTTTTTGTTTTTTCTTAATGTCGGGTCACTGTGGCTTAATCTTCGGTCAATATGCTTCAGCCCGAGCTCCATGGTCAAACTTCTCGGAAGGTCACCCATCCTCACACTACTCCAGCCCGAGCACGCTTAACTTCTCAGTTCTATCCAACCCCAACACCAACCCCAACCCGTGGTTAAACAATTTTTATTCTGTTAAATTTCCCCTCTAGATCTTAAAAGCCCCGTATCTTTTATTCAGTTAGGTTTTTGGGGATTCTAAAAATCTTCAACGGGGTGCAAAAGTTAAACCGAATTCAGATGTAACTTTTCGAGTAGATGATTTTTCATATAAAAAACTTTTTAATCCGAGTTCGTATGCAAAAGTTATGCCCATTTTACTAAATTCCAGAGAGATTTTGCAAATAAAGTCGAAATTCATATTTGTAAATTTTCCATACAACTAGACCACATATCACCTGGGAAACTTATTTTCTTTTATTTTTTTGACATTTTCATCATTTTCTTTTATTTTTTTTAAACTAAAAAGGCGGTCCATAGGGGGGGATTGGAGCAGTGCAAAACTACTACTGGCACACCACCTAACTGGTGCGCCATTAGTAACCCTGGTTACTAATGGCGCACCAGTTAGGTGGTGCGCCATTAGTAGTTTTTGCAAAAAAAAAGTTTAGCATAAGTATCACAGGTTACTAATGGCGCACCACCTACAAATGCGCCATTAGTAACCCTGGTTACTAATGGCGCACCAGCTGGAGGTGCGCCATTAGTAGTTTTTGCAAAAAAAAATAGTAGTGGCGCACTGGGCTTGTCGTGCGCCATTAGTAGTTAAACTACTAATGGCGCACTCTGACCTGGTGCGCCATTAGTACTTTTGGAAAAATAACAAAAAAAAGTTTGTTAGTAGTGGCACACCAGGTGTGTGGTGCGCCATTAGTGCCCATCACACTAATGGCGCACCAGCACCTGGTGCGCCACTGCTATATAGTAGTGGTGCCCCACTTGTCTGGTGCGCCATTAGTGTCTCTTTTATCTATAGCCGTTTTCCTAGTAGTGGCATGGAGCCTTGGGAGGCTCTGGTACCTCCCGAGGTAGCACCCAGCAGGACAACATGGGGTCATATAGCCTCTCGCCCCTTGGTGTTGTCTTGGGGATCCGGACGCCCCAAGGGTGTCAAGGCCCCTCGCCCCATTGGTCTCGTCCTGGCGATACAGATGCCCTAACAGTGGTTGGGGAATGTGTGGGACTGGGTCCTGCCGGCGTAGAGGGCTGCTTGAGTGTCAAGGGGGGTTTCATGGGCAGCACACCCCGGGAACCTCATCAATCTCATGGCTCTATGCCCCCAGGTCACGTCCTGGTGATCCAGACGCTCCAGTGGTGGTCGAGGCCTCTCCCCTTTGGTCTCATGTGTCGGCATTCTAGGAATGGGGGTACCCAGACCTGTTGGCCTACGGCCCAGGGCATGGCCCACTTCATCAACCAAATAAGACTAGGGGCGGCCCCCACTCGAGACAAGGCCCTTGCAAGGGCCCTAGCCTCGCGAGGAAGAACAACGACAAGGCCCACGAAGGATGGTCCTCCTCAGGACCCAGCCGGAGTGGTGGAGATCTCTATGCGCCGGGCCTCGGGAGTTAAGGGTGACACAGGGAAGGACAGGCGGGCGTCAATGAGCCAGGCGGCGTAGTTTCCTCTTTGGTGCAAAGGGAGCAAGGACATACACGGGTTCCCAAATCTCCCCCCAAAGGTTTCCCTTCCAGTGCAAGAAGACCACAACCACTCGCCCCGCAGGGCAGATGTCACACCGAGAATCCATTCCACCAGTCATCCACGACCAAGCCACAAAGGGCCTCAAACACCACAAGAGATCCCTTAGGAGGCCCAAGAACACGATACTATTTCATACACATCACGTCCTCGAGAGGCAATCCACCAAAGCAGGAGTAGGGTATTACGCTTCGCAGCGGCCCGAACTTGGGTAAACTGCCGTGTTCATCTTCTCCCTCGTGTTCGTGCGAGTTTATCGTGGCATCCATCGTGCAGCGAGCTAGAGTGACGAGGCCATAGGGAACTCCACACATGCCCCTGTGTTCGAATCTTAAGGGTTTTGCGGAGAACGAAATTCGACATTTGGCGCCCCAGGTAGGGGGCATGTCGGGGTCTTCCTTAAGCCAAGATCTTCTCCCAGCTTGATGCCCCAATGTTTGATGCTCCTTGAGCCCACACCGAGCGCACAGCCACCCGCGTCGCTCAGACGGTGCCTGTGGGCCGCGCCGGTGTCCGTCAGTCGCCCTTGCCTGTGGCAAATGCTGCCACGGGCCCCAACGCCCACGAGCAACATGATTCTTCTCAGCTGGTCACCGCGCAGCGCGACGGCCGCACCGCCACTCTGTCGATCATCCCAGCTTCCGGCTCATCCTACCGTGTTTGGCCAGGGCCAATGCGCTGCCACGACGTGCTCGCCATGGTCAACGAGCTGCTCCATTGCCGCCCGGCCCCTGACCTCTACGGCGACTGGCTTCAGCGCATCTCGGAGCTTTTTAGGGATGCCAATGAGGCTTCGGCACTCTCCTACTCGCTTTGACCCCAACCATCCCCGACGAACGGAGGGGCGCCCTGCGCGTAACCTCCACCTCCATAATGTGACGTTGACCCTGAGCCCGGGCGGGAAGCACGCCCCCGCAACCGACCACGCGAACCGCATGCAAGGCTGGAAGATGAAGTGAGTTGCCTAGTGGTCCCCCGGCCATGCACCGACGCACGCGCACTCCCTTCACTACCGACCCAATGCCACGACTGGGAACCATACCAGGAGGCGTCGCGGGAGCACCAAGACCAGGACCCTCCCATGCACGCAGCACACGTCGAGCCGGTGGGGTGCCTCGCCATCGCCCTAGGGATCTACCTAACCAAGTGGTCGTGCAAATTCAAGCCCGACCTTCCCCCATGCTATGATGGCACCACAGATCTGGCCGAGTTTCTACAACTCTACTCCCTAAGCATCCGGGTGGCTGGAGGAGACGACAAGGTCATGCTGTGCTGGTTCCCCATGGCGCTCAAGGGCGACACACTCTCCTAGCTCTTAAACCTCCCAGAAGCATGCGTCACCTCCTGGGAAGGCTTGCGCAAGCGCTCCACTGAGCTTATGTCCGGCTTGCCGAACTTGCCGGTTCCGAAGAAATGCCCCGCAAAGGTATGTGTTCCTGTTTGATTCATTTCTCTTTATAACCTTGGTGCTGTCTCATTTTTCTTAAATTTCATCTCAGAAATTGCCCTCTTCTGGTGACTCTTCAGCGATTGCTCTGCCTCCTCCCAAGATCAACCCGCTGTAAGTGTTTTTCCACTATAACATCCGGTTCTTTGTAATGTAGTAATATCATTTGGATTCTGATCTTTCTATCTTGTAGTGATCAAGCCAAGCGTCGAAAGACCTACAAGCCCTCCCCTGGCCCTACTGCTCAAGAGCCGTAGCAAGAACAACCGGAGGAGCCACAACCGGATGTAGGTCTGCCAATTGCCTCCACAGAGCCGGCTGCTGAAGATATCATCCCGGAGAGCCCTCTAAGGGGCCCTTCGAAACTGCCAAGTCCTGCCAAGACCACTGCAACTCCGGAAGTCGTGATCACCAGTTCTGCTCCTCAGTCTCCTCCGGCTCACGTGCTGACCAGGAATAAAGAGTCGGCCGAGGCCTCCAAGAAGCTAGACTTCGACTCTTCGTTTGAGAAGATGATGGCCGAAGAACTCCACGCCGGGTATACGAACCGGCTTTCCACCAGCCGATACCTAGAACTTTGTCTGGTCAACTTGATGAAGATAAAATATAAGGTACTCCTCCATTTTCTATAACCTTACTTAGCCCCCAAGGGCCGGTTCAATTCTAGCTTAAGAGTTGAACCGGGTCTTTTTTGATCCTCTGTAGAAAATCCAAATCCATTGCCCCCAAGGGCCAACTCAAACTTGATAACGTTGAGTCGGAACTTTTAGTATAAGTCAATTTGAAGAGCCATATTGTAGCCGCCAAGTTCCAGATTAACTTTGATGAAGATGAACCAGAACTGTATTGATTTCTCGAAGATCAAATATACATTAGCCCCCAAGTGTCAAACATATTGCTTGCAACCTGCTTGAGACTTGTATAACATTGTCTTTAACCTTCATCATTTGATACGATTTCCATTCCGACAACTTATTCTGTATTATGATATGTCACAGGAAGCCTTAAATGAAGCCGGGTCACAGTTGATGGGCCTAAAGACCAACCTGGCGGCTCAACAAGAGGCCCGCAGCATCGCCGATGAAAAGTGTCGGCTTCTCTCTGAGCAGCTGGCCACAATCAAGGCCGATTTTGCTGCTCTTAAGGAGTCAGCTGAATCTGAGAAGACTACTTTGACCCAACGGGCGGATGACGCCGACCAGTGGCTGATAGCTGTGGCGGATGAACTCCAAGGCTTGAAGCTCCACATAAGCAAGATGTCAGCCGCCCTCTTTGGTAAGCTTCTGACAACTTTGTGTTTCAAATGGCTACATCTTTACTTAGACTGGCGACTCATCTGAATTGTCCGGTTTATACAGGTCCTAGGAACAACATTTGGCTTCTGATAGCCTACTGCCGTTGAAGGCCATCTATACCTTAACTGAGCAATTGTACTGTGGTGCAATCTGCACTATCAAGGCCGTGCAATATAAGGATAAAATTCCGGCGACTCTCAAGGGTGTCTTAGAGCTCTTCTCCACTATGCCGAAGCAGATCGCCGAGCTCAAGAAGTCAGCCGCCCACCAAGGGGCCATTGCGGGCATCAGCCGGGCTTTGGCCTTCGCTTCGGGCCTAACAACCGCCGAGATGATGGAGGGCTTCTCTTCAAGGAAAGATGACGGCTCGGAGTTTACAGACGCTGAGTACAACCGGTGCATGAAGGAGTGCCGGGTGTTAGCTTCTGTCTTGGCGGAGGAGGTTGATCTATCAACTTATCAAGCACCTTATGACCCGGAGCATAAGAGAGTCCGCGATCCTCTATACGAGTGCAAAGATTTGACGCCTGCTCAGAGTAAGGACCTCTTTGCTCCATATCTTGACCCGTCACCTTATTTCGAAGGCTCTTTTGCGGCTCTAACAAACTGCAATTGGGATTTGGATAACCTCCAGATCAGGGCCACAGAAGAGCCGGCGTAGGATGACCCATCAGCTAATTAGCTTCTGCTTAAGAACTTGTATCATCTTAACCTGCCGTGTGACAGTTGGAAAACTTGTCCGAAATTTTGATCTCCCCTGGGAGTGTAATAGCTAGATGAAACTTGTCATGATGTTTTTATAAGATGATCCGGTTTTTGGCTGCCATTTTTCTTTGTATGCTATGAATCATTTAGACTTGCCTTGTCATCATAGAAGACACCTGCAGCCAAGATTAGGTAAGCTACACCCGGAGGTGGTGACTCCCTTTTTGGTAATTACGGCTAATCTGGTCAGCTGAAGATGGCATAAAGCCTGGCTGATAAGGCATTTAGAAGATAGACCTAGAGGTAATAAGATGGCGTAAACGCGAGCAAATAAGCATTAGAAGCTGTACCCGAAGGTAAGAAGCCGCCCTCGCCACGACTAATTTTCCTTAGCCGGATTTTTATATGAACAGCTAATAGGCATTAGAAGCTGTACCCGAAGGTAAGAAGTCGCCGTTCACTGTAGCTAATTTACCTTAGCTATTTTTACATGGCCTTACGCCGGCTAATAGGCATTAGAAGCTATACCCGGACGTAAGTAGCCAGCGTTCGCGGGTCATGAGATGTTAGCTACCCGTCGGTAAAAAACTTCTCATAACCGCGGCTAAACTGGTTAGCCAGAGATGGCATAAAGCCGGCTGATAGGGTGTTAGAAGCGATACCCGTCGGTAAGAAACCACCCTCAGCAATATGGCATGACCCACTGGCAGATAGGCGTTAGAAGCTGTACCCGAAGGTAAGAATCCGCCCTCGCCACGACTAATTTACCTTACTTGGTTTTTTGTGGCAAAAATGCCGGCTTAATAGGTGTCTACCAATCGTTCAGCGGTACTAAAGGTAGGAAGCCACCCTCGCCGTGGCTCATTTTCCTGAGCCGGATTTTTGTGGCATAAAGCCGGCTGATAGGCATCTACTACCGTTTGCCAATCTCAGTTGATGCATCAACCGGAATACTGTGTAATCTTTTCCCGTATGAGGATGCGTGAAACAGCAGATGCTTCTTTAATTATACATCTATGATATGTACAATGGTGGGTCTCGATACCCTTTAAGTGAAATAGGGCCGGAGATGCGCGATGTTCCATGGCCGACGGGTCTCCTGACCCGCTGTATCTAAGTCGTTTCGAATATCAATGAGATAATATGACCCGTTGTTGAGATTTCTGCTGACCACAATGGGTCCTTCCCATGGAGGTGACAGCTTATGCATATTTGTCTGGTCTTGAATCGGCCGGAGCACCAAGTCGCCCTCCTGGAATGTCTAGGTCTTGACCCTGCGGCTGTGATAGCAGCATAGGTCTTGTTGATAAGTCGCCGATCGGGCCGCTGCTAACTCTCGTGCCTCTTCCAAAGCATCCAATGCGTCTTGGCATGCTGTCTCGTTGTTTGTCTCAACGTAAGCCGCCACCCTTGGCGAGTCATGGCGGATGTCACTAGGTAAGACGGCCTCGACGCCGTACACCATAAAGAAGGGCGTGAAACCCGTGGACCTCTTAGGGGTGGTTCTGATGCTCCATAAGACGGAGGGTTATTCTTCGACCCAACACCCGTGCGTTCGCTGCAAAGGAACCATAAGCCATGGTTTAATCCCTCTTAGAATTTCCCGATTGGCGCGCTTCACCTGACCATTGGACTGTGGATGTGCCATGGATGAAATATAGGGCCGGATATGCTCTTCGTCACAGAATTTCTTCATAGCCCCCTTGGATAGATTTGTACCATTGTCAGTAATGATGTTGTACAGGTAACCAAAACGGTAGATCAGCTTCTTAATAAATAGAACTGTTGTAGCCGCATCACATTTGCTGACCGGCTCTGCCTCTACCCACTTGGTAAATTTGTCAACCGCCACCAGGAGGTGCGTTTTCTTGTCATTGGATCTCTTGAAGGGCCCTACCATGTCCATCCCCCAAACCACAAACGGGCAAGTGATTGGTATCATCCTCAGTTCTTGAGCCGGAATATGAGCACGCCGGCAAAATTTCTGATAGTCGTCGCACTTGCGGACTAAATCCTCTGCATCCTTGTGAGGCGTTAACCAGAAGAACCCGTGCCGGAAAGCCTTGGCCACCAAAGATTTCGAGCCGGCGTGGTGTACTCAATCACCAGCATGAATTTCATTCAAGATCTATCGGCCCTCCTCTGGTGAAATACAACATTGAAAATCCCCTGTTACACTGCATTTATGCAACTCGCCATTAACTATCGTCATGGACTTAGAGCGTGGGGTGATCTCTCTGGCCAGGTCTTCATCCTTAGATAACTCGCCCCCGGTTAAATAGGCCAAATAAGGAACATGTAGAGCCGCCACCAATTCTGCCTCCGGGTCAGGAACAGCCAAATCTTCCTCTGAAGGTATCTTGACAGTCAGATGGTATAAGACGTCCAGAAAGACATTAGGCGGCACCGGCTTACGTTGGGAACCTAATCGTGATAAAGCATCAACCGCCTCGTTCTTACGACGATCAATGTGATCTACTTGATATCCGTTGAAGTGACCCGCAATAATATCAACCGCCTGCCTATAAGCCGCTATCCGTGGATCCTTGGAGTCCCAAGTGCCAGAAACTTGCTGAGCCACAAGATCTGAGTCGCCCAAACACCTGACCCGGCTCAAATTCATCTCCTTGGATAATCTAAGACCATGAAGCAAAGCCTCATACTCATCCGCATTGTTAGTGCAGGGAAACATTAGCCGAAGCACATAATAAAACTTGTCACCCTTTGGGATGTCAGGACAACCCCTGCTCCAGACCCCTCTAACTGCTTGGATCCATTAAAGTGTATAGTCCAGTATGTGTTATCCAGCTTTTCTTCGGGACCTTGACACTCTGTCCAATCATTTATGAAATCCACCAAAGCTTGGGACTTGACTGCCGTGCGAGGAACATACTTTAAATTAAGAGGTCCAAGCTCTAACGCCCATTTAGCAATCCTTCCCGTGGCTTCTCTATTCTGGATAATATCCCCCAACGGAGCAGAACTGACCATAGTTATCTGGTGCCCTAGAAAGTAGTGTTTTAACTTGCGGTTGGCCATGAAAACTCCGTATACCAGCTTCTGCCAATGCGGATATCTTTGCTTGGATTCTGCTAGGACCTCACTGATATAATAAACCAGCCTTTGCACGGGATACTCCTTCCCAGCCTCCTTGTGCTCAACCACAATTGCAACGCTGACTGCCCTGTTGTTAGCCGCCACATAAAGGAGCAACGGTTTTTTCTTAGCTGAAGCGGCTAACACTGCTGGCTCAGTCAGCTGTTTCTTAAGCGCCTCAGGTGATTCACCCGCCGCTTTGCTCCAGACAAACTTGTCTGTCTTCTTCATCATCTGATATAAAGGAATAGCGTTCTCTCCAAGGAGGCTTATGAACCGGCTCAACGCAGCAAACCGCCCTGCCAGGCGCTGAACGTCATTAATGCACGCCGGCTCTCCTAGAGAAGTAATAGCCTTTATTTTATCCTGGTTAGCCTCGATGCCACGCTCAGAGACCAAGAAACCCAAAAGCTTTCTGTTGATAAGTCGCCTAGGCACTCTTGAGCCCGAAAGGCATAGAGACCTAACAGAACGCCCCAAAGGGTGTAATGAACGCCGTCTTCTCCTGGTCTTTCATTGCCATCTTGATCTGGTGATAACCGAAATAAGCATCCAGGAAGCATAAGCTTTCACATCCTGCTGTAGCATCAATGATCTGATCAATACATGGGAGGGAAAAGGGATCAGCCGAACAAGCCTTGTTAAGGTCCGTGTAATCCACACACATACGCCATGTGTCGTTCTTTTTGAGCACCAACACTGGGTTAGCCAACCATTCTGGGTGAAAAACTTCAACAATAAAACCTGCAGCCAAGAGCCAGGCAACTTCTTCCCTAATAGCCTTGTGTCTCTCCTCATTGAACCGCCGCAGAAACTGTTTGATTGGCTTAAACTTTGGATCCACATTAAGGTTGTGCTCAGTGAATTCTCTTGGTACACCTAGCATGTCAGAGGGCTTCCATGCAAAGATGTCCCGATTCTCATGGATGAATTCGTTGAGTGCGCTTCCCTATTTGGGATCCATATGAGCTCCAATGATGAAATGCTTAGATGAGTCGCCCGGATTGAAATCTACTGCCTTGGTATCATCTACTGAAAACTTGAGGGGTGGCTCAACCTCTATGGTTGCCTTTTTCAGGGGGGTCATATCCTCCGGATCAACATTCTCCTTATAAAACTTAAGCTCCTCCTAGGCGCAACTAGACTCCGCGTAAGCTGCATCTCCTTCTTCATACTCAATAGTCGTGTTTCGGTTACCATGAATGGTGATGGTACTGTTTAAGCCAGGCATCTTGAGTTGTAAGTAAACATAGCAGGGCCGAGCCATGAACTTAGCATAAGACGGCCGTCCAAACAAGGCATGATAAGGGCTCTTGAGCTTAACCACCTCAAACCATAAGGACTCCACTCTGTAGTTGTATTCATCGCCAAAAGCCACTTCCAAAGAAATCCTGCCCACCGGATGCGCCGACCTACCCGGCACCACACCATAAAAAACAGTGGACGAAGGTTTTAAGTCCTTGTCGAGCAACTTCATCCGCCGGAAGGTGTCGTAATAAAGGATGTTTATGCTGCTGCCGCCATCCATGAGCACCTTGTTCAACATATACCCAGCCACATGGGGGGCTACAACCAAAGCCAGCCACCCCAGGTCATCAAAGTGTGGCGGGTTATCTTCACGGCTCCATGTTATGTCATATTCGGACCACTTTAGATGGGTTGAATGGACGCGGCTCCGGCTATGAGCGTATCTCTCCTGCTGGGCCATGGTCGTCTGCAAGTACCCGATGGCATTCTGGGATAAGGATCGTCTCAAGCCGGGTGGCAGTTGCTACCATATTTTCGGCCGGATTAGAATAATGACCCTTCGGCATTGGAAAGCCCCTAGTTGAAGCTTGGTTACGTTGGGCTAGATGAGTCGCCAGCCGTTCCGTTGGGCGGCTCTCGGGCGCGCCCGCGGCTCGCCCCGCGCCAGGGGTATTAAAGAGGTTCCTCACTTCATAACTCTTTGGTAGATGGGACTGATGCCTCCTCCGGTGTACCACCGCTGTTGACATTTGCTCCAGCCCTAAACGGGAAGCATCTGTCTTGATACGTTCTGCCTCTTCTTCCATCTGGACCTTCAGCTCAGCCATCCTTTGTCGTTCCTCAGCCATCCGACCCTTGATCCTTGCAATCTCTAGATTCCGAGCTGCTTGATTATCTGGTGTGACTTCAATGGCCATGGGAGCCGCGAGTTCATCCATCAGCTCCACAAGAACTTGAGCCGGCGGCGGTGGGTTATCACCCGAAGTGGCGGCTCCCACGGCTGCGTTACTTGCAGCTGGGGCTGATCCCGCCATGAACACTGCCGCATGAACCAGAGGTTTCATAACATCCGACTCAAAGCCATCTGAGTCAGGGTATGCATCATCGTAGCCCCCAAGGCCCCCGTTGCAGAGCTGGTACACTGATTCTGTTTCTCCACTTGAAGATTCATCTTCTGAATAAACAAGGGTTTCCTGTGACCTGGATGCTTCCAGATCCATACCTTGAGTGAAGCCTACAAAGGCATGCCTCTGACCCGGATTGGCGCGGGCAGGCCGCACATTAATTGCAGATTGGAGACGCCGAGCCGGATCGATGATGTTGCTGCAGACGTCTGGCCCGGGTGTAGATCCATCAGCCTTTCTGATGAAAACGTGGATCCTGCCGAACGGAACTCGAAATCCATACTCCACGGACTCGGTGTCAAGCCCCTAGCCGGCATCGTCAATGTAGAACCGGCCGCGGTGACTCTTGCTCATCCTTCCGACCACGTATCCCTCGAACCATGGGAGAGAGACCTTTGAGAACTCAACACCACCAAGCGCAAGCCCCACGGTGGGTGCCAACTATCATGGATTTATCACGGCATATGTCCAAGTGAATGGACTTGGATTCGAGGCCATCGCTAACGTGATGGACTCAAAGGGGTTGATTGGGACGAAGGACACGAGTTTACCCAGGTTCGGCCCCTCAAGTCGAGGTAATAGCCTATGTCCTGCTTGTTCTTGTATTGCTTGTTGTATCGATTACAAGGGAGCTAAAGCTTGACCTAGTTCTCGATAACCTGATCTCTAAGTTGCCCCGGGTCTACCTTTATATAGGAGGTCAGGACCATGGGTCTTTACAACTGTCTAACTGAGTCTCGTTGTCTATCCGAGTCTTCCTCTATCTTCTTGTCCAAGCTATCTCCGAGAGGCTTACACGCCCGGGTCTTCTTTGTTCGGGCCACCTTGCGACCCACACCTTGAGCCGGTTATCTTCCTGGGCCGTAGACTTTACAGCTCACCCTTGGGCCAGCTCATGAGCCATCAATGTGACCCAGAACCTTAATGGCGGGTCATACTGCGGGGTTATATCCCCAACAGTATATCTTGATGGTTTGTTCTCTTGGGAAACTTTTTAATTCTTTCGCCAATAATATAATAGCCCCAACGATTGGTTTTTCTCTTGAAAACGACCAAATGTGTCTCGCCATGTCTGTAGGTCTCGAGTCTTAAGCTGACTCGAAGAGGCGGCTTGAGAATCTCCACTGATAGTTGAGGTTGGCTGTGGCAGGTTAGAGATGATCCCGTTTTGTTTTGTCTCAATAATCCGGTTTATGGTTCGTCCCGACTGGTTGTTGAGGTGAACCAAACTGCAATGGTGGCGATTTGGCGCATGTCCGTTGGGCAGATCGTATCGACGATCACTGAACCGATATGTTGATGTAGATAAGATTGCAAGGGCAGCAACTTGAGCATGTCCATTGGGTGGCTCTTCCAACTGTATGTGGCCTCGGCGTATTGATATAGACGTAGAAGTCAGTCGTGGCATTGTAAGCCGGTGCGGTTGCGAGAGACGGCCGCGTCACTATATGCCAGCACGAATGACGAGTCGCCATGGCGTTGTTGAACCGGTGAGTTTGGTGAGTCGCCTGTGGTATTTATAAAACGACGTAGGCGGTGGGCCGCCCGTGGCATTGTTAGGCCGGTGCAGACGCTTGAGGTGGCTGCAACATGGTCAACATAGACCCAACCATCGGGATGGCGGTTTGCGAACGGTACCGGCATGTTATTGTAGACCGAACCATAGGAGCGGCGGCTCTTGCACGTCCGTTGAGCAGGTGCGGACGCTGGTGCGTGATAATGCTAAGACAAGCTCCGTAGCCGCGGCATGGCACAATGTTTATAATGAAATAATTGTCATTGTCCTGCACAAAGACGTCACAGGCGAGAGTAATTGTTCTCGAAAGAAAAAATGTATCAATAAAATTTGACCTGATGGATTTCCCCTGATTCGTCCCGGCTACCAACTGAGTCATATATAGCCATCTGTGGATCACCTCCTGTAATTTGAACAGCGATTGAGGCACTCTCTCGAGGCTGCAACAGAGGTGGTGACTCGGCCATGGCGGCTGTGAGACAACGCTAGACCAGGGCGGCTCGGCGATGACGACGTTTGCGTCAAAGAAGTCCAGCAGAGCGACTTAAGGTGGTGAAAGACCACGGTGTGTTGACAAGGAGGGTCCCCATTTTTTTCAGGGACTCCCCACTGCTTTTTTATCCAAAGCTCTTCCACTTTTTCCTTCCCCGAGCGAGGGGAGTGGCTGACGTGGAGGTTGGCTTAGGCAGCAAGGGGTGGAAGCACGAGGTATGCGGAGGCGAGGCAAGGTGAGGCCAAGGCGACAACTCACGATGCCGGTTGTAGCTCACAGCAGTGGCAACGCGGGGTGTGGCAGATGGAGATCGAGTTAGGGGCGGCTCAGCAGGGCAGAGCCGACTGCTGCGGCAGAGGAGAGGCGACGGCGGCTACACAGGGCTGAGCCAGGGGCCGCGGTAGAGGCGAGGCGCCGGCGGCCACGCAGGGCTGACCCGGCGGCCGTGACAGAGGCGGACCTCGCAGGGAGCCGGTAGCCGTTACAGACATGATGCAACGGCTTGGACAAGGAGCGACCGCGAGGGGCAGGCGCAGGCTCAACGGCGGCTACGCAAGGCTGAGCTAGCGGCCATGGTACAGGCGGAGCTCGCAGTGGCGACTGGCAGGTCAGAACCGGCGGAGACGCGTTGGCCAGAAGCAGACGAGCCGGGTCGGAGTCCAGTTTGAAGATTGCCAGGCCCCCCCGTCATGGACTTTTCTTTCAGCTGGTGTAGCGGCTATTCTTCCGCAGCTGCCGCATGCTCATACATCGCTTGTTCGATCCATAGTGGCTGGAAGCAGGTGCCGTGGCGCCTGGGAACCACGCGCGGATCATCGAACGGAGCTGGGCAAGGCGGAGCGGCTGTTGCAAAGTGGCAAGCCGGCCGACGACTTGAGGCGAGGTCCGCGTGCAGGGTGGCTTGACGTGATGCACGACAGAGGCAGCGCGATGCATGGTTTGGCCATGGCCGAGGCCCGGCTCAACGCGAGGCCGGCCGGTGGATCGAGGGCGGCTCGAGGCGGCCGGTTGTAAGTCGCTGGCGTGCGAACATAGTCGGTCTCGGAGCAGCGTGGAGGCGAGCGAAGTAGAGATGGATCCGTATTCAGGTCGTGGCCCGTTTCCCTCTTTTTTTATATGCAAAGCGTGTCAACTTGGGACTTTGAAGCACAGACGGAGGTGTGGAGCAACAACAACTATTCGACGGGTTGGATCAAAAAAGGCCTTATTGGAAATTTCCTGTCCGTCTCGATGAGGTGCCGCAAGGTCGATCCTTGGTGGGTCTTGGTTTTGTATATCTCGGCAGAAAACGATGTTGCATGCTCTGATTGGAACACGGGCCATTGAATATGGGCTGAATCTTCGGCAGAAATTCCGATCGTCTCGGCAATAGAAAACGACCGGGTCAATCACGTGTGACAGTGCGTCACATAAATGTAACCCTAATTTCTCTCTTCAAATTTGGATATGTTGTTCTGAGCCCTCATCATCATGGTGACGATGTAGATCTTTCCGTGATGGATTTTGTCCATCTCACGCATCACAAGCTTCTCGATCCCTGAATAATTTCCTCCAAAAACACAAAACCATCGTGCACCGCCCCATGGTGGGCGCCAACTATTGTGGTTTTGTCACGGCAGATGTGCGGGTGAACGGACTTAGGTTCGGAGCGATCCCAACTGGGTGGCAGCTTGAGAGGGGTTAGTCGGAATCAAGAGATGCGGAGTTTTACCCAGGTTCGGCCCCTCCGATGGAGGTAAAAGCCTACGTCCTGCTTGTCTAGTATTGATGATGATGAAGATCTCTCCGTTACAAGGGTGTAGTTTTGACTACCTCTAATCATGAGAGTCTCTAATTTGTCCGTCTAAACTTGTGGACCTATGAACTTGTCTTTCTAGAGGTGATCTAAACCTCCTTATATCAGTGGAGAGGGTAGGTTTACAAATAGAGTCCTACTAGGATTAGGATTACGACTAGTATTTCATGAATCATAATCCGGGTCTTGTTTCCTTTGTGAGGGAGTCTTTCCTTTCTCTCCTTGGGCCTTCTCTTGTGAGCCGCCTGGCACCGGCTTACATGCCGGGTCTTGGGCCTAGTCGTCCTGCGACTCGCCTGTCAGGTCATCAATAAAAGGCCATGTCTTGACGGGTCTCATGTGAGTCGCCAGTCCGGGTCATACTGCGGGGTATGTCCCCGATACCCTGCCTCACGAGGACCTATGCAAAAACAATAAGCAACTCCCTTCCACGGGGCGCCCAGGGGCTTCGAGCCCTACGCCCAAGGAGAGGGCCTCACCCCCCATCACAAAGGATGGCGCGCTCGGGGCCCCTCTAGGGTCGGGCCCAAGAGCTTCCACCCAGGGAGCTTCGGGCCCGGCTAGTGAGACAGGGGAGGCGTTCGGGCACAACTAGAAGGGGCGGGTGGACGCAAGTCATCTAGATCTGGGAGCGCAGCGCGAGGCGCCGAGCTCGCAAGAGTCAAGTCACGCCCAAGATGCGCGCCTATCCATATTAAGACACGAGGGCCTCGTCAGGGATAGAGGCGCATCTTGTCGTTCGCAAGTATAGCATCATTACATACATTTAGGAAGAGAAGAGTATATGAGTTGGCTGACACTCGCCAGATACTAAATTACAAATCCACACAATTTATTCAATCATCCATACAAAGGCAGGGTCCAGCTACGGACGAAATCAAATGATAAAATGATGCAATGACACTGGCTTGCTAGCCCAAAGATCTCGACCACGACCACTCTACTCGTCTGGATAAGTGACGTACATCCTGCCATGCTCCTCGTCATACTCCCACTGGAGTTGCGTCACATCATATGGCACAATCTCATCTATACCTGCACCTGGATTGTTGTAGTAATCTGTGAGCCACGGGGACTCAGCAATCTCGCGCCCGGGTACCGAGACTATTCAAGCTTATAGGTTGGGATGGGGTATGTGTTTAGTTTGCATAAGCACTAAGCATTTATGGTGGCTAATCTTACAAAACATGAAAGTAAATATGTGGTCTATGATAAGCGAGTGAGAACTAGAATGACCTCTAAGAGATCCTGAACACCTACTTACGTCAATCATAACCCCACCGTGTTCTCTCTCGGTTCATGTTCACGAGCAGAGACGATCACAATTACTCACACAATTGCTGTATTTTAAGTTGAGTTTACTTTGAGTTAACTAGAACCGGGTGTTAAACAAATATCCAAGTTGCCACATAACCGCGAGCATGACTTCCCAAAAGTTTTAACCCTGCACGGATGCTCCAACTAGTCCATCATAAATTAATCACACTCCGCAGGAATAGCCTCGACCACGGATCTCGTGATCATCATAGGCAACTCCAAAGGAATTCCAACACCTCGAGATAGACCAAAGAAATTTAGAGCCCCTCACGCAAGACACTCGATGAAGGTAAAACAAATCCAACAAGACCACCCGACGTGTCGACGGACCCGATAAGAGCCGCATATCTCATTCTCGAGACACGACGAATAGGCATAATGTACAATGGCCTGATAGAAATCTCCTGAGTTGCCCCGAGTTGGCCCAGCACACGGCTCTAGTTTGGACCAACACTCATGAGGACCACTGGCCTGGGTGTTTATTAATTATCCACGGGATTGCAAAGCCCTATGCAAATTTATTAAGTTGTTTAGCAAATGTAGTACCAAAGTTGGGTCTTGCCAGACAAGTGTTAATCTCAACCGAATAAACAAGGGGGTCCCCATAACAACCCCGAGCATGTTGGGAGCCCAAAGTGTGGAAACATAACACCGGTAACAAGACTATGGTTGTAAAAGCAAAAGAAAACACCTAGCAAAAGGCCAAGCCTTCCACCATACCAAAATATATATGTGCATTAAATTAAATAGCAGATAATATTGTGATATGCCAAATCCATGTTATCACATGGAAACAACCCGCACCTGCAAATAAGAACGCTATAAGAGGGGCTGAGCAGCAGTAACTTAGCCAAACAAGGTTTGCTAGGATGTGCAGGGGTTAGTGAGGGATCACTAGAAGAGTGTCTAGAGGGGGGGGGGGGCGAATAGACTACTGGCAGGAATTTAAAAACTAACCTTTCCAAAGTTAATTGGTTGGCATTTTAACAGTTTTAGCAAAGCTAGGAAGTCTAATAGCCCTACACATGCATGTCAACAAATATGGCAGCAGAAAGTAAAGACATTGCATATGAAGTAAAGTGTTGAGATAGGTAGATCAAACGCAGTTGGAGACACATGGATTTTTCCCGTGGCTCCGATAGGTGGCGCTATCATACAACCATGTTTATGGAGTCTTCAACCCATGGAGGGTAACGATCGCGAGTGTCCACGGAGGGCTCCACCCAAAAGGATCCACGAAGTAGCAACCTTGACTATTCCGTAACGGCTTCCGTCCATGAAGGACTAGCCTCACTAGGATAGATCTTCACGAAGTAGGTGATCTCCTTGCCCTTAGGAACTTCTTGGTTCACTCCACAACACGAAGTAGGAGGCTCCCAAGCGACACCTAACCAATCTAGGAGGCACCACCCTCCAAAAGGTAATAGGCTCGGTAATGGCGATGAACTCCTTGCTTTTGTGCTTCAAGATGATAGACTCCTCAGCACACAATTACTCTCTCACAGATTTGGCTTGGTAGAAGAGATGGGATTGGTGGAAAGCTACTTGGGGAGGCTAGAGATCAAGATCCATATGATTGGAGTGGAAGATCTTGACCTCAACACAAAGGTAGGTGCTTCTCTCTTAGAAAATCTGATAGGATAGGTATGGAATAGTTTTGAGTGCTTCTCTTTCGAGTAGGTGGTGGTGAAAGGGTATATATAGGCATCCCCAAAAATCCAACCGTTACACACAAAATGACCACCTCGGTGACACCGATGTCTTAATCTCGGTGGTACCGAAGTGACCAAAAGGTGGCAACTTTTGAATCCCGGTGAGACCAATATAGGAAACTCGGTTGCACCGATAAGGTGACCAACGGTCAGATTTCCAATCTTGGTGACGCTGATCCAACATTCTCGGTGGGACCGAAAATGTGAATTTGCGTAACAGAAAGTTGGCAACCTAAACTCGGTGGCACCGATATGGAATCGGTTGCACCGAAGTGGCTAGGGTTTGGCTGAATCTATCTAGGTTCTGGAATGGGTGGCACCGGTATGGGAAAGTTGGTTGCAGGATTTTGAGTGTGAGGTATAGAACAGACTTTGGTGGGAGAGTTTGTGGATGTTTTTGGTGACTATCACTTGTGCACGTTTGAGCATATTGTTCACCAACAAAACCTTACCCCTTTTAATAGTATTGTTTTTCCGATGGACTCAAAGTGATTTCTCACAAATATAAAAATGCAGAGTCCTTTTGCTTGAAGCTTGGCCAACCTATTTCCTTGCATCTTGGGGTATGTCCACAATCTCCTTTTGCCAAACCTCTCTATAGATTGTATGTGAAATACACTAGGAAAAAATATCAGTCCAAGAGACAATGT
The DNA here is from genome assembly GCA_022496015.1 of Hordeum marinum. NCBI lineage: Eukaryota > Viridiplantae > Streptophyta > Magnoliopsida > Poales > Poaceae > Hordeum > Hordeum marinum. Next base: position 231,161,960 of record CM039673.1, read on the forward strand.
ATGTTGTCATGAATTATCAAAACCACCAAGGGAGCATGTTGTGCTTTCAATCTCCCCCTTTTTGGTAATTGATGACAACATACAATCAAAGCTTCAAATAAAGATATGCATGGTTATACTGAAGACCTTGAGAGACACTTGACTTAGACTTGCTCCCCCTAAATGTGTGCAGTCCTTTAAAGGATAGTTTCTTGTGAATGCATGAACACACATAAGGTAGAAGGGATATAACAGGTCAAGTGTATCTTGTCTATATGCATCAAATATATATGAATGAGATGTATCTTTGTTCAAGACATCACCCTTACAAACAATATGTGCAAGAAGCAAGAGATCATCTTGACCAAGGATATGATGCATATACTTACCTTGAGTTCTTGAGCATCCTGGTAACAGAAACACACTTGAGAAAACAATGTTAGGAAACACAAGAGTATTGTACCAAACAACAATGCAATAGAACTCAAAAATTGCCAAGATATGGAGGACATATAGAAGATAGTATTCCTTAGAATTGATATGTCTCCATGATCATCGAGAATTTTCTCACCATAGAATAGATTATCCTCTCCCCCTGAATCTTAGCATGTAGATATTAGGATTGGATAAGGTGAGACAGGTCAAATTTTTTTCTCCCCCTACTTTGATATTCTCCCCTGTTTATAAAGGTATGAGTATTGATATTGGCTCTCCGCCTTGATCATATCTCCCCCTTTGCATAAGCATCTATCTCCCCTTTAGCATGAAGCTTTGGTCTTCTCCCCTTTGGCATTAATTTCCAAAAAGATCAAAAAGAGGGATAGATAGAGGGATCATTGGCTGAGAAGGGATCCTTGAGAACATGGGTCATCGAAATGTAGGATTCATAGAAATGAAAATTCAGAGAGTCATGGAAAATGATTTGTTCTTCTCCTCCTTTCTTCATTGAAGATAGGGATCCTTGAATAAACAAGTTCTCTCCTCAAGATTGACTTTAAGTAATACAAAGTTTTTTATAAGGGATCATCAAAGTAACAGAAGTATTACAAGAAAGATCACTAAGAAAACACAGAATTGCAAAAAAGAATTCAAATGAGATAGAATGAAAATCGATGACTCCGAGATAGATAGATCGGTGGTACCGAGATTTTGTACTGCAGGTTGTCTGCAATTTGGGTAGAACCGAGATATCTGAGTCGGTGGTTGCGAAAGAGAAGCCAAGTTTCTGTTTTCACAGAGTCAAGAGAAAGATTTTCAATGAAATATGAAGTTTTTTTACAAGGGACATCAACTAGAGAAGATTGGAGTGGTTATGAGAAATCATGCAATAGAGAGCGGACCGCACCACATTCTTAACTGGATGATGGGCGGTGACTAGATCGCCTATATTAGAGTACATTGACTTAGGAGGCAAGCAAGAATACTTGATCATAGTTCATACTCTATGTTAAGCTCAAAATGGGGTTACCATTTTTCGATTAAGAATTTTAATGTCTTCATATCGCTTGAGTTGCTTTAGCTCATTTCTTGGAGTAAAGCCTTTTCAAGGACATGAGTACATACCTTTGAGTGATGTTGAAGATGTAGCTTGTAGATGAACTTGTTGAGGATGCTCGAAGTTGATGAAGATCATCTTGCATTTTGAGCAATCCTTCTTGTTCTAGTACACTAGTTACCTACATATATTAGTCATGCAAGGAAGAACAATAGATATATCCAATTGACATGATACCAATTGAGAGTGTGCAATTTTGATCAAGTATATGTCAAGGATATGGTTGAGTGGCCTTCTCCCTTCCATCATCAAGAGGGGTTGTGGATACTTGGTAATGACAAGATTGCTTATGATTAGAGTTGATGGCAATCTTGTGGAATGAAGTTTTTCCAAGTACCTACAAGAGATTAGATGCAATACAATGGAGCATAGAATTCCATGGCATAAGATGAAATGTTAAGATGCATGGAAATATCAAGAAAGCTCATGCCCTTGCATGCAACCGAGTGAGTCTAGCTCAAGTTTGAAGCATCAATGATGTTCAACTCACTCTTAAAGTGACAAAATGTCTTCTCATCAAGTGGCTTAGTAAAGATATCGGCCAATTTCTTGTTAGTGCGAACATGCTTAAGGTTAATATCTCCTTTGGAAACAATGAAATGATGTCGGACTTGAATATGCTTAGTTCGATAATGTTGCACAAGATTATGACCAATTTTAATAGCACTTTCATTGTCACAAAGTAATGGAACATTTTTAACATGAATTCCATAATCCTTAAGTGTTTGTGTCATCCAAAATAATTGCGCACAACAAGATCCAGCAGCAATATACTCAGCTTCGGTAGTCAATAGAGCTACCGAGTTTTGTTTCTTAGAGGACCAAGATACAAGATATCTGCCTAAAAATTCACAAGTACTCGAGGTGGATTTTCAGCCTTGTCACTGGCATAGTCCGAATTAGAATAGCCAACAAGGTCAAAAGAAGATCCCTTGGGATACCAAATGCCAATATTTGACATTTGTATCAAGTATCTCACAATGCGTTTACAGCCAAAAGATGACATTCTTTCGGTGCAGCTTGATATCGAGCACACATGCAAACACTAAGCATAATGTCAGGACGATATGCACATAGATATAACAATGAACCAATCATAGATCGATAAACTTTCTGATGAACCGCCTCATCCTCTCTGGTAACATCAACATGTCCGCTAGTAGGCATAGGTGTTTTCATACCTTTGCACTCCTGCATGTTGAACTTTTTGATCAAGTCCTTGGTATAGTTAGTTTGAGAGATGAAATTTCCTTCTTTTGATTGCTTGATTTTAAAAGCCAAGAAACAATTTCATCTCACACATCATGGACATCTCATACTTCTCGGACATCAACCTTCCAAATCTTTCACTAAATTGAGGGTTAGTGGAACCAAAGATAATATCATCCACATAGATTTGGCACACAAATAATTCACCATTATCTCTCTTAGTGAATAAGGTTGCGTCAATTTTACCAATTTCAAAACCTTTTTCGATAAGAAACTTCATTAAACATTTGTACCAAGCATGAGGGGCTTGCTTAAGACCATAATGAGCTTTACGGAGTATTTAGACATGATTAAGTTTCTTAGGATTCACAAAGCCATGTGGTTGCTTAACATAAACCTCTTCTTCAATCTCAGCATTTAAAAATGCACTTTTAATATCCATTTGATAAAGCGTGATATCATGGTGATTGGCATAAGCATGAAGAATGCGAATAGCCTCAAGTCTAGCGACGGGGGCGTAGGTCTCACCGTAGTCCATACCTTCGACTTGCATATATCCTTGAGCTACGAGGCGAGCCTTGTTGCGCACGACTTGACCGTCTTCGTCTTGCTTGTTTTGAAATACCCATTTGGTTGTGATGATGTTGTGTTCATCCTCGGGCTTCTCCACGAGGGCCCACACTTCGTTCCTTTCGATGTTGTGAAGCTCTTCATGCATAGCATTCACCCAATCCGCGTCTTCAAGAGCTTGTTCTACCTTCAAGGGCTCAATGCTATAGATGAAAGAATAATGCTCACAGAAGTTTGCTAGACGAGTTTTAGAGCGAGTGATCCTCCCTGTTTGTATATCACCAAAGATTTGGTTTAGGGGATGGTTCTTGGTCACTTGTGCTCGAACTCAAGTCATCTTCCGATTGTTGGTTGGTGGAGCTTCTTCTTCATCATCATCTCCTTCATCTTCGTTGTTATTGAAGGTGTCGTTCCCTTGAGATGGTGGTGAAGGAGGTTGTGGTGGATCTTCATGATGCACTTCCTCCTCTTCATCAGCTTGCTGTGTACCGCTTGTGGATGCCTCCATGTCATGTTGTGGTTCACCTTGTCTTGAAGTAGAGTCTTCCACTTGAGTTGATGAAGTACTTTCCTTCACCTCCATGGGACGAATCTGGCCGATGGGTAAATCTAGGATAGCTTCCGAAGGGTTCTTATCACGTACATCATTTGGAAATTGTTCGACTTGCGAACCATTAGATTCATCATACTTCACAACTACCATCTCTTCAACTTTTCGAGTGAAGTTGTTGTAGACATGGTAAGTGTGAGAGTTTGATCCATAAAAAAGTAGGAATCCTTCATGAAATTTAGGAGCAAATTTAGTACGACGATGCTTATCAAGAATATAGCACTTGGAGCCGAATACCCAAATGTATCCAATTTGGGGTTACCGGTGAGTAGCTCGTATGCCATTTTACCGAGAAGCCTGTGCAAGTAAAGTCGGTTTGTGGCATGACATGCTATTTCCACGGATTCTGCCCAAAAGTGTTTTGGAGTCTTGTATTCGTCAAGCATCGTTCTTGCCATCTTAATGAGTGTCTGGTTCTTCCTCTCAGCAACTCCATTTTGTTGAGGCGTGTATGTATCCGAGAACTCATGTGAGACACCTTCTTCGTCAAGAAAGGTATCCACATTGGTGTTCTTGAACTCTGATCCATTATCGCTCTGAACGTTCTTGATCTTCACTTCAAACTGATTTTGCGCTTTGTGAGCGAAGTTCTTGAAGATCTTTTGAACCTGCGACTCATCATCAAGAAAGAATACCCATGTGAATCTGGAAAAATCATCAACTATAACTAGACCATAGGAATTTCCACCGAGACTCTTGTAAGCATTGGGACCGAAAAGATCCATGTGAAGTAACTCGAGTGGTCTCCTAGTAGCCATGATATTCTTAACAGGATGACTTCCACGTACTTGTTTTCCATCTTGACAAGCACTACAAAGTCTATATTTGTCAAAGACAAGATCTTTAACACCAAGTATATGATCACCTTTGATAAGTTTGTCTAAATTATGCATGCCAACATGTCCTAATCTTCTATGCCAAAGCCAACCTTTAGAAGATTTAGCAATTACACAAGTGCGAGGTTTGGATCTCTTAGTGAAATCGTCAATGAATAGATCACCTCTATAGATACCGGTAAAGACCATTTTATGATTATATTGACGAAACACTTGGCAATCTATTTTCGTGAGTAGCACATTGAAACCGAAGTCGGCAAGTCTAGACACGGAAAGAAGATTATAGCCAATAGATTCAACAAGCATAGCATTTTGTATAGAAAAATCATGGGATTTGGCCACCATACCTAGACCAAGTACCTTACCCTTGGAGTTGTCTCCAAACGTTACGTACCTTCGCGGTCCATGGTTTGGTGTAATCTTTTCAAACATTTCTCTATCTCCGGACATATGATCGGTACATCCGCTATCAAGAATCCACTCTTTTCCTTCGGACATGTAATCCTTGAAGTTTGCCATGAGACTTATATTCTTCATGATCTTCTCATACCCGATGTCGAAAAACTCATCTTCATCATAGTAGCCATGTTCCACATTGTCATCATCAAGTGGAAAATCCTCGTCATAAAGAACAAGAGATTCGTTAAGATGGTGATCATGACAATTTTTAAGTTTATGAATGCGAAGGGCCTCTATAATGATATTGTTGATAGTTGTGATATCACCTTTAGCATGCATGAGGTCTCTAAGCTCAAATAGACAAGTATCAAATTAGGACCACTAGGTGACATTTTGTGAAAGGCAATGGTTTTATGAAGAATTTCATCAAGATTACTTAATGAATAACTTGGATATCATTTCTCCAAATCATTCCACAAAGTGTAAGCACATGCAAAATTCATCATTTGGTTAAGCATATTTCTAGGCAATGCTCTAACAATGCGATTAACAGTTCTAAGATTGCATAGAATAGCAATTTCCTCTTCGTGTGTGGGATTCAAAGGATCAATAGGACGCTCATATGGGCGCATAACATATTTGCTCAACTAAAATTAATTAAACATCTCAAGCATCAAAGATTTCCATTGACTATAGTATTCTCCATCAAGAATGGGCTCTCTACAACTCAAACTCCCTATACTAGACACATCCATCTTCCTCCTCGGTGATTAAACAGAAGCAATGGAGACCAATGCTCTGATACCAATTGAGGGATCACTAGAAGAGTGTCTAGATTGGGGGTGAATAGACTACTAGCAGTAATTTAAAAACTAACCTTTCCAAAGTTAACTGGTTGGCAGATTTTAACAGTTTTAGCAAAGCGAGCAAGTCTAACAGCCCTAAACATGCATGTCAACAAATATGGTAGTGGAAAGTAAAGACATTGCATATGAAGTAAAGTGTTGAGATAGGTAGATCAAACGCAGTTGGAGACGCATGGATTTTTTCCGTGGTTCCGATAGGTGGCGCTATCATACATCCATGTTTATGGAGTCTTCAATGCACGGAGGGTAACAGTCGCAAGAGGCCACGGAGGGCTCCACCCAAAAGGGTCCACGAAGTAGCAACCATAACTATTCCATAACGGCTTCCGTCCATGAAGGACTAGCCTCACTAGGGTAGATCTTCATGAAGTAGGCGATCTCCTTGCGTTTACAAACTTCTTGGTTCACTCCACAACACGAAGTAGGAGGCTCCCAAGCGACACCTAACCAATCTTGGAGGCACCACTCTCCAAAAGGTAATAGGCTCGGTAATGACGATGAACTCCTTGCTCTTGTGCTTGAAGATGATAGACTCCTCAGCACACAATCACCCTCTCACAGATTTGGCTTGGTAGAAGAGATGGGATTGGTGGAAAGCTACTTGGGGAGGCTATAGATCAAGATCCATATGATTGGAGTGAAAGATCTTGACCTCAACACAAGGGTAGGTGGTTCTCTCTCAGAAAATCTGATAGGATAGGTATGGAATAGTTTTGAGTACTTCTGTTTCGAGTAGGTGGTGGTGAAAGGGTATATATAGGCATCCCCAAAAATCCAACCATTACACACAAAATGACCAACTCGGTGACACCAATGTGTTAATCTCGGTGGTACCGAAGTGAGCAAAAGGTGGCAACTTTTGAATCTCGGTGAGACCGATATAGGAAACTCGGTTGCACCGATAAGGTGACCGACAGTCAGATTTCCAATCTTGGTGACGCCAATCCAACATTCTCGGTGGGACCGAAAATGTGAATTTGTGTAAGAAAAAGTTGGCAACCTAAACTCGGTGGCACCGGTATGGAATCGGTTGCACCGAAGTTGCTAGGGTTTCGCTGAGTTTCTCTAGGTTCTGGAATCGGTGGCACCATTATGGGAAAGTTGGTTGCACCGATTTTGAGTGTTAGGTATAGAACAGACTTTGGTGGGAGAGTTTGTGGATGTTTTTTGGCGACTATCACCTGTCCACATTTGAGCATATTGTTCACCAACAAAACCTTACCCCCTTTTAATAGTATTGGTTTTCCTATGGACTCAAAGTGATTTCTCGCAAATATAAAATGTAGAGTCTTTTTTCTGGAAGCTCGTCCAACCTATTTCCTTGCATCTTGGGGTATGTCCACAATCTCCTTTTGCCAAACCTCTCTATAGACTGTATCTAAAATACACTAGGTAAAAATATCAGTCCAAGAGACAATGTATGTTGTCATGAATTATCAAAACCACAAAGGGAGCATGTTGTGCTTTCAGTTAGAGGCTATCATGGAAATTTAGGAGGGTTGACATTCAAGTGGTAGGTAATGCATAAGTAACTATAAGAGCGAGACATCTAGCAAAGCAAGAATAGTGTCTGGATCCGGGTACGATCATCTTGCATATTGGTTCTTCAGAGGGACAAAGAGCGGGGTCCTCATAGTCGTACTCTCCTAGATCCTCGTACTCAGTTTCAACACTCCCGTCTACCCAAGATAAACAGCAACAATAAACATCCAACTAAGGTTCTATGTACAAACAAGATGATGCATGATTCATTTGAATAATTTAACATGGCAATCCTAAACTAGTAAAGTTTCACATGCAATAGTTTGGTTATTTACAATTCTTGGTAGAACCTCATGTTATGTTATTTAAACATGCATGATCTTAGAAAATATGGATGCTTCATGCAAAATCGATACAAATGCATATGTAGAACGTAAGAAACAGAGTTATGGATCTCACGCTACGCTCACGACAAGTTACAAAGGAAAAACACAAGACAACAGAGGCCATGGGGTATTCCTTGGCATTCCAAGGTAGCCACTAGATAGACAATGAAAACTCAACCACGATAGATTCAAAGATCAAGCAATTCCATGGAGTATAGCTCCCACAAGTCACAAAACACTAAAACAAACAATCTGCCACAAAACAACAACATGTCAACTTTCACAGAGAATAACTAGAGCTACAGCAAGTATCCAACCACAAGCAAGGCATTGAAAGAAACTATATAGCATGCTTATAAAATTATCCAACTACCCAATTTGGAATGGAGGGACACATCAATAAGCATGAAGCTCACAAGTTAGCATGATGAAACAAATAACAGTTTTCTGGAATCTGAGTTAAGCCGATAGAAAGTTGACAGCATAAACTAGTGGTGATATAAACCACTGGCATGAAAATTAACAGGATGCCAGAGGACAACATCTACTTCAAAACACTAGCACTGAGCTTGAGCTAATTTTCAACATATCACTTGGTAGCATCCACTCTTCATGGCATAAAAATATTAACAGATTCCCAAACTTAGAAATATTTAGCATGTTTGAAAACAACAACATTTTAGTAGCTACTTTAGAGCATGGTACCTACTTATATGCAAGTTTAACATGACAAAAATAAATACCATGGCATTCTACTCATCAAAGGCTACCACATTCATGTTGGCACAATTATCATAGCGTGCATGGATTAAATATAACAAAAATGACAAGGGCACTTTGAGACAAAATGGCATTTTTTCAAACTTGCTCAAATGACCAAACAATTCACACCAATGGATTCCTTGGATGATTATACCCCAAAATCATGTATCATACTAATATGGTCACATGGAGCATCATGAAAAATACTAGATAGAAATTACCCCAGATTCCTATAAGTGAAAACTTACCTAAAGTGCTCATGTTAAAAAATGCACATATCCAGATTTCGCAATTATACTAGAAATGGAAATAATCTATTATAACAATTAAAACACTAAAAACGATACAATAAAAACAACAATTTACAGGGGGGGCCCACGTGGCATACTCACCAGGGCCCCCTAGTGCATGACAAGTGGGGCCTAGGCCCACTTGTCACACACACCACACACACACTCACAACTACACACAAACACCACATCACATAGACACTGCACTGGATCTGGTGCCACTCTAGATCCACACACCCACACGGCACACACAAGCACACACACAACAATGCACAACCACACTGGATCTGACTGTGGCCGCACAGGATCCACACTACCAAACACCAGATCCACCAATGGAATAAAAGGAAAAACAAAAGGGGAGGTTGGGGATCGAACCCATGACCTGTTGGTCGTCTCCCCAAGTAGCTACCACTGCGCTACGCTGTGAATCACACCAGAGATGGGCATCGAGCCCACTAGTACTAACAGATCGGGCGCCTAACTGATGAAACTGAAGAATTATACACTCCGGCGACAGCAAACGGCAACGACGATTCCGGCGACCACACGGTCTCTTCGGCGACGCTAACTAGCAGAAGGAAAGCAGGGATCTACGGGGTTCCATTCCCCTGCTCATCTCACGACGAGTAGGACGGAGGCGACCTCAAAGCCACGCCTTGGGCTACCGGCGGCGACGCGAGCACTATGGCGACACGAGGACTACGGCGACGGAGCGACAACGCTACGAAGTGGGGACACGGCGGCTCACCGAGGCGATGCTCAGAGACGCGGGGATGCGGACGACGGCGAGATGAAGTGGAAGGAGACGCCGGTGACTCCCTTTCTTCCTTGCGGACGATGGCGACGCGAAGCGGCACTGCGGGGAGGTGCTCCTCACCCCCCTAGCATGCAGAATGGAACAAGGATGTCACATCCCTAGCTAGGTGTCATAGGACAGCATGGGTGTTGCATCATGTTTCATTTTTGCATGAACATGAAATGGGGATTAAAAGAAACCCCAAGCTCACATTGAATCAAAATAATTCAAGTTGGTGAAAATTCAACAAATCCAAAATGCCCTACCAAAATGTTCCCTCTGTCTGATAAATATGGACATGATTACAACACGGGCCATTTTAAATTTTTGAACGATTGAAGCAATTTAAAAATAAATTATAAAGCTTATGAAAATATCAAATAAAGCATTATCATTATTTTAGTTTCCAAAATATCCTGAAACTTTTGAGATAAGTTTGAAATATTCAAACTTCAATACATAAAATATTTGGGATATTTTAAATTAGCATATGTACCTGAAAAGAAAAGAAAACAAACATCAGAAATAGGAAAACAGAAAAGAAAATGAAGAAAATAAAGCGGAAAGGAAAAGGGAGAATGAACCTGGGCCAGCCCAGCTGGCCCAGCTCCGTCGTCGTCCTCCTGGCGGCCAGGAGGACGGGCGTGTGGCCGGAGCGCGTGGGGGGGCGTGCCTCCATGCCGACAGCTACCTGCCTGCTTCCCCTTGCCAGCACGACGGGGATAAGCTCTGAGAGCCGTCCCCATCGCCCTCTCCCTCTCGCCCTTGCTCGCCTCTCTGCTCCCCTTCTCCTCTTCTCCACCATGGCCGCTGATGCCTTAGCTTCGCCGCCATAGTTCTAGCCGCTCCCACTCGCTTCTGAGCCCTCCAATCGCTCCACCTCGTCGCCTTCTCCCTCCTCGCTGAGCCATGCATTGCCAGGAGCCCCGAAGTGCCCTCTCCGCATTCATCTTCCTCCTCGGACCCAAAGCTTCGTCGCCATTGATCGCCATCTCCGAGCCCTCCCCGAGCAAGCTCTCGACGGCTTTGAGTCTGCTGTGAGCTCCCAGATCTTTCACGTCTCCTTTCCAGACTTTCCCCCCTTCTGTAGGCCCCGATTCCGCCGGCTCGCGAATGACCTACCGCACGAGCTCATCGCCGGCGATGCTTCGGTGACCAGTTGGTCCATCAGAGGCCACCATCGAGCTCGTGAGGCCGCGTAGTGCTTGTAGGTGCTTAGTTCCGGCCGTGTCTCGCTTTGGTTCGATGAGCCTGTGCTCGTCCGAGCTCCAGCAGCCGCCGTGCTGATCGCCGGTGCCGACTCCGTCCATCCCAGCCCCTGGGAAGTGTCGGGCTCGACGCGCGCGAGCAAGCAGAGCTGTTTGGTGCCCTCCGCCGTCCATTTGGTTGCCGGAGGAGGAATCCCGACCCCCCTCCGCCGTCCCTGACGTCGCCGGAGGCTTAACACCGGCGAGTCAACCGGTTTGAGCACCAGGGGTTTGACCCCTGGGTCACTGGCAAGTGGGGCCGGGCCCTTCTAGTCAAATTTAGGTTAATAACTTAATTAACCAAATTAATTAACCTAATTAGTCACTGACCAGTGGTCCCAATGTTGATTAAGTAATTAGGATTAGTTTTAATCCTCTAATTAAGTGACTGGGTCACTGACCAGTGGGTCCCACCCTGTCAGGTTTGACCTGGCCAGGTCAACCGACCATCTGACATCGTGGTGACGTCAGGCTGACGCCATTAATCCTTTTCCAGTTTAAAAATAATTCCAGAAATTGTTTAAAACTTTAAAAATTCATATAAATTAATCTGTAAATCAGATGAAAATAATTTATATATGAAAATTTATCAGAAAAATCCAATGAATCCAATTGTGCTATTATCATGCATGTTACAGAAACCTATGTAGAAGAACATAGACATTTGCTAATAGGTTAAAATATGGAAATTGAAATGAAGAACGATTTTGAACCTATATTCAGACTCACTTCAATTAACTTGGAAAATTGTTGCATTAGCTCATCCATACATGCTACCATGTCATGATCATGCATCATATTGTTGCACTTGCGTGTATTGATTGTTATTTGTCTACATTGCACTTGCGTGTATTCCATCGAAGGAGAGAACCTTCCCTCTACCCAGCAAGGCAAGAAACCCCCTTGATCATTCTGATAACATCCCACTCTCTCGCTCCTGCTCTTGTTTATTGCATTAGGACAAACATCCACTTGTCTGTCATACACAGTAGATGAACCTATTCTTATGCATGACCTGTCATTGTCACAGTAAATAGCTAAACCTTGCAACCTAGCATACCTAGTAGATGCTTGTGCCATGATGTGCTTAGCTTACTTTGCCTGCTATGCTTGCTATGCTTAGAGTGGTGTCAGCTCTGATTCATCTAGGTGATGGACTGGAGTGAAACATTGTTGTTCCAATGTGATAAGCTTATGATGAACCTGATTTGGTAAAGGTAGCGATGAGTGGCTATGTAGGAGTACATAGAGGGTTGTCTCATTGGGACCGTTCTTAGGAACTGAGTTCCGTGTTTGTGATCCAAGACTAGTTAGTACCACACGTTGGGATACTTAATTGGCCCTCTTGACTTACCAGTCGCTTAGTCCTTAGTCTAGGAGTTGCAAGTAGTTTCTGGTGTTTATAGCTTGTTGGAAGCCGTGCGTAGCGCTGACCCTAGGGGTGGGTTATGACGCGGTAGGCAGTGGCACGGTGTACCAAGGATCACCCGAATGGTGGGCTTGGGAACCCTGCGCACATCGTTTGGGGCCGTAGCGGAAACTTCGGTCAGACTTCCATGCGGGTTCAGTCTCAAATAGGCCATAGCCTGGACTAGAGGTCTTATGTGATTCAGGGTCGTGGCCAACTCCCTCGCTGGGCTTCCGCTTGAAAGTTGCCGAGGTGCCTGGTTTTATGAGCACACAACAATAAGTGGCGAGAGCGTGTGTGCAGAAGTACACCCCTACAGGGTATGAAACTATTCGAATAGCCGCGTCCTTAGATATGGACTACTTGGATAACTTATGTTGTTCATAGATAATCAAATGGATACCCATAAAAATATCAACACAAGTGTGAGTATCGTGGATGGCACTCACCCAGGAGAGGGAAGTGAATCCATGGTGGTGTATTGTCATGGAGTTAGTGGACTCGTGTGTGATATCTAAGATTTAAACAAAGAGTTAAAATTGTGTAGTATAGGTTAGCCATGAGTCAGAGCTGGCATTGCTGCATAAACTCCACCACCCCCTTGTTGATACATGAGCATGAATGGACTAGGTCTGCTTTAAAGACTTGCTAAGTATGTTTGTACTCATGTTTGCTTAATAAATGTTCCAGATGAGACCGAGGACCCATCAGGTGGGTTCTTTCTAGATGTCGACGATGCCGAATAGCTAGTGTCCGAGCTAGACCCAGGTACGTTTATACATGAGCATAATATCTGTAAGAACATATTATGCAAGGCTCGTTTGAGCCTCTTAAATAAAAGTTGTTGTATGGTTATGTTGTGATGCCATGGTTGTATCTATGCATATCGGGCATGTCATGCGTACGTGTGACATGCAACGGTATGTATGGGATCCGACACCTAGTTGTGTGCCTTTAGTAGTACTCTTTACAGAAAACTACCTCTTTGTGCTTCCACCGAGCCATGGTAGCTTGCTACTGCTCCAGACACATTGATTGACCGACATGTATCCTTCTTTGCTGCTGTATCTGTCCCTTCGGGGAAATGTCTCGCAGTGTAATGGAGTCCCTGTAGCCTGCTATGAATTGTCTACGTGCAATGATGGCATTTATGTCTCACGGCGTAATGGAGTCCTTGTAGCTTGCTATGACTCGTCTACACACGCTTGAGGCCGACACCTGCATTGCTGGGTCATGTCTGCCTGTTTTCGTACGGATGTTCCACTCGGGTTCTATGATAGTCATGTCGGCCCGGGTTCTCTGTCGTTTGATTGCCAGCGACATGTTCACATACGTGAGCCAAAAGACGCAAATGGTCCCGGCTAAGTCAAGGCTGCAGCCGTGGAACTTACCGTGCGTGAGGCCGCAAAGTGATGTGATTTGTTACAGTCTGGATTCATATGACTTAGGATCGGGGTCCCGACAGTGTTGGTATCAGAGCCTGGATAACTGTAGGACTACCAAGCCTAACCGGTTGAAGTTGAGTCTAGAAACACTATAGGAAAGTAGGGGAATTGATTGTGGAAGGGAACGTAAGGCCCTTTTTACTCCTCTTCCCAAGTCATTCTATTCTGAGTCATTCTCATCTTTTGTATGGGGTTAAGAACTAGGCTTCTCATATATTGCTTAGGATGACGAGTTACTAACCATGGACTAATAGCTAGCTTGTTTGCAAGAGAATGTCGGTACTAAAGTATTGTTGGTGTGACAAACAAATGGAGAAGAGATTGAGTCTAGAAAGTCAAGTGGTTATGCTTTTCCAATCTTTTGCAGTTGTCTCAAATTCCTTTTTGAGCAATTACAGCCGTTATGCTATCCAATTTCTGCTAGTCTCTAATGTCTTTGCATCATTCTCTGTTTCAGATGCCCCCTCGTCCTTCTCGTCAGGCGGTCCGTCTAACCAGGTGCATCGATGTACCGGGTCACATGGCCATGTTTGTTAGAGTTATGATGGAGGCTGGCTACCATTGGTACCCAGAGTACAGAATGGAGGAACAACATCGAGATTTCAACCAGAGTCAGTATCTGTGTACTGTTAAGATATATCCTTCATATTCTGGAGCTGCAAAGCCGCTTCACTTGACTTATGGACCAGGTGTCACCATAGATATGGCAGTTCAGGAGGCCGCCTACACCATGCTGACTATCATGAGGTTTCACCATGGTCTGCTTCAGAACACAGAGTTCTGTTATGTTCCTGCTTCCATGGGAGGAGAGGATGGTTATCTTAGCGCAGCCTACTGTGATCATTCCCATGAGGACCCTAGGCTGCAGGTGACCGCTCAGATGTTGGAGAACAGGGATCATGATGCACGTGCCCTTTGCATGGAGCTTTATGCCACCCGTGCACGTCTTTGGACAGCCCTGACGCAGTTGGCACCTGTCGTGCAGACAGGCTATGGAGATTTGGAGATGCTGACCCTTTCACAGGCTCATCTGCTAGCTCACGTAGACTGTCCCGATGTTGGAGGCATCACCCCTCTTCGAGGACCGCTGTTGCTGCCAACAAGGGGACCAAAGCCACATCAGTGTCCTTACGGTTTCCAAGGATCACAAGCTAGAGTGTTCCAGATCCTCAGGTTCAGCTCGCGGGTCATGGGGGTAACCTGTACGAGGCATTCTACGGCGATGCTTGAGTATGTGGATGTTAGTACTAGTATGGTAGTAGTCGTATCGCCAAAGTCCTGTGTGTCTTGTGGGAAATGATTGAGGTTGAGAGTTGGGTTCCAGAGGTGTAGATAGATAATGTATAGGAAGCTTGTAATACCTCCGATGAGTTGTGTCATCTCTCTGTAGTTTGCTTTCAGCTTGGGCATGTATTGAACTATGTCATGGTGTGTATGAATCATGGTGTTCATATGGCAGTTGTTATTACCATGTTGTTTCGGAGCTTACCCTGCATGCCTTGTTGTCCATGTAGCGACCCGACCTGAAAGGTCGAATCTCCGGTGTTTCTGTACCATCCCAAGATCATGCTGGTACACACACGGTACGTCAATGTATATATCAAAGGGAAATCACACAGCATTAATTAATTGAAATCTCATATCGAGTCCTTTATTACAATAATGATTACAATAAAGTGGTTGAAGGCCAACTCATGAGATAACTAAACCATAAACTTGCAAAAGCTCCAAACGTAGATGAGTCCATCTGACTCCAAGGGCATGTCACCGAGCGTAGAGCGTATCCTCACTCCTGGTCGGAAAAGTACTCTGCAACATGATACGTTGCAGCCGTATAGGTCAGCATATTGAATATGCTGGCAAAGTCACAAGAGAGGGGGTAAAGTAATCATCTAGTCTATATGCAAATATGGCAGGTGGGGTAGTAAGTTTTGCATAAATCCAAGTTTTTCCTACATCAAGAGAGGGCAAAGGAATAATTACTACAATGTTGGTTGATTAATGAGATGGTTCCACCAACCAATTCTCATACCCAAGTTGACATTAATAACCCACATCAATATAATTAATTGTGTTGAGAGTTCCAGATAGTTTCAGTTCCTTTGGCTCAACTGTCCATGACCGTGGACACGGCTAATCGATTAGGTTTGGGTACTCTGCAGAGTTTTGCACACGTTCCCCACAAGATTTGGTCGCCTCCATTGGACTTCTCGCACTTCATGGTGTTTGAGAAACGGATGACCAAAACATGGTCTTTTAAAGGGTTTCCCTGAGACTCTGTCGGTGCCCATCCTTTCCTACCGTTCTTCTACATCTCGTAGCACCGCCTGTCCAGGGTCACCATGATATCCAACCAAGCCAGAGCCCATAATGACTTGTGGCTTTGCAGGTAAGCCTTGGGTCTTGAAGCATCCATCCATCTCTTTGTGCCTAGGTGGACCTTTCCGCATGAATACTGTCACATCTCCAGCATCATCTAGGCTAACCACTGGTTTCTCCAGGGCGCCGTTCAACCATCATCCACCCAGAGGTAATTTGAAAACTTGGAGTCTTGAAGACTTGATCATCATGTAGGTCTTGAAATTATTAACTCACAACTTTCATGAATCACACAACCAAGCCCGTCTACTAATAGTATAGAAAAATGTAAAATAACATTTCCCGGGGCCAATGTGTCAAAGGGTTGAGGGGGGGGGGGGTACCTACCACATGATACTACAACAAGTACCCAAGTTTCCAATTTACCTACTTTGCATGCAATTGGGGTGATGGAAGAACTAATGCAATAAAACATAGGTATACATGATCAAAGTGACTTGCCATGCTGACGATCCTCGTACTCGAGTGACTCTAGATAACAAGCTTCGCACTCCGGATGATCAAACAAATCAAACAAGAGCACACCATAAGCATAAATACAAAACAATTCACACAATTTAGCAAGGTTAAACAAACAATACTAAAACCATTCAATAGTATCAATCAAGAGAAAGAAATCAAAATAAAAGTTTTGACTCACAAAAAAAAATTTAGTGTCAAAAACTTATACTACTACTACTTTAAGACAAACAACCAAGCAATAGCTAGTATAAAAAGAAATAGTAAAGAAAATCAATCTTAGTAAACAGAATCAAATTTACTAAAACTTTTGTGTAAATAAACACTACTAAAATGAAAATAACTAGAATGTTCATATAACTTTGGAATTGGTAACCAAAACCATAATATTATTAACACTAATATTATTATCATCACAATTCTTAACAGAATAGAATTACTGAAATTATTTATTAGAAATCTAACTTAATCATCTAGCTAGTTTGTGAAAGTAGAACTAAATTGTTTTATAAATCTATACCTAATGAAAAAAGATATAAAGATTCCTATAACAACATGGTATAAAACTAAACAATCATTCCAAAAATTAGAAAGTAATGTTACCTAAATGTTTGAAACAACAGAAACTTATGAAAAATATTAACAAAAGTTAAACTAATTCAGGTTCAAATTAAATTAAATTAAGAAAACTAAACTACAATAAGAACTAAACAGATTCTGTTTTTGTTAAAAACAGTAACTAAATTTATTCAAAAAATACTCAAATCATGTAGAATAATAGGTTTAACTAATACAAAACAGTGGCTAAAACATTCATATAAAAATATATTTTTAAACTACAGTTATACAGATTTTAGTAATTTGAACAAATTTGATTAGATTCAAAATTTAAAGGTCAAATTTGAAATCTAAGCATTCAGACATAAACTACATCAAATATGTGAACTACTGCAAAAAGAATCAACTAAAAACACTAAATAGTTTAAAAGATATAACAAAAACAAGATTTGAAATCATTCTGTTTTCTAAGACAGAAAAGAAAAGAAAAGAAAGACTGATCGAACGGACAGGGTGACGTGGCATTCTCTGGTTGGCTACGTGTTGTGTGCGAGATCTGATGATTCGAGCGAACGACCGAGCTGTAGAGGATACCGGTTCGGGTTTTAAAAAGATCTAACCTTAGACGTTGGATCAGGATCTAACGGTTAAGAGAGGGGGAGGGGGCTCACAGAGAAAGGGGTCGCCGGCGAGGGGGTTCTCCGGCGAGGCCGAGGCGACGAGGTCGTCGGGGGCGACGCTCCGGTGGTTGGGGATGGCGTCCGAGGGGTTCAAACGACGGCGGCGGGTCTCCGGCGCACTCTGGTGGTGTCGGAGGGGAGTGGGGACGACAAAGGCGATGGCCAGGTGCTTTGGAAGCTTTGGATGGGGATCCGAACTCCGGCGAGGATGTCGTGCAGCGCTCTGGTGAGGTAGACTGGGGTTCGGGGGTGGAATGGAGCGCGGGGAGTTGACGGGTACTTATAGGGTCGCGGGTGGTCGAGGGAAGGAAAGAGGAGGCGGATCCGTAGCGGGAGGAATCTCCGGCGAGCTCTGTCTAGCGCGAGGAGGAAGTCGACCGCGGCGTCTTCGGGATCGGACGGTGGGGCCGGGGCATCAGAGAGAGAAAAGGCGGCGTCAGCGCGTCGGTCGGTCGGCTCGGAGCGGTTTCGGGACTTAACAGCTGTGGGCCGGCCCGTTTCAAAATTAATTCATTTCCTTTTTAATATCCAGAGCAGTAAAACTCATTTAAAAGCATTCAAAAAAAATTCCAAATATAGGAAATATATATATCAAAATGATCAGGATAATTAATGCTATTCAATGAACATTTTTCCTCTGTCATATTGAATACTTTGAAAAAAAATATTTTCAGAAATTGCTTATTTGATTTTAAATCCTTTTGCAATAATTTTTCAAATAGCCCCCTGGTTTTATTGTTCAAATATTTCACCAAGATGCCCCTGGTGTGGAGTGTCCTGTTACTCCCCTCTTTTCTTTGAACTTTTCCAGAGGTTTTCAAATAGGTGAAACAAGAAAAAGGGAAAGATGAAAGTGACATTTCAGAAATTCAAAAGAAGCACTTCAACCATTCTATTCACTCAAACAATATGATGAAGATGCATAGCTATATATCATAACATTCCAAAGTGAAATTTTGGGATGTCACAAACCTACCCACCTTAAGATGAATCTCGCCCTCGAGATTCGGGTTGGCTAGAAAATAGGTGCGGATGGTCTCTACGAAGATCTTCTTCGCGTTCCCAGGTGGCTTCTTCCTCGGTGTGGTGACTCCATAGAACCATACAGAACTTGATGATCTTGCTTCGGGTAACTCTGTTGGCAGTCTCGAGGATTCTAACAGGTTTCTCCTCGTTGGTCAGGTCACTGTCTAGTTGTATGGCCTCTAGGGGCACTGTGTCTCTCAAAGGAATATCGGCCATCTCAGCATGGCATTTCTTCAACTGGGAAACATGGAAAACATCATGAACTCTAGACAGTCCTTTCGGCAATTCCAGCTTGTATGCAACTTCGCCTCTACGTTCCAGAATTTTGTAGGGGCCTATGAATCTGGGTGCTAACTTTCCTTTAACACCAAACCTCTTGATTCCTTGAAGTGGGGACACATGGAGATATGCTCGATCCCCTACTTCATATGTCACCTCCTTGCATTTGTTATCAGCATAGCTCTTCTGTCGGGATTGAGCTATCTTGAGTCGGTCTCGAATCAATTTGACCTTATCTTTGGAATCTCTGATAATATCGGGACCAAAAACTTTTCGGTCACCAACACCATCCCACGTCAATGCTGTTCTGCACCTACTTCCGTATAAAGCTTCGAAAGGGGCCATCTTCAGACTGGTCTGATAACTGTTGTTGTACGAGAACTCTATGTAAGGTAAGTTGTCATCCCAACTGGACCCATAGTCTAGCGCACAGGCTCTCAACATGTCCTCCAGAATCTGGTTGACTCTCTCAATCTGTCCATCGGTCTATGGATGAAAAGCTGTACTGAACTCCAGCCTTGTACCCAAAGTTTCATGTAGCTGATGCCAAAACTTTGAGGTAAATTGTGTTCCTCTATCTGACACGATACTCCTCGGAACTCCATGAAGACATACGATCCTGGTCATATATATCTTGGCTAGCTTAGCACTCGTATAGGTGGTTTTCACTAGAATGAAATGAGCCACCTTGGTCAAACGATCAACCACTACCAAATGGAATCATATCCTGAACGGGTCCTGGGTAGTCCTATTGTGAAGTCCATACCAAGATTATCCCATTTCCACTCGGGTATCGGCAAAGGTTGGAGTAACCCTGCTGGTTTCTGATGTTCCGCCTTTACTCGCTGACAAACATCACATACCGCAACATGTTCGGCAATATCTTTCTTCATACCTGTCCACCAGTAACTTTCCTTCAAATCTAGGTACATCTTGGTGTTGCCTGGGTGTATCGAGTATGGTGAATCGTGGGCTTCTTGAAGTGTCAACTTCCTGAGCTCTGGGTCATGGGTCACATAGATTCGGTTCTCAAAACCATAGAGTACCCTGTTCATCTTCACGAAAGCCTTTAGCCTTGCCTTCCTTCATTCTCTACTTTATCTCAGCTATCTCCTTGTCTGATTTTTGGGCTTCCCAAATTCTTTCGGTCAAGGTGGACTGAATCTCTAGTGTGGCAACATATCCTTGCGGAACTATCTCTAACCGAAGCTCTCTGAGATCTTTGGTTAACTCCTGGGGTAATCCTCCGGCTATGAGTGTGTTCACATAACTCTTCCGACTCAAAGCATCTGCCACAACATTTGCCTTTCCTAGATGGTAATGTAATCTCATGTCATAGTCCTTGATTAACTCTAACCATCTCCTCTGTCTGAGGTTCAAATCCTTCTGCGTGAAGATATACTTCAGGCTCTTATGATTAGTGTACACATCACAACTATTTCCGATAAGGAAATGTCTCCAGGTCTTGAGTGCGTGCACTACGGCTGCTAGTTCCAAATCATGGGTGGCATAATTCAACTCATGGGGTTGTAGCTGTCTGGATGCATATGCTACAACTTTTCCCTCCTGCCTGAGTACTCCTCCATGTCCTTGACGGGATGTGTCACAATAAACCTGGAAGTCCTTCCGAAGGTTTGGCAGTATCAACACTGGGGCTGTGACCAAACGTTGCTTCATCTCCTGGAAAATGGACTCACATTCCTCAGTCCGGATATACTTAGACTCTTTCTTCAACAGTTCTGTCATGGGCTTGGCAATCTTTGAGAAATTCTCAATGAATCTCCGGTAATATCCGGCAAGTCCAAGAAAACTGCGGATCTCCTTAACTGAGGTGGGTGACTTCCACTCAGTGACTGCTTCAACCTTAGCGGGGTCTACTGCTATTCCTTGTCCGGAAATAACATGTCCAAGGAATCTGACTTCTGTCAGCCAGAATTCACATTACTGAACTTGGCATACAACTGATGCTCTCTAAGCTTCTCCAGAACTAAACGCAAGTGTTCCTTGTGTTCTTCCTCGCTCTTGGAGAATATCAAAATGTCATCGATGAACACCATGACAAACTTATCCAAATATTCCATAAACACTTTCTTCATCAAATTCATGAAGTAGGAAGGAGCATTAGTTAAACCAAAGGACATGACTATATACTCGTATAAGCCATACCTGGTGGTGAAAGTTGTTTTGGGTATATCCTGTTCACGAATCTTCAGTTGGTGATACCCTGATCGAAGATCGATCTTGGAGAATACATTGGCGCCTACTAGCTGGTCAAACAGGTCATTAATCATTGGCAGAGGGTACTTATTGTTGATAGTCACCTCGTTCAATGCTCGATAATCGACCACCATCCTCAAGGTTTTATCTTTCTTCTCCACCAAAAGAACTGGGGCTCCCCAAGGTGATGAACTTGGGCGAATATATCCCTTGTCCAATAGCTCCTTAATCTGCTTCTTGATTTCCACTAAATCATTTGCGGGCATCCGATAGGGTCTCTTGGAAATTGGGGCTGTCCCTGGTTTTAGCTCTATCAGAAACTCAATCTCCCTATTTGGTGGCATGCCTGGTAATTCATCCGGGAATACATCTGGAAAGTCCCGTACAACCGGTACTTCCTCCTGAACTACTCCTATGAGGGAATTTAACCGAGCACTCATTTGTGTGCATCGGGATACATACTTAATCCTCTTTTTCTCCGGAGTGGTGAGTGAAATAGGCTTGCTGGGGCAATCAAGGTTTCCTTCATACTTGGTCATCCAATCCATGCCTAGGATTACATCCAATCCCTGGGATTCTAAGAAGATGAGGTCGGTAGGAAAAACATGGTTTCCTATGTGGAGTTTCAGGGCGTGGCATCCTATCCCTGCCATCATCATTCCTCCTCGGGAATTGACCTTAATGGGTTGACTCAGGGTTCTGGTGGGTAAACCATACTTTTCCACAACTACCCTTGATATGAATGAATGAGTTGCACCGGAATCAAAAAGTACCATAACTGGACGTGAATGCAATAAAAACTTACCAACCACAGTCCCGGGCTGATCATAGACTTCTTCCACATCGAGGTGGTTCACCTGAGGACGAGGAAACGGATTTGGCTTCTTAGCTGCGGAGTTGCCATTTCCATTCCCTTGCTTGTTCTAAGGGCATTCAGTGGCATAGTGCCCTGTCTTCTGACACTTGAAACAGGTGATATGGTTCAGATCCTTCTGAGCTAGAGCGGGACGGTGTTGGTTGCCATTCCCACTTTCATTACTATTCTTGAAGCTGCCGTTGTTGGGACGATTATTCCCATTTCCTCCATGGTGGTGGCCTCCATG
The DNA here is from genome assembly GCA_022496015.1 of Hordeum marinum. NCBI lineage: Eukaryota > Viridiplantae > Streptophyta > Magnoliopsida > Poales > Poaceae > Hordeum > Hordeum marinum. The sequence continues at coordinate 231,184,504 of CM039673.1, forward strand.
GTTGTGCACTGGATGAGTGTGTCCTCCATACTTACCGGTCCCTGATCCGGTATTTCCTGAGTACGGGGTGTAGCGGGGCTTCTGATGAGCTCCAGAGGTAGACTTCCCATGTGCATACTTCCTTTTGCGGTTATCAATTTGCTACTGCTTCCCCTCCAAGATGAGGGCCTTGTCTACCAGCTCCTGGTAGTTGCTGAAGGTAGCCACCATCAGCTGCACGCTCAACTCATCATTGAGTCCTTCCAAGAACTTTTCCTGCTTGGCTGCATCATCGGCCACATCTCCTAGTGCATAACGAGCCAATGTGGTGAAGTCGTCCATGTACTGGGCCACGGAACGGTTCCCCTGGAGTAAGTTGCGAAACTCACGCTTCTTCAGACTCATGGCTCCAGCTGAGACATGTGCGGTGCGGAAAGCTTGCTTGAACTTCTCCCAAGTCACATCAGCAATGGGGTATGTGGTGGTGTAGTTCTCCCACCATGAAGCTGCTGGGCCCTCCAGTTGATGGGCGGCAAAACACACTTTTTCAGCCCAAGTGCATCGTGCGGTGGTGAGTTCCCTCTCCATCTTGCTGAGCCAATCATCTGCCACAATGGGCTCTGTGCTGCTGGAGGAAGTTAGGGGATTCAGTCTCAGAAAATGGGTGAGGTTGTCGCCTTGAGGTGAAGGGTGGTTGTTGGTCTGATTTTGAATCAACAGCTGCATCAGGGCGTTCTGCTGCTGAAGAAGTTGGGTGAGCTCTGGAGGGAAAGTGAAATCGGATTCACGCCGCGGAGGCATCTTGCTGTTTTCAGAGGGGTGAGAATTAGAATAGAACAATGACCTAAAAGGGAAATTCACTACCCATATGCAATGCAACAAACATATCTCACCAAACACTCATTCATTTATTCAACTCAAGGTCAAACATCGAGATACAAATCTCCATTCAAACTAAACATCGACCTACGCTTTAACGACGAAAGATGAAGATACATGGGGGCATAACTAAAGTTGTCCTCAACAGTACATGGTGAAGTGGTCTCCTCCGATGGTGCTCTCCTCATAGTCATCATCGTTGCTGATCAAAGGAACCATGTCTCCCTCGGGATGAAGATTTTCACCATGTCCATCTGTTCCTCCAGAGTTGCGATGCGAGTGTTCAGCTTGTCGATCCTCTCTAAGAAATCCGTCACCTCATACTCATGCTCGTACTTGGCTTCCCGTAAGTCAGCTTCGAGGTCAATCTCACGGTTCATCAGCCTCTTGATCGTCTTCGTGTCCGCATGTACCCGAAGCTCCAAGGTCCTGACGTGCGTCTCCAAGGTCTGGATATAGGGAATGGTGGTGTCTTCAGTGGGAGTGGTTATGATATTTCCATTGGCATGCCTGAGACAAACCACACTGAGTCCTGGTGAAATGGTTCCACCTCTATATTCCTCCTGAATACGTCCAAGGGCACAATGAATGGCCATGTCTCTTCCAAGTATCTAGCTGGGTGCCACAAACTTGAAGTCGATGGGTTCCTTCCGATTCCCAAAGGTCTTCCCGGGGATGTGCACCTCGATCCTGTAGCGTCTGTCTTGTGGAAAAGACATGATAGGAGTCCCGGTGATGCTCGGCAAAGCAATCCTCATGTCCCTGACGATCCTCATCAGCTCCTTACCAAAGGGCATCGTTGCGTCAGGCTGGCAAAACTCCGTGATCAAAACTGGGGTGAAGGTGGCCATCTATAAATTTTCAAATAATCGGAGGGAAGTCAGAAACGAGTAGATGAGAGTATAAGAATTTTAAATACAAAAGAGAAATAATTCCTAAGGCTTTTCCAATCCTAGAGGTTACGTCCTATGGTCAACGTGTGCTTTGATACCATTTCTTTAGCGACCCGACCTGGAACGTCGAATCTCCGGTGTTTTTGTACCATCCCAAGATTGTGCTGGTACACACACGGTACATCAATGTATATATCAAAGGTAAATCACATAGCATTAATTAATCGAAATCTCATATCGAGTCCTTTATTACAATAATGATTACAATAAAGTGGCTGAAGGCCAACTCATGAGATAACTAAACCATAAACTTGCGGAAGCTCCAAAGGTAGATGAGTCCATCTGACTCCAAGGGCATCTCACCGAGCGTAGAGCGTATCCTCACTCCTGGTCGGAAAAGTACTCTGCAACATGATACGTTGCAGCCGTATAGGTCAGCGTATTGAATATGCCGGCAAAGTCATAAGAGAGGGGGTAAAGTAATCATCTAGTCTATATGCAAATATGGCAGGTGGGGTAGTAAGTTTTGCATAAAGCCAAGTTTTTCCTACATCAAGAGAGGGCAAAGGCATAATTACTACAATGTTGGTTGATTAATGGGATGGTTCCACCAACCAATTCTCATATCCAAGTTGACATTAATAACCCACATCAATATAATTAATTGTGTTGAGAGTTCCAGATAGTTTCAGTTCCTTTGGCTCAAGCTGTCCATGACCGTGGACACGGCTAATCGATTAGGTTTGGGTACTCTACAAAGTTTTGCACACGTTCCCCACAAGATTTGGTCGCCTCCGTTGGACTTCTCGCACTTCATGGTGTTTGAGAAATGGATGACCAAAATATGGTCTTTTAAAGGGTTTCCCTGAGACTCTGTCGGTGCCCATCCTTTCCAACCGTTCTTCTACATCTCATAGCACCGCCTGTCCAGGGTCACCACGATATCCAACCAAGCCAGAGCCCATAATGACTTGTGGCTGTGCAGGTAAGCCTTGGGTCTTGAAGCATCCATCCATCTCTTTGTGCCTGGGTGGACCTTTCCGCATGCATACTGGCACATCTCCAGCATCATCTAGGCTAACCACTGGTTTCTCTAGGGCGCCGTTCAACCATCATCCACCCAGATGTAATTTGAAAACTTGGAGTCTTGAAGACTTGATCATCATGTAGGTCTGGAAATTATTAACTCACAACTCTCATGAATCACACAACCAACCCCTTCTACTAATAGCATAGCAAAATGTAAAACAACATTTCCCGGGGCCAATGCGTCAAAGGGTTGAGGGGGGTACCTACCACATGATACTACAACAAGTTACCTACTTTTCATGCAATTGGGGTGATGGAAGAACTAATGCAATAAAACATAGGTATACATGATCAAAGTGACTTGCCTTGCCGATGATCCTCGTACTCGAGTGACTCTAGATAACAAGCTTCTCACTCCGGATGATCTAAGGAATCAAACAAGAGCACACCATAAGCATAAAGACAAAACAATTCACAAAATTCAGCAAGGTTAAACAAACAATACTAAAACCATTCAATAGTATCAATCAAGAGAAAGAAATCAAAATAAAAGTTTTGACTCACAAAAATATTTTTAGTGTCAAAAACTTATACTACTACTACTTTAAGACAAACAACCAAGCAATAGCTAGTAGAAAAAGAAATAGTAAAGAAAATCAATTTTAGTAAACATAATCAAATTTACTAAAACTTTTGTGTAAAGAAACACTACTAAAATGAAAATAACTAGAATGTTCCTATAACTTTGGAATAGGAAACAAAAACAATAATATTACTAACACTAATATTATTATCATCACAATTCTTAACAGAATAGAATTACTAAAATTATTTATTAGAAATATAACTTGATCATATAGCTAGTTTGTGAAAGTAAAACTAAATTGTTTTATAAAACTATACCTAATGAAAAAAGATATAAAGATTCCTATAACAACATGGTATAAACTAAACAATCATTCGAAAAATTAGCAAGTAGTGTTACCTAAATGTTTGAAACAACAGAAACTTATGAAAACTATTAACAAAAGTTAAACTAATCTAGGTTCAAATTAAATTAAAATTAAGAAAACTAAACTACAATAAGAACTAAACAGATTCTGTTTTTGTTAAAAACAGTAACTAAATTTATTCAAAAAATACTCAAATCATGTAGAATGATAGGTTTAACTAATACCAAACAGTGGCAAAAAGATTCATATAAAAATATATTTTTAAACTATAGTTATACAGATTTTAGTAATTTGAACAAATTTGATTAGATTCAAAATTTAAAGGTCAAATTTGAAATCTAACCATACAGACATAAACTACATCAAATATGTGAACTAATGAAAAAAGAATCAACTAAAAACACTAAATATTTTAAAAGATATAACAAAAATAAGATTTGAAATCATTCTGTTTTCTAAAACAGAAAAGAAAAGAAAAGAAAAACTAATCGAACGGATAGGGTGACGTGGCGTTCTCCGGTTGGCTACGGGGTGTGCGAGATCTGACGATTCGAGCGAACGACCGAGCTGTAGAGGATACCGGTTCGGGTTTTAAAAAGATCTAATCTTAGACGTTGGATCTGGATCGAACGGTTAAGAGAGGGGGAGGGGGCTCACAGAGAAAGGGGTCGCCGGCGAGGGGTTTCTTCGGCGAGGCCGAGGCGACGAGGTCGTCGGGGGCGATACTCCGGTGGTTGGGGACGGCGTCCGAGGGGTTCAAACGATGGCAACGGGTCTCTGGCGCACTCTGGTGGTGTCAGAGCGCAGTGGGGACGATAGAGGCGACGACCAGGTGCTCTAGAAGCTTCGGATGGGGATCCGAACTCCGGCGAGGGTGTGGTGTAGCGCTCTGGCGAGGTAGAGTGGGGTTCGGGGGAGGAATTGAGCGCGGGGAGTCAATGGGGTACTTATAGGGCCGCGGGTGGTCGAGGGAAGGAAAGAGGAGGCGGATCCGTCGCGGGAGGAATCTCTGGCAAGCTCTGTCTGGAGCGAGGAGGAAGGCGACCGCGGCGTCTTGGGGATCGAACGGTGGGGCCGGGGCGTCAGAGAGAGAAAAGGCGGCGTCAGCGCGTCGGTCGGTCGGCTCGGAGCGGTTTCAAGACTTAACTGCTGTGGGCCGGCCCGTTTCAAAATTAATTCGTTTCCTTTTTAATATCCACAACAGTAAAATTCATTTAAAAGCATTCAAAACATTTCCAAATATAGGAAATATATATATCAAAATGATTAGGAGAATTAATGCTATTCAATGAACATTTTTCCTCTATCATATTGAATACTTTGCAAAAATTTATTTTCAGAAATTGCTTATTTGTCTTTAAATCCTTTTGCAATAAATTTTTAAATAGCCCCCTGGTTTTATTGTTCAAATATTTCACCAAGATGCCCTTGGTGTGGAGTGTCATGTTACTCCCCTCTTTTCTTTGAACTTTTCTAGAGGTTTTCGAATAGGTGAAACCAGAAAAAGGGAAAGATGAAAGTGACATTTCAGAAATTCAAAAGAAGCACTTCAGCCATTCTATTCACTCAAACAATATGATGAAGAGGCATAGCTATATATCAAAACATTCCAAAATGAAATTTTGGGATGTTACAGTCCAGTACATTCCTATTCTCATGTCTTAGAGTTGATGTCCTCTATGTTTAAGCTGTGGGTTTGTTTTCCTAGGATGGTGGCAACTAGGAATAACCCCTTGCATGCCCCTCAGCAGGGCGAGGGAAGCCAGCCAAGGCAAGAGGATCTGCCACATGCGCCTTCTTTGGCAGAAGTGATGCTAGAGGCTGAAAGGCACAAGAGAGAGACAAACAGGCTGCTGGAATGAATTGAGCAGAACACAACGCGTGCTCCCCCTAATGATCTCAATGATGGCATGTCACTTGGTGATTTCGTCAGGCTATGCCCACCTAAGTATCATCATTCGGTCGACCCACTCGATGCGGATGACTGGCTGACCAGCATGTTCCGCAAGATTCGGGCTGCCAATGTGTCCGAGGGAAACAAGGTGACCTTTGCAACCTATTTTCTGGAAGGACCCGCCAATCTGTGGTGGAAAAATTATGAAGCCATGCATCCCGCACGCCCCACACCAACTTGGGAAGAACTCAGTGCAGCATTTCGTACCCATCACATTCTGGAAGGGCTGATGGATCGCAAGTGAGAGGAATTCTGTGCTTTCACCTAGGGCAGACAGTCAGTGGATGCCTATAGCCGTGAGTTCGGCAATCTTGCTCGCTATGCTCCGCAGGAAGTTTCAACCGATGCTAAGAAGCAGGCTAGGTTCCGTAAGGGACTTAACCCTAAGCTCCGTCGAGATCTGCGTCTGCATGAGGGCACAACCTTCCAGGCTCTCGTCAACAAGGCTATCAAAGCCAAGTCTGGACAGACTGACTATGAGGCCACGAGGAAGCACAACCGTGACTTCAGCCCCGCATCTGGCTCGGGCTCCAAGAAATGCCGGGTGTGGGTGCCCAACGCAGCTCGGCCAATAAGATTCACCACAAGGCCATCCTTCCAGGCGCCTCGCCCAGCTCAACCCAACCCTCCAGCCAGGCCATTTGGAGGACAATGCCAAGCCGGCTAGACGTGGGAAGCTGGGAAAAGCCTTCTATGTGAAGCCAGCTCCTGCTCGTGGATGAGTGAATTATGTCTCTGCTAAGGAAGCCATTGAGGATCCTGATGTTATCCTAGGTACGCTCCTTGTCAATAGTCATCCAGCATCTGTTCTATTTGATACTGGGGCATCTCATTCTTTCATCTCAGAAAGTTATGCACAGTTGCATAACATGTCTTTTTGTGATATGCCTACTCCTTTAGTAGTTCAGACTCCTGGTTCAGAGTGGCAAACTTCTAGAGTGAGCCATGATAATGAGATTATCGTGGATAGGCTAGTCTTCCTAGCATCTTTGATAGCCCTCAAGTCTTTGGACATCAATATCATTCTAGGCATGGATTGGATGAAAGCCCACTATGCTAGGATTGATACTCACACTAGGAATGTTCAACTTACAAATCCATCGGGTGAGATAGTTAATGTCTCCACTCAAATAGCCAAGCACCAACTCTATTCCCTCAATGCTAGCCCTCTTCCAGAATTAGAAGATATTCCAGTAGTCCGTGACTTTCTGGATGTCTTTCTAGAAGAACTACCAGGAATTCCACCTGTCACAGATGTTGAGTTTGTGATAGAGCTCATTCCAGGGACTGTCCCAATAGCCAGAAGACCCTATAAGATGGCACCCTTAGAACTAGCTGAACTTAAGATTCCACTCGATGAAGCTTTGAAGAAATGTTTCATCCGTCCTAGTTCTTCTCCTTGGGCTGTCCCGTCCTCTTCGTCAAGAAGAAGGATGGATCGGATCGGATGGTTGTGGATTATCGGCCAGTGAATCTGGTCACCATAAAGAACAAGTATCCGCTCCCAAGGATCAACGATTTGTATGATCAACTCGCTGGATCATCTGTCTTTTCTAAAATGGATTTGAGGTTGGGATACCATCAAATCAGAATTAGAAATGTGGACATTCCAAAAACGGCTTTTGTTACTCGTTATGGCCAATATGAGTACACCGTCATGATCTTCGGTTTAACCAATGCCCCAGCCACCTTCTCTCGCTTGATGAATTCAATCTTCATGAAATATTTGGATAAATTTGTCGTGGTTTACCTCGACGACATACTCATCTACTCGAAGAACAAACAGGAACATGCCGAGCATCCAAGGCTGGTATTGATGAAACTTCGAGAGCACCGCCCGTATGCAAAATTCTCCAAGTGTGAATTTTGGTTGCCAGAAGCGACCTATCTAGGCCACGTGATCTCTGGTAAATGTATTGTTATCAATCCCGAGAGATTTCAGGCCATCCTTGATTGGACTCAACCTCAATTAGTTAAGCAAGTTCGGAGTTTCCTTGGCTTAGCGAGCTATTGTCGCCACTTTGTCGAGAATTTCTCCAAGGTTGCAAAACCTCTGAATGAACTCCTCAAGAAAGATAAAAAGTTCGAGTGGACTCCACAATGTGAGCACAGTTTTCAGTAGTTGAAAAGACGACTGACCTCTGCTCCCATTCTGGTGCCACCAGACTTCTCTAAGGACTTTGTTATCTATTGCGATGCCTCGCGACAAGAATTAGGTTGCATTCTCATGCAAGATTTTCATGTGATTGCATACGCATCTCGACAGTTGCGTCCACATGAGGAAAATCAGCCAACACATGATCTTGAGCTTGCAGCTTTGGTCCATGCACTAAAAACCTGGTAACATTACCTTCTGGATAATCGTTGCGAAATTTACACTGATCACCAAAGTCTGAAATATATTTTCACCCAGACGGATTTGAATCTCAGGCAAAGACGGTGGGTTGATTTGATTATAGATTATGACTTAGGGATAACTTACACCCCGGGGAAAGCCAATGTCATGGCTGATGCACTAAGTCATAAGTCTTATTGTAACAACCTGATGTTACAACAAGGTCAACCATTTCTCCATGAGGAATTTAGGAAGTTAAACCTCCACATTGTTCCTCAAGGATTCCTATCCAACTTTGTGGCAAAACTTAATCTGAAGGATCAAATAGTAGCTATCAATAAATATGATAAGGGTATATCCCGAATCAATGAGAATATTGCTAGCAGAAACGCTAAAGATTTCTCCAAGGACGATGAAGGTGTGGTGTTCTTCTAGAACCGGTTGGTGGTTCCCAAGAGCACATGCTTAAGACAGCTGATCCTTAAGGAGGCTCATGATTCTCCTCTCACAATTCATTCGGGTAATACCATGATGTATCAGGACCTACGCTAGAGGTTTTGGTGGACTAGGATGAAGAGAGAAATTGCCTAGTTCGTTGCTAATTGAGACGTTTTGTTGTCGCGTGAAAGCAGGACATCAAAGGCCTCCTAGCACCCTTCAACCTTTAGATATTCCTGAATGGAAATGGGATCAGGTCGGTATGGATTTCATTACTGGATTTCCCAGGACTAAGAGAGGGAATAATGTTATCTTTGTGGTCATTGACCACCTTTCCAAAGTGGCTCATTTTCTTCCTGTTCGGGAGAGTATAACTGCTAGCCAGCTAGCGGAGTTATATGTTTCTCGAATAGTTTCTCTTCATGGTGTTCCTTTGGAGATTATCTCAGACCGCGGAAGTATCTTTACTTCCTGATTTTGGGGAAGTTTTCAAACCTCTATGGGAACTCATCTATCCTTTAGCACTGCTTTCCATCCGCAATCAAGTGGTCAAGTTGAGCGAGTCAATCAAATTCACGAAGACATGCTCCGAGCTTGTGTTATATCTTTCGGTATGAACTGGGAGAAATGTCTTCCATTTGCCGAATTTGCGTATAACAATAGTTATCAATCAAGCTTGGGCAAAGCCCCTTGTGAAGTTCTTTATGGACGAAGGTGTCGAACACCTCTTAACTCGTCAGAAACCAGAGAGAGACAACTCTTTGGCCCAGATATGATCCAGGATGCAGAGGAGGAAGTTCCCATTATTCGTGAAAAGTTGAAAACAGCCCAATCTCGTCAAAAGAGCCAATATGATCGCCATCATAAGGCAGTGACCTAGGAAGTTGACGAGAAGGCTTACCTTCGGGTTACACATCTAAAGGGTACCCATCGATACGGTATCAAGGGCAAGTTGTCTCCATGTTACATTGGACCTTTTTGCATTCTTGCTAAACGAGGAGAGGTTGCCTACCAATTGGAACTTCCGCTGCATCTTTCTAAGGTTCATGATGTCTTCCACGTCTCGCAAATCAGGCGTTGCTTCTCGGACCCTATCCGTGAGGTAGGCCACGAAGCGCTTGATCTCCAAGATAACCTTACATATCAAGAATACCCTGTTCATATTCTTGATCAAGCTGAGCATGCCACTCGGTGTTGGAACATCAAGTTTCTCAAGGTTTGGTGGTCACACCAATCTGAAAAGGAGGCCACATGGGAAAGAGAAGATCGTCTTCGACTAGAGTACCCCGCGCTCTTCTCGACGACTTCAAAATCTCGAAACGAGATTCTTTTGAGTGGGGATGAGTTGTCACATCCCTAGCTAGATGTCATAGGACAGCATGGGTGTTGCATCATGTTTCATTTTTGCAACAACATGAAATGGGGATTAAGAGAAACCCCAAGCTCACATTGAATCAAAATAATTCAAGTTGGTGAAAATTCAACAAATCCAAAATGCCCTACCAAAATGTTCCCTATGTCTGGTAAATATGGACATGATTATAACATGGGCCATTTTAAATATTTGAAAAACTGAAGGAATTTAAAAATAAATGATAAAGCATCTAAAATATCAAATAAAGCATTATCATTATTTTAGTTTCCAAAATATCCTGAAACTTTTTAGATAAGTTTGATATATTCAAACTTCAATATATAAAATATTTGTGATATTTTAAATTAGCATATGTACGTGAAAAGAAAATAAAACAAATGTCAGAAATAGGAAAACAGAAAAGAAAATGAAGAAAATAAAGCAGAAAGGAAAAGGGAGGATGAACCTGGGCCGGCCCAGCTGGCCCAGCTCCATCATCGTCCTCCTGGCGGCCAGGAGGACGGGCGTGTGGCCGGAGCTTCCCCTCGCCAGCGTGACTGGGATAAGCTCTAAGAGCCGTCCCCATCACCCTATCCCTCTCGCCATCGCTCGCCTCTCTGCTCTCTTCCTCCTCTGCTCCGCCATGGCTGCCAGTGCCTTAGCTTCGCCGTCGTTGTTCTAGCCGCTCCCCCTCTCTTCTGAGCCCTCCAATCGCTCTGCCCCGTCGCCATCTACCTCCTCGCTGAGCCGCGCATCGCTAGGAGCCCCAAAGGGCCGTCCTCGAGCTCATCTTCCTCCTTGGACCCGAAGCTTCGTCGCCATTGATCGCCATCTCTGAGCCCTCCCCGAGCAAGCTCTCGACGGCTTCGAGTCCACTGTGAGCTCCCGGCTCTTTCCCCTCTCCTTTCCAGCCTTTCCCCCCTCTATAGGCCCTCATTGCGCCGGCTCCTGAATGACCTGCCGCACGAGCTCATCGCCGACGATGCTCCGGTGACTAGTTGGTCCATGAGAGGCCACCATCGAGCTAGTGAGGCCGCGTAGTGCTTGTAGGTGCCTAGTTCCGGCCGTGTCTCACTTTGGTTCGATGATCCCGTGCTCGTCCGAGCTCCGGCAGCCACTGTGCTCATCACCGGCGCTCACTCCGGCCATCCCAGCCCCTGGGAAGTGTCAGGCTCGACGCGCGTGAGCAAGCAGAGTAGTTTGGTGCCCTTCGCTGTCCATTTGGTCGCTAGAGGAGGAATCCCGACCCCCCTCCGCCATCCCTGACGTCACCGGCGGCTCAACGCCGGCGAGTCAACCAGTTTGACCACCAAGGGTTTGACCCCTGGGTCACTGGCAAGTGGGGCCAGGCCCTATTAGTCAAATTTAGGTTAATAATTTAATTATACAAATTAATTAACCTAATTAGTCACTGACCAGTGGGCCCAGTGTTGATTAAGTAATTAGGATTAGTTTTAATCCTCTAATGATTGACTGGGTCACTAACTAGTTGGTCCCACCCTGTCAGGTTTGACCTGGCCTGGTCAGCCGACCAGCTGACGTCGTGGTGACGTCAGGCTGACGCCATTAATCCTTTTCATGTTTAAAAATATTTCTAGAAATTATTTAAAACTTTAAAAATTCATATAAATAAATCTGTAAATCAGATGAAAATAATTTATATATGAAAATTTATCAGAAAAATCCAATGAATCCAATTGTGTTGTTATCATGCATGTTACAACAACCTATGTAGAAGAACATATACATTTGCTAATAGGTTAAAATATGGAAATTGAGATGAAGAACGATTTTGAACCTATATTTAGACTCACTTCAATTAACTTGGACAATAGTTGCATTAGCTCATCCATACATGCTACCATGTCATGATCATGAAACATATTGTTGCACTTGCGTGTATTGATTGTTTTGAGGATACCCTCGAGTATTCCAATGAAGGAGAGAACCTTCCCGCTACCCGGCAAGGAAAGCAACCCCCTTGATCATTCTGATAACATCCCGCTCTCTCGCTCCTGCTCTTGTTTATTGCATTAGGACAAACGTTCACTTGTCCGTCATACACGGTAGATGAACATATTCTTATGCATGACCTGTCATTGTCACAGTAAATAGTTAAACCTTGCAACCTAGCATACCTGGTAGATGCTTGTGCCATGATGTGCTTAGCTTACTTTGCCTGCTATGCTTGCTATGCTTAGAGTGGTGTCAGGTCTGATTCATCTAGGTGATGGAATGGAGTGAAACATTGTTGTTCCGATGTGATAAGCTTATGATCAACCCGATTTGGTAAAGGTAGCGATGAGAGGCTATTTAGGAATACATAGCGTGTTTTCTCATTGGGACCATTCTTAGGAACTTAGTTCCGTGTTTGTGATCCAAGACTAGTTACTACCACACGTTGGATACTTAATTGACCCTCTTGACTTATCAGTCGCTTAGTCCTTAGTCCAGGAGTTACAAGTAGTTTTTGGTGTTTATAGCATGCTGGAGGCCGTGCGTAACGTTGACCCTAGGGGTGGGTTATGACGCGGTAGGCAGTGGCACGGTGTGCCAAGGATCACCCAAATGGTGGGCTTGGGAACCTTGCGCACATCGTTTGGGGCCGTAGCAGAAACTTCGGTCAGACTTCCATGCGGGTTCAGTCTCAAATAGGCCATAGCCTGGACTAGAGGTCTTATGTGACCGAGGGTCGTGGCCCACTCCCTCGCTGGGCTTCCAGTTTAAAGTTGCCGAGGTGCCTGGTTTTATGAGCACACAACGATAAGTGGTGAGAGCGTGTGGGAAGAAGTACACCCCTGCAGGGTATGAAAGTATTCGAATAGCCACGTCCTCGGATGTGGACTACTTTGGATAACTTATGTTGTTCATAGGTAATCAAATGTATACCTATAAAAATGTCAACACAAGTGTGAGTATCGTGAATGGCACTCTCCCAGGAGAGGGAAGTGAATCCAAGGTGGTGTATTTTTATGGAGTTAGTGGACTCGTGTGCGATATCTAAGATTTAAACAAAGAGTTAAAATTGTGTAGTATAGGTTAGCCATGAGTCAAAGCTGGCATTGCTGCATAAACTCCACCACCCCCTTGTTGATACATGAGCATGAATAGACTAGGTCTGCTTTAAAGACTTGCTGAGTACGTTTGTACTCATGTTTGCTTAATAAATTTTGCAGATGAGACCCAGGACCCATCAGGTGAGTTCTTTCTAGATGTCGACGATGCCGAATAGCTCGTGTCCCAGCTATGACCTATGCCCTATGGCGGGCTGTAGATAGTCAGGACATGTGCCTTTTTACCGTTTCATCTGTCTGTACTCAGACAGCTTATGCTTTCGCTTGGTTTGTATGAACTTGTTTGTATGACTTGAGTGTCGGGTCATGTGACCCCTTTCTGTAACAACATATTATGCAAGGCTCGTCTGAGCCTCTTAAATAAAAGTTGTTGTATGGTTATGTTGTGATGCCATGGTTGTATCTATGCATATCGGGCATGTCATGCGTACATGTGACGTGCAACGGTATGTATGGGATCCGACACCTAGTTGTGTGCCTTTAGTAGTACTCTTTACGGGAAACTGCCTCTTTGTTCTTCCACCGAGCCATGGTAGCTTGCTACTTCTCCAGACACATTGATTGACCGACATGTATCCTTCTTCGCTGCTGTGTCTGTCCCTTCGGGGAAATGTCCCGCAGTGTAATGGAGTCCCTGTAGCCTGCTACGACTTGTCTACGTGCAATGATGGCATTTATGTCTCACGGCGTAATGGAGTCCTTGTAGCTTGGTATGACTCGTTTACATACACTTGATGTCGACTCCTGCATTGTTGGGTTACGTATGCCTGTTTTCGTACGGATGTGCCACTTGGGTTCTATGATAGTCATGTTGGCCTGGGTTCTCTGTCGTTTGATTGCCAGTGACATGTTCACATACGTCAGCCAAAAGACGCAAACGGTCCCGGCTAAGGCAAGGCTGCAGCCGTGGAACTTACTGTGCGTGAGGCCGCAAAGTGATGTGATATGTTACAGTCTGGATTCATATGACTTAGGATCGGGGTCCCAACAAAGGATGACTCCGGGGATCCACACACCATCTCCACTAGCGATGAGGGCCACTGGGGCAACGGCGATGACGGCGAGCAAGACCGGCGACACCTCTGAACTTACCTCTCCACTCTGAACCCGGGAGAAGAAGAAGAAGAAGGGAGAGGAAGGAGTGGAGATGGAGATAGCGGCGGCACGAGGGCAAAGTGCGGAACCCTAGGGCGTATGCACGCCGAGGATAACTAAATAGGACCGGGGCCGACGGTGACGCGGCGGAGGCAGGTCATGGCGGCGCGCGCTCGCTCGCTCTGCTCTTTGAACCTGACGGGCGGATGCAACGGGGCAGGTAGCCGCTAACTACTTGGGCTGGACTGCGCGGGAGAGGGAGTCGGCCCAGTTTCACTCTCTCCCACTCATAGAAAAACAAGTAGAGGCTTTTGCTTTTTAAAAACAAAAGAAAAAGAAGAAAAGCCCTAGTGAAAAGAAAAAGGATTTTCAACAAAATAAAAGAATACTTGACACCATAAGGAATTATGCCCTATTTGAATAAAATACCAAGATGAATTTTAGGGCCAGCAAATTAAACACCTTTTGAAATAGCAACGCCTATTTTATTTAGAAACCCAAAATCTCAAAGCTCAAAACACCAAAAGGACAACACACATAGACTCCAAATAATATTGGCTACATCATGAACATTTTTAACAGATTTATTAACAAGTTTTTTTAACACATGGAAAACACTAAGATCCAAAAGGGGTTTGATGATGTTTGAAAAGAAGGACAGAGGGTGGTAAACCGCACTAGCACACATGCACATACCACACAAGATCCACCAACAACATCACGGCAATAGTCACAAGATAGCACAACACAAAATCTTGTGCATGACATGATGAGATGACATGATGCATGATGATGAGATGGAATGGCAAGAAGCAAACTCATATCATATAACACATGGCAACAATGTTCACATAAGGTAAAAGGCCACAAAAGTCTACAAGAGGATCTCTACCCGAGATCTAGGAACGAAAGAACTCTAGATATTCGGAAACAAGAAGATCCTAACGTTCCCAAGTAGCTTGTTTGTCAGACTGATGGGACCACTTCACCTTGAGGAACTTGATATATTTGTTGTGAGTCTTACACTCAGTTTCTTCGAGAATAGCCACTGGATGCGCATCATAAGAGAGGTCTTCTTGGAGATCAATGTCCTGGAGGTCACTGGTACACTCGGGAGTCTTGAAGCACCTCCGGAGCTGAGAGACATGGAAGACATTTGCGAAGTTTTGAGGTCAATGGTACATTTGCAAAGTTTTGAGGAAGCTCTAGTTGATACGCAAGTTCACCTCTCTTGCTAACAACTCTGAAAGGACCAACAAAGCGAGGAACTAGCTTCCCTTTAATTCCAAACCGCTGAGTGGACTTCATGGGAGAGACTCTGAGATAGACTAGATCATCAACTTGAAAGGAAACATCCCGATGTTTGTTATCGTAATAACTCTACTGTTGGGATTGATCTGCTTTGAGGTTTTGACGAATGACATGGCACATCTCTTCTGCTTCGGTGATCATGTCATTGCCAAAATTTGACGCTCACCGGTTTCACACCAGTTAAGCGAGCTACGACACTACCTGTCGTAGAGAATATCGAAAGGGGCCTTACCTAAGCTATCCCGAAAGCTATTGTTGGATGAGAATTCAGCATATGGAAGGCAGTCTTCCATTTCATACTGAACGAAATCACACAGGCTCTGAGCATATCTTCAAGGATCTGATTGACTCTCTCAACTTGACCACTTGTGTGCGGATGGAATGCAATGCTGAAACAGATCTTGGTACCCATAGCAGTCTGCAAGGACTCTCAAAACTTGGAAGTAAAGAGGCTTCCACGGTCAGATGAGATGAGATGAGGAATACCATGCAAAGAAACTATCCTTGATGTATACAACTCTATAAGCTGAGCTGCTGAGATAGATTCTTTGACTGGAAGGAAATGAGCAACTTTGGTCAGCTTGTCGATAACCACAAAGATGGCATCGTTGCCTCTCTTGGACTTGGGAAACCCAGTGACGAAATCCATCTCCAGATGATCGACTTTCCACTCTGGGATAGGAAAAGGCTGAAGAAGACCTGCTGGACGTTGATGCTCCGCCTTCACTCTATGAAAAACATCACACTCCTTCATGAACTAAGCAATTTCACGCTTCATGCGAGTCCACCAGAAGGTTTGCTTTAGATCATGATACATCTTGGAACTGCCTGGATGAATGGATAGAAGAGAATTGTGTGTTTTTTCCATAATAACCTTCCTAAGATCACCTTTTGGAACCAATAGATGGTCCTCAAAGAACAAGGTATCTTTGTCATCAACGCAAAAGCACTTATACTTCGGAATGCCCTTGGCCACACCTTTTTTCACTTTCTTCACCATTGCATCAAGATGTTGAGCTTGGTGAACCTGATCTTTCGGAGTCGGAGACACTTGAAGATTGGCAAGAAATCCTTGCGGAATCATTTGAAGGTTGAGCTTGCAGAAGGCTTCACAAAGCTCGGGTTGAAGAGGCTTCAGAATGAGACTGTTGCAGTACGCCTTTTGGATGTGTGAGTATGCAAAGAAATTTTCTTTTCTAGGATTATACTTTATGCTTGGATTGAAGTCCTCAAGCATTTCCACCCAATGAGACTGCCAAAGATTAAGATTGGGTTGAGTGAAAATGTACGTCAAGCTCTTGTGATTGGTGTACACCTCAACTGGTCTACCCAACAACCAATGCCTCCAAGTCATCAGAGCATGCACAACTGCCGCCAACTCAAGGTCATGAGTGGGGTAGTTCTTCTTGGCAGGCTTTCACTGACGCGGGGTATAAGAAACTATCTTTTTATCTTGCATGAGAACACCACCAAGACCTTGGAGAGAAGCATCACATAAAACTTGGAAAGGCTTTGACTGCTCGGGAGGAACAAGAACTGGAGCTGAAGTCAGTCTCTGCTTAAGCGTATTGAATGCCACATCACACTCAGGAGACCAAACATACTTGACATTCTTCTGGAGGAGATTATACAGAGGCTTAGAAATTTGAGATAAGTTCTTCACGAATCTTCTGCAATAACTACCAAGCCCGAGGAAGCTCCGAAGCTGCTTCACATTCTGAGGAGGCTTCCACTTCAAGATTGCCTCAACTTTCTTAGGATGCAATTTAATGCCCTCAAGAGAGATCACATGCCCAAGGTACACCACTTCATTGAGCCAAAATTCACACTTGGCATAGAATCATTGTTCTCTTAGCTTGTCAAGCACAAGCCTGAGATGCTCTACATGCTCTTCTTCTGTCTCCGAGAACATAAGTATATCATCCAAATAGACCAAGACGAACTCATTCTTGAAAGGAGATAATATCAAGTTCATAATTCTTGAGAAGGTTGGAGGAGCATTGGCAAGATCGAACGACATGACGGTGTACTCATAAGAGCCAAAACTCGCCCTGAAATGCGGTCTTTGGAATATCTTCTTCGTGAATGCGAATCTGATGATAGCCCATACGAAGATCAAGCTTCGAGAAAACCTTGGTACTTTTAAGTTGTTCAAACAACTCATTAATGTTGGTAAATGGGTACTTGTTTCTGATTGTCTTCTTATTCAATGGACGGTAGTCGACACAAAGATGGTCCATGCCATCCTTCTTCTTGACAAACAAAACACCACAACCCCATGGAGAAGAACTTGGTCTAATCAGGCCCAGATGTTCATGTCCATCTAGCTGCTTCTTCAACTCTTTCAGCTCTTCGAGGCCAAGTTCATAAGGGCGTTTGCAAACCGGTTCCGTCCCGGGCTCGAGGTCAATCATGAACTCGACTGGCCGGTGCAGAGGCATTCCTAGCAATTCTTCTCGAACGACATCCTCATACTCACAAGCCACCAGAATTTGAGAAATAGCTGAGATTTCACCATTCTCATTAAGAGCAAAGAGACGGATTGTGTCATCGCGAGCTGCGAAAATAATCACATCTTTTGAAGGATGAGTCAGCTTGACTTCTTTAGCTAATCTACATATGCCTTATTCATAGCCAGGAAGTCCATGCCTAGAATGAGATCAATATCAGAATTTCCGAGAACAATTAGGGAGGCCAGAAATGAATAATAGCCCATCTTGATAGAAACATCCGGAACCAAGCAATTGGAATTCATTAACTTCCCAGGAGACACCACAGACACAGGTCTAAGAAGATCTTGACATTCAAACTCATGCATTGCAAATAATGAACGGGACATGAAACAATGCGATGCACTAGTATCAAACAAAACTTTTGCAGGAATAGAATTAACTAAAAGATTACCCATGATCACTTGAGAAGTATCCTCTGCCTCTGCTTCGTTCACCATATTCACTCTTGCTGACTTGGGATTATGCTTCACCATTGCATTGCCGAGAGGCCTGACTGGAGGAGGAGGCAGAAGACGCCACTAGTTGCACTTGTTTGAGTAGTGACCCTTCTGACCACGCTTGTGACAACTAACCTCAGAGAGCGGACGAAAGTTTCCTGGAGGAGGAACAAAAGCTTCCTTGGATGCCTGGGGTCTCTGCTGATATCCTGGGTTGGGTGGGTGGGAAGAACCACGGCCACCGAATTGCTTCTACTGCTGAGGAGGATGAAATGGAGGAGGATTAGGCACCCAATATTTCTGCTGCTTAGGAACCATCTGAGAGCTGGAAGAAGAAGAATATGAATCCCTTGAACGCTTCCTGGAGTTCTCCAACTTGAGCCGAGTTGCCTTGACCTTCAAAGCCATATTGTAGAACTGATCAAACTCACGAGGCTCTTGAAGGACAAGACCTGGCATAAGCTCATCCTTGAGACCACCTCTGAACTGATAGATCACGGCCTTTTCATCTAGAACATATTGCTTAGCATAGCAGGCTAGATTCTGGAACTCTATGTTGTACTAGTTGACAAACTTGCTTCGCTGCTTAAGGTGCCTGAATTTCTCACGCATCCCCTCGACAAAGCTTGTCGGAATGTAATGGGCCCTGAAGTCACGACAAAAATCGTCCCAAGTAACAACATGATCACCCCTGGAATCCTTATACTGCTACCACCAATCTGCTGCCTGACCTTTGAGCTGGAACAACGTGAATCTGACAAAGTTCTCTGGTTTGACATTGCTGCACTCAAAATACTTACTCATGTCATGGAGCCAATCACCAGCATCAAAAGGTTGCTCACAACATGTGAAAGACTTGGGCTGGTTGGCAAGGAACTGGTTGAGCCTCGCAAACTGAGGTTGATTCTGAAAATTCCCTTGAAAGCCTTGCTAACCCTGATCTCTTTCTTGCAATAGCCTGAGCAACATCTGAGTGTTCGCATTAGTTGCGGCCATCATAGCTTGCCAAGCTTCTAGAGGAGGTGGTAGTGGAGGGGTGGTGGAACATCCGCCTACTCCTCACCACGACCCGGATTCCCGCGAGTTATTGGATCCATCCTGGAGATGGACAAAACATCAACACCTCATTGACAAGATGAATACAAGCTGAATCAAATGCTTGAAAGAAATTGAATGAATTACACAAACAGCCTTCCTACTGAAAAATTAGTAAGAATGCCTTCTTCGGTTTTGCGATAACATCATCAGATAATAGAAGCCACTTGCAATAACACAAAAGTATTGAGATAATGTTGCTCGGAACAAATGTATAAGCCCTCATACATCTGAAGAAGATGATCCTAGATAACTACATGAGTTCCCACCTAAGAACTTCCGAAAACTTTCTGGTTATGCAATCCGGTGTGGGGGATACAAGGAGGAAATATCTCACACCATTAGGAAATCTACGCCCCAACTGTATCCATCCTTCAACACATAACCAGAGGCTTTCACAAATCCATCTAACTCGAATCCTCGAAAGCACAACGTACTAAACCATGGTGGTACCCCGGACGCCTCCCTAGTACTGGGTGACTCCGACCTTATATCACCATGACAAGTATTGAAGTAATTCAGAACACTCTCCGTCCTCAGATACTAAGGAAGTTGAATGATAACGATGTGCCAATATTCCCTAGAGCTCGACTCCTCGGAAGAAATCAAGTCAGACAGGAGGCACCAAGATAGAACTCTGTCACATCGGTATCATATCGACTCGAAAATACCCGCGTGATCCTAAAAAATTGAGCGAGAAGAGGAGTAGAATCAAAATTCCTATGTCGAATACCTCACCAGAGCATAGAATAGGAGTAAAAAGAAACCTACTCTCCGATATAACTAGACTCAAAATAGTTTTTATTAGACTCGACTAGGCCAAGTTTGATCAAGCAAAGGGCTCCTATGGTCGTATGGCTCTGAATACCAACTTGTGATTCCCAAGATGCACGCCTATCCATATTAAGACACGACGGCCTCGACAGGGATGGAGGTGCATCTTGCCATTCGCAAGTATAGCATCATTACATACATTTAGGAAGAGAAGAGTATATGAGTTGGCTTACACTCGCCACATACTAAATTACAAATCCACACAATTTATTCAATCATCCATACAAAGGCAGGGTCCGGCTACGGACGAAATCAAACGATAAAATGATGCAATGACATTGGCTTGCTAGCCCAAAGATCTCGACCACGGTCACTCTACTCGTCTGGATAAGTGACGTACATCCTGCCACGCTCCTCGTCATACTCCGACTGGAGATGCATCACATCATCTAGCACGATCTCATCTGTACCTACACCTGGATTGTTGTAGTAATCTGTGAGCCATGGGGACTCAGCAATCTCGTGCCCGGGTACCGAGAGTATTCAAGCTTATAGGTTGGGATGGGGTATGTGTTCAGTTTGCAGAAGCACAAATCATTTATGGTGGCTAATCTTACGAAACATGAAAGTAAATATGTGGTCTATGATAAGCGTGCGAGATCTAGAATGACCTCTAAGAGATCCTAAACACCTACTTACGTCAATCATAACCCGACCGTCTTCTCTCTCGGTTCATGTTCACGAGCAGAGATGATCATGGTTACTCACACAGTTGGTGTATTTTAATTTGAGTTCACTTAGAGTTAACTAGAACCAGGTGTTAAACAAATATCCAAGTTGCCACATAACCACGAGCATGGCTTTACAAAAGTTTTAACCCTGCTGGGGTGCTCCAACTAGTCCATCATACATTAACCACACTCCGCAGGAATAGCCTCGACCATGGATCTCATGATAATCATAGGAAACTCCAAAGGAATTCCAACACCTTGAGATAGCCCGAAGAAAGTTAGAGCCCCTCACGCAAGACACTTGATGAAGGTAAAAAATCCAACAAGACCACCCGACGTGTCGACGAACCCGATAAGAGTCATGTATCTCGTTCTCAGGACATGACGGATAAGCACAGCATAGCATGGCCTAATAGAAATCTCCCGAGTTGCTCCGGGTTGGCCCCGCACACGGCTCTAGTTTTGACCAACACTCATGAGGAGCACTGGCCCGAGGGTTGATTAATTATCCACGGGGTTGCAAAGCCCTATGCAAATTTATTAAGTTGTTTAGCAAATGTGGTACCAAAGTTTGGTCTTGCCAAACAAGTTTTAATCTCAACCGAATAAACAAGGGGGTCCCCATAACACCCCCGAGCATGTTTGGAGCGCAAAGTATGGAAAGATAACACCGGTAACAAGAAACTATGGCGGTAAAAGCGGAACAAAACACCTAGAAAAAGGCCAAGCCTTCCACCATACCAAAATATATGTGCATTAAATTAAATAGCAGATAATATTGGGATATGCCAAATCCATGTTATCACATGGACACAACCTGCACCTACAACTAAGAACGCTATAAGAGGGGCTGAGCAGCGGTAACTTTGCCAAACAAGGTTTGCTAGGATGTGGAGAGGTTAGAGGCTATCATGGCAATGTAGGAGGCTTGACATTCAAGTGGTAAATAACACATAAGTAACGATAAGAGCGAGACATCTAGCAAAGCAAAAATAGTGTTGGGATCCGGGTACTATCATCTTGCTTGTTGGTTCTACAGAGGGACAAAGAGAAGGGTCCTCATATTGGTACACTCCTGGATCCTCGTACTCAGTTTCAACACTCGCGTCTACCCAAGGGAAACAGCAACAATAAACATCCAACCAAGGTGCAATGCACAAACAAGATGATGCATGATTCATTTGAATAATTATAATGGCAATCCTAAACTAGTCTTGTTTCACATGCAATAGTTTGGTATTTACAATTCTGGAAGAACCTCATGTTAAATTATTTAAACATGTATTATCATGGTAAATATGGATGCTTCATGCAAAATCTATACAAACGCATATGTAGAACGTAAGAAACGGAGTTATGAATCTCACGCTACGCTCATGACAAGTTACGAAGGCAAAACACAAGACAAAGGAGTCCATGGAGTATAGCTCCCACAAGGTAACCGCTGGATAGGAAATGAAAAACCAACCACAATAGATTCAAATATCAATCAATTCCATGGAGTATAGCTCCCACAAGTCACAAAACACTAAAACAAACAATCTGCCACAAAACAGCAACATGTCAACTGTCACAGCCGATAACTAGAGCTACAGGAAGTATCTAACCACAAGCAAGGGATTGGAAAAAACTACATAGCATGCTTATCAAATTATCCAACTACACAATCTGGAATGGAGGCACACATTAGTAAGCATGAAGCTCACAAGTGGGCATGATGAAACAGATTTTAGGGACTTAGTGAAAATAACAGTTTTCTGGAATCTGAGATGGCTGATAGAAAGTTGACAGAAGAAACTAATGGTGATAGAAACCACCTCATGGCATAAAAATTAACAGGATGGTAGAGGACAACATCTACTTCAAAACACTAGCACTGAGCTTGATCTACTTTTCAACATCTCACTTCGTAGCATCCACTCTTCATGGCATAAAAATATTAACAGATTCCACGACTTAGAAATATTTAGCATGTTTGAAAAGAACATTTTAGTAGCTACTTTAGAGCATGGTTCCCACTTATATCCAAGTTTGACATGAAAATAAACAAATACCATGCCATTCTACTCATCAAAGGCTACCGCATTCATGTTGGCACAATTATCATAGCGTGCATGGATTAAATAAAACAAAAATGACAAAATGGCACTTTGAGACAAAATGACATTTTGTCAAACTTGCTCAAATGACCAAACAAGTCACATGAATGGATTCCTTGGGTGATTCTACCCCAGCATCATGTATCATTCTTATATGTTCACATGGAGCATCATGACAAAATACTAGATAGAAATTACCCCACATTCCTATAAGTGAAAACTTACCTAATGTTCTCATGTTCAAAAATGCACATATCCAGATTTAGAAATTATACTAGAAATGGAAATAATCTCTTGTAACAATTAAAACACTAAAAACACTAAAAGAAAAGGAACAATTTACAGGTGGGCCCACCTGGCATACTCACCAGGGTTCCCTAATGCATGACAAGTGGGGCTTGGGCCCACTTGTCACACACACCACACACACACTCATAGCTACACAAACACCACTACACAACCACACTAGATCCAGCTGTGGTCGCACGGGATCCACACCAGCAATAACTAGATCCACCAATGGAATAAAAGGAAAAACAAAAGGGGAGGCTGGGGATCGAACCCATGACCTGTTGGTCGTCTTCCCGAGTCGCTACCACTGCGCTATGCTGTGGATCACACTAGAGAGGGGCATCGAGCCCACTAGTACTAAGAGATCGGGCGCCTAACTGACAAAACTGAAGAGTTGAACACTCTGGCGACAACAAACGGCGATAACAATTCTGGTGACCACACGGGCTCTCCGGCGACGCTAACTGGCATAAGGGAAGCGGGGATCTATAGGGTTCCATTCCCCTGATCGTTTCGCGACCAGGAGAACGGAGGCGACCTCAAGGCCACGCCTTGGGCTATCGGCAGCGACGCGAGCACTATGCAACGGCGACGCGAGGACTACGGCGACGAAGCAGCAAAGCTACGAAGCGGGGACACGGCGGCTCACCAAGGGACGCTCGGAGACGCGGGGACGCGGACGACGGCGAGACGGAGGGGAAGAAGACGCCGACGACTCCCTTTCTTCCTTGTGGACGACGGCGATGCGAAGCAGCTCTACAGGGAGGTGCTCCTCACCCCCTAGCTCGTGGAATGCAATGAGGACGACTCCAAGGATCCGCACACCATCTCCACGAGCGACGGCGAGGAAGACTGGCGACACCTCAGAACTTACCTCTCTCACTGTAAACCCGAGAGAAGAAGAAGAAGAAGGGATAGGAAGGAGGGGAGATGGAGATGGTAGCGGCACGAGGGGAAACCATGGAACCCTAGGGTGCACGCACGCCGAGGGGAACTAAATAGGACCAGGGCTGATGGCTACATGATGGATGCAGGTCACGGGGGCGCACGCTCGCTCACTCTGCTCTCTGAACCTAACGGACGGATGCAACAGGGCTGGTAGCCGCTAACTACCTGGGCTGGGCCACGCGGGAGAGGGAGTCGGGCCAGTTTCACTCGCTCCCACTCACAGAAAAAAAAGCACAGGCTTTTCCTTTTAAAAAACAAAAGAAAAACAAGAAAAGCCCTAGTGAAAATAAAAAGGATTTTGAATAAAATAAAAAAATACTTGACACTATAAGGAATTATGCCCTATTTGAATAAAATACGAAGATGAATTTTAGGGCGAGCAAATTAAACACCTTTCGAAATAGCAGCCCCTGTTTTATTTAGAACCCCAAAATCTCAATGCTCAAAATACCAAAAGGACAACATACATAGACTCAAAATAATATTGGCTACCTTCACGAACATTTTTAACAGATATATTAACAAGTTGGTTTTAACACATGGAAGAAAATGGGTTTAATGATGTTCGAAAAGAAGGATAGAGGGTGGTAAACCACACTATCACACATCCACATACCACACAAGATCCACCAACAACATCACCACAATAGTCACAAGGGAGCACAACACAAAATCTTATGCATGACATGATGAGATGACATGATGCATGATGATGAGATGGAATGGCAAGAAGCAAACTCATATCATATAACACATGGCAACAAGGTTCATATAAGTTACAAGGCCACAAAAGTCAGGGCAACACTTGGGCTCTCACAACTCTCCCACACTACAAGAGGATCTCGACCTGAGATCTAAGAACGAAAGAACTCTGGATATTCGGAATGGAGAAGATCCTCACGTTCCCAAGTAGCTTCTTTGTCAGAATGATGAGACCACTTCACCTTTAGGAACTTGATAGATTTGTTGCGAGTCTTACACTCAGTTTCTTCGAGAATAGACACCGGATGCTCACGATAAGAGAGGTCTTCTTGGAGATCAATGTCTCGGAGGTCAATGGTACGCCCAGCACCATCAATTGCAAACGCCGTCATCCACATGGTCGACCCATCTGCGTTGACGCGCTCGCAGCTAACCATACAGCGTCTCAGGGCCCATTTTGGCTAGCGCAGACCAATGATGGATGGGTACACCTAAACGCTTACGTTTGCATGCCCTTCGGACTGGCAAACACAGGCGAAACATTCCAATGCCTTCACCAGGCGATGCTTATTCCTTGCCTGTCGAGGCGCGGTGAGGAGTTGGAGGAGATGTCCGGACCTAGCGAAGGTTCTAGGCCCCGGGAGATGACGGACCCGTGAAGGTCATGCTCGTGGAGGCGGGAGATCAAGCTATGATAGCAGCTTCAGCTCTTCAACAACTTGGCCACCAGGTGACCACTTTTTGTTGGTTGTTGCCACATAATTTTTTGGGTTTACTTCGGCTAAGGGCGCCCGCCGGTCCGCATTATCCTCGGGAGGTCAGGGCACCCCTTGCAGTTACCTTCCGCATGCGTATTTCAATTGTTTCTCATGCATCCGACCTGTTTTCTAACATTCTGCCTTGCTTGCATGGCCCTTGCTGGCGCAAATGCATTGCACCACCTCCTCTGAGTTGGTGTTTAGCAAGGGTTTGTGTGCTATATCCCTTCCCGGGGCGTCCCGCAATGGGGGAGCAAAGCTCCATTGCCTCAGGGACTTGCTCCCGTGGGCGGGTTACCTCGGCTGGGGGCTCCGGACGCAATACGGTATCTTAGAGCAGAGTCTCGGGAGGCCCCACGACCTCCGGAGGCAGCAACAGATAGGGTGGAATGGGGGTCGCTTGATCGTCATAGGGGGCTCCTGAGCATCGCGCCTCAGGAGCCTTACCGGTCATAATGCCACTCAGCCTCCTGGTGTCGTCCTGGTTTCCGGTCGGTGTCAGGGGTGCCAGGGTCTCGCCCTGAGAAGTGCGTCCTTGGTTTCTAGGCATACCTAATGATGGTTGCGAAATGTGTGGGACTGAGACCTTCAGACGTAGAGACACTTGAGCATCAAAGGGGGTTCCTCACGAGCCTTACTGGTCATAATGCCACTCAGCCTCCTGATGTCGTCTTGGTTTCCGGTCAGCGTAAAGTGCGTCCTGGTTTCTGATCATACTTAAAGATGGTGGGGAAATGTGTGGGACCAGGACCTGAGAATGTAGAGTGCCAAGAGGGCTTCCAAACTACCTCACACAATAAAAAGAAGTCAGCATGGCCTCGGACGGCCCCATCTAGGAGAAGACCCTGGCGCAAACCATCTTAGAGGTAGGGACATCACGAGGCCAAAGCGCCCTTGCGACCTCCCAGATACACCTCCCAGTTCTGTCGTGCCAGCTATGAGCACGAACTTCATGGGATGTACATGCCCGGCGCCCACCGAGGACACGGAGGGGTCCCATCCCATGCAATGTGGCAGCCACAGCCCAGCGTTGGCGGAGAAGTCAACACGGTCCACCAATGACTATTGTCACATTTTGGGCTCCGCAAAACCCTTAAGATTTGAACACAGGGGCGTGTGTGAATATCCCCTGAAGCCTCGCCCGACCTAGCTCGCTACTCAATGAACACAACAAGGAACTCGCACGATGACGAGGAAGAAGATGAACACGATAGTTTACCTAGGTTCGGGCCGCTGCCAAGCATAATACCCTACTCCTGCTTTGGTGGATTGCCTCTCGAGGAGGTGTGGTGGATGAACAAGTACATTGTTTCGGGGCCTCCTGAGGGATCTCAGTGGTGTTCGAGGCTCCCTGTGGTTTGGTGAGTGTGGAGTTGGTTGATAGGGTTCGGATCCCCCTCTCCTACGAAGCAGCCTACCCTGTATATATAGTGGTGGCACGGGTCCTCTTCCCTTATCACAATGGCAGGAAGGGATCCCACAACGGCCAATTTTGAAGGAGGACAGGGGTTCATGCTTTTCCTGCCCAAAGGCCGTCTTCGCCTGCAAAGTAGTTGTTGATGCCACAGGGGCTGGCTCAGCGATGACGTCTGTCCCACGGAGCCGGTGGTTGCGGTCTTGTTGCACCGAAATGGAAACCTTTGAGGGGTGCTTTGGGAACCCGCGTATGTCCTTGCTCCCTTTGCACCAAAGGGGAAACTGCGCCACCTGGCGCATTGGTGCTCGCATGTCCGTCCTTTCGTCATCTTGGACTCCTGAGGCTGGGCCTTGCATAGAGATCTCCGCCCCTCCAAAGGGGTCCTGAGGAGGCCCATCCTTCGTGGTTCTTGTCGTTGTTCTTCCTCGCAAGGCCAGGGCCCTCGCAAGGGCCTTGTCTTGAGTGGGGCCTCGCCTGGTCCCATTTGGTCGATGAAGTGGGCCACATTCCGGGCCGTAGG
Source organism: Hordeum marinum (assembly GCA_022496015.1). Classification (NCBI taxonomy): domain Eukaryota; kingdom Viridiplantae; phylum Streptophyta; class Magnoliopsida; order Poales; family Poaceae; genus Hordeum; species Hordeum marinum. Next base: position 231,212,083 of record CM039673.1, read on the forward strand.
TAGGTAGGTCTGGATACCCCCGTTCCCAGAACGACGATAGTAGCCCCCGGGCCCAAGGCGCGCCTGAGCTGGCTTACGGGTGAAGCCTAGAGGACGGTTTGAAGTACCGTGGGCCCCCAAACACTTGCGGGCCAGACTTGACACACGTTAGACGCCTCGGCGGTGACGCCTCTGCTCCTCGAGGCCGTCCAGAACCGCACCTAGTTGAATTGACGCGGTGCCTGGGTGCAGCACAGGCCATCATTGCTTCCCATCAAGTGTTGTCGCTATTGTAGGCCACGTGGACACGACTCTTCGAAGTGCAAGCGAGGTGACGTGCATGGAACATCATTGACCGAACCGCCTTGCACCGCCCGAGGGGCGCGTGATGCCTGCCCTCCCACGACGCCTCGTGGCCGCGGTTATGCCTATCAATCCGTCCCGTCCCTGGCCAGGGAAGTGTATTGCAATCTTGAGGCTTCCTCTTGTTTCCTTCGCTCCGCCAGCGCAAAACCCTCTTTCCTTATCGTTCCCCTATCCTTCATGGTGTCCGGAGGGAGCGGTGCAGGCGCAGGGAAGCGGCCAGTTCCTCCGGCTCCTTTGCCCTCCTCTTGAGGCGGCGGCAGGGCGCCCTCGGGGTAGGCGCGAGTTTGCCAGCAGTGGGACCTAGATGACGAGTAAGAATTCTGCCGCCTCCCTCTTCTCTCTCTCTTTTTTCCATCATGTGGTGTTTGATCTCCTTCCCTTCCTTCTAGGACTCCTGTGGCCAAGAAGTGCAAACTTGGCGAGCTTCAGGAGGAGGTAGAGACGCCGTAGGCCCGGTTGACCACCGCCGAGGCCGCCTTCGATGCCGCCCTCCGGGGCAAGGCAGAGGCCCGGGCGGAACTGGTGTCCCTCCAAAACCAGGTCCAAGAGGCGGACGACGCCATGCAGGCTAACAAGGACGAGGCGGCGCATGCCAGGCTGGTGGAGTCCCTCCACGCCAAGCAGTTCCAGGACATCGCCTGCCGCGCGGTCGGTGCGGTGAGCCGGTTCGTCGGGGACGCCCCCACGCTACCGCACGTGCACGACGACTGGGGTTACCTTGAGTTCTTTCGGAAGTGGGGGGAATCGCTAGAGACTGGCATCTCTCGCGTAGACACGGACGGCGTGTCCGACGCGCGCGACGTTCTGGACCTTGCCTTGACGCTCGTCTACTCCAACCTCCACCACCTCGCCCCGCTGCTCGACCTCCGACGCCTTGGAGAGTAGGTGCCCGATGAGCTCTAGCGCTGCCTCCGGGACAAGACGCACTCGCTCGTGGAGGCCATGGTGGAACGGTTCATCCAGGTGCCCGCCTCAAGCAAGGAGGACGGCTCCGACGCCGAGCCGGCCGGCAACACGGGCAGCAATGGTGCCTCCTCCCCTTAGGCACCCTGCATTCTTATTTACCGGTACCTGTAATGCTCGAACAAGGACCCTGCCCCGTGGGGCCTTAATCTTTTGCATGTTACCATTGTCGTCTTTCTTTTCTTCCTCGAGTTGCTAGTTGTGGTGTTGGTTGGCGCTACCATGGTCATGGCCCTGTGTCGGCCCCCGATACGGCTCCCGCGAGGCTTTCCCCCTCCAGAGGAGACTCGCACCCATTGGATCGACCCTCTCCTCGCATGTTGCCTCCTTTGTCGCTTCGTCCCTCGGGGGCCTTGGCAGCTGCGCATAGTAGCCATAGTTCCTGTATTTGTAGGTTAGCGTGTGCAGTCCTCATTTCATCCCCGGGGTCGTTATTAGGCCAGGAGGCTCCTGATGGATTCGATAGTATACTTAGCTTTGTATGACGATCGTGATCCTGCATCGCGAGGTGAGACGGGCTGTTCCGTTAAGCTGTGACTCCATCAGTGATATCTTCTTCTTACCTGCTGAACATTCTAGGGGCCCTTTCGGAACTCTGCGTCTGTAGGTCCCAGTCCCACACATTTCCCCACCACTGTTAGGTATGACCATAGAGGACGTACTTCATGAGGCGATGCCCCGGTACTCCTGATGCCGACCGGAAACCATGGACGGCACCAACAAGTCGAGTGGCATTATGACCGGTAAGGCTCCCGAGGCACGTCGACCAGGAGCCCCCTTTTTCGACGCTCAAACTGCTCTACGTCGTCAGGTCCCAGTCCCGTGCATTACCCCACTACCGTTAGGTCTGACCGGAAACCAAGGACGCACTTCACGGGCGATACCCCGATACCTCTGATGCCAACCGGAAACCAAGGACGACATCAGAGGGGACGAGTGGCCCTATGACCGGTAAGGCTCCTGAGGCATGCTGCTCAGGAGCCCCCTTCGACATTCGAGTGATCCCCCATTCCGTCCTTCCATGTGTCGCCTCAAGAGGCCCTAGCCCTCCCCAAGGACCCCATGCTTTAATGTCGTGCTGCGATCGGAGCCCCTGAGTAGGGCCGATAGCTAAAAATTGAGTTCCCTGAGGCGGCAAGTCCTCGCCATCTAGCTCTGTGGCGCCTCGGGGAGGTGCAGAGCGTTTGGCTCCTTGTGAAACACCATTCAGAAAGAGAGACTTCAAACGAGGAATCACAGAGACAAACCCCCCCTTTTTAAATATAAAGTTTCGCAATTCTCAGGCTTCATTCCAAAAAATTGCAACTTCAACATCAAAAAGAAGAAAGCAAATGCCGCATCCAACTCCTAGGTTGTCCTTTGTCTTCCCCCAGCACTGAGAGTAGGTCATCCACGTTGCATGGGCATAGCCATTGATGGGCAGTGTTGTCTTCTCCGCCACCTCCTGGCTGTGGCTGGCACATTGCATGGGAGGAACCCCATCGCGTCCTCGGGGGGCTCCGGGCATATACAACCTGCTCATTCTTATGTGAGAGTGTAACGGGTTGATGTAGGTAGCGCGGTGAGCCCCTAGGCGCACGGCCTGGTGGCTCTCAGCTCTGTCGAGAATAGTCCCGTGCATTTCTGCCCAGTTGCGCGCCCTTATGACCCTAACCCAATCACATCGTTCCCCGCACAACCTCAGGGTTGCGCCCTCGAGGCCTAAACATGAGCACGATGCGTCGGCGCGACGGTAAGGGTGTTTTTCGGTGAAGATTGCCTCATGAGGCATCCACGCGCCCGCTGGGCAAGTTCCCAAGGACCTCATGAGACCCGGCCTTCCGACGCCGTATCTGTGCCTGTCACACCCTGTGTTTGTATCACCTTGTTATGCTTGGATTTACAAAATTTGGAACCAATTAAAACTTTTTGAGTGCATGCTTGTTTGAATTATTGCTTGTTTGATTGTTTGTTGAGTTTGTTTGGCATTCTTAAGTTGTACTCCTCTGCACATTCATCTTCCTTGAAGCAAACTTCTTGCCCAATGATCATGCCATGTGAATAGTGCCCAAAACTATTTTTACCAAATATTATTTTGACCAGAAAGGATTTATTCAAATTAGGTTTTCAAAAAACCCTGAGTTGAGGTTTGCACTCCAAGTCCTCAAATTGGTTGGATCCTTTTCCCCCAAAGGATTTATTTGAAACCAAATATATTTATGACTTCCCAAACCACCAAATATTAATTTTAATATTTTATTTAAAGGCTTTTTCTTAAGAACATAAATGGTTTTTCATAGGGGAAAATTATTTAAATGCTTTAAAAATATTTCAGAAAATTTAGGGAAACTCCATGGACACATATGTTCTCTATATATAAGTTTCAACACATGGTCATGTCCAAAATCATGGGCAAAACCCCTCAAAACCCTTTCTATCCAAATCCAGCTTTTGAAATATTTCTATAAGAAATTTTCTCAATAAATTCCAAGAAAATTCTAGCGAGTCAACATTGTCATAGGTGATGATCTTGCAAAGTTTCATCTCAATCGAAGTACATTTGATTCATCAAACTATTCCAAAACCATCCCTGTCCAGATTCAAATTTGAACAACTTTACATTGTGAAGTTTTTCCCTTGACACCAAACTTTGTGACATGTTTTAATCACCAAAAAGTGGTCCTACACTAAGTGGTGCATCAAGGGGATTAGCTTAGCATGATTAAATCTACAAAAACCAGATTACGTTGATTTCTAGGGTTTCACAAAGTTACGTTGTGAACTTTCTTTAATCAAGCTCAAACTTGGAGATCAGGCCTAATTCTAATCACCATTTGATCCTGTCAATTCTTATGGCAAGAAAATCCCGTTTTCTTGCCCTAATCTCCATCAAACACCTTCTGGCCATTTCTAAAAACTACTGTTTCCACCACTTCTACTCTACCCCTTGCTCTCCAATTTTTGCCACCTTCTCACATTGACGCATTTCAGCTCCAGTAACTTTTTATGGTCAAGACTCAATGCTTAAGTGGGGTAAAACTCCATTTTTACCCTTTGGACAGCGGTAAAACACCTCTCTCTCCCCCTCTCCTCTTATTCTATCCTCCTCCCAGGGCATCCAATGCCATTGCCCCCTAGCCTAGATACCCCTAGACCCCCTAGACACCTTTGGCCGCACACAAAACACTGTTGGCATGCCATGGCATGCCATACGCACACTCTTGAGCATGCTATAGTCCCAACAAGCACTGTAGCTGTTGTCCACTTCATGGCTCAGGCAGCCTCAGGACTCCCCCTCTCGCCACTTGGCCCGCCTCAACGTTTGCACCACGCCACCGTGTTGGACCCTCCTCTCTCCCCTCTTTCTCCCGCCTCCCGCACGTGTCGAGCGCCGCCCGGCTCGGCTAGTGAGCTGCCTCACACGTGTGCTCTTCCCCCTCTCACTTCCCTCCCCTGGACAAACACCAGCCCCAAGAATGCCCCATACTCACCCCCGTCCCCTCCCGTGGCCTTTGGCCTTGGCCCCGACCATGCCGTTGCACATGAGCCCCCGGTGGACCACCGAGTGTCTATAAAAAGGACCTCCCAGCACCTCCTATCCTCTCTGGAACTTCCCTCTCTCTCCCATTAGGCCGTCCCGAGCCCCCATTGGAGCCCCATGAGCACGAGTGCTCGAGAACGACTGAGGCGCTGCTGTCGTGAAGCTTCGTCGATCTGGGGACACAGGCCTGCTCCAGCGCTCTTCTCTCCTCCATCGGGCTCGTAGAGTCCCTCCTACCTCTTGCCCCTTCCTCCCCATCCATTTTCGGTAGAGGAGCACCGCCGGCGATCCCCTCCCGAACCTGCTTCACCGTGGGTGCCCGTCGCCGGCGAGCCAGACCACCTCCGGTCGCCCTTCCACCTCTAGGAGACAAGCGGCTCGATGCTGGGTCCACCCCTGCCCTCTGCTTCCCTCGTCGTGCCCTCCTTCGTTACTAGTGAGCATCGCCGCGCTCCTGTCCAGATGCGGGAGATGATAGGTGGGACCCCCCTGTCATCCCCACACCTCTCTCCCTCCCCCTCTCTCTCTCTCGCTGATGCTGGGGTCTGCGCGTCCGGTTCAAACCTAGTCGCGCGCATGTGCCCGCAGCTCAGCTGGTCTAGCCTGGCCTGTCGGCCCAGTGTTGCTGGGCATTTGTCCCAGGGCACATGTCCTTTCCCCTTTTCCTTTTATGTTGTGATCAAAATAAAAATCCAATGCCAAATATTTTTCCACCTAAAATCTTAGAATAATATGTAGAATTTAATAGTGCCATTTGTGAAAAAAATTGAAAACTTTTTATGCATTGTTTTATTTTAAAACCTGTTTTAGGCATCTTTTTACCTATGCTTAAATAGCTTTCAAAAATGTTTTCATAGCAAAACCTTGGACAAATATTTTTAGTATAGTTTTTAGTATTTATCAGAATAGGGTAGCATTCTTATTAGTTCATTTGTGTGCTCTGTTTTTGTGTGATGCTTATTATTATCGTTATTTTTGTGGCGATAGATTGCATTGTTGACGAGGGAGTTGGACCTGAATACTTTGAAGACCCCGAAGACATTGTTGAGCCAGGCAAGTAGCCCTTTGACCATGTTAAGAAACCATTTTCATGCATGTCATATAGCACCTTATTCCTTGTTGTTGATGATGTGATATGGTGACCACTTCGGTGGGATGCCTTCGTTACTTTTACCGTTGATACTTGCATTGTGCATAACCCTACCATCCTTATGAGGGTTGTGCGGGTGGGAGTAGATAGGATACTAGTAGCTAGTACGCAAGTGAGATCGGGAATATGCATGGTGATGGAAATCAAAATGATTTCAAAGATTGTCCAAAAAACCCGTCGGGTGCCACTAATGCCCGAGGGAGATGATGATGAGCTAGGTAGACACTTGATAAAGAAGTGGTGTACTGGAGCAAGTGAGTGTGTGTGGTTTTCGAAAACGGATTAAATTTACGATTTGTCGACCGTCCCAACCTTACATGTACAACCACTCTACCCCTATATCCGAAGGGGCTTGGTTGATTACTTTGGTGGGTACTAGCAAGGAGCCCACATTACTAGTGGCAGGAGTGGCGTGGTCACTCTCGATACGGGGTCATACCGGAATGGACGATCATGCGCTGTCTTCACAAGCACCGGGCACACCATTGCGTGCCCTCATGGATGATACGTGTGATGTATGTCATGAGGGATGGCACCAACGAGCGGACTCTTTGTTTAGTATCGCTAGGGGATAGGCAATGTTTGGGTGCTTACCTCGGGTATGTTAAATACCGCGAGTCGTGGATGACACGGAAGTTCCCCGAGTCTTGTGGGTAAAGTCTGCAACCTCTGTAGAGTGTAAAACTATTCGAATAGCCGTGTCCACCGTTAAGGACAGTTGGGTGGTGCTGCTTAGACTATGTCTAGTGTTTTCAGAAAACTTGGTGTGAGTGTGTCAAAGAGATACTTGAGCTATGTCGGAAGACTTGATGAAATGATTGAACATATGATGATCAACCTCTTGCTTATGATGATATCTATAACTTGTTCATATGGATATCTGCCAAATGTTGATGCGTGCTTACAAAGTTACTTTATCATGTCATTGCATACAAAATCAGCTTTCTGCAAAACATACCTACTTAGTGATATATCATGCATTGTTATACCCTGCTCCACAAAATGGGTTGCTTGCGAGTACATTCAAAGTACTCGTTGGCTTGTCACTGGTTATTTAATTTGCAAGCCATGGAAGAACAGGAGTACGTTGAAGTGTTTGTTGGTGACGAACATGCAAACTAGGATGCTTCCCAGTCAGAATGCCTGTAGGTTTAAGGCAGATGACATGGGTTCACGCTTTCGACCAAGATTTCCGCTACTTGTTATGTTTAAGTGTTTGGCCCTTGTGGCCCTATCTATGTAACACTAGACCTTTATGGTCTTTATTTGTGTAATATGCTAAATGTGTATGTAAGACTCTTGTTATTCAGCTTCTGTGTGTTTGGTGAGCATTGATCTCTGGGTTCACTGTACACGTGCATTTGGAGATCACGACTTATGAGTCGGGGTCCCACAGTGCCGTAGTTGCCGTGGGTGGACCGCGTTACTTGCGCCTTGTCGCTCCCCCCAGGTCATCACTCCTGGGGCCTGAGGGCTTGGTCTATCGTCACTTTCCCATGAGGGCACTGGATGGTGCCACGCCCCACGGCCTGGTGGCGGCCTCCTGCTCGTGCCGCCCCGGCCCGACGCTCTGCTGATGGGAGCCCCAGGCCCGGATCGAGGAGGACACCCAGGGTGCTTCTTACTCTTGGAGGGTGCTAGTGCCTATGGTGGGCGCTTGAACCCCCCCTAGGTGGGCCAGGTGGTATGACGTAGCATGGTACCTAGGGCTCCACGTAGGTGTTCGGTCCGCCTCTTAAGTCATCCACCGGTGCACCGGGGACGGTCCATCCCGGCGGTAGGGGGAGGTCACCCCGTGCACGTCGCTCATAGGCCCTCCTGCGTCTCTCACAGGCCCACCTTTGCCACAGCCGTTGGGTGGGCCTCGCATTTCCTGGTGTAGATTCGCCCCTTGGTACCCTGATGCGCCTCCTCCGTAGTTGCATGCTCGTTCCGACGCCAGCGCCGCCCGCTAACTGCGCCGGATGGCGCGCTATCGTCTGGCCAACCCGGGGTGCTGAGGGCCCGCCGGGTTACTTGGATGCGTGTCCGTATGTGCACCGGCCACCCCGCTATTTCCTCCATGTGCCTTGTGGTTGTCGCCGGTCTGCACGCCGAAACCGGTCACCGGGATTTGGAGGAGAAGGAAGCACAGTGTGTTGCGCGCCCCGTTCGGCCCCGTCCAGCATGGGAGGGACCCTTCCACCGGCAGGCCCAGGGGCGGGCTCGGCATGCGAGCCGCCAGCGCCTGACTCCTGTGGTCTTGAAGAAGAGCGAGAAAGGATGGCGCGCTGCGCGACGACGACTAGCTCCGCGATGTGATCTGCCCATGCGTCCAAGCCCCCGTGTTTCGGCCGGTGGCGGAGCATCTCGCTCGCCAGTATCAGCGCATCATGCGTGTCGAGGTCTCCCACATAGGTTTGACGTGTTGCTGATGCCGGGGGCGCTGCCCGCTCGCCGTGCGCCTGAGCCGCGCGAGGGGTGGTAACGGTGGAGGTGATGCTAGCAACCTGGTACTGGCCGCCTGGTACCACAATGCTGGGGCGAGGGCCTCCGACGCCACGGTGGGGTTGATAGAGGCTGGCCCGCCGTGGCTCGGAGGAGCTTGTTGGGCATCGGCCATTTGAGGAGTAAATCTTGGGAAGGACGAAGCTAGGAGAAGACCTTGACACGCCTCTACCTGACACGCCAAATGTAAGATTTTGGGCTCCACAAAACCCTTAAGATTCCAACACAGGGGCGTGTGCGAAGATCCCCTGCAGCCTCGCCCGACCTAGCTCGCTACTCGAGGAACACAACAAGGAACTCGCACGATGACGAGGAAGAAGATGAACACGATAGTTTACCCAGGTTTGGGCCACTGCGAAGTGTAATACCCTACTCCTGCTTTGGTGGATTGCCTCTCGAGGAGGTGTGGTGGGTGAACAAGTACAATGTTTCGGGGCCTCCTAAGGGTTCTTAGTGGTGTCCGAGGCTCCCAGTGGTTTGGCGAGTGTGGAGTTGCTTGATAGGGTTCGGATCCCCTTCTCCTATGAAGCAGGCTACCCTCTATATATAGTGGTGTCCCAGGTCCTATTCCCCTAGCGCAATGGCGGGAAGGGATCCCACAATGGCCAATTTTGAAGGGGGACACAGGTTTTTGCTCGCCCTACCCAAAGGTGGTGTTCACCTGCAAACTAGCTGTCAACGCGGCAGGGGCTGGCTCTGCAATGACGTCCGTCTTGTGGAGTCGGTGGTTGCGGTCTTGTTGCACTAGAATGGAAACCTTTGAGGGGTGATTTGGGAACCCACGTACGTCCTTGCTCCCTTTGCACCAAAGGGAAAATTGCGCCGCCTGGCGCATTGGTGCTCACCTGTCCTTCCTTGCGTCATCTTGGACTCCTGAGGCTGGGCCTTGCATAGAGATCTCCGCCGCTCTGGAGGGGTCCTGAGGAGGTCCATCCTTCATGGGTCTTGTTGCTATTCTTCCTAGCGAGGCCAGGGCCCTCGCGAGGGCCGTATCTTGAGTGGGGCCTCAGCTAGTCCCATTTGGTCGGTGAAGTGGTCCACGTCCTGGGCCGTAGGCAGGCAGGTCTGGGTACCTCCATTCCCAGAACGCGGACAACTATGCCCACGCAAGGTGGAAGCCACAACCCTGTGCTGGCGGACGACACGGTCCTCCAATGACTATGCCCATGCAACATGGAAACCTCACACCCGGCGCGGGGGAATAAACAACTAAGGGTGCCCCAATGGTTGCATTCAACCTCAGGAAGGCTTCTTGCGGCCCCACCTTATTGCATTCCACGGGATGCATGTGTGAGGGGCTGCATGGGGGCTACTACCGGGTCGGCCCTAGTACTCGCCACCTCCCCAAGTCCGCCAAACCTAGTCTACACACGCTCACCCCAAGAAAAGCTCGTGAGAAAAGGTATGGGAGTCGCTCGTACGTCAAGGGGGACTCCTGAGCATTGCGACTCAGGAGCCTAACTGGAAACGTAGCCCCTCACTCCTTGGACCGGCCTTGGTTTCCGGTCGGACCAACGACCGTTGAGGTATTCATGGGCCGGGCCCTGCTGATGCAGAGCTCGAAGCGCTCAAAAACTGCTCAAAAACCCTTAAGGAGAACGCCGGGGCTCGAACGTCAAGGGGGACTCCTGAGCATCGTGACTCAGGAGCCTAATTGGATCCATAACTCCTCACCCCTGGACCGTCCTTGGTTCTGGTCAGCCCAACGGTGGTTGAGGTATGCGCGGGCCTGGCCCTACCGATGCGAAGCGTTAAAGGTGTTTGATTGTTCCAAGTTAACCCTATCTTCGCCATATTCCCTTCATGAGGGCCGCTCGTACGTTAAGGGGGACTCCTGAGCATCACGACTCAGGAGCCTAACTGGACCCGTAGCCCCTCACCCCTTGGACCGTCATTGGTTTCCAGTGGGCCCAATGGTGACTGAGGTATGTGCGGGCCGGGCCCTACCAACATAGAGCATCACATCAAGCAAGAAGGAAACAAGGTGAAGATAGCAACCACACAATCAAATAGTTATTACAAACGTTAAAAGTCTTAGCAAACACAAACAAGTTTAACGCCTCCATGAGGCACGATATCCATTGCAGGAAAGGAGTAGGGGAGAGGAATCAGGAGGAACCACCGGCGCCACTCGTCCCATCTTCGGGGGGCTCGTCGTCGACAACGCTCGCGTCATCTTCCTCGCCACCAGCCCCTGCAGCACCCGGAGACGGAGAAACCAGTTCAAGGATGAACCTCTTCACCATCCTCTCCACGGCGTCCTTCACCACCGATGCAGCACCGACACGGATCTCAGGGGCAACCAGTCAGATCACAGAGTCGAAGTCGAACCCCGGCTCGCGAAGATGAAGATGGCTAAAGACGCGTGTCGCAAAGAGCACGACACTCACTCTCCAGAACGCCGACAGTAGCGCCTGTGCCCAAGGCGTGCTCGTGTTGGCTCGTGGGCGAAGCCTGGAGAGCGGCATGGAGCGCCGCAGGCCCCCAACGCCTATGGGCCAGGCTTGACGCGCATCGTGCGGCTGATGTCGGGTGTCTTTCGTGTCTTTGGCCTCCACTTGGATCGACAAGAGCCTGACATATAGCGTTGGGTCATTACTGCTTCCCTTCCTTGCACATCTGCTCTCGCTTTCTAGGTCTCCAGCTCTAGCAAGCATCTCTCCAGATCTGGCGCCACTTAGTCCTTCTCCTCTCCGCCTTCGTTCCATGAGCTCCTCGATGGCGCCTGTCGGCAACCTGAAGCCAGAGGCGCAGGGCTCCGCCTTCACCCCTATTTTGCTGGTGCTCTCAGGGTCCACCATCTCCAAGGACGAGGACCTCCGTCCCGTGCTTCCATGGACGGCGGACGGGTCCGACGAGTAGGGGCATACCCTGATATGGGGGGATTCTTCAGCGAGGCGGCCCCCGTCTGAAATTTCTTACCCCTTCTTCCTCCATAGCATCTTCGCCGGACTCGTCCCACCCTTTTCCGCATTCTTCACCGCCATCGTCGACCACTATGGTATCCAGGCCCTTCACCTCCAACCTAACTCCATCTTGCTCCTGTCCATCTCCGCTTTCTTCCTCCTCATCTTCGGCATAGAGGTATCCCTGGTCACCAAGCAAAATAAGGGCATCCATTCACAAACTGAAGGTACGTGAGACTAGCCAAGATGGACCACTTACTCCTCAACGTCAACCCACTTCCTCTTCCTCTCCGCTCCAGCAACGGCGGAAGCACCCAAGCCTTCCGCAGCATGGACATCACCACCCGTGGACGCAAGGGTGCTGCCCATGGGGGCGGTTTCCAAAGGGATTGTTGTGGCCCCGGTTTCGCCCACCTCGCCTGAGAGTTGCGGTCCGGGCAAGGGCGATGCCGGTGCTTCGACCGCCTTGCCTGTATAGGCAGGGACCACCGGAGAAGACTTCACCCTGCGCTACCGGGGAGACGACACACAGGCGGATCGTGTGGCATGAGTGGCTAGACCAAGTCCTTTGGGAGCCTTCGCGGCACAGAAGGAACCCGTAGTAGAATCTCCACCAGCATCATCGTTGTCCTCGAGCTCGCATAGGAGTGTGCCCCTGTGACGGGGCAGACGCCCCTGCCGGGCCGTCGTCAGTGGTCTTCTTTGAGTCCTCCCCACCCGAGGTGTCGCTGGAGGACACCATCACCGGGGAACTGAGGCTCTCTGCAGGGAAAAGCCCCAATTCGTTGAAGGCAGGCATTGCAGCAACCAGATCGGCCCCATCATCATGGCGGTATAGCAGGGCGTGGACCCTGAGGAGGTCGCCAGGGTCACTGTTGAGCAGGGTTGCCACAACCCTGCTCAACTCCTCGAGGGTTATGCCCTCCGACCGAAGTCTAAGATTGTCTTCGCTGCCTTGGTACTCCCACAAGAGCCTAAAGTGGGCTTGGAGGGGCGCTAGCCGTAGCAACAGGAACTCCTTCACTATTATCCCCCTAGTCCACTTCCTAGCACTGATGTCACAGGAGAAGCGCTCCAGGACAGGCCCAGCCCAGGGCTTAGAAAACTTCATGGAGCTCCACGTAGGGATCTTCTCCGACAGCCCCTCCGGCAGATCCAACCGGGGGTTGGTGCCCTTGATATCCATGAAGACCCATCGGTGCCTGAATTTCTCTACCTTCCCAGCCTTCAAGAGCATGTTGCCACTATGGACCATGACAAAGGAGACGCATGCCGACCACTGAGCATTGTCATGTAGACCTAGGCTGAAGAAATGGTGGAAGAGGGCCACCGAAGGCCGCACGCCCACAAAGGCCTCGCAGTAGAAAGCAAAGACGGACAGGAGCAAGATGGAGTTGGCTTGGAGGTGAAGGACCTGGATACCGTAGTGGTCGAGGATGGCGGCGAAGAACGCAGAAAAGGGTGGGACGAGCCTCGCGAAGATGCTGTGGAGGAAGAAGGGGTAAGCCATTTCGGACGGGGGCCGCCTCGCCGAAGAACCGCCCCATATCAGGGTACGCCCCTGCTCCTCGGACCCGTCCATCTTCCATGGAAGCACGGGATGGAGGTCCTCGTCATTGGTGATGGTGGAACCCAAGAGCGTCGGCGAAATAGGGGTGGAGGCGGAGCCCTGCGCCTCTGGCTTCTGCTCGCCGGCGGGCGCCATCAAGGAGCTCGTGGAATGAAGGAGGCGAGGAGAAGGACAGAGCAGCGTTGGATCTGGAGAGACACTTGCTGGTGCTGGAGAGCTAGAAAGCAAGGGCAGGTGCGCAAGGAAGGGAAGCTGTGATGGCCCACCGCTATGAGTTAGGCTCTTGTCGAGCAGAGTGGAAACCGAAGAGACTAAATACACCCTACATCAGCCGCACGATGCGCGCCAAGCCTGGCCCGCGGGCGATGGGGGCCCATGGTGCTCCGTGCCGCTCTCCAAGCTTCCCCCGCGAACCAATGTGAGCAGGCCTTCGGCCCAGGGGCTACTGTCGGTGTTCTGGGAATGGGGGTACCCAGACCTACCTACCTGCGGCCCAGGGCATGTCCCACTTGACCAACCAAATTAGATCAGACATGGCCCCCACTCGATTCAAGGCCCTCGTGAGGGCCCTAACCTCACGAGGAAGAAAAGCGACAAGGCCCGCGAAGGATGGGCCTCCTCAGGACCCCTCCGGAGTGGAAGATATCTCTATGCAAGGCCCGACCTCGGGAGTCAAGGGTGACGAAAGGAAGGATAGGCGGGCGTTAGTGAGAGAGGCGGCGTAGTTTCCTCTTTCGTGCAAAGGGAGAAAGGACATACATGGGTTCCCAAAGCACCTAAAAGGTTTCCATTACACTACAAGAATACCAAAACCACTCGCCCCACAGGGCAGATGTCATCGCTGAGCCCATCCCTGTGCCGTCGATAGCTACTTTACAGGTGAAGACCGCCTTTGGGCAGGGCGAGCACGTACTGCTGTCCCCCAACAAAATTGGCCGTTGTGGCATCCCTTCCACCCATTGTGATAAAGGAATAGGACCCATTCCACTGCTATATATAGAGGATAGGTTGCACCATAGAGGAGGGAGGACTCACCGACCCAGATCCCCTGATCCACCGAGAATCCATTCCACCACTCGTCCACCACCAAGCCACAGGGGGCCTCGAACACCACAAGAGAGCCCTCAGGAGGCCCAAGAATATGGTACAATTTCATCCACATCACCTCCTCGAGAGGTAATCCACCAAATAAGGAGTAGGGTATTACGGTTCACAGCGGCCCCAACCTGGGTAAACTCCCGTGTTCATCTTCTCCCTCATCTTCGTGCAAGTTTGCCGTTGCGTCCATCGAGTAGCGAGCTAGGGTCACGAGGCCATAGGGATCTCCACATACGCCCCTGTGTTTGAATCTTAAGGGTTTTGCGGAGCCCGAAATCTGACATCATCCTGGTGATCCACACGCCCCAATGACGGTCGAGGTCTTCCCATGGTTGAGTCCCATAGACGTAGAGTGCCGAAAGGGCCCCAAACCGTTCCGCAAACAAGGAAGAAGCTCCCCAAGTGGAATCGGTAGCTATCTAGACAACCCAGCCGCACCTTGCGACACATGAGATCACCACCGCCCTACAAGCTAAATACACTACCGAACCGAGAAAAAAAAATCCTTTGATCAGATGGCGGCACGAATACGGGATAGGGGTTGTGTGCACTAACGTGAGGATGCAGGTGCTACGGTCTAGCGTGTACTACTACCAAGACCCCTGAGGTCCTAGGCGCCAGGGAAGATGGTGCGAGGGGAGGAATCCAGCCTCGATGAGTGATAATGCCATGAACCCAGCGTTTGATGGCGGCAAGCTTCCCCTTGGGAGGGAAAGCCTCGCGAGGACCTTGCCGTCCGCCATCGCCAGACTACATCAACAATGGCACCAAGCCTCGCGCAAGAAACTGGGTCATGCCATGACAAGTAGGTGACCAGCAATTTAAGTGAAGGAAGGAGGAGGACGAAGGTAATGTGAAAAAGACTAACGGCCTCACGGGTCGGGTTCTTATTAAATATTATAGGAACTAGGAAAAGAAAATAAGGGATGCCTAGGTGGAGGAGTCACTGTCGCCATGGTCAACGAGTTGATTCGTTGTCACCCGGCCCCTGACGTCTACGATGACTGGCTTCAGCGGATTGCGGAGCTCGTCAGGGATGCTAGTGAGGCTTCGACACTCTCCTACTCACTTCGACCCCAACCATCCCCGGCGAACGGCGGGGCGCCCGACGTGCAACCTCCACCTCCGCAATGTGACGTCGACCCCGAGCCCAGGCTAGAAGCGTGCCCCCGCAACCGACCACGCGAACTGCATGCAAGGCTGGAAGATGAAGTGAGTTGCCAGGTGGTCCCTCGGCCACGCGCCGATGCACACGCACTCCCTTCGCTACTGGCCCAACGCCGCGACCAGGAACCACACCAAGAGGCCTAGCGGGAGCACCAAGACCGGGACCCTCCCACACACGCAGCACCCGTCGAGCCGGTGGGGTGCCTCGCCATTGCCCCAGGGATCTACCCAACCAAGTGGCAGTGCAAATTCAATCCCGACCTGCCCCCACACTACGATGGCACCGCAAATCCGGTCAAGTTTCTATAGCTCTACTCCTTGAGTATCCGGACGGCTGGAAGAGACGACAAGATCATGGCGTGCTGGTTCCCCATGGCGCTCAAGGGCGGTGTGCTCTCTTGGCTCTTCAACCTCCCTGAAGCATGCATCACCTCTTGGGAAGGCCTGCGCAAGCGCGCCCACTGTGAACGACCTGTGGCGAATCAAGTAGCAGGATGGGGAGACCCTACACAAGTTAATACAACGCTTCATGGCCACACGCCTCAAGATCCCGAAGTCCTCATCTCAACATTCGGTGACGGAGTCACCAACCTCAAGATGAAGGGGAGCTTACATTGAATGACGAAATGTGCTCCGCCCTGGAACTGTTCAATCTGACAAACAAGTGCACCAAGGTAGAGGAGGGTTGCTTGTCACTCCAAGGGCTCCGGCAGCAGACCCAGAAGAAAAGAAGACCAAGGCCAAAGAGGCGAAGCATAAGGCCCTAGCACTGCTTGCGGCTGAGCCTGAGGTGAAGCGCAACCGGGTTGAGGAGCACCCCCCAAGAGGAAAACCCACCTGCATCTTCCATGGCACCAACAACCACGACACCAAAGATTTCCAGGAACTCAGGCTGATCCACGCCGAGCACTTCAGCGGGTATCTAGGGTGGGCTGATCGAGGCTTTAGACATGGTAGTCGCCGCGTCAGATGCCACTAGGATAGCCGAGAACGTCGCCAAGGGTGGCGCGATCAGCCCCTGGAGAACCACTGGCGTGATCAGGCTCGGGACGACCGCTGGCGTGATCAACCTCATGAGGACCGCTGGCGCGATGACCCTCCGGAGGGGTCCCGACGTGGCCAGCCTCACGAGGTTCACCCTCGTGAGGCCAGCCTACCACCACTACCACCTCCACCCAGAAGGAAGGAAGAGGACAGGCAGGATGACGGGGCTGGGGGCTTCCAGGAGATCAGGGTTGTGGCTGTTGGAGATATGCCATAGAGGCAATCACGTATGATGATATTTCCTATGTGTTTATGTATAAAGATTGTCCTTGGACACTATCAGTGATGTGTATTAACAAGTACGTGACTTGTTTGTGAGACTATGCATTGTATGATAACTGTCCTAAATGCTCCCTACTCGAAAGGGTTGTGTGGACGCGCAACTAATTAGAGTAGCATACGACATGGTAGATGGTTCGGTCTCACTGACCATGTAGCATTGAATGCTAGCCGGATAATATGGACTCAGAAAGATCTGGTTGGATTCGACATAGTCGGATCCGAGTCGAGATAAGGTCTGATTTGGACAGATCCAACTATGAGAAGCAGCGATAGGTCATGTGTGAGTCTCTAGTACAACATACGTTCTATGTTCTCAGACCTAAGCTGGCGCATGTACTCGGGATGGTGACAGACTTGCTTTGGGCCGACTAAACTCTACTCCATAACTGGGTAGTTATAAAGGTAGGTTTCGGGCTTGTCTAGACCCATGCTACGAGACATGGTCGAGCAAGATGGGATTAGCCCCTCCGATCAGGAAAGATATACTCTGGGCACCTCGGGTGATCTGACCTGGATAAGCATGGCCACGCGATGAGGATAATGAGATAATCTGAAGTGTTGGTTGGATTCACCGGAACTAGAAAGAGGTCGTGCTGCAACAAGGATGACAATATTGCCTTGTGGATGACAACATATATCATGTGGCAAAGGGAACAGAAGTGTGAAGTACAGGTTTGCCTGACCAGCTTCATCGTACACTTGGAGTCGGCACATCCTGCTAGAGGCCGCTACCGACCGGTCGAGTCGGATGTGATCCGACTCGTGACCAAGTGGACAAGAACCTAAAGGGCCGCGCTCCTAAGGGAAGGAACACGTGGGCTTTCGGATCCATGCGAGGCCCAAGAGTTGAGCCCGCGCCGGATGCCTATATATAGTGGAGGTGCGGCACAACGATCCGGGTGATCGCTATGGCACCATCATTAGGTCTTTGCATGTGTTGCATATAGCCACCTCCACTTGCCGCCGCGGACTGTGTGATCGGACCTACCAGTCTGTCGCACGGTGTTCCTCCTGCACGCGCGGATACCATTAGAAGCGGTCCACTTGCGCCGCTCCAGCAAACCTGTACGTGGGATTTGGCAACCGGCTGTTCGGGGAGATCGGGCCAGCTGTTTGAGGGAGATCATACAAGGAGGAGATGCACCACATGAACGCGCTGCCCCAACTCTACTTCAGCTACACGGCACTGCGCATCTAGTGGTAACGAACTATGATCCATCTCCGTAGCATGTTATTGGATGTTCTGCGCATAGGAAAATTTGAATTTGCATGCGATGCACCTACGGTAGAACCAAAAAGTGGTATCAGAGCCTCTGTTATAGGATTTCGATTCAGATCGGATGCATATTTGATATGTGGATGCGACGGATGAGATCCATCGTTGTTCATGACATCGGCTATGTGCACAGTTGATGAGATCAACTGCACATCGGGGTAGGTTGAGGCTATGTTTTCTGTCAATCGGAATCGATGAGGTCATGACACAACCTACCGCTACCAGTCGGTATCCGCCATCGGGGTTAACTGTTAAACGTAAATCTGAATCGGGTTCGTGGTGATCGATGAGATCGGTTAGATCAGAAAATTCGGAATGATCAGAGTGCGGCTGCGATGTGTGATTTCCGAAAATTCGGCGGGGCTGCCGCATGCGTAGCGCCTTATATTTCGTACATGATCACACAAACCAGTAGAATGCGATTCTGTGCATAAGTTTGTTTTTGGAGGTTTGATGTGAATAGTATGGGTCTTATGTATGTGATGCATATGTGTAAGTTAACATGACCTGCGTGCCATGATTGTTAGCTGGCAGGAGCCAAAGTGTGGTCATTATATTGTATAACAACCGGCATGTCGACTTGTGATTCTTTGTAAATTCATTACTAGTTCTAGTAATTGGAGCATAGATATCAAGTTCGAAGCTTTGGTGTTCCAGCATGACGAACAAGATGGAGTTCCTCCTTGTCATCGGAGCAGAAGCCGACCATCGAAGGACACCCATGAAGGAGCCATACTATTTCACATATTTATTTTTATATGTGATGGGTATTTCTTCTTATTTTCTATGCATGTTAGTATGGTAGAAAGATCCTCATTAATATCAAGCATATTGCCATTTCGGATGTTGCACCTTCGCACGTCAAGTACGTCTGGTAGTGGGCTCATAAAATTGAGGTGCTACTAGGTGTCCTTGAACTAGAGGGTTCGTGTCGGACACGGACATGCACTGCATCAGGTTAACTTGACAAGGCTATCAAAATGGTTTTGGGCCTTGTGGCAAAGAAGGTTGGGAGCCGGGGTATGAGATACCTACCCAACCGAGAGGAGTCGTATAGAGATACGATTAGCAAGATGTTCCTTACCGAATAGGTAAGTTGGCTAGCAGTGATGCTAAAGTTCACTAGTCGCTCGCGCTAGACGTGTCCTGTATCACTGAGAGTTTGCAGAGCGATGCCGGCTTCACTGGGAGTAGTTCTGTTTAAGGCTTGAATTACTCTACATAAGCACATTCCTTAGTGATTGCATATTTTTTGTTGTAGATCTATGGAACCACCTGCTTAACCCAACTTTGCATTGAAATCAATTCTGGAAAAGGATAAACTGAATGAAACAAACTTTACCACCTGGTATAGAAATTTGAGAATTGTTATCAAGCACGATAAAAAGGAGCATGTTCTACAGGATCCACTTGCATAGGAACCTGCCGAGAATGCTAAAGCCACAACCAAGAATGCCCACCAGAAACTCGTTGATGAATCAAACGAGATCAGCTACCTCAGGCTGGCTTGTATGGAGCCCTATTCGCAACAACATTTTCGAAAAAATTCATGCTTTCGATATGATCCAGAGTTTGAAGAGCATGTTTCAAGTGCAGGCTACGACCGAGAGGTTCAGCTTTTGGCAATCCTTGACGGATTGTAAGCTGAAAGAGGGGATCCACTGAGCCCGCACGTGATCAAGATGATCGGGTACATGCAAGCTTTGGATCGATTAGGCTTCCCACTTGGGGATGAGCTATCCACGGATGCAATTTTGGGTTCTCTTCCGCCTAGCTATGGGACGTTTGTCTCGAACTATCGTATGCATGGCATGGATAAGAAGCTCACTGAATTGCATGGGATGCTCAAGGTGGCAGAGCAAGATATTAAGAAGGGCACGCATCAAGTGTTGATGGTGCAAAACTCGGCTAAGTTCAAGAAGAGTTGGTCCAAGAAAAAGGGTAGGGCAAAGGGCACGGAGAAGGTTGTCTCTGCCGCTAAGCCGAAGTCCGGACCGAACTCAAAGACCATTTGCTTTCACTGCGAGGAAGCTAGTCACTTGAAGAGGAACTGTAGCAAGTGGCTTGCTGAGCATGGCATGAAGGCCGGAGATGCTTCTTCAGACAAAGGTACACTTCTTACATATGTTATAGACATTTACATTGCTGACATACCTAGTAGCTCTTGGGTATTTGATACCGGAATGGTTGTTCATATTTGCAACTTGATGTAGGGGTTGGTAAGAACTAGGCGTGTGGCACAAGGGAAGATCGACATTAGGGTCACCATCAAAGCAAGAGTTGCTGCGTTGGAGTTTGGCACGATGCAGCTCAAGCTTCCTTCTGGATTTATTTTGGAATTGAATAATTGTTATTGCATTCCCGCACTTAGTCGTAACATTTTTTATGCCTCATGCTTGATGAGTCAAGGTTATGAATTCAATATAAAGGACAATCGTTGTTCATTTTATTTGAATGGAATGTTCCATGGCTATGCACCCATAGTACATGGGCAATTTATCTTAAATCTAGAAACAGGGCCAGTCTATAATGTGAATGTCAAGAGGCATAATCCTAATGACGTAAATCCGACATACTTCTGGCATTACCGGCTTGGAGACATTAGTCTGAAACGCATGAAGAAGCTCCATGATGATGGACTCCTAACTTCGTCCGACTACCGGTCGTTCAAGACATGCGAATCATGCTTGCTAGGCAAGACGACTAAGTCTCCTTTTGCAAAGAGTTGTGAGAGGGGGTCTGAGCTGTTGGAGCTTATACACAATGATTTTTGTGGTCCAATAAGCACAACGTCCAGAGGTGGCTATCAATACTTCGTGACTTTTACCGACGACTTGAGTAGATATGGATATATCTATTTGATGAGGCACAAGTCAGAAACTTTTGAAAAGTTCAAAGAGTTTCAGAATGAGGTTGAAAATCAGCTCGGCAAGACGATAAAACTTCTTCGATCAGATCGTGGAGGTGAGTACATGAGCAAGGAGTTTGATAATCATCTGAAAAGCCTAGGTATAGTACCTCAGCTCACACCTCCGGGTACGCCGTAGAGGAACGGTGTGTCAAAACGGAGAAATCGAACCTTGTTGGAAATGGTCCTGTCGATGATGAGAAAATCGAATTTACCCTTGTCATTCTAGGGATACGCTCTAGAAACTGCAGCTTTCACACTTAATAGGGTACATCAAAATCCGTAGATAAGACACCACATGATATGCGGACTGGGAAGAGACCTAGTTGTCTTTTCTAAAGATTTTGGGTTGTGAAGCATTTGTCAAGCTACTCATGTTGGACAAGCTTACACCCAAGTCGGATAAATGCATATTCATGGGATATCGAAGGAAAACCTTGGGATATAACTTCTACAACCAAGAAGAGAAGAAAGTGTTTGTTGCTCGGAACGGGGTTTTCCTAGAGAAAGAGTTTCTCAGTCGTGAGGTCAGTGGAAGAACGGTGGGACTCGAAGAAATTTGAGAGCCACTCGGGGGACAACTCGGTTGGTGATGTGATCACACCAGAGTCGATCAGAGAATCCATAGTGGAGTCAACACCAGAGCCACGGAGGTCGGAAAGATTGCGCAGTGTGCGCGATGTTTTGTTGCTACAAAGTGACGAGCCGTCCTCGTATGTGGAAGCGATGGTGAGCCCAGATTCTGAGGCATGGCTAGACGCCATGAGATCTGAGTTAAAGTCCATGCATGACAATCAAGTCTGGGACTTGGTTGATTCGCCACCTGGCGTAGTTGCCATTTGTTGCAAATGGGTCTTTAAGAATAAAACCAATGTGGATGGAAATGATCAAATCCACAAAGCTCAGCTTGTCGTAAAGGTTATGGACAAATTAAAGGTATTGACTACAACGAGACCTACTCATCGGTAGCGATGCTGAAGTCGGTGAGGATCATACTAGCTATAGCTTCATATTTCGATTATGAGATATGGCAGATGCATGTCAAAACAACTTCCCTTCAAGGAAATTTAAAAGAGGATGTATACATGATACAACCCAAAGGTTTTGTCGATCCAACTAACGTTGGTAAAATATGCAAGCTCAAGAGATACATTTATGGATTGAAGCAAGCAGCTCAGAGTTGGAACATTCGTTTTGAGGAAGTCATCGTTGACCTTGGTTTCATCAAGAACGAAGAGGACTATTGTTTATACAAGAAGTCTAATTGGAGCTCGGTAGTGTTTTTGATCTTGTATGTGGATGACGTACTGTTGATCGGAAATGATGTTTCGATGCTGAACTCAGTCAAGGAATCATTGAATGGCAAGTTTTCTATGAAAGACCTTGGAGAGGCAATGTACATTTTAGGCATCAAGATCTATAGAGGTAGATCAAGGAGGCTGCTCGGCTTAATCAAGAGCACATACATCGACAAAGTGTTGAAGAGGTTCAACATGAGTGAGGCCAAGAAAGGGTTCTTGCCCGTCTTACATGTATAAGGCGAAGCAAGACCCAGATTCCTATGACATCTGATGTGCGAAACCATATGAGTAGGATTCCATATGCCTCGTCAATTTAATCCATCATGTATGCCATGCTATGTACACAGCCTGATGTTGCTTATGCAATAAGCTTAACAAGCAGATACCAGGCCAACCCAGGTGAGAGTCACTGGGTAGCGGTGAAAACTATCTAGAAGTACATGAAAAGGACTAAAGACATGTTCCTAGTTTATGGAGGTGAGGAGGAGCTCTGCGTAAAGGGTTACGCTGATGCTAGTTTCCAAACTGATAGGGATGATTGTCGATCACAAGCTGAATTCGTGTATGTCATGAATGGAGGAGCAGTGAGCTGGACGAGTTCCAAGCATGATACGGTGGGCGACTCCACAAGAGAGGCCGAATACATTGTGTCTTGTGAAGCCGCAAAGGATGGTGTTTGGATTCGGAAGTTCCTAGAAGATGTCGGTGTGTTCCTGGGCTGGTCAAAACCGTTGGACCTTTATTGTGATAATTCAGGTGTCATCACACAAGCGAAGGAGCCAACACAACACCACAAGACCAGGCGCATAGACCGAAAATATCACCTGATACGAAAGCTCGTAGAGAAAGGTGATACCAATTTATGCAAGATTCATATAGATGCAAATGTTGCAGATCCATTGACTAAGCCGCTTCCGCAACCCAAGCATGAGGGGCACGTTGGAGCTATGGGAAGTCGATGTCTATTTTATTGACTCTAGTGCAAGTGGTAGACTGTTGGAGATATGTTCTAGAGGCAATCATGTATGATGATATTTCCTATGTGCTTGTGAATAAAGATAGTCCTTGGACATTATCAGTGATGTGTATTAACAAGTACGTGACTTGTTTGTGAGACTATGCATTGTATGACAACTGTCCTAAATGGTCCCTAGCCGGAAGGGTTGTGTGGACGCACAACTAATCAGAGTAGCATATGACACGGTGGATGGTTCGGTCTCACTGACCATGTAGAACCGGATGCTAGGCGAATAATATGGACTCAGAAAGATCTAGTCAGATTCGAAATATTCGGATTTGAGTCGAGATAAAGTATGATTCAGACAGACCCAACTATGAGACGCGGCGATAGATCATCTGTGAGTCTATAGTACAACATACATTCTACCTTCTAAGACCTGAGCTGGCACATGTACTCGGGATGGTGACAGACTTGCATTGGGCCAACCAAACACTACTCCGTAACTAGGTAGTTATAAAGGTAGGTTTCGGGCTTCTCTAGACGCATGCTACGAGACATGGTCGAGCAAGATGGGATTTGCCCCTCCGATCAGGAGAAATATACTCTGAGCCCCTCGGGTGATCCGACCTGGATAAGCATGGCCATGCGATGAGATTATGAGATAAACCAAAGTGTTGGTCATATCGCCTTGTGCACGACAACATATATCATGTGGCAAAGGGAACAGAAGTGTGAAGTACAGGTTCGCCTAACCAGCTTCATCCGACACTTGGAGTTGGCACATCCTGCTAGAGGCCACTACCGACCGGTCGAGTCGGATGTGATCTTACTCAGAAACCAAGTGGATGAGAACCTAAATGGTCACGCTATTAAGGGAAGGAACTCGTGGGATTTAGGATCCGTGCGAGGCCCAAGAGTTGTGCCCATGCCGGATGCCTATATATAGTCGAGGTGCGACACACCGATCCGGTTGATCGCTTCAGCACCGTCATTAGGGCTTTGCATGTGTTGCAACTAGCCACCTCCACTTGCCGCCGCTGACTGTGTGATGGGACCTAGCAGTCCACCGCACGGTGTTCCTCCTACATGCGCGGATACCATTACAGGCGGTCCACTTGCGCCACTACGGCCAACCTGTATGTGGGATTCGGCAACCGGTTGTTCGATGGAGATCGGGCTGGCTATTTGAGGGAGATCGGACAAGGAGGAGACGCATCACACGGACGCGCTGCCCCAACTCTACTTCCGCTGCATGGCTCAGCGCGTCTAGTGGTAATGAATTGTGATCCATGTACGTAGCATGTTCTTGGATGTTCTGCGCGTAGGAAAATTTATGCAACTACGGTAGAATCCAACAGTGGCATGTATCCTAGGTGGCGCTGAGGCCCCCGCATAAAATCATGCCTTCAAGCAATTCGCACGGGAGGTGAACATGGCTCTCCCAAAGCCCAAAGCAATGCGTCCCCTCAATTGGTCCCAGACTGCCATCACCTTCGACTCGAGGAACCAGCTCAAGTGCTCGGCCATAGCCGACAACCTCCCCATGCTCTGCACTCCAACCATCAACAACGTCCTTGTCACCAAGACTCTCATCGACAGCAGAGCGGGACTCAATGTCCTCTCCGTTGAGACTTTCAAAACGCTTCAGGTGCCTTACGAACACCTCATGCCAACCAAGCCCTTCTCAAGGGTCATAGACGGATCCATCATACCCATTTGGCAGGTGCGTCTGCCTGTCACATTCGGAGGGTGCAAGAACTACCACACCAAGAGCATCGTCTTCGATGTCGTGCACATGCACCTTCCATACAATGCAATCCTCGGATACCAGCCCTCTCCAAGTTCATGGCAGCGACCCATCACGGCTACAACGTACTCAAGATGCTAGGGAGCGGTGACGTCATCACCATTGCGTGTGACGAGAAGTACGCCGTCTACGCCCTCGAGTGTGCCTACTGCGCCGCGGCAGCCGAGCATTCGGACGACAAAGAGGATGCCCTGCCTCGCTAGGACCCACGCAAAAAGAAGAAGCGGCTCCCTTCTATGGGGCGCCTGGGGGCTTCGAGCCAAGCGCCCAAGGATAGGGCCTCACCCCCCATCGCATAGGAAGGCGCGCTCGGCGCCCCTCTAGGGTCGGACCCGGCGGCTTCCACCCAGGGAGCTTCGGGTCCGGTTAGTGAGACATGGGAGGTGTTCGGGCACAACCAGAAGTCGCGGGAGGACACATGTCGGCCAGAGCCGGGTGCACGACACAAGGCGCCGAGCTCGCAAGAGTCAGTCCTTAGAGCAATCGAGGAGCTTCGAGGAACATAGGCCGAGCAAGGCGGAGGCTGCCCAGCATCATCAATTGCACCAGCCGTAATCGGCACGGTCGATCGACCATGCATCTGTGTCGGCATACTCGTGGTTAACCATGCAGTGTCCCAGGGCCCCTTTTGGCCAGCGCAAACCGATCATGGATGGGTCAACCCAAACGCTTAGGTCTGCATGCCCTTCGGACTAGCGAACGCAGGAGAAACGTTCCAACGCCTTCACCAGGCCATGCTTATGCCTTGCCTGTCGAGGCACGGCAAGGAGTTGTAGGAGATGTCTGGACTCAGCGAAGGTTCCGGGGCCCGGGAGACGACGGTCCCATGAAGGTCATGCTCGTGGAGGCGGGAGATCAAGCTATGACGGCAGCTCCGGCTTGGCCACTAGGTGACCACTTTTTGTTGGCTGTTGGTCAATAATTTTTTGGGTTTACTTCGGCTGAGGGTGCCCGCCAGGCTGCATTATCCTCAGGAGGTCAGGGCACCCCCTTGCAGTTACCTTCCACATGCATATTTCAATAGTTTCTCATGCATCTGGCCTGTTTTCTAATGTTCTGCCTTGCTTGCATGGCCCCTTGCTGGCGAAATGTGCCACACCACCTCCTATGAGTTTTTGTTTCACAAGGTTTTGTGCGCTACGGCCGTTCCCGGGGTGTCCCGCAACGGGGGAACAAAGCCATGTCGCCTTAGGGACTTGCACCCGTGGGCGGGTGACCTCGGCTGAGCGCTCTGGCCGTGGTACGGTATCTCAGCACGGAGTCTCGGGAGGCCCCACGGCCTTCGAAGGCAGCAATAGATAGGTTGGAATGGGGGTCTCTCGAGCTTCAAAGGGGGCTCCTCAGCATCGCGCCTCAGGAGCTTTACCTGTCATAATGCCACTCGGCCTCCTAGTGTCGTTCTAGTTTTCGGTCGGTGTCAAGGGCGTCGGGGCGTCGCCCCGTGAAGTGTGTCCTTGGTTTCTGGTCATACCTAATGGTGGTTGGGAAATGTGTGGGACTGGGACTTGCAGATGTAGAGATACTTGAGCGTCAAAGTGGGCTCCTAACGAGCCTTACTGGTCATAATGCCACTCGGCCTCCTGATGTCCTGCTTGGTTTCCGGTCGGCGTCAGGAGTGCCGGGTCCTCACCTCGTGAAGTGCGTCTTGGTTTCCGGTCATACTTAACGGTGGTGGGGAAATGTGCGGGACCAGGACGTGAGGACGTAGAGTGCCAATAGAGCTCCCAAACTACCTCACTCAAGAAAAAGAAGTTAGGAGGACCTCAGACGGGCCCATCTACGAGAAGACCCAGGCACAAACCGCAAAACCCTTAAGATTTGACCACAGGAGGAGTGTGCGAAGATCCCCTCCTGCCTTGCCTGACCTAGCTTGCTACTCGATGAACACAACAAAGAACTCACATGATGATGAGGAAGAAGATGAACATGACAGTTTACCGAGGTTCTAGGCGTAATACCCTACTCCTGCTTTGGTGGATTGCCTCTCGAGGAGATGACGTGGATGAACAAGTACAGTGTTTCGGGGCCTCCTGAGGGCTCTTAGTGGTGTTCGAGGCTCCTTATGGTTTGGTGAGTGGTGGACTTTGTTGATGGGGTTTGGATCAGGATTGCCCTCTACGAAGCAGCCTACCCTCTATATATAGTGGTGGCCTGGGTCCTCTTCCCTTATCACAATGGCAGGAAGGGATCCCACAACGGTCAATTTTGAAGGGGGGCAGGGGTTCGTTCTCGCCCTGCCCAAAGGGGGTCTTCGCCTGCAAAGTAGTTGTCGACGCCATAGGGGCAGGCTTAGCAATGACATCTATCCTGCGGAGCTGGTGGTTGCGGTCTTGTTGCACCAGAATGGAAACCTTTGGGGGTGCTTTGGGAACCCATGTACGTGCTTGCTCCCTTTGCACCAAAGGGGAAACTATGCCGGCTGGTGCACTGGTGCTCGCCTGTCCTTCCTTGTGTCATCTTTAACTCCTAAGGTCAGGCCTTGCATAGAAATCTCCACCACTCCGGAGGGGTCCTGAGGAGGCCCATCCTTCGCGGGTCTTGTTGTTGTACTTCCTTGCGAGCCAGGGCCCTCGCAAGGGCCTTGTCTTGAGTGGGGTCGCATCTGGTCCTATTTGGTTGATGAAGTGGGCCATGCCCTAGCCCGCGAGCACGCAGGTCTGGGTACCCCCGTTCCTGGAATGCTAACACTAGCCCCCGGGCCCAAGGCGCGCCCGAGATGGCCTACGGGTGAAGCTTGGTGGACTACCCGAAGTGCTGCGGGCCCCAAACGCTTGCGGACCCGGCTTGGCACGCATCAAGCGCCTCGGCGGTTGCGCCTCCGCTCCCCTAGGGCGTCCGGAAGCACACCCAGTCAAACCGACGTGACGCCTGGGCGTGGCGTCGGCCATCATTGCTTCCGATTATGCTTCTGCTGCTCCAGGCCATGTGGATGTGACCCTTGAGAGGGCCGTGTGCCCTAGGAACACGAGGGGCACCGGGCGGTCCTCTGCTATATATAAGCGGGAGAGGAAGAGAAAACCCTCACCCACCTTTGCCTTCTCTGTCTCCACACCTATTGAACCGTCCCCTCCAAGTAATGGCGCCGATGAGGAAGTCTTCTGCTACAGAGAAGGGGAAGGCTCCTGGGGATGGTCCTACCGCTCCACCACCTTGGAGCGGCCGTGGTCGCCCCTGAAAATACGTCATTGCGCCGGGGGAAACTCCTGGCGAGCGCAACCATGCTCCAGCACCGCGGCCGCGAGGGAACGCCGTCCAGCGCGGGTAGCCACGGTAGTGAACGCGGCGGTGGCCGAGGTGGAAGGTCATCGATGGCCACCTGGTGATCGTGCCTGCGTCTCCATTTGGCCCGCTCTGCTCTGGAGTTCATTACGTGGGCGGACATGCCCAAAGCAGCCTGGTTCCAGCTTGCGAGCTGCTTTGCGAAGGCCCTGCCCATTGGAGTGCCTGTCGGCCTAGGGCTGTATGCCAACGGCTGCTGCGGCGGGGCATCTTGGGTGGAGGTCGAGGTCACCCTAGAAGGCTATGTGTACTTGAACCGCGGGCGGCAAGCATTCGCCCGCGCCCGCGGCCTGAAGGGGAGGCGCAATTTCCACTTCAAGTATGATGGGGAGGTGACGCTCTTTGTCAAGTTCTTCGTGGGAGAGAGTGAGCGCCTAGGGTGCTGCCCGGAAGACGTCAGCTGCGGTGATTGTGGGGACCCCTACTCATGAGTCGTTATCACCGAATGTACATGCACAGTGATCACCCAGAGATCAATGCTCACTTAACACATAGAAACTGCATAACAAGAGTCTTACATCCATTACATACCAGTTTACTCAAATGTGGCCTTTACATCCAAGTCTTCATATGATTGCAGCAGAAATCTTCAACGATAGCGTGAACCCATGTCATCTGCCTTAACCCTACAGGCATTCTGACTAGGAAGCGTCCTAGCTCGCATGTCCGTCACCAAGGTAATCTTAATCATAATCCTAATCTTTCATGCCTGGCCAATAAAATAACCAGTGGCAAGCCAATGAGTACTTTGAATGTACGCGCAAGCAACCCATGTTTGGAACAAGGCAATAACAATGCATGCTATAGCACTAATAGGTAATTTTGGATAAACCTAATTTTTAATGCAGTGAAATGGTGTTATAACTTGTGTAGGCATGCATCAACAGTTGGCATATATCTGTATGAACAAGTTACAGATATCATCATAAGCAAGGGTTGTACATCTCATGTTCACCATCAGGCCAAGTCATTAGACTTAGCTCAAGTATCACCTTTTGTCATCCATACACACACCAATTTTGCGAAAAACATCTAGACGTAGCACAAGAGCGGTCATCCAACTATCCTTGACCAAGGACATGGCTATTCGAATAGTTTTACACTCTAGAGAGGTTGCACACTTTACCCACAAGACTCGGGGAACTTCCGTGCCATCCACGACTCACGGTATATTACATACCCAAGGTAAGCACCCGAACAATGTCTTTCCCATGGTGATACTAAACAAAGAGTCCACTCATTGGTGCCATTCCTCATGATATACATCACACGTATCATCCGTGAGGGACACAACGGTGTGCCCAGTGCCTATAAGACAGCGCATGGCCTTCCACTCCGTGACGAGCCCGTCTCGAGAGTGACTACTTCACTCTCA
Source organism: Hordeum marinum (assembly GCA_022496015.1). NCBI lineage: Eukaryota > Viridiplantae > Streptophyta > Magnoliopsida > Poales > Poaceae > Hordeum > Hordeum marinum. The sequence continues at coordinate 231,241,522 of CM039673.1, forward strand.
CCACTGGTAATGCAGGCTCCCTGCTAGTACCAACCATAGTAATCGACAAAGCCCCTTCCCATATAGGGGTAGAGTGGTTGTGCATGTAAGGTTGGAGTAACGGTCTCAACTTACACCAATCTGTTTTTGAGACCACACACACTCACTTGCTCCAGTACACCCCTTCTTTCTCAAGTGGTTACCCAACTCAACATCATCCCCCTCGGGCATTACTGGCACCTGGCGGGGTTTTCAAAAAGTCTTAGAAAACACTATGTTTCCATCACCGTGCATATTCCCATCCCACTTGTGTAGCAACTACTAGCATCCTAACTACTCCCACCCGCATAACCCTCATAAGGAGGAAGGGTCATGCACGATGCAAGTGTCAACAATAAAGTATCTGAGGCATCCCACCGAAGGGGAATACCACATCATCATGATCAATACAAAGAAATAAGGTGCTATATGCCATGCAATAAAATTTTTCCTCATCATGGTCAAAGGGCTGCTTGCCTGGCTTAGCAATGTCTCTAAGGTCTACACCCGCTTCTCGTCCACTCCGAGCATTCCATCTACTTCATCAACTATCGCCAGAAACAACCGCAATAAGCAAGACAACAAATAGAAAATAAAAGTGCTCTATATATAGTATTTGTACTTTTCTTGGACACCTCTGGTCACAAGAAGAATAAACAAGTAGGTTTCATTGGATGTGAATCAAGGGGGATTTTTGAATGGTGGAAATGAAGGAATTGATAGCCCTATAAGGAGTCCATAGAAAATGTTTTAACAAAAATGAGTGGATGAACCTAAAAAATAGGCATGATTTAAGAAACATGTGGGAAGTGTTTTCACTGGATTTGGAGTTGTGAGGATTTTCCTATGTACTTCCTAGCAAGAAATAAATGGGAAAAGGGAGTATTTATTAGGCCAAGAAGAATAGGGGCATGAAAAAATGTTAACCACGCCGATAGAATTAGGGTATATTTTATAGACACCTGGGAACTTGAATCACTCCATTTGGAGTTGATTTGAATCCCCTCGGAATTTTACAATGTGGGCTTTTAATAGTTCAAATTCAAATTTGAATTTGACCTCTACGGAAACTTTGCAGGAAAAATGTTCAATGCAGATATTTGGATAAGAAATGATTTAAGGAATATCTAGGATTTTGAATCACTAAATTTGGAGCTATAATGATTTCTCTATGAATTTTACAAAGCTGTGAAGAAATAGAAAAAGAAAAGGAAAAAGGGAATATACCTTTTGGGTTATATTGCGCATGGTGCGCAGAGCCAGAGTTGGGCCAGCCCAGTGGCTCGGCCTGGCGGAGGTACGGGGCGACGTTGAAGGCGCACCCTAAGGAGTGCGCCTTCTCCGCAAGAACGCGGGGTCGGCGGGGAGGCGTCTCCACTTAAACGCCGGGCCCGGCAAGTGGGTCGCTTCCATGCGGGGCCGACCTATCAGGGTCGTCCCCCTCCTCCCGCCCGAACAGGGGAGAGCGGGGGAGGCAAGACCGAGCGCCCGCCGGCATCGTTCCGGTGACTCCGGCCACCGTCCACAATGCCCCGATCACTAGAGGACTCGGGATGGAGTCCCGCATCCGTCTCGCTGCACTAGTTTCGTCGGGGGGCACCAAGGAGGCCAGGCCTCGGCCGTCTGCGCAGTCCGGCGATGGGCTGCCCGAGGGGAAGGAAGAGAATCAAGGAAAGAAGCACGAAAACAATGGGGAGCTGGCAAAGCTAGAAGGAAGTGGATCTGCCCGGATTTTGCCCGAGCCGATGGGGCACCCATGCGGCCATGAGAGAGCGTGGGGAGATCGGGAGCTCCAATGGCTCTTCCCGGGGCTCCTCGAAGGGAGAGAGGGCAGGAGGGGGCAAGCGAGGGGTTTAGGAACGGTCTTATAGGCGGGGGCGACCAGGGGGAGCTCGGGTGCTCCTCAGATGCCCTCGAGCACCGAGATCGCGCGTGCCTGGGCTCCTTCGTCTGCATCTGGACGTCAGGGAGAGGCGTGGGAGTAAGAGACAGGTTCCCTGCCATGCATGGGACTCCTACCTGTGCTGACCACGAGCTACAAGACAACGTATGTCGGCAGAGCATCGTTGTTGCATGCCAGTAGCATGGTCACCACATCAATGCATGTCTAGGGAGACATTTTGGGCGGCCGGAGAAGTCTCAAGGAAAATGAAGCTGGTTAGATGTTTTTTTACCAGGGGTAAGGTTGTAGCAGAAACCTCGGGGCTTAGAAAAAGAGTTTCTACTATGGTCCACTTGGCGCAACACTATGTCTAGTGTCCTCAAGCATGGAAGGACTATATTTACACCAAGTTTCAGATCAGGGAGATGAATGGGCAAGGTACTTGTAGTACAAAGCCACTGTTTTTGCCATAATGGAGGTTTTGATGAACTGCTCATATTTTCCGTGTGAGCATGCCATCTTTGGGATTGGATAGATGCATCAGTATGCATATGAGGTTGTGGCAAGGTTTGGAGGCATTAGCATGAACATAAAAGTAAGGGAGGGAAAGAATAGGCCTTTCCATGGTAAAAATGGGAGGGAGAAGAGAGAGTTACCCCCCCCCCCCAATAATAGATTAGAGGCCAACACAATGTTACTGGAGGTAAATTGGAGTTAGAATATAGTGTGGTAAAAAGTTGGGGGCAAGGGGAATCTTTTTGGGCCCACTTTGCTTGTCCACAAGTTCATGGCTGAAGGTGTTTGATGCTATCCTAGGGCATCTAGGGGTATCCAATGGCCCTGATATTTACCAGAGGTAAATGGTAAGTCCGTTTGGTACTGATCACAAGTTTTCAGCTCAAATGAAGAAAGTTGATAAAGCAAACCTTGTGAACCCTAGGAATCAACAAAATTAGGTTTCTGTAGATCTAGTTAGGGTAAACTAATCTCCTTGATTCACCACTTGCTTTAGCATCATCATTTGGGTAATAGAGCATGCCCACAAAGTTTCGGATCAATAGGAGATACTTCACATTGAAGAGTTGCTAAATTTTGGCTTTCGACAGGAATGCTTTTAGGATATTTTGGTGAACCAAAACAGTTGGGATTGAGGTAAAACTTGGCAAGATGAACACCTATATCATATGTGACATGCTACATTTTTCCTGGATTTAATTGAGAATATTTCCTATATAAATATTTCAAATGCTGGGAATAGGTAAAAATGGTTTTGAATGGGTTTGTCCAATATTTTCTTCATGACCATGTGTTCAGACACTTATATATGGACAATATATGTCCACTGAGTTTTCCTAAATTTTCTCAAATATTTTTAAAGCATTTAAATAATTTTTCCCTATAAAACATCATTTTTGGCCTTAAGAAAACGCCTTTAAATGAAATAGGAAAATAATATTAAAAATAAATATTTGGTGGTTTTGGGAAGTCTTATATATAGTGTGTTTCAAATAAAGCATTTGGGTAAAGAGGATCCACCCAATTTGAGGACTTGTAGTGCAAACCTCAAATTACGGGTTTTGAAAACCTAATTTAAATAAATGCTTTTTGGCCAAAATAATATTTTGTAAAAATATATTTTGAAGTCCTATTCACATGGCAGGATCATTGGACAAGATTTGGGATCAAGGAAAAAGGGTTCTTGAGGGTAGGAGGATGTCTTACGAATTATAGAGCACCAACAAGCAATCAGACAAGCAATCAAATAACACACAAAGTCAGGCATTCAAATGCACTCAAAACGTTCTAATTGGCCCTAATTTTTGAGTCATGTTAACTTAGACGTGAGTCAAGACACAGGGTGTGATAGACCTACCCCCTTACAAGAATCTCGTCCTCGAGATTCCTAGGCTAGGTGTTGATGCGGACATTCAGAGGTGAGGTAGTCTTCACGTTCCATGTTGTTTCTGCTCCGGTCTGGTTGTCCTTCTGGATGTTGAAGTTCCTGATGATATGTTTTCGAGTGCACTATTGACTTCTTCTAAGGGTGAATAGGGTTCTCGTGAAATGCTAGGCTCACCTAATGGTCAAGGGTTTGGTGGACGAGGTTGTTGCAGGGCCTGGCTTGCGTATGTAACCCAAAGTTAGAAGATCTGTCAAGGCAGGGTGTCTATGTGCTGGTCCTGGGGTTGTTAGTGACATCTAGATGTCTTACGTTAGAATAGAAGGAGTGAAGGTTGTAGCTTCCCTTGACGGGGAGTTGCTGACTCTTTTGGAACAGTGGATCTACCGATGCTTGTGGTCTTCTTCCTTGAGAGTGTTGAAGCGCATCATTGTGGGCTTCTCTTCAAGATCTTCCACTTGAATAAGTTGCCAAGGTAGATTCTTCATTCTTCTTTGGTCGTTTGTCTTCTCCATCATGGACACACATTTCTAGATGGTCTTCAAGTGTTTGGTCTACTCGTTTCTGCGCTGAGTTTCGTCCCTAGGACTGAGCTTAGAGACTTGGTGTCAAAATGGGTTCTACCATCTAGGAAGGTTTCAGTGGGTTTCTAGATAAGCTGACTATCCAGAGTATATATCAGCCATCTAATCCCCAAGGTCTGACGCTTGGCAAGTGGGGTGAACTACCTTTGACAGGTGGTTTACCACGATTGAGTCAGGTTCACGTCCTTGATTGAACCAAAATGGGGCTAGCAATGAGGTCATGATAGTCGTTCAACTCTGTTCTAGGCATCTGAAGGGAGTAGGGATGTCATGATCATCGTACACCATCAAAGTGGTGGAGTGAGGGGCATTATCAGCTCCTCGGTCCGTTCCTAGTCAGGAACTAATAGGTGATTGATAAGACAAGGGGCTCTACAATCCTTTTGATGTGCAAGGGCTTCATCATGCTTGGACATCGGTGTTTCTTGATATACTCTAGTTGATGTAGCTGGCAGAGGACTCATTGTTGACTTCTTTTGCTTCTCCTCCGTCGTTGTCGTGGCCTCGCAATGGTAGCGGTTCTTCATCTTGCTTGGTCAAGAAGGCCTTCTTCTATAAGGAGGGTGCTTCGAGGAGTCCAACTCCTTCAAGGTGAATTGTGTTCTTGGGGCTGGTCCAAACAGGACTAAGGTGTTCCTCCTCTCATTGGGTAAATAAGTATGTCATCCCGGAGGACAACAACCTATTTCCCGAAGTACCACATAAACACCTGCTCACGGGGTATGTTAGAGGAGCGGGCATTCATCCCGGATGGTCACTAGTGTCAAGGGTTTGTGGTACAACCTAATAGAGGTCTTGGTGGCAACCTTCCTTATGGAAAGGGTGGGTGGTGGTCACGATGGAGAATCGACCATGGTCTTTTGACTTAGAGTCAGAGCCTTTGGTCTTATCCGACCATGGCATGGTTTGGTAAGGTTTTGCGGTCTCAAAGAGCTTAGGATGCGAGTGAACGTCTGTCATCTTATCCTCGAGCGCAGTTCTTAGATGCCAATAGTACAGCCTATTACTCCAAACAAAATTACTCTATATCCTCGAAGGTACCATCTCATATAAGTCAAGTCTAATATTACACACACTACTCATATCTCCAAGGCTTTGAGAGAAGGACTTTGCTAAAAATGTGATATGCATACTATAGCTAACTCATATATATCCCTATATAAAAATCCTTGGGATAATTTACAAGCCGCTAAGCTTGATCATGACACTACCAATCCAAGTGTCCTACTGGCCTATCCATGGTCTAAGGTATTGCATTACTATGCTAAGGAAACACGTAATAAACCACTCCAACATCTTGCTTCCTTCCTATGAATCCAATTAACCGATCCGCGAATACCATCCACTATTACATGACATATTATTGCTACAAATCCAATACGAGTGTCGTCCCATATATATCCAGATTTTTCCAAATCTCCAAATTCTATAAAGTATTATATCATCCCAGTAGAACCAGCAATCCCTATCACGAGGATCTACTGAACTCTGATGTTAGGTGCATATGGATCCTTGAATCGATTCTAACAACAACCCAATATTCCTGGTTTGACTTCCATCGAGAAACATGGTATCAATATCAAGATCATCGAACTAAATCCAAATTACTCCAAACCATGTGGTTTGACTGATCTTGAGCACGCAATATAATCACCTATTTAAATCCAAGGCTTACATCTAGTAAGAATTCCCTACTAGTTGCTCAAGTCACTATCATGTCACCATTAATCCAATATCAACATTACTTGCCAAAGTCAAGTCATTTATCCACCAATAATTTCAGCTTGTGATCACAATCGTCCTCCTAAATCCAATTGACTCAAGGGACAAGTTATGCAACTCTATTATTTTGATCCACCAAGTCCGTCTATCAACACAAGGTATTGCAATCCATCCAAGGGTCTCAACTACTTCCTCAAGATATCTATTATGGCTAAATCATGTCATTATCCACAATCCGTATACCCTTAGGATGATCCTTCTTATGGCATCAAGGTTCTAGTGCTAGCAAGAATGAAGAACGTTTATTCATTGTGATCACTAGATCCATAATGAACCCAGTGCTAAGAAGGAGTTATTGAAGCTCAATAAGTGATCTGGAAAATCCATGTATTAAACACGTGATCAGAGGCTTGTGCTGGGGGAGCTTGTGAGGTCTAGGTTGGTCTAGGGAGGGGTTTCCAATCTTGAGGGAAAAGCATAACTCTACGGGGTTGCGTCTTGTTGAGTACGCTATAGTCGAAGTCTTCAGTGTTGGTCATCCTTGGTGCATCTTGTCTTGTTGGGATTTAGTTGACGAGATGGGGGAGGGAAATTAGCATAGGGGAGTACCTAAGGGGGTGGTGTAGTGCATGAGCAATCAAGCAAGTGCCGAAAAGGCCAAACACAAACATCAAGGTAACGTAGGTGATATAGTCGCGCACTTGTTGCCTAGGGCAAAAGTGTGACTTACACCAAAGCACAAACAGGAAAAAAAAAGCAACACACAATCATGGTTCTTTCAGAACCATCACACTGACTAGACTTCGCATGGGGGTTACACGACCTATACTACCCTAGGGGTTCTGGGACTCACTAGTCATGCTTGCTTCGCGTCTTGGAGAGGAGTCCTCTTAGTCTTCTGGGTCTTCTTCAGGTGTCGCTAAGTCTCTTGTTGTTGTTTGTTGAAACGATCCTGGTTGTTCCTGAAGAGTCCTTGATGACTTCGGGTCTGGTGAGTTGATGATGAAGGTGATTCTTCACAGTTGTTGTTGACAGGGCCTTTTGGTGTCTTTCTAATCGTGACAATGCCTTCTTGTCTTCTGAGACATCGAGGGTTCCAAGTAGGCAATCTCTTATGCAATGACATTAAAAAAATGTGGTAGAGTTGTATCCTGCCAATCTCGTTGATGATATCATCAGCACCAAGAGCGGGGGACGATGAGGACCGTTTTCCTGCTCACTATAGTGAGGCGGACCAAATGGCAAGGTTCTCATCCACCGGTGGTTGCCGAGACCACAACGAAAAAGACAGGGTTGCTCTATTAGTGATGCATATGATGACATTGCATGTCGTGTGCCCCATTCTTCGAAGGCTAGGGTGGCATCCTCCTGGGTTTGTGTCGAGGGTGTCACCATCATCTAAGTCTTGACATCCTCATCCTTCGAGAAGGTATCCTCTGTTAGTAACTCCTTGTCATGGGGTCATCAAACTTATGTGAATGTCTAGCAAGGTGGCTTCCTTCTGGGTTAGCCACACGGATTTCAAGGAATCCTGTGGTCAGGGGCACAAGGGTAGTAGCAACCATTGCGAAGTTTGGAAAAGCAGACGAGGATAGTTTAAGAAAATAGGGGTGGATGTGCTAAGGCAAAAACCTTCGCTTCTTTTGAAAATTTAGGAGAGGTGAGAATATAGAGGTTTTTTAGGTGATTTTGAAGGGTCTGGAAAAATGGTATTGTCCTATCTGTCATCCATGCTAACTAAGGGCTTCCTACAGTCAACTTGGCTCTGATACCAGCTCTGTGGGGACCCTGACTCATGAGTCGTGATCACCGAATGTATGTGCATAGTGATCCTAGAGATCAATGCTGACTGAACACATAGAAACTGAATAACAAGAGCCTTACATCCATTACATAACGGTTTACTAAAATGTGGCCTTTACGGCCAAGTCTTCATATTATTGCAGTGGAAACCTTCAACGATATCATGAACCCATGTCATCTGCCTTAACCCTACAGGCATTCTGACTGGGAAGCGTCCTCGCTTGCGTGTCCGTCATGAAGATAATCTTCATCATAATCCTGATCTTTCATGCCTGGCCAATAAAATAACCAGTCGCAAGCCAATGAGTACTTTGAATGTACACGCAAGCAACCCATGTTTGGAACAAGGCAATAACAATGGATGATATAACACTATAATAGGTAATTTTGCATAAAGCTATTTTTTAATGTTGTTACATGGTCTTATAACTTGTGTAGGCATGCATTAACAGTTGGCAGATATCCTTATGAACAAGTTACAGATATCATCATAAGCAAGGGTTGAACATCTCATGTTCACCATCAGGCTAAGTCATCAAACTTAGCTCAAGTATCACCTTTGTGTCATCCATACACACACCAAGTTTGCGAAAAACAATCGGACGTAGCACAAGAGCGGTCATCCAACGGTCCTTGACCATGGACATGGCTATTCGAATAGTTTTATACTTTGCAGAGGTTGCACACTTTGCCCACAAGACTCGGGGAACTTCCGTGTCATCCACGACTCGCGGTATCTTATATACCCGAGGTAAGCACCCAAACAATGCCTTCCCCATGGTGATACTAAACAAAGAGTCCACTCGTTGGTGCCATCCCTCATGATATAAATCACATGTATCATCCATGATGGCACGCAACGGTGTGCCCGGTGCCTGTAAAGACAGCGCATGGCCTTCCACTCCAGGACGACCCTGTCTCGAGAGTGACTATTTCACTCTCGCCACTGGTAATGCGGCCTCCCTGCTAATACCAACTATACTAATCAACAAAGCCCCTTCCCATATAGGGGTAGAGTGGTTGTGCATGTAAATTTGGAGTAACGGTCGCAACTTACACCAATCCATTTTTGAGACCACACACTCACTTGCTCCGATCCACCACTTCTTTCTCAAGTGGTGACCCAACTCAACATCATCCCCCTCTGGCATGACTGGCACCCGGCGGGGGTTTCGAAAAGTCTTAGAAAACACTATGTTTCCATCACCATGCATATTCCCATCCCACTTGCGTAGCAACTACTAGCATCCTAACTACTCCCACCCGCATAACCCTCATAAGGAGGTAGGGTCATGCACGATGCCAGTGTCAACACGAAAGTATCGGAGGCATCCCACCGAAGGGGTATACCACATCATCATGATCAACACAAGGAAATAAGGTGTTATATTCCATGCAATAAAACTTTTCATAGCCACGGTCAAAGGGTTGCTTGCCTGGCTTAGCAATGTCTTTGAGGTCTTCACGCGCTTCTCGTCCACTCCAAGCATTCCATCTACTTCGTCAACTATCGTCGGAAACAACCGCAATAAGCAACACAACAAACAGAAAATAAAAGCGCTCTATATATAGGATTTTTACATTTCTTGGACACCTCTGGTCAGAAGAAGAATAACCAAGTAGGTTTCATTGGATGTGAATCAAGGGGCTATTTTTAAATGGTGGAAATGAAGGAATTGTTGGTCCTATAAGGTGTCCACAGAAAATATTTAAAAAAAATGAGTGGATGAACCTAAAAAATATGGCATGATTTAAGAAACATGTGGGAAGTATTTTCACTGGATTTGGAGATGTGAGGATTTTCCTATGTACTTCCTAGCAAGAAATAAATGGGCAAAGGGAGTATTTATTAGGCCAAGAAGAATAGGGGCATGGAAAAATGTTAACCATGCCTATATAATTAGGTTATATTTTATAGACACCTAGGAACTTGAACCACTCCATTTGGAGTTGATTTGAATCCCCTAGGAATTTTACAATGTGGGCTTTTAATAGTTCAAATTCAAATTCTACAGAACCTTTGCAGGAAAAATGTTCAATGCAGATATTCGGATAGGAAATTATTTTAGTAATATCTAGGATTTTGAATCATTAATTTTGGAGCTATAATGATTTCTCTATGAATTTTACAAAGCTGTGAAGAAATAGAAAAAGAAAAGGAAAAAGGGAATATACCCTTTGGGTTATACCGTGCATGGTGCGCAGAGCAGAGGTGGGCCGGCCCAGTAGCTCGGCCTGGCGGATGGACCGGGCGACATCAATGGCGCACCCTATGGAATGCGCCGTCACCGCAGGAACGCGGGGTCGGCGGGGAGGCGTCTCCGCTTAATCGCCAGGCCCGGCCAGTGGGTCGCTTCCAGGTGGGGCCCGCCTATCAAGGTCGTCCCCCTCCTCCCGCCCAAACAGGTGAGAGCGGGGGAGGCGAGACCGATTGCCCGGCGGCGTTGTTCCGTCGGCTCCAGCCACCGTCCGTGATGCCCCGACCATCGGAGGGCTCGGGATGGAGTCCCGCATTCGTCTGGGTGCACCAGTTTTGCCGGGGGGCACGTGGGAGGCTGGTCATCGGCCGTCTGTGTAGTCCTGCAATGGGCGGCCGTGGGAGCAGAGCGCCGGTTGCCTGGGGGGAAGGAAGATAACCAAGGGGAGAAGCACGGAAACGATGGGGGAACTGGCGAAGCTAGAAGGGAGGAAGGAGCTGGAGCTGCCCGGATTTTGTCCGAGCCGATGGGGCACCCATGCGGCCATGAGAGGGCGTGGGGAGCTCGAGAGCTCCAATTGATCTTACAGGGGCTCCTCGAAGGGAGAGAGAGTAGGAGGGGGCAAGCGAGGGGTTCAGGAACGGTCTTATAGGCGGGGGCGACTAGGGGGAGCTCGGGTGCGCCTCGGATGCCCTCGGGCACCAAGCTCGCCCATGCCTAGGCTCCTTCGGCTGCATCTGGATGTCAAGGAGAGGCATGGGAGTAAGAGACGGCTTCCTTGGCGCGCGTGGGACTTCTGCCGGTGCCGACCACGAGCTAGAAGACAACGTATGTCGGCAGAGCATCGTTGTTGCATGCAAGTAGCATGGTCGCCATGTCAACGCATGTGCAGGAAGACATTTTGGGCGGCCAAAGCCGTCTGGGGTGTGAGGCATGCATGCAGAAGGGCACTAGTGAAGTCTCAAGGCAAATGAAGTTGGTTAGACGGGGCTTTTACTAGGGGTAAGGTTGCAGCAGAATCCTTGGGGCTTAGAAAAAGAGTTTCATCTGTGGTCCACTTGGCACAACACTATGTCTAGTGTCCTCATGCTTGGAAGGACTATATTTACTCCAAGTTTCAGATCAAGGAGATGAATGGGCAAGGTACTTTTAGTACAAAGCTAGTATTTCTACCATAATGGAGGTTTTGATGAACTGCTCATATTTTCCATGTGAGCATGCCATCTTTGGGCTTGGATAGATGCATAAGTATGCATATGAGGTTGTGGCAAGGTTTGGAGGCATTGGCATGAACATAAAAGTGTGGGAGGAAAGAATAGGCATTTCCATGGTAAAAAGAGAGGGATAAGAGAGAGTTAGCCCCCCCCAATAATTTATCAGAGGCCATGGCAAGGTTACTCGAGGTAAATTGGGGTTAGAATATACTGTGGTAAAAAGTTGGGGGCAAGGGGAATCTTTTTGAGCCCACTTTGCTTGTCCACAAGTTCATGGCTGAAGGTGTTTGATGGTGTCCTAGGGCATCTAGGGGTATCCAATGGCCCTGATATTTACCAGAGGTAAATGGTAAGTCCATTTGGTATTGATCACAAGTTTTCAACTCAATTGAAGAAAGTTGATGAAGCAGACTTTCTGAACCCTAGGAATCAACAGAATCGGGTTTCTGTAGATCTAGTTAGGGTAAACTAATCTCCTCGATTAACCACTTGGTTTAGCATCATCTTTTCGGTAATAGAGCATGCCCACAAAGTTTGGGATCAATAGGAGATACTTCACAATGAAGAGTTGCTCAATTTTGCCTTTGGACAGGAATGGTTTTAGGATATTTTGGTGAACCAAAACAATTGGGAATGAGATGAAACTTCACAAGATGAGCACATATATGATATGTGACATGCTATAATTTTCCTAGATTTAATTGATAATAATTATTATAGAAATTTTTCAAATGCTAGGAATTGGTAGAAATGGTTTTGAAGGGTTTTGTCCAATATTTTGATCATGACCATGTGTTCACACTCTTATATATGGACAATATATGTCCACTGAGTTTTCCCAAATCTTCTCAAATATTTTTAAAGCATTTAAAGAATTTTTCCCTATAAAACATCATTTCTAGCCTTAAGAAAAAGCCTTTAAATAAAATAGGAAAATTATATTCAAAATAAATATTTGGTGGTTTTGGGAAGTCTTATATATAGTGGATTTCAAATGAAGCATTTGGGTAAAGAGGATCCACCAAATTTGGGGACTTGTAGTGCAAACCTCAAATCAGGGGGTTTTGAAAACCTAATTTTAATAAATTATTTTTGGCCAAAAATATATTTTGTAAAAAAGTGTTTTTAAGTCCGATTCACATGGCATGATCATTGGACAAGATTTGGGATCAAGGAAAAAGGGTTCTTGAGGGTAGGAGGATGTCTTATGAATTATAGAGTACCAGCAAGCAATCAGACAAGCAATCAAATAACACACAAGTCAGGCATTCAAATGCACTCAAAAAGTTTTAATTGGCCCTAATTTTTTAGTCATGTTAACTTAGACATGAGGCAAGACACAGGGTGTGATAGTGATCTTGGGGACGAGCTTGCCCTTCATGACGGGCGTCGTGCCTCCAGCAACAGTGAGACCCCCTCCGAGGCGAGCCCGAGCAACAGCAGTGACAACAGCTATGGCGCAATGCCACACCGACAAGCCCGGGTCTCAGGCGGTAGTCCATGCCACAGCACAGTTCTCCCGCTCCGGGGGCACCCGTCCCAGCGCGCTTCTGCGGGGTTGTGAAGGAGGAGGAGGAGGACACCGACTGAACGTCGGCGCGCTTGCGTTGGGGTTCCTGAGGCGACATCCCCCATGCAGCTTTTCACTTTCTTCCTCATCCTTTTCTTCTGCAACTTCAACACAAGAACAAAGGGGGCCCTGTGATCCTATAACGCATTCGGGCGCCTGCCCCTCTATATTAGTACCTTCTGCATTTCATCAACTAGAGTCGCCTCCCGAGCGCAATTAGGTTACTTGGCTTGATAGGCCCGCGGTAGGATTTCAGGTTGTGAGGGTGCGGCTGTGATGCCCAGAGGGTCCGTTCGCCCTGTCGGCTTCTTCTTCTTGCGATTGAGGTCAGTTGGGGGCTCTCACGACACCCTGTGTCTGCAGGTCCCAGTCCCATGCATTTCCCTACCATCGCGAGGTACGACCATCTTACCTTGGACATTCCTCACGAGGCGGGGCCTCGACACTCCTGATGCCAACTGGAAATGAAGGGCGACACAAGGGGGGTCGAGTGGCCTTATGACCAGTAAGGCTCCTGAGGCGCGATGCTCTGGAGCCCCCTTTCACACTCAAGCAACTCTACGTCAGCAGGTCCCAGTCCCGCTCATTTCCCTACCATCGCAAGGTATGACAACCTTACCATGGACGTTCCTCACGAGGTGGGGCCCAGGTACTTCTAATGTCGACCGGAAACCAAGGATGACACTAGGAAGTCGGGTGGCATTATGACCGGTTAGGCTCCTGAGGAATGATGCTCACGAGCCCCCTTAGACGATCAAGCCCACCCTAAAATTCTGCTTCCTTCTCCGAGAAGGATGGGGTTCCTTAGGATTCCTGAGGCTTCCAGTTGTAGTCCAAGTAACCCTGCGTTGGCAGGTCTTAGTCCCGCACATTTACACACCATCGTTAGGTATGACCGAAAACCAAGTAAGCACTTCACGGGGTGAAGCACCAACACTCCTGATGCCGACCGGAAACCAAGGATGGCACCAGGGGGCTGGGTGGCCTTATGACCGGCAAGGCTCCTGAGGCACGATGCTTAGGAGCCCACTTAGAAGCTCAAGTTGTGGCAAAAAAAAACTAAATTTTTGTTTCCTTTCCAAGATGGCGCCTCGGGCCGAGAATGGAGCCTCTCGGCGAGTACGAGGCGGCATGCGCCTACTAACGTGTAACAACCCAAGTGCTCCCCTTGCCATTTGTGGTCATGTAACTCTTGTGAACCTCTTGTTGCCAGGTGCTTGAATGAATTACTATGTTGGTTCATTGCCATTTCCATCTCATGCATCATGCTTTATGCCATCATGCTCATCATATCATTTGCATATCTCTTAGTGCTTTGCTTGCTTGGGAAGTGTGGTGATGTGAGGTGTGTATGTGGGTGTTGGAATTGTGCCTTGTTGCAGTGTTACTCTTACTCCTCCCATTTCAAAAGATATTCCTTCTCTCCCTATTCAATTCAATTGCACTTGTTATAATCATTGTGTTCTAAAAATTCTGCAATAATGTTCCAACTCTTCTAAATAATCTGACCTGCATGTTTTGTTTTACCTCAAGTTTGTTCTTTGAGTTTCTGGTTTTTAAATATAATAAACAAGGCAACAGATTTCATGTTATTGTAAATATGTGTAAAATTTACTTGTCCTAAAAATCATCTTTGTAATTTTATTAAATAGGACATATTACTTTCTGTGTCAAAGTATTTTTGTTTTAACAAAAATCCTTTTCTTTTTCCCTGGGTATTTTTCTTGTGCTATTGTTTTTTTAAACGGAAATCCCTCTGTTTTTTTGTGGGAGAGAGAGAGTCGAGCTGGGCCTTTCTCCTCCCCTCATGGCCTAGCCCAGCCAAGCCGACGGCAACCTGCCCCGTCGCCCTCCTCTGTCAGTCAGTTTGTGAGAGAGCAGAGAGAGCGTGCACCGCCGTGAGTTCACAGATGACAAGGTCCATCCCACCATGGCCTATTTAATCCCTCGGCGTGCATGCCCCTTCCCCTAGGGTTCCGTGTCCCCCTTCTACCACAGCCATCTCCATCTCCCCTCCTTCCTCTTCCTCCCGCGACAAAATTCAGAGAGAAAGGAGAGGATTCAGAGAGGTTCATAGCAAATCGTGTTGCAGTCGTCGTCGACGCCATTATCGTCGGTGGCCTCTTCCTCCCCCTCCAGGCTGGCAAGTTGGTTCCTGGTGCCGCCGACACTCCGTTCCCGGCGCTAGAGAGGTTCGAGCTCCTCCGTGGCATTGCTCCGTCGTCGCTTCCCATCGGCAAGCCGTGCATGGTGCTGCGCTTCCTTAGGCTGCGCCGAGCAATCGCCCTTGCATCACCACGACTCCAAGCAGCCCCTAGGTGAGCTCCCCATTGCCGCAACCCTCTCGTCTCACCGTAGAACCGCCTCGCATCATCGCGTAGCTCCGCGCCGTCGGTGTCGTGTAGTTCAAGACGTGGCCTTGAGGGCCTCGCCTCCGTCCCCATCATCGCAAGACGAGCAGGGGATCGGTTCCCCGTAGGTTCCCATAGCTCCGGTAGGAGGTTCCCCTCGCCGAAGAGCGCCGCTGTCGCCGGAGTCGCCGCCGCCGTCCCACTATCATGCGTGTGTCGTTTTTCTTCAGTTTCGTTAGAGGTAGCTGTCGTCGGTTAGTAGATGAGGTGCGGGATTCCTCTTTGGTCAGTAGCTCCCGCCTAGCGCAGTGGTAGACGACTCGGGCCGAGACCGCGAGGTTGTGGGTTCGGATCCCAAGTGCCCCCTTTTTCCTTCCTTTTTGATTGCGTGTTTGTGTGTGTGGTGTGCAGTTTTGCTACGGCCATACAAGATCTGATGTGACCGTGTGCATGAATGGTCTGTGCTTGTGTGTGGTGGGATTCCCTATGGCAAGGGGATCCATAGATGAGTATGTGTGTGTGTGTGTATTTGTTGTGTGTGTGTGAGTGTGTGTATGCCAAGTGGGCCCTGGCCCCACTTGTCAGCCATAGAGGGGCCTTGGTGTCTATGCCAGGTGGACCCCTCCTAGCTATTATTTGTTTTCATTTTTGTTTTAATGTTTTTATTGTGATATACATAGGTAATTCCATATCTTCTATTTGACCAAATCTGGACATGAGCTTATTTGGACATGGACATTTTTAGTAAGTTTTGACTTATGGGAATGTTAGATTAATTTTCGAGCATGATTTTCTGAGTTTTGCAAAAGCTTATATAGGAGTATGAAATATGATTTTGGGGTAGAATTTACCAATGAATCCATTGGTGCAATTTGTTTTGTCATTTGTGCAAGTTTGAAAAAAATGTGATTTTGTCCCAAAGTGCCATTTTGTCATTTTAGTTAGAATTAATCCATGCTTGCTATGATAATTGTGCCAACATGGAAGTGGGAGTTTTTCATGAGTAGAATGCCATGGTATTTAGTTTTGTCATGATAAACTTGCATATAAGTGGGAACCATTCTCCAAAGTGGCTATTAAAATGTTGTTGTTTTCAACATGCTAAATATTTCTAAGTCTAAGAATCTGTTAATATTTTTATACCATGATGAGTGGATGCTACCAAGTGATATGTTTTGTTTTAGATCAAGCTTAGTGCTAGTGTTTTGAAGTAGATGTTGCCCTCTACCATCTTGTTAATTTTCATGCGATGAGGTGGTCTCTATCACCATTAGTTTCTACTGTCAACTTGCTACCAACTTAACTTAGATTCCAAAAAACTGTGATTTTCTCTAAGTCCCTAGAATCTGCCTCATCATGCCAACTTGTGAGCTTCATGCTTATTGATACGTGCTTCCTTTCCAGTTTGTGTAGTTCGATGATTTTATAACAATGTTATTTAGTTTCTGTGAAAGCCTTGTTTGAGGTTGGAAACTTCTTGTAGCTCTAGATATTTGCTGTTGAAGTTGCTATGTTGCTGTTTTGTGACAGATTGTGTGTATTGGTGTTTTGTGACTTGTGGGAGCTATGCTCCATGGTTTTTCTTGATATTTGTCTCTATTGTCATTGGTTTTTCATTTCGTAACTAGTGGATACCTTAGAATACCTAGCAATAGCCCATGACCTTCATTTTCTTGTAATTTTGCCTTCATACCTTGCCGTGAGCGTAGCGTGAGATCTGTAACTCTGTTTCCTACGTTCTACATATGCATTTGCATCGTTTTTGCATGAAGCATCCATATTTCCCATGATCATGCATGTTCAAACAACTTACCATGAGGTTCTGACCAGAATTGTAAATAACTTAACTATTGTATCAGAAACATGACTAGCTCAGGATTGCCATGCGAAATACTTCAAATGAATCATGCATCATCTTGTTTGTGAATTGAACTTTGGTTGGTTGTTTATTCTTGCTATTTCTCTTGGGTAGACGCGAGTGTTGGACCTGAGTACGAACATCCACGAGAGTACCACTATGAGGACCCCGCTCTTTGTCCCTTTGAAGAACCAACATGCAAGATGACTGTACCCGGATCCCAAAACTATTTTTGCTTTGCTAGATGTCTCGCTCTTATCGTTACTTCTACGCTACCTACCACTTTAATGTCAAGCATCCTACATTGCCATGATAGCCTTTAACCCCTCCACATCCTAGCAAACCTTGTTTGGCTAAGTTACCACTGCTCAGCCCCTCTTATAGCGTTCTTAGTTGCAGGTGCAGGTTGTTTTCCATGTGATAACATGGATATCTGGGGATATCAAAATATTAACTGCTATTTAATTTAATGCACATATATATCTTGGTATGGTGGAAGGCTTGGCCCTTTACTCGGTGTTTTGTTCCACTTTTACCGCCGTAGTTACTTGTTACCGGTGTTATGTTCCCATATTTTGTGCTCCTAACATGCTCGGGGTTGTTATGTTGACCCTCTTGATTATTCGGTTGAGATTAAAACTTGTCTGGCAAGACCCAACATTGGTACTATTTGCTTAATAACTTAACAAAACTGCATACGCCTTTGCAACCTCGTGGATTAATCAACAACCCAGTCCAGTGCTCCTCATGAGTGTTGGTCCAAAATGTTAACCGCCGGTGGCCACCAAGGAATACTCTGTGTTTGGCCTACTGGAAGTTTGGACAACCCGGTCGTGTCTTGAGAACAAGATACGTGGCTCTTATCAGGTTCGTCGAGATGTCGGGCGGTCTTGCTGGACTTGTTTTAGCTTTTCGAATGGCTTGTGTGAGGAACTGGGATTTTCTTTGGGCTATCTCGAGGTGTCGGAATTCCTTTGGAGTTGCCTAGGATGATCACGAGATCTGTGGTCGAGGTTATTCCTTTGGAGTGTGGTTAATTTATGATGGACTAGTCGGAGCACCCTTGTAGGGTTAAATCTTTCGGAAAGCCATGCCCGCGGTTATATGGCAACTTGGATATTTGTTTAACACTCGGTTATAGTTAACTTGAAGTAAACTCCAATAAAAACATCAACTATGTGAGTAACCGTGATCGTCTCCGCTCGTGAACATGATCCGAGAGAGAACACGGTGGGGTTATGTTTGACGTAAGTAGTTGTTCAGGATCGCTTAGCGGTCATGCTAGTTCTCGATCGTTTAACATAGACCACATATTTACATTCATGTTCTCGTAAGCTAGACACCATAAATTCTTAGTGATGCTGCAAACTAAACACTTATCCCCCATCCAGCCTAATAAGCTTGAATATTGTTGGTACCCGATCGCGAGATTGTTGAGTCCTCGTGGCTCACAGATTACTAAAACAAATACAGGTGCAGGTGATGTGATGCAGCTCTAGTGGGAGTATGACGAGGAGCGTGGCAGGATGTACGTCACATACCCAGACGATTAGAGTGGCCTTGGTCGTGATCTTTGGGGCTAGCAAGACAGTTTCATTGTATCTCTTTTATCGTTTGATTTCGTTCGTAGACGGAATCTGTCTTTGGATTCATGTTTGAATAAGCTATGTGGATTGTAATTTAGCATGTGGAGAGTGTAAGCCAACTCCTATACTCTTCTATTCATAAATGTATGTGATGATACTGTACTTGCGAAACGACTAGATGCGCCTCAATCCCTGTCGAGGCTCCTATGCCTAAATATGGATAGGTGCGCATCTTGGGTGTTACAAGTTGGTATGAGAGCCACACGACCATAGGAGCCCTTTGCTTGATCGAACTTGGCCAAGTCGAGTCTAGTAAAACTATTTTGAGTCTAGTTATATTGGAGAGTATGTTTCTTTTTACTCCTCCTCTATACTCTGCTGAGGTATTCAACTTAGGATTTGTGATTCTACTCCTCTTCCCGCTCAAAAAAAAATTAGGATCACGCAGGTATTTTGGAAACTATATGATACCGATGTGACGGAGTTCTATCTTGGTGCCTCCTGTCTG
Source organism: Hordeum marinum (assembly GCA_022496015.1). Lineage (NCBI taxonomy): Eukaryota > Viridiplantae > Streptophyta > Magnoliopsida > Poales > Poaceae > Hordeum > Hordeum marinum. The sequence continues at coordinate 231,260,716 of CM039673.1, forward strand.
ACTTGATTTCTTCTGGGGAGTTGAGCTCCAGGGAATTCTTGGCACATCGTTATCATTCAGCTTCCTTAGTATCTCAGGATGGAGGGTGTTCGGAATTGCTTCAATACTTGTCATGGTGAGATAAGGTCGGAGCCACCCAATACCGGGGAGGCGTCTGGGGTAGCACCATGGTTAGTATCATTGTGCTTTCGACGATCCGAGTTAAATGGACTTGGGAAAGCCTCTAGCTATGTGTTGAAGGATGGATACAGTTGGGGTGTATGTTTGTTAGTTGTTTGAGATATTTCCTCCTTGTATCCCCAACACCGGATTGCATAACCAGAAAGTTTTCGGAAGTTCTTAGGTGGGAACTCATGTAGTTATCTAGGATCATCTTGTTCAGATGTATGAGGGCATATACATTTGTTCCGATCATTAGCTCAATACTTTTGTGTTATTGCAAGTGGCTTCTAATATCTGATGATGTTATCGCAAACCCGAAGAAGGCGTTCTTACTAATTTTTCAGTACGAAGGCTATTGTGTTATTCGTTCAATTTCTTTCAAGACATTTGATTTAGCTGATTCGTATCATCTTTGTCAATGAGGTGTTGATGTTCTTGTCCATCTTCAGGATGGCTCCAACAACTCGCGGGAATCCGGGTCGTGATGGGGAGTAGTCTAATCCTCCACCACCCCCACCACCGCCTCCTCCTCCACAAGCTTGGCAAGCTGTCATGGCTGCAACCAATGCGAATACTCAGATGTTGCAAAGGATGTTGCAAGAAAGAGATCAGGGTCAGCAAGGTTTTCAAGAGAATTTTCAGAATCAACCTCACTTTGCGATGCTCAACCAGTTCCTTGCCAATCAGCCCAAGTCTTTCACCTGTTGTGAGCAGCCTTTTGATGCAGATGATTATCTCTATGACATGAGTAAGCATTTTGGGTGTACAATGTCATACCATAGGACTATGTCAGGTTTGCGTCGTTCCAGCTCAAGGGTCAGGCAGCAGATTGGTGGCAGTAGTACAAGGATTCCAAGGGTGTTCGTCTTGTCACTTGGGACGATTTCTGTCGTGACTTCCGGGCCCATTACATTCTGACAATCTTTGTTGAGGAGGTGCGTGAGAAGTTTAGGCACCTGAAGTAGGGAAGCAAGTTTGTCTACCAGTACAACATCGAGTTCCAGAATCTGGCCCGCTATGCTAAGCAAGATGTTCCAGATGACAAGTCCATGATTTATCAGTTCAGAGGTGGTCTCAAGGAGGAGCTTCAGCCGGGTATGGTCCTTCAAGAGCCTCGTGAGTTTGATCAGTTCTACAACATGGCATTGAAGGTCGAGGCAACGCAGCTCAAGTTGGAGAACTGAAAGAAGCATTCCATGGATTCCTATTCTTTTTCTTCCATCTCACAGATGGTCCCTAAGCAGCAGAAGTTTTGGGTTCCTAATCCTCTTCCGTTTCGTCCTCCTCAGCAGCAGAGACAGTTCGGTGGTCGTGGTTCTACCCACCCACCAAACCCAGGATATCAGTAGGGACTCCAGGCACCCAAGTCAGCTAATGCTTCTCTTCCAAGCAACTTTCGTCTGCTCTCTGAGGTTACTTGTCACAAGTATGGTTAGAAGGGTCACTACTCAAACAAGTGCAACCAGCGGTGTCTTGCGCCTCCTCCTCAAGTCAAGCCCCCAGGCAGTGCTATGGTGAAGCATAATCCCAAGTCAGCAAGGGTGAACACGGTGAACGCAACAGAGGCAAAGGATTCTTCTCAAGTGATCATGGGTAATCTCTCAGTTAATTCTATTCCTGCAAAAGTGTTGTTTCATACTGGTGCATCGCATTCATTCATGTCTAAAGCATTCTTTGCCGAGCATGATTTTGATTCTGAATATTTTAGTAAGGCTTTGCATGTTGTTTCGCCCGTCACTCTCATGAGCGCTAACAAGGTGGTTCCCGATGTTTCTGTCAAGATGGGCAATTATTATTTTCTGGCTTCTCTAATTGTTCTCAGTAATTTCGACATTGATCTCATTCTGGGCATGGACTTTCTAGCAATGAGCAAGCTGATTTTCAAGCAAAAGAAGTCAACTTGACTCATCCTTCAGAAAATGTGATTATTTTCGCAGCTCACGATGACACAATCCATCTCTTTTCTCTTAATGAGAAGGGTGAGATCTCGGCTATTTCTTAAATTCCGGTGGTTAGTGAGTATGAAGATTTCTCTCCCGAAGAATTGCCAGGAATACCTCCGCACCGGCCAGTCGAGTTCATGATTGACCTCGAGCCCGAAACTGAACCGGTTTGCAGGCGTCCTTATAAACTTGGCCCTAAAGAGCTGAAAGAGTTGAAGAAGCAGCTAGATGAACAAGAAACTCTAGGTCTGATCAGATCAAGTTCTTCTCCATGGGGTTGTGGTGTTTTGTTTGTCAAGAAGAAGGATGGAACGGACCGAATTTGTGTCGATTACCATCCATTGAACAAGAAGACAATCAGAAACAAGTACCCACTTCCCAACATCAATGAGTTGTTTGAACGACTGAAAGGTGCCAAGGTTTTCTCGAAGCTCGATCTTCGCACATCGGATTTGCATTCAGGATGAGTTTTGGCTCTTATGAGTACACCATCATGTCATTTGGTCTCGCCAATGCTCCTCCAACCTTCTCAAGAATGATGAACTTCATATGCTCTCCTTTCAGGAATGATTTCGTCTTGGTCTATCTAGATGATATCCTCGTGTTCTCGGAGACCAAAGAAGAGCATGCAGAGCATCTCCGGCTTATGCTTGACTAGTTAAGAGAGCATCGATTCTATGCAAAGTTTTCCAAGTGTGAGTTTCGGCTCAATGAAGTGGTGTACCTCGGGCATGTGATCTCTGGCGAGGGCATTAAAGTGCACCCCAAGAAAGTTGAGGCAATCTTGAAGTGGGACCCTCCTCAGAATGTGAAGCAGCTTCGTAGCTTCCTTGGGCTTGCTAGTTATTGCAGAAGATTCGTGGAGAACTTCTCTCAAATTGCTAAGCCTCTGTCTAATCTCCTCTAGAAGAATGTTAAGTATGTTTGGTCCCCTGAGTGTGATGTGGCATTCAATACGCTCAAGCAGAGACTGACTTCAGCTCCAGTTCTTGTTCCTCCCAAGAAATCAAAGACTTTCCAAGTTTTCTGTGATGCTTCTCTCCAAGGCTTTGGTGGTGTTCTCATGCAAGATAAGAAGATAGTTTCTTATAACTCGCATCAGTTGAAGCCTACCGAGAAGAACTACCCACTCATGATCTTGAGTTGGTGGCAGTTGTGCATGCTCTGATGACTTGGACGCATATGTTGTTGGGTAGACCAGTTGAGGTGTACACCAATCACAAGAGCTTGAAGTACATTTTCACTCAACCCAATCTCAATCTTTGACAGTATCGTTGGGTGGAAATGCTTGAGGACTTCAATCCAAACATTGAGTATACTCCTGGAAAGCAAATGTCATTGCAGACTCGCTCACCCGAAAGGCATACTGCAACAGTCTCATCCTGAAGCCTCTTCAATCCGAGCTTTGTGAAGCCTTCCGCAAGCTCAATCTTCAAATAATTCCGCAAGGATTTCTTGCCAATCTTCAAGTCTCTCTGACTGTGGAAGATCAGGTTCACCAAGCTCAACTTCTTGATGCAATGGTGAAGAAAGTGAAGAAAGGTGTGGCCAAGGGCATTCCGAAGTATATGTGCTTTCGCGTTGATGACAAAGATACCTTGTTCTTTGAGCACCGTCTGGTGGTTCTGAAAGGTGATATCAGGAAGGTTATCATGGATGAAGCACACAATTCTCTTCTATCCATTCATCCAGGCAGTTCCAAGATGTATTAGGATCTCAAGCAAACCTTCTGGTGGACTCGCATGAAACGTGAAATTGCTCAGTTCATGAACGAGTGTGATGTTTGTTGCAGAGTGAAGGCGGAACATCAACGTCCAGCAGGTCTCCTTCAGCCTTTGCCTATTCTAGAGTGGAAATTCGATCATGTCGAGATGGATTTTGTCACTAGTTTTCCTAAGTCCAAGAGGGTCAACGATGCCATCTTTGTGGTTATCGACAAGCTGACCAAAGTTGCTCATTTCCTTGCAGTCAATGAATCTATCTCGGCAGCTCAGCTAGCAGAGTTGTATACGTTAAGGATAGTTTCTTTGCATGGTATTCCTCAGCTCATCTCATCTAACCGTGGAAGCATCTTCACTTCCAAGTTTTGGGAGTCCTTCTAGACTGCTATGGGTACCAAGATCCGTTTCAGCACTGCATTCCTTTCGCAGACAAGTGGTCAAGTTGAGAGTCTCAATCAAGTACTTGAAGAGATGCTCAGAGCCTATGTGATTTTGTTCGACGTGAAATCGGCAGACTGCCTTCCATACGCTGAATTTTCATACAACAACAGCTTTCAGGATAGCTCAAGCAAGGCCCCTTTTGAGATTCCCTATGGCAAGAAGTGTCGTACCCCTCTCAATTGGTATGAAACCGGCGAGCGTCAAATTTTGGGCAATGACATGATCACCGCAGCAGAAGAGATGTGCCGTTGTCATTCGTGGGAAACTCAAAGCAGCTCTATCCCGATAGAAGAGTTATTAAGAAAACAAACATCGGGATGTCTCCTTTCAAGTTGATGATCTAGTCTATCTTAGAGTCTCTCCCATGAAGGGCACTCAGCGGTTTGGAATTAAAGGGAAGCTAGCTCGTCATCTTGTGGGTCCTTTCAGAGTTGTTGGTAAGAGAGGTGAACTTGCCTATCAAGTAGAGCTTCCTCCAAACTTCGCAAATGTGCATGATGTACTCAATGTCTCCTAGCTCCGGAGGTGCTTCAAGACTCCCGAGCGTACCATTTACCTCCAAGACATTTCATCTCCAAGAAGACCTTTCTTATCGTGAGCATCGAGTGGCTATTCTCCATGAAACTGAGCGTAAGACTCGCAACAAATCAATCAAGTTTCTCAAGGTGAAGTGGTCTCATCATTCCGATAAAGAAGCTACTTGGGAACATGAGGATCTTCTCCGCTCCGAATATCCATAGTTCTTTCGTTCCTAGATCTCGGGTCGAGATCCTTTTGTAGTGTGGGAGAGTTGTAACAGCCCAAGTGCTCCCCTTGCCAGTTTTGGTCACGTAACTCTTGTGAACCTCTTGTTGCCATGTGCTTGAATGAATTACTATGTTGCTTCATTGCCATTTCCATCTCATGCATCATGCATCATGCCATCATGCTCATCATATCATTTGCATATCTCTTAGTGCTTTGCTTGCTTGGGAAGTGTGGTGATGTGAGGTGTGTATGTGGGTGTTGGAATTGTGCGTTGTTGGAGTGTTGCTCTTATTCCTCCGATTTCAAAAGCTATTCCGTCTCTCCCTATTCAATTCAAGTGCACTTGTTATACTCATTGTGTTTTAAAAATTCTGCAATAATGTTCCAACTCTTCTAAATAATCTCATGTGCATGTTTTGTTTTAGCTCAAGTTTGTTCTTTGAGTTTTTGGATTTTAAATATAATAAACAAGGAAATAGATTTCATGTTATTGTAAATATGTGTAAAATTTACTTGTACTAAAAACATCTTTGTAATTTTATTAAATAGGGCATATTACTTTCTATGTCAAAGTATTTTTGTTTTAACAAAAATAATTTTCTTTTTTCCTTGGGGGGGGGGGTCTTGTGTTATTGTTTTCTTAAAAGGAAATCCCTCTGTTTTTTTGTGAGTGAGAGAGTCGAGCTAGGCCTTTCCCCTCCCCTTGCGGCCTAGCCCAGCCGAGCTGACGGCAACCTGCTCTGTCGCCCTCCTCCTTCAGTTAGTTCGTGAGAGAGCAGATAGAGCGTGCACCGCCATGAGTTCACGGACGTTGAGGTCCGTCCCTTCGCGGCCTATTTAATCCCTCGGTGTGCGTGCCCTTCCCCTAGGGTTCTGCGTCCCCCTTCTACCGCCGCTATATCCATATCCCCTCCTTCCTCTTCCTTCGCGGCAAAATTAAGAGAGAGAGGAGAGGATTCAGAGATGTTCAGAGCAGAGCACGCTGAAGTCGCCGTCGCCGTCGTCATCTCCGATGGCCTCTTCCTTCCCCTCTAGGATGGCGAGGTGGTTCTTGGTGCCGCCCGCGCTCCGTTCCCAGCGCTAGAGAGGTCCAAGCACCTCCATGGCGTCGCTCCGTCATCGCTTCCCGTCGGCAAGCCGTGTTTGGAGCTGCGCTTTGTCAGGATGCACCGAGTCGTAACCCTTGCATCACCGCGACTCCGAGCAGCGCCTAGGTGAGCTCCCCATCACCGCAGCCCTCTCGTCTCGTCGTAGCCCCAGTAGTTCAAGGCGTGGCCTTGAGGGCCTTGCCTCCATCCCCCTCATTGCGAGACGAGCAGGGGAACGGTTCCCTGTAGGTTCCCGCAGCTCCTGTAGGAGGTTCCCCTCGCCAGAGAGCATCGTTGTCGCCAGAATCGTTTTTCTTCAGTTTCTTCAGAGGTAGCTGTCGTCAGTTAGTAGATGAGGTGCGGGATTCCCCTTCGGTCAGTAGCTCCTGCCTAGCGTAGTGGTAGATGACTCGGGTCCAGACTGCAAGGTCGTGGGTTCGAATCCTCGGGTCTCCCTTTTTCCTTCCTTTTTTTCATTGTGTGTTTGTGTGTGTGGTGTGCAGATCTGCTGCGGCCACACAAGATCTAGTGTGGCCATGTGCGTGAGTGGTGTGTGCTTGTGTGTGGTGGGATTCCCTGTGGCAGGGGGATCCAGAGATGAGTATGTGGGTATGCACGTGTGTGTTTGCTGTGTGTGTGTGTGAGTGTGTGTATGACAAGTGGGCCCTGGCCCCACTAGTCATCCATAGAGGGGCCCTGGTGTCTATGCTAGGTGGGCCCTTCCTAGGTATTTGTTATTTTTATTTTTGTTTTAATGTTTTTATTGTGATATAAATAGGTAATTCCATATCTGGTATTCTACCAAATCTGGACATGAGCTTACTTGGACATGGACATTTTTAGTAAGTTTCGAGCGTGATTTTGTGAGTTTCCCACTTATAGGCGTATGAATTTGATTTCGGGGTAGAATTTCCAATGAATCCATTGGTGCAATTTGTTTTATCCTTTGTGCAAGTTTGACAAAATGTTATTTTGTCCCAAAGTACCAGTTTGTCATTTTAGTTACAATTAATCCAAGCTTGCTATGACAATTGTGCCAACATGGAAGTTGGAGTTTTTCATGAGTAGAATGTCGTGGTATTTACTTTTGTCTTGATAAAATTGCATATAAGTGGGAACCATGCTCCAAAGTGGCTATTAAAATGTTGCGGTTTTCAACATGCTAAATATTTCTAAGTCTGAGAATCTATTAATATTTTTATGCCACGATGAGTGGATGCTACCAAGTGATATGTTGTGTTTTAGCTCAAGCTCAGTGCTAGTGTTTTGAAGTAGATGTTACCCTCTACCATCGTGTTAATATTCATGCCATGAGGTGGTCTCTATCACCATTAGTTTCTGCTATCAACTTGCTACCAGCTTAAGTCAGATTCCAGAAAACTGTGATTTTCTCTAAGTCCCTAGAATCTGTTTCATCATGCCAACTTGTGAGCTTCATGCTTATTGATATGTGCTTCCTTTACAGTTTGTGTAGTTGGATGATTTGATAAGCATGTTATGTAGTTTTCTATGAATGCCTTGTTTGAGGTTGGAAACTTCCTGTAGCTCTAGATATTTGTTGTGGAAGTTGCTATGTTGCTATTTTGTGACAGATTGTGTGTATTGGTGTTTTGTGACTTGTGGGAGCTATACTCCATGGTTTTGCTTGATATTTGGCTCTATTGTGGTTGGTTTTTCATTTCCCAACCAATGGATACCTTGGAATACCAAGGAATAGCCCATGGCCTTCATTGTCTTGTAATTTTGCCTTCGTACCTTGTCGTGAGAGTAGCATGAGATTAGTAACTCCGTTTCCTACGTTCTACATATGCATTTGCATTGTTTTTGCATGGAGCATACATATTTACCATGATCATGCATGTTCAAACAACTTAACATGAGGTTCTGGCCATAATTGCAAATAACTTAACTATTGTATGAGAAACATGACTAGCTCAGGATTGCCATGCTAAATACTTCAAATGAATCATGCATCATCACGTCTGTGCATCACACTTTGGTTGGATGTTTATTGTTGCTGTTTCTCTTGGGTAGACGCGAGTGTTGGACCTGAGTACGAAGATCCAGGAGAGTACCACTACGAGGACCCCGCTCTTTGTCCCTCTGAAGAACCAACAGGCAAGATGACCGTACCCGGATCCCGACACTATTTTTGCTTTGCTAGACGTCTCGCTCTTATTGTTACTTTTGCGCTACCTACCACTTGAATGTCAAGAATCCTACATTGCCATGATAGCCTCTAACCCCTCCACATCCTAGCAAACCTTGTTTGGCTAAGTTACCGCTGCTTAGCACCTCTTATAGCCTTCCCAGTTGCAGGTGCAGGTTGTCTTCCATGTGATCACATGGATATCTAGAGATATCACAATATTAAATGCTATTTAATTTAATGCACATATATATATTGGTATGGTGGAAGGCTTGGCCTTTTGCTCGGTGTTTTGTACCACTTTTACCGCCATAGTTACTTGTTACCGGTGTTATGTTTCCATGTTTTGCGCTCCTAACATGCTCGGGGTTCTTATGGGGACCCCCTTGATTATTAGGTTCAGATTAAAACTTGTCTGGCAAGACCCAACATTGGTACTATTTGCTTAACAACTTAATAAAACTGCATAGGGCTTTGCAACCCCATGGATTAATCAACAACCCGGGCCAGTGCTCCTCATGAGTGTTGGTCCAAAATGTCAACCATCCATGGACACCAGGGGCAACTTTGTGTTTGGATTATCGGAAGTTTGGACAATCCAGTCGTGTCTTGAGAATGAGATACGCGGCTCTTATCAGGTTCGTTAACACGTCGGGCGGTCTTGCTGGACTAGTTTTACCTTTTCGAATGGCTTGCGTGAGGAACTTTGATTTTCTTCGGGCTATCTCGAGGTGTCGAAATTCCTTTGGAGTTGCCTTGGATGATCACGAGATTTGTGGTCGAGGTTATTCCCACGGAGTGTGGTTAATTTATGATGGACTAGTTGGAGCTCCCCTATAAGGTTAATTCTTTTGGAAAGTCATGCCCGTGGTTGTGTGGCAACTTGGATATTTGTTTAACACCCGGTTATAGTTAACTTGATGTAAACTACAGTTAGAATACACCAATTGTGTGAGTAACCGTGATCGTCTCTGCTCGTGAACATGATCCGAGAGAGAACACGGTGGGGTTATGTTTGACGTAAGTAGGTGTTCAGGATCGCTTAGTGGTCATGCTAGTTCTCGATCGTTTAACATAGACCACATATTTACATTAATGTTCTCGTAAGCTAGCCACTGTAAATGCTTAGTGATGCTGCAAACTAAACACTTATCCCCCATCCAACCTAATAAGCTTGAATAGTCCCGGTACCCGATCGCGAGATTGCTGAGTCCCCGTGGCTCACAGATTACTACAACAAATACACGTGCAGGTGTAGATGAGATCGTGCCAGATGATGTGACGCAGCTCGAGTGGGAGTATGACGAGGAGCGTGGCAGGATGTACGTCACATATCTAGACGAGTAGAGTGGCCTTGGTCGTGATCTTCTAGGCTAGCAAGACAGTTTCATTCCATCTCTTATATCGTTCAATTTCATCTGTGGACGGACCCTATCTTTGGATTGATGTTTGAATAAGCTATGTGGATTGTAATTTAGCATGTGGCGAGTGTAAGCCAACTCATATATTCCTCTCTTCATAAATGTATGTGATTATATTGTACTTGCGAAACGACTAGATGCACCTCTATCCCTGTCGAGGCCCCCGTGCCTAAATATGGATAGGCGCACATCTTGGGCGTTACATAACCCACCCGTGAGTACCATGCCAGGATCCGGGCGCCAAGGCCTTGGCGAGGTGTAAGCACTTTTCCCCCAGCCCTCGCTCGTGGGGTACGAAGGGGAGGGGAGTAGGCGAATGCTTTACTTGGAGGAAGAAAACGACATAAGAGATGACAATGAATTTGACCTTCTTGACTAAAACGCGATTTGGAAAGACCGAGGGTTTGATTTCATAAAGGCTCACAATTCCAAACAAGAGAAATGCAAATAACGGCCGCGTCCGGCACTTAGATTGTCCTTCGTCTTCCCCTAGTGCTTAGCATAGGGCATGCACGTTGCATGGGCATATCCATTCATGGGCAGTGTTGTCTTCTTCGCCAGCTCCGGGCTATGGCTACCAAATTGCATAGGAGGAACCCCTCCACGTCCTCAGGGGGCTCCAGGCATATATAGCCTGCTCATTATTACGTGAGAGTGTCATGGGTAGAACTTCCGGAAGTGCTGTATGTTCCAGGCGTTCTGGATGGGGACCCCGTCCTGATTCTCCAAGTGCACGACGCCAGGCCAGGAGACGTGAGCGACCTTGAACGGGCTCTCCCACATGGGCAAGAGCTTATGCATGCCCTCCCTAGAGAGAACCCACCTCAAGACAAGATCTCTGACTTCGAGGGTCCTCGGGCAAATGTTGCAGCAGTGGTAGCACCGTAGGGCCTGCTGGTATTGCGCAACTCGGGGCAAGGACCGATTTCGCGCCTCCTCTCCGTGCAGGATGTCTGTTCCCCGCTCAGCATCCTGACGCTCCTCGTCAAATGCCAAGACTCGCGGGGACCGGTGCTTGATCTCGTGGGGGAGGACAGCTTTGGCTCCATAGACGAGGAAGAACGGGGTTTCGCCCGGGGCTTAGTCAGGGTGGTGCGGATGGACCACAACACCGACTGAAGCTCATCGATCCAACCCTTGCCACAGGCATCAAGCTTCTTCTTGAAGCTCCTTGCCTTGAGGCCCCGCAGGACTTCCGCATTGGCGTGCTCCGCATGGCCATTGCTCCTTGGGTGGGCCACCGAGGCATAACATATCTGCATACCAAGGTTAGCACAATAGGTCTTGAAGAGGTTACTTTTGGACTACGAACCATTGTCGATGATGATGTGGTTGGGAACGCTGAAGCAGCTCACGAGGCCCTTGATGAACTTGACGGCCGTCCCGGCCTGGATGGTGCGCACGGGTTCCACCTCCGCCCACTTGGTGAACTTGTCGATGGCGATGTAGAGGTAGCGGTATCCGCCCGTAGCTCACGGGAAGGGCCCTAGTATGTCCAGCCCCTAGACCGTAAAGGGCCAGGAGAGTGGAATGGTTTGGAGGCCCTGTGCGTTCTGGTGAATCTGCTTGGCATGAAACTGGCAGGCCTCGCAAGACCGAACCAGCTCGATGGCGTCGCCGAGCGCTGAAGGCCAGTAGAAGCATGATTGGAATGCCTTCCCTACAAGCTTGCACGAGGAAGTGTGATGCCCGCAGTCTCTTGCGTGGATGTCGTCCAGCAGTTCGCAACCTTGCTCCATGGAAACGCACCGTAGCGCGACGCCATTCGGGCTCCTGCGGTACAAATCGCCATCTTGCAAGCAGTAGGCTGTGGCTTCTCGGGCCACGCGCTCCGCGTCCTCCCCCTTCTCCGGTAGCGTGTCGTGGACTAGGTATGCCCTGAATTCTTGCATCCAGCTGTCGGCTTGGGTCTCCAAGGCCAGGAGCAGTCAAGCCCCCGAGGCCTAGCCACAGTTTGGAGCCCCCAAGGGTGGTGCTGGGGGAACCTCCTCACTCCGAGGCGCCATGCCTTCGGTAAGCGGTGTCGTGGAGGGCTTGAAGTGTTGCTCCTCAAAGACGCCTGGCTCCTGTGGTTCGCAAAGCGAAGCTCTCTTGGCGATGTCATCCGCCTCCTTGTTCGTGCCATGTGGGATGTTTTGCAGCTCCAAGCCCTGAATTCGTTTTTTCAATTTTACGTACCTCTTCGAGATATGCCTCCATGTGCTCGTCCTTGGGCATATAATCTTTGTTGGAGAAGTTGACGAGGAGCTGGGAGTCGCCCTTGAGGGTGAGGCACCGAACTCCCAAGGCCTCCGCCGAGTTGAGACCTGCGATGAGGCCTTCGTACTCCGTGATGTTGTTGCAGCACCGGGTGTTCGATGAGGGTGAGGCCTCCTGAGGCGTCCTGCCCCACAGTGGGCTCAAGAGGCCTGGGCGCCTTGTGGTCCGTGGCAGAAGCCAAGGCCTCAGGAGGGGTGGGCGCTTCTTGGCCCGTCAAGGCGGCTTGGGTTTCGGTTTCCCCGGCATAAGAAGGAGCTGGCTCTTGTTGCTCATGCGAGCCCCCTGGATCCACGTGCGGGGGCCCGACGGAGCCCTTCAATGTGGTATGTGCACCGACTTGCTCCCCCCTGACCGCCACCAGTGCGGCTTTGGAAGAGTAGTGGTGGCGGCCAGGTATAGCAACAAGGGTTCCCGTGGGCGAGGCGCTACCATGACCGGTGGGCTCGTGAGGTATCACTTGAGTTCCTCCAAGGCTGCGCTGGCCTCCGGGGTCCATTCGAAAGGACCCTTCCTTTTCATGATCTTGAAGAAAGGCAAGGCCTGTTCGCCGAGCTTGGAGATGAAATGCCCCAAGAAGGTCACACACCCTGCCAACTTTTGAATTTCCTTGAGGCTTTGGGTCATGCTCATCTTGTTTATGGCCTTGATCTTCTACGGGTTTGCCTCGATTCCCCGGTGTGACACCAGGAAACCGAGGAACTTGCCCGAGGGAACCCCGAAGACGGACTTTTCGGGGTTGAGCTTCAAATTTACCTCCCTTAGGATGGCAAATGTCTCCTCCAAGTCCTCGACCAAGGTCTTGGCCACCCTGGACTTGACTTCAATGTCATAGACCTAGGCTTCTGCATTCCTCCTGAGCTGTGTCCCCAGGGCGATGTGCATTAGTCGCTAGAAGGTTGCCCCAACGTTCCACAGCCCAAAAGGCATGCACGTGTAGCAGAATACCGCACACGTGGTAAGGAAGGCCGTCTTCTCCATGTCCTCTGCCGACATCTTGATATGGTGGTAACCCGATAAGGCGTCTAGGAAGCATAGGAGATCACACTCCTCAGTGGAATCCATGATCTGGTCGATGCGTGGCAGTGAGAATGGGTCCTGAGGGCAAGCCTTGTTGAGGCTCGTGAAGTCGACGCACATACGCTCCTTCCCAACCTTCTTTGGGACGACCACAAGGTTGGCCACCCACTCTGGGTAACGCACTGTTGGAAATATGCCTTAGAGGCAATAATAAATTAGTTATTATCATATTTCCTTGTTCATGATAATCGTTTATTATCCATGCTATAATTGTATTGATCGGAGACTTAAATGCATGTGTGGATACATAGACAAAACCATGTCCCTAGTATGCCTCTAATGGACTAGCTCGTTGATCAAAGGATGGTTAAGGTTTCCTAGCCATGGACATGAGATGTCATTTGATAACGGGATCACATCATTAGGAGAATGATGTGATGGATAAGACCCAAACTACAAACATAGCGTATGATCGTGTCAGTTTATTGCTACTGTTTTCTGCATGTCAAGTATATGTTCCTATGACCATGAGATCATGCAACTCACGGATATTGGAGGAGTGCCTTGTGTGTATCAAACGTCTCAACGTAACTGGGTGACTATAAAGGTGCTCTACAGGTATCTCCGATGGTGTCTGTTGAGTTGGCATGGATCGAGACTGGGATTTGTTACTCCGTGTGACGGAGAGGTATCTCAGGGCCCACTCGGTAATACAACATCACAATGAACCTTGCAAGCAATGTGAATAATTGTTAGTTGAGGGATCTTGTATTATGGAATGAGTAAAGAGACTTTCCGGTAACGAGGTTGAACTAGGTATGGAGATACCGACGATCGAATCTCGGGCAAGTAACATACCGAAGAACAAAGGGAATGTTATACGGGATTAACTGAATCCTTGACATAGAGGTTCGACCGATAAAGATCTTCGTAGAATATGTAGGAACCAATGTGGACGTCCAGGTCCCGCCATTGGTTATTTACTGTAGAGGTGTCTCGGTCATGTCTACATAGTTCTCGAACCCGCAGGGTCTTCACACTTAAGGTTCGGTGACGTTTCGGTAGTGTAAAGTTATGTATGGTGGTGACCGAAGGTTGTTCGGAGTCCCGGATGAGATCCCGGACATCACGAGGAGCTCCGGAATGGTCCGGAGGTAAAGATTCATATATAGGAAGTCCCAGTTTGGTTTCCGGAAAAGTTTCGGGCTCATTGGTAGTGTACCGGGAGTATCGGTAGTGTACCGGGGGACCTCCGGGAGGGGTATTTCGACCCCAAGAGGTCCATGGGCTGTGGGAGAATAATAACCAGCCCTTAGTGGGCTGGGAAAACAGCCACAAAGGCCCATGGCGCAGGAGAGAAAGTCCTAAAGCAAAAAGTGGAAAATCAGCCAATAGGAGGCAATCCTACTCCAACTAGGATTGGAGGTGAAGTAGGATTGCTCCCACCTCCTATTTCGGCCGACCCAAAGGCCTTGGCTGCCTCTCCTATCCTCTCCTCCTATATATACTAGTGGATTGGGTGGTTTTTGGACAGAATTTCCGGCCATGTGCTACCCGTTCCACCGGTGCATAGTTTCTCCTCTAGATCGGTTTTCTGCAGCGCTTAGGCGAAGCCCTGCCGGAATTGCTCCACCACCATCACCGGAGCGCCGTCACGCTGCCGGTGAACTCTCTCTCCTCTCCACCTCCTCTTGCTGGATCAAGATGGTGGAGATCGTCATCAAGCTGCACGTGTGCTGAACGCGGAGGTGCCGTCCGTTCGGCGCTAGATCGGAAGGACCGTGATCGAGATCACGAGACGGGTCCTGATGAGATCGCGGAACGGATCATGATGAGTTCGCGGGACAGATCGTGATCAAGATCGTGAGACGGATTGTGATGAGATCGCGGGACGGATCGTGATGAGTTCACGGGACGGATCGTGATTGGATCGCGGGACGGATCGTGATGAGATCGCGGGACGCTCGGCGATTTGGATCGCAAAGATGTTCGACTACACCAACCGCGTTTCTTAACGCTTTCCGCTTAGCGATCTACAAGGGTATGTAGATACACTCTCCCTCTCGTAGATGCTCATCACCATGGATAGGTTTGCGTGTGCGTAGGAAAATTTTGTTTCCCATGCGACGTTCCCCAACAGTGGCATCATGAGCTAGGTTGATGGTTCGATGGGATCTCGAGTAGAACACAAAAGGTTTGTGGGCATTGATCCTTAGATTGCTTCCTCCCTTGGTCGGATTTTGGTTCAGCGGGATTGTGAGATGAAGCGGCCCGGACCAACATTACTCGTACGCTTACGAGAGACTGGTTCCCTCGATGCAACTTGTTGCTTAGATGGCTTGCGGGTGACAGTTTCTCTCACTTTAGTTGGATCGGATCCAACAAAGGCGGTCCTTGAGAAGGTTGAAAAGCAATCTATGTATCACCGTTGTGGTTTATGCGTAGGTGAGAATCATTCTTGCTAGATACCCGTAGCAGCCACGTAAAACTTGCAACAACAATTAGAGGACGTCTAACTTGTTTTTGCAGGGTATGTTGTGATATGTTATGGCCAATTACATGATGTGATATATGTGATGTATGAGATGATCATGTGATGTATAGATTATCATGACTTGCATGTCGATGAGTACGGCAACCGGCAGGAGCCATAGGGTTGTCTTTAATTATTGTATGACCTGCGTGTCAATCATTAAGCGCTATGTAATGCTTTACTTTATCGCTACGGTAGCAATAGTATTAGAAGCATGCAGGGCATGACAACCCCGATGGCGACACGTTGATGGAGATCATGGTGTCATGCCGGTGACGATGGAGATCATGCCGGTGCTTTCTAGGTGGAGATCAAAAGCACAAGTTCATGGCCATATCATGTCACTTATGATTTGCATGTGATGTTAATCCTTTTTATGCACCTTGTTTTGCTTAGGACGACGGTAGCATTATAAGGTGATCCCTCACTTAATTTCAAGATAAATTGTGTTCTCCCCGAGTGTGCACCGTTGCGAAAGTTCGTCGTGTTGAGACACCACGTGATGATGGGGTGTGATAGACTCTACGTTCACATACAACGGGTGCAAGCCAGATTTGCACGCGCAGAACACTCGGGTTAAACTTGACGAGCCTAGCATGTACAGACATGGCTTCGGAACACAAGAGACCGAAAGGTCGAGCATGAGTCATATAGTGGATATGATCAACATAATGATGTTCACCATTGAAGCCACCTTAACTCACGTGATGATCGGACTTGAGTTGGTGAATTTGGATCATGTATCACTCGAATGACCCGAGGGATGTCAATTTGAGTGGGAGTTCTTAAGTAATATGATTAATTGAACTCATTATCATGAACATAGTCAAAGTGTCTTTGCAAATTATGTTGTAGATCACTAGCTCGCGTTGTAGCTCCCTTGTATTTTTATATGTTCCTAGAGAAATAGAGTTGAAAGATGTTGGTAGCAATATTGCGGACTGGGTCCGTGATCTGAGGACTGTCCTCATTGCTGCACAGAAGGCTTATGTCCTTAATGCACCGCTCGGTGCACCACCCCCTCTAGCGTCGTCTATAGATGTTGTGAACATCTGACAGGCACGTTTCGATGACTACTTGATAGTTTGGTGCGTCATGCATTACGGCTTAGAATTGAGGCTCGGAAACGTTTTGAACGTCACGGAACATATGAGATGTTCTAGGAGCAGAGATTGTGATCTCAGGCTCGTGCCTGTGTTGCGAGATATGAGATCTCCAACAAGATTCTTTGCCTGTAAGATGAAGGAGAATAGCTCAATCGTTGAGCATGTACTCAGATTGTCTAGGTACTACAATCGCTTGAATCAAGTGGGAGTTGATCTTCCAGATAAGGTAGTGATTGATATAGTTCTCCAAGACACTGTCACTAAAGCTACTAGAACTTAGTGATGAACTATAATACACCAGGGATAGAAGTATTGATCCCTGAGCTGTTCGCGATGTTTGACACCGCGAAGGTAGAAATCAAGAAGGAGCGTCAAGTGTTGATGGTTAATCAAACCACTGGTTTCGAAAAGGGCAAGAGCAAGGAGGGAAACTTCATGGATAGCAAGTCAGTTGCTGCTCTAGTGAAGCAACCCAAAGTTGAACTCAAACCCGAGACTAAGTGCTTCTATTATGAGGTGAGAGGTCGCTGAAGCGGAACAACCCTAGATACTTGGTAGATAAGAAGGCTGGCAACATCGACAGAAGTATATTTGATATACGAGTTATTGATGTGTACCTTTCTAGTACTCTTAGTAGCACCTGGGTATTTGATACCGGTTCGGTTGCTAAATGTTAGTAACTCGAAATAAAAGCTACGGAATAAACGGAGAACTAGCTAAGGGTGAGGTGACGATATGTGTTGGAAGTATTTCCAAGGTTGATGTGATCAACATCGCACGCTCTCTCTACCTTCAGGATTAGTGACGAACCTAAATAAATGTTATTTGGTGTTTTGCGTTGAGCATGAACATGATTAGATCATGTTTATTGCAATACGGTTATTCATTTAAGTTAGAGAATAATGATTATTCTGTTTACATGAATAATACCTTCAATGGTCATGCACCCAGTGAGAATGGTTTATTGAAATCTTGATCGTAGTATTACACATGTTCATAGCATTGATGTCAAAAGACACAAAGTTAATAATGATAGTACCACATACTTGTGGCACTGCCGCTAAATGTCATATTGGTATAAAGCGCATGTAGAAACTCCATGTTGATGGATATTTGGACTCATTCGATTTCGAATCGGTTGAGACATGTGAACCATGCCTCTTGGGCAAGATGACTAAAGGACCCCGTTGGATGGAGCGGGCAAGTGATTCATTGGAAATGATACATGTTGATGTATGCAATCTAGTGAGTCTTGTAGCGTGCAGTGGATATCTTATTTTCTTACCTTCACTGATGATTTGAGTAGATATAGTGTATATTTACTTAATGAAACACAAGTCTGAATCGTTTGAAAGGTTCAAGCAAATTCAGGGTGAAGTTTAAAGATCATCGTGACAAGAAGATAAAAATGGCTGCGATATGATCGTGGAGGTGAATATCTGAGTCACGAGTTTGGCATACAACTTAAGACAATGTGAAAGTTGTTTCACAACTAAACGCCACCTGGAACACCATAGTGTGATGGTGTGTCCGAACATCATAGTTATGCTCTATTGGACATGGTGCGTAATATGATGTCTCTTGTCGTTTTACTACTATAATCTTGGGGTTATGCATTAGAGACAACTACATTCACTTTAAATAGGGCACCATCTAAATCCTTTGAGATGACACCATGTGAATTATGGTTTGATAGAAACCTAAGCTGTCATTTCTTAATATTTTGGGATGTGACACTTGTGTGGAAAATGTTTTCACCTAATGAGGTCGAACCCAAGGCGGACAAATTGCATCTTCATAGAATACCCTAAGATCAGTTGGGTGAACCTTCAATCTCAGATCCTAGTGCAAAATGTTTGTTGCTTAAACGGATCCTTTCTCGAGGAAATGTTTCTCTCGAAAGAATTGAGTGGGAGGAAGATAGAACTTGATGAGGTTGTTAAACCTTTGTTCAACCAGAGAGTAGCGTAGCGCAGAAAGATGTTTCTGTGAAGCCTACGTTAGTTGAAGAGGAAGTTAATGATGATGATCATGAAGCTTCAGGATCAAGTTACTATCGAACTTCGTAGGTCGACAAGGATGTGTACTGCTCCTAAGTGGTACGACAACTCTGTCTTGGAGATCATGTTGTTGGACAACGATGAACCTACGAGCTATGGAGAAGCGATGATGGGCCCGGATTCCGACAAATGGTTAGAGGCCATGAAATCCGAGATAGGATCCATGTATGAAAACCAAGTGTAGACTTTGGTAGACTTGCTCGTTGGATGGCAGGTCGTTGAGTACAAATGGATCTTTAAAATGAAGACAGACACTGATGGTGAATGTCACTATTTGTAAAGCTCGACTTGTTGCAAAGATGTTTGTGACAAGTTCAAGGAGTTGACTACGATGAGACTTTCTCACTCGTAGTGGTGCTAAAGTCTGTTGGAATTATGTTAGCAGTTGCTCTGTTTTCAATTATGAAATCTGGCAGATGGATGTCAAAACATCGTTTCCTTAACGGTTTACTTGAGGAAAGGTCGTATGTGATACAACCAGAAGGTTTTGTCAGGCCTAAGGATGCTAAAAGGTGTGCAAGCTTCGGTGATCCTTCGATGGACTGAAGCAAGCATCTCGGAGTTGGAATATACGCTTTGATGAGGTGATCAAAGTTTTGATGTTTATACAAAGTTTACGAGAAACTTTTATTTGCAATAAAGTGAGTGGGAGCACTATAGAATTTCTGATAAGTATATGTGGATGACATATTGTTGATCAGAAATAATGTAGAGTTTCTGGAAAGCATAAAACGGTCATCTGGAAAGTGATTTTCAAAGGAAGACCTGGATAAAGCTACCTAATTGTTGAGCATCAAAATCTATAGAGATAGATCAAGATGCTTGATGAGACTTTCAATGAGTGTATACCTTGACAAGATTTTGAAAGAGTTCAAAATGGATCAGCCAGAGAAATAGTTCTCGTCTGATTTGTAAGGTGTGAAGTTGAGTGAGACTCAAAGCTCGACAACGGCAGAAGAAAGAGAAAGGACGAGCGTCGTCCCCTATGCCTTAGCCATAGGCTCTATATTATGTCATGCTGTGTACCGCACCTATGTGTGCCTTGCCATGAGTCTGTCAAGGGGTACAAAATTGGTCCAGGAGTGGATCACTGGACAGCGGTCGGAATTATCCTTAGTAATCAGAGGACTAAGGAAATGTTTCTTGATTGTGGAGGTGATAAAGAGTTCGTTGTAAAGAGTTACGTAGATGCAAGCTTTAACACCTATCCGGATGACTAGTAGTAGCAATCTGGATACGTATAGTGGAGCAGCCATTTGGAAATAGTACCAAGTGGAGTGTGGTAGCAGTGTTTACGGTTTGACATAGAGATTTGCAAAGTACACACGGATCTGAATATCGCAGACCCGTTGACTATAAGACCTCTCTCACATGCAAAGCATGATCGAGCCCCAAAACTCATTGGGTGTTAGATTCATAACAATGCGAATCACATGGTGATGTGAACTAGATTATTGACTCTAGTGCAAGTGGGGGACTGTTGGAAATATGCCCTAGAGGCAATAATAAATTAGTTATTATCATATTTCCTTGTTCATGATAATCGTTTATTATCCATGCTATAATTGTATTGATCGGAGACTTAAATGCATGTGTGGATACATAGACAAAACCATGTCCCTAGTATACCTCTAATGGACTAGCTCGTTGATCAAAGGATGGTTAAGGTTTCCTAGCCATGGACATGAGATGTCATTTGATAACGGGATCACATCATTAGGAGAATAATGTGATGGATAAGACCCAAACTACAAACATAGCATATGATCGTGTTAGTTTATTGCTACTGTTTTCTGCATGCCAAGTATATGTTCCTATGACCATGAGATCAATTAACTCACGGATATCGGAGGAGTGCCTTGTGTGTATCAAACGTCACAACGTAACTGGGTGACTATAAAGGTGCTCTATAGGTATCTACGATGGTGTCTGTTGAGTTGGCATGGATCGAGACTGGGATTTGTTACTCCGTGTGACGGAGAGGTATCTCAGGGCCCACTCGGTAATACAACATCACAATGAGCCTTGCAAGAAATGTGACTAATTGTTAGTTGCGGGATATTGTATTATGGAACGAGTAAATAGACTTGCCGGTAACGAGGTTGAACTAGGTATGGAGATACCGACGATCGAATCTCGGGCAAGTAACATACCGAAGAACAAAGGGAACGTTATACGGGATTAACTGAATCCTTGACATAGAGATTCGACTGATAAAGATCTTCGTAGAATATGTAGGAACCAATGTGGACGTCCAGGTCCCGCCATTGGTTATTGACTGTAGAGGTGTGTCGGTCATGTCTACATAGTTCTCGAACCCGCAGGGTCTGCACACTTAAGGTTCGGTGACGTTTCGGTAGTGTAGAGTTATGTATGGTGGTGACCGAAGGTTTTTCGGAGTCCCGGATGAGATCCCGGACGTCACGAGGAGCTCCGGGATGGTCCGGAGGTAAAGATTCATATATAGGAAGTCCCAGTTTGGTTTCCGGAAAAGTTTCGGGCTCATCGGTAGTGTACCGGGAGTGCCGGTAGTGTACCGGGGGACCTCCGGGAGGGGTATTTCGACCCCAAGAGGTCCATGGGCTGTGGGAGAATAATAACCAGCCCTTAGTGGGCTGGGAAAACATCCACAAAGGCCCATGGCGCAGGAGAGAAAGTCCTAAAGCAAAAAGTGGAAAATCAGCCAATAGGAGGCAATCCTACTCCAACTAGGATTGGCGGTGAAGTAGGATTGCTCCCACCTCCTATTTCGGCCGACCCAAAGGCCTTGGCTGCCTCTCCTCTCCTCTCCTCCTATATATACTAGTGGATTGGGTGGTTTTTGGACAGAATTTCCGGCCACGTGCTACCTGTTCCACTGGTGCATAGTTTCTCCTCTAGATCGGTTTTCTGCAGCGCTTAGGCGAAGCCCTGCCGGAATTGCTCCACCACCATCACCGGAGCGCCGTCACGCTGCCGGTGAACTCTCTCTCCTCTCAACCTCCTCTTGCTGGATCAAGATGGTGGAGATCGTCATCAAGTTGCATGTGTGCTGAACGCGGAGGTGCCATCCGTTCGATGCTAGATCGGAAGGACCGTGATCGAGATCACGAGACGGGTCTTGATGAGATCGCGGAACGGATCGTGATGAGTTCGCGGGACAGATCGTGATCAAGATCGTGAGACGGATTGTGATGAGATCGCGGGACGGATCGTGATGAGTTCACGGGACGGATCGTGATTGGATCGCGGGACGGATCGTGATGAGATCGCGGGATGCTCGGCGATTTGGATCGCAAAGATGTTCGACTACACCAACCGCGTTTCTTAACGCTTCCCGCTTAGCGATCTACAAGGGTATGTAGATCCACTCTCCCTCTCGTAGATGCTCATCACCATGGATAGGTTTGCGTGTGCGTAGGAAAATTTTGTTTCCCATGCGACGTTCCCCAACACGCACCTCCCTGATGGCCCTTGCCTCCTTCAGCTTGCCAACCTCCTAAGCGATGAATGCCTGCTTCTCCGGAGCCTGCCTCCTTGCCTTCTGCTTCACAGGGCGCGCGTTCGGGCACACCATGTGGTGGTGCTCGATTACGTCCCTTGGGACCCCCACCGAGTCGGAGGTGCTCCATGCAAACACGTCTTTGTTCATCCTGAGGAAGGTCACCAACGCCTCCTCTTGGCCTTGAGGCAAGTTGGCACCGATGGTGAAAGTTGGGCCTGGGCTTCCCTCGTCCACTGGTACTTGCTTTGTTTTCGCCCAGTTCTGGGAGAACAACTGCTTCTTCTTCACGAGCGCGACGTCAGGGACGCTCGCGGGGTTTCAGATGCTGGTCTGAGCCGCGGCCACGGTCTTGTAGGAGAGCTTAAGTACATGGGACGCGTCTTTGATATCCCCCACGATGGTGAGGATGCCGCCAGTCCCGGGCATCTTGACGAAGTTGCCTGGTGCATTGCCGCCATGAACTGAGCGAGGGTGGGGTAGCCGAGTATCGTGTTGCATGGGAGGTGGATGTGAGAGACATCAAAGTCGACCTGCTCAGTGCGGAAGTTGGAGCGGGTGCCGAAGGTGACGGCGAGGCGAACCGACACCATGGGAACGATGGACCCTACAACCACCCCAAAGAAGGGCCTTGAAGGTGCGAGCTTCTCGCGGGGTAACTGTAGCACGTCATAGGCCTCCACGGAGATGACGTTGAGGCCGGCGCCACCGTCAATGAGGGTCCTGGAGACGGGCACGCGTAAGTCCTGCGCAACTGGTGGTTGCGGTCTTGTTGCACCGGAATGGAAACCTTTGGGGGTGCTTTGGGAAACCACGTACGTCCTTGCTCCCTTTGCACCAAAGGGGAAACTATGCCGCCTGGCGCACTGGTGCTCCCTTGTCCTTCCTTGCATCATCTTTGACTCCTGAGGTCGGGTTTGCAAATAAATATCTGCCGATCTGGAGGGGTCCTGAGGAGGCCCATCCTTCACGTGTCTTGTTGTTCTTCTTCCTCGCGATGGCCGTGTCTTGAGTGGGGACGCGTCTGGTCCTATTTGGTTGATGAAACGGGCCACGCCCTGGGCTGCAGTCAGGCAGGTCTGGGTACCCTCGTTCCAGAAGGCCAACAAACACAAGCATAAAAAACAAACAACAATCACACATGGTTTGATGTGAACTATTACATGGACTCGACTTCGCATGAGGGGTATATGACTGATCCTACTCTAGGGGTTCTTCGACTCAGGTGGTGGAGTTCTCTACTTCCTGCCCAAGAGGAAGGAAGACTTGGTTGATTGCTGGGACCCCTTCTGGCATGATTGCCATGCTTGTCACACCCGAAACATGTGACGAGAATATAGAGGTTGCTACTCGGCCTTGGGTCAAGATGTCAGTGGTTTGGCGGAATAGCTTTCGAATGTGGTGAAGTTCCTGGTGAAGCTTCATAGACTCCTTAATCAGGTTGTGAACCAGACTATCAGCGAAGAGTCTTAAGTAGGCCTAGAATCTAAGGGGCATGCCATCCTCCTTGGATGGAACAAATGTCTGACTTTCGCCGATGTAGTCCTTTCTCATGGGTAGGTAGCGAGTAGCGGGCTCGTCGGCCATCTCTTGAATGATGCCTTGCATGTTGTTGTCTCAACTGCGAGTGCGAGGGTCTCCATCTATGGTCCTTCAAAGAACCAATTGGTCAGGAGTCGTTTGCCTTCACGAACACTTCAATGTGATACTCCTTCGTGATGGCATCGACCCAATGCTCATGATAGAGGAAAACAGGTGGTTGGCAGAACTGGCACTTCTCCAGGCTATCCCCAAGGAGTAGGGGGTAGCCGGATGCTACAAGGGCTTCGGGTACGAGGGCCATCTACAAGGTTTTGAATGGAGGATAGTCAGCAATAGTGTTGTGTGAAGAATAGAAGAGGTAATAAGTGTAAAAACTCCTAAGTATAGGTGCTAGGTGCAGTTTTGAAAACATCTTTATCCTAACTAATGTCCATGCTAACTAAGGGCTTCCTACAATTAGGATGGCTCTGATACCATCTCTGTGGGGACCCCGACTCATAAGTCCTGGTCACCGAATGCATGTGCACAATGATCCCAGAGATCAATGCTCACAGAACACAAAGAAACTGGAATACAAGAGTCTTACATCCTTACATACCATGTTACACAAATAAAGGTCATTTAGACCAAGTCTTAGATAGATAGGGCCACAAAGGGACAAACTCTTAAACATAACAAACAATGGGAATCTTGGTCAAAAGCGTGAACACATGCCATCTGCCTTAAACCTATAGGCATTCTGAGTAGGAAGCATCGTAGTTACATGTTCATCATCATCGAACTCCTCACCATATTCCTGGTCTTCTATGCCTGGCCAATTAAATAAGCAGTGGCAAGCCAATGAGTACTTTGAATATATTCGCAAGCAACCCATGTTCGGAACGAGGCACAAACAATGCATGACATGGCACTAAGTAGGTAAGTTTGCATAAAGCTAATTTTGAGTGCAATTACATGATCAATTAACTTGTGCAAGCATACATCAATAGTTAGTAGATATCTATATGGACAAGTTACAAATATCATCATAAGCATGGGGTTGAACATCTCATGTTCAGTCATGTCATCAAGTCATGTGACTTAGCTCAAGTACCATCTTTGTCACATACTCACACCAATTTGAGGAAACATTTGGACGTAGTTTAAGACGGACCTCCAACAGCCCATGACTGTGGACACGGCTATTCGAATAGTTTTACACTCTGTAAAGGTTGCACACTTTACCCATAAGACTCGAGAAACATCCGTGTCAAGCCACGACTTGCGGTTTGTCCATACCCGAGGTAAGTACCCGAACATTGTCTTTACCCTGGCGATACTAAACAAAGAGTCCACTCGATTGGTACCCAACCCACATGATGTACATCACAAGTAGCATCCATGCAGGGACCAACGGTGTGCCCGTTGCCTGTGAAGACAACACATGCTCATCCTTACCGGCATGACCCCGTATCGAGAGTGACCACGCCACTCCCGCCCCTGGTAATGCGGGATCCATGCTAGTACCCACCAAGTTAATCAAGAAAGCCCCGTCCCATAAGGGCTATCGTGGTTTTGCATGTAAGGTTGGGATGGTCAGCAAACCTTAAATCTAGTCCGTTTTCGAAAACACCCACACTCCCTTGCTCCTATACACCACTTCTTTCTAAAGTGGTTACCCAACTCATCATCATCTCCCTCGGGCATTAGTGGAACCCGACGGGGTTTTCGAAAAGTCACTGAGATCATTTCTTTGTTTCCGTCACCATGCATATTCTCGATCCCACTTGTGTAGCATCTACTAGCATCCTATCTACTGCCACCCGCATCACTCTCAGGAGGATGGTAGGGTCATGCACGATGCAAGTATCAATGACAAAGTATCGGAGGCATCCCATCAAACGGGAATACCACATCAACATGATCAAAACATCGAAACAAGAAGTGCTATATGATATGCATGAAGGTATCTTAACATGGTCAAAGGGCTGCTTGCTTGGCACAACAAAGTCTTTGGGGTCTTCAAGTCTTCTGGTCCAACTCCCGTCAATAGCACAATCTATCATCGTGATGAATAACCATAATAATAATCATCAAAACAAAAACAGAGCCCATAGTCCACTTTAAAAATGTTACACTGTTCTGATAAATCCTAAAAGCAATATTAAAAATATTCCCCTAAGGTTTTGTGGTGAAAAAGGTTTTAAATAACATTTTTAACAATGTCTAAAAATGTCAAAAGGGGTTTTAAAAATAAAACAATACTTAATAGATTTTCAAAAATTTATACAACTGCACTGTAATATACTACAGATTATTAAAGGAATTATGGTGGAAAAATATTTGGATTAGGATTTTTATTTGGAGCTGTGGGGTTTTTGGAAAACCTCATAGAAAAATAAAAAAGAAAAGCAAAAGAAAAGGCCTCAATGCCTGTGCCAGAGGCAGCCAGCAGTTGGGCCGGCCCAGCTGGCCAGCTAGCCAGCCTCGCGTGGCCAGGTTCAAACCTGACGCATGGGGCCCGGCTGTCGGCTACAGCAAGGGGAGAGAGGGAGCCGAGGTATGGACCGACAGGTGGGGCCACCTATCGCGTCCTTCTTCCTCCTCGTGATCGAAGGGGGGGAGCTCACTGACGGCGAGAGGGGGCATGGCAGGGCTTGGCGACGGGGAATGGAACCAGGATGTTGCCGATTGTCGATCGGTGAAGGAGGCAGACGGGGAGGAGCAGCATGTCGCTTGCGACGAGTTCCCACGGTGGAGAGGCCTTGGGTGGTGGTCATCGTTAAAATTTCCTATAGCAAAACGATCGGGGAGGAAGGGGAAATGAGGCAGGGGCTCTCTATAGTCTCAATGGAGAAGGAAAGAAGGCCGGAGCGGGCCGGTATCCTGAGATCGACGAAGCCCCGAAGCGGCGTTTCCTCGGTCGATCTCGACCACTGGTGCTCCGGGGGGTTATTTGGGTGGTTCGTGGGGGGTCTATTGAGAGGGGAAGGGGTTCCATAGGGGAGGAGAGAGCTCGAGGGAGGCCTTAAATAGGTAGGGGTGAGTCCACCGAGCACTCCTGCACAGGTGTTGTCGTTTTCTCATGGGGGTGCCATAAGGATGGGAGATGCCATGGGATGGCTTAAGAGGTGGGAACAAGGCTGTAGTGGAGATCCGGGACAGGATAGGGTAATGGCACGTGGTGGTTTACCCAGGTTCGGGGCTATCCGGAGAGATAATACCCCTAATCTTGCATGTCTGTATATGAGGTGTATATATGTAGTACATGGTTGCTCCTTGTCGTGGATTTGTCATGGCAAGATGTCCGGGTTAATGAACTTAGGTGTGAGGCCATCGCAACTATGTGGAGGCTTGAGAGGGGTTGGTCGGAATCGAGGGACGCGAGTTACCCAGGTTCGGCCCCTCCGATGGAGGTGAAAGCCTACGCTCTTCTTGTCTTGTATTGATGATGAGGAAGATCTCTCGGTTACAAGGGTGTTGTGTTGCTACCTCTAATCTTGAGAGCCTCTAATCTGTCTATCTCTAATGACTTGTGTCTCTCTTCACCTGTCTATTTAGATGCCTTACCCCTCCTTATATAGGTGGAAGGGGTAGGTTTACATGTAGAGTCCTACTAGGAGTAGGATTGGGACTAGTCTTTCATGAATCATAATCCTGGTCTTGTTTCCTTCATGAGGGAATCATTTCTCTCCTTTGGGCCTTCTCTTGTGAGACCTCTGTGTCGGCTTACATGCTGGGCCTTGGGCCTTGTCGCTCGTCTGACCCGCCTGCCGGGTTACCGATGAATCGTTAAGTCTCGACCGAGTCTCCAGTGACTCGCCAAGTCCTAGCCGGGTCATACTTCTGGCCGGGTTATACCACGGGGTAATATCCCCGACATTAGGCCCCAGGTTAGCTTGAATATATTCATGGTAAGCTCCTGACATAAGAATAATAAATATGTTAAGTGACCGGCTCACTCCCATGGCCGGCTTATTTCACTAAAGTGGATCCTCGAAAATCCGGGTTTCTTCTTTATATGAATGAGTCGTCATCTCAGTTATCTTGCTTGTTAGTGTCGTTTGAAGTAAATTATATTGGGAATAAAACATCCTTATGCCATTGAGTCGGCCTCCAAAACTTGGGCTTCATGAAATTTTTTGAGATAAGAAAATCATATGAAGTTGAGTCGGCTTCCATTGCTTCCGCTTGATAAAAAATTGAGAATAGAACTTCGTCCATCGTTACACCACTTCAACCTGTGAAGCTGGGTTGCTCATATAGAATCTGTCAGGTCATGATCTGTTGATAATGCCGGGTCATGATTTGTTGGTGATGCCGGGTTAAACAACTAGATTCTAGCTAACTTGATAAAAATACTGGGATGAAAAATCAATCTAATGTAGAGCTGGTCTTTTAATGCTTTGGCTAAATAAAAATCCGTTGAGCCGGTGTCACTCACCATTGGCATCTTGAAAACTCTTCTCAATTTTTTTGATATATCCATAGTACTTGTAGCCCCCCAAGCTCCAAGTTTATCCATGATGACTTGGTGCTTTGCAATAATATCTTTGATTGTGTATCCCCCAAGTGCCAGGTTGTCTTGCCTGCAGAAGCTTGGGACTTGTAGCTGTCTCATGCTCAGAACACTTCAGCTAGTGTAGCCCCCAAGGGCCAGCTCATCAGTATGTGATGGGACGGATCTTCAGTTTTGGATCTTATAATCTATTTGAACATCTGAATACTGTAGCCCCCAAGTGTCGGGTCAGTAAGAAATATTGGGATGGGACTTAGAAAAATAAAGAAAGGCTGGCTCATCTCCTTGAGATAACGGGATCTATTGACGATGTAATGATTTGAAAAGCAACTTGCATTATCCCCCCAAGTGTTGCGATGCATGCTTGCAGCGACATGGGACTTGCATACTTGATATAAACTGCACTTGAATAATGTAGCCCCCAAGTGTGGGGTCGTCTGCCTGCGACGACTCAGGACTGTGTGAGAGTAATATGACTCATCATAATTTTTTGAATGAATCCTTGACCGTGGTTGTAATATAACCCGGAATGAATATCCTGGAATAATTTCTTCTTGTTTGAAATGAAATCCCTACTCGTGGTTGCGGTCCAACCCGGCAAACAAAACTAAGTGATCGTGCAAAAAATTCCACTAGTTACATGAAAGTGACAAAATAGGAGACTCTCTATCATGAAGATCATGGTGCTACTTTGAAGCACAAGTGTGGAAAAAGATAGTAGCAATTGTCCCTTCTCTCTTTCTCTCATTTTTTTATTTTTTTATTTTTTTATTTTGGTGGCATCTTTGGCCTCTCTTTTTTTATTTGGGCTTCACTGGCCTCTTTTATTTTTTGTAAACTCCGGAGACTCCTCCTAACTTGTGAGGGAATAATAGCTTCTATCATCATTTTCTCACATGGGACAATGCTCTAATAATGAAAATCATCACACTTTTATTTACTTACAACTCGATACCTAGAACAAAAATATGACTCTATATGAATGCTTCCGGTAGGATACCGGGATGTGCAACGATCTAGACTCGCAAATGACATCAAAAATGGAGAAGCCATGAAAACATCATGCAAGCTGTCTTACGATCATGCAAAGCAATATGAAAATGATCGTGCATGTCATACTAAACAAAACAGTGGAAGTTGCATGGCAATATATCTTGGAATGGCTATGGAAATGCCATAATAGGTAGGTATGGTGACTGTTTTGAGGAAAATATATGGTGGCTGTTTTTAGGAAGGTGGGTTTGATGCACCGGCGAAAGTTCAGCGGTACTATAGAGGCTAGCAAAGGTGGAAGAGTGAGAGTGCTTATAATCCATGGACTCAACATTAGTCATAAATAACTCGCATACTTATTGCAAAAGCATTAGATGCATGCTCCTAGGGGAAAGGTTGGTAGGAGTTAACCATCACGCGCTCCTGACCCTCACACAAAGGTTGACAATCATTAAAAAAAATCATGCTCCGACTTCGTTACATAACGGTTCACCATACGTGCATGCTAAGGGAATCACAAACTTCAACACATGTATTTATCCAATTCACATCTACTCACTAGCATGGCTCTCATATTACCATCCTCATATCGCAAAACTATTGCAAGGAATCAAACATATCATATTCATTGATCTACAAGTTTTATGTAGGATTTTATGGCTAACCATGTGAATGACCAACTCCTTTTAACTCTCTAAATAGATATAAGTGAACATTAGAGTTTAATAATTTCTACAAAAGATATTCCCATGCTCTAAAAAATATAAGGTAAGCAAAAGATCATTCTACAAATGGTGGTTTTCTTTGTGTAGAGAAACAGGCAATCCAAACGTCAAATGATATAAGTGAAGCACATGAAGCATTCTATAATTCCATACTCACAAGATATAAGTGAAGTGCATGAATCATTCTATAAATCAACAAAGGACTTTATCATACCATAATGGTTCATTATTAAAAGAAAAAGAAAAAGCACACGACGCCCCAAGATTTACGCATATCATTTGACGAATAAAAATATAGCTCCAAGTAAAATTACCGATGGTTGTTAGAAGGAAGAGGGTATGCCTTCCAAGGCATCCCCAAGCTTAGATTCTTGGTATTCCTTGAATATTACCTTGGGGTGCCTCATTCATCCCCAAGCTTAGCCTATTTCCACTCCTTATTCGTTTACCAATCGTGATCTCACCCAAAACTTGAAAACTTCAATCACACAAAACATAGCAAAACCCTCGTGAGATACGTTAGTATAATAAAACAAATCACCACTTTAAGTATTGTTGCCAACCAATTAATATATTTTTTTCATTGTATCTATTGTATTATAATTTTTCCATAGCTTATACCACCGATACAATCAATAGTTTCATCAAAACGAGCAAAACAATGCATCAAAAACAGAATCTGTCTTAAAGAGGACAGTCTGTAGTAATATAGACATTCACCATACTTGTGTAACTATAAAAATTCTGAACAATTAGGAAAAAATAAAAAAATTGCATAGAAGTATTGTGGAAAAAATTCAGAAACTTTTGACATTCCAGTAAAAAATGTAAATTCAAGCAATACAGCCAAAGTTTTTGTTTCTGCACTCCACACACCAAACAACAATCTAATCATCCTAAAGGCATATCTTGGAATATTATTTTTATAATACAATGGATTTATACAAGGGGATAATTATATTTGTTGAAAAGTTTCTGTAATCAAGATTTGCAAAGTTTCCATGGGCATGAACAAAGTTCAAGCTAGCTCCCACTTTCACAATGCTCGTCTCTCTCACTTTCACTTTTCTTTTTGAAAAAGTTTATGTTGTTTTTAAACTATATAAAATCACACAACATAATTAAATGACTCTCTAAAACTTCTGTGTTGTCTCCCTGGCAGCTCTTTCTTTAAAGCCATTAAGCTAGGCATAAAGTGATCAAGTAATGGATCCACCCAGATCCCAAGGTATATCAAAGCCAATTTTAATTAAAAATTATTTGTAATTTAGTATTGAGAACAAAGTAACATATATCATGCAACAACAAAGTCTAACTCTCTTCCTATGCATCGGCATGTCATGAAAGAACAATTCATGCACACAAAGTAAAGGCCAATACATAGCATAAGCAGTTTCTTGCAAGTTTATCATATTGGAAACATAGAGAGGTGGAGATGTGGTTCCTCTCTCATAATAATTGCAAGTAGGAGCAGAAATCGCATGCATATTATATCTATCAAAATCATCATGTGCAATAGTAAAAGGCAACCTATCTATATAATCCTTAATAAGTGCAAACTCTCCGATATAGTGTAGTTGGAAGAATTCAAAAAGATAATAGGACTATCATGCGTGGGTGCAATAGCAACAATTTCATTCTTAACATAAGGAACTATAGCAAGTTCATCTCCATAAGCATCTTTCATGTTGGCATCATGGCCACAAGCATAGCAAGCATCAAGTTCATCAAAAAGGGATATTTCAAATGAATCCAAGGGATCATAGAAATCAACATAGAATTCATCCTTCGGTAAGCACGAAGGGAAATTAAACAATGTATGAGTTGAAGAGTTACTCTGATTAGAATGTGGGCATGGGTAGCTAATCTGCTCTTCTTCCTTTTGTTCTTCACTCTCGTCCTCATCTTTTTCATCTAATGAGCTCATAGTTTCATCAATTTCTTCTTCCATAGATTCCTGCAACATATTAATCTCTTCCAAAGCAGCGGTCATTAGTTCAATAAACTCTTTGACATAAGCATTAGACACATAGTTTTCATAGCGATATTTAAGTATGGCAACATTTACAGATTCATATGGAGTAGCATCATACTTTTTAATGAAAGAAGCAATTTCATAGGCACCATTAAAAGCAACAAATTCTTTAATTTGTTCAACATCATTGTAGCAATAGGCCTCCTTGGCATAAGAGGATAATATTTCATTATCATTAAACACATATTGGTAGGGAAGGTGTTTTTTATCTTCTTTAGAACAAGTAAAATCATAAATTTCACATAGATTCCAAGCATGGCAACACAAAGTATTAATTTGATGCCACAAGAGTTTCCCTTTTTGATATATGCGGTGTCGCACATAATGAGCATGCTCATTTAATGATTTCCCCTCAACTAAGCTAGTAGGGTTTTCAGCACGAGCACAAGTGGATCGAAGATGACCCAAGTAATATTCTTTGGTGGTACGGAACACTAGTGGTTCCTCAATTTTTGGAGCAGCAAGTACAACTAATTTTTTTGGTATTTTGCATTTCCTACCCATATCTAAAGATAGAAAATAAGTTAAAACATAAAATAAAAATTACTTAGTGGTAAAGTAAACAAGTACACACGAGAATATTCACCCCACGCTATTGCTCCACGGCAACGGCGCTAGAAAAAGGTCTTGATAACCCACAAGTATAGAGGATCAATTGTAGCCTTTCTCGATAAGTAAGAGTGTCGAACCCAATGACGAGCTAAAGGTAGAACAAATATTCCCTCAAGTTCTATGGACCACCGATCCAACTCTATGCATGCTTCATATTCGCTTTACCTAGAACAAGTACGAAACTAGAAGTACTTTTGTCATGCCCAAGATGTGCGCCTATCCGTTTAAGGCACGAGGGCCTCGCAAGGGATAGAGGTTCATCTTGTTGTTAGCAAGAATAGTATCATCTCAACATACAATACCGAATGAGAAGAGTATACAAGTTGTCTAACACTCGCCACATCCTAACTTACAATGTCACTCAAATCATAACATCAAGATGAACACATGGCCCGACTATGGACGAAATCAAACGATAAAAGAAGTTGCAAATGATACTATCAAGCTATCCCAAGGATCACGACCTGGTCCTCTACTCATCCGGATATGTCACGTACATCCTGCCTCTTTCCTCATCATACTCCCACTAGATCTAGGTAAGATCATCCTGCACGTACTCATCCGAACCTATACTTGGAGTGATGTAGTAAACTGTGAGCCACAGAGGACTCGGCTATCATGTGCCCGGGTACCAAGACTATTTAAGCTATAGGAAGGAAGGGTGATGTTTAGTTTGCAGCAGCACTAAGCATTATATGGTGGCTAGCTTACGCAACATAAAATAAATATGAGTGGCCTATGAAGAATGATCGGATCTTGTATGACCTCTAAGAGATCCTAAACACTTACTTACGTCAATCATAACCCCATTGTGTTCTTTCTCGGTTCAGGTTCAGGAGCAGAGACGATCATGGTTACTCACACAGTTGATGTGTTTTAATTAGAGTTTACCTCAATTTTTCTATAACCGGGTGTTAAACAAATATCCAAGTTGCCACATAACCGCGGGCATGGCTTTCCAAAAGATTTAACCCTGCAGGGGTGCTCCAACTAGTCCATCACAAATAACCACACTCCATGGGAATAGCCTCGAACGTGGTTCTCGCGATCATCATAGACAATTCCAAAGGAGGCCAACACCTCGAGTTAACCCGAAGAAAGTAAGCCTTCACACGCAAGACATTCGATAAAGGTAAAACAAATCCAGCAAGACCACCGGACGTGTTGATGAACCTGATAAGAGCTGCATATCTCGTTCTCAGGACACGACGGATAAGCACAGCGTACGGTGGCCTGATAGAAATCTCCCGAGTTGCCCCGGGTTGGCCCCCCACACGGCTCTAGTTTGGACCAACACTCATGAGGAGCACTGGCCCGGGGGTTGATTCATTATCCACGGGTTTGCAAGACCCTATGCAATTTTTATTAAGTTGTTAGGCAAATGTAGTACCAATGTTGCGTCTTGCCAGACGAGTTTTAATCTCAACCGAATAAACAAGGGGGTCCCCATAACAACCCCAAGCGTGTTAGGAGCGCAAAATATGGAAAACATAACACCGGTAACAAGGAACTAATGGCGGTATGAGCGGAACAAATGGCTTAGCAAAAGGCCAAGCCTTCCACCAATAGCATATATACATGTGCATTAAATTAAATAACAGAATTTATTTGTGTTATCCAAACCATGTTATCACATGGAACGACCTGCACCTGCAGCTAAGAAAGCTATAAGAGGGACTGAGCAGCGGTAATTTAGCTAATCAATGGTTTGCTGGGATGTGGAGGTAAGAGGCTGTCATGGCATCATCGGAGTGATATCATGTGGTAGGTTGCACAATTGTAACGATAAGAACAAGAAACTAGCAAGCAAAGATAGTATTGGGATCCGGGTACGATCATCTTGCCTATTGGTTCTTCAGCGGAACAAGTAGCAGGATCCTCGTAGTGGTACTCTACAGGGTCCTCGAACTCAGTATCGACACTCACGTCTACCCAAAAGAAACAACAAATAAATAACCAACCAAGGGGAAATGCACAACCAAGATGATGCATGATTCATCTAATGAAGTTCTAAACATGGTAACCCAATTCTATTCAAGTTTCATATGCAAAGTTGGTATATTAATGAAAATGGATAGAATCTCAGGGTAAGTTATTTAGACATGCATGAAAATAGCATATATGGGTGCATCATGCAAAATCGATGGAAATGCACATAAGGATCGCAAGAAACGGAGCTACGGTTCTCGAGATACGCTCATGAGAAGGAATGGAGGCAAAACACAAGATCATCAAAGACCTGGGCTAATTCTTGGTATTCCAAGGTAGCCACTGGACAGGTGATGAAAAACCAAGCACAATAGACTCAAGAATCACTCAATTCCATGGAGTATAGCTCCCACAACTCACAAAACAAGATAGCACCCAATCTGCCACAAAACAACAACATAGCAATTTGAAAAGCTTACAACTATTGCTACAGGAACTCTACAGCCACAAACAAGAGATGAACATAAACTACACCACACACACACCAATCCATCCAATGATTAAATCAGTAAAAGAGCTACACATCACTATGCATGGAGCTGACAAGTAGGCATGATGAAACAGGTATTTATGGACTTAGTGAAAATTCCAGTTTTCTGGAATCTAGGTTAATAAAGTAGCAAGTTGACAACAATGGTTAAATATGCTAGAGAGCTCCGAATGGCATGAAAATTTACAGGAAGGTATATGGCAACATTCACTACAATTAACTAACACTGAGCATGAACAAATAACAACCATAGCACTAGCTACACCCTACTCCACCTGGCAAAACAATCACAGCAGGGTCTCCAGACAGCCATTTCTAAGCAGGATGAACAGTAACAGAAAGTAGCCAACTAAACAGCAAGGTTCCCACTGATCTGGGGACTTATCATAAATAACAAAAATACTGGGACATTACGAGGAACATAACCTACCAATCTCATGTTGACCAGTACTTAAAAGCATGCATGGATTAGTTCATATGAAAAAGACAAGAGGGCATCACAGCTTAAAATGCAGTTTTTTTAAGTTGCCCCAAAGTCAAATCTGACTTCACAGGTGCATACATGGGTTGATTCTACCCCAAATGAATTACTCATACCTCTATACTTGTGTGGAGAAAAATGGGGAAACCCTAGGTCGAAAATGCTCCGATAAAACATGAGTGACTTATGGCACATAAGTGAAATGATGGGAAAAGCTCCAAATTGCATGGGACCTATGCATCCAAGTTGGAAATGGATAAATAGCACCCTAGGAACATGTTACATGGCATATCATCAAAAACAAGTATGAAACTAACTAGAAGAGAGACTATGATCAAATGCACCTAAGAGAGAATCCTACACATGGAACTACTCAACACATGGGGTAGGTATGTAGATCATACACACACCAATTCATCAACACACACACACATGGCATCACCTATATATGACAAGCACACACATACATAGGTATGGATGTGGGCATGGTGCACCACACACCTACACACACACATTCTCACTAAAATACTCACACATGGATGTGTGTGAGAAACACACACGCAAACATACATATAAGAGGACTCACAGACACATGTGTATATATGCACACCACACATGCACACACACTACACCACGAGTGTGTATGCATCACAAGCATACACACACACATGCATACACATGTGTGTATATGCAAGAAGCACATACACACACATGCACCTACTAACTCACACCTCTACAAACAATACCTATGCATAGCATGTATGCATACATATGCATATGCACCCCTAGGTGCATACACACACATACATGCTACAACATGCACACACATTCTAAGGCACACACACATACACACAAGAGACAGCAAAAAAAAGAACCTGATCCTACACATACACACATACACAAAGAAAATAAAAGGGAAGAAAACAAGCAAAAGAAAGAAAAACAAAAACAAAAAAGGGGGGAGAAGGGGATTCAAACCCCAAATCCCCTGGTTATACCCAGCGCACCACACCACTACACTACTCGACCGGAGGCTAACAGAGGAGGAGCTGCTGCCCACTAATACACACGCACAAGACTGAACCTGACGAAACTGAAAACGAGACGCACACTCGCCTGACAGAGCAACTATGGTGATAGGGCCACGGCGGCAAGCATTCCGGCGAGCACACAGGGTCTCCGGCGACGCAGATGGGCGGAATCGAAGTGAGGCACTACGGGTTTCCCATCCCTCGTCTCTTCTCGCGAAGAGGGGGGCGGAGGCGAGCAACAGGTGCTCACTAGCGGACGGCGGCGACAGACGCGACGGCGGACATGCTACAGAGCACGAGAGGGGAGGAGGAGCTCCGGTTGCTCACCTCGAGGGGCTCGGGGAGAAGCAGAGCGCGACGACGAAGGGGATGGAGAGGCGGGGACACAACGACGACGAAGACGAAGAAGATGGCGGAGCAGGACGTCCGGCGACGACGTGCTCCTCGCTGCAGGGCTCCTTCGAGGCCCCTGGCGGCGCAAATGGAACGGCGGGAGATCCCGTGCAACCCACGCCATCCTGGAGGTGGCGAGGAGCCACCGGAGACGCGCTGCGACGGTGACGAAGACCCGGCAGAGCTCACTGACTACCTCTGAACCTTACCTTGACAGGGAGGAAGAAGAGAGGAGGGAGAGCGGAGGACAGCTCGATGGGGGCTGCGGCAGCAGCGGAAGGAAGAGGAACCCTTGGCGAGGACGCACGCATGCCGAGGGGGAACTATATACCACGGGGCTGACGGCGACGGCGACGGAAAAGGGCAACGCGGGCGACGCTCTCTCTGAACCAACTGACGGAGTAGGACGACGGGGCAGGTGGCCGTCACTGCACACGTGGGCCCGGCTCGGCCCACCTGCTCCATCTCTCACATGCAGGAAGCAGAAAAAACTAACAGGGTGTCCCTTTTAAAATAAACAGCCACAACAAAATTAAACCCCAGAGTAATAAAAGGATTTTTATAGTAAAACAAAAATAGTTTGGAGAAGGGAAAATTAAGCCCTTGTTTATAAAAATGTCAACTGGAATTATTTAACAAGTTAATTTTAATATATTAATGAAACAACCCCTGTTTTGAATAGGTTTCAAAAACCAAACATATCCAAATAATCAAAGTTTCACTCCCAAATAAGTTTCAAACCCCTGAGATCTAGGAACTGAAGAAGTCTTGAAATTCGGAACGGAGGAGTTCCTCGCGTTCCCAAGTAGCTTCTTTGTCGGAATGATGAGACCACTTCACCTTGAGGAACTTGATAGACTTGTTGCGAGTCTTACGCTCAGTTTTTTCAACAATTGCAACTGGGTGCTCATGATAAGAAAGATCAGCTTGAAGATCGACGTCTTGGACGTCGATGGTTCGCTCAGGAGTCTTGAAGCATTTTCGGAGCTAAGGAACATGGAAGACATCATGCACGTTCGCTAAGTTTGGAGGAAGCTCAACTTGATATGCAAGACCACCTCTCTTGTTAACAACTTTGAAAGGACCAACAAAATGAGGATCCAACTTCCCTTTGATTCCAAAACGCTGCGTGCCTCTCATGGGAGAAACGTTGAGATAGACTAGATCATCCACTTGGAAGGAAACATCCCGATGTTTGCTATCGTAATAGCTTTTCTGGCGGGACTGAGCTCCTTTGAGGTTCTCGCGAATGAGATGGCACATTTCTTCAGCTTCTGTGATCATGTCATTGCCCAATATCTGACGCTCACCGGTTTCAGACCAGTTAAGCAGGGTACGACACTTTCTGCCATAGAGAATCTCAAAAGGGGCCTTGCCTGAACTAGCTTGGAAGCTATTGTTGTATGAGAATTCAGCATATGGAAGGCAGTCTTCCCACTTCATGTCGAACGAAATCATGCAGGCTCTAAGCATATCTTCAAGGATCTGATTGACTCTCTCAACTTGACCACTTGTCTGCGGATGGAACGCAGTGCTGAAACGGATCTTGGTACCCATGGCAGTCTAGAAGGACTCCCAAAACATGGAAGTAAAGAGGCTTCCACGGTTAGAAGAGATGAGCTGAGGAATACCATGCAAAGACACTATC
The DNA here is from genome assembly GCA_022496015.1 of Hordeum marinum. Classification (NCBI taxonomy): domain Eukaryota; kingdom Viridiplantae; phylum Streptophyta; class Magnoliopsida; order Poales; family Poaceae; genus Hordeum; species Hordeum marinum. The sequence continues at coordinate 231,299,281 of CM039673.1, forward strand.
CTTGATGTATACAACTCTGTAAGCTGAGCTGCCGAGATAGATTCTTTGACTGGCAGGAAATGAGCAACTTTTGACAGCTTGTCGATAACCACAAAGATGGCATCATTGCCTCTCTTGGACTTGGGAAACCCAGGGACGAAATTCATCTCAACATGATCGAATTTCCACTCTGGGATAGGCAAAGGCTGAAGAAGACCTGCTAGACATTGATGCTCCGCCTTCACTCTGCGACAAACATCACACTCGTTCACGAATTGAGCAATTTCACGTTTCATGCGAGTCCACCAGAAGGTTTGCTTGACATCTTGATACATCTTGGAACTGCCTGGATGAATGGATAGGAGAGAATTATGTGCTTCATCCATGATAACCTTTCTGAGGTCGCCTTTTGGAACCACAAGACGGTCCTCAAAGAACAAGATATCTTTGTCATCAATACGAAAGCACTTATACTTTGGAATGCTCTTGGCCACACCTTTCTTCACTTTCTTCACCATAGCATCAAGAAGTTACGCTTGGCGAACCTGATCTTCCAGAGTCGGAGAGACTTGAAGATTTGCAAGAAATCCTTGCGGAATCATCTAAAGGTTGAGCTTGCGAAAGGCTTCACAAAGCTCGTGCTGAAGAGGCTTTAGGATAAGACTATTGCAGTACGCCTTACGGCTGAGCGCGTCTGCAATGACATTTGCTTTCCCCGGAGTATACTCAATGCTTGAATTGAAGTCCTCAAGCATTTCCACCCAACGAGACTGCCGAAGATTGAGATTGGGTTGAGTGAAAATGTACTTCAAGATCTTGTGATCGGTGTACACCTCAACTGGTCTACCCAACAACAAATGCCTCCAAGTCATTAGAGCATGCACAACTGCCGCCAACTCAAGATCATGAGTGGGGTAGTTCTTCTCGGCAGGCTTCAACTGACGCGAGGTATAAGCAACAATCTTCTTGTCTTGCATGAGAACACCACCAAGACCTTGGAGAGAAGCAGCACAGAAAACTTGGAAAGGCTTGGACTGCTCAGGAGGAACGAGAACAGGAGCTGAAGTTAATCTCTGCTTGAGCGTATTGAACGCCACATCACACTCAAGAGACCAAACATACTTAATGCTCTTCTGGAGGAGATTGGACAGAGGCTTAGCAATTTGAGAGAAGTTCTCCACGAATCTTCTACAATAACTTGCAAGTCTAAGGAAGCTCCGAAGCTGCTTCACATTCTGAGGAGGTTCCCACTTCAAGATTGCCTCGACTTTCTCAGGGTGCACTTTAATTCCCTCGGCAGAGATGACTTGCCCGAGGTACACCACTTCATTGAGCCAGAACTCACACTTGGAAAACTTGGCATAGAACCGATGTTCCCTTAACTTGTCAAGCACAAGGCGGAGATGCTCTGCATGATCTTCTTCTGTCTCTGAGATCACAAGGATATCATCCAGATAGACCAAGACGAACTCATTCTTAAAAGGAGAGAAGATGAAATTCATCGTTCTTGAGAAGATTGGAGGAGCATTCGCAAGACCAAACGACATAACAGTGTACTCATAAGAGCCAAAACTCGTCCTGAAAGCGGTCTTGGGAATGTCTTCTTCGTGAATGCGAATCTGATGATAACCCATGCGAAGATCAAGCTTGGAGAAAACCTTGGCACCTTTCAGTTCCTCAAACAACTCATTGATGTTGGGGAGTGGGTACTTGTTTCTGATTGTCTTCTTGTTCAATGGTCGGTAGTCCACACAAAGACGATCTGTGCCATCCTTCTTCTTGACAAACAAAAATCCACAGCCCCATGGAGAGGAGCTTGGTCTGATCAGACCTAGACGTTCTTGCTCGTCTAGCTGCTTCTTCAACTCTTTCAGCTCTATGGGGCCAAGTTTATACGGGCGCTTGCAGACCGGTTCAGTACCAGGCTCGAGATCAATCACGAACTCGACTGGCCGGTGCGGAGGCATTCGTGGAAATTTTTCTAGAAAGACATATTCATACTCACAAACCACCGGAATTTGAGAAATCGCCGAGATTTCAGCCTTCTCACTGAGAGCAAAGAGACGGATTGTGTCATCGCAATCTGCGAAAATAATCACGTCTTCTGAAGGATGAGTCAGCTTGACTTCTTTTGCTTTGCAATCAATATGAGCCTTATTCATAGCCAGGAAGTCCATGCCCAGAATGAGATCAATATCAGAATTCCCAAGAAGAATTGGAGAAGCCAAAAAAGAATAATTGCCCATCTTGATAGAAACATCCGGTACCATGCAATTGGAATTCATTAACTTCCCAGGGGACACCACTGACAAAGGTCTAAGGAGATCTTGACAAGCAAACTCATGCATTGCAAAGAATGAACGGGACATGAAACAATGCGATGCACCAGAATCAAACAAAACTTTTGCTGGAATAGAATTGACTGAGAGATTACCCATGATCACTTGATAAGAATCCTCTGCCTCTGCTGCATTCACCATATTCACTCTTGCGGACTTGGGATTATGCTTCACCATAGCATTGCCTGGAGGCTTGACAGGAGGAGGAGGCGGAAGATGCCACTAGTTGCACTTGATAGCATAGTGACCCTTCTGACCACACTTGTCATAAGTCACCTCAGAAAGCGGACAAACATTGCCTGGAGGAGGAACAAGAACAGCCTTGGATGCCTGGTTCTTCTGCTGGAAACCTGGGTTGGGTGGGTGGGAAGAACCAGGACCACCGAACTGCTTCTGCTGCTGAGGAGGACGAAATGGGAGAGAATTTGGCGCCCAATACTTCTACTGATTAGGAACCATCTGAGAGCCAGAAGAAGAAGAATATGAATCCCTTGAATGCTTCTTGGAGTTCTCCAACTTGAGCTGAGCTGCTTCAATCTTCAAAGCCATGTTGTAGAACTGATCAAACTCACGAGGCTCTTGAAGAACAAGGCCTGACAGAAGCTCATCCTTGAGACCACCTCTGAACTGATAGATCATAGCCTTATCATCTGGAACATCTTGCTTGGCATAACGAGCTAGATTCTGGAACTCGATGTTGTACTAGTAGACTGACTTCGTTCCCTGCTTTAGGTGCCTGAACTTCTCACGCATCTCCTCGACAAAGCTTGTCGGAATGTAATGAGCCCTGAAGTCATGACGGAAATTGTCCCAAGTAACAACACGATCGCCCGTGGAATCCTTGTACTGTTGCCACCAATCAGCTGCCTGACCCTTCAGCTGGAACGATGCAAACCTGACAAAGTCCTCTGGCCTGACATTGCTGCACTCAAAATGCTTGCTCATATCACGAAGCCAATCATCACCATCTAGAGGCTGCTCACAACAGGTGAAAGTCTTGGGCTGGTTGGCAACGAACTGATTGAGTGTCGCAAACTGAAGTTGATTCTGAAAATTGCCTTGAAAACCTTGCTGGCCCTGCTCCCTTTCTTGCAAAAGCCTGAGCAACATCTGGGTGTTTGCATTGGTCGCGGCCATCACAGCTTGCCAAGCTTCTGGAGGAGGAGGCGGAGGAGGTGGTGGCGGGGGTGGTGGTGGAACATCAGTCTGCTCCTCACCACGACCCGGATTGCTACGAGTTGGTGGAGCCATCCTGAAGATGGACAAAATGCATCAGCACCTCATTGGCAATATTAAACATAAGCTGAATCAAATGCTTGAAAGAAATTGAACAATTAACAACATGGCCTTACTGAAAAATTAGTAAGAATGCTTCTTCGGTTATGATAACATCATCAGAAATTAGAAGCCACTTGCAATAACACAAAAGTATTGAGCTACATGCTCGGAACAAATGTACATGCCCATATATATCTGAAGAAGTTGATCCTAGATGACTACAAGATTTCCCACCTATGAACTTCCAAAAAGTTTCTTGTTTATGTGATTCAGGTTGCGGAATCAGGAACCTGCCCTAGGCAATCAGCTGTAGCTGCATCCGCAACCTTCCACACCATAATCCAAGATATTTCGCAAATTCGTCTAGTCTCGAATTCTCGAACTCACAACGATACTACACCATGGTGGTACCCCGGACACCTCCCCAGTACTGGGTGACTCCGTCCTTATCTCACCACGATAAGTATTGAAGCAATTTCAAACATTCTCCGTCCACGATGTGCCAACATTCCCTGGAGCTTGACTCCCCGAAAGAAATCAAGTCAGACAGGAGGCACAAGGACAGAACCCTGTCACATCGCCATTATATAGATTCCAAAATACCCGCGTGATCCTAAAAAAATTTGAGCGAGAAGAGGAGTAGAATCAAAATTCCTAAGTCGGAAGCCTCGCCAGAGCATAGAAGAGGAGTAAAAAGAATACTACTCTCCGATATAACTAGACTCAAAATAGTTTTACTAGACACAACTCGGCCAAGTTCGAATAAGCAAAGGCTCCTATGGTCGTATGGCTGTGATACCAACTTGTCAGGCCCAAGATGCGCGCCTATCAGTTTAAGGCACGAGGGCCTCGCAAGGGATAGAGGCGCATCTTGTCGTTAGCAAGAATAGTATCATCGCAACATACAATACTGAATGAGAAGAGTATACAAGTTGGCTTACACTCGCCACATGCTAACTTACAATGTCACTCAAATCATAACATCAAGATGAACACAGGGCCTGACTACGGACAAAATCAAACGATACAAGAAGTTGCAAATGATACTATCAAGCTATCCTAAGGATCACGACCTGGTCCTCTACTCATCCGGATATGTCACGTACATCCTGCCTCTTTCCTCATCATACTCCCACTGGAGCTGGGTAAGATCATCCTGCACGTACTCATCCGAACCTATACCTAGAGTGATGTAGTAAACTGTGAGCCAGAGAGGACTCAACTATCATGTGCCTGGGTACCAAGTCTATTTAAGCTATAGGAAGGAAGGGTGATGTTTAGTTTGAAGCGGCACTAAGCATTATATGGTGGCTAGCTTACGCAACATAAAATAAATATGAGTGGCCTACGAAGAACGATCGAATCTGGTATGACCTCTAAGAGATCCTGAACACTTACTTACGTCAATCATAACCCCACCGTGTTCTCTCTCGGTTCAGGTTCACGAGCAGAGACGATCACGGTTACTCACACAGTTCATGTGTTTTAATTAGAGTTTACTTCAAGTTTTCTATAATCAGGTGTTAAACAATTATCCAAGTTGCCACATAACCGCGGGCATGGCTTTCCGAAAGATTTAAACCTGCAAGGGTGCTCCAACTAGTCCATCATAAATAACCACACTCCGTGGGAATAGCCTCGAACACGGTTCTCGCGATCATCATAGACAATTCCAAAGGAGGCCAACACGTTGAGTAAAGCCAAAGAAAGTCAGCCTCCACACGCAAGACATTCGATAAAGGTAAAACAAATCCAGCAAGACCACCCGACGTGTCGACGAACCTGATAAGAGCCGCGTATCTCATTCTCAGGACACGGCGGATAAGCACAGCATACGTTGGCCTGATAGAAATCTCCCAAGTTGCCCCGGGTTGGCCCCGCACACGGCTCTAGTTTGGACCAACACTCATGAGGAGCACTGGCCCAGGGGTTGATTAATTATCCACGGGTTTGCAAGACCCTATGCAATTTTTATTAAGTTGTTAAGCAAATGTAGTACCAATGTTGGTTCTTGCCAGGCGAGTTTTAATCTCAACCGAATAAACAAGGGGTCCCCATAACAACCCCAAGCGTGTTAGGAGCGCAAAATATGGAAAACATAACACCAGTAACAAGGAACTAATGGCGGTATGAGCGGAACAAATCACTTAGCAAAAGGCCAAGCCTTCCACCAATACCAGATATACATGTGCATTAAATTAAATAACAGAATTTATTTGTGTTATTCAAACCATGTTATCACATGGAACAACCTGCACCTGCAGCTAAGAATGTTATAAGAGGGGCTGAGTAGCTGTAACTTAGCCAATCAATGGTTTGCTGGGATGTGGAGGTTGGAGGCTGTCATGGCATCATGGGGATGATATCATGTGGTAGGTAGCACAATTGTAACGATCAGAACGAGAAACTATCAAGCAAAGATAGTATTGGGATCCGGGTACGATCATCTTGCCTGTTGGTTCTTCAGCGGAACAAGTAGCGGGATCCTCGTAGTGGTACTCTCTAGGGTCCTCGAACTCAGTATCGACACTCGCGTTTACCCAAAATAAACAGCAAATAAACAACCAACCAAGGTGCAATGCACAACCAAGATGATGCATGATTCATTTAATGAAGTTTTAAACATGGTAACCCAATTCTATTCAAGTTTCATATGCAAAGTTTATAGAATCTCAGGGTAAGTTATTCAGACATGCATGAACATAGCATATATGGATGCATCATGCAAAATCGATGGAAATGCACATAAGGATCGCGAGAAACGGAGCTACGGTTCTCGAGATACGCTCACGATAAGGAACGGAGGCCAAACACAAGATCATCAAAGACCTGAGCAAATTATTGGCATTCCAAGGAAGCCACTGGACATGTGATGAAAAACCAAGCACAATAGACTCAAGAATCACTCAATTCCATGGAGTATAGCTCCCACAACTCACAAAACAAGATAGCACCCAATGTGCCACAAAAGAGCAACATAGCAATTTGAAAAGCTCACAACTATTGCTACAGGAACTCTATAGCCACAAACAAGACATGAACATAAACTACACCACACACACCAATTCATCCAACTATGAAATCAGTAAAGGATCTACACATAAGTATGCATGGAGCAGACAAGTAGGCATGATGAAACAGGGTCTTAGGGACTTAGTGAAAATTCTAGTTTTCTGGAATCTGGGTTAATAAAGTAGCAGGTTGACAACAATGGTTAAATATGCTAGAGAGCTCCAAATGGCATGAAAATTTACAGGAAGGTAGATGGCAACATTCACTACAATTAACTAACACTGAGCATGAACAAATAACAACCACAACACTAGGTACACCCTACTCCACCTGGCAAAACAATAACAGCAGGGTCTCCAGACAGCCATTTCTAAGAAGGATGAACAGTAACAGAAAGTAGCCAACTAAACAGCATGGTTCCCACTGATCTGGCAACTTATCATAAATAACAAAAATACTGGGACATTACCAGCAACATAGCCTAGCAATCTCATGTTGACCAGTACTTAAAAGCATGCATGGATTAATTCATATGAAAAAGACAAAAGGGCATCACAGCTTAAAGTGCAGTTTTTTTCAAGTTGCCCCAGAGTCAAATCTGACTTCACAGGTGCATACATGGGTTGATTCTACCCCAAATGCATTACTCATACCCCTATACTTGTGTGGAGAAAAAGGGGGAAACCCTAGGTCAAAAATGCTCCTATAAAACATGAGTGACTTATGGCACATAAGTGATATGATGGGAAAAGCTCCAAATTGCATTAGACCTATGCATCCAAGTTGGAAATGGATAAATAGCACCCTAGGAACATGTTACATGGCATATCATAAAAAACAAGTATGAAACTAACTAGAAGAGAAACTATGATCAAATGCACCTAAGAGAGAATCCTACACATGGAACTACTCAACACATGGGGTAGGTATGCAGATCATACACACACCAATTCGTCAACACACACACACATGGCATCACCTATATATGACAAGCACACACATACATAGGTATGGATGTGGGCATGGTGCACCACATACCTACACACCCACATTCTCACTAGCATACTCACACATGGATGTGTGTGAGAAACACACACACAAACATACATATAAGAGCACTCATACACACATGTGTATATATGCACACCACACATGCACACACACTAGACCACGAGTGTGTATGCATCACAAGCATACACACACATGCATACACATGTGTGTATATGCAAGAAGCACATACACACACATGCACCTACTAACTCACACCTCTACAAACAATACCTATGCATAGCATGTATGCATACATATGCATATGCATCCCTAGGTGCATACACACACATACATGCTACAACACGCACACACATTCTAAGGCACACACACATACACTCAAGAAACAGCAAAAATAAAATAAAACAAAAGAACCTGATCCTACACATACACACATACACAAAGAAAATAAAAGGGAAGAAAACAAGCAAAAGAAAGAAAAAGAAAAACAAAAAAAGGGGGGAGAAGGGGGATTCGAACCCCAAATCCCCTGGTTATACCCAGCGCACCACACCCCTACACTACTCGACCGGAGGCTAACAGAGGAGGAGCTACTGCCCACTAATACACACGCACAAGACTGAACCTGACGAAACTGAAAACGAGACGCACACTCGCCTGACAGAGCAACTACGGCGACAGGGCCACGGCGGCTAGCATTCCGGCGAGCACACAGGGTCTCCGGTGACGCAGATGGGCGGAATCGAAGCGGGGCACTATACGTTTCCCATCCCTCGTCTCTTCTCGCGAAGAGGGGGACGGAGGCGAGCAGCAGGTGCTCACTAGCGGACGGCGGTGACAGACGCGACGACGGACATGCTACAGAGGAGGAGAGGGGAGGAGGAGCTCCGGTTGCTCACCTCGAGGTGCTCCTTGCTGCAGGGCTCCTCCGAGGTCCCTAGCGGCAGAAATGGAATGGCGGGAGATCCCGCGCACCCCACGCCATCCTGGACGTGGCGAGGAGCCACCGGAGAGGCGTTGCGACGGCGACGAAGACCCGGCGGAGCTCACTGACTACCTCTGAACCTTACCTTGACAGGGAGGAAGAAGAGAGGAGGGATAGCGGAGGAGAGCTCGATGGGGGTTGCGGCGGCGGCGAAGGGAAGAGGAACCCTAGGCGGGGACGCACGCATGCCGAGGGTGAACTATATACCATGGGGCTAACGGCGATGGCGACAGAAAAGGGCGACGCGGGCGACGCTCTCTCTCTGAACCAACTGACAGAGGAGGACGACGGGGCAGGTGGCCGTCACTGCTCATGTGGGCCGGGCTCGGCCCACCTGCTCCCTCTCTCACATGCAGGAAGCAGAAAAAAATAACAGGGTTTCCCTTTTTAAAATAAACAGCCACAACAAAATTAAACCCCAGAGCAATAAAATGATTTTTAAAGTAAAACAAAAATATTTTTGAGAAGGGAAAATTAAGCCCTTGTTTATAAAAATGTCAACTCGAATTATTTAACAAGTTAATTTTAATATATTAATGAAACATGCAGCCCCTGTTTTGAATAGGTTTCAAAAACCAAACATATCCAAATAACCAAAGTTTCACTCCCAATATTAATAGCAACATTAGGGCCACCTCATGGACATTTTTACAAGGTTTTTAAAACAACTTAATTTTGCCAAGTATTCACATTGGGAAAAAAGCAATGGGAGGGGTTTTAGAGAAGGAAGAGAGAGAGGTGGAAGAGAGGGAGAGATGCACACAAGCAATCCACCACTCTCAAGCCAAAACAACACAAGGCACATGCACATGCACATGATCCAATACAAGACACGCAAACACAAGCATCACATGAAAGGCATGATGAATGGCAAGATGATGAAATGATGGATGCCATGATGCATGAATGCAATTCAATCACATGGGACAAGGTGCAAGACATCACATAGCTCATGACACAAGGTTCATACATATGGTTACATGCCAAATAGGGTAGGGACATCACTTGGGATGTCACAATTCTCCCACACTACAAGAGGATCTCGACCCGGGATCTAGGAACTAAAGAAGTCTGGAAATTCGGAACGGAGGAGGTCCTCGCGTTCCCAAGTAGCTTCTTTGTTGGAATGATGAGACCACTTCACCTTGAGGAACTTGATAGACTTGTTGCGAGTCTTACACTCAGTTTCTTCAAGAATTGCAACTGGGTGCTCACGATAAGAAAGATCAGCTTGAAGATCGACGTCTTGGAGGTCAATGGTTCGCTCGGGAGTCTTGAAGCATTTCCGGAGCTGAGAAACATGGAAGACATCATGCACGTTCGCAAAGTGTGGAGGAATCTCAAGTTGATATGCAAGACCACCTCTCTTGTCAACAACTTTGAAAGGACCAACAAAACAAGGAGCCAACTTCCCTTTGATTCCAAAACTATGTGTGCCTCTCATGGGAGAAACTTTGAGATAGACTAGATCATCCACTTGGAAGGAAACATCCCGATGTTTGCTATTGTAATAGCTCTTCTGACGGGACTGAGCTGCTTTGAGGTTCTCGCGAATGACATGGCACATTTCTTCAGCTTCTGTGATCATGTCATTGCCCAATATTTGACGCAAATAACCACTTTACTCCCATACGCAAAGAACCTACTTACTTGGGTCTGTGCTTCTATCACTCACGCCACCCACCATAAGCAAATAATAAATATATTGCAAACCCTACAGTGGGGATCCCTCATGCTTGCGCGACACGGAGAGCACCATAGGTCATCACCAATAATCAAACATGGAACTCAAACCAATCATGATCATCAATAAACCAATAGGAAAAAATAGATCTACCTAGACATCATAGGATGGCAACACATCATTAGATAATAATATGAAGCATACAACACCATGTTCAAGTAGAGGGTACATCGGGTTACGGGGGAGTGAACCATTGTAGATAGATGGGGGAAGGTGATGGAGGTGTTGGTGAATATGATGGAGTTGTTGCAGTAGATCGTTGTCATGATGATGGCCCCGGCAGCATTCCGGTGCCACCGGGAGAGAGGGGGCGAGATCCCCCCTCCTTATTATTCTTCCTTGACCTCCTCCTTAGATGGGAGGACTGTTTCCAATCTGTTCCATGGCCTCCATGGTGGCGGAGGGGCGAGAGCCCCTCTGAGATTGTATCTCTCTCTCTGTTTCCTTCTATTTCCGCGCTCCCAGATTCTGGCCTTTCACCATTTCTTAAATATCCGGAGATCCGTAACTCCGATCGGGATGAAATTTGGTGGGGATTTTCCTTATAAAAATATCTTTCTTGCGGCCCAGGGAAAACTCCAACCGACCTAAGGGATAGCCACAAGCCCTCAGGGCGCACCCTACCCCAAGGCGCGCCTGGCAGGCTTGTGGGCCCCTCGGGCACCGCCTTCTATTGATTCCACTTCACAAAATTCACATATATTCCAAAAAAGTATATGAAAGTTGGAGAACATTGGCATGAAACAATCAAAAAAATATAGATATGACAGGGACGTATCAATCGTCGAGTCACATCTGCATGGCCCGAGGAGTGGAGGCCAAAAGGAGTAGCGACATTCAAGGAAGGGTAATGATGGCTGGCGCAGCGCATGATTATCGCATTAGTTTGACTTTGGGCGGTTCGTGACGTCCTCAGGGAGTGGGGGCATCGATGCCACGGTGCGCGACGCATGTTGAGCCTGGTCGGTAGGCATTTGGGTGTCGCGACTCTTCGGTCCGTCCTCAATGGCTTTGCTGGGAAGCCAGCTCGGGCGTGCCTTGTGCCTTGGGGCTACTGTCAGCATTTTGGGAAAGGGGGTACCCAGACCTGCCTGCCTGCGGCCCAGGGCATGGCCCACCTCGTCACTCAAGCCGGTTGGAGTGAATCCACTGAAGAAAAGGCCCTCACGAGAGCCTCAGCTCGCGAGGGAAGCAACACCAAGACCTGCAAGGAATAGTCTTCCTTAGGCCCCTCCGGAGCGCCCCCAAAGGTTTCCATTCTAGAGCAACAAGACCACAACCACGAGCCCTGCAGGATGGACGTCATCTCCAAGCCCAGCTCTGAATCATCAATAGCTACTTTGCAGGAGAAGACCACCTTTCGTCAGGGTAAATATGTACTCTTGTCCCCCTTCGAACACCACTATACTAGCTCATCCACAAACCTCCTCATGAGGCAATCAACGAAAGCAGGAGTAGGGTTTTACACTTCGCAGCGGCCCGAACCTAGGTAAATCATCGGGTGCAATCTTCTTCCTCGTCATTGTGCGAGTTTGTCGTCTAGATCATCGAGTTGTGACCTAGGTTGGGTGAGGCTGCTGGGGACCTTCGCACACGCCCCCGTGTTCAAATATCCTTGGGTTCTGCGGAGCTCGAGATCTGGCAGCCTCCCAGGCTACCTCCCAAGGAGTGGAGTTTTCAACGCAGGTACATGACCTAATGAGGCTACGATGATGTGATCCATGATGACCAAGACCAGGCGGGCGCCAACGGGCGCAAGGGAGGACAATTTCCTCTTCTGTGCTAAGGGAGCAAGGGTAGGCACAAGTTCTCAAGGAAGGCCTCCAAAGCTTTCCATTCTAGTGCAACAAGACCAAGACCATGAGCTTGATAGGATGGATGTCATTGCCGAGCCCACCTCTGCGTCACGCCCCGAAGCTTTGTAGGCGAACACCAACTGTATTCAAGATAAGATGTACCTCTTGCCCCCTTTCAAATTTGGCCGTTGTGGGATCCCTTCCCGCTTGTGCGATAAGGGAAGAGGGCCAAGGCCACTATAAATTGGGACTAGCCTCCACTCTAGAAGGAGAGACCAATTCATCCTCATCCTAGAGCCCTCGCAAGGTCACTCAACCACTGTACTAGTTCATCCCCATCCTCCTCGTGAGGCCAATCCATCAAAGGCACGAGTAAGGTTTTACACCACAAGGTGGCCCGAACCTGGGTAAATCTCTATGTTCCTATTCTTGCCTGCTCGCAGTTGGCATGCCAGGTAGTTGAGATCTTCGCACACGCCCCATAGTTCGAACCTTCTTGGATCTGCGGAGCCCCGATTCCAACATTTGGCATGCCAGGTAGGGGCGTGTTGTGATCCTCCCTTCAGTTCCGCCTCCTCTCCGCGTTGTCGTTCCCATGTGAGGGAGTCCTAGACTAGGGGGTCCTCGGGGAGCCAGCCTATTATCATGGGCTGGACTATATGGCCTACTTGTCGAACACTAGAAGATTTTAAGACCTAGTCTCCAGGATGGAAGCTTCAGGAAGCATGGCGTGTGCTCCATGTTTGATGTAGCAAATAGGCATGTTTATGTCTTCGGCATGTAACCGACCATGTGTAAACCCTAGGAATCCTCGGCGTCTATATAAGCCGGACGGTTTTAGGGTATAGACAGAGAACAACTCATCTAGGTTTAGCTGTTCGATCTCGAGGTAGATCAACTCTGTAACCCCCCACATAGTCAATACATCCAAGCAGGACGTAGGATATTACCTCCATAGAAGGGCCCAAACCTGGGTAAATCTGTGTCCCATTCGTATCTTGTTACCGTCGATTCTAGTCTCACAGTTCGGGACCCCTACCCGAGATCCACCAGTTTTTATACCGACACCATGGCTGATGCCTGGTGAGTCTGCGCCGAGCGCCGGGCTGCTCATGTCATCTAGACGGTGCACGTGGGCCACGGCGCCCCACGCTGCTCTACCTCCACTACTAGGAGAAAGGCTATTAGTAGCGTTGGAAATAGGGTTAGTAGTAGTGCGGGAGGCAGCGCTACTAGTACGGCGCTATAGCTAACCCTTAGCAGTAGTGTCGTTTTCCAAGCGCTACAACTAAATATTAGTAGTAGCGCCTCTTAACAAGCGCTACTGCTAACCTAGTTAGCAGTAGCGTTCTTTCTAAGCTCGCGCTACTATTAAACACACATATTTCTTTTTTATATATTTATGTTGTATTTACAGACGGTTATACATATACAACATCAATAATTGTTGTGCTACCAGTGTCATTAGTAAGCAGAAGTGGATGGGTGTATATATATGCACGAAGATTTCACTTGTTATAGCGCCCATTCCATAACCATGTATGGACTACTCTGAGGCGACATCTGAGCATGCTATGCATCGTTGGCCTCCTCGAATGTCACATCCGGTGTTCATTTTATTTGTGTTTCGACATTAGCCTTGCACTGATTGACCCAGTGCTCCCAGTTAGCACACTGAGTCTCTCGGAACATATTCCCCTCGTCTTTCAGCTCCCGCATACTTTCTCTTCATCCCAATGCTACATAGTCAATCCTTTTTCCCCACGCAAGGAACTCCCTTCGCCCCTGCAACTCCTGTTCACAAGAACGTCTAGGAGACATGAGAATCCCTATAAATTTGGCATGACATTTTCTTAATAATGGACATATGAAGTAGACATCACATAGATTAAATCTCATCAATAAATCATATCCATACGAGCAATGGTTTAGATGCAATCCATGAAATGCATCGATTCATCTATATCCATCCATTCATCTAAATTCATCCATCCATCTAAATGCATCCATCCATCTAAATGCATCCATTCACAACCATCTAAATGCATCCATTCACAACCATCTAAATGCATCCATTCACATCATCCATCCAGCTAACCATCTAAATTTCATCCATCCATTCATCTAACCATCTAAATTTCATCCATCCATGGGAGAGAGGAGGTAGAGGGAGAGATACTATTGCATGGATGGTCGGGATGAGGGAGAGCCGCTGCGTGGGGATCACCGGGAGGGGAGCCGCCATGAGGGAAAGGTCGGGACGGGGAGCCGCCACGTGGGTATGACCGGGATGGGGAGCCACCGCGTGGGGAGTGCCGGGACGGGGAGGGCCGTCGCATGGGGAGGGTCGGCGCGTCAGTACGTCGGCGCGAGGATGTGGTGCAGCAACGTGAGGGTGAGATTTGAGAGTGACGAGTGAGGGGCATGATGGGGAAGATGATAGATCAAGGGGACTAGTTAGTAGTAGCGCTAGACGGGAAGAGCGCTACTGCTATGCTTTTAGAAGTAGAAGTGCCCTCTGACAGCCGCTACTACTACCGTTCGCCCCCCGTCGGTTGGGATGGGACCGATTAGTAGTTTTCATGGGAACGATTGCGACATTAGAGGGGGGAGGATAACGGAGCATGATCTATCCAGATGCAAATGGGTGACACGAGTGTTCTAGCGAGCTCAGGCCTCTCACAATGGAAATAACAACCCTACATCTCGCGCTCCGGAGAGGCTTTGCTTATCTATCCTGAACATAGAGTTACATGGTGTATTTGAGAGAGAGAGAAGGGAGAACAGATCTCCATGCCTGAGCTAAGTCCTAAGACTAATCGCGATAGAGCCAAGGATGCAAGTGCAGCCCTGAGCTATGCGGTGGGGGTGGCTTGTATATAGTGCGCCACCCCCTCACCTCCTATGTTACAAGATGGGGCATTGATGCCATAATGTCATCCCATTATGAAACCACTAGTATAAGGATGATGTCTCGACTGCTTTGTGGGTTGCTGGTCATCGCATATCCGAGTGAGTTAGGATGGCGAGTGTTTGATTGTCCTCCGAGTGGATGGAATGTACATTTCCGAGTGGATAGTATGTATATATTTATCTGGACCCACCTGACGTGTGCACCGCATTCTGTTATGATATTTCGAACCTTCATGGGCCTACCTGTTTTGTGCATCCCCAATAGTAGCCCCTCAGACTCTGACTGATTGTTGGCAGTCAGTTGGAGTCTATAGAGTTTGTTGAACTTGAATGTTGTTGCCGGACTTGACCAAGCAGAATATTTTTTTTATTTCTCTTCCAGTTAGGGCACGCTGAGTGCACCCACTAAGTTTAGTCTCCAAGCCTCTATCAGACTAGATGAGTCGGGTAGAGGGTTTATGTCTTCCAGTGCGGAACTGAACTAAACAGGTGAACTGTGATGCGCTTGGCATAGTAAATTGTTGCAATCTGGAGTTGAATCAGTCACACTGATCTTTTGCACGGGGCATAGTACATAAATATAGCCTGGAACTGGGCCAGTCAAGTAAATTTTTGTGTGCTCGACATGTTGAATGCTTATTGAGTCTGTCTTATATGATTTCTAGATCAAGGCTAAGTCCCCGAGTGTGGATGATGTCCTCACTCGGAGTGGTTTTTACCTTAGGCGATACGGAGTCGCAGCTAAGCACCCGAGTGTGGATGATGTCCATACTCGGTGATGAGGACATCCCTACTACTGTTACACCCACAACTCCGACTGCTATACATACAGGACCAATTACTAGAGCTCACGCACGTCAATTGAATTACCAGGTAATTTCATTTCTTGGAAATCCTTCTAATGTTCATGAACACATGATAATGCCTAAATTAGATACTTTTGTTTTACTTATGAATGAAGGACCTAGCATGGACAAGAAGGATGACCATTGGAGTGGGATCAAGCATGGAGAAGAAGGTACGCGCGGGAAAGAACAATGGAGCTTCCAGTGATGATTTTCGCACTTTGAAGCCACCATAATGGGAGCGAGAAGCCTTGGACGAAATATGCATGATGCCACTTTATAAAATTCGTCCCTAGGCTAATATAGGTGTTGCGCCACCTTATTTTTGGGCCAGGCCCATGTAATTTCGAAATACCATATTATAGGCACTTTTTAGAGTCCGTATGTATGGGGAAACTTAGTTAGGGTCGGTTTCGGACCCCTCCTCCAAGGGGCCACGAAATTCTCTTCTATTCCCCCATATATACAGCCCTTAGGGCGTCGTTTTAGGGTTGGGTTTTGTTTAGATTACAGGTTTGCCTTAGCTACAACTTCGCGTTCTTCGTTTGTGTTCCACGACCAGACAAAGGCGTCACAGAACCCCACTTCATCAATAAAGCTTTCCTCTTATATTCGCAATATCCCTATTGCAATCTTAGTTTCTTGCTTGTTCTTCATTTGCGTGCAGGAAATAGACCCTCGTGGTCAGGTTGATCATGCTCCGGCGTGGTCAATAACCTCTCGGAGTTGGTTTAGCGATTGCTAAGGCGCGATGTCAACACTCGTTCGTAGTCGGATCGTCAAAGTCTAATCCACCAAAAACGATAGCCACCATCTCATCGAAAGACAGGGACAAGTTCGCCTCTATCAAGTGGTATCAGATTTCCAGGTTGCTCCGTGAGATTTTACCAGTTTTCATAGTTTAGATCGCATATGTTCTTCATACCTTTAGTCCACGAAAAAGCCACAAAAAAATTAGGGTTAGATCATCATATCCGAACCAATCTGAGCCTTTGCATAGTCTTTTCAGTATTTTTCTTTGTTGAATTTGTGGTTACATCGTCGTGTCGAGTTGCTGGTCTTAGTGTCTAGTCCTTTAGAGTTTTGAGTTCTATTCACAGGTTGTCACACCGCCACCGCTTCGTCTTCATAGTTGCCATATACCACCACCATCATCACCACTACCATATATCACCACCCATCATCACTATCCATTGGTGTCCACATACCACCATAAATCCGCCACCAATCCGAGGCCAGCTCAATTTGGGTTTAGTTTCGAGATCCTTTTGATTTCGGATTCGCGTTTTGCTACCTGCGTAGGTGTCGGGAAAAAAAGAGCGCAAAAAAAAGAGGCGCCGAAAAAAAAAATCAGAGTGTTTTCTTCCCTTGATTACATGTAGCGTCATGATTTTGTTGGTGTTTTAGGCTCGCATCTCTAGTACGGTCTAGCCTAGGACCAGCACAGTACCGTCGTTGAGCGTTTTTTCAACCTTGCATCTCTGAATTGATTATTGCTAACCCTTTTTGCTACCCTATTATAAGCCATCCCAGCTTCACATACATCTATGTCGTGTGTTTGACACTACTTAGCAATTGCTCTATCCAAGCTTTGAGAGTTTTGACTACAACGGTTGCCGATCACCGCCTGCTACTGCGTAAGAACTGGTCAGAATTTGAGATTCTCTTAAAGGATTTGTGACACACCACCACCACCACGTCCCAGTAGCCTTTAGGTTTCATATTCTTGTGTGTTTCCTATTTCTGCTAACCATGCCAGGATCACACGACGATGGGATCGACTGGGAGAGCATGACCAACAAAGCGCTCTATGATAAATTTCAGCAAATGATGGCTGACTAGGTACAAGACTTCGTGACCAACTTTGGAAAGGCCATGGAGAAGCTAGATGGTTTGGAGAATACATTCGACACCAAGATGGATGCCAAGTTCAATGAGGTGCTTGCCCGTCTACCACCACCAGCTCCAGCTCCTATACCTTTCGAACGACGAGCTCGACGTGTGCCTCTCGGCCTAGCCTAGCATATTGGTACTGTTGATACTGCTGCTACTTTAGTGGCTCCTGCTGCTACTTTCATTGAGCAGGTTGAAGATTATGATGGTGATTACGATGATGAGGGAGAGGTTTCTCCAGATCAGCCTCAGCGGCAACCACCACGATACGCACCAGGTCGACCACAGGGCTACAACCGTAACGATAGGGCTGCACCCGCCCCTCTGGTACGGGATCATGACCATCTCCCTAAACTTAAATTGAATATTCCGACGTTTGAGGGTAGATATGTTCCTGATATATATCTTACATGGGAGTTAGAAATAGAACAACGTTTTACATGCTTACAATTTTCTGAGGATAGATGTGTTGCTTCTGCTGTTTGTTCATTCACTAGCTTTGCTTGTGTTTGGTGGTCAGAACATTGTAGAATAAACCATGCGAATATTCCAACTACTTGGGCTGCTTTGAAAACTGCTATGCGTAATCATTGGGTGCCACCTTATTATCAACGTGAATTGCTTCAAAATTTGCAGCGTTCAAGACAAGGAAAAAATTCTGTAGAAGAATATTATCAGGAATGACAAACTGGCATGATTAGATGTGGTATTGTTGAGGAGAATGAAGCTATGCTTGCACGTTTTATGGGTGGATTAAATAGAGAGATTGAGACTATTCTAGAGTATAAGGAGTATAACACTATCCCTCGTTTATTTCATCTTGCTTGCAAAGCTGAACGTGAAGTGCCGGATCGACAGGCAATGGCAAGAACTCCTTTTTCTACAGGTCGCACTTCATCATGGACGCCACGTACCTCCTCTACTTCCGCACGTCCTATTGCAACGCCACCTACTCCCACCTCCAACTCCAACCGCGATACCAGGAAACAGGCTCCTACTCCACCCTCTACGACGAGCACACCTTCTGGTCCTGCACAGAGCTCTTCTTCATCTATTGCATCCATAGGGCAAACACATGAGGTTATATGCCGTCATTGCAAGGGTGGAGGTCACTTTGCGAGAGAATGCCCTTCCAAACGTGTAATGATTGTTACTAAGGATGGTGGATATACTGAGGATGGTGTAATGATTGTTATTATGATGAGGAGACTTTGGCTCTCATTGAAAGTGAAGAACAGGGTGGCGAGGATGCAGAACCAGACACACACTACATGGCTGCTGATTACGCTGATAGGTATGAAAGTTTAGTTGCTCAACATGTTCTCAGTGTGCAGGTTACACAGGCTGAGCAACATTAGAGGCACAACTTGTTCCACACAAAGGGAGTTGTGAAGGAGTGTTTTGTTCGCATCATCATCGATGGAGGGAGTTGCAATAACTTGGCTAGCATGGAGATGGTGGAGAAGCTGTCTCTAACCACCAGACCAGATCCTCATCCTTATTACATCCAATGGTTCAACAATAGTGGCAAGGTTAAGGTAACACGTACTGTTCGTGTGCAATTTTGCATTGCTACATATTCTGATTATGTGGATTGTGATGTGGTACCCATGCAAGCATGTTCTGTTTTACTTGGTAGTCCATGGCAGTTTGATAAAAAATTTGTACACCATGGTAGGACAAATCAGTATACTCTTGTTCATAAGGATCAAAATATCACTTTGCTTCCTATGTCTCCGGAACATATTATGAAAGATGACATTGCTAGAGCTAGTAAAGCAAAACAGGAAAAAAATAAGAGTGAAAATCAGATTGTAGCACAGGAATTTGAGCAACACCATAAGCATAATAATCCATCATCTAATGTTGCATCCGAAATAAAATTGAAGAGTGGATGTTTACTTGCTACTAAATCTGATATTAATGATTTGGATGTGGCTAAATCTGTTTGCTATGCTTTTGTATGCAAAGAGGTATTATTTTCATTCGAGGACATGCCTCCCTCTTTGCATCCTACGGTCATTAACATTTTGCAGGAGTTCGTTGACGTCTTCCCACAAGACGTGCCACCGGGATTACCACCTATTCGTGGGATTTAGCATCAGATTGACTTAATTCCCGATGCATCCCTACCCAACCGTGCGCCATAGCATACCAATCCAGAGGAGACAAAGGAGATTATGCGTCAAGTACAGGAGCTGCTTGACAAAGGTTATGTACGCGAATCCCTTAGTCGTTGTGATGTTCCTATTATTCTAGTGCCTAAAAAGGATGGTACATCGCGCATGTGTGTGGATTGTAGAGGCATTAATAATATTACTATTCGGTATCGTCATCCTATTCCTAGACTAGATGATATGCTTGATGAATTAAGTGGTTCTACAATTTTCTCCAAAGTTGATTTGCGTAGTGGATACCATCAAATTCGTATGAAATTGGGAGATGAATGGGAGAAGATTTCAGCACCATTGCTGCGCCTCTCAATGAGCTTACAAAGAAGGACGTGCCTTTTCTTGGGGTATCACACAGGAGGAAGCCTTCAAGGCTTTGAAAGATAAGTTAACACATGCTCCTTTACTCCAACTTCCTGATTTTAATAAGACTTTCGAGCTTGAATGTGATGCTAGTGGAATTGGGTTAGGAGGTGTGTTATTACAAGATGGTAAACCTGTTGCGTACTTTTCTGAAAAATTCAGTGGGCCTAGTCTGAATTATTCTACTTATGATAAGGAATTATATGCTCTTGTTCGGACTTTGGAAACATGGCGACATTATTTATGGCCCAAAGAATTTGTTATACATTCTGATCATGAATCTTTGAAACATATTAAAAGTCAAGCAAAACTGAACCGTAGACATGCTAAATGGGTTGAATTATTGAGACTTTCCCTTATGTCATTAAACATAAGAAGGGTAAAGAAAATGTTATTGCTGATGCTTTGTCTCGTCGTTATACTATGCTTTCACAACTTGACTTTAAAATATTTGGTTTGGAGAATACCAAAGATCAATATGTGCATGATGCTGAATTTAGAGATGTGTTGCAGCATTGTAAAGAAGGGAGAACATGGAACAAGTTCGTTATTAACGATGGATTTGTGTTCCGTGCTAACAAGCTATGCATTCCAGCTAGCTCCGTTTGTCTTTTGTTGTTACAGGAGACACACGGAGGAGGATTAATGGGACAATTTGGTGTGAAGAAGACGGAGGACGTACTTTCTACACATTTCTTTTGGCCAAAGATGAGACGGGTTGTTGAGCATTTTGTTGCTCGCTACACTACATGTCAAAAAGCTAAGTCAGGACTCAATCCTCATGGTTTATATATGCCTTTGCTTGTACCTAGTGTTCCTTGGGAGGATATATCTATGGACTTTGTTTTAGGTTTACCTCGAACTAAGAAGGGGAGGGATAGCATATTTGTTGTCGTGGATAGATTTTCCAAAATGGCACACTTTATACCATGTCATAAAAGTGATGATGCTGCTCATGTTGTTGATTTGTTCTTTCGTGAAATTATTCGGTTGCATGGTGTGCCAAATACAATTGTTTCAGATCGTGATGCTAAATTTCTTAGCCACTTTTGGAGATGTTTATGGGCTAAGTTGGGGACTAAACTGCTTTTTAGTACTACATGTCACCCCCAAACTGATGGCCAAACTGAAGTAGCTAATAGATCATTGTCTACTGTGCTTAGGGCTGTTTTGAAGAATAACCTGAAAATGTGGGAAGAATGCTTGCCTCATATTGAATTTGCTTATAATCGTTCGCTACATTCTACCACTAAGATGTGCCCTTTTGAAGTTGTGTATGGGTTCTTACCTCGTGCACCTATTGATTTGTTGCCTCTTCCATCTTCGGAGAAGGTTAATTTTGATGCTAAAGAACGTGCTGAATTGATATTAAAGATGCATGAGTTAACAAAGGAAACATTGAGCGTATGAATGCTAAATACAAAATTGCTGGAGATAAGGGTAGAAAACATGTTGTCTTCGCACCTGGAGATCTTGTTTGGTTACATTTGCGTAAGGATAGATTTCCTGATTTGCGCAAGTCAAAGCTAATGCCACGTGCTGATGGTCCTTTTAAGTTGTTAGAGAAAATAAATGATAATGCATATAAACTTGAGCTGCCTGCGGAGTTTGGGGTTAGCCCCACTTTTAACATTGCAGATTTGAAGCCTTATTTGGGTGAGGAAGATGAGCTTCTGTCAAGGACGACTTCAGTTCAAGAAGGGGAGGATGATGAGGACATCCCTACTAATGTTACACCCACAACTCCGACTGCTATACATATAGGACCAATTACTAGAGCTTGCGCACGTCAATTGAATTACCAGGTACTTTCGTTTCTTGGAAATCCTTCTAATGTTCATGAACATATGATGCTACCTAAATTCGATACTTTTGTTTTACTTATGAATGAAGGACTTAGCATGGACAAGAAGGATGACCATTGGAGTGGGATCAAGCATGGAGAAGAAGGTACGTGCGTGGGAAAGAACAATGGAGCGTCTAGTGATGATTTTCGCACTTTGAAGCCACCATAATGGGAGCGAGAAGCCTTGGAAGAAATATGCATGATGCCACTTTATAAAATTCGTCCCTAGGGTAATATAGGTGTTGCGCCACCTTATTTTTGGGCCAGGCCCATGTAATTTCGAAATACCATATTATAGCCTGTTTTTAGAGTTTGTATGTATGGGGAAACTGAGTTAGGGTCAGTTTCGGACCCCTCTTCCAAGGGGCCACGAAATTCCCCTCTATTCCCCCATATATACAGCCCTTAGGGTGTCGTTTTAGGGTTGGGTTTTGTTTAGATTACAAGTTCGCCTTAGCTGCAAGTTCGCGTTCTTCGTTTGTGTTCCACGACCAGACAAAGGCGTCACAAAACCCCACTTCTTCAATAAAGCTTTCCTCTTATATTGGCAATATCCAAATTGCAATCTTAGTTTCTTACTTGTTCTTCGTTTGCGTGCAGGAAATAGACCCTCGTGGTTAGGTTGATCGTGCTCAGACGTGGTCAATAACCTCTCGGAGTTGGTTTAGCGATTTCTAAGGCGCGACGTCATCACTCGTTTGTAGTCGGATCGTCAAAGTCTACTCCACATAAAATGATAGGCACCATCTCCTCGGAAGACAGGGACAACTTCGCCTCTATCACTCGGAGTGGTTTTTAACTTAGGCAATACGGAATCGCAGCTAAGCTCCCGAGTGTGGATGATGTCCTCACTCGGAGCAGTTTTTAACTTAGGCAATATGGAGTCGCAGCTAAGCCCCCGAGTGTGGATGATGTCCTCACTCGGAGTGGTTTTTAACTTAGGTGATACAAAGTCGCATATAAGCCCTGAGTGTGGATGATGTCCTCACTCGGAGTGGTTTTTAACTTAGGAGATACAGAGTCGCAGCTAGGCCCCCGAGTAAAGATGATGTCCTCACTCGGAGTTGTTTTTGACTTAGGCGATAGAGAGTCACAGCTATGCCCCCAAGTGTGGATGATGTCCTCACTTAAAGCAGTTTTTAACTCGAAGACGTGCCACATGGAGTGGCGATACGCGGGGCATCCGAGTGAAGTAGACACATCTCGCTGAGTGGCAACGCATGGGGCGGCCAAGTGATGTAAACGCGTCCAGCACAGTGGCGATGAACGGGGCATCCGAGTGAGGTGGATACATCTCACTGAGTGGCAACACACGATGCAGTCAAATAACGGTGCGCGGGGAAGACAAGTCGAGAATGTTGTCATGGAGGCGTCCGACCAAGTGACGACGCGTGGGGCGGCCGAGTCCAGCATGTCGTCAAGGATGCATCCGAACAAGTGACGGCGCGCGGGGCGACCGAGGCTAGCATATCATCAAGAATGGAGGACAAAGGCGTCCAGGTAACCTGTGTATGAAAAATAAAACAAGCTACCTTAAAAAATTCTCAAAGTAATTTCATTTTTGTTGAAATGATTCATGTAAATTACACCCATAGACTCCCGCTGGGTGTGTCAGGTGCTTGCTGAAACCGGAACCAACAAGAGTCTAAAGAGTGAAGTATCTGACTGAACTTGTGAAAGTGAAGGATCCGACATGAAGAAAAAACCCGACCGCAAAGGTACACTCGATGGCATGGCCTCCGAGTGAACGTCTTGTGCGACTTACTTGACACTCGGTAATGCATAAATAATAATTTAATTGAATGCAATGTGTGAAAAATGACTTAGCTGTCTGACGGCACACGAGCGGCCAAGTTATGAAGACGTGCTACACGGAGTGGCGATGCTCGGGGCATCTGAGTGAAGTAGACACGTCCGATTGAGTGGCGGAGCACGTGGCTGCTGAGAGATGACGACGCGTACAACTAGGTGACGGCACATGGGGCGACTGAGTGATAAAGGCATGCCACGCAGAGTGGTGATGCACGGAGAAGCCGAGTGATGAAGGTGCCTCAGGTTGAGTGGCGATGCGCGGGGCCAACAAGTGATGAAGACGCCTCCGGCAGAGTGGCGACATGCGGGGCGGCCGAGTGATGAAGACTCCTCCGGCTAAGTGGTGACGCATGGGGCGATTTAGTGATGAAGACGCCTCCGGCTAGGTGATGGCACGCAGGGCGACCAATGAAGACGTGCCACCCGGAGTGGCGATGCACGGAGCGGCCGAGTGATGAAGATGTGTCCCGCAGAGTGGCGACGCGCAGGGCGGACAAGTGATGAAGATGCATCCGGCCGGATGGCAACGCGCGGGGCGACCAAGTGGTGAAGAAGTGTCTCACCGAGTTGCGGTGCGCGGGGCGGCTGGGTGATGAAGATGTGTCTCACCGAGTGGCGACGTGCGGGGTGGCCGGGTGATGAAGATGTGTTTCACGGAGCGGCAGTGCGCGGGGCGTCCGGGTGATGAAGACGCGCCTGACCGAGTGGCGGAGCACGAGGCGACCTGGTGATGATGACGTGTCTCACCGAGCGGCAAGCACGGGGCCGCCGGGTGATGAAGACGTGCCTCGCCTGGTGGTGGCACGCGGGGCGACCGAGTGATGAAGACGTGTCTCACCGAATGGCGACGCACGTGGCATTCGGGTGATGATGATGTGTCTCACCAGCTGGCAACGCGCGGGGCGGTAGAGTGGTGAAGACATGTCTCGCAGAGCGGCAATGCGCGGGGCCGCCGGGTGATAAAGAAGCGCCTCGTGGAGTGACGGTGTGCGGGGCAGCCGAATGTCTGGATGTTTTTGTTGTCCGAATGATAGGTAGTCGAATGTCCTTGATCTTTTCTCCCGAGTGGTTGTGCATGACGTTTTCTTTGATTTCATCTCTTGTCGAGTGATGAGGAGGAGGGCAGAGCTACTCGGTACTGGTGCGAGGATTTCTCGGTACCCCTGGTGCATCGCAGAGTGCCTCCACCGCGGAGGCCGCTGTAGGGCGGTGGATACCGGAGGAAACAGTGGCCACGTGCGAGGGTGTAACCTAGGTGCCTGGGCTACGCCTTCACATCAGAGGTCATTGTCGAGCGGCCGATCTGATGAAGGAGCTTCCGAGCCATGGCCAGCTTCTAACATCCGTGCCACGTCGAGTGAGCGAGACCGCCGTTCCGAGTGACTAGGAAGGTCGATGACATTTCGGTGAACGTTGATGTCGAGTAGTTGATGCTGGAGATACTAGCCGCCAAGTGATTTCGTTTGGTCCAAATGGACTTGTCTGAATGATCACGTTCGTACAAAGAGAATAAGTTCCTCATATCCTTTGCTGAGTGGCCGGGGCATATGCCACGCGATCCGCCGTCGAGCAGTTGGTTGGAGGAGAGCCTGCTGCGGTAGTAGCCGTGGAAAAAAACATTGTCGTTGCTGGATGTAGCGGGGCACTGCCAATTGGAGGGAGTTGCTACCAACTGGACGATGTCGGGGGGAGGAGCTGGTGTGCGCCGCGCCGAGCAAACGTTACATGAGGAGCCATCGAGTGCACCCCGAGGCCACCACTGAACCGTCTATGCCGAAGGGTGAAGCTGTTGAGCATGGCAGCATGGCAAACTCTGAATCCCCACGCTGCATCATGTTTGTGCTTCCGGTCATGGTGGTTTGTTGTTGCCATCATCAGATGCAGTGGTGTGCTGCTGAGTTCATCGTACACATTGTCAGTGAGCACTTGGCCTCGGATGGATGAACCATCGTGTCCTCATGCCAGAGGCCAACAGTGGCAAGGATTCCCCAACGGCTGCTGTTATAGGTGCATCCATGATTCATTGATGGAGATGCTCACGTCCATCACACGACTTGCATGCAAGAGACAAGAATAAGCAATAATTAAACAAGAACTAAGACCAGTCCTACATGTAATGAATGTTTCCTATTTTCCATAGCGCACTCCCTGCAGGCAGTTTATAGCTGCGCCGTGGGTCACGCCGGACTCAATCATGTGGTCGTTGAACTCGCCGAGGCCAGGGCCATAGGGAATATCGAAGAACAGCTTGGGAGCTTGATGTGGACCCTACCAACGTCGCGGTCGGGCTACAGCTACCGGAGCAACATGTCGACGGATATGAGGACCCCAATGGGCACGACTAACAGCTCGAGGGTGTGCTCGGTGCAGAGTAGCACTTTAACGGACACGACGACACCGGCAGGAACCATGAACATCTCGAGGGCATGCTCGGTGCGGAGCAGCACGCCAGCGGGAAAAACGATGCCGACAGACACGATGAACCTGACTATGGCATTCCAGGTCGAGCTATGTTTGCCGGAGTCATGTGCGTGGGGTACAGCCTATCCTTGGCCTATACACATCTACGGATCTGCGCCTTCGACGTCCAGGACGCCGCAGTGCAGCTGACTAGATGAAGAGGTCGCCATACGTGAGGGTTTCGACGACGGCATCGACGCCGGAGCGTCAGTGCCAGTGTGTAAAAGCATGGCATTGGCGTCGTAGAAGGAGTCAGAGACGACGGGCGGACTGCGCCGACGTTCCTACATGAGAAAAAGATCAACTCATTGTTAGATAATTAGTGTA
Source organism: Hordeum marinum (assembly GCA_022496015.1). Taxonomy (NCBI): domain Eukaryota; kingdom Viridiplantae; phylum Streptophyta; class Magnoliopsida; order Poales; family Poaceae; genus Hordeum; species Hordeum marinum. The sequence continues at coordinate 231,326,052 of CM039673.1, forward strand.
AAGAGAGATTGGATCAAACAGATGCTTGCCTGATCCTTTTTTATATGAATGGCGCAATGGCTAGAATACCAGCAGTTGATCTCTCTCACGATGGCCGTTGATCTGCTGTCGAAGATTGAAGAAAAAACCATGTGCATCATGTCTCGATAGACGCCATGCCCCATGGTGGGCGCCAAATGTCATGGGATCGATTCCGACATTAGAGAGGGGTAGGATAATGGAGTATGATCTATGGAGATGCAAATGGGTGACATGAGTGTTTTAGCGAGTTTGGGCCTCTCACGATGGAGATAATAGCCCTACGTCTCGTGCTCTAGAGAAGCTTTGCTTATCTATCTTGAACATGGAGTTACATGGTGTATTTGAGAGAGAGAGAGAGAATGGAGAATAGATCTCCATGCTTGAGCTAAGTCCTGAGAATAATGGCGAGAGAGCTAAGGAAGCAAGTGACATCCCTGAGCTATGCGGTGGGGGTGTCTTATATAGAGTGCGCCACCCCTTCACCTCCTCTGTTACAAGATGGGGCATTGATGCCATAATGTCATCCCATTATGAAACCTCCAGTATAAGGATGATGTCTCGACTGCCTTATGGGTTGCTGGTCATTGCATATCCGAGTGAGTTAGGATGTCGAGTGTTTGACTGTCATCCGAGTGGATGGACTGTATATTTTTGTGTGGATAGTATGTATGTATTTATCTGGACCCACCTAGTGTGTGGACCCCGTGTTGTTATGATATTTCAAACCTTCATGGGCCTACCTATTTTGTGTATCCCCAACACTAGTAGCATCGGTGGATAATCCAGCGCTTCTTCTAATGGAATACCTGTAGCACCTTTCCTTGACCATGCTACTACTAATTAGCAGTAGCGTCGTCTTGTTCACAGGCGCTACTTCTAAAATCCTATCTATAAGAATTCTTCTAGTAGTGCTCTCTTGCAGCAAAAGCTGCCATTGACCCAGTTGCTTACGAGTAGCAGGACTCGCAACAACCACTATCCGCACGGTGCGGTGGTCGCACAACCAATCCGTCCTTCACTAACTCCATGATGACGTCTCCATATGCTCCCCACGGGCAAGCGAACGCAGAAGACGCGCTGCTCATGGCGCATAAGGAACCTTGCGGTCGGTTCATCGCATGTTTTGCGGCCGTCGGGCCCCGCCGTTCGCTTGTATCCTTGGCAGATCGCAGGCGCCCGCATATGGTTGCCACATTAAGAAACTTCTCCACCAGGAGGGAGCAACTCAACTATGGCTCGAGACCCTACGGGGCAGGGCGAGGCCAGAGACCGACATCACCTTCGACTCCAGGGATCATCCCAGGACTGCAGTCGCAGCTGTTGGACTCCCCATGCTGTGCACGCCCACCATCAGCAATGTTGTGATCACTAAGACCCTCATCGATGGCGGCGCCGGTCTCAACGTCCTTATCGTGGAGGCCTTCGATATGCTCCAGGTGCCCTACGACCAGCTCGCACCTGCCAGGTCCTTCTTGGGGTGGCCAAAGGCTCCACCACCCCATTGGGCCAGGTGCGCCTCCCCGTCACTTTCGGCACTCGCGACAATTACCGCACCGAGCTGATCAACTTCCATGTGGCCACATCATCCTCCAGTACAACGCCATCCTGATATATCCTACCCTTGTCAAGTTCATGGAGGCGACACACACGGGTTACAATATCGTCAAGATTCCAGGGAGCAATGACATCATCACTATAGCCTAAGACACCAAGGACGCGGTTCGAGCCCTCAAGCTCGCCTACAAGGCCGCGGCGGCCTCGTGCCCCGGCACTCAGGGCGCCACACAGGATCCGGAGGCTGCGCCCATGAAGAAGAAACAGTTGTTCTTTTAGGATCGGGCTGAGACGAAGCAGGTGCCTATCGACGACAGGATCTCGGGCCCCACCTTCACCATTGGCACCGGCCTTCCCCCGGAGTAGGAGAAGGCACTGGTCGACGTCCTCCGCGGAAACAAGGATGTGTTTGTGTGGGATGCGTATGATCTGGTGGGCATCCTGAGGGAGGTGGTTGAACACCACTTGATGGTGTGCCCCAATGCGTGCCATGTGAAGCAAAAGGCAAGGCGACAAGCGCAAGAGAAGTAAGCGTTCATCATCCAAGAGGTCCACAAGTTGCAGGAAGCCATTGTCATTCGTGAAGTGTTGTACCCGGTGTGGCTCGCCAACCTAGTGATTGTCCCCAAGAAGGGTGGGAAGTAGCGCATGTGTGTCGACTTCACGGGTCTCAAGAAGGCATGTCCTCAAGACCCCTTCCTGCTCCCTCGCATCGACTAGATCATGGAATCCACCACCGAGTGCGATCTGATGTGCTTTTTGGATGCTTTCTTAGGTTACCACCAAATCAGGATCGCACTAGAGGATGTCAAAAAGACGGCCTTCCTCTCCCCGTGCGGCATGTATTGCTACACCTGCATGCCCTTCGGGCTGAGGAACACCGGCACGACCTTCCAGTGGTTGATGCACATCGCCCTGGGCCGACAGCTCGGGAGAAATGCGGAGGCATACGTTGGCGACATCGTGGTCAAGTAGCGAGAGACGAGGACCTTGGTCGAGGACCTGGAGGAGACCTTCGCCAGCCTGCTTCGAGTGAACCTGAGGCTTAACCCGGAAAAGTGTGTTTTCAGGGTCCCGTCCGGCAAGCTGCTCAGCTTCTTGGTGTCGCACCAGGGAATCGAGGAAAACCTAGAGAAGATCAAGGCAATCGAAAAGATGCGCCCTCCTCAAACCCTCAAAGAAATGCAGAAACTGGCGGGTTGCGTGACCTCCTTGGTACACTTCATCTCCAAGCTTAGTGAGCGCGCCCTCCCCTTCTTCAAGCAAATGAAGAGAAAGGGCCCCTTCAAGTGGACCCCTGAAGAGGAGGGGGATTTCGAGGAGCTCAAGCTATACCTCACGAGCCCACCTGTCATGGTGGCGCCTTGTACTCGCGAACCCCTGGTGCTCTACTTGGCAGCCACCCCCACTTAGCCAGCGCAATGCTTGTAGCGGTCCGGGAAGAGCATACCAGCACAGGCGTGGAACAAGGTGGCCTGCAAGGGGCCACACAGTGTTTGCCGCCTCAGGACGTTGCTTCCAAAGCCATCGTCACCTCATCAACCCACGGGGCACTGCTACTTCTCGAGCATGCGTTGGGTTCCCGTGAAGAGGAACGGTTTGATGAAATAAAGTAGATAAGTATTTCCCTCAGTGTTTCACAACCAAGGTATCAGTCCAGTTTGAGATACAAGCGAGTCACCAATAGATGTACCTGCACAAAGAATCAAACTCTTGCACCTAATGCTATAAAGGGGTTGCCAATCCCTTCATGGTTACTTGCAAGGATGAGATCTAATAGAGGTAGATATAATAGGATGCTTGAACAGAAAGTAAAACTAAAAGTCAAAATACGGTAGCAAGTAATTTTGGTATTTTTGGTTTTAGATCGGAAAGTATAATATGGAAAATAGACCCAGGGGCCATAGGTTTCACTAGGTAGCTTCTCTCACGATGGCAAGTATTACGGTGTGTGAACAAATTACTGTCGAGCAATTGATACAAAAGCGAATAATTATGAAGATATCCAAGGCAATGATTATGCATATAGGCATCATGCCCGTGACAAGTAGACCGAAACGATTCTGCATCTACTAATATTACTCCACAAATTGACCGACTCTTGCCTGCATCTAGAGTATTAAGTTCATGAAGAACAGAGTAACACGTTAAGCAAGATGACATGATGTAGAGGGATAAACTCAAGCAATATGATGAAAACCCCATCTTTTACCCTTGATGGCAACAATACAATACAATACGTGCCTCGCTACCCCTACTTTTTCACTGGGTGAGGACACCGCAAAATTGAACCCAAAACTAAGCACTTCTCCTATTGCAAGAATTACCAATCTAGTTGGCCAAACCAAACCAATAACTCAAAGAGACTTGCAAAGATATGAAATCATGCATACAAGAATTCAGGAAAGACTCAAATAATATTCATGTATAATCTGGACATAAACCCGCAATTCATTGGATCTCGACAAACACACCACAAAAGAGTATTACATCGGATAGATCCCCATGAAGTTCATGAAGAACATGGTATTGAGAAGCAAAGAGAGAGAAGAAGCCATCTAGCTACTAGATATGGACCCGAAGATCTGTGGTGAACTACTCACGCATCATCGGAGGGGCAATGAGTTGATATAGATGCCCTCCATGATCGAATCCCCCTCCGGCAGATTACCGAAAAAGGCTCCAAGATTGGATCTCTCGGGAACGGAGGCTTCTGGCGGCGGAAAAGTGTTTTTCTAGCTCTTTTCGATAATGATGGAATATTTGGGAATTTATAGGTCGAAGATTAGGGTGTCACGGCCCTAGTTTCTCATGTTTGCTAGTGCATTCATGCATGCATTTTATTTTCAAATGAAAATGAAATGAGGGATGATCAAGCCTCACAATTAAATTTTTTTGTCAAATAAGCATTATAAAAATTGCTTCAAACAGTTCCAAGAAAATGCTCCTCGTTCTCTATAAAACATTGGACTGAGATAAAATTGTCAACCAATATTTTGGGATAACAGAAATATTTTATATTGGGCTTTTGAATTAATTTAACCCTATTTGCATTGGATATATATTTTCTATATATAAAATATATGTCAGATAATTCTGAATTTCATAATGTGGCATAAGTTATTTATGTCTAGCTTATATAATAAATTTCAGGATTTTATAAAATGGCTTGATATTTTATTTTTGCTTGAACAAATGTCAGAAATAAAACACAAAAACAGAAAATAAAAAGAAAAGGAAGAGGATTTACCTAGCTTACCTGCAGCCTAGCTGGCCCAGCTGGCCCAGTGGCCAGTCATCTCAACCCTGTGCCAGAAGGCACGAGGGAGTGTGCTCGGCGCGCTCGGCCACGCGTCCGGCCACCTCCTCCCTACCTGCTTGCTGCTGGCCTCGCCTGGAAGCGTCACGGCGTCCCCCTGCTGCTCTCTCCCTCTCATTCCTCTCCCTCTCCTCTGTTCCTCCTCCTCGCGACCGAGCGCCACTGCCGCCGCGGCCCCCGACCTCGCGAAGCCCCTCTGCCACGCCCCGAGCTCCGACGTGCCCCCCACAACCTCCCCTTGGAGCCAGCAGCCGCCGGGAGTTCCTCATTGCCGAGCCATCGCCGTCTTCCCTGCCAGCCACCGGAGCATCGCCCCCGTCAATTCGCGGCAACCAGAGCATCCCCGAGCCCGACGATCCCCCTGCAGCCTCCCCGTGAGCTCGCCGTCCCTCTCTCCCTCTTCCCGTGGTTTTTCCCGCTCTCTAGCCATCCTCCCCGTCAAGGCCGTACGGGCGCCGCCGCGGATGTGTTCGCTGGCGAACACTCCGGCAGCCCCGCGCCCTCATGACCCCTCTGGTGGACGCGCGCGAGCATGGGCTCCTCCCGAGTGGCTTCCGCGCTGAACCGATGCTTTTAGCGCATTTGCAGCCATCTCCGGCGAGCCTTCGCCATGGATTTGATCGCCGTAGGCCCCGCTCCGACGGGCGCCAATTTGGCCGGCAGATTAGCGCTAATGCCCCAGCCATTAGCAGCTGATAGCGGGCCCGAGCGATGGTCAAAGCTGAGTCAGCGTCGGTTTTGACCGGGATTAGACCCTATGTCGTTGGCGTGTGGGTCCCGGCCGTCAATTTGACCTGGACCAAAACCGTTGACCTTCTGACATCTTGATGACATCATGCTGATGCAGTTAAAGAATTTCTAGGTTTAAAATAATTTAGGAAACTCCAAAAAATAATATAAACTTCAAAAATTCATAGAAAATAATATGTAAGTCAGATTAAAATAATTTATATATGAAAATTTATCAAAAAAATCCAATGAATCTAATGGCCACATTTTCATGCATGTTAGACCAAGATAAATGGACAAACATGGACATTTTGTTCAAAACACAATAGGCCACTTCACTTATGGAGTTGAATTTGAACATTGGGTTCAAACCATCTTCATTTAACATGTTGATAGATGCATTAGTTCAAACCAGTAACATATTGCCATGCTATTATCATGCATCATTGTGAAGCATTTTCCTTGCTTAATTTGTACCTTCCTTGATGTTGTCGATAGACATGCGAGACGTAGTTATCGACGACATCGAAGAACAGCTGAGTTCTTCTGATAAACAGGCAAGCAACCCCCCCCCCCTTGAACATATTCAATACAATCCCATCTCTCGCTCTTGCTCTCATTTCAATGCATTAGGATAACGCGTTTCAACTGCTACTTGTGTTGCGGTAGATCTACCCACTCCTTTGCATGACCTGTCATTGTCACAGTAAATACCTAAACCAAGCAACCTAGCATACCTGGTAGATGCTTCAGCCATGTTTTGCTATAACCCTGTTATGCCTGCTATGCTTAGAGTTGTGTCAGGTCTAATTCATCTGGGTGATGAACCGGAGTGAAATGGAAGTGTCCTCATGATCAGGGTTAAGTGATGAACTTGTTTTGGTAAAGGTAGCGATGAGAGGCCATGTAGGAGTACATGGTGGGTTGTCTCATTGAAGCCGCTCATAGGAGCTGAGTTCTGTGTTTGTGTTCCAAGACTTGCTACTACCGCACATTGGGATCCGGTAACTCGAGCTCTCTGGGCCTATTAACCTACCATGTTCTCAGTCTAGGAGTCGCAGTAGTTCAAAATGTTGATAGGTGTGGCACGGCATGCAAAGTGGATGAACGGCCCAATCTAGACCGGCTTGGGGCCTTGCTTGCAATGTTTGAGGCCATGTTGGAAACCTTAGACGGATTTCCATTATGGGTTCCAACTCAGATAGGCGACTGCCTTGGACGTGAGTCGTTGAAGGTTAACGTCTGTGGCCAACTCCCTCGCTGGGCTTCCGCTTGAAGGTTGCCGAGGTGCCTTTTTACGTGCACATGGCGATAAGTGGCAGGAGCATGTGTGACAAAGTACACCCCTGCAGGGTAATTTATCTATTCGAATAGCCGCGTTCGTGGATAAGGACTACTTGGATACTTGCATTGTTCATAGACAACTTTAAGTGGAAACTCTAAAATACACCAAACAAGTGTGAGTGCAATGGATGGCTTCTCGTAGGAAGACGAGAGAGGATCCATAGTGGTGCATTGAGATGGTGAACATGTGGACTCGTGTGTGCTCTCTCGTAGGGAGACGAGAGAGTAGTGATACGTTGGTTACTTTGTCATAGTCGAGGATAGCCAAAGGTCAAAGCTGGCATTCTGCAGTAAACCCCACAATCCCATTCATTGATACAAGATGCATATGTAGATAGTTCTGATGTAAGACTTGCTGAGTACCTTCGTACTCACTGTTGCTTATTTACATTTTTGCAGAGATAGACGTTGTTCAGTTATGTTTCTTCTGACATTGACATCGACAGATTAGCTTAGTAACCTAGACAGAGGTCTGGTTCCTATGGTAGGGCCGTTGTAGCTTTTCAGGCTCTTCCAGCCGCTTTTGTAGATATCTATACTCAGACATGTAACTTCTGCTTGTTGTTTGTATGCTCTGAATGTTGGGTCTTGTGATCCCTTCTGTTTGTAACATTATACTATGTTGGCTCCTTGGAGCCTTCTAAATAAATATTATGATGTAGAGTTTTGTTGTGATGCCATGTTGTATCTACGCATATCGTGCATAGTGTGTGTATGATTGAAATGCATTGGTATGCATGGGATTTGACACCTAGTTGTGTGCCTTTAGTAGCCTTCTTTACAGGTAAATGCCTCTTTGTGCTTTCACCGAGCCTTGGTAGCTTGCTACTAGTCCGGACACATTGATAGACCGGCATGTATCCTTCTCTCCTGCTGTGTCTGTCCCTTTGGGGCAATGTCCCACAGTGTAACAGAGTCCCTGTAGCTTGCTACGAATCATCTACGTGAAATGATGACATTTATGTCCCATGGCGTAATGGAGGCCTTGTAGCTTCCTATGACTCGTCTACACACGCTGATGACCAACACCTGCATTGCTGGGTTACGTATGCCTGTCCCTGTATGGTTGTGCCACTTGGGTCTATAACTAGTCATGTCAACCCGGGTTCTCTGATGTGTGAATGCTAGCGACACGTTCATATCTGTGAGCCAAAAGGCGCGAACGGTCCCGGCCAAGGTAAGGTGGCAGCCTTGGGTTACCGTGCATGAGGCCGCAAAGTGGTGTGACGTCTTACAGGCTAGATTCATAAGTCTTAGGATCGGGGTCCCGACATAGGGTTAGGGGAGCAGCCGTGGGCCCACAAGCGTTCCTGGAGTGGCCACCCCCATGGTCGCGACCCTAGGGCTTGTGGCCCCACAGAGGCCCCTCTGCCTTGGTTCTCAAGTCTCATAGCTTACTTTTATTCCTGAAAAGATCATTCTGAAGGTTTTATTCCGTTTGGACTCCGTTTAATATTCCTTATCTGTGAAACTCAAAAAGAAGGGAAAAACAGAAACTGGCACTAGGCTCTAGATTAATAGGTTAGTCCCAAAAATAATATAAAATAGCATATTAATGCATATAAAACATCCAAAACAGATAATATAATAGCATGGAACAATCAAAAAATATAGATACGTTGGAGACGTATCAGGCAGCAGAGTCCCTCGCGCTCCCTACTGAGCAAGGCGGCGCCGACACCTTGCAACTCATCAAGCATCTGATGTACTTCGTCAACACCGTGCTACGATATGCTCGCGCACTACCCTATGCAGCAGAAGCTCCTGATCGCACTCCTCGTCACGTCAAGGAAATTGTGCCATTACTTCTAGGGCCACTCCATGAAAGGTCATTTCTACATACCCTCTTGAGAAGGTGTTGCGTATCCCCAACACCGTGGAAAGGGTCGCAGAGTGGAACATTGATCTGTAACCTTCCAGCTGGAATTCAGCACAACCAGGGTCATAAAGGGCGCGGCCCTCGCTGACTTTATGGCGGAGTGGAAGGACGCTCCTGATCAGGGGCTGGATGAGGGCCAGTCCCTCGGGCCTAGCGATGAGGTGCCCGACGACTAGGTCATGCACTTCGACGGTGCCTTCACATGATGGGGCGCGGGGGCTAGAGTTATACTCATCTTATTGATCAAGGACAAGCTTTACTACACCGTGTAGCTTTGCTTCTAGCATGTCGTGAAGGTATCCAATAACATCATGGAGTACGAGGGCCTGATCGTTGGCCTCAGGGTCGCTGCCACCCTGGGGGTCAAGCACTTGATGGTGTTCCCCAATGCGCGCTAGTGAAGCAAAAGGCAAGGCGACAAGCGCAATATAATAAGGCGTTCATCATCCAAGAGATCCGCAAGTTGCAGGAAGCCGGTGTCATTCGGGAAGTTTGGCACCCGATGTGGCTGGCCAACCCAGTGATTGTCCCTAATATGGGTCGGAAGGAGCGCATGTGCAACGACTTCACGGGTCTCAACAAGGCTTGTCCTCGGCACCTCTTCCCGCTCTTGCATTGTTGCCGTTCTAGGAATGGGTGTACCCAAACCTGCCAGCCTACGACCCAGGGCACGGGCTACTTTGATGACCTACTACGGATTAGTTGAAAGTACAATATGCTCCCTTGGTGGTTTTAATAATTCATGACAACATACATTGTCTCTTGGACTAATACTCTCATCTAGTGTATTTCAGATAAAGTCCATAGAGAGTGATAGGTTGGCAAAATGAGTGTGAAGAGTATCCCCATGCATAAGAAGGAGAAGGAATAGCATTGGCCAAGCTTCAAGCAAAGGACTCTACATTTTATATTTGTGAAAAATCACTTTCAGTACATAGGAAAGCCAATACTATTAAAAAGAGGTAAGGTTTTGTTGGTGAATAAAATGCTCATACTTGCACAAGTGGTATTCACCACATACACCCACAAGCTCTTCCACAAAAGTCTGTCCAAAGCCAAATATCTAAAATCGGTGCAACCAACACATTTCACTCGGTGCAACCGATTCTAGAACCTAGACAGACTCAGCCAAACCCTAGCCACATTGGTGCAACCGATTCTGCTTCGGTGCCACCAAGTTTAGGTTGCCAACTTTCTGTTATGCAAATTCACAATATCGGTCCCACTGAGATTGGGTAATCTAACCGTTGGTCACCTTATTGATGCAATCGAGTTTCCTATATCCGAGATTAACACATCAGTGTCACCGAGTTAGTCATTTTGTCTATAATGGTTCGATTTTTGGAGATGCCTACTTACCCCTCCACCACCATTGACTCGGAAGAGAAGCACTCAGAACAGTTCCCCACTCATACCTACTGATTTTCTGAGAAAGAGCCACCTACTCATGTGTTGAGATCATACCATTCCATTCCTACCATATGAATCTTCATATCTAGCCTCCCCAACTTGCTTTCCAACAAATCAATCTCTTCCACCAAGCCAAATCTATGAGAGAGTGATTGTGTGTTGAGGATTTTGTCATCTTGAAGCACAAGAGCAAAGAGTTCATCAACACTATCGAGCCTAGTACCTTTTGGAGGGTGGTGCCTCATTGGTTAGGTGTCGCTTCGGAGCCTCCTATTTCGTGTTGTGGAGTGAACCAAGAAGTTTGTGAGGGCAAGGAGATCTCCCATTTCGTGAAGATCTACCATGAGTGAGTCTAATCCTTCGTGGACGTAGGCCATCATGGTATAGTCCAGGTTGCTTATTCATGAAACCCTCCATGGGTAGAGCCCTCCGTGGACACTCGCGACCGTTACCCTCTGTGGGTTGAAGACTCCATAAATGTGGATGTACGATAGCACCACCTATCAGAACCACGGGAAAAAAAATCTCGTGTCCCTCATGTGTTTGATCTCTGTATCTCTACTTCTTACTTCCATCTGCAATGTCTTTACTTTCCGCTGCTATACTTGATGACTTGCATGTGTATGGTGTTCTGGATTTTCTATGTATGATAAAAACTTCCAACACTTGATTTATTTATTGAGGTAGTTTTAGATTCCTACAAATAGTCTATTCACCACCCTCTAGACATACAGTTCTAGTGATCTAGCAATTGGTATCAGAGCGTTGGTCTCCATTGCTTCGGTTTCAACACCGTGGAGGAAGATGGATTTGTCTAGTGTGGAGAGTTTGTATTGTAGAGTGCCCAATCTTGATGGTGAGTACTATAGTCGATGGAAGAATGCCATGATTGATCTATTTCGTAAATTCCATTTGATAGGATATATTGAAAAGCCCTATGTGCTGCCCATTGATGAATTACATCCCACACACAAAGAGGAAATTAACATGCTTGGTAACCTAAGAACTGTGAACCTTATTGTTAGAGGTTTACCAAGATTCATGCTTTATCAATTGAAGAACTTTGCATGTTCTTATACTTTGTGGACTGCTTTGGAGAAACGATATCCAAATCTTTCATTAGGTAATCTTGATGAAATTCTTCATAAAACTATTGCTTTTCACAAAATGAAGCCTAGTGATCCAAACTTTGATAAATGCCTATTTAAGCTTTGTGATCTTATGCATGCGAAAGGAGATGTCACAACTATAAAAAACATTATTATTGAAGCCATTTGCATTCATAAACTTGAACATTGTCATGGTTATGATTCTAATGAGTCTATTGGCTTCTATGACAAGGAGATTCCACTAAATGATGACAATGAAGAACATGGCTACTATGATGAAGATGTGTTGTTCGACATCGAGCATGAAATGATCATGTGGAATCTAAGTCTAATGGAAAACTTCAAGGATTACATGTCCGACGGAAAAGAGTGGATTCTCGACAGTGGATGCACGGATCACATGACTGGTGATAAAGACATGTTCCAAGAGATCACGCCTAATCAAGGTCCTCGGAGGTACGTGGCCATTGGAGACAACTCTAAGGGTAAGGTACTTGTACTTGGTAAGTTGGCCATATCTCATGATAGCTCTTTTCAAAATGTGATGCTTGTTGAATACCTTGGCTACAATCTTCTTTCTAGATCTAGACTAGCAGACTTCGGTTTCAATGTGCTATTTACTAAACTAGATTGCCAAGTGTTTCGATTTGATAATCATAAAATTGTCTTGACCGGTATTCTTAGAGGTGATCTATACATTGTTGATATCACTAAAAAGGACCAACCTCGTATTGGTCTCATTGCAAATTCATCTAAAGGTTGGTTGTGGAATAGAAGGCTTGGACATGCAGGCATGTGAAATCTAGATAAGATTATCAAGGGCGATCATATTCTAGGTGTTAAAGATGTTATCTTTGAAAAATAGAGACTTTTTAGCGCTTGTCAAGAAGGAAAGCAAGTAGGTGGAAGTCATCTGGTCAAGAACATCATGACCAATAGGAGACCACTCGAGTTACTACATATGGATCTCTTTAGTCCCAGTGCTTAGAAGAGTCTCGGTAGAGACTCTTATGGTCTAGTTATAGTTGATGATTTTTCCATATTTACGTGGGCATTCTTTCTTCATGATAAGTCGCAGGTACAAAAGATCTTCAAGAACTTTGCTCGCAAAGCAGAAAATCAGTTTGAAGTGAAGATCGGGAAGGTTCGGAGTGATAATGGGTCGAAGTTCAAGAACACCCATGTGGATACCTTTCTTGACGAAGAAGGTGTCTCACATGACTTATCGGCTACGTACACACCTCAGCAAAATGGAATTGTTGAGAGAAAGAATCGGATGCTCATTGAGATGGCAAGAATGATGCTTGACGAATACAAGACGCCAAAACACTTTTGGGAAAAAGCCGTAGAAATAACATGCCATGCCACAAACTGACTTTACTTGAACAAGCTTCTCGGTAACACGACATACAAGCTTCTCACCGGTAACAAACCCCAAGTTGGATACTTTCGGGTATTCGGCTCAAAGTGCTACATTCTTGATAAGCATTGTCGTACTAAATTTGCCCCTAAATCTCATGAAGGATTCCTACTTGGTTATGGATCGAACTCTCACACTTACCGTGTCTACAACAACTTCACTCAAAAAGTTGAAGAGGTAGTAGATGTGAAGTTTGATGAATCTAATGGTTCGCAAGTTGAACAATTGCCAAATGATGTAAGTGATAAGGACCCTTCGGAAGCTATCCTAGACATGTATATTGGCAAGATTCGTCCCATGGAGGTGAATGCAAGTACATCATCAACTCGAGTGGAAGATCCTACATCGGATCAAGGCTACCGACCACATGACATGGAGGCATCCACAAGCGGTACACGACGAGATGATGAAGAGGAGGAAGTGCATCATGAAGATCCACCACAACCTCCTTCACCACCACCTCAACGAGATGACCATGTTGACAACAACGAAGATGAAGGAGATGATGATGATGAAGAAGCTCCACCATCCAACAATTGGAAGCTGACCCGAGTTCAAGCACAAGTGACCAAGAACCATCCCCTAAACCAATTTTTTTGTGAGATACAAAGTGGGAGAATCACTCTCTTTAAAACTCGTCTAGCTAACTTTTGTGAGCATTATTCTTTCATCTCTAACATTGAACCCTTGAAGGTAGAACAAGCTCTTGAAGAGGTGGATTGGGTGAATGCTATGCATGAAGAGGTTAACAACTTTGAGAGGAACAAAATGTGGACACTCTTGGAGAAGCCCGAGGATGAGCAAAACATCATCGAAACCAAATGGGTGTTTCGGAACAAGCAAGATGAAGATGGTTAAGTCGTACGCAAGAAGGCACGTCTCATAGCCCAAGGATATACACAAGTCGAAGGTATGGACTACGGTGAGACCTATGCCCCAGTTGCTAGATTAGAAGCTATTTGAATTCTTCTTTCTTATGCTAATCACCATGATATCACGCTTTAGCAAATGGATATTAAAAGCGCATTTTTGAATGGTGAAATTGAACAAGATGTTTATGTTAAGCAACCACCTGGTTTTGTGAATCCTAAGAAACCTAATCACGTTTACAAGCTTCGTAAAGCCCTTTATGGTCTTAAGCAAGCCCCTTGTGCTTGGTATAAATGCCTAACGAAGTTTCTTATTGAAAAGGATTTGAAATTGGTAAAATTGACGCAACCTTATTCAATAAGAGAGTAAATGTTGAATTATTTGTGTGCCAAACTTATGTGGATGATATTATCTTTGGATCTACTAACCCACAATTCAGCGAGAAATTTGGAAGGTTGATGTCAGACAAGTATGACATGTCTATGATGTGTGAGGTGAAATTATTTCTTGGTTTGCAAATTAAGCAAACAAGAGAAGGAACTTTCATCTCTCAAACTAAGTACACCAAGGACGTAATAAAGAAGTTCAACATGCAAGAGTGCAAAGGTATGAAAACTCCCATGCACACTAGCGGACACGATGATCTCACTAAGGAGGGTGAACCGGTTGATCAAAAGGTTTATCGATCAATGATTGGTTCATTGCTTTATATATGTGCCTCCCATCCTGATATTACACTTGGTGTTTTCATGTGTGCTAGATATCAAGCTGCACCTAAAGAATGTCATCTTAAGGTTGTGAAACGTATTGTGAGATACTTGATTCATACACCAAACTTTGGCATTTGGTATCCCAAGGGGTCTTCCTTTAATCTTGTTGGCTACTCCGACTCGGACTATGCCGGTAACAAGGTTGATAGAAAATCGACCTCGGGTACATGTCAATTTCTTGGTAAATCTCTTGTGTGCGATCCTACAAGAAACCAAACTCGGTATCTCTATCTACCGTTGAAGCTGAATATATTGATGCTGGATCATGTTGTGCGCAATTACTATGGATGACACAAACACTTAATTATTATGGAACATATGTTAAAAATGTGCCATTACTTTCTGACAATGAGAGTGCTACTAAGATTGGTCATAATCATGTGCAACATTCTCGAACTAAACTTATTCAAGTTCGACATCATTTCATTCGTGATCATATAGCCAAAGGAGATATCAATCTTAAGCATGTTCGTACTAGCAAGCAATTGGCCGGTATCTTTACTAAACCACTTGATGAAAAAGTGTTTTGTCATTAGAGGAGTGAGTTGAACACCATAGAAGATTCAAACTTGAGCTAGACTCGCTCGGTTGCATGTGAGGGCATGAGCTTTCTTAATATTTCCATGACCTCATTAAGACTAGAGGTCAAATAGGGAAGAAATTTTTTATAGTGTCAAATAAGGAACACAATTTTAAGAGAGTGTCAAATAAGGAATTGTCTCTTCCATATATAGTCATATGTCCTTGCGATAAGAACTTCTATGACATCTTTTGTCCTACCTCCTGTGGCAGCGGGGTCCATAAGAAAACTAAGAGATATTAAGGCATCCTTTTAGTAGAGATCAGGAATAAAGCATTAACACATGGTGAATACATGAACTCCTTAAACTATGGTAATCACGAGAAAGAATCCCAAATATTGTCACTTGGGGGTATGCGGAGCATAACACGTAATTGGTGCGTACAACTTGCAAGATAGGATCTAAAACACTCTCATATTCATGAAAACATAATAGGTTAATATATGAAATCATGGAACTTGGGCCCTACTGACAAGAATTAAGCATAATAAAGTCATTGCAACACCAATCTCAAAACATAGTGGATACAAGGGATCAAGCCCTATCAAAATAACTCGATTACATGATCAACCTCATCCAACCCCATCATTGTCCAGGAGGCCTACAAAGGAATTACTCACTGCAAGTGGTGAGCATCATGATGGTGTTGATGAAGAAGGGTTGGTGATGACGACGGCGACGAATCTCCCTCTCCGTTGTGAAAGCACATTTGCTCCCTTGGTGTCTATGGTAATTAATAACAACATATATGTCATTGGACTAATGTTTTCACTAAGCATATTTCAGGAAAATTGCAATGATGGGATGGCTATAAATTGTGAGGAGATACCCAAGATGCAAGGAATGGATTGGGCAAAGCTTCAAGCTAGAAGACTCTTTTTTACTTTGTGAGAAATCACTTTGAGTCCATAAGAAAGCCAATACTATTAAAAGGGGGTAATGTATTGTTCGTGAACAAATTGTTACACGTGCACAAGTGCTAGCCACCAAAAACACTCACAAGCTCTCCCACAAAATACTATGTCTAAACCCTACCACTAAAAATCGGTGCCACCAAGAATTCCACATCAGCTAGACCAAGTCAAAACCTAAGACAGAACCCTAGCCAAACCCTAGCTCTTCGGTGCAACCGAGTTCACATTGGTGTAACCGAGATTCAGTGACCATGATTCTGTTAACTCATTTCATTAAATCAAAATTTCGTAGTTTTGTGTTTCGGTCTCACCGAGTCTTGGAAACTGCGTCGGTCACTGACTTTGGTACAACCGAGTTTCCTATATCGGTCTGACCGAGATTCCGAAAGTTGCCACATTTTGAACGGATCGATACAACCGAGTTTTGCATCGGTTTCACCAAGATGGTCACTAATGTTGTAATGGTTGGATTTTTGGAGATGCCCATATATACCCCTCCATCACATCCCTCTCGCAAAAGAAGCACTCAGAACTGTTCCCCACTTCCCATATCCAAATTTCTAAGAGAGAACCACCTAGCCTAGTGATGAGATCAAGATCATCCACTCCAACCATATGGATCTTGATTTCTAGCCTCCCAAGTTGCTTTCCACCTAAAAAATCTCTTCTACCAAGCCAAATCTCTAAGAGAGTGATTGAGTGTTGAGGAGTCTATCATCTTGATGGACAAGAGCAAGGAGTTCATCACCATTATCAAACCTATTACCTTTTGGAGGCCGGTGCGTCCTAGATTGGTTAGGTGTTTCTTGGGAGCCTCCTACTTCGTGTTGTGGAGTTGAACCAAGAAGTTTGTACGGGCAAGCAAATCGCCTACTTCATGAAGATCTACCCATAATGAGGCTAGTCCTTCATGGACAGAAGCCGTTATGGAATAGTCAAGGATGCTACTTCATGGACCCTTATGGTTGGATCCCTCCATGGACTCTCGCGAGCATTACCCTCTATGGGTGAAGACTCAATAAACGTGGATGTATGATAGCGCCACCTATCAGAACCACGGGAAAAATCTTCGTGTCAACAATTGTATTTGATCTTCTAACCCTTACCTCTGTTACATGTGTATGTCTTTAATTTTCGTTGATATACTCGTAGACATGCATGTTTAGGGTGTGCTTGACTTGTTATCATTGCTAAAATCTGGCCACAACTAAAGTTGGGAGAAGGTAGAATTTTTATTTTGTCAAGTAGTCTAATTACCACCCCCCTCTGGACCTACTTTCGATCCTACAAGTGGTATCAGAGTTTGGCCTCCATTGCATTGGTTTCCCAACCTAGGAGAGTATGGCATATACCAAGGGAAATTATCAGCATAGAGGTCCTTACTTTGATGGCACACCTTTTTCTAGGCAGAAGCATAAGATGAAAATGCATATTCTTGGTCATAACACCGTCGTTTGGGCTATTGTTCGTCTTGGCTTGCAAGGTGAATTCTTTGGTGATGGAAAGTGTGGGGACTCCGACTCATAAGTCATGATCACCGAATGTATGTGCACAGTGATCCCGGAGATGAATGCTCACTGAACACACAGAAACTGAATAACAAGAGTCTTACATACTATTTTACCCATGCCATCTATGGACAAGTCTTCATATGTTTGCATCAGAAATTTTCAAAGATAGCATGAACCCATGCCATCTTCCTTAACCCTACAGGCATTCTGACCGGGAAGCACCCTAGCTCGCGCGTACACCACCAAGGTAATCTTCATCATAACCTGGTCTTTCATGCCTGGCCAATAAAATAACCAGTGGCAAGCCAATGAGTACTTTGAATGTACTCGCAAGAAACCCATGTTTGGAACAAGGCAATAACAATGCATGATATAGCACTAAGTAGGTAAGTTTTGCAGAAAGCTAATTTTGAGTGCCATGGCATGTTCAAAATAAGCTATGATAGCATGCATCAACAAGTTGGCAGATGTCCATATGAACAAGTATCAGATATCATCATAAGAAAGGGTTGAACATCTTGATACGTCTCCAATGTATCTACTTTTCCAAACTCTTTTGCCCTTGTTTTGGACTCTAATTTGCATGATTTGAATGGAACTAACCTAGTCTGGCGTTGTTTTTAGCAGAATTGCCTTGGTGTTATTTTTGTGGAGAAATAAAAGTTCTCAGATTGACCTGAAAATTTACGAAGAATATTTTTGGAAGTAATAAAAAATACTGGCGAAAGAATCAACATCAGGGGCCCACCACCTGGCCACAAGCCTAGTGGGCGCTCCCACCCCCCTAGGGCGCGCCGGGCAGGCTTCTAGGCCCCCTACTACTCCTCCGATCTTGTTTCCACTTCTATATATTCCTATTTTGGGAGAAAAAAATCAAGGAGAAGAGTTCATCGCATTTCGCAATACGGAGCCGCCGCCACCTCCTGTTCTTCCTTGGGAGACCAGATATGGAGTCTGTTTTGGGCTCTGGAGAGGGGAAATCGACGCCTTCGTCATCAGCAATCATCCTTCATCACCAATTCCATGATGCTCTCCACCATTCATGAGTAATCTCATCGTAGGCTTGTTGGACGGTGATGGGTTGGATGAGATTTATCATGTAATCGAGTTAGTTTTGTTAGGGTTTGATCCCTAGTATGCAGTATGTTATGAGATTGATGTTGCTATGACTTTGCTATGCTTAATGCTTCTCACTAGGGCCCGGGTGCCATGATTTCAGATCTGAACCTATTATGTTTTCATGAATATATATGTGTTCTTGATCCTATCTTGGAAGTTGTAGACACCTATTACGAGTTATGATCCGCATCCCCCAGGGTGACAATAACTGGGATTCTTTCCGGTGATTACCGTAGTTTGAGGAGTTCATGTTTTCACTAATGCTAATGCTTTGGTCCGGTTCTCTATTGAAAGGAGGCCTTAATATCCCTTAGTTTCCAATAGGACTCCGCTGCCATGGGAGGATAGGACAACAGATTGCATGCAAGTTCTTTTCCATAAGCATGTATGACTATATATGCAATACATGCCTACATTACATTGATGAATTGGAGCTAGCTCTGTGTCACCCTATGTTATAACTGTTACATGATGAATGTCATCCGACATAATGATCCATCACTGATCCATTGCCTACAAGCTTTTCATCTATTGATCTTTGCTAAGTTGCTTTTCCGTTGCTGCTATTACAAATAATACAAAACTGCTATTATCACTTTGCCACAGTTACCGTTACTACGATATTACTTTGGTACTGAATCTTTTCCGTAGATATTAA
The DNA here is from genome assembly GCA_022496015.1 of Hordeum marinum. NCBI lineage: Eukaryota > Viridiplantae > Streptophyta > Magnoliopsida > Poales > Poaceae > Hordeum > Hordeum marinum. The sequence goes on from CM039673.1 coordinate 231,345,260, forward strand.
GTCTTTCAGGTGTGGTTGAATTCACAACTCAGCTGCTAATACTCGAGAATATTCTTGGGCTCCCCTTGTATCGAATTAATAAATTTGGGTTGAATACTCAACCCTCGAAAACTATTGCGAATCCCTATACTTGTGGGTTATCATATCTCGTGTTCATTCATCATACCAAGTCATCAGACTTATCTCAAGTATCATATCTGTGTAATCCACACACACCAAGTTTGGGAAAACACTGGACGTAATTTAAGAAGCACCACCCAACTGTCCTTGACTGTGGACACAACTATTCGAATAGTTTTACACTCTGTAGAGGTTGCACACTTTGCCCACAAAACTCGGCAAATTGCGTGTCAAGCCACGACTCGCGGTATTGTCCATACCCAAGGTAAGTACTTGAACATTGTATTTCTCCTGACGATACTAGACAAAGAATCCACTCAATTGGTACCCAGCCCACATGATGTACATCACAAATAACATCCATACAGGCACCAACGGTGTGCCTGGTGCCTTTGAAGACAGCGCATGATCATCCTTACCGGTACGACCCCGTATCGAGAGAGACCACATCACTCCCGCCACTAGTAATGTGGGCTCTAAGCTAGTACCCATCAAGGTATTCAACAAAGCCCCGTCCCATAAGGGGTATCGTGGTTGTACATGTAAGGTTGGGACGGACAACAAATCTTAAATCTAACCCATTGTTGGAAACACACACACTCACTCGCTCCGGTACACCACTTCTTTATCAAGTGGTTACCTAGCTCATAATCATATCCCTTGAGAATTAGTGGCACTCGACAATTTTTTCTTGAAAAACCATTGAAACTATTTCTTTTCCATCACCATGCATATTTCCAATCCCACTTGCGTAGCATCTACTAAGCATCATATCTACTCCCACCCGCACAACCCTCATAAGGATGATAGGGTCATGCATGATGCAAGTATCAATGGTAAAGTATCGGAGGCATCCCATCAAAGGGGGGACACCACATCAACATGATCAACATCATGGAAATAAGTGCTATATGCCTGCAAATAAAAGGGTTCATTGTCATGGTCAAAGGGCTGGCTGCCTCGCTTAGCAACGTCTTCGATGTCTTCACATGCTTCTCGTCCACTCCAAGCACTTCATCTACTTCGTCAGCTATTGTCCGAAACAACCACAATAAGCAACACAACAAGCAGGAAATATAAGTGTTCAATAAATAGGAGTGTTATTTTTCTTGGACACCTCTGGTCATGAGAGAAATAACCAACGAGATTTTGGTGGATGTGCTTCAAGGGGGAGTTTTGAATGGTGGAAATGAAGGAAACAATGATCCTATAAGATGTCCATGGAAAATATTTTTGTAAAAATGAGTGGATGCACCCAACAAGTAGGGTATGATTTGAGAAGAATTTAGAAAGTAATTTCACTGGATTTCGAGTTGCAATGATTTTCCTATGAATTTTCTAAGATGGAATAAATATAAATGGGGCCATTTATTTGGTCTAGCCAAAATATAGCATGGGAATTTTTTTAACCATATCTTGAAAAATAGGTTATGATTTTACTGACACCTAGGAACTTGAATCACTCCATTTGGAGTTGGTATGAAGGCTCAAGGATTTTTGCAATGGGGGGTTCTACTTGAATTTGAACCTAATAGAAAAGTTTTTGGAAAAATGTGCAATGCACATATTTGGTTATCCCATGATTTTAGGAATCTGTAGGAGTTTGAATCACAAGATTTGGAGTTTAAATGAATTTAATATGGATTATTCAACTCCCTAGACAAAGAAAAGGATAAAAGAAATTTACCTAAACAAGTAAAATGTGCAAAGGGCACAAAACAGGAACTGGGCCAGCGCACTGGCTCGGCCTGGCGGTGGAAAGGCCATGCTGGTTGCGTACTCTAATGAGTATGTCTCCTCAACGGGGAGACGTGTCTCGCGGGGGGTGCGACCACTTAAACGCGGGGGCACGGGGCCACAACAGCTGACCGGTGGGCCCCGCTGGCATGGTCTTCCCTCACCTCCTGCCAGCACATGGGAGGGTCAGAGGGGCTGGATCGAGCGCCGGCCGGCGCCCACCCCAGAAGCTCCAGCCACCTCCGGCGGCGCTTTGACCACCAGTGGGCTTTGGGCAACCTGCCGCACCATCCTGGGTGATTGTTGACCCCGGGGGAGGTCGCGGCTGAGCGCGATGCAGGTCGCGGTAGAGGGTGCCGTTGGTGGTGATGGGTGTGGCGCTTTAGCTGCGGGGAGAAGACTAGGATGCGCGAGAGAGGACCGCGGGGGTGCAGGGGGCTCTCTAGTGAGGTCTATAGGGGGAGGGGAGAGGTCACCATAGCCAATTTCGAGAAGAAGCCGCCAGCGAGATTCGCTCATGGAAGCAAACTGAGGGCAAGGGAGGAGGAATGGATGGGATGGGGAGGTCCATGGAAGAGAGGGGTGAAGGGAGATGGGAGAGGGTCACGGGGGTGGTTCTTATAGCCTGGGCGCTGGCGCACCGTGGACCGAGGTCCGGCGAGGTCATGGCCATCTCTGGTGCGCTTGGGGGTGCTCTGGTTTATGTCTGCTGTCTTCATGGGGGTGGTCTATGACCATATGAGCAAAGAGAGGAAGCGGGGGATCACCAAGGGTTTGCTCGTGTGAGGCCGTCCATTGGAGCTCGCGGGCGGCCATCGCATGTGCAGGGAGGGGCACAGAAGGATGGGCACGGCAGGGTGGAGTGTCAAGGACGCAAAGTGGACCTTGGGGGACATGATCCCATCGCCCTAGGTTGTCGGGAGCCTTTTATTGGGCAAGCTATAGTGCGTGGATGCACTATAGCATGCTCCAGAGCACGAATCTTGCATGCCAAGGCATCTCTTTGGCATATGGGGTACGACAATTTGTGTCTAGAGCATCTAGGAGGGTATAAACAACGTTCCTATGGCCTTGGATGCCCTGGGTGATGCATAGGAGAGTTGGAAGGATGAGAGAGAAGGAGCAGAGGCATGTCCAGCAGGGTATCTTTGGGTTTTACCACTTTAACCTTTGAACAATGGCCATGCAAACTTTACTAGGGGTGCAAGGTATCTACAAGGGGCTGTGGTAAAAATTGCGGGTCAAGAAGAACCCATATGGTGCTACAATCATTGATCACAAAATTGTTGCAAAAGGTGTTTGATGAGTGTTTGAGCAAGCTAAGTTGATCTAATTGACATGAGATTTAACAGGATTGAGAAATAGGAATAAGTGAGCTTGATCACAGGTTTTCAGCATATTTAGAGAAAGTGGCCAATGTAAAAGTTTCAAACCCTAGAGATGGGCAGAAATGGTTTTGTTTAGATTTAGCTAAGCAAATCCATTCTCCTTGATGCACCACTTCGAGTGGTGGCATATTTTGGCCATTACAACATGACCAAAAAGTTTGGGACCTAACGGGGAAAGTTGATAATGCAAAACTTCACAATTCTTGAAATTAGTAGAAATGGGTTTGTGGGGATTTGGACAAGTGTATCTGTTCTCCTTGATGCACCACTTTGTGTGGATGCATGATTGGAGTATTAGAACATGTCCACAAATTTTGAGATCAATACAAGACTGTTGGTAATGTAGAGTTGCTCAAATTTGGATCTAGACAGAGAGGGATTTTCAATTTGGTGAACCAAATCAATTAGGATTGATATGAAACTTGTGAACATGATCACATATGTCATATGGACATGCTAGAATTTTCTTGGATTTATTTGAGAATATTTCTTATAGAAATATTTCAAATTCTTGAAATAGGCAAAAATAGTTTTGAAGGGTTTTGTGCAATATTTTGAACAAGACCATGTGTTTAAACTCTTATATATGGACAATATATGTCCTGTGAGTTTTCCTAAATTTTCTCAATTATTTTTAAAGCATAAAAATAATTTTTGCTAATAAAAGACCAATTTTGGCCTTAATAAAAAGCCGTTAAATAAAATAAGAAAATAATGTTTAAAAATAATACTTTTTGGTTTTGGGAAGTTATATATATAGTAAGTTCCAAATAAATCTTTTGGTGAAAAATATTCCACCCAATTTGAGGACATGTAGTACAAACCTCAATTCAGGGGTTTTGGAAAATCTAAATTGAATAAATACCTTTTGGCCAAAACAATAGTTTATAAAAATAGTTTTATATCCTATACACATGGTATAATCATTGGACAAGAGTTTGGGATCAAGGAAAAGAGTTCTTGAGGGTAGGAGGAAGTTTAATGAATATAGAGGACGAGCACGCAATGAAACAATCAGCAATCAAGTCAAACATCACAAGCACACAAAAAGTTTAAATTGCTCCTATTTTTTGAGCTATGTTAACTTAATAACATGAGGTAAAATACGGGGTGTGACAGCAGGCAGAGCGTCCGGGCCGCCTTCACAAGCTTCCCCCCTCTGCCACGGCCGCCACGGCTACTATAGCTGCCTTCGTGAGAGGGAACCTTCCCACGGCTGCTGGAGGTAGTGCCGGCCCTCATAGGAGTCGCGGTGTACTTTCTGGGACAGCCACGACCCCTCTTGGGCGGCGGCAAGCCCGATCCCTCCAGGGGGGCTTTCCCTTTCTTGCCAGTAGAGAACGTCCTCATTGGTGCCATGGCTATGGAAGCAGCGGCTTGGAGTGAGGGGGCAAGAAGATGAAGACAGGCTAGGGGCTTTGCCTCCCTCGCCCACTTATAGTCGATCGGACGCCGGCGTCCCTCCACATTCTGGGCAGTGATGGCCTCGTGGCACGTGCCAGCCATTTTCAGCCAGGGTGGTTGCCCAGGCAACGTGGGGAAGTGGAAGCATTTGTGCCCCGTCGTGCGCCACGCATCAAGCTTGGCCCGCAGGCAATTGGGGCCCGCTGCGCTTCGTCCTCCCTTTCCTGGGCTTCGCACTCAAGCCAACCCGAGCGCGTCTTGGGCCCGGGGGCTACTATCGATGTTCTACGATCAAGGGTACACAGATCTATCTGTGTGCGGCCCAACGCAAGGCCCACTTCACCGGCCCGGTACGGCCTATTAGCAAGTGCCCCCAAGACAAGACCCTTGCGAGAGCCCCGGCCTCGTGAGGTGAACAACACCAAGGCCCCCGAAGGAGCGTCCTCCCCAGGCTGCCTCCCGAGGTACGAAGTTTTCTATGAAGGTACCCGGCCTCATGAGTTTAGGATGAAGTGAGCCGTGATGATCGAGGCCAGGCAGGCGCCAGCGGGTGCAAAGAGGACAGTTTCCTCTTTGGTGGTCAAGGAGCATGGGACGGCGCAGGTTCCTAAGGAAGGCCCCCAAAGCTTTCCATTCTAGTGTACCAAGATCAAGACCACGATCTCGGGAGGAAATATGTCATCGCCGAGCCCACCTCCGCGTTATGCCCCAAAGCTTTGCAGGCGAAGACCACCTTTAGTCAGAATAAGTTGTACCTATTGTCCCCTTTCAAATTTGGCCGTTGTGGGATTGCTTCCCGCCTGTGCGAAAAGGGAAGAGGACCAAGGCCTTTATAAATAGGGACTAGCCTCCACTGTAGTAGAGGAGACTGATTCATCCTCATCCTAGAGCCCTCGTGAGGTTGCTCAACCACTGTACTAGATCATCCCCATCCTCCTCGTGAGGCCAATCCACCAAAGGCAAGAGTAGGGATTTACACCGCAAGTTGGCCTAAACCTGGGTAAATCTCTGTGTTCCTCTTCTTGCCTCCTCTCATGCATTCGCCGAGGCTTGTCTACGGGGTGACGAGCTTGAGACTAGAGCAGGTTGAGATCTTTGCACACACACAGAGTTCAAACCTTCTTGGGTCTGCGGAGCCCCGATTCCGACATTTTGGCTCATGTGCCTGCCGTCTTCCCCATAGATCTTGACAAAGAGCATTTCTGCGCCATCGTACTTTAAGTGGAGGGTAGACCTCCTTTGCAGGCCACGAGCTTGGGTGAACGTCTGCCGCCCTGAGGGATCACTAGAAGAGTATGTCTAGAGGGGGTGAATAGACTACTTGCAGGAATTTAAAACTACCTCAAGCATAAGATTAAGGGATGGTAGTTTTAGCATATATAGCAAGTCTAGAACACCCTACACATGCAAGTCATCAAGTATAGCAGTGGAAAGTAAAGACATTGCACATGGAAGTAAGGAGTAGTGATAGAGAGATCAAACGCATGAAGGACATGAAGATTTTTCCCGTGGTTCCGATAGGTGGTGCCATCATACGTCCATGTTTATGGAGTCTTCAACCCATGGAGGGTAACAGTCGCGAGAGTCCATGGAGGGATCTACCCAAAGAGGGTTCCACGAAGAAGCAACCTTGACTATACCATGATGGCCTACGCCCACGGAGGAATAGCCTAACTCGGGGTAGTTCTTCGCGAAGTAGGCGATCTCCTTGCTCTTACAAACTTCTTGGTTCACTCCACAACATCAAGTAGGAGGCTCCCAAGCGACACCTAACCCATCTATGAGGCACCACCCTCCAAACGGTAATAGGCTCGATAATGTCGATGAACTCCTTGCTCTTGTGCTTCAAGATGATAGACTCCTCAACACACAATCACTCTCTCACAGATTTGGCTTGGTGGAAGTGATTGATTGGGTGGCAAGAAACTCGGGGAGGATAGAGATGAAGATTCATATGGTAGGAAGGGAATGGCATGATGTCAACACATTAGTAGGTGGCTCTCTCTCAAAAAATCAATAGGTGTGCGTGGGGAACTATTCTGGGTGCTTCTCTTGCGAGTGAGTGGTGGTGGAGGGGTATATATAGACATCTCCAAAAATCCAACCATTACACCTAATAAGTCAGACTCGATGACAACGATGTGTTAATCTCGGTGGTACTGAGTTTCCTCAAAGGTAGCAACTTTTGAATCTAGGTGAGATCGATACATAAAACTTGGTTGCACCAATAAGGTGACCAACGGTCAGATTGCCAAATTGGTGACGCCGATTCAACAAACTCGGTGGGACCAATTTTTTGAATTTTTGTAACAGGAAGTTGGCAACCTAAACTCGGTGGCACCAAAGCATAATCGGTTGCACTGACAGGCTAGGGTTTTTGTAGAGTCTGTGTGAGGCTGGGGATCGGTGGCACCGAGTGGAAAGTGTGGGTTGCCCTGATTTTGGTTATTTGGCTTTGGACAGATTTTTGTGGAAAAGCTTTTGGGTGTATGTGGTGACTATCACTTGTGCACGTATGAGCAATTTGTTCACCAACAGTACCTTACCCCCTTTTGATATTATTGGCTTTCGTATGGACTCAAAGTGATTTCTCACAAAATGTAAAATGTAGAGTCATTTTGCTTGAAGCTTGGCCAATGCTATTCCTTCTCCTTCTTCATGGGTATACTCTCCGCACTCCTTTTTTGCAGCCCATGTCTCTCTATGGACTTTATCTGAAATATGCTAGATGAAAGTATTAGTCCAAGAGACAATGTATGTTGTCATGAATTATCAACACCACCAAGGGAGCACATTCTACTTTCAATCTCCCCTTTTTTGGTAATTCATGACAACATACAATCAAAGCTTCAAATAAAGATATGCATGTATATAATGAAGACTTTGAGACACACATGACTTAGACATGCTCCTCCTAAATGTGTGCAATCCCTTTAAAAGATAGTTGCTTTGGAATGCATGGACACACATGTAGGAGAAAGGATATGATATGTCATGTGTATCTTGGTCATATGCATCAAATGTATATTAATGGGGTGTATCCTTGATCAAGACATCACCCTTGCATATACTTACCTTGAGTTCTTGAGCATTCTGGGCAGTATAAATACACTTGAGAAAACAATGTTAGGAAACACAAGAGCATTCTACCAATCCAAAGGCAAAAGAACTCAAAAAACCAAGATGTGGAGAACATATAGAAGATAGTATTCTTTAGAATTGATATGTCTCCAAGACCATTTAGAACTTTCTCCCCTAGATATGAAGATGGTAGGACATCCTCTCCCCCTGAATCTTGGCATGTAGATATTTGGATTGGATAGGGCGAGAAATTTCTAACATGAGAAATCAAATGCAATAAACAGATATTTCTCCAAAACATATTTTTCTCCCCCAACTTTGGTGTTCTCCCATTGTTTATATAAGTATAAACTTCGATATTCACCTCTCCCCCTAAATTATATCTCCCCCCTTTGCATAAGCATGTATCTCCCCCTTTAGCTTTGAAGCTTTGTATATTTCTCCCCCTTTGGCATTAATTTCCAAAAAGTTTAGACATAGGGTGGGATACATGGATCATTGATTTAAAAGGGATCCTTGAGAACAAGGGCCACAGAATGTAGGATTCACAGAAAATGAAAATGATGAGAAAAATGAGGGAATCATTAAAAATAATTTATCTCCCTTGGGCTAAACTAAGAATTTTCAGATCTTCTCCTCCTTTGAGTTAGGGATCCTTGAATGTATTTATCCCCCTTTCCAAGTTTTTTTGATAAAGGGATCATCGAAGGATGGAGAAAATACATAAAGGAACACAAAAATTTACAACAACAAACACATAATGAAATATGATAGAAAGTCCGTGGCTCCAAGGCAAATTTGTCGGAGGTACCGATATGATGTTATGCACCTCATCTGTTGTATTGGTTGAACCGAGTCCTTTTTATCGGAGGCTCCGAGGCATAAATTAGAAACTAGAAAAGTTTGAGAAACTTGCCAATTTGTAAGAGAAATGCAGGTAATTTGTACAAAGAAATATCAACTAGAGAAGATTTGAATGGTTCCAAGAAAGCTTGCAATAGAGAATGAACCAACGAAGATCTTAACTAGATTATGTGTGGTAACTATGTCACCTATATTACAATATATTGACTTAAAAGCCAAGCAATAATACTTGATCATAGGTCATACTCATCGTTAAGCTCAAAATGGGGTTACCATTTTTCGATTAAGCATTTTAATGTCTTCATATCACTTGAGTTGCTTTATCTCATGACTTGGAGTAAAGCCTTTTTCAAGGATATGAATACATACCTTTGAGTGTTGTTGATGACGTAGCTTGTAGGTGAACTTGATGAGGATGCTCGAACTTGATGAAGATCATCTTGAGTTGGGAACAATCCTTGTTGTTTTTGTTCATTTCTCACCTACATAGGATGACAAGATTGCATAGGATATGAGTTGATGGCAATCTTGTGGAGTGTTGTTCATCCAAGTACCTACAAAAGTGTTAGATGCAATACAAGATAGCATAAAATTCCAAGATATGATATTCAAGGTCATAGCATGGAATAAACAATGAAGCTCATCCCCTTGCATGCGTTTGAGTGAGCTTACCTCAAGTTTTAAGCATCAATCATGTTCAACTCACTCCTCAAATGACCAAATACTTTTTCATCAAGTGGCTTCGTAAAGATATTGGCCAATTGCTTGTTACTACGAACATGCTTAAGATTAATATCTCCTTTGGCAACATGATCACGAATGAAATGATGTCGCACTTGAATATGGTTCAAGAATGTTGCACAGGATTATGACCAATCTTAATAGCACTTTCATTGCCACAAAGTAATGGCACATTTTTAACATAGATTCCATAATCTCTAAGCATTTGTGTCATCCATAATAATTGCGCACAACAAGATCCAACAGCAATATTTTCTGCTTCGGTAGTAGATAGAGATATCGAGTTTTGTTTCTTGGAAGATCAAGACACAAGAGATCTATTAAGATATTCACATGTACCCGAGGTGGATTTTCTATCAACCTTGTCACCTGCATAGTCTGAGTCGGAGTAGCCAACAAGATTAAAAGAAAATCCCTTGGGACACCAAATGCCAAAGTTTTGTGTATGAATCAAGTATCTCACAATGTGTTTCACTGCCTCAAGATGACATTCTTTAGGTGCATCTTTATATCTAGCACACATGCAAACACTAAGCATAATATCTGGACGGGAGGCACATAGATAAAGAAATGAACCAATCATTTATTGATAAACCTTTTGATCAACCAGCTCACTCTCCTTAGTGAGATAGTCATGTCTGCTAGTGGGCATGGGAGTTTTCATACCTTTGCACTCTTGCATGTTTAACTTCTTGATTAAGTCCTTGGTGTACTCTGTTTGAGAGATGAATGTACCTTCTCTCGTTTGCTTGATTTGTAGACCAAGAAATAATTTCACCTGACACATCATAGACATCCCGTACTTCTCTGACATCAACCTTCCAAACTTCTCACTAAATTGTGGGTTAGTAGATCCAAAGATAATATCATCCACATAAATTTGGCACACAAATAATTCACCATTCAAAATGTAATAGGCTTGATAATGTCGATGAACTCCTTGATCTTGTGCTTCAAGATGATAGACTCCTTAACAAACAATCACTCTCTCATAGATTTGGCTTGGTGGAAGAGATTTATTAGGTGGATTGCAACTTGGGGAGGCTAGAGATAAAGATTCATATGGTAGGAATGTAATGGCATGATCTCCACACATGAGTAGGTGTCTCTCTCTTAGAAAATTAGTAGGTATATGTGGGGAACTATTCTGAGTGCTTCTCTTGCGAGTGAGTGGTGTTGGAGGGGTATATATAGGCATCTCCAAAAGTCCAACTGTTACACCTAATAAGTCAGCCTCGGTGACACCGATGAGTTAATCTTGGTGGTACCCAGTTTCCTCAAAGGTAGCAACTTTTGAATCTCGGTGAGACCGATACATAAAACTCGATTGCACCGATAAGGTGACCAATGGTCAGATTACCAAACACGGTGACACTGATTCGACAAACTCGGTGGGACCGATTTTGTGAATTTGTGTAATAGGAAGTTGGCAACCAGAACTCGATGGCACCGAAGCATAATCAGTTGCACCGAAGGCTAGGGTTTGGCTGAGTCTGTCTGAGACTGAGAATCGGTGGCACCGAGTGGAAAGTGTTGGTTGCACCGATTTTGGATATTTTGCTTTCGACAAACTTTTGTGGAAGAACTTGTGGGTGTATGTGGTGACTATCACTTGTGCACTTATGAGAATTTTGTTCACCAACAGTACTTTACCCCCCTTTTGATAGTATTAGATTTCCTATGGACTCAAAGTGATTTCTCACAAAAGGTAAAATGTAGAGTCCTCTTGCTAGAAGCTTGGCCAATGCTATTCCTTCTCCATCTTCTTCATGGGGATACTCTCCACACTCCTTTTTTGCCAACCCATCTCTCTCTATGGACTTTATCTGAAATACATTAGGTGAAAGTATCGGTCCAAGAGACAATGTATGTTGTCATGAATTATCAAAACCACCAAGGGAGCACATTGTGCTTTCACACCTGTGGTTCAAGAACACGTAGCCCGCGGGGTTGACCTCGACCTCCATCCATGAGTCCTAGCTGCAACAGCCGTCGGCCTATAGCCATAGGCATGTAGGCCCTCCGTCTGACTATGCATCCGTGAGGAAGCGGAGAAGCTGGAGCCAGGTGAACGTCGGCCTCTCTGCCCACACCACAAACTCCAGGGCCGCGTCAGTCGAGTGGGATCCTAGGTGGAGCGGCCGGGCGGCCTCTGCAAGGTTGCCCCTCTACCATGGTTGCCATGCTACTATAGCCTCCTGTGCGAGAGGGAACCTTCCCACGGCTGTCGGAGGTAGTGCTGACCCTGATAGGAGTGCGCCCGCGCACTGGGAGGACCACCGTTGGCATCGCAATGTACTTGTGGGGACGCCCGTGACCCCTCTTGGGAGGCAACGAGCCCGGTCCCTCCAGGGGGGCTTTCCCTTTCTCGGCGGCAGAGAACCTCCTCACTAGCACCATGGCCGCGGAAGTGGTGACTTGGAGTGGGGAGGCAAGAAGATGAAGACGGGCTGGGGGATTTACCTCCCTCGCCACTTATAGTCGATTGGAGGTCGACGTCCCTCCGCATTCGAGGCATTGATGGACCCGTAGCACACGCCAGCCTTTGTCAACCAGGGTAGTTGCTGAGGCGAAGTAGCAAAGTGGAGGTGTCCGCGCCCCGTCGTGCGCCAAGCGTCAAGCCTGGCCCGCATGCGATTGGGGCCCGCGGTGCTTTGGCCTCCCTTTCCTGGGCTTCACCCCAAAGCCATCCCAAGCGCTCCTTGGGCCCAGGGGATACTATCGGCGTTCTGGGATCAGGGTTACCCAGATCTGCCTGCCTGCGGCCCAACGCGTGGCCCACTTCAACGGCCCGATACGTCCTAGAAGCAAGTCCCCCCAAGACAAGACCCTCGCGAGAACTCCGACCTCGCGAGGTGATAAACACCAAGGCCTCCGGTGGATCGTCCTCCCCAGGTTGCCTCACAAGGAGCGGAGTTTCTATGCAGGTACCGGGCCTCATGAGGCTGGGATGGCGTTAGCCGTGACGATCAAGGCCAGGTGGGTGCCAGCGGGCGCAGAGAGGACAATTTCCTCTTGGTACTAAGGGAGCATGGGCAAGTATAGGTTCCTGAGGAAGCCCCCAAAGCTTTCCATTCTAGTTAAACAAGACCAAGACCACAAGCTGAGCAGGACAGATGTCATCGCCGATCCCACCTCTATGTCGCGCCCTGAAGCTTTGTAGGCGAATACCACCTTTAGTCAGGATAAGATGTACCTACTGTCCCCGTTCAAATTTGGTTGTTGTGGGATCCCTTCCCGCCTGCGCGACAAGCGAAGAGGACCAAGGCCACTATAAATAGGGACGAGGCTCCACCTTATAAGGGGAGACCGATTCATCCCCATCCCATAGCCCTCGCGAGGTCGCTCAACCACTGTACTAGTTCATCGCCATCCTCCTCATGAGGACAATCCACCAAAGGCAGGAGTAGGGTTTTACACCGCAAGGTGGCCCGAACCTAGGTAATCTTTGTGTTCCTCTTCTTGCCTGCTTGGACGCATTTGACGAGGCTTGGCTACAGGGTCACGAGCTTGAGACTAGAGCTGGTTGAGATCTTCACATACGCCCTAGAGTTCGACCCTTCTTGGGTATGTGAAGCCCCGATTCCGACGTAGTGCTTGCTGCAGCCCCACCACTTAAACATACCTCACCCATTAAGCTTAGCTAGTCTTGATACCCTTGGAAATGAGATTATTGAGTGCCCATGCCTTAGGGATTACAACAGCAACATGTGTAGGTACATCTAAAGTTATACTTTGAAGTGAGAACGATGATAGTTCTATTTTGGGTTTCTTCTTCTTCATCATCGATCATAGGATGGGTTCCAGGCCAACAGCCTGGATAGCAGGGTGGTGGTCGGTTCTTTTTTGTGTATGTTCCATCGATAGTCGGATCCTGCTCTTCTGTATGTTGATTGACTGTATTTTGTATTGATGTATTCATGCTCTAGCTTGTGATGAGTGTAAGCCAATTCCATATACTCATATCTTATTTACATGTGTTGTGACAATTTCCATTCTAGCAAAGCGACCCAAAATACGCTTCTATTGTTATCAAGGCCCTAGAGACGTCGGAAGAATAGTACCATATTTTTGGGCATGATGGGGAGACAACACCGGCATGATACCTCATGACGCATTTAATGTGCCTGTCCTAATCAATCAGGGTTAGGTATTCGTCATTGTAGCCCTTGTCAGTAGTTTGATCACTATTGAGATCACTATTTACCTGATGCAATTACCACTTTAGATATTGTGGTGACCCATTTATTTATAAATGGAGGCCCATGGAGACCCTTACAAGGGTCGAAACCCCGCTTATTTGCATGCATAGCCACAATCCCAAGCAACTTGCCGGACTGTTGCGCTCCCTATAACTTGAGCTACACTCAGAATTCACAACTACACATGATGTAGGGTATTACACCTTTGGGTGGCCCGAACCTATATAAAACCTCTATGTGTTGTATCTGGTGTTGCTCTTTGTGCATGCTGACCCCCATAGTCAAACCGCAAAAGGGCCTTGTCGGTGCCACAGATTGTCGTACCTCGACATCTTTGGCACGCTAGGTAGGAGGATTGCTGGTGTGAACCTGCACCAGCATCTATTCCTGGCACCTGAGGCCGCGCGGGATTTCAAGGTGGCACACTGTAGATCGTGGTACCTGCATTCCGGCGTTAGTGCGCACAACCTCTATCCTGCATTCGGGACGCCATTGGATCAGGAGGCTCATGTCCGGTTTGGTAGTGTACTTAGCTTGTGGGTTGTTGACGATCTCGTGCGCTATGAGGCGTGGCCAGGTTGTCCAGATAATCCGTCATTCCGCCTGGGGCGCTTCTTCCTTTCTTACAAGTGGGGCAGGATGGGATCCCTTTCGGCACTCTACGTCTGCAGGCTCCAGTCACGCACATTTCCCTGCCACTGTAGTGTACGACCAGATCACCAAAACGCAACTACGAGGTGAGGCCATGACACCCTCGATGCCGACCGGATCACTGAGGACCACATTGAGGGGCGAGTGGGTATATGACCGGTAAGCCTCTTGAGGCGTGCTGCTCAGGAACCCCCTTTGACGCTCAAGCAACTCTATGTCGGCAGGTCCCAGTCTCGCACATTTCCCTAACACCATAGTATACGACTGGATCACCAGGACACAACTACGAGGTGAGGACTCGACACCCTCTATGCCGACTGGATCACCAAGGACGACATCGAGGGGCGAGGGGCTATATGAAAATTAAGGCTCTTGAGGCGCATTTCTCAGGAGCCCCCTAGACGCTCAAGCAGCCCCCATTCCCCCCTATCGGGTCCTGCCTGAGGAGGCCCTAGCACTGGGGCCTCCCGAGACTCCATGTTGTGGTGCCGTCCTACGGTCGGAGCCCCTGAGCGGGGGTCGACTACCCAAAGGTGCAAGTCCCTAAGGTGACAGGGGCTTGCCATCCAGCCTCGAGGTGCCTCGGGGAGGGCCGAAGTGCACGGCCCCTTATGAAATACCAATCCAAAGAAGAGAGTTCAAGAACGGCAAAACAAGAGAGAAATGAGAGAAAAGTCCCTGTCCTTTTTTATTTTAAATATAGAGTTTCGAACTCCTCAAACTTCGTTCCAAAAAGTGGCAATTCGAACATAAAAAGAGGCAAGCAAACCCCGCGTCTGACACATAGGCTAGTCTTTGTCTTCATTTTGCCCCGACACTGAGCGTAGGGCATCCACGTTGCTTGGGCATAGACATTGATGGGAAGTGTTGACTTGTCCACCAGCATGGAGCATGGGGCTTCCACATTGCGTGGGAAGGAACCCCTCCGCGTCCTCGGGGAGCTCCGTGCATATACAGCCCACTCATTATTATATGAGAGTGTCACGGCCGTAGTTAGCTAGGCAAGCCCCCAGGCGCTCGGCCTGGTTGCTCCCAACTCCTTTAAGAGCTACCCGGTCCATTCCTACTCGGTTGCGCGCCTCTATTACCCAAACCCAAATGCATTGTTCCCTGTGTAGCCACGGGATTGAGCTCCCACAGCCCAAACATGAGCACAATGCATCTGGCACAACCATAAAGATGTTTTGTCGATGAAGTCGCCTCGTGAAGCGTCTGGGCTCTGGCCGAGCATCGCCTCGAGGGCCTTGTGAGGCCCAGCCTCCCGAGGCCGCGTAGGCATTCTAGTTGTCATGGGTGGCGCGCATTACCTATGTCTGGCTGCCCCCAGGCCATCACTCTTGAGGCCCAGGGGCTCGACTTGGCATTGCTTGCTCTCGACGGCGATAGCTTGCGCCGTGCCCCGCGGGCGTCACCCCTGCTTCTCCTGCTCGCGTCGTCCAGGCTTGGTGCTTTGTCGGGGGAAGCCCCCAAGACCGGCTCAAGGAGGACGCGTGAGGCTCTCCCTATTCTTGGGGGGCATTGGCACCTAGGGCAGGCGCGTGTTACGGGCTGGTGTCCCTAGGTACAACGTAGAACGGTACATACGGCTCCACATAAGGGCCAAGTTATCCTCCTGAGCCATCCATCGGGACATCGAGGATGGCCCCTCCAGGTGGCGGCGCGGCACCTCCTTGCACGCGCATCCTGCATACCCTCCTGCGTCGAGCCTCGGAGTGGAGTTGCTTACCTATGCCACCGCCGTTGGGTGGGCCGCGTGTCTCTTGACATGGGTTGCTTCCTCGGCGATCCGACACGCCTCCACTGTTGTTGCTTGTTTGTCAGGACGCCTGCACCACTTGCTCCCTGCGCATGATGGCGCGCTCCTGCCTGGTCAATCTAGGTTGTTAAGGGTCCATTGGGTCACGGAGGCACGCGCTGGTGCGCGCGTGGGGCGCCCCGTTGTTTTCTTCGTGCGCTCGGTCGTCGTTGCCATGCTGTGCCACGAAATTGGTCACCAGAATTCGAAGGAGATGGAGCACGGCGCGCGGCAGGCCCCACTCGGGCGCGCCCAGGGCTGGAGTGGGCGCACCGTCTCCGGACTGGGGGATAGGCACATCAAAAGAGCCCCTAGTGCCTGGAGAAGGGTGGGGACCCACGTCCCTCCACACAACGGTGATTGGCTCCACGACATAGTCGGCCCACGGGTATAAGCCCCCGTGCGTCGGGCGGTGGCGGGGCATCTCGCTAGCCAGCTGCAGCACATTGTGCGCATCGAGGTCCTCCACGTAGGTGTGGCACGACACCGATGCTAAAGGCACCGCCCGCCCGCCGTGTGTTTGGATGGCACGAGGGGCGGCGACGGTGGAGGCGATACAAGCAACTTGACACTTTCTTCCCAGTGCTATGTCGCTGGGGCGTGGGTCTCCGACGGCAATGGTGAGACCGATGCAAGCTGATTCGCCGCTGCCGGGGGAAGTTTGTTGAGCATCGGCCATCGGACCCTTACCTGGCACGCCAAATGTCGGATTTTGGGCTCTGCAAAACCCTCAAGGTTCGAACAAAGGGGCGTCTGCGAAGATCCCCTGCAGCTTCGGCCTACTTAGCTTGCTAGTCGATGGTTACTACGGCGAACTCGCACAATGATGAGGAAGAAGATGAACACGGTGGTTTACCCAGCTTCGTGGCATTGGGAAGCGTAATACCCTACTCCTTCTTTGGTGGATTGCCTCTCGGGGAGGTGAGGTGGATGAACTAGTAAAGTGGTTTCGCCTCGCGAGGGAGCTCTAGTGGTGTTCTTGGCTCTCTGCCTTGTCTTGTGGTTCGTCGAATGGTTCCCTCAGATGGTGTCGGCCTATCCCCCCTACATGATGTGGCCTAGCCTCTATCTATAGCAGTGCTTCGGGTCCTCTTCCCTTATCACAATGGCGGGAAGGGATCCCACAATGGCCAAATTTGGAGGGGGAAAGGAGTACATCCCTGCCTTGTCCAAAGGTGGTCTTCGCCTGCAAGTAGATGTCGATGATGCAGAGGTGGGCTTGGAGATGACATCCGGCCTGTGGGGCTCGTGGTCGTGGTCTTCTTGCACTAGAATGGAAACCTTTGGGTGACACTTTGGGAACCCGCATACATCCTCGCTCCCTTTGCACCAAAGGGGAAACTGCACCGCCTAGCGCGCTAGCGCCTGCCTGTCCTTCCATGCATCATCTTTGACTCCTGAGGCCGAGTTCTGCATAGAGAACTCCTCTCCTCCGGAGGGGGTCCGAGGTGGCCCATCCTTGCTGGTCTTGGCGTCATTATTCCTCGCGAGCCTGGGGTCCTCGCGAGGGCCTTGTCTTGAGTGGAGCCATGCCAGGGCCATTTTTGGCTAATGAGGTGGGCCATGCCCTGGGCCGTAGGGAGGCATGTCTGGGTACCCCCATTCCCAGAACGCCGACAACCTCCTTTTGACTCGGTCAGGAGTAAGAGAGCCACCCACCCTTCATTCCATACCCTACCGAAGATGCCAACGGTGTATGACCTTGTGACATGAGATATGTTGGGAGTTGGACCTTGTCATTCATGTGTTGGTGGCATCCATGCATCATATCATCCATCATCATCATGCTTCATTCTCATTTCATTCCATGTTGCCATGATTGGTTCTAATGCTTGCTTGAGGTATGGTTGAGAGTGTATGTGGTGTTTGGTGTGACATGCTTGTATGTGGTGGAGTATGTGTGGAAAACCCTCTCCTTTCCCCTCTCTCTCTCTCCCTTACAAGTTTCCTCCCAAAAACCCGCCCTTCTTCTTACTTAATTTTTATTAGCAGATTCAAGTTGTGGTAAGCCCCTTTTAAAAATGTTCATGTGGTGGCCCCATTATTGCTATGAATGATGGGCTTGGTGTTTTGGATGTTTGAAATATTTTGGTTTACATTCTTTTAAAAAACAGGGGCTGTTTTATTAATTTGCTAATAAAATAACATGCTCTATAAGTCAACTTAATATTTTTATAAAACAGGTCTCATTATTTCTTACACCAAAATATTTTTGTTCTCTCCCAAACCTTTTTCTTTTTCTCTGGTTTTTAGTTTTTGCCTCTGCTTATTTTAAATGTTTAAATAAAACTCTGTGTGTGTGAGAGCGAGTGAGAGAGAGGGCAGGTGGGCCGAGGCTCAGCCCATTGCCACACGACAACCTGCCCCCGTCTCCCTCCTCCGTCAGTCAGGTTCAGTCGAGCCTGCGCCCGCCGCTCCTTTCCGTCGCCACCGCCGTCTGCCTGGGGGGTTATAAGGCCTCGGCGTGCGTGCCCCTCCGCGCTAGGGTTTCCTCTCTCTCTAGCCGCCGCAGCAGCTCCCCTCTCCTCCTCCATCTCTCTCCCTCCCCTCCTCTTCCGAGCGGCGCCGGAGCAGGTTCAGGGGGGTTCAGAGAAGATCGCCGGTGGCCTCGCCGTCCGCTCCGTCAAGCCCCGCTCCAGCCATGGCGTCCAGGAGCTGGGGTAAGGTCCCCGCGTTCGATCCCTGTCGTTGATAGCAAGGAGAGCACCGGATTCGTCGACCCCATCATCGTCTTCTTCGGCACCCTCTGCGCCGCCGTCGCCCCTTCTTCCCCTTCGTCGTCGCCTTGTCCCCGACCCATCTCCAAGACCGGCTCGTTGACGCTTGCCTTCCCCGAGGTGAGCCGCCGGTACCCCGCAGACTTCTCCTCCGCGCTTGACCGTAGTGAGTCACCGCCTCCCTCTGTCGCCGCCGGTGTATGTTGAGCACCGGCCGCTCGAATTCCGTCCCTCTCGCCGCAAGGTGAGCGCGGGAATGGATTCCCGGATTGATCCCGCGCGTGTGTGTGCAGTTGTGTCGCCGGAGCCGTCATGTGTCGCCGCCGTTCCTCGTCGGAATTTCCCTGTCGCCGCTCCCCTGTTATTTTTTTCAGTTTTGTCAGATAGTGGCAGCGTGTGTATATGTTCAGTGATCTTCCCCTCTGTTAAGAGCCGAGTCGATAGCCCAGTGGTGAGCGCGTGCAGTGTGAGACTAGGAGGTCTAGGGTTCGATCCCCTTCTCCCCCTTTTTTTTCTTTTCCCTGTTTTTCTTTCTGTTTTCTTTTTTTTTTGCTTTCTTTCTTTTGAAAACAGTGTATGTGTGTGTTCTCTATGTTTGTATTCATGTATGTATGTATGTCTTATGTGTGTGTGCAGGAGTGTGTCAGTGCCATGTGCACATACATGTGTGTGTGTTGGTGTGTATATGCACCATGTGTATACCCACACATGAGGAGTGTGGGTAGTGTATGTGTGTGTTGCACTATGTGCATGAACACACCTATAGGTTGTGTGTGTGTGTGCCTTGGGCATGCAGTTGAGTGTGTGTGTGGTGTGTGTGTATGAACTAGGTGCATATGCACCCACCTATGTGAGTGTGTGTATGTTTTTTGTAGTGTTGTGTTGGCATGTGGGCATGTGAGTGCATATGTGGTATGTGCCATGCACATACCCTTGGGTGAGTGTTAGTGGGTGAGTCCAACATAGTGTGGTGCTATGTCGGTGTTTGTGTGTGTTTCACATACACATACATGTGTATGTCTATGTATGCTTGTGTGTAGGTAGGGATGCTTGTGTGTGTATGTGTTCTTATGATAGGAATGCTTATGATTGAGAGTGGTGTGTGCATGATGTACATACACCCATCCATGTTCTTGAGTACTCCATGTGTGGGTTTCTCCCTATATGATCATATGCGCATGGATTCCTCTCTAGTTAGTTTCATTCTTGTTTTGATGCTAGAGTATCTTTTCATGTTCCTAACGTGTTAATTAATCATTTCTAACATGTATCTATGGAGCACATGTCCATTTGGGGCATTTTCAACAAGTTTCATAAGTGACATAAGTCACCCATGCCTAGTGAGGGTAGAATTTCGACCAAGCTTTTCACCTTGGTGTCCCATGAAAGCATATATGTATGACTAATGATTTTGGGGTGTTTTCAACCCCTCTATGCACTTGTGAAGTCATATTTGACTTTGGGGCAACTTGACAAAACTGCATTTTTATGCTGTGATGCCCTTTTGTCTTTTTCATATGAATTAATTCATGCATGCTTTCGAGTTCTTGTCAACATGAGATTTCTAGTCGAAGTTTCTGTGAACATCCATGTATTTTTTTTATTTGAGCTAAGTCTCCAGATCAGTGGTAACCATGCTGTTTATCTAGCTACTTTCTGTTTCTGCCAACCTGCTCCAGTAATGACCAAGTCTGGGGAATCTGTTGTTAATGTTTTGCCTTGAAGATCAGGGTGTAGCTAGTGTTTTGCTGGGGTTTTTACCATGCTCAGCGTTATGTATTTGTAGTAGATATTTTCATCTACCATCCTGTCAATTTTCATGTCATTTGGAGCTTTCTAGAATATTTAACCAGTGCTGTGTACTTGCTACTTTATTAACCCAGATTCCAGAAAACTGGAATTTTCACAAAGTCCCTAAAAATCTGTTTCATCATGCCTACTTGCCAGCTCCATGCATAATGGTGTGTTTCTCGTTTGCTGATTGTATATTTGGATGAATTGAGGTGGGCGTTGAGTAGAACCTGTTCCTGTCTTGTTTGTGGCTGTAGAGTTCCTGTAGCAATAGTTGTGAGCTTTTCAAATTGCTATGTTGCTGTTTTGTGGCAGATTGAGTGCTATTTTGTTTTGGGTGTTGGGGGAGCTATATTCCATGGAATTGAGTGATTCTTGATTCTATTGTGATTGGTTTTTCATCACCTTTCTAGTGGCTACCTTGGGATGCCAAGAATTAGCCCAGATATTTGATGGTCTTGAGTTTTGTCTTCGTACCTTGTCGTGAGCGTATCTCGTGAACCGTAGCTCCGTTTCTCGCGATCTTTATATGCATTTCCATCAATTTTTCGTGATGCATCCATATTTTCCATGTTCATGCATGTCTAAATAAGTTAACATGTGATTCTGTCCAGATTCATCAATCCACCACCTTTGCATGTGAAACTTGACTAGAATTGGATTACCATGTTAAATTCTTCACTAAAATGTTCATGCATCTTCACTAGAATTGGACCCCCTTGTTTATTCGGTTGAGATTAAAACTTGTCTAGCAAGACCCAACATTGGTTCTACATTTTCTATAACATAATGAACTTGCATAGGGCTTTGCAACCCCATGGATAATTTAATCAACCCTCGGGCCAGTGCTCCTCATGAGTGTTGGCCCAAACTAGAGCACTGTGCGGGGCCAACCCAGGGCAACTTGGGAGATTTCTATCAGGCCTCCGTACGCGTGCTTATCCGTCGTGTCCTGAGACTGAGATACGCGGCTCTTATCAGGATCGTCGACACGTCGGGTGGTCTTATTGGATATGTTTTACCTTTACCGCATGTCTTGCGTGTGGATTCTGACTTTCTTCGGGTTTTCTCGAGGTGTTGGAATTCAGTTGGAGTTGCCTATGATGATCGCGAGATCCGCATTCGAGGCTATTCCCACAGAGTGTGGTTATTTGTGATGGACTAGTTGGAGCACCCCTACAGGGTTAAATCTTTCGGAAAGTCGTGCCCGCGGTTAAGTGGCAACTTGGATATTTGTTTAACACCCTGTTCTAGCAAACTTGAAGTAAAATCAAACTAAAATACACCAACTATGTGAGTAACCATGACTGTCTCTGCTCGTGAACATGATCCGACAGAGAACACTGTGGGTTATGACTGACGTAAGCAGGTGTTTAGGGTCTCTTAGAGATCAAGTAGAAATCGACCGATTGTCATAGGCCACTCACTTTACATTCTAGATACGTAAGTTAGCCACCATAAATGCTTAGAGCTATTGCAGACTTAAACATCACCATTCCATCCTAAAGCTTATATAGTGTTGGCACCCGGGTTACTTGATTGCTAAGTCCACTGTGGCTCACAGTTTACTACAACAATTCAGGTGCAGGTTCAGATGATTATGTTCAGGATGATCTTACGCAGCTGCAATGGGAGTATGATGAAGAGAGAGGACGCATGTATGTGACATACCCAGACGAGTAGAGGACCTGGTCGTGATCTTGGGCAGTTTGATAGTATCATCGCATTTGCTTTTATCGTTTGTTTTCGTCCGTAACCGGACCCTGTGTTCTTCTTGATGTATGAACTGAGTGATATTGTAACTTAGCATGTGGCGAGTGTGAGCTAACTTTATATACTCTTCCCTTCAGTACATATATGATGTGGTGATGCTTATCTTGCTAACGGCAAGATGCGCTTCTATCCTTTGCTTCAATACTTATCGTGGTGAGATAAGGTCGGAGTCACCCAGTACTGGGGAGGCGTCCGGGGTACCACCATGGTTTAGTATCGTGGTGAGTTCGAGGATTCGAGATTAGATGAGTTTGCGAAATCTCTTGAATTATGGTGTGGAAGGTTGCGGATGCAGTCGCAGCTGATTGCCTAGCGCAGGTTCCTGATTCCGCAACCTGAATCGCATAAACAAGAAAGTTTTCGGAAGTTCATAGGTGGGAAATCTTGTAGTCATCTAGGATCATCTTCTCCAGATGTATTAGTCATGTATATTTGTTCCGAGCACTTAGCTCAATATTTGTTGTGTTATTGCAAGTAGCTTATTATGTCTAATGATGTACCATGATCCGAAGAAGCTTTCTTACTAATTTTTCAGTAGGAAAGCTATGTGTGTTGTTCAATTCTTTCAAGCATGTGATTCAGCTTAGGTTTCATCTTATCAATGAGGCTAATACGTTTTGTCAATCTTCAGGTTGGCTCCACCAACTCGCAGCAATCCGGGTTGTGGTGAGGAGCAGACTGATGTTCCACCACCACCCCCGCCACCGCCTCCTCTGCCTCCTCCTCCAGAAGCTTGGCAAGCTGTGATGGCCGCGACCAATGCAAACACCCAGATGTTGCTTAGGCTGTTGCAAGAAAGGGAGCAGGGCCAGCAAGGTTTTCAAGGCAATTTTCAGAATCAATTGCAGTTTGCGACACTCAATCAATTCCTTGCCAACCAGCCAAAGACTTTCACCTGTTGTGAGCAGCCTCTAGATGCTGATGATTGGCTTCGTGATATGAGAAAGCATTTTGAGTGCAGCAATGTCAGGCCAGAGGACTTTGTCAGATTTGCTTCATTCCCGCTAAAGGGTCAAGCAGCTGATTGGTGGCAGCAGTACAAGGATTTCAGGGGTGATCGTGTTGTTACTTGGGATGATTTCCGTCGTGACTTCAGGGCTCATTACATTCCGACAAGCTTTGTCGAAGAGATGCGTGAGAAGTTCAGGCACCTGAAGCACGGATCGAAGTCAGTCTATCGGTACAACATTGAGTTCCAGAATCTAGCTCATTATGCCAAGCAAGATGTTCCAAATGATAAAGCTATGATCTCTCAGTTTAGAGGTGGTCTCAAGGATAAGCTTCTGCCAGGTCTTGTTCTCCAGGAGCCTCGTGAGATTGATCAGTTCTACAACATGGCTTTGAAGGTGGAAGCAGCTCAACTCAGGTTAGAGAACTCCAAGAAGCGTTCTAGGGATTCATATTCTTCTTCCAGCTCTCAGAGTGTTCCTAAGCAGTATAAGTATTGGGCGCCAAATCCTCTTCTGTTTTGTCCTCAGCAGCAGCAGCAGAAGCAGTTTGGTGGTCGTGGTTCTTCCCACCCACCCAACCCAGGGTTCCAGTAGAAGAATCATTCGTCCAAGGTTGTTCTTGTTCCTCCTCCAGGCAATGTTCGTCCACTTTCTGAGGTGACTTGTCACAAGTGTGGCCTGAAGGGTCACTATGCTAACAAGTGCAACCAGCGGTGTCTTCCGCCTCCTCCTCCTCTCAAGCCTCCAAGCAATGCTATGGTGAAGCGTAATCCAAGACCGCAAGGGTGAATATGGTGAATGCAGCAGAAGTAGAGCAGTCCAATGATGTGATTATGGGTAATCTCTCAATTGATGAATTCCATGCTAAAGTTTTGTTTGATTCTGGAGCATCGCATTCATTCATGTCTAAAGATTTCTTCATGAAGCATGATTTTGATTCTGATTATTTGAGTAAGGCTATGCGAGTTGTTTCTCCCGGCACTCTTATGAGCGCCAACAAGGTGGTTCCCAATGTTTCTATCAAGATGGGAAATTATTCTTTTCTGGCTTCTCCATTGGTTCCTAGGAAATCGGATATTGATCTCATTCTGGGCATGGACTTCCGGGCTATGAATAAGGCTTTCATTGATTGTCAAACAAAAGAAGTCAAGCTGACTCATCCTTTAGAGGACGTGATTATATTCACGGCTCGCTATGACACAGTCCGTCTCTTTGCTCTCAATGAGAAGGGTGAAATCTCGGCGATTTCTCAAATTCCGGTGGTTTGTGAGTATGAAGATGTCTTTCCAGAAGAGTTGCCAGGAATGCCTCCGCACCGACCAGTCGAGTTCGTGATTGATCTCGAGCCCGGGACTAAACCGGTATGCAAGCGCCCATATAAACTTGGCCCCGAAGAGCTGAAAGAGTTGAAGAAGCAGCTAGATGCACAAGAACGTCTGGGTTTGATCAGGCCAAGCTCTTCTCCGTGGGGTTGTGGGGTTTTTTTTGTCAAAAAGAAGGACGGCACAGATCGTCTTTGTGTGGACTACCAGCCATTGAATAAGAAGACAATGAGAAACAAGTACCCACTCCCTAACATCAACGAGTTGTTTGAACAACTGAAGGGTGCCAAAGTTTTCTCCAAGTTGGATCTTCAAATGGGTTATCATCAAATCCGTATTCGTGAAGAAGACATTCCCAGGACCACGTTCAGAACGAGCTTTGGCTCATATGAGTATACCGTGATGTCGTTTGGTCTTGCGAATGCCCCTCCAAACTTCTCAAGGATGATGAATTTCATCTTCTCTCCGTTCAAGAATGAGTTTGTCTTGGTTTATCTTGATGATATTCTGGTGTTCTTGGAGACAGAAGAAGATCATGCAGAGCATCTCCGCCTTGTGCTTGACAAGTTAAGGGAACATAGGTTCTATGCCAAGTTTTCCAAATGTGAGTTCTGTCTTGATGAAGTGGTGTACCTCGGGCATGTCATCTCTGCCGACGGAATTAAAGTACACCCTGAGAACGTTGAAGCTATATTGAAGTGGGAACCCCCTCAGAACGTCAAGCAGCTTCGGAGTTTCCTCGGGCTTGCTAGTTATTGTAGAAGGCTCGTGGAGAACTTTTCTCAAATTGCTAAGCCTCTGTCAAATCTCCTCTAGAAGAGTTTCAAGTATGTTTGGTCTCCTGAGTGTGATGCTGCGTTCAATACGCTCAAGCAGAGACTGACGTCAGCTCCAGTTCTTGTTCCTCCTGAGCAGTCCAAGCCTTTCCAAGTTTTCTGTGATGCTCTCTCCAAGGCCTTGGTGGTGTTCTTATGCAAGACAAGAAGATTGTGGCCTATACCTCGCGTCAGTTGAAGCCTGCCGAGAAGAACTACCCCACTCATGATCTTGAGTTGGCGGTTGTTGTTCATGCTCTTATGACTTGGAGGCATTTGTTGTTGGGTAGACCAGTTGAGGTGTACACTGATCAATAGAGCCTGAGGTACATTTTCACTCAACCAAATCTCAATCTTCGGCAGTCTTGTTGGGTGGAAATGCTTGAATACTTCAATCCAAGCATTGAGTATACTCCTAGGAAAGCAAATGTCATTGCAGACGCGCTCAGCCGTAAGGCGTACTATAATAGTCTTATCTTGAAGCCCCTTCGACCCGAGCTTTGTGAAGCCTTCCGCAAGCTCAACCTTCAGATGATTCCGCAAGGATTTCTTGCAAATCTTCAAGTCTCTCCGACACTGGAAGATCAGGTTCGCCAAGCGCAGCTGCTAGACGCTATCGTGAAGAAAGTGAAGAAAGGTGTGGCCAAGAGCATTCTGAAGTATAAGTGCTTTCGTGTCGATGACAAAGATACCTTGTTCTTTGAGGACCGTCTTGTGGTTCCAAAAGGTGACCTCAGAAAGGTTATCATGGACGAAGCACACAATTCTCTTCTATCCATTCATCCAGGCAGTTCCAAGATGTATCAGGACCTCAAGCAAACCTTTTGGTGGACTCGTATGAAACGTGAAATTGCTCAGTTTGTCAACGAGTGCGATGTTTGCCGCAGAGTGAAGGCGGAGCATCAGTGTCCAGTAGGTCTTTTGTAGCCTTTGCCAATCCCAGAGTGGAAATTCGATCATGTTGAGATGGATTTCGTAACTGGGTTTCCTAAGTCCAAGAGGGGCAACGATGCCATCTTTGTGGTTATCGACAAGTTGTCAAAAGTTGCTCATTTCCTGCCAGTCAAGGAGTCTATTTCGGCAGCTCAGCTTGCAGAGTTATACACGTCAAGAATAGTGTCTCTGCATGGCATTCCTCAACTCATCTCTTCTGACCGTGGAAGCCTCTTCACTTCCATGTTTTGGGAGTCCTTCCATACTGTTATGGGTACTAAGATCCGTTTCAGCACGGCGTTCCATCCGCAGACAAGTGGTCAAGTTGAGAGAGTCAATCAAATCCTTGAAGATATGCTCAGAGACTGTGTGGTATCGTTCGGCATGAAGTGGGAAGACTGTCTTCCATATGCTGAATTCTCATACAACAATAGCTTCCAAGCTAGTTTAGGCAAGGCCCCGTTCGAGATTCTCTACGGCAGAAAGTGTCGTACCCCGCTTAACTGGTCTGAAACCGGTGAGCGTCAGATATTGGGCAATGACATGATCACTGAAGCAGAAGAGATGTGCCATGTCATTCGTGAGAACCTCAAGGCAGCTCAATCCTGTCAGAAAATCTATTATGATAGCAAACATCGGGATGTTTCCTTCCATGTGGATGATCTTGTCTATCTCAAAGTTTCTCCCATGAGAGGCACGCAGCGATTTGGAATCAAAGGGAAGTTGGCTCCTCGTTTCGTTGGTCCATTCAAAGTTGTCGACAAGAGGGGTGGTCTTGCATATCAACTTGAGCTTCCTCCAAATTTCGCAAACATGCACGATGTCTTCCATGTTTCGCAACTCTGGAAATGCTTCAAGTCTCCCGAGCGAACCATTTACCTTCAAGACATCGATCTTCAAGCTAATCTTTCTTATCGTGAGCACCCGGTTGCAATTCTTGAAGAAACTGAGCGTAAGACTCGCAACAAGTCTATCAAGTTCCTCAAGGTGAAGTGGTCTCATCATTCTGACAAAGAAGCTACTTGGGAACGTGAGGACCTGCTCCGTTCCGAATTTCCAGACTTCTTTCGTTCCTAGATCTCGGGTCGAGATCCTCATGTAGTGTGGGAGAGTTGTGACATCCCAAGTGATGTCCCTACCTTTATTTGCCTTGTAACCCATTGTATGACCTTGTGACATGAGATATGTTGGGAGTTGGACCTTGTCATTCATGTGTTGGTGGCATCCATGCATCATATCATCCATCATCATCATGCTTCATTCTCATTTCATTCCATGTTGCCATGATTGGTTCTAATGCTTGCTTGAGGTATGGTTGAGAGTGTATGTGGTGTTTGGTGTGACATGCTTGTATGTGGTGGAGTATGTGTCGAAAACCCTCTCCTTTCCCCTCTCTCTCCCTTACAAGTTTCCTCCCAAAAAAAAACCTTCTTCCTATTTAATTTTTATTAGCAAATTCAAGTTGTGGTAAGCCCCTTTTAAAAATGTTCATGTGGTGGCCCCATTATTGCTATGAATGATGCGCTTGGTGTTTTGGATGTTTGAAATATTTTGGTTTACATTATTTTAAAAAACAGGGGCTGTTTTATTAATTTGCTAATAAAATAACATGCTCTATAAGTCAACTTAATATTTTTATAAAACAGGTCTCATTATTTCTTACACCAAAATATTTTGTTCTCTCCCAAACCCTTTTCTTTTTCTCTGATTTTTAGTTTTTGCCTCTGCTTATTTTAAATGTTTAAATAAAACTCTGTGTGTGTGTGAGCGAGTGAGAGAGAGAGTGGGCAGGTGGGCCGAGGCCTAGCCCATTGCCATAGTAACGGTAACCTGCCCCCGTCTCCCTCCTCCGTCAGTCAGGTTCAGTCGAGCCTGCGCCCGCCGCTCCTTTCCGTCGCCGTTGCCGTCTGGCTGGGGGGTTATAAGGCCTCGCTGTGCGTGCCCCTCCGCGCTAGGGTTTCCTCTCTCTCTAGCCGCCGCCGCAGGTCCCCTCTCCTCCTCCATCTCTCTCCCTCCCCTCCTCTTCCGAGCGGCGCCAGAGCAGGTTCAGGGGGGTTAAGAGAAGATTGCCGGTGGCCTCGCCGTCCGCTCCGTCGAGCCCCGCTCCAGCCATGGCGTCCAGGAGCTGGGGTAAGTTCCCCGCGTTCGATCCCTGTCGTTGATAGCAAGGAGAGCACCGGATTCGTCGACCCCTTCATCGTCTTCTTCGGCACCCTCTGCGCCGCCGTCGCCCCTTCTTCCCCTTCGTTGTCGCCTTGTCCCCGACCCTTCTCCAAGACCGGCTCGTCGACGCTTGCCTTCCCCGAGGTGAGCCGCCGGTGCCCCGCAGCCTTCTCCTCCGCGCTTGACCGTAGTGAGTCACCGCCGCCCTCTGTCGCCGCCGGTGTATGTTGAGCACCGGCCGCTCGAATTCCGTCCCACTCGCCGCAAGGTGAGCGCGGGAATGGATTCCCGGATTGATCCCGCGCATGTGTGTGCAGTTGTGTCGCCGGAGCCATCGTGTGTCGCCGCCGTTGCTCGTCGGAATTTCCCTATCGCCGCTCCCCTGTTATTTTTTTCAGTTTTGTCAGATAGTGGCAGCGTGTGTATATGTTCAGTGATCTTCCCCTCTGTTAAGAGCTGAGTCGATAGCCCAGTGGTGAGCGCGTGTAGTGTGAGACTAGGAGGTCTAGGGTTCGATCCCCTTCTCCCCCCTTTTTTTCTTTTCCCTGTTTTTCTTTCTGTTTTCTTTTTTTTTTGCTTTCTTTCTTTTGAAAACAGTGTATGTGTGTGTTCTCTATGTTTGTATTCATGTATGTATGTATGTCTTATGTGTGTGTGCAGGAGTGTGTCAGTGCCATGTGCACATACATGTGTGTGTGTTGGTGTGTATATGCACCATGTGCATATCCACACATGAGGAGTGTGGGTAGTGTATGTGTGTGTTGCACTATGTGCATGAACACACCTATAGGTTGTGTGTGTGTGTGTGCCTTGGGCATGCAGTTGAGTGTGTGTGTGGTGTGTGTGTATGAACTAGGTGCATATGCACCCACCTATGTGAGTGTGTGTATGTTTTGTGTAGTGTTGTGTTGGCATGTGGGCATGTGAGTGCATATGTGGTATGTGCCATGCACATACCCTTGGGTGAGTGTTAGTGGGTGAGTCCAACATAGTGTGGTGCTATGTGGGTGTTTGTGTGTGCTTCACATACACATACATGTTATGTGTATGTATGCTTGTGTGTAGGTAGGGATGCTTGTGTGTGTATGTGTTCTTATGATAGGAATGCTTATGAGTGAGAGTGATGTGTGTATGATCTACATACACCCATCCATGTGCTTGAGTAGCTCCATGTGTGGGTTTCTCCCTATATGATCATATGCGCATGGATTGCTCTCTAGTTAGTTTCATTCTTGTTTTGATGCTAGAGTATGTTTCCATGTTCCTAACGTGTTAATTAATCACTTCTAACATGTATCTATGGAGCACATGTCCATTTGGGGCATTTTCAACAAGTTTCATAAGTGACATAAGTCACCCATGCCTAGTGAGGGTAGAATTTCGACCTAGCTTTTCTCCTTGGTGTTACATGAAAGCATATAGGTATTAGTAATGATTTTGGGGTGTTTTCAACCCCTCTATGCACTTGTGAAGTCAGATTTGACTTTGGGGCAACTTGACAAAACTGCATTTTTATGCTGTGATGCCCTTTTGTCTTTTTCATATGAATTAATCCATGCATGCTTTGGAGTTCTTGTCAACATGATATTGCTAGTCAAAGTTGCTGTTAACATCCATGTATTTTTGTTATTTGATCTGAGTCTCCAGATCAGTGGGAACCATGCTATTTATCTAGCTACTTTCTGTTTCTGCCAACCTGCTCTAGTAATGACAAAGTCCGGGGAATCTGCTGTTATTGTTTTGCCTTGAAGATCAGGGTGTAGCTAGTGTTGTGCTGGGTTTTTGACCATGCTCAGTGTTAGGTATTTCTAGTAGATATTGTCATCTACCATCCTGTTAATTTTCATGTCATTTGGAGCTTCCTAGAATATTTAACCAGTGTTGTGTACTTGCTACTTTATTAACCCAGATTTCAGAAAACTGGAATTTTCACGAAGTCCCTAAAAATCTGTTTCATCATGCCTACTTGCCAGCTCCATGCATAGTGGTGTGTTTCTCTTTTGCTGATTGTATAGTTGGATGAATTGAGGTGGGTGTTGAGTTGAACCTGTTCATGTCTTGTTTGTGGCTGTAGAGTTCCTGTAGCAATAGTTGTGAGCTTTTCAAATTGCTATGTTGCTGTTTTGTGGCAGATCGAGTGATATTTTGTTTTGGGTGTTGGGGGAGCTATACTCCATGGTATTGAGTGACTTGAGTCTATTTTGATTGGTTTTTCATCACCTTTCCAGTGGCTACCTTGGAATGCCAAGAATTAGCCCAGGTATTTGATGGTCTTGAGTTTTGTCTTCGTACCTTGTCGTGAGCGTATCTCGAGAACCGTAGCTCTGTTTCTCGCGGTCTTTATATGCATTTCCATCGATTTTTCATGATGCATCCATATTTTCCATGTTCATGCATGTCTAAATAATTTCACATGTGATTCTGTCCAGATTCATCAATCCACCACCTTTGCATGTGAAACTTCACTAGAATTGGATTGCCATGTTAAATTCTTCACTAAAATGATCATGCATCATCTTGATTGTGCATTGCACCTTGTTTGGTTATTTATTTTCTGTTTCTCTTAGGTAGACGCGAGTGTCGAATCTGAGTTCGAGGAACCTGGAGAGTACCACTACGAGGATCCCGCTACTTGTTCCGCTGAAGAACCAATAGGCAAGATGATCGTACCCGGATCCCAATACTATCTTTGCTTGCTAGTTTCTCGTTCTTATCGTTACAATTGCGCTACCTACCACATGATATCATCCCCCATGTTGCCATGACAGCCTCTAACCTCCACATCCCAGCAAACCGTTGATTGTCTAAGTTACCGCTGCTCAGCCCCCTCTTATAGCATTCTTAGTTGCAGGTGCAGGTTGTTCCATGTGATAACATGGTTTGGATATCACTATGAATTATGTTATTTAAATCAATGCACATATATATCTGGTATTGGTGGAAGGCTTGGCCTTTTGCTAAGTAATTTGTTCCGCTCGTATCGCCATTAGTTCCTTGTTACCGGTGTTATCTTTTCCATATTTTGCACTCCTAACACGCTTCGGGTTGTTATGGGGACCCCCTTGTTTATTCGGTTGAGATTAAAACTTGTCTGGCAAGACCCAACATTGGCTCTACATTTGCTATAACATAATGAACTTGCATAGGGCTTTGCAACCCCGTGGATAATTTGATCAACCCTCGGGCCAGTGCTCCTCATGAGTGTTGGTCCAAACTAGAGCACTGTGCGGGGCCAACCCAGGGCAACTTGGGAGATTTCTATCAGGCCTCCGTACGCGTCGCTTATCCGTCGTGTCCTGAGACTGAGATACGTTGCTCTTATCGGGATCGTCGACACGTCGGGTGGTCTTGCTGGATTTGTTTTACCTTTATCGAATGTCTTGCGTGTGGATTCTGACTTTCTTCGGGTTTTCTCGAGGTGTTGGAATTCAGTTGGAGTTGCCTATGATGATCGCGAGATCCGCGTTCGAGGCTATTCCCACGGAGTGTGGTTATTTGTGATGGACTAATTGGAGCACCCCTGTAGGGTTAAATCTTTCAGAAAGCCGTGCCCGCGGTTAAGTGGCAACTTGGATATTTGTTTAACACCCGGTTCTAGCAAACTTGAAGTAAAATCAAACTAAAATACACCAACTGTGTGAGTAACCGTGACTGTCTCTGCTCGTGAACATGATCTGAGAGAGCACACGGTGGGGTTATGACTAACATAAGCAGGTGTTCAGGGTCTCTTAGAGATCAAGTAGAAATCAACCGATTGTCGTAGACCACTCACTTTACATTCTAGCTACGTAAGTTAGCCACCATAAATGCTTAGAGCTGCTGTAGACTTAAACATCACCATTCCATCCCAAAGCTTATATAGTGTTGGCACTCTGGTTACTAGATTGCTGAGTCCGCTGTGGCTCACAGTTTACTACAACAATTTAGGTGCAGGTTCAGATGATTATGTTCAGGATGATCTTACGCAGCTGCAATGGGAGTATGATGAAGAGAGAGGACGCATGTATGTGACATACCCCGATGAGTAGAGGACCTGGTCTTGATCTTGGGCAGCTTGATAGTATCATTGCATTTTCTTTTATCGTTTGTTTTCATCCGTAGCCGGACCCTATGTTCTTCTTGATGTATGAACTGAGTGATATTGTAACTTAGCATATGACGAGTGTAAGCCAACTTTATATACTCTTCCCTTCAGTACATGTATGATGTGATGATGCTTATCTTGCTAACGGCAAGATGCGCTTCTATCCTTTGTGAGGACCTCGTGCCTCAAAACAAATAGGCGCACATCTTGGGGGTGACAAGTTGGTATCAGAGCCATACGACCATAGGAACCTTTGCTTGTTCGAACTTGGCCAAGTTGTGTCTAGTAAAACTATTTTGCCTCTAGTTATATCGGAGAGTAGGATTCTTTTTACTCCTCTTCTATGCACTGGTGAGGTTTTCGACTTAGGAATTTTAATTCTACTCCTCTTCTCGCTCAAAAAAAAATTAGGATCACGCGGGTATTTTGGAATCTATATGATGCCGATATGACAGGGTTCTGTCTTGGTGCCTCCTGTCTGACTTGATTTCTTCCAGGGAGTTGAGCTCCGAGGAATGTTGGCACATCGTTGTCATTCAGCTTCCTTGATATCTCAGGACGGAGAATGATCGGAATTGCTTCAATACTTATTGTGGTGAGATAGGGTCGGAGTCACCCAATACTGGGGAGGCGTCCGGGGTACCACCATGGTTTAGTATCATGGTGAGTTCGAGGATTCGAGATTAGATGAGTTTGCGAAATGTCTTGAATTATGGTGTGGAAGGTTGCGGATGCAGTCGCTGCTAATTGCCTAGGGCAGGTTCCTGATTCCGCAACCCGAATCGCAGAAACAAGAAAGTTTTTGGAAGTTCATAGGTGGGAAATCTTGTAGTCATCTAGGATCATCTTCTCCAGATGTATTGGGCATGTACATTTGTTCCGAGCGCTTAGCTCAATACTTGTTGTGTTATTGCAAGTAGCTTATTATGTCTAATGATGTACCATGATCCGAAGAAGCTTTCTTACTAATTTTTCAGTAGGAAAGCTATGTGTGTTGTTCAATTCTTTCAAGCATTTGATTTAGCTTAGGTTTCATCTTATCAATGAGGCTAATGCGTTTTGTCGATCTTTAGGATGGCTCCACCAACTCGCAGCAATCCAGGTCGTGGTGAGGAGCAGACTGATGTTCCAACACCACCCCCGCCACCGCCTCCTCCGCCTCCTCCTCCATAAGCTTGGCAAGCTGTGATGGCCGCGACCAATGCAAACACCCAGATGTTGCTTAGGCTGTTGCAAGAAAGGGAGCAGGGCCAGCAAGGTTTTCAAGGCAATTTTCAGAATCAATTGTTGCTTGCGACTCTCAATCAGTTCCTTGCCAACCAGCCAAAGAATTTCACCTGTTGTGAGCAGCCTCTAGATGCTGATGATTGGCTTCATGATATGAGCAAGCATTTTGAGTGCAGCAATGTCAGGCCAGAGGACTTTGTCAGATTTGCTTGGTTCCAGCTAAAGGGTCAAGCACCTGATTGGTGGCAGTAGTACAAGGATTCCAGGGGTGATCGTGTTGTTACTTGGGACGATTTCCGTCGTGACTTCAGGGCTCATTACATTCTGACAAGCTTTGTCGAAGAGATGCATGAGAAGTTCAGGCACCTAAAGCAGGGATCGAAGTGAGTCTATCAGTACAACATTGAGTTCCAGAATCTAGCTCGTTATGCCAAGCAAGATGTTCCAAATGATAAAGCTATGATCTATCAGTTTAGAGGTGGTCTCATGGATAAGCTTCTGCCAGGTCTTGTTCTCCAGGAGCCTCGTGTGTTTGCTCAATTCTACAACATGGCTTTGAAGGTGGAAGCAGCTCAGCTCAGGTTAGAGAACTCCAAGAAGCGTTCCAGGGATTCATATTCTTCTTCCAGCTCTCAGAGTGTTCCTAAGCAGTATAAGTATTGGGCACCAAATCCACTTCCGTTCCGTCCTCGGTAGCAGCAGCAGAAGCAGTTTGGTGGTCGTGGTTCTTCCCACCCACCCAACCCAGGGTTCCAGCAGAAGAATCATTCGTCCAAGGCTGTTCTTGTTCCTCCTCCAGGCAATGTTCGTCCGCTTTCTGAGGTGACTTGTCAAAAGTGTGGCCTGAAGGGTCACTATGCTAACAAGTGCAACCAGCGGCGTCTTCCGCCTCCTCCTCCTGTCAAGCCTCCAAGCAATGCTATGGTGAAGCCTAATCCCAAGACCGCAAGGGTGAAGATGGTGAATGCAGCAGAAGCAGAGCAGTCCAATGATGTGATTATGGGTAATCTCTCAGTTAATGAATTCCATGCTAAAGTTTTGTTTGATTCTGGAGCATCGCATTCATTCATGTCTAACGATTTCTTCATGAAGCATGATTTTGATTTTGATTATTTGAGTAAGGCTTTGCGAGTTGTTTCTCCCGGCACTCTTATGAGCGCCAACAAGGTGGTTCCCAATGTTTCTATCAAGATGGGCAATTATTCTTTTCTGGCTACTCCATTGGTTCTTGGGAAATTGGATATTGATCTCATTCTGGGCATGGACTTCCTCGCTATGAACAAGGCTTTCATTGATTGTCAAGCAAAAGAAGTCAAGCTGACTCATCCTTTAGAGGACGTGATTATATTCGCTGCTCGCGATGACACAGTCCGTCTCTTTGCTCTCAATGAGAAGGGTGAAATCTCGGCGATTTCTCAAATTCCGGTGGTTTGTGAGTATGAAGATGTCTTTCCAAAAGAGTTGCCAGGAATGCCTCCGCATCGACCAGTCAAGTTCGTGATTGATCTCGAGCCCGGGACTGAACCGGTATGCAAGCTCCCGTATATACTTGGCCCCGAAGAGCTGAAAGAGTTGAAGAAGCAGCTAGATGAGAAAGAATGTCTGGGTTTGATCACGCCAAGCTCTTCTCCGTGGGTTTGTGGAGTTTTGTTTGTCAAAAAGAAGGATGGCACGGATCGTCTTTGTGTGGACTACCGGCCATTGAATAAGAAGACAATCAGAAACAAGTACCCACTCCCTAACATCAACGAGTTTTTTGAACAACTGAAGGGTGCCAAAGTTTTCTCCAAGTTGGATCTTCGAATGGGTTATCATCAAATCCGTATTCATGAAGAAGACATTCCCAAGACCGCGTTCAGAACGAGCTTTGGCTCATATGAGTATACCGTGATGTCGTTTGGTCTTGCGAATGCCCCTCCAACCTTCTCAAGGATGATGAATTTCATCTTCTCTCCGTTCAAGAATGAGTTTGTCTTGGTTTATCTTGATGATATTCTGGTGTTCTCAGAGACATAGGAAGATCATGCAGAGCATCTCTGCCTTGTGCTTGACAAGTTAAGGGAACATAGGTTCTATGCCAAGTTTTCCAAATGTGAGTTCTGGCTTGATGAAGTAGTGTACCTCGGGCATGTCATCTCTGCCGAGGGAATTAAAGTACACCCTGAGAAAGTTGAAGCTATATTTAAGTGGGAACCTCCTCAGAACGTCAAGCAGCTTCGGAGTTTCCTCGGGCTTGCTAGTTATTGTAGAAGGTTCGTGGAGAACTTTTCTCAAATTGTCAAGCCTCTGTCAAATCTCCTCCAGAAGAGTGTCAAGTATGTTTGGTCTCCTGAGTGTGATGATGCGTTCAATACGCTCAAGCAGAGACTAACGTCAGCTCCAGTTCTTGTTCCTCCTAAGCAGTCCAAGCCTTTCCAAGTTTTCTGTGATGCTTCTCTCCAAGGCCTTGGTGGTGTTCTTATGCAAGACAAGAAGATTGTGGCCTATACCTCGCGTCAGTTGAAGCCTGCCGAGAAGAACTACCCCACTCATGATCTTGAGTTAGCGGCAGTTGTTCATGCTCTTATGACTTGGAGGCATTTGTTGTTGGGTAGACCAGTTGAGGTGTACATTGATCACAAGAGCATGAAGTACATTTTCACTCAACCAAATCTCAATCTTCGGCAGTCTCGTTGGGTGGAAATGCTTGAAGCCTTATTCAAATGACCGTTTTGGGCTAGACGTTGATGAGCCTGCGCCAGGGGTGCCCGGCAGCCTACCTTATGAGATGGGCTGCCCGGCATTTCCCCGTGAGCCGTGGCAAGTCTGCTGGCCCTCCACCAAGACATTCAAGCCTGACTTGTCTGACAAATGCGATGGCAAGATCAGCCAATTAGGGTTCCTTTGCATATACACCATCTCCGTGCACGCTGTTGGGGGACGCGGCAAGAAGGTATTTACCAACTACTCCCCATTGATGATCAAGTCCAATATGAGGAGTTGGATGATGAACTTGTCGATGGACTCCACCTCTTCTTGGGCAGACTTGTGCAACCAGTTCATTGGTGCATACCGTGGGGGCTACAAGCTCCTTGGGCAGCTTCTTGACCTGCATGTACTTCCCCTGAGGGATGGTGAATCCCTCTGCAAATATATCCAGCACTTTAGACACATGCAACACAACATCCCCGACATCCATCCTACCGTAGTTATTGTCGTGTTCCACACGAACAAGGTGCATGAGGAGATGAGCATCAACAAGGTGCACAACATCACCGTGTTTTACGCTCTGGGCGACAAGTGTGCACGTGCTGAGGAGGGAAGGAAACATCCTGGGGTGGATCCTGGCGTAGAGGTCGACTCTAACGATGATAAAGCATCCACCTCGAAAAATAAGGGCCGAAAGAGAAACCGCAAGCACAAGGGCAAAATAGTGATGGCCGTCGAGGGCTCCGGCAACTTCAATGTCGCTAGGAAATCCAAGAAGGAAAGCTCCGGCAAGCAAGCCATTGTGTGCTGATGTGGTGACGAAGAAGCTATGGGCGAGAAGTCCGGCAGGACTGATGGGTTGTACTACAAAATCCAACGCACCAAGCGCAACGATCTCCAGGAGTGTCGATGAGTGGAGGAGCTTTCTGAGAAGCAAAAGCAAGAGTATGAAAAGTGTGACAAGGAGAAGGGTCAAGATGGTGCCAGTGGATCTAGCAACATGAACCATGGCAACCATGGTGGTCTCCGCGGCAAGGCCAAGCAGCAGAAGGAGATGCCTTCTAGAGGCTGCGATAAGAAATTAGATCATGAGGACGATGCTGACAATTATGAAGAAGGACCCGATTGTTAGGAATTCCATAAGGCAACACATGCCATGTGCATGGATGGAGCTGCATCTTTCCACTCCTCTTATAGATAGCTCAAACAATGGGCCCGTGAGATCAATGCAGCTGATTTGGCAGTAGAGGCACAAAAGCCCCTCAAGTGATCCGACATGCCCATCATTTTTTATACCAAGGACCACCTTGACTACGCCACTCCCTTCCGTTGTTTGCCGTTGTTGGTTTCACCAACAATTCGAAACCTCCAGGTGGCGAACTTGATGGCTGACGGTGGGGTCGGATTGGACATGATCTCACCTGACGAGATCAAGCAACTATAGATCCCTGACAACGATCTCAAGCCTACGGGGATATTCGAGGGGTTCAACCAGGAAGGAGCCAGCCAAAAGAAAAGATCATACTACTAGTAACGTTTGGAAGTGAGCTCAATTTCTAGACAAAGAAGATAGTCTTCGATGTCGCCAATATACCTTTGCAATATAATGGAATCCTGGGCCGCCTGGCACTAACAAAATACATGATGGCCTCACATTTCGCCCACAACACCCTAAAGATGCCAGGGCCGATAAGCATCATCACCGTCCACGCCAACAAGAAAAGCATAACATTATACGTCGAGAAGCTCTACCGGGAGGCAGTAGCGGCATCTGCTGACAAGGCACTTGCTCTTGCCGATAAAGCTCCCAGGGGAAGAAGAACAAGAGTATGGCAAGACCTCCATTAAGGACTCCAAGAAGCACAACAAGGAGTGTGACACACCTATTGAGGACTGATAACCCATAAGTATAGGGGGTCACAACAGTCTTCACGGGTAGTATTACACCCTGATTTATTGATTCAACACAAGGGGAGCCAAAGAATATTTATTGGTATTAGGAGTTGGGTTGTCAAGGAAACTACACTTGGGATATCTCTTTGCAGGAAAGGTTTTAGTAGCACATCGAAATAGCAGTAATAACAGTAGCAATAACATCAACAGTTTTTGTAGTGATTGTAACAGTAGCAGAAGCAATAGTAACTTAACAAGTTTACATATATGAAAAGTGTAGGTATGTGTACCACGGATGGATAATGATTTAGATGACATCAATCGTGTAACAGTTACACACTAGAGCGACATATAAATAGCCCCAATCCATCAATGTAATGTAGGCATGTATTCCGCATATAGTCATATGTGCTTGCGATAAGAACTTCTATGACATCTTTTGTCCTACCCACCTATGGCAGTGGGGTCCATAAGAAAACTAAGAGATACTAAGGCATCCTTTTAGTAGAGATCAGGAATAAAGCATTAGCACATGGTGAATACATGAAATCCTTAAACTACGGTAATCACGAGAAAGAATCCCAATTATTGTCACCTGGGGGTATGCGGATCATAACACGTAATTGGTGCATACAACTTGCAAGATACGATCTTAAGCACTCTCATATTCATGAAAACATAATAGGTTCAGAGATGAAATCATGGCACTCGGGTCCTACTGACAAGCATTAAGCATAGCAAAGTCATAGCAACATCAATCTCAGAACATAGTGTATACTAGGGATCAAGCCCTATCAAAATAATTCGATTACATGATCAACCTCATCCAATCCCATCATTGTCCAGCAGGCCTACAAAGAAATTACTCACTGCCAGTAGTGAGTATCATGGTGGTGTTGATGAAGAAGGGTTGGTGATGACGACGGTGATGAATACTCCTCTCCATTGTGAAAGCACATTTGCTCCCTTGGTGGTTTTGGTAGTTAATAACAACATATATGTCATTGGATTAGTGTTTCCACTAAGTATATTTCAGGAAAATTTCAATGATGGGATGGCAATAAATTGTGAGGAGATACCTCAAGATGCAAGGAATGGATTGGCAAAGCTTCAAGCTAGAAAACTCTCTTTTTACTTTGTGATAAATCACTTTGAGTCCATAGGGAAACCAATACTATTAATAGGGGGTAAGTTATTGTTGGTGAACAAATTGCTACACGTGCACAAGTGCTAGCCACCAAAAACACTCACAAGATCTCCCACAAAATACTCTATCTAAACCCTACCACTAAAAATCGGTGCCACCAAGAATTCCACATCAGCTACACCGAGTCAAAACCTAAGACAGAACCCTAGCCAAACCCTAGCTCTTCGGTGCAACCGAGTTCACATCGGTGTAACCGAGATTCAATGACCACGATTCTGTTAACTGATTTCATAAAATCAAAATTTCCGAGTTTTGCGTTTCGGTCTCACCGTGTCTTGGAAACAGCCTCGGTCACTGACTTCAGTACAACCGAGTTTCCTATATCGGTCTCACCGAGATTCCAAAAGTTGCCACATTTTGAATAGATCGGTACAACCGAGTTTTGCATCGGTTGCACCGAGATGGTCAATAATGTTGTAAAAATTGGATTTGTCGAAGATTCCTATATATACCCATCCACCACATCCCACTCGCAAAAGAAGCACTCAGAACAGTTCCCCACTTCCCATATCCAAATTTCTGAGAGAGAACCACCTAGCCTTGTGTACAAATCAAGACCATCCACTCCAACCATATGGAATTTGATTTCTAGCCTCCTCAAGTTGCTTTCCACCCAATCAATCTCTTCTACCAAGCCAAATCTATGAGAGAGTGATTGAGTGTTGAGGAGTCCATCATCTTGGAGCACAAGAGCAAGGAGTTCATCACCATTATCAAGCCTATTACCTTTTGGAGGGTGGTGCGTCCTAGATTGGTTAGGTGTTTCTTGGGAGCCTCCTACTTCATGTGGTGGATTTGAACCAAGAAGTTTGTACGGGCAAGTAGAAAGCCTACTTCGTGAAGATCTACCCATAGTGAGGCTAGTCCTTCGTGGACAGAAACCGTTATGGAATAGTCAAGGTTGCTACTTTGTGTACCCTTATGGGTGGAGCCCACCATGGACTCTTGCGACCGTTGCCCTGTGTGGGTGAAGACTCCATAAATGTGGATGTCCGATAGCGCCACCTATCGGAACCACGGGAAAAATCTTTGTGTCAACAATTGTGTTTGATCTTCTGACCCTTACCTCTATTACATGTGCTTGTCTTTACTTTCCGCTGCTATACTCGTAGACATTCATGTGTAGGGTGTGCTTGACTTTTTATCATTGCTAAAATCTAGCCACAACTAAAATTGGTAAAAGGGAGAATTTTTATTTGGTGAAGTAGTTTGCAATCTGCAGCCTCTCAAATAATATGTAGATGTTAATGTGCTCTTATCTGGTTCGTAGAAGTGTTCCAGTTGTTGCATTTGAATTCATGTTTTCTGTTATGGATTATTTACATGTTCAATAAGCTTAGTAATTTATAATATGTTAACAACAGTTTTCAGTTTCATGCATGTCACAACATAGATCAATGGACATTCAGGAAATATGTTATCAGCTTTCAACAGGTCCTGTACCGTCTACTAATAATTGACCTCGACAACCTGCTCAGGTTAATTATAAATCTATAACCACAAAAACATGCAGTTCTTTCCTTTGCTGAATAGACAAAAGCAATTCCCACCATTTTGAGTACTGTTCTTCTTAAAGAATTAATTCAATAGCAAAAGAAACAATTGAAATGAAATGGCGTATATTTTTTATAGTAGGAGCATTGCTTTTCTAGGTTCACAATAATTACCGCCCTTTGTTTACCTATGAACCCAAATCCATATTTAAATGGATGCTAAATGTTTTTGTGGCATGGTAGACTCTCTAATTTGGTCATATCTTGTTAGTGTACAATATGGTCCTTTTATCTATAGTGTGAGATGTACATATAATGTTCTGTTTGCGGTGTTATCTAAGAAAAGATATATGTTACCTTACTTGATTATAAGCCCAATGGTTGTAGTTTTTATTCAGAGTTTACAAGGTTTTTATTCTATGGGTCATGGTTGATATTATTTTGGTGTTGTGGGTGTAATTTTTGTCTGTGTCTTTCTTTTTACCGTGCTACGACTCGTGGAGAAGAGATTATACAGTTTCTCTCTCCCAGATTTTCATACTTCAAGGAAATAAAATTATACGGCTTCCCTCTCCCAGATTTTTACTACCTGGAATGGAATTGGAGAAGAGATACTTTTGGTGTTGTCCTATTACTTCTCGTATCTAATAGATGACACAAAGTTATTGGTTTAGTTGGCAAAATAAAATGTCCAAATCAATTGTGAGGCTATGATGATTGGCATACATACCCTCTAGATCACCTACCTCTTGATGATGCCTCATTTCTTCAAAATTTGAGTCTGTTCTTGATATGTCAGATAGGTCTGGCTATCGAGTCAATAATTATATTTCCTAGTGCGTGATGATACATTAATAGTCACACTTGAATGTGTTACCTAAACCTGTCTTGCTTCTATATTTTGGCCTCCTTTGAACCATGCGACGACTTGTGCACTACAATGAGAAGTGTGAGGTCCTCAACGACTCGTGGCGGCGCTCCGGCAAGTGAACCTGCACTTTATATTTCTTAAATGCATACTTTATTTAATGTCTGAGTCTCTTTATATTGTTTACATCTGTGATTTATCTAATCTTTGAGAAAGTGTGACCGTGTCTAATTGAGTTAACAAGCCCATTTGTTTGAAGAAGCAATTTGCATTGCAGATTTTAGGATTGTGCTAATTCTTCTATCTTCTTTGATTTGCCTGTGCCATTGTAGAAATTATGTGTAGGTTGATTTTTCTTGTTGTGTATTTTATAAAATGAGCAGCTTACCTTGCACCGTCTTCAATCCGCCAACAATCCCATGGCCCTGCATAGCACGTATGCTTCAAGCATACTGTACTATTGGCCTTCAAGCATACTTAAGTTCTAAACTTATTCCCTTTTCCCTTCAGTATTCCAAGACTGTGCTACTGGGCATTAAGTAGGAGTAGTTATTATATGAAGGAGCAAATATGAATGATATGTTAATTTCACTTATTTTTGGAACAAAGATCTCACTTCATTTATATTAGTCCTTGACGTCTATCTTCTTTATTGTGCAACATTGTTCCTTTCTAGGTAGATGAAAGTGTAGATTCCACCAAAGGAAGATTTGGTAAGTTTCCTGTTATCAATTTCTTTCTGTTACATGTTGCTAAAAGTAAATTAACCAAATTTCTTTCTATTTTGGTTCAGGACTGTCCGATGGAAGCGTTCCTACTCTCCGTAGAGAGCCGCGTGTGTTTATATTGATCGATGGCAGGAAGAGCCCCTTGCCGTGGCGTACAAGATGTACCCGATCACTAGAATCCAGGTTCGGTACAATAGGATAGAGATAGAGGTAGATACAGGAGGAGGAGAAGAAGAGTAGTTGAGATTAAAATATATCTCTAAATCTCACACCCTCCCTTAATCTCAACTATCCTACATTAAGATTCTTCTTAAATTCCTCGAATGGCTTGACTGGCAAGGCTTTAGTGAATGCATCTGCAACTTGATCTCTGGAAGGAATGAAGCGTATGTCTAACTTCTTTTCTGCAACCCTTTCTTTGACAAAATGAAAGTCAATTTCTATATGCTTTGTCCTGCCATGAAATACTGGATTTGCAGAGAGATATGTGGCTCCTAGATTGTCACAGCACAAACATGACACACGATGTTGTTTAACTCCCAACTCATTGAGCAATGATTCAAGCCAAATGATTTCAGTTGTTGCAGTAGCCAATGATTTATATTCAGCTTCGGTACTTGACCTGGATACTATGGCTTGTTTCCTAGCACTCCAAGAGATGAGGTTAGAACCAAAGAATACTGCAAATCCTCCAGTTGACCTCCTATCATCACTGCATCCTACCCAGTCAGCATCAGAGAAGGCACTAACAATAGTGGAATTGGAACATTTAACTTAGCGACCTAAGCTCACAGTATGCTTTATGTATCGAACAATTCTTTTAACGGCTGTCCAATGTACACTAGTAGGTGCATGAATATACTAACAAACCTTGTTAACAGCAAAGGAAATATTAGGTCTTATTAGTGTCAAGTACTGTATGGCTCCTACTGCACTCCTGTATTTAGTTATCTCTTCTTCTTTCAGTGGCTCACCTTCAAATGCTGAGAGTTTTTCTGAAGAGGATAATGGTGTGGGTGAAGGCTTACAGTCTTTCATCCCCATACGAGCTAGAAGTTCAGTGACATATTTTTCCTGATTCAATACTATGCCATCTTGAATCTTCTTTACCTCAATGCCCAAGAGGAAGTGTAGATCACCAAGATCCTTTAATGCAAATTCTAAGCTTAAATCATGCAGAAGGGCATTAGTGGCACTTTGTGAAGAGCTTGCAACTATGATATCATCAACATATACTAATACAAATATAGTTGTGTTTGCCTTGTTATAGATGAACAAAGAAGTGTCAGCTTTGGATGCAACAAAGCCTAGGCGCTTCAACTGAGAGCTCAACCTTGAGTACCATGTCCTTG
Source organism: Hordeum marinum (assembly GCA_022496015.1). Lineage (NCBI taxonomy): Eukaryota > Viridiplantae > Streptophyta > Magnoliopsida > Poales > Poaceae > Hordeum > Hordeum marinum. The sequence continues at coordinate 231,389,247 of CM039673.1, forward strand.
GTGCTTGTTTCAGGCCATAGAGCGCTTTATCAAGTTTGCACACAAAATGAGGTACCTTCTTGTCAACATACCTAGGTGGTTGTCTTATGTAAACCTCCTCTTCCAGAACACCATGCAAAAACGCGTTCTGAACATCTAGCTGTCTCAAGCTCCATCCCGTGGACATAGAGATAGCTAACACAAGTCTAATAGTTGCAGCTTTAACACCAGGACTGAAAGTATCCTCATAGTCCAAACCATCACATTGCTTAAAACCTTTTGCAACCAAACAAGCTTTATACCTGTCAATGGAGCCTTCTGCTTTTCTTTTGATTCTGTAAACCCACTTACAATCAATAATATTTTTACCTCTCTTTTCTGGTACAAGATGCCAAGTCTTGTTTCTCATGAGCGTTGAATATTCTTCATCCATTGCATTTTTCCATTTTGGATCTCCTAGTGCATCCTCCAATTTTGCTGGTTCTCCTGTGATACATAACATACCATATGGAATAGTACCATCAGTTCATACTTTTGGATTTTTTATACCTTTCTACAACCGAGTCATGACACGTGAAGTTGTAACTAGCTGAGGTTGACTTCGTCGTGTGCGCGCTGATCATGCCACAGGAGATGGTGCAGAAAGCTCGGGCATAGGAGATCCTAAGAGGTTCTCAGATTCGCTTTCCACAACAGATCCAGAACTTAATTGTGTGGCCTGAGGTGTGTTTGACTCATCAGAGAAGATAGTCGCAGAAGATCCGCCGCTGGTCGCTGGCACGCATGCACGGGATGAGGATTCCGACGCCCCCCCCCCCCGAATCTGCTATCGCTGTCGCCTGATCTGCTGCCACTGCGGGCCCGCGCGTGGGACGCGGTGCGGCACGCGGACTCCCATATGGATGTGGTGACGTGGCGGCTGTCGACTGGCACAGCGTGAGGGCATTGCCGAGCGCGTGGTTCGGCACGTATCTACGCGCCTGATCCGAGGCGGCGGTCAGACGAACAGGAGTTCCAGGTGACTCCGGATCCGCCTCGTGCTCCATGCCGGCTTCTTCCTCTTCTGATACATGCAATATAGGCTCGTTTTGTCCAAAGTTTTGATCATTTTCTCCACCATTTTCTGCTGTATGATCCTGCACACACGGAGACACATCCCTGCTAGTAGGATCATTAGTTGGATTAGTACAATTGTCGCCCCCATGATCAGAGTTTTGGAGATGTGGTGGAACAAGAAGGATTGCTTGTTTGAGAAGTGCTCCGGCATTGGGATGAAGCGATTCAAAAGGAAATATTGACTCATCAAAAACTACATCACGAGAGATATAAACCCTGCCAGTGGAAACCTCTAGGCATTTGACTCCTTTATGAATAGGACTATATCCAAGAAACACACATTTCTTTGAACGAAAAGCGAGTTTGCGTGTGTTATATGGCCGAAGGTTGGGCCAACAGGCACAACCAAATACACGCAGTGACTTATAGTCAAGAGAAATGCCAAAGAGGCGAGTGATGGGAGTTTCAAAGTTGATTACTTTGCTAGGTAGCAAATTGATGAGGTAGGTGGCAGTTAAGAAGGCTTCATCCCAGAATTTTAGTGGCATGGATGAATTTGCTAGTAGATCTAGCCCTACTTCAACAACATGGCGATGCTTCCTTTTAGCGGAGCCATTCTGTTGATGTGCATGACGACAGGCAACATGATGTGAAACACCAAGTTCTTGAAAAAAGAGATTTAGTTTTCTGTATTCACCTCCCCAATCTGTTTGCATGGCAATGATTTTGGTGTTTAGTTTGCGCTCAACAAGATTTTGGAAGTTCTTAAAAACCTGAAGTACTTCGGATCGTTTCTTGAGGAGGTAGATCCATGTAAATTTACTAAAGTCATCAATGAAACTAACATAATATGAGTGTCTACCAACAGAGGTTGGGGCTGGCCCCCTGTGACAGCCCGAGACCGATGTTCCAGAAGAATCCAGAAGATTCCCCTTTTGTTTCCGTTCTTGTCATGTGTTCGTCTGGTTGTCGCATTCATCATCGCATCATTCGCATCATCTGCATTGCGTCATCCCATGTTTTCGAACCTTGCATCCGTTGTCAGTTGCCGGTTCTCTTTTGTTCTTGCCGTAGCCCGTCTCGAGACCTGCCACACACGCACGCGCCCGCGGCACCGTTAAATAAATAACCGTTTTTAAGCGCGCGTGAAAATATTCTCAGTTCGAGTTGAAACTTGTCGTGCGGTCTTGTTATGTTGTAGGTAGACCGCCCGTCGATTTTCGTCGCGATCCGAGTCCGCTAGATACCACATCGGCAGTTGTAGCGGTGAGGTCATCGGCTATCGTCGGACGTTTACCGCTGTTTTAAATCGTCGTGCCACACCGCACCGCTTCCCTCTCTTCTCCTCCTAGCCCGTCTACGCAGCCGTAACCCCCTCTCCGCTTCCGGACGTCAGGTCGACACCCGACAGTCCGAAAACGGATAGTGCCGTAACCCTAGCCCCCTTTCCTATTTAAGCCCCCTAGCTCTAGCTCGTTCCGTGTGCAAACCCTGGCATCCCTCCTCCCTCCTCCAGCCTCCAGGCCCGCCCGAGCCCATCTGGGCCCGTTCGAGCCCATCCGGGCCCGAATCGGTCGTTCCAGAGCTCTCCCGAAGCTCCCTGAGCCTCCCATGGCGCTCCTCCATGGCTCCTCCCGTCCCCGTGGCCAGCCCCTCGCCGGAGTGGCCCCTGGCCGGAGCCGGTCGCCGGAGCCGCCGCCAGCCGCCGGCCGGACCTCCTCCTTCTCCCTTCCTCCTCTTCTCCTTCCCCTGCCTTCTCTTCCTTCTCCTCCCGCGCCTCACCTCGCTCTGCCCCTCCCCCGCAGGTCCCCAGCCGTAGGTAGCCGCCGCTGCCGGAGCTCCCGCCGGCCGCCTCCTCCTCTGGCCAGATCCCGGGCCGCCGCCGCCGGATCTGCCGTATTCGTCGTCCCGCCGAAGCCAGCCTCGCCGCTGGTCGTGGCCTCCCTGCCTCGATCCCGATCGGACCGGGAGGGCGATGCCCGTTGACCGGCGCAGCCTCCTGCGTGGGCCTCGGTCCACCTCGCCCCTCCAGGCCCAGCCGGCCTTCGCCTCCCTAGCCACCGGATGGGCCAAGGCCCGTAGGTGAGCCAGCCCCCCTGCCTTTTTTCTTTTTATTTTTTCAAGTATTTAGGTTGACGTTAAAAAATATCCGTGCATCATTCCAAAATGTTTTCAATATGAAATATGTTCAGAAAAATACGTAGAATATTAGTATGCCATTTGCACCCATGTATAAAATTATTTAGCATGCCATATTGCATATTTGCATCTAATTGCATTTTCACAATTAATTAACCGTGCATCGAATTAATAAAATCATAAATTAAAAATGTTCATCGCATTGGCATAGCATTTTCATGCATGACAAAATTGTTGGCATGTTGGTTGCATTCAGTTTGGCATTAATGGATTGCTATCATGTGAATAGGCCTAATACCCGCATATTTAATTGTGATTAATTTTCCACATGAACATATGCATATTATATATGTTTCCGGGGTAGAAAAATACATGTGATTTATCTGTGCATTTAGTTTTGTCATTTGAGCATTTTGTGTGCATGTCATTTATGCCGTGATGCCCTTTTGTCATTTTCGTAGGAATTAATCCGGGCATGATATGAATTAATTTTTAACATGAAAGTTGCTCTTGGATATGTGTCCTATCCCGTGGACATTTGGCTTGTCATAGAAATGCATGTTTAGGTGTTGTTTTGTTGTTGTCAACTTGCTATAAAAATCTGTTATTTTGAGGGTTCAAAATATTTCCGAGTCTGGAATCTGTTATATTTTGTTGCTGTCTTGCCATGTGATTTGCTAGTGCTCTAGAACTCTTTTATGGTAGGTGTAATGGAGTTATTTGTTTTTGATATTTCCCTCTAGCTTGCAGTTAAGTTTCATGCCATTTCTTGATCTATAGCATATAGTTCCACTTCTGTCAATATGCCTTCGTGATAAAAACTGCACCGTCAAAAACTGCTATTTTCACTAAGTCTGAAACTGTTTTCAAGTAGCCTTCTTGTGAGCTTCCTACCTAGTGATCCATGCATGTTTTGAATATGATTTGTGAAGATTAAATGAAGTGGATGTTGTATGATATTGCCCCATGCTTAGTTTGTGCATTTTAGATTATTGTAACTTGTTGTTTTCATATGTTCAAAATGTTATGTTGCTGTTTTTGGCAGATTTCAACTAAAACTTGTTTTGATGATTGTGGTTGAACCGTAGCTCCGTTTTGGACGTTCCATATATGAAACTTGCTTAGAATCGCATGTAGTTCATAATAACTTGTTGCATTCATGATTTGAGATGGTTGTGGTGTTTTTTCCCATGCATTTGCATTCATGCCATGTGCATCTTGTGTTGCTCATATCTTTTGAACCGTAGCTCCGTTTGAGATGTTCTATATATGTAAATCGACTAGAATGACGTGAAGAATAAAATGATAGGCTTTATTCTGTGGTTTAACTATTATAAAATGTGTTTAGTTCAGATCTGGACCAATTTCTAAATTAACATATGAGGTCATTTCGGAAATGCTATAAGTTGTTTCCGGCCTCATTTAAAATGCCTAGATAGTATAGTTTACTTATGCTTCACCTCTTGCCATGTTTAACAATATTTAATATTGTCGTGTACCTAACGGGAGTGAACTAAATAATTTGAATGTGGAGTTTCGTCCATATGCAACTCGTTGCATATTGAGCTTCACTTAATGTGTAGAATTTGATTGTTGTGAATTGTCATGCCTTGCATATTAAACCGGACATGCATCATATTTGTTTGTGCATCGTGTCTTGCATATTTTGTGGTGTATCGTGTGTTGATTGTTGTTTCTTCGGCTTGTTTCTTCTCGATAGAGTTTCCGAACCGTTTGGAGTGTGAGGATTCGTTCGACTATGTTGGTTCGTCTTCTTCATGGACTCGTTCTTCTTCCGAGCGGGATCTCAGGCAAGATGACACATTTCCCTGGATACCATTACTATCATTCCCATGCTAGTTGTCTCGTCTTTTATCGTTATGTCTCGCTACCTACCACTGGTTTGATAAGCCTCCCAACATTGCCATGAAAAGCCTCTAACCCCTCTACATCCTAGCAAACCATTGTTTGGCTATGTTACCGCTTGCTCAGCCCTTCTTACAGCATTTCTAGCTGCAGGTGCAATTGGTTGCATGTGTCAACATGGACATTCTTTGCCATATCACAATGTTGCTGCTATTTAATTTAATGCACATATATATTTGGTAAAGGTGGAAGGCTTGGCCTTTTGCTAAGTGTTTTGTTCCACTCTTGCCTCCCTTAGTTACTTGTGAACCGGTGTTATGTTCCAGAAATGAGCGCTCCTAACATGCTCGGGGTTGTTATGGGGACCCCCTTGATTTTCGGGTTAGAATAAAACTTGTCTGGCAAGGCCCAACATTGGTACTACATTTGCCTAATAACTAATGAACTTGCATAGGGAGTAATTACCCCGTGGGTAATTAATCAACCCCCGGACCAGTGCTCCGCATGAGTGTTGGTCCAAACCAGAGCAGCTTATTAACGCTACCCGGGGCAACTCGGTGTTTGGCGTGGTAACCATCGCTCATCCGGTTGTGCCCTGAGAACGAGATATGCGGCTCCTATCGGGATTGTCGGCACGTCGGGCGGCCTTGCTGGATTCGTTTTACCTTTCTCGAGCGTCTTGAGTGAGGAATTCCGATTATTCTTCGGGCTATCTCGAGATGTTGGATTTCCTTTGGAATTGCCTAGGAAGATCATGAGATCCGTGGTTGAGGTTATTCCCACTGCGTGTGGTTAATTTGTGATGGATGAGTTGGAGCACCCCTGCAGGGTTGAATCTTTTCGAGAAGCCGTACCCGCGGTTATGTGGCAAACTTGGATACTTTGTTTAACACCCGGTCATAGCAAACTTGAAGTAAACCCTAATAAAATACACCAACTGTGTGCGTAACCGTGACTGTCTCTTCTCGTGAGTCCTTATCCAGAAGAGAACACGATGGGGTTATGTTTGACGTAAGTAGGTGTTCAGTATCAATTAGTGATCATTACTAGTTCACGTCCGATATGCATAGACCACCATACTTAACTTTCTGTACTCGTAAGTTAGCCACTCAAATAAATGCTTAGTCGCTTGCTGCAGCCTCACCACTTAACCATACCTCGCCTATTAAGCTTTAATAGTCTTGATACTCTTGGAAATGAGATTGCCGAGTCCCTGTGGCTCACAGATTACTACAACAACAGTTGCAGGTATAGGTAATGCGATGAATTGACATGAGCACGTTGCTTGATTTGATTTGGAGTTCTTCTTCTTCTTCTTCATCAATCTTGGACGGGTTCCAGGCGGCAGCCTGGGATAGCAAGGGTGGATGTCATTTTATCATTTGATTTCGTTCGTAGCCGAACCCTGCTCTTCTGTATGATGTTTGAGTATGTTATTATATGTATGTGACTTTGATGTAGCTTGTGGCGAGTGTAAGCTAATACCATATACTCATCTCTTATGTACATGTACTTGTAATGATATCCATTCTTGCAAACGCATCGAGATGCACTTCTATCCCCTTCGAGGCCCTCGTGCCAAATAAGGATAGGACCGCATCTTGGGCATGACACCCCCACACATCTAAAAACACAAGTTGTAAAGGTGTAGTGGAAATACTGGTAGATACGGGGTATGGCAACTGATGACTTTTAGCTTGTTGACATGGATCACAAACAGACTCGGTACTGGACTCATGAGAGTATGGAAACTTATTCTTGCTAAGAACAAATTTAACAATAACTGGCGAAGGATGACCTAGTCTACTGTGCCACTTTGATGAGGAAGGCTTGACAGCAACAAAAGCCTGCTTATTGGACGGTGTCGATGAAGATAGGAGCGGATAGAGACCTCCTACGCATTTGCCCCTAAGAAGTATTCTCCTCGTGTCCAAGTCCTTTACCAAAAAGAAATATGGATAGAATTCAATGAGAACACGATTATCAAGGGTAAATCTATGAACAGAAAGGAGGTTCTTTGATGTTGTGGGCACATATAGAACTTTTTTAAGGTGTAAGTTTTTCATGGGGGTTTTAACAATTGAACTACCAACGTGAGTAATTTCCATACCAGAACCACTTGCAGTGTGCACTTGGTCATGTCCATGATATTTGTCTTTGATCGTTAGTTTGTCAAGCTCCCCTGTAATATGGTTAGTGGCACCAGAGTCGGCATACCAATTTGTGTCGACGCCGTAGGAGTCGGTGATGACGTTTGCCTCCTTTTCTTCATAATCATCTTCCTCATAGCGATCCCAACACTCACGGGCACCCCCGCGGTGATGCTTGAGACATATTTGGCACTCGGGGTAATCTCGGTGCGGTGAGCGTTGCTGTTGTTGTTGTTGGGGACAACCACCTCTCCTGTTGCCGCCGCTTGGAGAAGGGAAGGAGGGTGAGCGTCTCCCTCGATCGTGACCTCTGCTGCCGTGCCCGCGTCCTCTGCCACGAGATTGACCACGCCCCCTGTACACCATGTTAGCGGACGTGTTGAAGCCAGCTTCTGGTCCGTCGCCTAGCATCTCCACCCGCTGATCAAAGGCGGAGATCTGGGCGAAGAGTTCATCGACGGTGATGGAGGTTTTGACGGCGCCAATCACCGCCATGACCAGATCATAGTCCCGATCAAGACCAGCAAGGACATAGTCCACCATCTCTGGATCAAAGACGGGCCCGCCTGCTGCAGCAAGTTCATCCCCTAGATTCTTCATCCGGGTGATGTAGGAGGTGCTCGACATGGAGCCCTTCTTGGTGGTGGTGATAGCAATTCTCAAATTTGTAATTCGAGATTGGGACTGCGAAGCAAACATAGTGGTGATAGCAGTCCACAGATCAAAGGTATTTTCTTTACTCACAACTAGAGCGAGGATTTCCTTTGACAGAGAATTGAGGAGATGGCTGAGGACTTGTTGATCTCTGGACAGCCATGGCGCATAAAGGGGATTAGGCACCATGACCGTCGTCTTGTCCGCCTACTGTTGCTCCACCGTCTTCGTGGGCGCTGCATCGGTTCCATCCAGGAGGCTGGTGACCTGCGCTCCTCGCAGGCCCGGCATCACTTGAGCCTTCCATTGGAGAAAATTCCCCTTGGTAAGCTTCTCGGCAAGCGGCACTCCAAGGTTGAGGGCGACGGGAGCCGAGGAAGACATGGCGATCTGGTTTTGGCGGTCGATGGAATTTGTTTCTGGCTAGATAGATGGGAAGAGGATGGCTCTGTATACCATGTCAGATGGAAGCGTTTTCCTACTCTCCGTAGAGAGCCACGTGTGTTTATATTGATCGATAGCAGGAAGAGCCCCTTGCCGTGGCGTACAAGACGTACCCGATCACTAGAATCCAGGTTCGGTACAATAGGATAGAGATAGAGGTAGATACGGGAGGAGGAGAAGAAGAGTAGTTGAGATTACAATATATATCTAAGTCTAACAAGGACAATTTGATTTTGGGAGGACAAAGGTCATACAAGGATGAGAATGGGATACCAAAATTACAACGATGGAGGCTCGGACATGGACCTGCTCATGCTCTCAACAAGAATATTGGATGTTCTTAAAGCTTTGTCATACACACGTGCTACCTTTGGCACTTCCATGGGTCTCAGTTTGTGACAATGACAGTTTGCATCTGTTAGCGGACTATGGTGATTAGGCTTGGTTACTGGACTATAGGTATGTTTGTACCGATGTCACAAAATTATTGATGCAAAAAAAGAGTGTAGTTCATTCCAGACATACAAGTGATCTTGTTCAGTTTAGTCAGAGCATACAAACAAGTACTTCCCTCAGGTGGAGGCCTTCTATTTGCTTTTGCGAGCTATATAAATAGACTGAACGGCTGAACGTGAACCTAACTAGGATTGTATGTCTAAACTGAATTGTTGCATCCCGAGACATGGTATTATGGATCAGTTTTAGCTCTCAAGAATTGCATACTTATATGGTTCTATCTAATGTTTTAGGCCAGGTTACTGTAATGTATTTTCAAAGATGTACGTTCAGAGAAATTGTTCAGCCAACAAGCCATGTAAATTTACATGTAACTATATATATTTACTAATCAATCTTTTCCCTTCTCTCTGTCTAACTTCAACACATATAAATTGTAGTACCTATATTCTGAAATCTTATTCATCCGTGTTCAGTTGCAGACTTCAGATTGTCTTCCTGCTAGAAAAAAAACAGGTAAATTATATATCCTCAGTAGCGTATGGTCTAAATTTCTTGGAAGAAGGTCGTCTAATACTTTACTTAGGTTCGTTCAAATATCTGCAATCGATATGCATGAATTTCTTGTGTGCGCACACTCTGTTAATTCTATATCTCTTTGATATGAATTACTAGAAGAGAAATTGTCCATGCTTTGAAATATTATCAAAATTCACTCCTTAGGATGTCAGCTGCCAGCTTAGCTTCTTTTTAAATTTTAACGCTGACCTTGGCTTCTGTTTTAGTATACAGTTAAGAATGACTTACTCTTACCCTGTACTTTCTTTAGGAGTGAGACATGTATGCTGATAGCATCTAGATGGTTACTCTTACCATGCACATTTTTTCAATTTGGGACTATCAATAATTGTATATCCCTTATTGTTCTGCACATACTGCTCCGGTGTGTTCTTCCCCATTTTCCTCTTTGATGCCTTGCTTCTGTTGTTTGACGTGATCTTCTTTCAAAGTTTATCAGATTTTTTTTTAGAAAAAAGTGTTACCTCTGACCTCTGCATCAGTGAGATGCATATGGCCCCTTTATTAAAATAGCGAAGTCCAAAAGTCTGCTGATACAATCGAGCTCTGAAGGAGCTATCGCAAATTGTAGAGTAAATCAAGAAAAGCCACAACCGGCAAAAAAGGCATAGATGCCTATCCATCTATCCTATTAGTGGACCGCCATCCAAACCTGTTGAATATATCCCGCGCTACCATCTCCCACCGGGCAGACCCAGTAACCAAAGGCTCACTGGCTTCCGCGGGAGTGAGTAACGATCACGTACAGATCCACGCCGACGCCCTGAATAGCACCTGCAAGAAATGAATATGTGTCTGTCTGTTAAATATCATGTCCTTCCTACAGTTCCAAATAGCCCAAAGCAATGCAGAAACTCCTATGCTTATATGTTTTGCTACGTTAATATCCATTCCATTTAGCCACGTCCCAAATGACGTGTCAATACTATCTGAAGGTTTAATATTAAATGTAATTGTAACTGTTTGCCATAGAAGGTTATCTGATTTTGATGGTACTGTAACGGTTTTACAACAGACCACATAATCTCGTATTTTATTTCAAAGACCACAAACTCGTAAAACTTTTGATGTTCCAGTACACAAGTGTGTCATCAGATGGGCTTCCGTTAAAGAAAGTTAAGGCCTCAGCTTACTAGGCCCGCTCATCGATCCGCTTGCACAGGTGCTGCCTGTTAGATCACAAACCGGATGACACACGCCTACACAGTCGAAGAGAAACACAGGGAGACAGGCGCATGAGAGATTTTTTTTCCTACCGTTCAACTTCGGCTTTTCTCCTTATCTCTATTTATGCGCTAATAGAACTGAAATGTCAAACCAATCCAGAACGGGTAAGTTGGTCGTGCCATCCCACGTCCACCCTATCGTCATGGTATATGCAATCGTGCCATCCCATGATCCGCTTGTGATGACCTAACTATCTAACAGAAAGACTAAGTATACCATGTCAAGTCGTATCTCACGATGCACTTGTGATGGCCTAGCTATCTAACAGGAAGACTAAATATACTACGTCAAGTCATGAACAAACTCATGATGCATGGCCTATTATTCAGCTAGGAATCAACAACTTAGCACGTATCAAGCTAAACGTGGCAGACATGCACGTACAAGCTAACCTTCTCAACTAATGCAATAACTGAACCTGCTTTTGTAACAAGATTTGCACTAACAATGTCGCCTTAACCTTATCCATCTATCCTCCACAACATATGACCGAACCATCTTTCACATGCCAACAATATTGACCTCATAATCACAGCTCCTCTACAATAGACAGGCTACATCATCCACAAGATCTGTTGCCTCAAATCCAAGATCTGATTGCTGCCTCTACAAATCTTGCCAACAGGTTAGTTCTTTGCCTGAATCCTTCCTTGCCTAAATCCTCAGTAGATAAAGCCGCTCCACTCCCTTCCAAATATATCTTGAGTACTATATCTATCCTATGACGGTGCTCTTCCCAGAGATAGGAACAAAAGTACCAGCTTTCAACTACTCAAGCAAAAACGTAGCATTATCCTTTTTAATTCACTCCAATGAATTTAACTTGCTTTGCAATACACCTGCAGAAAAGAAACGATAAGTATGGATTGTTATTCAGAGCACATGAGACAAAAGAAAGATTGTATCTTAGGTTTGCTCCCACGATCAAATCTAATGCATGGTGTCAAATGAAGAACAAATTTAACTAATTTATTTTCTACTAGCAACACCTGGTAAATAAGTCCCTGCTTTCCTCCTTACAGATACGAGTATACATCACATATCACTTGGTTACTGTAACTACTGTATATCTTTCAAGAAAGTAACATGCATACAAGGAAATGTAATACACAAACAAGGAAATGTAGGGTTACAAACTACGCTTGCTCACACGGTACTCTTCCTTGTCATTAAGTAGCCACAATGGAAAAGGTGAGGATTCCAACAAAGGTGCTCCTCGATGTTATGATGCAGCAGCTTGGCCTCCTAAATGTAGTGTACTCAACACAAAAGGGTAGGCCATCTGGTCTTGATGCAACAGTTTAATTCTGTGGATGTAAGCACCAACTGGAAAACATCCTTAAAAAACAATATCCATCCATATCCACGATAAACTTGAAGAAGCTAAAGATCAACTGGCAACTGAAACTCTCAAATACATGAAAGGAACTCTGCAAGACCTAAACTACGACAAATTACAACTGATTGAGCAAAAATGTAACTTTGTGGAGCATCAGAACAAATATAAAAACGGAATGATAGACTATTTTTGTGACAACCGGTATAGTAACCTCGGCGGAGATCGCATGGCAGTGAAGGAACTCTACCGTATAATAAATACCGACTTCACACACGGATCAACATCCAAAGACAATAATCTGTATCATATTTTATCGTAAGTAAAATATGTTGCTGACCATCTTAGTGATACAACTACACAACCAGAGTATGAACTCCATCAGTCGAACATTGTATTACTGGAACCTCGACGATGATATCGAAGAAATTTCTGCTCTGGTCAATGAAAACCACCAACCATAGCATAAAGAGTTTAGCAACAGGTCTGTCTACTGTCCATTGCTTCATACTTTCCTTGAGTATCACATTGTAACTAAGCATTTATGTATAAGCAGTAAACACTTGGGTGTATGAATATTCTCTCAATACTTGACTCTCTGTCACCCTTTGCGCCATTGGCGCAACGGGTCATATAGTATCAAATAAAAACAAAAGGGGAAGACTGTTGGGGATGGGCTGCTCGTACCGGCCCGACAAGACTAGGCATGGCATGCTTTCTTTTACCGTATAGATTTCTACGTGACACCCCTATAGCAGCATGGCGAGTAGGTGAATCTTCGACCACCACTACCATGCTGAGTAGGTGAATCTTCTACCACCACTGTTGATGGCCTTGAGGGATGACATGCTTCACCGGTGCCCAAAGTCAAAGAGTGGGCTTAATGCGTCCCATCCTAGCGGTTGACGCCAGTTGTAGTGTCGAGGTAATGTGCATTAAATACCCCAGACTTGCATATTCCTCTTTCTTTTCATGAGAAGGAAAATACAACAAGGGCACAACACTTCTCAGCCTAGTGTCTTGTGAAGCTCTTCAGCGAATGGAGGTCATGAACCCCATTCTTTCATACACGAGTTTTCAAGCTTCCCTTCAAGATCGCCTGCACTACATTTTTCCTCGGGCACCATCGTCGAGGCCCAGGGCCATTGGCCCTTGGTACCCTAGTTCCTATTGGGACAACTGACCTACAGAGACATGGTATGTGCGTGAAGTCTCGAGAGAGTCCTCAGCATAGGATCATGCGTGCGAAAGAGGGAGAGAGGTGACATGTGTGAGTCCAATGCGTGTGAAAAAATATACCTACTCAATAGTTCGCCACGAGCCTATTTGTTGCCTCAAGAACCATAAGATATACAACCAATGGTGTTCTTTTTTGGAAGAAAGCAACACTAAAAAGAAGACCTGCCATGGCATTTTACAAATCTGCCACACCGCACCCCTCGCCTACACATGAAACTGCCATGCAAGCGTTCATAACTGCCTTGTTATGCTCCTTGATGCGTTCTATACTATAAATCCCTATTATTAAAGGCCAGTTAAGGACGTGTTTTTGGCATGCGATAGGCGGGGGCCTGTCGGTTTGCTCAAATGTGGTCGCATATCTTAGTGATGTACCAATCTCATGCACATCTGTCCGTGAGCGGCAGGCTGTACTTAACGTGTGTTGGTGAGACACGAATGCGCCAGGCTACAGTTTACTACCTAACTTGTAAAGTGTAACAATTTTTGTCTCCTTGATGATATTGGTCGACAGAAATCCTGATTTGAAAGGCAAGGGCAGGAGGTTTTCCCTTGTGGGAGATGTGGGAGTTTGGCCTATGATCTACATACATTTGTCGATGCATACCTGGGCGTGTTATCGGTGTTCTGGGAACGGGGGTATCCAGACCTGCCTGCCTGCGGTCTAGGACATTGCCCACTTCGTCAACCGGACACGGCCTGGCATGGCTCCGCTCAAGACAAGGCCCTCGCTAGGACCCCATATTGTGAGTTCAAAGCATATGTTCTTTCTCTCTAATCTATTCCAAACTCCCTGGGTATTTTGTTCCCTCTCTAGTTTTATTGTAAAAAGCAAAACCTTTTGAGTCCAGTGAGAGAGAGAGATGTTTCCCTTAGGCCTCCTCCCTTCGCTGACGCAACAGCTGCCTCGGCCTAGCCTCAGCGCAGCCCAACAGCCCCTCCCCCCCCCCCATCGCACGGGTCGTCCCTGACCTCTATACAACAACGCATCCAGGGTAGCCACGTCGGCACCCGGTTGATTTGACGGCCGTCGAAGTCCCTAGGGGCCTATAAGAGCTGCCCTAGCCCTATCCCTAGAAACCATCGCTTCATTCCATCCCTCCCCTCACCTTGTCGCCGCCAGGTAAGGTAGCCTCGCGCTCTACCGTCGTTGCATCGCCATGCTCCGGACGAGCACTAGATGGAGCTCGGGGTAGCTCCGTCGCCTCGTCTCCGACCTCCTTGACGATCCTGAAGGCCCGGCCATAGTCTTCCTCTTCGCCCACATCACCATCGACCCCGAAGCAGCGGCGGCGTCCTCGGCGTCCCCAGCAGCTTCAGATTAGAGGATGCACCAGAGTTCCCCGCCTCGCCATCGCCTTCCCGAAGCTTATCCTTTGTTGTTGGCGTGTCAAAGGTAGTTAGGTACCTTCAATCCTCCTCCCTGTCGTTTTTGGCTGCCAGTAGATCTCCGTAAGTAGCACTGCACCCGTGACATTGCCGTGTCCTTCGTGCTCCAAGAAAAACTCTGAAAATCATCTTCAAAGAGCAGCAGTTAGCGGCCCGCTCCGTCTTTCCCTTTGCAGCTTGCAACGCGCGCTCCCGGTAGCCTCATCACGTCCGTTTGCTTGCCGTGCTTTGCCTCGCCTTGCCTTGCATCGCCGTGGCCGAGCCGAGCCAAGGCTCGATCACGAATGCCGCCTTGCTCGCCTCTCCACCGCTTAGAACCATGGGGATGGATCCCCCGCTCAATTCTGAGACCCTGTCGGTGGTCAGATCCTCCAGTGATCGCACCTGTTATCACTGGCGACGTCATTGTTTTCCCTGTTGAAGAGAGAAGAAAGGCATGGCTTTTATTGGGTCAAAAGGAGCAGCATTCCCCTTTAGTCATCAGCCGCGCCCTAGCAACTCCGTCCGACCGTGGCGGTTCGACCGAGGGATCGCGGGTTCGAATCCCCCCACCCATGGCATAACCCCCCCCCATTATTCTATTGCGCGTATAGCCATTGATAGTGGTCCCAAGGGTCCACATGTCACCCCCTTTGGGACCTGGTGAGACTGCCAAGTGGCCCCCATTTTTTATATTTTGTTTTATTGCATATTACTCTGTTTCTGTATTATTGCCATTTTAGGAAAGTTACCAGATTCGGCTATGCCATTTCTGTCTACTGCCAAATAGGGCATATGCCTATTTTAGCATATACTATGCTCTACCTAATCCTTGTAAATTTCGAATTGCAATTCTCTGATGTTTTTCTATAGTAACATATGCTTATGATATATGAATTTGGGGTAGAAAATCCAACTAATCCATCTGTGGCATTAGTTTTATCATTTGAGCAAGTTTCTTTGAATGCTATCTTGTGATAATATGTCATTTTGTTATTTTTGCATGATTTAATAGTTGCACTATTAGCTAAACTTGTCAACATGAAAATTGCTCTTGCATATATGTACTACCCCTGGTATTTTCGCATGCCATGTTAAACCTTGTTTGGGTGTGGAATACTTGCTGTCAACATGCTACCAAAATGCTACTGTTTTCACATTTTCAAATATTTCTAAGTGTAGATTCTGTTTATTTTGTTGCCATGTTGTCTTGATGATTCCCATGGATCTGTAGCTCCTTTGGGGCTAGCCCAATGTAATGCATTGTTGAACATGTTGTCATCTGTTAGCTTGTAGCAATTATTTGAATGTAGGGGTATTGAATCTTTGTTAAATTTGCTATCAAACATGTCATTCTATTTAAAATACCCTGCTTGCACTTGTCAATTTTTCTAAGTCTGTGAAACTGTTTATCTCAATATGCCATGTTGGAAGGATGATAGCCAGTGATCTATGCATGTTTTGGTGTTTGTATAATGGAGTGAGTTGAAGTGCATGTTGTCCTCCATAACCCTGTTAAATTTCATGCCCTGAAAGGCCCTGTAGGATATGCATTTGTTGCTATCAAAATGCCATCCTATTAACTCAGATGGTAAAACTGGTAATTTTCAATAAGTCCTTAAATGCCGATTCAACATGCCATCTTGTGAGTTCATTTGCTAGTGACCCTTGCTTCCATTCATGTTGCCATAGTTAGATGATTTGTTAGGTATCTTGTGTACTTCATGTACATGACCTTGTTGTGCTTTGTAGCTTGAAGTGGCTCTTGTGTGTGGGTTGCAATATGGCATGTTGCTGTTTGTGGACAGATTGTGTGTATGGTTGTTTTGTGTCTTGTGAGAGTTCTACTCAATTGTTATGCATGATCTTTAGGTCTATTCCTACTAGATTTACATTTCCTATATGGTGGCATCCTTGGAATACCAAGGAATTGCCCATGGCCTTCTTCATATTTGTTCTTGTCTCCGTTACCATTCATACCTTGACATGAGTGTATTGAGAGTTCCGTTACTCCGTTTGCAATGTTCTACATATGCATTTGCATTGTTTTTACACGGAGAATTCGTATTTGCCGTGTGCATGCATGAACAATTGACTAATCTTGAGGTCTCATCCAGAATA
Organism: Hordeum marinum; assembly: GCA_022496015.1. Classification (NCBI taxonomy): domain Eukaryota; kingdom Viridiplantae; phylum Streptophyta; class Magnoliopsida; order Poales; family Poaceae; genus Hordeum; species Hordeum marinum. Next base: position 231,405,861 of record CM039673.1, read on the forward strand.
TTACAGAACTTAATAATTAAATGAGAAACATGACTAGCGTAGGGTTGCCATGTTAAATACATCTAGTTGTTCATGCATCATCTTTGGTTGCGCATTGCACCTTGCTTGTATGTTTATTTGGTGTTATTTCTCTTTGGGTAGACCCGAGTGTCGAGCCTGAGTATGAGGATCACAGAGAGAATGCCTATGGCTTAGCAAAGTCTTCTAGGTCCTGACATGCTTCTCGTCCACCTCCGAGCACTTTGTCGACATCGTTAACTATCGCCGAAAACAACCACAATAAGCAATATCACAAGTAGAGAAATAAAAGTTCTCTATAAATAAGAGTTTTATTTTTCTAGGACACCTCTGGTCATTAGAAAAATAACCAAGGAGGTTTCATTGGATGTGGATCAAGGGGGATATTTGAATGGTGAAAATAGGAGAATTGGTGATCCTATAAGAAATCTACAAAAAATATTTCTATAAAAATGGGTGGATGCACCCAACAATTAAGTCATGATTTTAGAAGGATTTTGATACTTGTTTCACTGGATTTGGAGTTGGGATTAATTTCCTAGGATTTTCCTAATATGAAATTAATGGAAAATGGGAAATTTATTGATCCAACAGAATAGGTGCATGGTAAAATGTTCTCCATAGCTACATAAACAAGTAATGATTTTTAGAGCCTTTGGAAACTTGAATCACTCCATTTGTAGTTGATATTACTGCTCTAGGGATTTTACAAGTGGGGCATTTCATGGTTCAAATTCGATTTACAGAAAAGATTTTTGGAAAAATGTGCAATGCACATATTTGGTTAGGCCATAATTTTAGGAATATATGGGAATTTGAATCAATTGATTTGGATCTCAAATGAACTTCTATTATTTATATTATTTTACTCAAAAATAAAAACGATAAAAAAAGGAAATTACCCAAATGGGCCTAAGCAACACACTAGGCGTAACTGAGCACCGCGGCGCACTGGGCCGGCCCAACTGCTCGGCCATGCGCGCAAATCCGATCATGTCGAAGGCGTAGTCCATGGAGTACGACTCCACTTAAACGGAGGGGCTCAGTTGGCCGGTCACCGACAGCGGGGCCCGCCTGTCGGGTCCGTCCCTCACCTCCCGCTCGAGTAGGGAGAAACAAAGGAGGTGAGGCTGACCGCTTGACGACGCTCGTCCTGGTGGCTCCGGCCACCTTTGGTGGTGCTCCGGCCACCGACGCACTCGGGGCGACGAGCCGCACCTACCTGGGTGCCTGCGCAACTGCCGGATGAGGGACGCGGCGACACCAGCTCAATGGCCCGCGGAGGAGGCCATTGGCCACCACTGGCTTTGAGTGCACAGTGCCCTAGGGAAGGATGGAGCCGATGGAGGGGCTTCGCAACGATGGTGGGATGCCATTAGAGTGGTCAGGGGGACAGGGGGAGCTCGGGGGAGCTCGAGGGAGCTTGAATTTTAGAGGTCGAGGCGGCAATGTCGACAATGGGGTGAGGAGGAGGGCAGGAGAGGACAAGGGACTGGGTCTATGGGCTCCATGAGAGATAGAGGGATTGAAAGGACCCGAGAAGGGTCTCGAGGAGGGCCTTAAGTAGCTGCAGCGCCGGAGCACCGTAGGGCACGTCTATGGCCACGCCCTAGACCATGGAAGAAGCCACGGGGGTGAGCTAGGGCGTTTTTGCGGGCTTCGTGGGTGCGGTCCACATCGAGTTAAACAGAGAGAGAGAGAGCCGGGGGAGGCAGAGGCTCATGCATGTGAGGTCGCGTGCAAGGGGAGGTCAGCAAGGGGAGAGAGAGGAGGAGGAACAGGGTCATGGCATGTCCCAGATGTCGAGGGCCTCGGCTAGCACATGGGGGAGGCCCCAGGTGGCTAGGGGACACAAGGTCAGCGCTCGGATGCTCTGCTGTGTGCTCCAAAGCACACTTTTGCATGGCATGAGTGTTGGGGAACGTCGCATGGGAAACAAAAATTTTCCTACGCACACGCAAACCTATCCATGGTGATGAGCATCTACGAGAGGGAGAGTGGATCTACGTACCCTTGTAGATCGCTAAGCGGGAAGCGTTAAGAAACGCGGTTGGTGTAGTCGAACATCTTCGCGATCCAAATCGCCGAGCGTCCCGCGATCTCATCACGATCCGTCCCGCGATCCAATCACGATACGTCCCGTGAACTCATCACGATCCGTCCCGCGATCTCATCACGATCCGTCTCACGATCTTGATCACGATCTGTCCCGCGAACTCATCACGATCCGTTCCACGATCTCATCACGAACCGTCTCGCGATCTCGATCACGGTCCTTCCGATCTAGCGCCGAACGGACGGCACCTCCGCGTTCAGCACACGTGCAGCTTGATGACGATCTCCACCGTCTTGATCCAGCAAGAGGAGGTGGATAGGAGAGAGAGTTCACCGGCAGCGTGACGGCGCTCCGGTGATGGTGGTGGAGCAATTCCGGCAGGGCTTCGCCTAAGCGCTGCGGAAAACCGATCTAGAGGAGAAACTGTGCACCGGTGAAACGGGTAGCACGTGGCCGGAAATTCTGTCCAAAAACCACCCAATCCACTAGTATATATAGGAGGAGAGGAGAGGAGAGGCAGCCAAGGCCTTTGGGTCGGCCGAAATAGGAGGTGGGAAGAAATCCTACTTCACCTCCAATCCTAGTTGGAGTAGGATTGCCTCCTATTGGCTGATTTTCCACTTTTTGCTTTAGGACTTTCTCTCCTGCGCCATGGGCCTTTGTGGCTGTTTTCCCAGCCCAATAAGGGCTGGTTATTATTCTCCCACAGCCCATGGACCTCTTGGGGTCGAAGTACCCCTCCCGGAGGTCCTCCGGTACACTACCGGCACTCCCGGTACAATACCGATACTCCCGGTACACTACCGATGAGCCCGAAACTTTTCCGGAAACCAAACTGGGACTTCCTATATATGAATCTTTACCTCCGGACCATTCCGGAGCTCCTCGTGATGTCCGGGATCTCATCCGGGACTCCGAACAACCTTCGGTCACCACCATACATAACTCTACACTACCGAAACGTCACCGAACCTTAAGTGTGCAGACCCTGCGGGTTCGAGAACTATGTAGACATGACCGAGACACCTCTACGATCAATAACCAATGGCGGGACCTGGACGTCCACATTGGTTCCTACATATTCTACGAAGATCTTTATCGGTCGAACCTCTATGTCAAGGATTCAGTTAATCCCGTATAACGTTCCCTTTGTTCTTCGGTATGTTACTTGCCCGAGATTCGATCGTCGGTATCTCCATACCTAGTTCAACCTCGTTACTGGCAAGTCTCTTTACTCGTTCCGTAATACAAGATCCCGTGACTAACACTTAGCCACATTGCTTGCAAGGCTTGTTGTGATGTTGTATTACCGAGTGGGCCCTGAGATACCTCTCCGTCACACGGAGTAACAAATCCCAGTCTCGATCCATGCCAACTCAACAGACACCATCGGAGATACCTGTAGAGCACCTTTATAGTCACCCAGTTACGTTGCGACGTTTGATACACACAAGGCACTCCTCCGATATCCGTGAGTTGCATGATCTCATGGTCACAGGAACATATACTTGACATGCAGAAAACAGTAGCAATAAACTGACACGATCATATGCTATGTTTGTAGTTTGGGTCTTATCCATCACATCATTCTCCTAATGATGTGATCCCGTTATCAAATGACATCTCATGTCCATGGCTAGGAAACCTTAACCATCCTTTGATCAACGAGCTAGTCCATTAGAGGCATACTAGGGACATGGTTTTGTCTATGTATCCACACATGCATTTAAGTCTCCGATCAATACAATTATAGCATGGAAAATAAACGATTATCATGAACAAGGAAATATGATTATAACTAATTTATTATTGCCTCTAGGGCATATTTCCAACAGTCTCCCACTTGCACTAGAGTCAATAATCTAGTTCACATCACCATGTGATTCGCATTGTTATGAATCTAACACCCAATGAGTTCTGGGGCTCGATCATGCTTTGCATGTGAGAGAGGTCTTATAGTCAACGGGTCTGCGATATTCAGATCCGTGTGTACTTTGCAAATCTCTATGTCAAACCGTAAACACTGCTACCACACTCCACTTGGTACTATTTCCAAATGGCTGCTCCACTATACGTATCGAGATTGCTACTACTAGTCATCCGGATAGGTGTTAAAGCTTGCATCGACGTAACTCTTTACGACGAACTCTTTGTCACCTCCATAATCAAGAAACATTTCCTTAGTCCTCTGGTTACTAAGGATAATTCCGACCGCTGTCCAGTGATCCACTCCTGGACCACTCTTGTACCCCTTGACAAACTCATGGCAAGGCACACATAGGTGCGGTACACAGCATGGCATAATATAGAGCCTATGGCTAAGGCATAGGGGACGACGTTCGTCCTTTCTCTTTCTTCTGCCATTGTCGAGCTTTGAGTCTCACTCAACTTCACACCTTACAAATCAGACGAGAACTATTTCTCTGGCTGATCCATTTTGAACTCTTTCAAAATCTTTGTCAAGGTATGTACTCATTGAAAGTCTCATCAAGTCATCTTGATCTATCTCTATAGATCTTGATGCTCAACAATTTGGTAGCTTTATCCAGGTCTTCCTTTGAAAATCACTTTCCAAACAACCATTTATGGCTTCCAGAAATCCTACATTATTTCCGATCAACAATATGTCATCCACATATACTTATCAGAAATTCTATAGTGCTCCCACTCACTTTGTTGCAAATACAAGTTTCTCGTAAACTTTGTATAAACTCAAAAACTTTGATCAACTCATCAAAGCGTATATTCCAAATCCGAGATGCTTGCTTCAGTCCAAGGAAGGATCACCGAAGCTTGCACACCTTTTAGCATCCTTAGGACTGACAAAACCTTCTGGTTGTATCACATACAACCTTTCCTCAAGTAAACCGTTAAGGAAACGATGTTTTGACATCCATCTGCCAGATTTCATAATTGAAAACACAGCAACTGCTAACATAATTCCAACAGACTTTAGCACCACTACGAGTGAGAAAGTCTCATCATAGTCAACTCCTTGAACTTGTCACAAACATCTTTGCAACAAGTCGAGCTTTACAAATAGTGACATTCACCATCAGTGTCTGTCTTCATTTTAAAGATCCATTTGTACTCAACGACCTGCCATCCAACGAGCAAGTCTACCAAAGTCTACACTTGGTTTTCATACATGGATCCTATCTCGGATTTCATGGCCTCCAACCATTTTTCGGAATCCGGGCCCATCATCGCTTCTCCATAGCTCGTAGGTTCATCATTGTCCAACAACATGACCTCCAAGACAGAGTTGTCATACCGCTCAGGAGCAGTACACATCCTTGTCGACCTACGAAGTTCGATAGTAACTTGATCCTGAAGCTTCATGATCATCATCATTAACTTCCTCTTCAACTAACGTAGGCTTCACAGAAACATCTTTCTGCGCTGCGCTACTCTCTGGTTGAACAAAGGTTTAATAACCTCATCAAGTTCTATCTTCCTCCCACTCAATTCTTTCGAGAGAAACTTTTTCTCGAGAAAGGACCCAGTTCTAGCAACAAACACTTTGCACTCGGATCTGAGATAGAAGGCATACCCATCTGTTCTTAGGGTATTCTATGAAGATACATTTGTCCGCTTTGGGTTCTAGCTTATTATGTGAAAACATTTTCCACACAAGCATCGCAGCCCCAAACATTAAGAAATGACAGCTTAGGTTTCTGTCAAACCATAATTCACACGGTGTCATCTCAACGGATTTAGATGGTGCCCTATTTAAAGTGAATGTAGTTGTCTCTAATGCATAACCCCAAAAATTATAGTAGTAAAATGATAAGAGACATCACAGTATGCACTATATCAATAGAGCATGACTATGATGTTCGGACACACCATCACAGCATGGTGTTCCAGGTGGCGTTTAGTTGTGAAACAAATTTCACGTTGTCTTAAGTTGTATGCCAAACTCGTAACTCAGATATTCACCTCCACGATCATATCGCGGTCTTTTTTATCTTCTTGTCACGATGATCTTTAAACTTCACTCTGTATTTGCTTGAACCTTTCAAACGATTCAGACTTGTGTTTCATTAAGTAAATATACACTATATCTACTCAAATCATCAGTGAAGGTAAGAAAATAACGATATCCACTGCACGCTACAAGACTCATTAGATTGCATACATCAACATGTATCATTTCCAATGAATCACTTGCCTGCTCCATCCAACGGGGTCCTTTAGTCATCTTGCCCAAGAGGCATGGTTCGCATGTCTCAACCGATTCGAAATCGATGAGTCCAAATATCCATCAGCATGGAGTTTCTACATGCGCTTTATACCAATATGACATTTAGCGGCAGTGCCACAAGTATGTGGTACTATCATTATTAACTTTGTATCTTTTGACATCAATGTTATGAACATGTGTACTACTACGATCAAGATTTCAACAAACCATTCTCACTTGGTGCATGACCATTGAAGGTATTATTCATGTAACCAGAATAACTATTATTCTCTGACTTAAATGAATAATCGTATTGCAACAAACATGATCTAATCATGTTCATGCTCAACGCAAAACACCAAATAACATTTATTTAGGTTCGTTACTAATCCTGAAGGTAGAGAGAGCGTGCGATGTTGATCACATCAACCTTGGAAACATTTCCAACACACATCGTCACCTCACCCTTAGCTAGTTCTCCGTTTATTCCGTAGCTTTTATTTCGAGTTACTAACATTTAGCAACCGAACCGGTATCCAATACCTAGGTGCTACTAGGAGTACTAGCAAGGTACACATCAATAACTCGTATATCAAATATACTTCTGTCGATGTTGCCAGCCTTCTTATCTACCAAGTATCTAGGGTTGTTCCGCTTCAGCGACCTCTCACCTCATAATAGAAGCACTTAGTCTCGGGTTTGAGTTCAACTTTGGGTTGCTTCACTGGAGCGGCAACTGACTTGCTATCCATGAAGTTTCCCTCCTTGCTCTTGCCCTTTTCGAAACTAGTGGTTTGCTTAACCATCAACACTTGACGCTCCTTTTTGATTTCTACCTTCGCGGTGTCAAACATCGCGAACAGCTCAGGGATCAATACTTCTATCCCTGGTGTATTATAGTTCATCACTAAGTTCTAGTAGCTTTAGTGACAGTGACTTGGAGAACTATATCAATCACTATCTTATCTGGAAGATCAACTCCCACTTGATTCAAGCGATTGTAGTACCCAGACAATCTGAGTACATGCTCAACGATTGAGCTATTCTCCTTCATCTTACAAGCAAAGAATCTTGTTGGAGATCTCATATCTCGCAACAAAGGCACGAGCTTGAGATCACAATCTCTGCTCCTAGAACATCTCATATGTTCCGTGACGTTCAAAACGTTTTGAAGCCTCAATTCTAAGCCGTAATGCATGACGCACTAAACTATCAAGTAGTCATCGAAACGTGCCTGTTAGATGTTCACAACATCTATAGACGACGCTAGAGGGGGTGGCGCACCGAGCGGTGCATTAAGGACATAAGCCTTCTGTGCAGCAGTGAGGACAATCCTCAGATCACGGACCCAGTCCGCAATTTTGCTACCAACATCTTTCAATTCTATTTCTCTAGGAACATATAAAAATACAAGGGAGCTACAGCGCGAGCTAGTAATCTACAACATAATTTGCAAAGACACTTTGACTATGTTCATGATAATGAGTTCAATTAATCATATTACTTAAGAACTCCCACTCAAATTGACATCCCTCCGATCATTCGAGTGATACATGATCCAAATTCACCAACTCAAGTCCGATCATCACGTGAGTTGAGGTGGCTGCAATGGTGAACATCATTATGTTGATCATATCTACTATATGACTCATGTTCGACCTTTCGGTCTCTCGTGTTCCGAGGCCATGTCTGTACATGCTAGGCTCGTCAAGTTTAACCCGAGTGTTCTGCGCGTGCAAATCTGGCTTGCACCCGTTGTATGTGAACGTAGAGTCTATCACACCCGATCATCACGTGGTGTCTCAACACGACGAACTTTCGCAACGGTGCACACTCGGGGAGAACACAGTTCATCTTGAAATTCAAGTGAGGGATCACCTTATAATGCTACCGCCGTACTAAGCAAAACAAGGTGCATAAAAGGATTAACATCTCATGCAATTCATAAGTGACATGATATGGCCATGAACTTGTGTTTAAGATCTCCATCTTCGAAACACCGGCATGATCTCCATCGTCACCGGCACAACACCATGATCTCCATCATCTTGATCTCCATCAATGTGTTGCCATTGGGGTTGTCACGCCCTGCATGCTTCTACTACTATTGCTACCGTAGCGATAAAGTAAAGCATTACATAGCGCTTAATGATTGACACGCAGGTCATACAATAATTAAAGACAACCCTATGGCTCCTGCCGGTTGCCGTACTCATCGACATGCAAGTCGTGATAATCTATACATCACATGATCATCTCATACATCACATATATCTCATCATGTAATTGGCCATATCACATCACAACATACCCTGCAAAAACAAGTTAGACGTCCTCTAATTGTTGTTGCATATTTTACGTGGCTGCTATGGGTATCTAGCAAGAACGATTCTCACCTACGCATAAACCACAACGGTGATACACTAGTTTGCTTTTCAACCTTCTCAAGGACCGCCTTCGTCGAATCCGATCCAACTAAAGTGAGAGAAACTGTCACCCGCAAGCCATCTAGGCAACAAGTTGCGTCGAGGGAACCGGTCTCTCGTAAGCGTACGAGTAATGTTGGTCTGGGCCGCTTCATCTCACAATCCCGCTGAACCAAAATACGACCAAGGGAGGAAGCAATCTAAGCATCAACGCCCACAAACCTTTTGTGTTCTACTCGAGATCTCATCGAACCATCAACCTAGCTCATGATGCCACTGTTGGGGAACGTCGCATGGGAAACAAAACGATTATCATGAACAAGGAAATATGATTATAACTAATTTATTATTGCCTCTAGGGCATATTTCCAACAATGAGCACATCCTGACATGCTCTGGTGCGCCCACTTGCACCCAAAAGTTGTTGGGGAAGTAAACAATGCGGGGAGTAGCAGTGGATGCCCTCGGTTGTGGCTAGGAGAGAGAGAGAGAGAAAGCTGAGAGAGAGAGAGGAAGAAATGGCCTGTCCGGGGGGATGCAAATGGGGATTCCACCCCCTCAATCATGGAGGTGAGTGCTGGGGTTGTTACTGTGGGTAGATGGCAACCAGGAGGGGTTGTGGTAAAAATATAGGCTCAAGGAGAGCACTTCTGGTCCTTCAATTATTGAGTAAGAATAATGGGCAGAATGTGTTTGTTAATTGGTTGGGATGGTTAAATATTCCCCTTGCTACGAAAATTAAGAGGATCATACAATTGGGATAACTAAGCTTGGTCACAAATTTTTGGATCATATGTTCAAAGTTGCCAATGGAAACTTTATAAACCCTAGAAATGTGCAGAAATAGGTTTGCTTAGATCTAGCTATGAAAATCCATTCTCCTTGATGCACGGAGTGGTGGCACGATTTGGTTATTAGAGCAAGCCCAAAAAGTTTGGGGTCCAAAAGGGAAACTTGGCAATGCAACATTACCAACTTCTAGAAATCAACAGAAATAGGTTTGGGGGGATTTGGACAAGTGGATATTTTCTCCTTGATGCATCACTTAGTGTGGATGCATTATTAGTTTATTAGAACATGTCCATAAGGTTTGAGAATAATAGGAGAAAGTTGGCAATGCAAAGTTGCTCAAATTTGTTTCTGGACAAAGAGGGTTTTGGAATATTTTGGTGAATCAAAACAATGGGGATTGAGATGCAAATTTGCAAGACCGTCATATAGCATGTGTGACTTGCTGGAATGTTCTTGGATTTATTTGAGAATATTTATTATAGAAATATTTCAAATGCTTGAAATAGGGAGAATAGTTTTGAAGGGTTTTGTCCAATATTTTGAACATGACCATGTGTTGAAACTCTTATATATGGAAAATATATGTCCACTGAGTTTCCCTAAGTTTTCTCAAATATTTTCAAAGCATTTAAATAATTTTTACCTATGAAAAACCATTTCCGGCCTTACGAAAAAGTCTTTAAATAAAATAGTTAAATATTATTTAAAATTAATATTTGGTGGTTTTGGGAAGTCTTAAACATAGTAGGTTTCAAACATGGTTTTTGAAAGAATTTAAATACCCCAATATGAGGACCTGTAGTTAAAGCCTCAACTGAGGGGGTTTTGCAAAGCTAAATTAAATATATTCTTTTTGGTCAAAGTAATGATTTATAAAAATAGTTTTATGTCCTATACACATGGAATGATCATTGGTCAAATCTCTAGATCAAGGAGATATGTGTTGATAGTAGAAGGAGTTTTATGAATTAGAGCACAAGCAAGCAAACAAGCAATAAACAATGAAGTCATGCATCACAAGCACACAAAATGTTCTAATTGTTCCTAAATTTTGAGCTATGTTAACCTAGACAGAAGAGGCAAAACACAGGGTGTGAAAGACCTACCCCTTATAAGAATCTCTTCCCCGAGATTCCTAGTCTAGGCATGCGAAAGATGCGGAAATTCAGAGGTGAGGTAGTCTTCACGTTCCATGTTGATTTTGCTCCGGCGTTGTTGTCCTTATGGATCTTGAAGTGCCTAATGATATGTCTTCGAGTGTATCGCTTGTGTTTATCTGAGAGGTGCATCTGGTCCTAGCAATAAGCTAGTCTTAACTAGGGGTCATGGGCTTGGTGAATGGGGTTCGAGCAAGGGTCTGGCTTGCGTGTGTATCCCAAAGCCGGAATACGGGGTAATGTAGTGTGTACCCATGCGGTCATGGGACTGCTCATGTTTGTTAGTGACATTTGGATGTCTCGCTCTAGACGAGGAAGTTCAAGTTCTTGGTGTAGCTTCTACAGACGGGGAATCATCGACTTCATTGGAGCAATTGATCTTCTGGTGCTCGTGGTCTTCGAAATAAGGACTTCAAAGTTTGTCAGCGTAGGCTTCTTTTCGAGGTCTTCTGCTTGAGAGAGTTGCCCAGGCACGTCCTTCATCCATGTTTGGCCTTTAGACTTATTTATCACGGATGCACGTTTCTGGCGAGCCATCGAGTGTTTGGTCTAAGTGTCTCCCTATGGTCATTTGTGGCAAGGTTGGGATAAGTCTCATCCCTAAGGCTAAAATTAGAGACTTGGTGCCAAAACAGGTACGACCATCTGGGAAGGTTTTTGAGGGATTCCAAATAAGGTGACAATCTAGTAGTATAGGACAGCCATCTAGTCCCCAAGGTTTGAGGCTTGTTAAGTGGGCTGAACTACATTTGATAGGTAGTTTACCATGACCGAGTCAGGGTTTATGCCTTAGATTGGATAAAAAGGGGGTTGGTACCGAAGTCATGACAGTCGTCTAGTGCGTTCCAGATATCTGGAGAGGGTAGGGACGTCAAGCTCATCGTACATCGTCGAAGCGGTGGGTTGAGGGTGCTATCAACTTATTAGTCCCTTCCTAGTCAGGAGCTGATGAATGACTAGTTAAAACAAGGGATCTTTAATCCTTGTGGTGTCCAAGGGCTTCATCGTTCTCGAACCTTGGTGCTTTTTGATATAATCTAGTTGATTTGGCCGGTGGAGGAGTGGTAGTTGACTTCTCTTGCTTCTTCTTATTCTTCGCCGTGGCTTCTCAACCGTAGTGGTTATTCATCTTGCTCGGGTAAGAATGTCGTCTGTTGTAGGGAGGGTACTTCAAGTAGTCCAACCTTTTCAAGATGAAAACATTTTACTTGAGAGGCATGGTAATTGGTGTTCCTGGGGCTGGTCCAAACAGGACTAAGGTGTTCCTTCTCTTATTGGGAAAACAAGTATGCCATCCTGGAGGACAGCAACCAATTCCTCCAAGTATCACAAAAACATTTTGCTCATTGGATATGTGAGAGGAGCAACATTTGTTCCGGATGGTCACTAGTTCATGGATTTGTGATCCAATGGAATCTAGTCCTTCGTGTCCACCTTCCTTTTGAACAGGATTGGTGGTGGTCGAGGTGGAGTATTGGCCATAGTCTAAATACTTAGAGGCAAGACCTATGGTCATAATCCGACCATATTATGTCTCGGTAAAACTTCGGGGTTCCAAGGGGCTTAGGATGTGTGTGAACGTCTATCATCTTATCCTCAAGAACAGTTCTTTAGATGCTAATAGTCCTTCCTATTTCCCCAAACAAAACCATTCGATATTGTTGAGGGTATCATCTCATATAAGTCATCTCCAACTACACTCATGCTACGCATATCTCTATGGCTTTAAGAGAAGGATGACCCATAGTCTCATACATATACTATAGCTACTCATCTTTATCCCTATATAAAAATCCTCGGGAAAGCATTCAAACTGCTAAGCTTGGTCATGACACTACAAATCCAAGTGCCTCACTGACCTATCCAAGGTCTAAGGTACTACATGTATATGCCAAGAAAACACGTAATATATGAATCGGAGATCTTGTTCCCTTCCTGCAAATCCTATTTAATTGATCCACGAATACCATCCAATATCACATGATCCATTATTGCTATAGATCCAATACAAGTGATTGTTTCACGTGCCTCCTAGAGTCCCTATAGTCCACAATCACTACAAGAACTATCTTATCACAATGTATCCACTGATTCCCATCATGACGATCTAGTAAACTCCAACGTTAGGTGCATATAAATCCCCTGAATCAATTCGTACAACAACCCCATGTTTTTAGTTTATCTCTCCTCAAGAAATATGGTATCAAGATCAAGATAATCTAACTAAATCCACCTTACTCCGAACCATGTAGTTTTGCTTAAGACAAATAGTTTATTAGGGTCACCTAATTAAATCCAAACTCAAGTCCACGAGAAGTCCTACATGCTATTCCCATCTATTATGGTATCGCCATCAATCCATGACCACTACTCGTCAAAATCAAATTATCAAACCACCAAGAGTCCATCTGGTCATCATAACTGTCCCACTAAATCCAATCCACTCAAGGGAGAAGCAAGTTATGCCACTTTATCAACTTTGATCCTCCAAGTTCTTCTACCAACATAAGGGTCTTATACCCCACCAAAGAGTCTCATATATATCCTCAAGACATTTATTATGGCTAAATCAAATCATTGTCCACAAATCGTATATCCTTACAGTGATCCTTCCTATGGCATCATGTTTTTAGTACTAGCGTACAAATGAAGGATGTTTGTTCATTATGATCACTAAACTGGTGCTAAGTTGGGGTAATTAAAGCTCAACAGGTGCTCAGGCAAATCCATGAAGTAAACACGTGATCTTAGGCTTGAGTTGGGGAAGCTTGTGAGGTCTAGGTTGCTTTAGGGAGGGGTTTCCAATCTTGAGGGAAAAACATAACTCTACGGGGTTGCGTTTGGTCGAGTATGTTGTAGTTGAAGTCTGCAGGGCCAGTTGCTTGGTGAGGTGGATCCTTCGTGCATCTTGTCTTTCCGATCTTCAGTTGATGATAGGAGGGAGAGGAAAAGTAGCATGGAGGAGAGTGCCTAAGGGGTGGTATAGTGCAAGTGCAATCATAAAAGTGTCGAGAAGGCCAAACACAAACATCCAGGTAAGGTAGGTGATATAGTCGCGTACTTGTTGCCTAGGGCAAAAGTGTGACTTTCACCAAAGCACAACAATTTAAACAAGAAACACAAATCGTGGTTCCATTTGAATCATCATATGAACATGACTTCACATAGGGGACACACGACCTATCCTACCCTGAGGGTTCTTGGATTCAATAGTCGTGCTTGCTTCAGGTCTTGGAGAGGAGTCCGCTTAGTCTTCTGGGTCTTCTTCAGGTGTCGCTAAGTCTCTTGTTGTTCGTCAAAACATTCTTGGCATGAAGTTTCCTTGATAACTTTGCATCTGGTGAGTTGACTATGAAGGTGGTTCCTCATGCTGTCGTTGACCGGGTCTTCTGGTGGCTTCGTAACCGTGCTAATACCTTCTTGTCTTATGAGACATTGAGGGTTCCAGGTAGGCCACATTTTATGCAACGACACTAGGAAGGCATGGTAGACTTATATCTTGGCGGTCACGTTGACGATATCATCAACGCCAAGAGCGGGGGATGATGAGAACCGTTTTTCCTGCTCACTATAATGAGGCGGACCAGATGGCGAGGTTCTCATCCACCAGGGGTTGCAACAACAGTAACGACAAGATTGCTCTATTAGCGATGCACATCATGATCTTGCATATCCTATGTCTTGATCATCATAGGCCAAGGTTGCATTACTCTCGAGCAGTGTCGAGGGCTTCATCGTCTTCTGAGTCTTTATGTCCATGTTCCTCGAGAAGGTATCTTCTGTTGGTATCATCGTGTCGTGGTGTCATCAAACTTGTGTGAATGTATGGCAAGGTGGCTTCGTTCCTGTAACATCCCAAAATTTCATTTTGGGATGTTATGAAATATACCTATGCATCATCATCATCATTGCTTGAATATATGAAATAGTTGAAATGCTCCTTCTAAATTTCTGAAAGCCCTTTCTACTTTTAATGTGCTTCTTTCACCTAATTGAAATTCTTGGTAAAAAGTTAAAATAAGAGAGGAGGAACATGACACTCCACACAAGGACCTAATTGGTGTTTTATTTGAACAATACAAAAAACCAGGGGTTGTTTTGAAAATATTTGCAAAAGGATTTAAAAGCAAATAGGCCATTTTTGAAAATAATATTTTTTCCAAAGTGTTCAAATAACAGAATAAAAATGTTCAATGAATGGCATTTATTATTCTGTTAATTTTGATATATAATACTCCTGTATTTGAAAATGTGTTGAATGCTTTTAAAGAGGTTTTACTGCTCTGAATATTAAAAAGAGTAACGAATTTGCATTTAAACGGGCCGGCCCATGGGCATTTATTCGCGAATTGATTACGAGCCGGTCGACCGACGCGCCTCCGCCGCTTCTCCCTTAATGACAGCAGGACCCATCCATCCGATCCCGCACGCGTCGCGGTCGCCTCCTTCCTCACGCGCGCCGCCGTCGCCGAGATTCCCTCGCCCCGGATCTCCCTCCTCTCTCCTCCTCGCACCCACCCGAGCACCCTATAAGTAGCCCCTGCCACTACTCTCTCCATTCCCCCCGCATCCCTCTCTCCCTTGCCGAGACGCTGCCCAAATCACCTCACCGGAGTTGCTCCGACCACCGAACACCCCACCGCTCGTGCCCGTCGCCTCGGACGTCCCCTCGCCTCTCTGACACCACCAATCGGCGCCGGAGGACCTCCGCCGTCGTCTGGACCTTTCCACTACCTCCCTCGACCATCGGAACGCCTTCCCCGACCTCCTTCGACCACCGGCCACCGCCACCACTCGCCGGAGTTCTTCCTCCCTCTCCGGTAAGTCATCGAGCCCCTCCCCTCCCTCCGATCTAAATCCAACGGCCCTGATTAGAACCACTTAATTCCCCGAACCGTTTTCTTTACGGTTCGGTTGACCGCCCATAACCCCGCTCGGACACCCCCCTTAGCCACTCACAGGCTGCCACGTAGCCCCTGGCCGTCCGATAGTTTTCTGTTGTTTTTTCTGTTTTGTTTTAGTTAACACAAACTTTTCAAAAATTCGTTTTAGCTATATATTTTAATATATTTAATGTTTTGAACTAATTCTTTTTGCATTAGGTTCCTAATTTCATGTAGTTTCAGCCTGTAGTTTTAGATTTTAAATTTGAACTCTAAAATTTGAATTGAATCAAATTTGCTCAAATCACTCAAATCTGAATAACTAGAGTTTAAAAATAGATTTTGATATGGATCTTTTTGCTACTGCTTGGTATTAGTTAGGACTAGCAGATTGCTTAGTTTGAGGATTTTTAGAATGATTTTGATTAGTGTTCTAGCTATAAACAGAATCTGCCTAGTATTATAGTATAGTTTTATTTACTTAGTTTTAGTTAGTTTCAATTAGATTTAGTTTTAATTTGATTTAGTAGGTTCTGTTGCTTGAACATTTAGTGTTTTACTTACTGTTAATAAAAATATAAAATTGTTTAGTTTATTTCTTTGTTAATATAGGAATCACAACTTCTTTTCAAATAGGTTTAATTTGATTAAAACAACTAGTTAGTAATAGTTTTTCTTTCAGCAAAGTTTTATATAATTTAATTTTGTTTTCTAAGACAAGTTTATTTGTAAATTCTTTCCTGTTAAGAACATGTTTTGTTAATAAATAATAAGTTTTGTTTTGCTCTTTTGTTAGTAAAACTATAGTTGTTTCATATAGTGTTTATCAAAACTTTTAAAAACTTTACTAAAGTTTTTTTCCAACAAACTTTAATGAATTCAATTCAGTTATTAATAAAATATTTTATTGTTTTCTTGCTGTCAACTATTGTTTTGTTATTACAAATAGGTTTCATTATGTTAGTAGTGTTTTATCAATCATCTTCTAGAAAACAAAACTTTGTGTGTTTTCTTGCTTGTGATTTGTGCATTGTTTTGTCTTGATTGTTTACTAGTTCATGGTTGACGGTTGTGAGTTACAACATTTTGTTGTATGCTTATTGAGTGCTCTTGTTTGCTTCGTTAGATTATCCGGAGTGCGAAGCTTGTTACTTAGAGTCACTCACGTACGAAGATCATCAATTAGGCAAGTCACTTTGATCATCTTTACCCATGTTTTTATTGCATTAGTTCTACCATCCCCCCCCCAATTGCATAAAAAGTAGGTAATTGGAAACTTGGTTACGGTTATAGTATCATGTGGTAGGTACCCCCTCTCAACCCTTGACACATTGGCCCCTGGAAACGTTGTTTTACTTTTTGCTATGCTATTAGTAGACGGGGTTGGTTGTGTGATTCATGAGAGTTGAGAGAGTTAAAAATTTCAAGACCTACATAATGATCAAGACTTCAAGACTCCGAGTTTCAACATACCTCTGGTTGGATGATGGTTGAACGGCACCCTGGAGAAACCAGTGGATTTGCCTAGGTGTTGCTGGAGATGGCCAGTATGCACGCGGAAAGGTCCACCCAGGCACAAAGAGATGGATGGATGCTTCAAGACACAAGGCTTACCTGCACAGCCACAAGTCATTATGGGCTCTGTCTTGGTTGGATATCGTGGTGACCCTGGACAGGCGGTGCTACGAGATGTAGAAGAACGGTAGGAAAGGATGGGCACAGACAAAGTCGCAGGGAAACCCTTTGGAAGACCATGTTTTGGTCATCCGTTTCTCAAACACCCTGAAGTGCGAGAAATCAAACGGAGGTGACCAAATCTTGTGGGGAACGTGTGCAAAACTCTGCAGAGTACTCAAACCTAATCGATTAGTCGTGTCCACGGTCATGGACAATTTGAGCCAAAGGAACTGAAACTTCCGGAATTCTCAACACAAGTAATATGATGATGTGGGTATTAATAACTTGGGTATGAGAATTGGTTGGTGGAACCATCTCATTAATCAACCAACTTAGTAATAATTTTTGCTTACCCCTCTCTTGATGTAGGAAAATTTGGCTTTTTCGCAAAAACTTACCACCCCACCTGCCATATATGCATATAGATTAGATGATTATCTTTTCACCCCTCTCTTGTGACTTTGCCGGCATAATCCATATGCTGACCTACATGGCTGCAACGTATCATGTTGCAGAGCACTTTTCCGACCAGGAGTGAGGACACGTTCTACGCTCGGTGAGATGCCTTGGAGTCAGATGGACTCATCTACCTTCGACGCTTCCGCAAGACTTAGTTATTCTCATGAGTTGGCCTTCGGCCACTTTATTGTAATGATTATTGTAATAAAGGACTCGATATGAGATTTCGTTAATATAATGCTGTGTGATTTCCCGTTGATATATACATTGATGTACCGTGCGTGTACCAGCATGATCTTGGGATGGTACGGAAACACCGGAGATTCGACCTTTCAGGTCGGGTCGCTACAGAAATGGTATCAGAGCACACGCTGACCGTAGGACGTAACCTCTAGGATTGGAAAGCCTTAGGATTTATTTCCCTTTGTCTTTAAAAAATTCTTATACTCTCATCTACTCATTTCTGACTTCTCTCCGATTATTTCAAAATTTATAGATGGCCACCTTCATTCCAGTGTTGATCATGGAGTTTTGCCAGCCTGACGCAACGATGCCCTTTGGTAAGGAGCTAGTGAGGATCGTCAAGGACGTAAGGATTGCTTTGCCGAGCATCACCGGGACTCCTATCATGTCCTTTCCACAAGATGGACACTACAGGATTGAGGTGCACATCCGAGGGAAGTCCTTTGGGAATCGGAAGGAACCCATCGACTTCAAGTTTGTGGCACCCAGCTGGATACTTGGGAGAGACATGGCCATTCATCGTGCCCTTGGACGTATTCAGGAGGAATACGGAGGTGGAACCATTTCACCAGGACTCGGCGTGGTTTGTCGCAGAGATGCCAATAGAAACATCATAACCCCTGCCACTGCAGACACCACCATTTCCTATATCCAGACCCTGGAGACTCACATCAGGACTCTGGAGCTTCGAGTTCGTGCTGATACGAAGACAATCAAGAATCTGATGAACTGTGAGATTGATCTCGAAGCTGACTTGCGGGAAGCCAACTATGAACATGAGTATGAAGTGAGGGATTTCTTAGAGAGGATCGACAAGCTGAATACTCATATCGCCACTCTGGAGGAACAGATGGACATGGGTGAAAATCTTCATCCTGAAGGAGACTTGGCTCCTTTCATCAGCGACGATGATGACTATGAGGAGAGCACCACTGGAGGAGACTCAGTCACCATGTACTTCTGAGGAAAACTTTAGTTATGCCCTCCATGTATCTTTTATTTTTCAACGTTAAAAAGCATAGGTCGATGTGTAGTTTGATTGAGACTTGTATCTCGATGTTTGACATTGATTGAATAAATGAATGAGTGTTGGTGTGATATGTTGTAGCATTGCATATGGGTAGTGAATTTCTCCTTTTAGGCCCTTATTCTATTCTAATTCTCACCCCTCTAAAAACAGCAAGATGCCTCCACGACGTGAGTCCGACTTCACCTTCCCGCCGGAACTCACGCAACTCCTTCAGCAGTAGAATGCACTGATGCAGCTATTGATCCAGAATCAGACCAACAACCAGAACAACAACCATCATCATCCACCTCAGGCTGACAATCTCACCCGTTTTCTGAGGTTGATCCCTCCAACTTTCTCCAGCAGCACTAAGCCCATTGTAGCAGATGACTGGCTCCGTAAGATGGAGAGAGAACTCGTCACCACTGGATGTACTGATGCTGAGAAAGTGCGCTTTGCCGCACATCAACTAGAAGGACCAGCAGCTTCATGGTGGGAGAACTACACCACCACATATCCTATTGCTGATGTAACTTGGGAGCAGTTCAAGCAAGCTTTCCACACCGCTCATGTCTCAGCTGGAGCCATGAGTCTGAAGAAGCGCGAGTTTCGCAACTTGCGCCGGGGAAATCGCTCCGTGGCCCAATATGTGGACGAGTTCAGCATGTTGGCTCGTTATGTACCCGGAGATGTGGCCGATGATGCGGCAAAGCAAGAAAAGTTTCTGGAAGGACTCAACGATGAGTTGAGCATGCAACTGGTAGTGGCTACCTTCAACAACTACCAAGAGCTGGTGGACAAGGCCCTCATCTTGGAGGGTAAACAACAGCAAATTGAGAACTGCAAGCGGAAATACACTCAGGGGAAATTTAACTCTGGAGCTCATCAGAAGCCCTGCTACTCCCCGTACTCAGTAAATACCGGATCAGGTATCGGTAAGTTTGGAAGGCACACTCATGTTGTGCACAACCATGGAGGCCACAACCATGGAGGAAATGGGAATGCCCGTCCCAACCATGGCAACTTCAAGACTGACAATGGGAATGGGAACAACAACCAGCACCGTCACGCTCCTACTTAGAAGGATCTGAGCCACATCGCCTATTTCAAGTGCCAGAAGACAGGGCACTATGCTACTGAGTGTCCCCAGAGCAAGCAAGGAAATGGAAACGGCAACTCCACAACCAAGAAGCCAAATCCGTTTCCTCGTGCCCAGGTGAACCACCTCGATGTGGAAGAAGTCTATGATCAACCCGAGACTGTGCTTGGTAAGTTTTTATTGCATTCATGTCCAGTTACAGTACTTTTTGATTCCGGTGCAACTCATTCATTCATATCAAGGGTAGTTGTGGATAAATATGGTTTGCCCACCAAAACCCTTAGTCAGCCCATTAAGGTCAGTTCCCCAGGAGGTATGATGATGGCAGGGATAGGATGCCATTCCTTGAAACTCAATATAGGAAACCATGTTTTTCCCACCGACCTCGTCATCTTAGAATCCCAGGGATTGGATGTAATCCTAGGCATGGATTGGATGACCAAGTATGAAGGAAATCTTGATTGTCCCAGCAAGTCTGTTTCACTCACCACCCCGGAGAACAAGAGGATTAAGTATGTATCCCGACGCACACGTATGAGTGCTCGGTTAAATTCCCTCACAGGAGTTGTTCAGGAGGAAGTACCTGTGTTAAAAGACTTTCTGGATGTATTCCTGGAAGAATTACCAGGCATGCCACCAGATAGGGAGATTGAGTTCCTAATAGAGCTACAACCAGGGACAACCCCAATTTCCAAGAGACCCTGTCGGATGCCCGCAAATGATTTAGTGGAAATCAAGAAGAAGATTAAGGAGCTATTGGACAAGGGATATATTCGCCCAAGTTCTTCACCTTGGGGAGCCCCAGTTCTTTTGGTGGAGAAGAAGGATAAAACCTTGAGAATGGTAGTCGATTATCGTGCCTTGAACAAGGTGACTATCAAGAACAAGTACCCTCTACCGATGATTAATGACTTGTTTGATCAGCTAGTAGGCGCCAAAGTATTCTCCAAGATCGATCTTCGATCAGGGTATCACCAACTGAAGATTCGTGAACAGGATATACCCAAAACAGCTTTCACCACAAGGTATGGCTTGTATGAGTATACTGTCATGTCCTTTGGTTTGACTAATGCTCCTGCCTACTTCATGAATATGATGAACAAGGTGTTTATGGAATATGTAGACAAGTTTGTCGTGGTGTTCATCGATGACATATTGATATTCTCCAAGAACGAGGAAGAACACAAGGAACATTTGCGTTTAGTTCTGGAGAAGCTTAGAGAGCATCAGTTGTATGCCAAGTTCAGTAAATGTGAATTTTGGCTGACGGAAGTCGGATTCCTTGGACACGTTATTTCCGGAGAAGGAATAGCCATAGACCCCGCTAAGGTTGAAGCCGTCACCGAGTGGAAGTCACCTACCTCAGTTAAGGAGATCTGCAGTTTCCTCAGACTTTCCGGATATTACCGGAGGTTCATTGAGAATTTCTCAAAGATTGCCAAGCCCATGATAGAGTTGTTGAAGAAAGAGTCTAAGTATATTTGGACTGAGGAATGTGAAGCCAGTTTCCAGGAGTTGAAGAAACGTTTGGTCACAGCCCCAGTGTTGATGTTGCCCAATATTCGGAAGGACTTCCAGGTTTATTGTGATGCTTCACGTCAAGGACTTGGAGGAGTACTCATGCAAGATGGAAAGGTTGTAGCTTATGCATCCAGACAACTACGACCTCATGATTTGAATTATGCCACCCATGATTTGGAACTAGCAGCCGTAGTGCACGCACTCAATACCTGGAGACATTTCCTTATCGCAAATAGTTGTCATGTTTACGCTGATCATAAGAGCCTGAAATATATCTTCACGCAGAAAGAGTTGAACCTCAGACAGAGGAGATGGTTAGAGTTAATCAAGGACTATGACATGAGATTACACTACCATCCAGGTAAGGCAAATGTGGTAGCAGATGCTTTGAGTCGGAAAACTTATGTAAACACACTCACAATGGGAGGATTACCCCAGGAGTTAGCCGATGATCTCAGAGAGCTCAGGCTAGAGATAGTTCCAAGCGAATATGTTGCCACACTAGAAATCCAGTCCAACTTGACCGAAAGAATTCGAGAAGCCCAAAAATCGGACAAGGAGATAACTGAGATTAAGCAAAGAATGAAAGATGATAAAGCTAAAGGTTTTCGTGAGGATGAACAAGGAACTCTGTGGTTTGAGAACCGCATCTATGTGCCCAATGACCCAGAGCTCAGGAAGTTGATACTTCAAGAAGCCCACGATTCCCCTTACTCAATACACCCAGGCAACACCAAGATGTACCTGGATTTGAAGGAAAGTTATCGGTGGACAGGTATGAAGAAGGATATTGCAGAACATGTGGCAATATGTGATGTTTGTCAGCGAGTAAAGGCAGAACATCAGAAACCAGCAGGGTTACTCCAACCTTTGCCGATACCCGAGTGGAAATGGGAAAAGCTTGGTATGGACTTCATCACAGGATTACCCAGGACCCATTCAGGTTATGATTCAATCTGGGTAGTGGTTGATCGCTTGACCAAGGTGGCTCATTTCATTCCAGTGAAGACCACTTATACCAGCGCTAAGCTAGCCAAGATATATATGACCAGGATCGTATGTCTGCATGGAGTTCCGAGGAGTATCGTGTCAGATAGAGGAACACAATTTACCTCAAAGTTTTGGCATCAGTTACATGAAACTTTGGGTACAAGACTGGAGTTCAGTACAGCTTTTCATCCGCAGAGCGATGGACAGACTGAGAGAGTCAACCAGATTCTGGAAGACATGTTAAGAGCTTGTGCGCTAGATTATGGATCTAGTTGGGATGACAACTTACCTTACGCGGAATTCTTGTACAACAACAGTTATCAGACCAGTCTGAAGATGGCCCCTTTCGAAGCATTATACGGAAGGAGGTGCAGAACACCATTGACGTGGGATGGTGTTGGAGACCGACAACTTTTTGGTCCCGACCTTATTCGAGATTCAGAAGATAAAGTCAAGTTGATTCGTGACAGACTCAAAATAGCTCAATCTCGACAGAAGAGCTATGCCGACAACAAACGCAAGGAAGTAACGTATGAAGTGGGAGATCGGGCATATCTTCGTGTGTCCCCACTTCGAGGAATCAAGAGGTTTGGTGTTAAAGGAAAGTTAGCACCCAGATTCATAGGCCCCTACAAAATTCTTGAACGTAGAGGCGAAGTTGCATACAAGGTGGAATTGCCGGAAGGATTATCCAGAGTTCATGATGTTTTCCATGTTTCCCAGCTGAAGAAATGTCATGCTAAGATGACTGCTATCCCTTTGAGAGACACAGTGCCCCTAGAGGCCATACAACTTGACAGTGATCTGACTTATGAGGAGAAGCCTGTTAGAATCCTCGGGACTGCCAACAGAGTTACCCGCAGCAGGATCATCAAGTTCTGTAAGGTTTTGTGGAGTCACCACACCGAGTAAGAAGCCACCTGGGAACGCGGAGAAGATCTTCGTAGAGACCACCCGAACCTATTTTCTAGCCAACCCGAATCTCGAGGGCGAGATTCATCTTAAGGTGGGTAGGTTTGTAACATCCCAAAATTTCATTTTGGAATGTTATGACATATAGCTATGCATCATCATCATCATTGCTTGAATATATGAAATAGTTGAAATGCTCCTTCTAAATTTCTGAAAGCCCTTTCTACTTTCAATGTGCTTCTTTCACCTAATTGAAATTGTTGGTAAAAAGTTAAAATAAGAGAGGAGGAACATGACACTCCACACTAGGACCTAATTGGTGTTTTATTTGAACAATAAAAAAACCAGGGGTTATTTTGAAAATATTTGCAAAAGGATTTAAAAGCAAATAGGCCATTTCTGAAAATAATATTTTTTCAAAGTGTTCAAATGACAGAATAAAAATGTTCAATAAATGGCATTTATTATTCTGTTAATTCTGATATATAATACTCCTATATTTGAAAATGTGTTGAATGCTTTTAAAGAGGTTTTACTGCTCTGAATATTAAAAAGAGTAACGGATTTGCATTTAAACGGGCCGGCCCACGGGCATTTATTCGCGAATTGATTACGAGCCGGTCGACCGACGCGCCTTCGCCGCTTCTCCCTCACTGACAGCAGGACCCACCCATCCAATCCCGCACGCGCCGTGGTCGCCTCCTTCCTCGCGCGCGCGCCGCCGTCGCCGAGATTCCCTCGCCCCGGATCTCCCTCCTCTCTCCTCCCCGCACCCACCCGAGCACCCTATAAGTAGCCCCGGCCACTCCTCTCTCCATTCCCCCCCGCATCCCTCTCTCCCTTGCCGAGACGCTGCCCAAATCACCTCACCGGAGTTGCTCCGACCATCGAACACCCCACCGCTCGTGCCCGTCGCCTCAGACGTCCCCTCGCCTCTTCGACACCACCAATCGGCGCCGGAGGACCTCCGCCGTCGTCTGGACCTTTCCACTACCTCCCTCGACCATCGGAACGCCTTCCCCGACCTCCTCCGACCACCGACCACCGCCACCACTCGTCGGAGTTCTTCCTCCCTCTCCGGTAAGTCATCGAGCCCCTCCCCTCCCTCCGATCTAAATCCAACGGCCCCGATTAGAACCACTTAATTCCCCGAACCGTTTTCTTTACGGTTCGGTTGACCGCCCGTAACCCTGCGCGGACACCCCCCTTAGCCACTCACAGGCTGGCACGTAGCCCCTGGCCGTCCGATAGTTTTCTGTTTTTTTTCTGTTTTGTTTTAGTTAACAGAAACTTTTCAAAAATTCGTTTTAGCTATATCTTTTAATATGTTTAATTTTTTGAACTAATTCTTTTTGCATTAGGTTCCTAATTTCATGTAGTTTCACCTTGTAGTTTTAGATTTCAAATTTGAACTATAAATTTGAATTGAATCAAATTTGCTCAAATCACTCAAATCTGAATAACTAGAGTTTAAAAATAGATTTTGATATGAATCTTTTTGCTACTGCTTGGTATTAGTTAGGACTAGCAGATTGCTTAGTTTGAGGATTTTTAGAATGATTTTGATTAGTGTTCTAGCTATAAACAGAATCTGCCTAGTATTATAGTATAGTTTTATTTACTTAGTTTTAGTTAGTTTCAATTAGATTTAGTTTTAATTTGATTTAGTAGGTTCTGTTGCTTGAACATTTAGTGTTTTACTTACTGTTAATAAAAATATAAAATTGTTTAGTTTATTTCTTTGTTAATATAGGAATCACAACTTCTTTTCAAATAGGTTTAATTTGATTAAAACAACTAGTTAGTAATAGTTTTTCTTTCAGCAAAGTTTTATATAATTTAATTTTGTTTTCTAAGACAAGTTTATTTGTAAATTCTTTCCTGTTAAGAACATGTTTTGTTAATAAATAATAAGTTTTGTTTTGCTCTTTTGTTAGTAAAACTATAGTTGTTTCGTATAGTGTTTATCAAAACTTTTAAAAACTTTACCAAAGTTTTTTCCAACAAACTTTAATGAATTCAATTCAGTTATTAATAAAATATTTTATTGTTTTCTTGCTGTCAACTATTGTTCTGTTATCACAAATAGGTTTCATTATGTTAGTAGTGTTTTATCAATCATCTTCTAGAAAACAAAACTTTGTGTGTTTTCTTGCTTGTGATTTGTGCATTGTTTTGTCTTGATTGTTTACTAGTTCATGGTTGATGGTTGTGAGTTACAATATTTTGTTGTATGCTTATTGAGTGCTCTTGTTTGCTTCGTTAGATTATCCGGAGTGCGAAGCTTGTTACTTAAAGTCACTCACGTACGAAGATCATCAATCAGGCAAGTCACTCTGATCATCTTTACCCATGTTTTTATTGCATTAGTTCTACCATCCCCCCCCCCAATTGCATAAAAAGTAGGTAATTGGAAACTTGGTTACGGTTGTAGTATCATGTGGTAGGTACCCCCTCTAAAGCCTTGACACATTGGCCTCGGGAAACGTTGTTTTACTTTTTGCTATGCTATTAGTAGACGGGGTTGGTTGTGTGATTCATGAGAGTTGAGAGAGTTAAAAATTTCAAGACCTAAATAATGATCAAGACTTCAAGACTCCGAGTTTCAACATACCTCTGGGTGGATGATGGTTGAACGGCACCCTGGAGAAACCAGTGGATTTGCCTAGGTGTTGCTGGAGATGGCCAGTATGCACGCAGAAAGGTCCACCCAGGCACAAAGAGATGGATGGATGCTTCAAGACCCAAGGCTTACCTGCATAGCCACAAGTCATTATGGGCTCTGGCTTGGTTGGATATCATGGTGACCCTGGACAGGCGGTGCTACGAGATGTAGAAGAACGGTAGGAAAGGATGGGCACCGACAGAGTCGCAGGGAAACCCTTTGGAAGACCATGTTTTGGTCATCTGTTTCTCAAACACCCTAAAGTGCGAGAAATCAAATGGAGGCGACCAAATCTTGTGGGGAACGTGTGCAAAACTCTGCAGAGTACTCAAACCTAATCGATTAGCCGTGTCCACGGTCATGGACAATTTGAGCCAAAGGAAGTGAAACTTCCGGAATTCTCAACACAAGTAATATGATGATGTGGGTATTAATAACTTGGGTATGAGAATTGGTTGGTGGAACCATCTCATTAATCAACCAACTTAGTAATAATTTTTGCTTACCCCTCTCTTGATGTAGGAAAATTTGGCTTTTTCGCAAAAACTTACCACCCCACCTGCCATATATGCATATAGATTAGATGATTATATTTTCACCCCTCTCTTGTGACTTTGCCGGCATAATCCATATGCTGACCTACACGGCTGCAACGTATCATGTTGCAGAGCACTTTTCCGACCAGGAGTGAGGACACGTTCTACGCTCGGTGAGATGCCCTTGGAGTGAGATGGACTCATCTACCTTCGACGCTTCCGCAAGACTTAGTTATTCTCATGAGTTGGCCTTCGGCCACTTTATTGTAATGATTATTGTAATAAAGGACTCAATATGAGATTTCGTTAATAGAATGTTGTGTGATTTCCCTTTGATATATACATTGATGTACCGTGTGTGTACCAGCATGATCTTGGGATGGTACGGAAACACCGGAGATTCGACCTTTCAGGTCGGGTCGCTACAGTTCCAGGCTACCCACAAGGATTTCAACGAATCCAATGGTCAGGGGTACAGAGGTACTAACGACTGTTTGCATGGTTTTGAAAAGTAGATGAGAAGAGCCAAAAGAAAAAAATGGTGTAAGTGCTAAGGCACAATCCTTCAGTTCCTTTGAAATCTTAGAGGAGGTAAGAAATATGATAGTTTTTGCAAGTGATTTCAAGGGTCTTGAGGAAACAATTTTGTCCTAACTAACGTCCATGCCAACTAAGGGCTTCGTACAATCAGGATGGCTCTGATACCAGCTCTGTGGGGACTCCGACTCATAAGTCATGATCACCAAATGTACGTGCACAGTGATCCTAGAGATCAATATTCACGGAACACACATAAACTGAATAACAAGAGTCTTACATCCATTATGTACCATTTTACTCAAATAAGGCCTTTATTGCCAAGTCGTCATATGTTTGCAGTGGAAATCTTGAACGATAGGTGAACCCATGCCATATGCCTTAACCCTACATGCATTCTGACTAGGAAGCATCCTATCTCACACATATGCCACCAAGGTAATCTTCATCACAACTTGGTCTTTCATGCCTGGCCAATAAAATAACCAGTGGCAAGCCAATGAGTACATTGAATGTACTCGGAAGCAATCCATGTTTCGAACAAGGCAATAACAATGCATGATATAGCACTAAGTAGGTTAGTTTTGCAGAAAGCTAATTTTGAGTGCAATGACATGTTCAAAATAAGCTATGATAGCATGCATCAACAATTTGGCAGATTTCCATATGAACGAGTATCAGATATCATCATAAGCAGGGGTTAAACATCTCACATTCATTCATCGTACCAAGTCATCAGACTTATCTCAAGTATCGTCTCTGTGTCATCCACACACACACACACAGACACCAAGTTTGGGAAAACACTAGACGGAGCTTAAGCAACACCACCCAACAGTCCTTGACCATGGACATGACTATCTGAATAGTTTTACACTCTACAAAGGTTGCACACTTTACCCACAAAACTAGGGAATCTTCCGTGTCATGCCATGACTCGCGTTATTGTCCATACCCGAGGTAAGTACCCGGATATTGTCTTTCTCCTGACGATACTAGACAAAGAGTCTGCTCGATTTGTACCCAGCTCACATGATGTACATCACAAGTAACATCCATGCAGGAACCAACGATGTGCCCGGTGCCTCTGAAGACAGCACATGCTCGTCCTTACCGGCACGACCCCGTATCGAGAGAGACCACATCACTCCCACTACTAGTAATGCGGTCTCTAAGCTAGTACCCATCAAGGTATTCAACAAAGCCCCGTCCCATAAGGGGTATCGTGGTTGTACATGTAAGGTTGGGATGGTCGACAAATCTTAAATCTAATCCATAGTTGGAAACACGCACACTCACTCGCTCCGGTACACCACTTATTTATCAAGTGGTTACCTAGCTCATCATCATCTCCCTCGAGCATTAGTGGCACCCGACGGGTTTTTTGAGAAGTCATTGAAAACATTTTTGCTTCCATCACCATGCATATTCTCGTCCGACTATCCATAGCATCTACTAAGCATCCTATCTACTGCCACCCGCATAACCCTCACAGGAAGGTAGGGTCATGCACGATGCTAGTAACAATGGTAAAGTATTGGAGGCAAACCCACAAAAGTGGTCACCACATTAATCTGATCAACATAACGGAAATAAGTGCTATATGACATGCAATTAAAAGGTTTTCATAGTCATGGTCAAAGAGCTGCTTGCCTTCCTTAGCAAAGTCTTCGAGGTCTTCACATGCTTCTCATCCACCTTTGAGAACTTCGTCTCCTTTGCTGAATATCACCGGAAACAACATCAATAAGCAACACCACAAGCAGAGAAATAAAAGTGCTCTAAAAATAGGAGTTATATTTTTCTAGGACACCTCTGGTCATGAGTAAAATAACCAAGGAGGTTTCATTGGATGTGGATCAAGGGGGATTTTTGAATGGTGGAAGTAGGAGAATTGGTGATCCTATAAGAAGTCTATAGAAAATATTTCCATAAAAATGGGTGGATGCACCCAACAATTAAGGCATGATTTTAGAAAAAAATTGAAAGTAGTTTCAGTGGATTTGGACGTGGGATGAATTTCCTAGGATTTTCCTAATATGAAGTTAATGGAAAATGGTCCATTTATTAGATCCAACAGAATAAGTGCATGGTAAAAATGTTCACCATGGTTACGTAAACAAGTAATGATTTTTGGAGTCTATGGTAACTTGAATCACTCCATTTGTAGTTGATATGACTGCTCTAGTGATTTTACAAGTGGGGCATTTCATGGTTCAAAATCAAATTTGAATTTGAACTCTACAGAAAAGTTTTCTAGAAAAATGTGCAATGCACATATTTGGTTAGGCCATAATTTTAGGAATCTGTGGGAATTTGAATCAATTGATTTGGAGTTCAAAATGAATTTATATGATTTATATTGTTTTATTCAAAAAGAAAATGGATAAAATGGAAATTACTCAAGTGGGCCTAAGCTACGCACTGGGCGTAACTTAGCACCACGGAGCACTGGTCCGGCCCAACTACTCGGCCACACGCGCAAAGCCGGTCACGTCGAATGCGTACTCTGTGGAGTACGCCTCCTTTGCATGGAGGCAGGAAGCGGTGGTGGCGCCTCCACTTAAACGAAGGCGCCCGGTTGGTCGGTCACCGACGGGAGGGCCCCGCCTGTTGGGTCTGTCCCTCACCTCTCGCTCGAGTAGGGATAAACACAGGAGGTTAGGCCGAGCGCTTGCTAGCGCTCGTCCTGGTGGCTTCGGCCACCTCCGACGATGCTCCAACCACCGGCGTGCTCGGGGCGACAAGCCGCACCTACTTGGGTACTACACGACCGCCGGGGAGGGACGCAATGACGCCAGCTCAAGGGCTACGGAGGAGGCCGTCGGCCACCACTAGCTTTGAGTGCACGTTGCCCTAGGGAGAGATGGAGCCGATGGAGGGGCTTCGCAATGATGGTGGGATGGCATCAGAGGGGTCGAGGGGATAGGGCCAGCTCGAGGGAACTCAGATTTTTAGGAGGCCAAGGCGGCAATGCCTGCAATGGGGTGAGGAGGAGGGCACGAAAGGACAATGGACTGGGTCCAGGGGATCCACAGGAGAGACAGGGAGTTAAAGGATCCGAGAGGGGGCTCGGGGAGGACTTAAGTTGCCGTAGCACCGGAGCATCATAGACCACGTCTACGGCCATGCCCTGGACCATGCGAGAGGCCATGATGGTGACCTGGGGTGTGTCTCTCCGTGGGTGCGGTCCATGCCGAGTGAAGCAAAGAGAGAGCCGGGGGAGGCAGAGGCTCGCGTGTGCCCTCGGGCGGTCGGAGCATGTGCGAGGGGAGGTCAG
Organism: Hordeum marinum; assembly: GCA_022496015.1. Taxonomy (NCBI): domain Eukaryota; kingdom Viridiplantae; phylum Streptophyta; class Magnoliopsida; order Poales; family Poaceae; genus Hordeum; species Hordeum marinum. The sequence continues at coordinate 231,436,307 of CM039673.1, forward strand.
CAGGGGGACAGAGAGGAGGGGGAACAGGTTCATGGCATGTCTCGGATGTCAAAGGCCTCGATTGGCACGTGAGGAAGGCCCGAGGTGGCTAGGGGACCTGAGTTTAGCGCTCGGATGCTCTGTCGCATTCTCTAGAGCACAGTTTTGGCTGGCATGAGCATGTCCTGATGCGCTCTAGCGCGCCCACTTGCGCCCAAAAGTTGTTAGGGAAGTAAACAATGCGGGGAGGAGCATTGGATGCCATGGGTTCTGGCTAGGAGAGAGAGAATGTTGATAGAGAGAGAGAGGAAGAAATGGCATGTCCAGGGGGTGCAAATGGGGATTCCACCCCCTCAATCTTGGAGCTAGGTGCTGGGGTTGTTATTGGGGGTAGCTAGCGACAAGGAGGGGCTATGGTAAAAATATAGGCTCAAGGAGAGCACCTCTGGTCCTTCAATTATTGAGTAAGAATAATGGGAAGAAGGTGTTTGCCAGGTGTTTGAGATAGTTAAATATTCCCCTTGCTATGAAACTTAAAAGGATCATACAATTGGGATAAATAAGCTTGGTCACCAATTTTGGGATCATATGTTGGAAGTTGCCAATGGAAACTTAATAAACCCTAGAAATGTGCAGAAATGGGTTTGCTTAGATCTAGCTATGCAAATCCATTCTCCTTGATGCACCACTTGGAGTGGTGGCATGACTTGGTTATTAGAGCATGTCCAAAAAGCTTGGTGTCCAAAGGAGAAAATTGGCAATGCAATATTACCAAATTCTAGAAATCAAGAGACATAGGTTTGCGGGAATTTGGACAAGTGGATTTTTTCTCCTTGATGCACCACTTAGATTGGATGCATTATTAGAGGATTAGAACATGCCCACAAGGTTGGAGAATAATATGAGAAAGTTGGCAATGCAAGGTTGCTCAAATTCGGTTCTGGACAGTGAGGGTTTTGGACTACTTTGGTGAATCAAAACAATGGGGATTGAGATGTAAATTTGCAAGACCATCACATATAACATGTGTGACTTGCTAGAATGTTCCTGGATTTATTTGAGAATATTTCTTATAGAAATATTTCAAATGCTTGAAATAGGCAGAAATGGTTCTAAAGGGTTTTGTCCAAGATTTTGAACATGACCATGTGTTGAAACTCTTATATATGGAAACTATATGTTCACTAAGTTTCCCTAAGTTTTTACAAATATTTTCAAAGCATTTAAATAATTTTTCCCTATGAAAAACCATTTCTGGCCTTAAGAAAATGCCTTTAAATAAAATAAGAAAAAATATTTAAAATTAATATTTGGTGGTTTTTGGGAGGTCTTAAATATAGTAGGTTTCAAACATGGTTTTTGAAAGAATTTAAATACCCTAATCTAGGGACTCATAGTTCAAGCCTCAACTTAGGGGGGGTTGCAAACCTAAATTAAATAAATGCTTTTTGGTCAAAGTATTATTTTATAAAAATAGTTTTATGTCCTATACACATGGCATGAGATAGGCAAAGGCTGAAGGAGACCTACTGAACGTTGATGTTCCGCCTGAACTCTGACACATACATCACACTCGTTCACGAACTGAGCAATCTCATGTTTCATGCGAGTCGACCAGAAGGTTTGCTTTAGATCCTGATACATTTTGGAACTGCCTGGATGAATGGAGAGGAGAGAATTATGTGCTTCATCCATGATAACTTTCCTGAGCGTCCCTTTTGGAACCACTAGACGATCCTCGAAAAACAGGGTGTATTTGCCATCAACATGGAAGCACTTATACTTTGGAATGCTCTTGGCCACACCTATCTCCACTTTCTTCACCATAGCATCAAGAAGATGAGCTTGGTGAATCTGATCTTCCAAAGTTGAAGAGACTTGATGGTTGGCAAGAAATCCTTGAGGAACAACTTGGAGATTGAGCTTGCGAAAAGCTTCACAAAGCTCATGTTAGAGAGGCTTGAGGATAAGACTGTTGCAGTACGCCTTCTTTCTCAATGTGTATGCAATGACATTTGATTTTCCTAGAGTATATTCAATGCTCGGATTGTACTCCTAGATCATTTCCACCCAGTGTGTTTTCCTAAGATTGAGATTCGGTTGAGTGAAAATGTACTTCAAGCCCTTGTGGTTAGTGAACACCTCAACTAGTCTGCCCAACAATAGATGTCTCCATGTCATTAGAGCATGGACAACTGTTGCCAGCTCAAGATCATGAGTGGGGTAGTTCTTCTTGCTTGTCTTCAGCTGGTGCGAGGTATAAGCTACACCTTCTTATCTTGGATGAGAACACCACCAAGACCTTGGAGGGAAGCATCATAGAATAGTTTGAAAGGCTTGAATTCATTGGGAGGAGTTTGAACTGGAGCTGAAGTCAACTTTTCCCTGAGCGTATTGAATTCCACATCACACTCAGGAGTCCACACATATTTGACACTCTTATGGAGGAGGTTTTACAAAGGCTTAGCAATTTGTGAGAAGTTCTCCATGAATCTTCTACATAAACTTTCAAGCCCGAGGAAGCTTCAAAGCTGCTTGACATTTTGAGGAGGCTCTCACTTCAAGATGGCCTTAACTTTCTCAGGATGCACCTTGATGCCCTCGGCAGAGATGATGTGCCCAAGGTACACCACTTCATTGAGCCAAAACTCACACTTAGAGAACTTAGCATAGAATGGATGCTCTCTTAACTTTCCAAGCACAAGTCGAAGATGCTCTGCATGCTTTTCTTCGGTCTCCGAGAATAAAAGAATGTCATCCAAAAACACCAAGACATACTCATTTCTATAGGGAGACAATACAAAGTTTATCATTCTAGAGAAAGTCAGAGGTGCATTTGTGAGACCAAAGGACATAACAGTGTACTCATAACAGCCAAAATTTGTCCTGAAAGCAGCCTTTGGAATATCTTGTTCATGTATGCAGATGTGATGATAGCCCATTCAAAGATCTAGCTTTGAGAAAACCTTGTCCCCTTTGAATTGCTCAAACAACTCATTGATGTTGGGAATTGGATAGTTGTTCCTGATTGTCTTCTTATTCAATGAGCGGTAATCGACACAAAGTTGTTCTGTGCCATCATTCTTCTTGAAAAATAGAACACCACAACCCCACGGTCAAGAACTTGGTCTGATCAAACCCAGACAATCTTGTTAATCTAGTTGCTTCTTCATTTCTTTCAGCTCTTCGGATTGTATACCAGTTCAGTTCCAAGATCGAATCCAGTCACAAACTCTACTGGTCGGTGAGGAGGCATTCCTGGCAATTCTTCTGGAAAGACATCTTCAAACTCAGAAACAATAGGAATTTTAGATATGGCTGAAATTTCACCCTTCTCATTTATAGAAAAGTGACGAATTGTGTCATCGTGAGCAACGAAAATGATCACATCTTCAGAAGAATTAGTCAATTTGACTTCTTTGGCTGCACAATCGACACAAGCCTTGTTCATCTGCAGAAAATTCATGCCAAGGATTAGATCAATATCAAAATTGCTGAGAACAATTGGAGAGGCTAGAAAGGAATAACTACCCATCTTGATAGAAACATCCGGAACAATGCGGTTGGAATTCAACATCATACCAGGAGAAACAACAGACAAGGGCCTAGGCAAACCTTGATAATTGAACTCATGCTTGACGAAAAATGGACGTGACATAAAGCAACGCGATGCACCAGTATCAAACAACACTTTTGTAGGAATATAATTAACCAAGAGATTACCCATTGTCACTTGAGAAGACTCCTCTGGTTCAGCTGCATTGACCGTGTTCACTCTGACTGACTTGGGGTTGTGCTTCACCATAGCATTGCTTAGAGGTCTAACTAGAGGAGGAGGCAGAAGACGTCACTGGTTTGTGCACTTGTTTGAGTAGTGTTCCTTTCTAACCACAATTGTGACACGTAACCTCCTAGTGCGGATGGAAGTTGCCTAGCGGAGGAACCTTTGCTGACTTGGGAGCCTGAGGCCTCTGCTAAAAACCTGGGTTGGGTTGGTGGGAAGGACCATGACCACCGTGGTGCTTCTTCTGCTGAGGAGGCGAAATGGAGGTGGAGGAGGAACCCAATAGTTTTGCTACTTAGGATCCATCTGAGAGCTGGACGAACAAGGGTGAGAGTCTTTGGACCACTTCCTTGAACTCTCCACCTTGAGCTGGACTCCTTCAAACTTTAGAGCCAAGTTATAGAACTGATCAAACTCACAAGGCTCGTGAAGGATGAGAGCGAGCTGAAGGTCATCCCTGAGGCCACCTCTGAACTGATAAATCTTGGACTTGTCATCACGAACGTCTTGCTTAGCATAGCGGGCCAGATTCTGAAACTTGATGTTATACTGATAGACAGACGAGTTTCCCTGCTTCAAGTTCCTGAACTTCTCACGCATACCCTCAACAAAGCTCGTCGGGATATGATGAGCTCTGAAGTCATGGCAAAAATCATCCCAACTAACTGCATGGACACGTCTGGAATCCTTGTACTGCTTCCACCAATCTGGTGCGTGACCATTGAGCTGGAAGGTCACAAACGTGACATAGTCCTCAGGCCTGACATTGCTGCACTCAAAATGCTTGTTCATGTCATGAAGCCAATCGTACGCATCAAGAGGCTGATCACAGCAAGTGAAGGACTTGGATTGGTTTGCGAGGATCTGGTTCAGAGTTGCGAAGTGCGGCTGATTATTGAAATTCCCTTGATGGCCCTGATGACCCTAATTCTAAAAATCTTGCAACAAATTGAGCAACATCTAGGTATTGGCATTGGTTGTGGCCATCACTGCCTGCCATGCCTCCGGAGGTGGAGGTGGAGGTGGGGGTGGGGGAGGTGGAGGGTCAGACTGCTCCCCTTCATGACCCAGGTTTCCACGACTTGCTAGAGCCATCCTGAAGATGGACATGAATATCAGCACATCATTGCCAAAGAGGATTGAATAAGCTGAATCATATGGCTTGAAAGAAATTGCAATGGGAATATCATCAATAGCATTCAAACTGAAAATTGGTAAGAATGCCTTCTACAGGATTGTGATCCCATCATTAGATCATGAAGCCACTTGAATAACACAATAAGGTATTGAACTAAGATTTGCTCAGAACAAAGGTATAAACCCTCATACATCTGACAGATGATGATCCTAGGTAACTACTAGAATTACCACCTAAGAACTTCCAAAATCTTTGGTTATGCAATCGGGTCCACGGATACACGGAGTTAAATCCATTACTCAACTCCTAGTAGTAATACTACTCTCCAATGTATCACATCCGTCAACACACAACCAGAGGCCTCGGAAATTCATCTACCTCATACTCTAATCACAACGATACCATGAATGGCAGTATATCTGGACGTTCTCCCTAGTACTGGGTGACGCCAAACTCCTCTTGGCAGAAATAGTATTGAAGCAATTTCAAACATCCTCTGTCCTGAGATACTAAGGAAACTGAATGATAACAATGTGGCAAGAATTCCCTGTACTTCTACTCCTCGGAAACAGGAGCCACCAAGAACAAAATTCCGTCACATGGGCATCATATAGTTCCCAGAATACCCGCGTGATCCTAAAAAAATTTGGGTGAGAAGAGGGTAGAATTAAATTCCTAAGTCGTAATTCCACATTAGTGTATAGAATAGGAGTAAAAGAATCCTACTCTCTGATATAACTAGACTGAAAATAGTTTTTCACTAGACTCGACCCAGTCAAGTTCGATCAAGCAAGGGGCTTCTATTGTCGTTATGGCTCTGGTTACCAACTTGTAACATCCAAGATGCGGTACTATCCCTATTAAGGCTCAAGGACCTCGATGGGGATAGAAGCGCATCTCAGCATTTTGCAAGTATAGAAATCATTGCAATACATCTAAAAGAGGGTATGGGTATATGAGTTGGCTTACACTCGCCACAAATTAGATTACAAATCCACATAATCATTCATACAATCATCCGAAAAGACAGGGTCTCACTACGTATGAAATAAAACGATAGAAACTGTGATAACTATCTCGCTAAGCCTAGGCAGATGACCAACTAGCTCCCCTACTCTTCTGGATAAGTCACGTACATACGCCCACGTTCTTCATCGTACTACCACTGGAGCTAGGGCGCATCAACTGGATCGATCTCATCAGTACATGTACCTGTAGTGTTGTAGTAATATGTGAGCCACGGGGACTCAGCAATCTCATTAACACGGGTACTGAGACTATGTAAGCCAATGAGTGAGGAATGTTTAAGTGGTGAGGCTGCAGCAAGCACTAAGCATATATTTGGGGGGCTAACCTACGAGAGCAAGAATAAATATGGTGGTCTACGCATAACGTACGTGAACTAGAATCCTCACTAAGTGATCCTGAACACCTACTTATGTCAAACATAGCCCCACCATGTTCCCTCTCGGTTCATACTCACGAGCAGAGACAGTCACGGTTACGCACACAGTTGGTGTGTTTTATTTGGGTTTACTTCAAGTTTTCTATAGCCGAGTGTTAAACAAATTTCCAAGTTGCCACATAACCGCGAGCACGACTTCTCGAAAAGATTTAACCCTGGAGGGGTGCTCCAACTCATCCAACACAAACTAACCACACACCTCATGGGATAAGCTCGACCACGGAAAACCCGTGATCTCCTTGGAAATTCCGTTGGAAAAACTCAACTTCGAGATAGCCCAAAGTATCCTCGGAATCCCATGCACAAGACATTTGAGAATGGTAAAACAAGTCCAGCAAGACCGCCCAAGGTGTCGACGAACCCGATAGGAGCCGCGTATGTCGTTCCCAGGACACGACCAGATGAGCAAAGCGTATAGTGGCCTGATAGACATCTCCCTAGTGGCCCCATGTTTGTCCTGAGGGAGTCCTAGACTAGGGGGTCCTCGGGGAGGTGGCCTATTATCATGGGCCAGACTATATGGGCTACTTGCCGAACACTGGAAGATTTGAAGGCCCAGTCTTCAGGATGAAAGCTTCAGGAAGCACGAATTGCGCTCCACGTTTGATGTAGCAAATAAGCATGTTTATCTCTTCGGCACGTAACCGACCATGTGTAAACCCTAGGCATCCTTGGCGTCTATATAAGCCGGAGGGTTTTAGGGTATAGACAGAGAACAACTCATCTAGGGTTATGTAATAGCCCGAGACCGACGCTCCAGAAGATTCCCCCTTTTTATTCCATTGTAATCATGCGATTCGTTTGGTTGTCGCATTCATTATCGCATCATTTGCATCATCTACATAGCACGCGCACTCGTTCTTGAAAACTTGCATCCGTTCGTATTCGCCGGCTCTTTCCGTTCTTGTCGTTGACAGTTTTGAGACCAACCACACATGGACGCACCCAGGTCCCCCTCTATTCCTAATTGCTTAGCCCCTTTACATAATGCACAAACCCCTCTCGTGAGTCCAATAGCTTCCCCGAACCGGAATCGCCGATCATGACCATTGGGTCCAGATCAACCCCAAGATGCCCCAAACCATCATCTATTTCTTGATTGGGCTCCCTAACCTACTATAATGACCGTTCGATCTGAATCGAAGAGCCAATTAGACCGCATTTGGAAACCCCCTTGCTATTTATATATGGAATGTGACTAAACCCCCTAACCTAGACCAACTCCCTCTCTTCCCTAACCCCGCCGCCACTCTCTCCATCGGGATCAGCAGCCAGCCAACTACCCCTCCCTCGATTTCCCCATGGAGCCAACCATCTCTACCTCTTATATCCACCCAGCAGTCAGCGCCCGCGACCTCCTCTGTTTCCTTGAGACCGCAGCAGTGACCGAGCTCCCATCCGTCGGAGCGTTGGCCACCGAAGACGATGGGCAGCCTGCCTCCTCTCGAGCTTCGCGCCCAAGCCCCAGCAGCCAGCCGCGCCTCCCTCGCTCCCATGCGCTGCCAGGTGTAGCAACAGGTCCATCCCCGCGCCTCCTTGGACACGTCCGAGTGCCATCGCCATGGCCTTCTCTGCCCAAGTCCACGCCCGTTGCCGCCTATGACCGGTCTCACCCCGTGCCCCTCCACCGCCAACGACCTACCCGACGTCGGCGACCAGCGCCATGCAGGCCGGACCTCTCGCCCCTACCTCTATTCCTTCTCTGCTCCTCTCTGTCTCACTGCTCCTCTCTCTCTCCCTAATTTCTTGCTCTACAGAAGCTGCTCTGCCATGGATGCCTCCCGCTCGGAGCTCCGCCAACCCCGCTCGTCCCTGCCCCCACCAAGGCCTGCCTCCATTCCGCATCGCCCCATGCCTCCTATCGCCGGACGTCAAGCCCAGCACCTCGCCTCCTCCTCTGCATCATGCGCCGCCTCTGCTCTGCTCGAGCTCCTGCGCAAGGAGGCAAGAACGAATCCCCGGCCTCGCTCACGTTGACCGTGCAAACCCAGCAAGGTGAGTAGCTTCCCACGCCATTCCCGCATGCCCGCCTTGGCCTTCTTGCTGCGACCCTCATTGTTTTGCTAGCCATACTCGTCGGCAGGCATCGCCGGTTTCTCATGGCAAAAGCTCATACTTAGATGTCTCGGTTTATCTAGAGCTGTCGACCTTTAATTTCATAAGCGCTTTTCTAGTAGAAGTGGCCAACCCAGCGAAGCAGCTCGAGGAGGTCCTGGGATCAAATCCCAGGGTGCCTCATTTGTTTTTTCTTGTGTTTTCTTTCTTCAAGCCTCATTTTTTTTCTTGTGTTTTCTTTCTTCAAGCCTCATTTGTTTTTTCTTGTGTTTTCTTTCTTCAAGCCTCATTTGTTTTTTTCTTGTGTTTTCTTTCTTCAATCGTGCACACTCAGCTGCTTGGGCCTGATCCACTCATGGCCTCATTTGTTTTTTCTTGTGTTTTCTTTCTTCAAGCCTCATTTTTTTTCTTGTGTTTTCTTTCTTCAAGCCTCATTTGTTTTTTTCTTGTGTTTTCTTTCTTCAAGCCTCATTTGTTTTTTTCTTGTGTTTTCTTTCTTCAATCGTGCACACTCAGCTGCTTGGGCCTGATCCACTCATGGCCCGTTGTGGTATGATGCAACTTGGCCGTGAGTAGTTCTTTTTCGGCTATACGATTTTATCCAATTGTCTAGGCGTGTCATAATTTCAGAAAAACGCATCATTTTAAAATGCTAATAACTAATTAATAGTGCATCGGATTAAAACATGTAATATGTTTAAGATGTTTATAATTTCGTGTAGATTCACAATTTTCAACTTTCAACCATGATAAAAAAATAATTTAAACTTGTTGTTTGCAATTATTTGCCTAATGACATGCTAAAGCGGTTTATATTATAACTATTTAACCGTAGCTCTCATTTTAATGTTCCACTTATGTAACTTGCCTAGAAAAATGTGTTGGATAACATGGTGACATTTATTTTTCTGTTTAACAAAATTTAAAATTGTGTCTAGGCAAAACAGTATCGAAATCTTAATTTGCATATGGGGAGTTTCCGGAATTGTTCTTTGTTGCTTCCGGCCTCATTTAATATGCCTAGATGTTGTAGTTGCTTATGTTTCACCTTTGGCCATGTTTAAAAACATTTAATATTGTCGTGTACCTAAACGAGAGAGAACTAAATAATCGATCGTGGAGTTTCATCAATATGCAACTTCACTTTAATGTGTAGTAGTTGTTTGATGTGATTTGCCATGCCTTGCATAATTAAACTGGACATGCATCATATTTGTTTACGCATCATGTCATGCATATGTTGTGATGCTATCGTGTGTTGATTGTTGTTTTCGGATTGTTCCTTATCGATAGAGTTCCGAAAGCGTTCGGAGTGTGAGGATTCGTTCGACTACGTTGGATCGTCCTCTTCATGTATTCATTCTTCTTCCAAGCGGGATCTCAGACAAGATGACACATTTCCCTGGATACCACTACTATCATTGCTATGCTTGTTGTCTCGCTTCCATCGTTATGTCTCGCTACCTACCACTTGTTTGTCAAGCCTCCCAACATTGCCATGATAAGCCTCTGACCCCTTCACATCCCAGCAAACCTTTAGTTGGCTATGTTACCGCTTGCTCAACCCTTCTTTTAGCGTTTCTAGCTGCAGGTGCAATTGCTTCCACGTGTCAACATGGACATTCTTTTGTTATTGCAATATAATTGCTATTTAATTTAATGCACATATATACTCGGTAGAGGGTGGAAGGCTTGGCCTTTTGCTCGGTGTTTTGTTCCACTCTAGTCGCCCTAGTTACTTGTGAACCAGTGTTACGTTCCATAACTGAGCGCTCCTAACATGCTCGAGGTTGTTATGGGGACCCCTGGATTTTCGTTTTAGGATAAAACTTGTCTGGCAAGGCCCAACTTTCTTACTACATTTGCCCAACATAATAATACTGAACACCGTTTCTAAAGCATAGGGCGTCATGAACCCGAGGAGTAATTTAACATAATACAGGGGGGACAATGCTACGAGTGCTAGTCTAAAATAGAGCCACTTGTGGGGCCACCTCGGGGAAACTCGAGGGATTTTTATCAGGTCACTGTACATAGTGTTCATCCGGTCGTGTCCCGAGAACAAGATACGCGGCTCCTATCGGGTTTGTCGACACGTCGAGCGACCTTAATGGATTTGTTTTACCTTTCTCGAATGTCTTGCGCGTGGGATTTCAACGACACTTCGTGCTATCTCGAACTTGAGATTTTCCATCGGGATTCCGCAAATACTACGGGTGATTCCGCGGTTGAGGAATTCCAATGCGGTGTGTGGTTAATTTGTGATGGACTTGTTGGAGCACCCCTGTAAGGTTTAATCTTTCGGAAAGCCGTGCCCGCGGTTATGTGGTAATTTGGAAATCTTTGCTTAACACCCGGTCATAGAAAACTTGAAGTAAACTCAAATGAAATACACCAAGTGTGTGCGTAACCATGATTGTCTCTTCTCGTGAGTCCTTATTCCGGAGAGAACACGATGGAGTTATGTTTGACGTATGTAAGTGTTCAGGATCACTTAGTAATCATTCTAGTTCCCGTGCGTTATGCGTACACCACCATACTTTATTTTCTGTATTCGTAAGGTAGCCACTCAAATAATGCTTAGTTGCTTCCTGCAGCCTCACCACTTAACCATACCTCACCCATTAAGCTTTAATACTCTTGATACCCTTGGAAATGAGATTGCTGAGTCCCCTGTGGCTCACAGATTACTACAACAACAGTTTTAGGTTCAGGTAATGCGATGCTTTGACGTGAGAGCAATGCTTTGTTTGATTTGGAGTTCTTCTTCTTCAGCGATCTAGGATGGGTTCCAGGCGGCGGCCTAGGATAGCAAGGATGGATGCCATTTTCTCGTTTGATTTCGTCCGTTGTCGGACCCTACTCTTTTGTATGATATTTGAATATGTTGTTGCATTTATGTGATATTGATGTAGTTTGTGGCGAGTGTAAGCCAATTCCATATGCTCATCTCTTCTGTACATGTACTGTCAAGACCCTCATGCTGAAATAATGATAAGATCCCATCTTGGGGATGACAAGTTGGTATCAGAGCCTGACCGACCTAGGAGCCTCCTTGATTGATCGAACCTTGGCCGAGTCGAGTCTAGTAAAAAACTATTTTGAGTTTAGTTATATCAGAGAGTAGGTTTCTTTTACTCCTCTTCTATGCTCTGGTGAGGAATTATGACTTAGTAATTTTGATTCTACCATCTTCTCACTCAAAAAACTTTTTAGGATCGCACGGGTATTTTGGAAACTATATGATGCCGATGTGACGGAGTTCTGTCTTCGTGCCTCCTGTCTGACTTGATTTCTTCCGGGGAGTTGAGCTCCAGGGGATTCTTGACACATCGTTATCGTTTAGTTTCTTTAGTATCTCAGGACGGAGGATGTTCGAAATTACTTCAATACTTTTCGTGGCGAGATAAGGTCGGAGTCACCCAGTACAAGGGAGGCGTCCGAGGTACTGCCATGTTTGGTATCATTGTGTTTTCGAGGGTCCTAGATAGATGGAGTTCCGAAGCCTCTGGTTATGTGTTGATAGATGGTTACAGTTGGAGTGTAGGGCTTGTTAGTTGTGTTAGTGTTTTGCCTCCCTGTATCCCCAACACCCGATTGCATAACAAAAGATTTCGGAAATTCTTAGGTGGGAATTCAAGTAGTTACCTAGTCTATCTTCCAACAGATCATGATGTGAGATTGGGGTTTGACATCTAGTGGATTCGTTTGTTTACGATCTTTCTTACAAAGGACAGTCTCGATATATGTCATCAGATATGATTTGTCAAGCCTTGTAGTTCGCTACGCCTAGGGAGCATATTTTAGCGCCATTTCAATTGTACAATCCAATGTACGATCGAGCCCGTGCGAACCTTACCACGAAAATATCATGCGAAATCTCTGTCATGTATTTGTTCTGGCTTGTTTCGTAAGCCTCATCCTTTTTTTGGAATATGGTAATTCAAGTTGCTTCGATGTGAAGTGGTGATTCCATATCTTTTCTAAGTAGTGTTCTCATATTTTATGGGAATGCTAATCCTTTTGTTCAACTGGAGTTGTCATGAAATTCTTATCAACTGGTGCGCTCCACTTCAAGATATTCAATCACCTCCAATATTTGCAAGATCAATCCTCATGTTTCTTTCCGAAGTTCTTTTCATCCGTCCTTAAGTTCTCTTTGTTTTTCCCCACCCTCCCGCCCTTTCTCTTCATCGGTTAAATTCTCATCCAAGTGCCTTTCCTTTCATTGATGCTTTCGCTATCTTTCTTCCATATCGTATCCGATGATTCGTTGTGAAGATGCTCAGTGCTCAAGTTTATCATTTATTAGTATTCATCTTTGTTTTGTTTTCTGGTGGATTCAATTCAAATTCTTGGTGTTCATCATATCATTTTCATTCTGTATGTGTTTTCCCGTGTTGGAATTCTTATCCAAGCCTCTCTTGTTTATTCATATTTCTATTGTATCTGGAGTGCTAAAGATATCTCAAGAGATTCGTGTTTGCATTCAATTCCTTTCAAATTATTCGAGGTTCTTACCTCATCGAGTTCTTCATTTGTACCGGTGCAATCTTTCTTTCTAAGCAATTGTTTCAAGGGTGGTTTCCTTTCAGTGGGCCCATAACCCATAGGTTTTTCCCCAGGATCTTATCTGGCTCTTCCAATCTTTCTGGGGATGTCCTCAAGTTCTTCTCAATATGACGTAAGAATGATTTTCATCAGTCATATTCCTTCTCCATAATCGCTTCCAAATCATTTTAATCGTTGGCTCAACCTTTCTTTCTTCATTATTTCGGAGTGTCTTAGTAATTCATGGTGTTGTTTCTCGTCATCATTCTCTACGTTTGGAGATCGAAGAAGAGTTTCTCTTAAATCTTTGCTCATTCTCTTGAAGATCATGGTTCAGCTTGTTGCTATCCTCTCAAATTCTTTTCCATCATGAGTAATTCCTTCCATATCAATCCGGAGCATTTCAGAGGTATTGTCATTTCTCGATCCTTTGAAGGCCATGATTTCCGAAGATTTCTCCATCCTCAGCTTTTAGCTTTTATTCTCAAATTCTTCTCAATTGTTGTCTCTTCGTTCGTCTCTCAATTATTCTTGTGCCATGTGAAGTTTTCTATTAGGAGGATCATGATCTCTTCATCCTCATGCCATGTATCTCCATTCATTTGCAGTGTCCCCATTAATTTCAAATTCTTACTGGTGTTCTCGGTCAAGACTTCTTCAAGTTTGTGATCTCTCCTCTTTTCTCTTCTATTCTTGCAAGAAGAATAAGTAGTATGCCAAATCTGTTGCTTGTCATCAATTTAACTTGATGAAGGATAAGCATAACATAATTCTTATTCTAGTTTCATGAAGGTGATTTCAATCCTTCTTCCGGAGTGTTCATGGTATCAAAATCTTGGTTCTAAGTTCTTCATCTTTTCTTTTTCGGAGTTCCAAGTTTTCTCAAGTATCTTATCGCGGAGCTTTATCTAAATCTTTGCTAGTTCATAATCTTATTCTTTTCAACCTTCATTGTTCTGATTATTCTTTTGTGTACGGCGGTTCTTCATGGTGATCGTCAAGGATTTTGTTCATTCTCGAAGTGTTCTTCAAGATTCTTGTTGGTAAAGCTCAAGTATTCCTTATCTTGGATGTCGAAATTCAATTCCTTCTCCATTGTCTTTTGAGATGGTGTTATTAAATTCTTGATTATGAGGAGTCTCGAAGGAAAATTGTCAAGAATGAGATAAGTAAATCCATCATTTCTTTCTCGGAGTTATCTTGGATCAGGATTCACCTAAAGTGTTTCCTATTGATTGTTGCTATCATGGTGCATATCATGTTCCAAATTCTCAATGTATCCTCTTGGTGAAAGAAGTTTTGTATATCTTGTTGCTTCCAAGTAATCTTTGTTTCCGCTAGTGGCTGGTTATCACCTCATTATTTTGAGATGTTGTATATAAGCCCACAACAAGCTGGTTCTTTTCGTTGTTGGTTTTTCAACAACTCCGTTCAACCTATGCTTCTCAAATTCAATTGTGGTAGAAGTTGTCAGTTATTCTCCTTTCTCTTCCCTCCAATTATCTAGCTTCTATTCTTTTGTCCCAAGGAATTGTGATGTTGTTCTCTTTGAATTGTCATCCCGTGTTATCAAGATCTTGTTTCCTTGCTTGTCCATTTTTCTGGAGTGTGGTGTCCCCTCATCAAGTTCTCTCCATCTTATCAAGTTTTGCCTCTCTTTCCTACCGGAGTGCTGCCGAATTATTTTCAATTCTTGCTTGTCCCCCATACCATTCTTCATCTCTTTCCAACCTTCATGTTTCATTGGTTTCACTCATTTGTCTCTGAAGCAACTAAGTTTTACCTCTTTCTCTTTCTCTTCCCCTTCTCATTCTAGAGCTCCGAACTAGATCCTCTTGTAGTGTGGAAGAGTTGTAATAGCCCGAGCCCGACGCTCCAGAAGATTCCCCCTTTTTATTCCATTGTCATCGTGTGATTCATTTGGTTATCGCATTCATTATCGCATCATTTGCATCGTCTGCATAGCACCCGCACTCTTTTTTCAATACTTGCATCCATTAATATTCGCCGGTTCTTTCCGTTCATGTTGTTGACCGTTTTGAGACCAACCACTCATGCACGCGCCCATGTATCCCCTCTATTCCTAATTGCCTAGCCCCTCTGCACACTGCACAAACCCCTCGCATGATTCCGATAGCTTCCCCGAACCCGAATCGCTGATCGTGACCATTGGGTCCAGATCAACCCCGAGATGCCCCAAACCATCATCTATTTCTCGATTGGACTGCTTAAACTACTATAATGATCGTCCGATCTGAATCGGAGGGCCAATTAGACCACATTTGGAAACCCCCTTGGTATTTATATACGGAATGTGCCTAAACCCCACTAACCCTAGACCAACTCCCTCTCTTCCATCACCCCGCCGCCACTCTCTCCATCGGGATCAGTAGCTAGCCAACTACCCCCTCCCTCGATTTCCCCATGGAGCCAACCATCTCTTCCTCTCAGATCCACCCAGTAGTCAGCGCCCGTGGCCTCCTCTATTTCCTTGAGCCCGCAATAGTGACCGAGCTCCCATCCGTCGGAGCGTTGGCCACCGAAGACCATGGGCAGCCTGCCTCCTCTCCAGCTTCGCACCCAAGCCCCAACAGCCAGTCACGCCTCCCTCGCTCCCATGCGCTACCGTGTGTGGCAACAGGTCCATCCCCGTGCCTCCTTGGACACGTCCGAGTGCCACCGCCATGGACTTCTCTGCCCAAGTCCACGCCCGTTGCCGCCTATGACCGGCCTCACCCCATGCCCTCCATCGCCAATGACTTGCCCGACGTCGGCGACCAGCACCATGTAGGCCGGACCTCTCGCCCTACCTCTATTTCTCCTCTCCTCCTCTCTGTCTCACTGCTCATCTCTCTCCCTAATTTCTTTCTCTATAGGAGCTGCTCTGCCATGGATGCCTCCTGCTCGGAGCTCCGCCAACCCCGCTCGTCCCTGCCACTGCCAAGGCCTGCCTTTATTCCCGCATCGCCCCACGCCTCCAATCGCCGGACGTCAAGGCCAGCACCTCGCCTCCTCCTCTGCATCATGTGCTACCTCTTCTCTTCTCGAGCTCCTACGCAAGGAGGCAAGAACGAGTCCCCGGCCTCGCTCGCATTGACCGCGCAAACCTAGCAAGGTGAGGAGCTTCCCATGCCATTCTCGCATGCTCGCCTTGGCCTTCTTGCTACGACCCTCATTGTTTTGCTAGCCATAATCGTCGACAATCAACGTCGGTCTCTCATGGTCAAAGCTCATACTTAGATGTCTCGGTTTATCTAGCACTGTCGCCCTTTTATTTTACAAGTGCTTTGCTAGTAGAAGTGGTCAACCCAGCAAAGCAGCTCGAGGAGGTCCTGGGATCGAATCCCAGGGTGCCTCATTTCTTTTTTTCTTCTGTTTTCTTTCTTTAGTCATGCACACTCAGCTTCTTGGGCCTGTGTAACAGCCCAAGTGCTAACCTTGCCATTTATGGTCATGGACCTCTTGTGAACCTCTATGTTGCCATGTGCTTATATGAATTATGATTTTGCTTCATTGCCATTCCATCTCATGCATCATGAATCATGCCCATCATATCATTTGCATACTAGTTTTGCTCGCTTGTGAAGTGTTGTGATGTGAGGATATGTGGTTAATGGATGTGTGTGTGTTGGAGTGTTGATCTTCTTCCTCCCATTCCAAAAACTATTCCTATCTCTCCCTATTCAATTCAATTGCAACTTGTTATATATCTTGTGTTTTAAAAATTCTGTAAAATGTTCCAACTCTTCTAAATATTTTGATGAGTATGTTTTGCTTTTCCTAAAGTTTGTTCTCTGAGTTTATATTTTCTTTAAAAATATAAACATAGGCAAGAGATTTCAATATTTAAATGTGAGTTAATTTACTTGTTCAAAATATGACAAGGTCATTTTTATAAACAAGAGTGCAATTTGCTAATTCATAAAGTATTTTCTTTTATCCTAAATCCTTTCATGCATGGGGTTTAAACTTGTTGCTGCTCTTTTAAAACAGAAAAAACCTGTTTGTTTTTCCTGTGTGTGGGTGAGCGCTTCCTGGGCCTTCTTCCCCCGTGGCCCAGCTAGTCGAGCGTTCGCAGCTCAACTCCCTCCCACAGACGGCAACCTGCTCCCGTTCCTCTTTCCGTGAGGTTCAGAGAAGCCGCGGAGAGAGAGCTCGATGCCGATGCTGTGAGAGGAGCTCACAGACGTCGAGGCCGGGCCCTTTAAAGGGTGCGGATCCCTAGGGTTTCCCTGTGCCTCCTCGCCGCCGCCGCTCCTCCTCCTCCTCTCCATCTCCCTCCTTCCTTCCTCCCTCTTCCGCGTCAGTTAAGGTAGAGATCAGAGCGTCCTTCAGAGAGCAGAGTGCTGGTAGCCATCGTCGTCGTCATCGCCTCCGGTTGGCTGCTCGTTGTCGCCTGAGATGTCGTGGTGCTTGCCGATGCCGCGAGCGCCCCATTCCCGGCGCTAGGGTGCGGAGAGAGGCTCGGTGTCGTCGGCTTCTTCCTTGTCCCCTCCGCGTACCCGAAGCCTGCCGTGCGTCTTCTTCGTCATCGCCGCCTCAAATCGTCTCCAGCATCGCCTCATCGAGCCGGCTATGTGCCCGCGTCTCCTTCCCCTCTCTGCATCTCTCCTCATAGACGCCATAGCGTAGCCATCACCGTTGCGCTCTGTTCGCTGCTGCGCTCGCCGTGGCAGAGCTCCGGCCAAGCTGGTGCCACTCGCCCCCCTAGCTGCCGCGCCTCCCTGAGGTTAGGAATGGAGCCCTCGCGTTCCCCGCAATCCTCGCGGGCAGTTGGCTTCGCCGAAGATGACCTGAGCAGCGCCACAGTCGCTCGTTCCATCCCGCAGCGCCGCTGTGTGTATGTGTGTTCCTGTTCTTCAGTTTCAATAGTTAAGTCGATAGGGGTGCCTCAAAAGGAGACCTTTCCCCTATTTGTCGAGATCCCCCGCCTAGCGCAGTGGTAAACGACCCGGGACGAGACCGCGAGGTCTGAGGTTCGAATCCCCCCTTTCCTTTTTTTTTGCATTGGTTGTTGGTGGTGTGTGGTATGTAGATTTGGTGTGGCTACACCAGATCTGGTGCGATCATGTGCAATTGTGTATGTGTGCCTGCGTATTGTAGGTGTGGGTAGGATTCCCTATGGCAGTGAGATCCTGTGTGATGTTCGTGTATGTGTGTGTGCTGTGTTTGTGTTAGTGTGGTGTGTATGATAGTGGGCCCATGGCCCACTTGTCATCCACTAGAGGGGCCCTGGTGTCAATGCCAGGTGGGCCCCCTCCTTTTTTTGCTTTTTTTATTGTTTTATTGTGAATTAAATGGATTATTCCATTTCTAGTAAATTACTAAATCCGTACATGTGTAATTTTGGCTAAGAGCATTTTTAGTAAGTTTTAACTTATGGAATGTCATGTTGTTTCTCGAGCATGATTTTGAGAGTAGTGCAAAAGCTTATATATGATTATGATATATGACTTGGGGTAGAATTTCCCAATGAATCCATTGGTGCTATTTGTTTTGTCATTTTAGCAAGTTTGACAAAATGTCATTTTGTCCCAAAGTGCCATTTTGTCATTTTAGTTAGAATTAATCCATGCATGCTATGATAATTGTGTCAACATGGAAGTGGTAGTATTTCATGACTAGAATGCCATGGGATTTTCTTTTGACATGACAATCTTGCATATGAGTGGGAACCATGCTCCAAAGTGGCTATTAAAATGTTGTTGTTTTCAACATGATAAATAATTCTAAGTCTAAGAATCTGTTATTATTTTTATGCCATGATGAGTGGATGCTACCAAGTGATATGTTGTGTTTTAGCTCAAGCTCAATGCTAGTGTTTTGAAGTAGATGTTCCCCTCTACCATCCTGTTAAATTTCATGCCATGAGGTGGTGTCTAGCACCATTAGTTTTTGCTATCAACTTGCTACCATCTTAACTCAGATTTCAAAAAAAACCTGTGATTTTCACCAAGTCCCTGCAATCTTTTTCATCATGCTATCTTGTGAGCTTCATGCTTATTGATATGTGCTTCCTTTCCAGTTTGTGTAGTTGGATGATTTGATAAGCATGTTATGTAGTTTCTGTACATATTTTGTTTGGGGTTGGGTACTTCCTGTAGCTCTAGATATTTGTTGTAAAAGTTGCTATGTTGCTGTTTTGAGACAGATTGTGTGTGTTGGTGTTTTGGGACTTGTGGGAGCTATGCTCCATTGTTTTGACTGGTATTTGGCTCTATTGTGATGAGTTTTTCATTTCCTAATCAGTGGCTACCTTGGAATACCATGAAATATCGCATGGCCTTCATTGTCTTGTATTTTGTCTTCGTACCTTGCCGTGAGCGTAGCGTGAGATCCGTTACTCTGTTTCCTACGTTCCACATATGCATTTGCATAAATTTTGCATGAAGCATCCATATTTTCCATGATCATGCATGCTTAAACAACTTAACATGTGGTTCTATCCAGAATTGTAAATAACTTAACTATTTCATGAGAAACATGACTAGCTTAGGATTCCCATGCTAAATACTTCAAATGAATCATGCATCATATTGTTTGTGCATTGCACCTTGGTTGGTTGTTTATTGTTGCTGTTTATCTTGGGTAGACGCGAGTGTTGAACCTGAGTACGAGGATCCAGGAGAGTACCACTACAAGGACCCTGCTTTTTGTTCATCTGAAGATCCAACAGGCAAGATGGTCGTACCCAGATCCCGACACTAAATTTGCTTTGCTAGATGTCTCGCCCTTATCGTTACAGATGCGTTACCTACCACTTTAATGTCAAGCCTCCTACATTTCCATGATAGCCTCTAACCCTCCACATCCTAGCAAACCTTGTTTGGCTAAGTTACCGCTTCTCAGCCCCTCTTATAGCGCTCTTAGTTGCAGGTGCAGGTTGTTCCCATGTGATAACATGGATATCTGGAGATATCACAATATTTACTGCTATTTATTTAATGCACATATATATCTTGGTATGATGGAAGGCTTGGCCTTTTGCTCGGTGTTTTGTTCCACTTTTACCGCCATAGTTACTTGTTACTGGTGTTATGTTTCCTAACATGCTTGGGGTTGTTATGGGGACCCCCTTGATTTTTCGTTTGAGATTAAAACTTGTCTGGCAAGACCCAACATTGGTACTATTTGCTTAAACAACTTAAAATATGCATAGGGATGAGCTACCCCGTGGATAATTAATCAACAACCCGGGCCAGTGCTCCTCATGAGTGTTGGTCCAAAACGGGCTCCCTGCGGGACCGCCTCAAGGAATCTTGAGGATTGGTTTTCCCCGTATCTAGACCCATCTTGTAGTGCCCTGAGACAGGGATACGTGCGGCTCCTACAGGGATCTGGCCTGCCGGGCGGTCTTGTTGGACTTGTTTTCGCTTTTTCGAATGGCTTGCCCGAGGGAATCTAATCTTCTTCGGGCTATCTCGAGGTGTCAGAATTCCTTTGGAATTTCCTAGGATGACCACGAGATCTATGGTCGAGGTTATTCCTATGGAGTGTGGTTAATTTATGATGGACCAGTTGGAGCACCCCTGCAAGGTAATCTTTCGGAACGCCGTCCCCGCGGTTATGTGGCAACTTGGATATTTGTTTAACACCCGGTTATAGTGAACTTGAAGTAAACTCCAATAAAATACACCAACCGTGTGAGTAACCGTGATCGTCTCTGCTCGTGAACATGATCCGAGAGAGAACACGGTGGGGTTATGTTTGACGTAAGTAGGTGTTCAGGATCTCTTAGAGATCATTGTAGAACTCGATCGTTTTACGTAGTCCACCATATTTACATTCATGTTCTCGAAAGTTTGCCACCATAAATGCTTAGTGATGCTGCAAACTGAACACTTACCCCCATCCACCCCAACAAGCTTGAATAGTCTCGGTACCCGGTTGCGAGATTGCTGAGTCCTCGTGGCTCACAAATTACTACAACAAATACAGGTGCATGTGTAGATGAGACCGTGCCAGATGATGTGACGGAGCTCCAATGGGAGTATGACGAGGAACGTGGCAGGATGTACGTCACTTATCCAGACGAGTAGAGAGGCCTTGGTCGTGATCTCCGGGGCTAGCAAGACAGTTTCATCGCATCTTTCTCGTTTGTTTTCGTCCGTGGACGGACCCTGTCTTTTGAATGATGTTTGAATAAACTGTGTGGATTGTAATTTAGCATGTGGCGAGTGTAAGCCAACTCATATACTCCTCTCTTCATAAATGTATGTGATGATACAGAACTTGTGAAATAACTAGATGCGCCTATATCCCTATCGAGCCCCCGTGCCCAAATATGGATAGGCACGCATCTTGGGCGTTACAAGTTGGTATTCAGAGCCATACGACCATAATAGCCCTTTGCCTGATCGAACCTGGCCTAGTCGAGTCTAGTAAAAACTATTTTGAGTCTAGTTATATCGGAGAGCAGGTTTCTTTTTACTCCTCTTGTATACTGTGGTGAGGTATTCGACTTAGGAATTTTGATTCTACTCCTCTTCTTGTTCAAAATTCTTTTAAGGATCACACTGGTATTTTGGAGACTATATGATACCGATGTGACGGAGTTCTGTCTTGGTGCCTCCTGTCTGACTTGATTTCTTTCGGGGAGTTGAGCTCCAGGGAATTCTTGGCACATCATTATCATTCATCTTCCTTAGTATCGCAGGATGGAGGGTGTTCGGAATTGCTTCAATAGTTGTCATGGTGAAATAAGGTGTGGGGACCCTGACTCATAAGTCATGATCACCGAATGTACATGCATAGTGATTTCAGAGATCAATGATCACCGAACACACATAAACTTAATAACAAGAGTCTTACATCCATTACATATTGGTTTACTCAAATATGGCCTTCATGGCCAAGTCCTCATACGACTGTAGCGGAAATCTTCAATGATAGCGTGAACCCATGCCATTTGCCTTAACCCTACAGGCATTCTGACTGAGAAGCTTCCTAGCTCGTATGTCCGTCACCAGGGCAATCTTAATCATAACCTGATCTTTTATGCCTGGACAATAAAATAACTAGTGGCAAGCCAATGAGTACTTTGAATGTACTCATAAGCAACCCAAGTTGTGGAACAAGATGATGATGATGCATGATATAGCACTAAGTAGGTAATTTGCGGAAAGCCAATTTTAAATGCAATGACATGATCAAGTAACGAGTAGGCATGCATCAACAATAGGCAGATATCCATATGAAAAGATACAAATATCATAATAAGTTGGGGTTGAACACCTCGTGTTCATTCATCATGCTAAGTCATCAGACTTAGCTCACTTCCCCTGCTAAGTCATCGGACTTAGCTCAAGTACCATCTTTGTCTCCAACACACTCACACACCAGTTTGTGAAAACACTTGGATGTAGCACAAGAGCGATCATCAAACTGTCCTTGACCGTGGACACGACTATTCGAATAGTTTTACACTCTACAGAGGTTGCACACTTTACCCACAAGACTCGGGGCTCTTCCATGTCATCCACGACTCGCGGTATATAACATACCCGAGGTAAGCACCCGAACAATGCCTTTCCCATGGTGATACTAAACAAAGAGTCCACTCGTTGGTGCCATCCCTCATGATGTACATCACTCGTATCATCCATGAGGGCACAGAACGGTGTGCCCAGTGCCTATAAAGACAGCACATGACGTTCCACTCTAGGATGACCCCGTCTCAAGAGTGACCACTTCACTCTTGCCACTAGTAGTGTGAACTCCTTGCTAGCATCAACCATAGTAATCAACAAAGCCCCATCCCATAAGGGTTATCATGGTCGTACATGTAAGGTTGGAATAACAGTCACAACATAGACCAATCCGTTTTCGAAAACCACAACACTCACTTGTCCTGGTACACCACTTCTTTCTCAAGTGGTCACCTATCTCATCATCATCTCCCTCGGGCATTAGTGGCACCCGACGGGGTTTTGACAAATCTTTGAAATCATTTCTTTTACTTTCCATCACTATGCATAAGTCCCATCCCATTGCGTAGCGTCTTATTTGCGACCTAACTACTCCCTCCCGCATAACCCTCATAAGGTGTTAGGGTAATGCACGATGCAAGTGTCATCCCACCAAAAAGGGAAACACCACAGCACATGATCAAATATGATGAAAGTAAAGTGCTATATGACATGCAATAAAATGGTTTCTCATCATGGTCAAAGGGATGCTTGCCTGGCTTAGCAACGTCTTCGAGGTCTTCCACGCTTCTTGTCTAACTCCAAGCACTCTGTATATCTCGTCAACTACCGTCGGTAAACAACCACAATAAGCAACACAACAAGCAGAGAAATAAATGTGCTCTATAAATAGGAGTTTTATTTTTGTAGGACTCCTCTGGTCATGAGAAAAATAATCGAGGAGGTTTTGGTGGATGTTGGGTCAAGGGGCAGTTTTGAATGGTGGGAATGACGGAAATGATGATCCTTCAAGAGTTCAACAGAAAATATTTTCATAAAAATGAGTGGAGGCACTCATAAAATAGGGCATGATTTTAGAAACATGTGGAAAGTGGTTTCACTAGATTTGGAGTTCAGATGATTTTCCTATGAATTTCCTAAGATGGTAATAATGAAATATGGGGCTATTTATTTGATCCAGCAGAATTAATGCATGGTGAAAATGTTAACCAAGGCCTGATAAATAAGGCATGCTATTTAGAGCACCTATAAATTGGAATCACACCATGTGAAGTTGATTTGGATGTTCTAGGAATTTTGCAAGTGGGGCATCACATATTTCAAATTTGAATTTAAATTTGAACAGTGGAGAGAAGTTGTGGGAAAAATATGTGGGATATATTTTTGGATAGAGGAAGATTTTAGGAACCTCTAGGACTTTGAATCACCAGATTTGGAGTTAAGATGAATTTAATACCTATTTTACAAATTCTGGAAAAACAGAAATTGGAAAAAGGGGGGTATACCTAGGGCGCTACATAGCGCACACGGCGCATGATTGCCATTGGGCCAGCCAAGCAACTCAACTGCGCGGGCGACGCCGAAGGAGTGTTTCCTGAAGGCGCTTCCCCTGCTGGGAAGCGGATCCCGTAGAAGGTATAACCACTTAAATGAGGGGGGCCGGCCGGTTGTGCCTTATAGGCGGGCCCCGATCGTCAGGACCATCCCCCTCCTCCCGCTCAACGGAGGCGAGGCAGGGGAGGCAGGACCGAGGGGCTTTCATGGATTTATCACGGCAGATGTCCGGGTCTTGACCCTATGGTTGTGATAGCGGTGCATGTCTTGTTGATAAATCGCCTATCAGGCCGCTGCTAACTCTCGTGCCTCTTCCAAAGTATCCAATGCGTCTTGGTGTGCCGTCTCGTTGTCTGTCTCAACGTAAGCCGCCACTCTTGGCGAGTCATGTCGGATGTCGCTAGGTAAGACGGCCTCGGCGCCGTACACCATAAAGAAGGGCGTGAAACCCGTGGACCTGTTAGGGGTGGTTCTGATGCTCCATAAGATGAAGGGTAATTCTTCGACCCAACACCCGGGCGTTCGCTGCAAAGGAACCATAAGCCGCGGTTTAATCCCTCTTAGAATTTCCTGATTGGCGCGCTCCGCCTGACCATTGGACTGTGGATGTGCCACGGCTGAAATATCAAGCCGGATATGCTCTCGTCACAGAATTTCTTCATAGCCCCCTTGGATAGATTTGTACCATTGTCAGTAATGATGTTGTGCGGGTAACCAAAATGGTAGATCAGCTTCTTAATAAATAGAACCGCTGTAGCCGCATCACACTTGCTGACCGGCTCTGCCTCTACCACTTGGTAAATTTGTCAACCGCCACCAGGAGGTGCGTTTTCTTGTCCTTGGATCTCTTGAAGGGCCCTACCATGTCCAACCCCCAGACCACAAATGTCCAAGTGATTGGTATCATCCTCAGTTCTTGAGCCAGAACATGAGCACGCCGGCCAAATTTTTGACAGCCGTCACACTTGTGGACTAAATCCTCTGCATCCTTGTGAGCCGTTAACCAGAAGAACCTGTGTCGGAAAGCCTTGGCCACCAAAGATTTCGAGCCGACATGGTGTCCACAATCACCAGCATGAATTTCATTCAAGATCTGCCGGCCCTCCTCTGGTAAAACACAATGTTAACAAAACCCTGTTACACTGCATTTATGCTACTCACCATTAACTATCATCATGGACATAGAGCGCCGGTGATCTCTCTGGCCAGGTCTTCATCGTGAGGTAACTCGCCCCGGGTCAAATAGGCCAAATAAGGAATCGTCCAATCGGGGATAGCATGCAGAGCCGCCACCAATTCTGCCTCCGGGTCAGGAACATCCAAATCTTCCTCTGAAGGTATCATGACGGTCGGATGGTGTAAGACGTCCAGAAAGACATTAGGCGGCACCGGCTTATGTTGGGAACCTAGCCGTGATAAAGCATCAGCCGCCTCGTTCTTGCGACGATCAATGTGATCTACCTGATACCCTTTGAAGTGACCCGCAATAATATCAACTGCCTGCCTATAAGCCGCCATCCTCAGGTCTTTGGAGTCCCAAGTGCCAGAAACTTGCTGAGCCACTAGATCTGAGTCGCCCAAACACCTGACCCGGCTCAAATTCATCTCCTTGGCTAATCTAAGACCATGAAGCAAAGCCTCGTACTCAGCCACATTGTTAGTGCAGGGGAACATCAGCTGGAGCACATAACAAAACTTATCACCCTTGGGGGATGTCAGAACAACCCCCGCTCCGGACCCCTCTAACTGCTTGGATCCATCAAAGTGTATAGTCCAGTATGTGTTATCCGGCTTTTCTTCGGGAGCTTGACACTCTGTCCAATCATTTATGAAATCCACCAAGTGATCGCCGTGCAAGGAACATACTTTAAATTAAGAGGTCCCAGCTCTAACACCGATTTAGCAATCCTTCCTGTGGCTTCTCTGTTCTGGATAATATTCCCCAACGGAGCAGAACTGACCACAGTTATCTGGTGCCCTAGAAAGTAGTGTTTTAACTTGCGGTTGGCTATGAAAACTCCGTATACCAGCTTCTGCCAATGCGGATATCTTTGCTTAGATTCTACTAGGACCTCACTGATATAATAAACTGGACTTTGCATGGGATACTCCTTCCCAGCCTCCTTGCGCTCGACCACAATTGCAACGCTGATTGCCTTGTTGTTAGCCGCCACATAAAGGAGCAACGGTTCTTTCTTAGCCGGAGCGGCTAACACTGGCAGCTTAGTCAGTTGTTTCTTAAGCGCCTCAAGTGCTTCACCCGCTGCTTTGCTCCAGACAAACTTGTCTGTCTTCTTCATCATCTGATATAAAGGAATAACCTTCTCTCCAAGGCGGCTTATGAACCGGCTCAATGCAACAATCCGCCCTACCAGGCGCTGAACGTCATTAATGCATGCCGGCTCTCCTAGAGAAGTAATAGCCTTGATTTTATCCGGGTTAGCCTCGATGCCACACTTAGAGACCAAGAAACCCAAAAGCTTTCCTGCTGGAACCCCAAAGACACACTTGGTCGGGTTAAGCATCATCTTGTTGACCCGGAGATTGTTAAAGGTTTCCTTTAGGTCCTCCAAAAGTGTTCCCTTCTTTCTAGATTTGACTATGATGTCGTCCACATAAGCATGAACATTACGACCAATTTGACTGTGAAGGCAGTTCTGTACGCACCATTGATAAGTCGCCTGGGCACTCTTGAGCCCGAAAGGCATTGAGACATAACAGAACGCCCCAAAGGGTGTAATGAACGTCGTCTTCTCCTGGTCTTTCACTGCCATCTTGATCTGATGATAACCGGAATAAGCATCCAGGAAGCATAAGCTTTCACATCCTGCTGTAGCATCAATGATCTGATCAATACGTGGGAGGGCAAAGGGATCAGCCAGACAAGCCTTGTTAAGGTCCATGTAATCCACACACCTACGCCATGTGGCGTTCTTTTTGAGCACCAGCACTGGGTTAGCCAACCATTCCGGGTGAAAAACTTCAACAATAAAACCCACAACCAAGAGCCGGGCAACTTCTTCCCCAATAGCCTTGCGTCTCTCCTCATTGAACCGCCGCAAAAACTGTTTGATCGGCTTAAACTTTGGATCCACATTAAGGTTGTGCTCAGCGAATTCTCTCGGTACACCTGGCATGTCAAAGGGCTTCCATGCAAAGATGTCCCGATTCTCATGGATGAATTCGATGAACGCGCTTTCCTATTTGGGATCCATATGAGCTCCAATGATGAACTGCTTAGATGAGTCGCCCGGATTGAAATGTACTGCCTTGGTATCATCTGCTGAAAACTTGAGGGGCGGCTCGACCTCCGTGGTTGGCTTTTTCAGGGGGGTCATATCCTCCGGATCAACATTCTCCTTATAAAACTTAAGCTCTTCCTGGGCACAACTGCACTATGCATAAGCCGCATCTCCTTCTTCACACTCAATAGTCATGTTTCGGTTACCATGAATGGTGATGGTACCGTTCAAGCCGAGCATCTTGAGCTGTGAGTAAACATAGCAGGGCCGAGCCATGAACTTAGCATAAGCCGGCCGTCCAAACAAGGAATGATAAGGGCTCTTGATCTTAACCACCTCAAACCGTAAGGAGTCCACTCTATAGTTGTATTCATCGCCAAAAGCCACTTCCAAAGAAATCCTGCCCACCGGATGCGCCGACTTACTCGGCACCACACCATGAAAAATAGTGGACAAAGGTTTTAAGTCCTTGTCGAGCAACTTCATCCGCTGGAAGGTGTCATAATAAAGGATGTTTATGCTGCTGCCGCCATCCATGAGCACCTTGTTCAACATATACCCACCCACTTAGGGGGCTACAACCAAAGCCAGCCGCCCCGAGTCATCAACGTGTGGCAGGTGATCTTCACGGCTCCATGTTATGTCATATTCAGACCACTTTAGATATTGTGGAAGAGCCGGCGTAACCGCATTGACCGCCCGTTTTCGCAACTTCTGGTCCCGTCTATTGAGACTAGTCGTGAAGACGTGGTACTGCCCGGAGATGAGCTACTTCGGGTTACTCTGAAAACTGGACTGATTCCGCTGTTGCTGTTGTTGTTGATTATTATTACCAGAGTGCGGCTGCTGTCCCCTGTGATTATCCTGGCCCGGATGACCGGATGCTGAACCGCCAGAACCAAATCCGGCTCCTGACCCACCATGTCCTGGGCCGCCTGTCGGGCCGCCACCGTGATGGTTAGGTTGTGTGACATACCGCTTGAACATCTGCATAAAAGAACAACTCTCCCTTGTATGATTTGCCGGCCTATCAGGCAAACTGTGATTCGGACAAGGTCGCTTAAGAAACTCTTCCATGTTTGAGGAAAAATTATCCCTGCCTGAGGGCGGTCCGAACCTCCTGTTGCCCTTGGGATGATTCTGCTGGGCATTTGTGTTGGCCACCAGCTCTGATCCTGCTTCTGGATTCTTGTGCTTACTCTGGCTACCATTGTTCACCGCACCCTTGCCTTGGTTGCCCTTCTTGCCTTGACTAGCCTTTTCCTCATCAGAACCCGAATCCTTCATGTTGTCTGAGTTGGCGTATTTCGTGAGAGCCGTCATGAGCTCTCCCATGTCCTGACACGTACACTTGAGCCGACCAAGTTTCTGCTTTAGAGGAATAAAGTGGCAGTTCTTCTCTAAGATCAACACCGCTTTAGCCGCAGTGATCTGCTCTGATGAGTGAATAATTGTCGTGACCCACCGTACCCAATGATGAGCCGACTCGCTCTCCTGTTGGACATAGTGATCAAGATCCACAATAGTCATAGGTTGCTTGCACGTCCCTTGAAAGTTTTTAATGAATCGAGCCCTGAGCTCTGCCCATGAATTGAAGGTATTAGGTGGTAGCCCCTTTAGCCATGTACGAGCTGGGCCTTCAATCATCATGACAAAATACTTGGCACAAACTGCCTCACTAACATCCAGCATCCCCATGGCCAGTTCATAGCTTTCCACCTAGGCCTCTGGGGGTAAATCAGCGGTGTAATTTGGGACCTTGCGGGGACCTTTGAAGTCTTTCGGCAACCACTCGCTCCGGAGAGCCGGCGATAGACACGGCAGCCCTCCCGTCCTTGGAGTTACTCCTGCCCCTATGGAAACGGAAGGCCCGGGCTCTTGGTAAGCCGGCCTAGCTGGCGCCTCTTGCGGGCTTTCCGCATGGTTTACACATGCCTCTGTATTTCTTCGCGGTCGGTGACCCGTTTGAATCTCTCTGTGATGGTTGCTGCTGGAACCTACTGGTGACTCGTAGCGCTGGCTACAACTTCGGCTAGGAAGAGGTTTGAATGGACGCGGCTCCGGCTATGAGCGTATCTCTCCTGCTAGGCCATGGCCGTCTGCAAGTACCTGATGGCGCTCCGCACATCCTCTGCAAAGGGTGCTTCATCCGGGATAGGGATTGTCTCAAGCCGGGTGGCAGCTCCTACCATATTCTCGATCGGGTTAGAATAATGACCCGCCGGTGTTGGAAAGGCCCCAGGTGAAGCTTGGTTACGTTGGGCCGGATGAGTCGCCGGCCGTTCCGTTGGGCGGCTCTCGGGCGCGTCCGCAGCTCGCCCCGCGCCAGGGGTATTAAAAAGGTTCCTCGCTTCATAATGCTCTGGTAGACGGGACTAATGCCTCCTCCGATGTACCGCCGCTTTTGACATTTGCTCCAGCCCTAGACGGAAAGCATCTGTCTTGATACGTTCTGCCTCTTCTTCCATCTGGACCTTCCGCTCAGCCATCCTTTGTCATTCCTCTGCCATCCGTCCCTTGATCCTTGCAATCTCTAGATTCCGATCTGCTTGATTATCTGGTGTGAGTTCAGTGCCCATGAGAGCCACGAGTTCATCCATCAGCTCCACAAGAACTTGAGCCGGCGGCGGCAGGTTATCACTCGAAGTGGCGGCTCCCGCGGCTGCGTTACTTGCGGCTGGGGCGGATCCCGCCATGAACACCGCCGCATGAACCAGAGGTGTCATAACATCCAACTCAAAGCCATCCGACTCAGGGTATGCATCATCGTATCCCCCAAGGACACCATTGCGGAGCTGGTACACTGATTCGTTTTTTCCACTTGAAGATTCATCTTCTGAATAAACAAGGGTTTCCTGTGACCCGGATGCTTCCAGATCCATACCTTGAGTGAAGCCTACAAAGACATGCCTCTGACCCGGATTGGCGCGGGCAGGCCGCACGTTACTTGCAGATTGGAGACGCCGAGCCGGCTCGATGATGTTGGTGCAGACGTCCGGCCCGGGTGTAGATCCATCAGCCTTTCCGATGAAAACGTGGATCCCGCCGAACGGAACCCGGAATCCATACTCCACGGACTCGGCGTCAAGCCCCCAGCCGGCATCGTCGATGTAGAACCGGCCGCGGCGACTCTTGCTCATCCTTCTGACCACGTATCCCTCGAGCCCTGGAGAGAGCCCTTTGAGAACTCAACAACACCAAGCGCAAGCCCCACGGTGGGAGTCAACTGTCGTGGATTTATCACGGCAGATGTCCGGGTGAATGGACTTGGATTCGAGGCCATCGCTAAAGTGATGGACTCAAAGGGGTTGATTGGGACGAAGGACACGAGTTTACCCAGGTTCGGCCCCTCAAGTCGAGGTAATAACCTACGTCCTACTTGTTCTTGTATTGCTTGTTGTATCAATTATAAGTGACCTAAAGCTTGACCTAGTTCTCGATAACCTGATCTCTAAGTCGCCCCGGGTCTGCCTTTATATAAGAGGTCAGGTCCACGAGTCTTTACAATTGTCTAACCGAGTCTCATTGTCTATCCGAGTTTTCCTTTATCTTCTTGACCAAGTTGTCCCCGAGCGGCTTACTCGCCCGGGTCTTCTCCGTCCGGGCCACCTTGCGGCCCACACCTTGAGCCGCTTATCTTCCTAGGCCGTAGACTTTACGACTCACCCTTGGGCCGGTTCACGAGCCATCAATGTGACCCAGAACCTTAATGGTGTATCATATTATGGGGTTATATCCCCAACAGGGGCCGATGCCATCCTGGTAGCTCCGGCCACATCCGGCGGGACTCCGGCCATCGGAGTGGTCAGGGAAGAGCCCCGCGCCTACCTAGGGCCCATTCCCACCGGGGGTGCCAGGAGGAGCAAGATTCCGGCCATGGCAGGGGTCGGCGACACGTAGGTGCGGCAGCTGCGGGGGGAGAAGAACAGGCGAGCCGAGGGTGGGGGGGTTTGCGGCGGTGCTGGGGGTGCTCGGAGGCCGACTGGAGGAGAGGATAGAGGAGGCATGGCATGAATTTGTCAGAGGCCGCGGTGGCGCCATGGCATCTAGGGGCGAAGGAGGAGGGCACGAGAGCAAGGGCTCGGTTTGGGGAGGTCTGCGAGAGTGAGGGAGAGTCAAGGGGGACAAAAGGGGGGCTCGGGAACGGCCTTAAGGGCGGGGATGGCCGGAGAGAGCTCGGGTGCACCTCGGGTGCGCCCGGGTGCCGAGCTCACGCGTGCCTGGCTCCCTTGGCTGCATCCGAACATCGGGGAGAGGCATGGGAGGCAAGGAGGGATTTCTCGACACGGTTTGGTGCTTTGTCGTGGTCGGACACAAGCTACAGGACAAGCTCAAGGGGTAGAGCGCCGTTGCTGCATGCCCGTAGCATGGTCACCACGCCAACCCTTGTCCAAAGAGACTTTTTGGTCGGCAAAAGTTGCCTGGGGGAGAGGCATGAATGCAGAAGAGTAGTGGTAAAATCTTATGGTAAATCGAGCTAGTTACATGGGTTTGTCACAGCTAGGAAGTTTGCAGTAGCAAACTTGGGGCTGGCCTAAAGGCATTTTACTGCATTGAAATATGGCAAATACCTTGTCTAGTAGCCTTAGGTATGGATTTACTACAAGCACACCATGTTTGAGATTAGGGAGACAAGTCTACATGGTACTTGTAGTTCAAAGCTGTTTTTGCTGCCCTAATCTAAGTTCAGTTGACTTGCTCATAGTTTCCACATGATCATGCCATCAATGGATTTGGGTTGATGAAAATGATGTTTTGGAAAGGTTTGGGGCATTATATGAACAGAGTAATGGGAGAGGGGAAATAAGAGGTCTTGCCATGGTAAAAGAGAGGGAGATTGAGGGAGTTACCCCACAAATAATTGACTAGAGACCATGGCAAGGTTATTGGAGGTGGAAGAGGGTTATAGTATGCAGTGGTAAAAAGTTGGGGGCAAGGGGAATCTTTTTGGGCCCACTTTGCTTGTCCACTAGCTTATGGAAGAAGGTGTTTGTTCTATGATTGGGCTAGGCAGGGGAATCCTATGACCTTAAGATTTACCAGGGGTAAATGGTAAGTCCATGTGGTCCTGATAACAAGTTTTGAGATGATTTGAAGAAAGTTGATAATGTAAACTTGGTAAACCCTACAAAAAGGACAGAAATGGATTTCTATGGATCTTATCATGCAATCCTAGTACCCTTGATGCACCACTTGATTTGGCATCATCATTTGGTTAATAGAGAATGCCCACAAAGTTTGGGATCAATAGGATATACTTCACAATGTAAAGTTGATCAAATTTGGCTCTGGACAGAAATGGCTTTAGGATATTTTGGTGAAGCAAAACAATTGGGATTCAGATGAAACTTGGCAATATGACCACATATATCATATGTGACATGCTAGAATTTTCCTGGATTTATTTGAGAATATTTCTTATAGAAATATTTCAAAACCTTGAAACAGACAGATATGGTTTTGAAGGGTTTTGTCCAATATCTTGAACATGACCATGTGTTGAAACTCTCATATATGAAAAATATATGTCCACTGAGTTTTCCTAAATTTTCTCAAATATTTTTAAAGCATTTAAATAATTTTTCCCTATAAAAGACCATTTCTGGTCTTAAGAAAAAGCCTTTAAATAAAATATGAAAATAATCTTTTAAAATAACATTTTGTGGTTTTGGGAAGTTATATATAGTAGGTTCCAAATAAAGCTTTTGGGGAAAAGGTATCCACCCAATTTGAGGACTTATAGTACAAACGTCAACTCAGGGTTTTTTGAAAACCTAATTTGAATAAAACCTATTTGAATAAAACCTATTTGGCCAAAATAATATTTCGTAAAAATATAATTATGTCCTATTAACATGGCATGATCATTGGAAAAGAGTGGGGATCGAGGAAAAGAGTTTTGAGAGTAGGAGGGATTTTATGAATATAGAGCACTAGCAGGCAATCAAACCAGCAAGCAAATAGCACACAAGTTGAGCATTCAAATGCACACAAAAAGTTTTAATTGGCCCTGATAACTTAATCATGAGAGACAAAACACAGGGTGTGACATAAGGTCAGAATCACCCAGTACCGGGGAGGCGTCCGAGGGACAACCTTGGTTAGTATCTTTGTGCTTTTGAGGATATGAGTTAGATGGACTTGCGAAAGCCTCAGGTTATGTGTTGAAGGATGGATACAGTTGGGGTGTAGGTTTGTTAGTTATGTGAGATATTTCCTCCTTTTATCCCCAACACCGGATTGCATAACTAGAAATTTTTCGAAAGTTGTTAGGTGGGAAATCATGTAGTTATCTAGGATCATCTTGTTCAGATGTATGAGGGCATATACATTTGTTCTGAGCAACATTATCTCAATACTTTTGTGTTATTGCAAGTGGCTTCTAATATCTGATGATGTTATCGCAAACCCAAAGAAGGTGTTCTTACTGATATTTCAGTAGGAAGGTTGTTTATATTCTCTGCTCAATTTATTTCACAGCATTTGATTCAGCTTTTGAATTCATCTTGTCAATGGTGTGCTGATGTTCTTGTCCATCTCCAGGATGGCTTTAACAACTCACGGGAGTTTGGGTCGTGATGGGGAGCAGTCTGATCCTCCACCAACCCCACCACCACCTCCTCCTCCTGAAGCTTGGCATGCTGTGATGGCCGCAACAAAAGCGAATACTCAAATGTTGCTCAGGTTGTTGCAAGAAAGAGATCAGGGTCAGCAAGGCTTTCATGGTAATTTTCAGAATCAGCCTCAGTTTGTGACGCTCAATGAGTTCCTTGCCAACCAACCCAAGTCTTTCACCTATTGTCAGTAGCCTTTTGATGCAGATGATTGGCTCCGTGAAATGAATAAGCATTTTGAGTGCAGCAATGTCAGACCAGAGGACTTTGTCAGATTCGCGTCGTTCCAGCTCAAGGGTCAGGCAGCAGATTGGTGGCAGCAATACAAGGACTCCAAGGAGATCGTGTTGTCACTTGGGATGATTTCTGTCGTGACTTTAGGGCCCATTACATTCCAACAAGCTTTGTCAAGGAGATGCGTGAGAAGTTCAGGCACCTGAAGCAGGGAAGCAAGTCTGTCTATTAGTACAACATCGAGTTCCAGAATCTGGCCCGCTATGCTAAGCAAGATGTTCCAGATGATAAGTCAATGATTTATGTGTTTAGAGGTGGTCTCAAGGATGAGCTTCTGCCGGGTCTGGTTCTTCAAAAGCCTCATGAGTTTGATAAGTTGTACAACATGGCTTTGAAGGTCGAGGCAACTCAGCTCAAGTTAGAGAACTCAAGGAAGCATTTGAGGGATTCCCATTCTTCTTCTTCCATCTCTCAGATGGTCCCTAAGCAGCAGAAATATTGGGTTCCTCCTCCTCTGTTTCATCCTCCTCAACAACAGAGACAGTTCAGTGGTCGTGGTTCTTCCCACCCATCCAACCTAGGATATCATCAGAGGCCCCAGGAACCCAAGTCAGCTAATGTTCCTCCTCCAAGCAACTTTCGTCCGCTATCAGAGGTTACTTGTCACAAGTGTGGTCAGAAGGGTCACTACTCAAACAAGTGCAACCAACATCGTCTTCTGCCTCCTCCTCCAGTCAGACCTCCAGGCAGTGCTATGGTGAAGCATAATCCCAAGTCAGCAAGGGTGAACATGGTGAACACAGCAGAGGCAGAGGATTCTTCTCAAGTGATCATGGGTAATCTCTCAGTTAATTCTATTCCTGCAAAAGTGTTGTTTGATACTGGTGCTTCGCATTCTTTTGTGTCTTATCCGTTCACATCCAAGCATCATTTTCATCATGAAGAGTTGTCCGTGGCATTGCAAGTTGTGTCTCCGGGCAAGCGTATGAGTTCTCCTTGGGTAGTTCCTAATGTTTCTATCAAGATGGGCAATTATTCATTTCTAGCCTCTCCAATTGTTCTCGTCAATTTCGATATTGATCTCATTCTAGGCATGGACTTTCTGGCTATGAATAAGGCACATGTTGATTATCAAGCCAAAGAAGTCAAGTTGACTCATCCTTCAGAAGATGTGATTATTTTCGCAGCTCGTGATGACACAATCCGTATCTTTGCTCTTAATGAGAAGGGTGAAATCTCAGCTATTTCTCAGATTTTGGTGGTTTGTGAGTATGAAGATGTCTTTCCCGAAGAATTGCCAGGAATGCCTCCGCACCGGCCAGTCGAGTTTTTGATTGACCTCGAGCCCAGAACTGAACCGGTTTGCAAGCGTCTGTATAAACTTTGCCCCGAAGAGCTGAAAGAGTTGAAGGGGCATCTAGATGAACAAGAACGTCTGGGTTTGATCAGACCAAGTTCTTCTCCATTGGGTTGTGGTGTCTTGTTTGTCAAGAAGGATGGCACGGACCGACTTTGTGTCGATTACCATCCATTGAATAAAAAGACAATCAGAAACAAATACCCACTTCCCAACATCAATGAGTTGTTTGAACAACTGAAAGGTGCCAAGGTTTTCTCGACGCTTTATCTTTGCATGGGCTATCATCAGATTCGCATTCGCGAAGAAGATATTCCAAAGACTGCTTTCAGGACGAGTTTTGGCTCTTATGAGTACATCGTCATGTCCTTTGGTCTTGCCAATGCTCCTCCAACCTTCTCAAGAATGATGAACTTCATATTCTCTCCTTTCAAGAATGAGTTCGTCTTGGTCTATCTGGATGATATCCTCGTGTTCTCAAAAACTGAAGAAGAGCATGTAGAACATCTTCAGCTTGTGCTTGACAAGTTAAGAGAACATCGATTCTATGATAAGTTTTCCAAGTGTAAGTTTTGGCTCAATGAAGTGGTGTACCTTGGGCATGTGATCTCTACCGAAGGCATTAAAGTGCACCCTAAGAAAGTTGAGGCAATCTTGAAGTGGGACCCTCCTTAGAATGCCAAGCAGCTTCGTAGCTTCCTCGGGCTTGCAGGTTATTACAGAAGATTCATGGAGAACTTATCTCAAATTGCTAAGACTCTGTCTAATCTCATCCAGAAGAATGTCAAGTATGTTTGGTCTCATGAGTGTGATGTGGCATTCAATATGCTCAAGCAGAGACTGACTTCAGCTCCAGTTCTTGTCCCTCCCGAGCAATCAAAGCCTTTCCAAGTTTTTTGTGATGCTTCTCGCCAAGGTCTTGGTGGTGTTCTCATGCAAGATAAGAAGATAGTTGCTTATACCTCGCATCAGTTGAAGCCTGCCGAGAAGAACTACCCCACTCATGATCTTGAGTTGGTGGCAGTTGTGCATGCTTTGATGACTTGGTGGCATTTGTTGTTGGGTAGACCAGTTGAGGTGTACACCGATCACAAGAGCTTGAAGTACATTTTCACTCAACCCAATCTCAATCTTCGGCAATCTCGTTGGGTGAAAATGCTTGAGGACTTCAATCCAAGCATTGAGTATACTCCTGGAAAAGAAAATGTCATTGCAGACGCGCTCAGCCAAAAGGCATACTACAACAGTCTTATCCTGAAGCCTCTTCAACCCGAGATTTGTGAAGCCTTCCACAAGCTCAATCTTCAGATGATTCTACAAGGATTTCTTGCCAATCTTCAAGTCTCTCCGACTCTAGAAGATCAGGTTCACCAAGCTCAACTTCTTGATGCAATGGCGAAGAAAGTAAAGAAAGGTGTGGCCAAGGGCATTCCGAAGTATAAGTGCTTTCGTGTTGATGACAAAGATACCTTGTTCTTTGAGGACCGTCTGGTGGTTCTAAAAGGTGATCTTAGGAAGGTTATCATGGACGAAGCACACAATTCTCTCCTGTGCATGCATCCAGGAAGTTCCAAGATGTATCAGGATCTCAAGCAAACCTTCTGGTGGACTCACATGAAACGTGAAATTGCTCAGTTCGTTAATGAGTGTGATGTTTGTCGCATAGTGAGGACGAACATCAACGTCCAACAGATTTCCTTCAGCCTTTGCCTATTCTAGAGTGGAAATTCGATCATGTGGAGATGGATTTCTTCACTAGGTTTCCCAAGCCGAAGAGGGGCAACGATGCCATCTTTGTGGTTATCGACAAGCTGACCAAAGTTGCTCATTTCCTTCCGGTCAAAGAATCTATCTCGGCAGCTCAACTAGCAGAGTTTTATACGCTAAGGATAGTTTCTTTGCACGGTATTCCTCATCTCATCTCATCTGACCATGGAAGCGTCTTCACTTCCAAGTTTTGGGAGTCCTTCCAGAGTGCTATGGGTACCAAGATCCATTTCAGCACTGCATTCCATCCGCAAACAAGTGGTCAAGTTGAGAGAGCTAATCAAATCCTTGAAGACATGCTTAGAGCCTGTGTGATTTCATTCGGCATGAAATGGGAAGACTGCCTTCCATACGCTGAGTTTTCATACAACAACAACTTTCAGGCTAGTTCAGGCAAGGCCCCTTTCAAGATTCTCTACGGCAGGAAGTGTTGTACCCCGCTCAATTGGTCTGAAACCGGCGAGCGTCAAATTCTGGGCAATGACATGATCACCAAAGAAGAAGAGATGTTCCATGTCATTCGTGAGAACCTCAAAGCATCTCAATCCCGACAGAAGAGTTATTACGATAACAAACATCGGGATGTCTCCTTGAAGTTGATGATCTAGTCTATCTCAGAGTCTCTCCCATGAAGGGCACTCAGTGGTTTGGAATTAAAGGGAAGCTAGCCCTCGTTTTGTGGTTCCTTTCAGAGTTTTTGGCAAGAGAGGTGAACTTGCCTATCAACTAGAGCTTCCTCCAAACTTCGCAAATGTGCACGATATCTTCCATGTATCTCAGCTCCGGAGGTGCTTCAAGACTCCCGAGCGTACCATTGACCTCCAAGACATTGATCTCCAAGAAGACCTGTCTTATTGTGAGCATCCAATGGCTATTCTCAATGAAACTGAGCGTAAGACTCGCAAAAAAGCAATCAAGTTTCTCAAGGTGAAGTGGTCTCATCATTCCGATAAAGAAGCTACTTGGGAACGTGAGGATCTTCTCCGTTCCGAATTTCAAGAGTTCTTTCGT
Organism: Hordeum marinum; assembly: GCA_022496015.1. Lineage (NCBI taxonomy): Eukaryota > Viridiplantae > Streptophyta > Magnoliopsida > Poales > Poaceae > Hordeum > Hordeum marinum. The sequence continues at coordinate 231,474,486 of CM039673.1, forward strand.
TCTTAGATCTCGGGTCGAGATCCTCTTATAGTGTGGGAGAGTTGTATCAGCCCAAGTGCTAACCTTGCCATTCATGGTCATGTACCTCTTGTGAAGCTCTATGTTTCCATGTGCTTATATGAATTATGATTTTGCTTCATTGCCATTCCATCTCATGCATCATGCATCATGCATCATGCCCATCATATCATTCACATACTAGTGTTGCTTGCTTGTGATGTGTTGTGATGTGAGGGTATGTGGTTAATAGATGTGTGTTTTGGAGTTTTGCTCTTCTTCCTCCCATTCCAAAAACTATTCCTATCTCTCCCTATTCAATTCAATTGCAGCTTGTTATATTTCTTGTGTTTTAATAATTCTGTAAAATGTTCCAACTCTTCTAAATATTCTTATGAGTATGTTTTGTTTTTCCTAAAGTTTGTTCTCTGAGTTTATATTTTCTTTCAAAAATATAAACATAGGCAACAGATTTCAATATTTAAATATGAGTTAATTTACTTGTTCAAAAAAGATGCCAAGGTCATTTTTATAAAAAAGAGTGCAATTTGCTGATTCATAAAGTATTTTCTTTTCTCTTAAATCCTTTCCAATTCATGCATGAGCTTTAAACTTGTTGCTGCTCTTTTAAAACAGAAAAACCCTATTTGTTTTTCCTGTGTGTGGGTGAGCGCTTCCTAGGCCTTCTTCCCCCACTGCCCAGCTAGTCGAGCGCTCGCAGCCCAACTCCCTCACATACACGACAACATGCTCCCGTTCCTCTTTCCGTCAGGTTCTGAGAAGCCGCAGAGAGAGAGAGAGCTCGACGCCAACGCCATGAGAGGAGCTCACGAACGTCCAGGCCATCCCCTTTAAAGGGTGTGGATCCCTAGGGTTTCCCTATTCCTCCTCACCGCCGCTCCTCCTCCTCCTCCTCTCCATCTCCCTCCTTCCTTCCTCCCCTCTTCTTCGTCCGGTAAGGTAGAGAGTAGAGCGTCCTTCAGAGAGCAGAGCGCCGGTAGCCATCATCGTCGTCATCACCTTCGGTGGCCCGCTCGTCGTCGCTTGAGATGCCGTGGTGCTTGCCGGTGCCGCCCGCGCCCAGTTCCCGGCGCTAGGGCGCGGAGAGAGGCCCCGCGTCGTCAGCTTCTTCCTTGTCTCCTCCGCGTACCCGAAGCCCGCCGTGTGTCTTGTTCCTCATCGCTGCCCCGATTCGTCTCCAGCATCGCCTAATCGAGCCCGCTGTGAGCCCACTCTCCTTCCCCTCTCTGCATCCCTCCTCGTATATGTCGTAGCATAGTCGTCGCCGTTACGCTCTGTTCGCTGATGCGCTCGCCGTGGCAGAGCTCCGGCTGAGCTCGTGCTGCTCGCCCCCTCGCTGTCGCGCATACCTGAGCTTAGCAATGGAGCCCCCACTTTCCCTACAGTCCCCGCAGGCAGTTGGCTTCGCCGGTGATGACCTGAGCAATGCCGCAGTCGCTCGTTCCGTCTCGCGGTGCCGCTGTGTGTATGTGTGTTCTTGTTCTTCAGTTTCAACAGTTAAGTTGACAGGGGAGCCTCAAAAGGAGACCTTTACCCTATCTGTCGAGATCCCCCGCCTAGCATAGTGGTAAACGACCCAGGCAGAGACCGCGAGGTCTGGGGTTCGAATCCCCCCTTTTCCTTTTTTTGCATTGGTTGTTGGTGGTGTGTGGTGTACAGATCTGGTGTGGCTACACCGGTTCTAGTGTGCCCATGTCCAATTGTGTGTGTGCCTGCGTGTGTGTAGGTGTGGGTAGGATTCCCTGTGGCAGGGATATCTTGTTTGTTGTGTGTGTATCTGTGTGTGTTGTGTGTGTGTTAGTGTGGTGTGTATGAAAGTGGGACCGTGGCCCACTTGTCATCCACTAGAGGGGCCCTGGTGTCAATGCCAGGTGGGTCCCCTCCTTTTTTTTTATTTTATTTTCTTTTTCTTTTTTTATTGTTTCATTGTGAATTAAATGGATTATTCTATTTCTGGTAAATTAAAAAATATGGACATGTGTAATTTTGGCTATGAGCATTTTTAGTAAATTTTAGCTTATGGAATGTCATGTTGTTTCTCCAGCATGATTTTGAGAGTGGTGCAAAAGCTTATATATGAGTATGATATATGAATTGGGGTAGAATTTCCTAATGAATCCATTGGTGCTATTTGTTTTGTCATTTGAGCAAGTTTGACAAAATGTCATTTTGTCCCAAAGTGCCATTTTGTCATTTTAATTAGAATTAATCCATGCATGCTATGATAATTGTGTCAACATGGAAGTGGTAGTATTTCTTGAGTAGAATGCCATGGTATTTTCTTTTGACATGATAATCTTGCATATGAGTGGGAACCATGCTCCAAAGTGGCTATTAAAATGTTGCTGTTTTCAACATGCTAAATAATTCTAAGTCTAAGAATCTGTTATTATTTTTGTGCCACGATGTGTGGATGCTACCAAGTGATATGTTGTGTTTTAGCTCAAGCTCAGTGCTAGTGTTTTGAAGTAGATGGTGCCCTCTACCATCTTGTTAATTTTCATTCCATGAGGTGGTCTCTAGCACCATTAGTTTCTGCTGTCAACTTACTACCAGCTTAACTCAGATTTCAGAAAAAACTGTGATTTTCACTAATCCCTAGAATCTGTTTCATCATGCCATCTTGTGAGCTTCATGCTTATTGATATGTGCTTATTTACAGTTTGTGTAGTTGGATGATTTGATAAGCATGCTATGTAGTTTCTGTACATGTTTTTTTGAGGTTGGAAACTTCTTGTAGCTCTAGATATTTGCTATGAAAGTTGCTATTGCTGTTTTGAGACAGATTGTGTGTGTTGGTGTTTTTGGACTTGTGAGAGCTATGCTCCATTGTTTTGCTTGGTATTTGGCTCTATTGTGATGAGTTTTTCATTTCCTAATCAGTGGCTACCTTGGAATACCAAAAAATTGCCCATGGCCTTCATTGTCTTGTATTTTGTCTTCGTACCTTGTTGTGAGCGTAGCGTGAGATCCGTTACTCCATTTCCTACGTTCCACATATGCATTTGCATAGATTTTGCATGAAGCATCCATATTTGCCATGATCATGCATGTTCAAACAACTTAACATGAGGTTCTGTCCAGAATTGTAAATAACTTAACTATTGCATGAGAAACATGACTAGCTTAGGATTGCCATGCTAAATACTTCAAATGAATCATGCATCATCTTGTTTGTGCATTGCACCTAGGTTGGTTGTTTATTGTTGTAGTTTCTCTTGCGTAGACGCAATTGTCGAACCTGAGTACGAGGATCCAGGAGAGTACCACTACGAGGACCCCACTCTTTGTTCCTCTAAAGATCCAATAGGCAAGATGATCATACCCGAATCTCGACACTAATTTTGCTTTGCTAGATGTCTCGCTCTTGTCGTTACATATGCGTTACGTACCACTTTAATGTCAAGCCTCCTACATTGCCATGATAGCCTCTAACCCTCCACATCCTAGCAAACCTTGTTTGGCTAAGTTACCACTGCTCAGCCCCTCTTATAGCGCTATTAGTTGGAGGTGCAGGTTGTTTCCATGTGATAGCATAGATATCTGGAGATATCACAATATTTACTGCTATTTAATTTAAGGCACATATATATATTGGTATGGTGGAAGGCTTGGCCTTTTGCTCGGTGTTTTGTTCCACTTTTACCGCCATAGTTACTTGTTAATAGTGTTCTGTTTCCATATTCTGTGCTCCTAACATGCTTGGGGTTGTTATGGGGACCCCCTTGATTATTCGTTTGATATTAAAACTTTTCTAGCAAGACCCAACATTGGTACTATTTGCTTAAACAACTTAAAAAAATGCATAGGGCTGAGCTACCCCGTGGATAATTAATCAACAACCCGGGCCAGTGCTCCTCATGAGGTGTTGGTCCAAAACGGGCTCCCTACGGGGCCGCCTCAAGGAAACTTGAGGATTGGTTTTCCCCGTATCTAGACCCATCTGGTAGTGCCTTGAGACAGGGATACGCGCGGCTCCTATAGGGATCTGGCCTGTCGGATGGTCTTGCTGGACTTGTTTTCGCTTTTTCGAATGGCTTGCGCGAGGGAATTTGATCTTCTTCGGGCTATCTCGAGGTGTCAGGATTCCTTTGGAATTTCCTAGGATGACCATGAGATCCGTGGTCGAGGTTATTCCTGCAGAGTGTGGTTAATTTATGATGGACCAGTTGGAGCACCCCTGTAGGGTTAAATCTTTCGGAAAGCCATCCCCGCCGTTATGTGGCAACTTGGATATTTGTTTAACACCCGGTTATAGTGAACTTGAAGTAAACTCCAATAAAATACACCAACCGTGTGAGTAACCATGATCGTCTGTACTTGTGAACATGATCCAAGAGAGAACACGATGGGGTTATGTTTGATGTAAGTAGGTGTTTAGGATCTCTTATAGATCATGGTAGAACTCGATCATTTTACGTAGTCCACCATATTTACATTCATGTTCTCTAAAGTTAGGCACCATAAATGCTTAGTGCTACGAACTAAACGCTTGCCCCCATCCAACCCAACAAGCTTGTATAGTCTTGGTTCCCGGTTGCGAGATTAGTTAGTCCCCGTGTCTCACAGATTACTACAACAAATGCAGGTGCAGGTGCAGATGAGACTGTGCCAGATGATGTGACGTAGCTCCAGTGGGAGTATGACGAGGAACGTGGCAGGATGTACGTCACTTATCCAGACGAGTAGAGAGGCCTTGGTCATGATCTTCGGGGCTAGCAAGACATTTTCATGGCATCTTTCTTGTTTGTTTTTGTCCGTAGACGGACCCTGTCTTTTGAATGATGTTTGAATAAATTGTGTGGATTGTAATTTAGCATGTGGCGAGTGTAAGCCAACTCATATACTCCTCTCTTCATAAATTTATGTGATGATACTGAACTTGCGAAACGACTAGATGCGCCTCCATCCCTATCGAGCCCTCGTGCCCAAATATAGATAGGCGCGCATCTTGGGCATTACAGCCTGATCCACTCATGGGCTGTTGAGGTATGCTGCAATTTGGCCGTGAGTAGTTTTTTTCAGCTATACAATGTTATCCAATTGTCTAGGCATGTCCTAATTTCAGAAAAACGCATCATTTTAAAATGCTAATAACTAATTAACAGTCCATCGGATTAAAACATGTAATATGTTTAAGATGTTTATAATTTCGTGTAGATTCACAATTTCCAACTTTCAACCTTGACAAAAAATATTTAAACTTGTTGTTTGCTATCATTTTCCTAATGACATACTAAAGTGGTTTATATCATAACTACTTAACCGTAGCTCCGATTTTAATGTTCCACTTATGCAACTTGACGAGAAAAACGTGTAGGATAACATGGTGACATTTATTTTGCTGTTTATCAAAATCTAAAATTATGTCTAGGCAGAATAGTACCGAAATCTTAATTTGCATATGGGGACTTTCCGGAATTGTTCTTTGTTGCTTCCAGCCTCATTTAATATGCCTAGATGTTGTAGTTGCTTCTGCTTCACCTCTCGACATGTTTAACAACATTTAAAATTGTTGTGTACCTAAACGATAGTGAACTAAATAATCGATCGTGGAGTTTCGTCAATATGCAAGTCAATATGCAACTCGTTGCATATGGAGCTTCACTTTAATTTGTAGTAGTTGTTTGATGTGATTTGCCATGCCTTGCATAATTAAACCGGACATTCATCATATTTATTTGCGCATCATGTCATGCATATTTTGTGGTGCTATCGTGTGTTGATTGTTGTTTTTGGATTGTTCCTTATCGATAGATATCCGAAAGCGTCCGGAACGTGAGGATTCGTTCGACTGCGTTGGGTCGTCTTGTTCATGGATTCATTCTTCTTCCAAGCGGGATCTCAGGCAAGATGATACCACTACTATCAGTGCTATGCTAGTTGTCTCGCTTCCATCGTTATGTCTCGCTACCTACCACTTGTTTGTCAAGCCTCCCAACATTGCCATGATAAGCCTCTAACCCCTTCACATCCACGCAAACCTTTGGTTTGCTATGTTACCGCTTGCTCAGCCCTTCCTTTAGCGTTTCTAGCTGCAGGCGTAATTGCTTCCATATGTCAACATGGATATTATTTTTTTATCGCAATATAATTGCTATTTAATTTAATGCACATATATACTTGGTAAAGGGTGGAAGGCTTGGCCTTTTGCTCGGTGTTTTGTTCCACTCTTGCCGCCCTAGTTACTTGTGAATCATTGTTATGTTCCATACTTGAGCGCTCCTAACATTCTTGGGGTTGTTATGGGGACCCCTTGGATTTTATTTTAGGATAAAACTTGTCTGGCAAGGCCAAACTTTGTTACTACATTTGCCCAACATAATAATATGGAACACTGTTTCTAAAGCATAGGGTGTCATGAACCCGAGGAGTAATTTAACATAATACAGGGGGCCAGTGCTGCTGGTGCTGGTCCAAAATAGAGCCACTTGCGGGGCCACCTCGGGGCAACTCGAGGGATTTCTATCAGGTCGCCGTACGTAGTGTTCATCCAGTCGTGTCCTGAGAATGAGATACGCGGCTCCTATCGGGTTTGTTGACACATCAGGCGGCCTTGCTAGATTTGTTTTACCTTTCTCGAACGTCTTGCGCTTGGGATTTCGATGACACTTCGGGCTATCTTGAAGTTGAGATTTTCCATCGGAATTCCGCAAATACTACGGGTGATTCTGCGGTTGAGGAATTCCAACACGGTGTGTGGTTAATTTGTGATGGACTAGTTGGAGCACCCCCGTAGGGTTAAATCTTTTGGAAAGTCGTGCCCGCAGTTATGTGGCAACTTGGAAAACTTTGTTTAACACCCGGTCATAACAAACTTGAAGTGAACTCAAATAAAATACACCAACTGTGTGCGTAACCGTGATTGTCTCTTCTCGTGAGCTTTATCCGGGAGAGAACACGGTGGGGTTATGTTTGACGTAAGTAAGTGTTCAGGAACACTTAGTGATCATTCTAGTTCACGTCCGTTATGCACAGACAACCATACTTTATTTTCTATATTCGTAAGGTAGCCACTAAAATAATGCTTAGTTGCTTGCTGCAGCCTCAACACTTAACCATACCTCACCCATTAAGCTTTAATAGTCTTGATACCCTTGGAAATGAGATTGCTGAGTCCCCTACGGCTCAGAGATTACTACAATAACAGTTGCAGGTTCAGGTAATGCGATGCTTTGACGTGGGAGCGATGCTTTCTTTGATTTGGAGTTCTTCTTCTTCATCGATCTAGGATGGGTTCCAGATGGCAGCCTGGGATTGCAAGGATGGATGTCATTTTATCGTTTGATTCATCCGTAGTCGGACCTTGTCTTCTGTATGATGTTTGAATGATGTGATATGGATGTGATATTGACGTGATATTGATGTAGTTTGTGGAGAGTGTAAGCCAATTCCATATACTCATCTCTTATGTACATGTACTTCTAATGATATCCATTCTTGCACCACGAGGAGATGCACTTCTATCCTTGTCAATGCCCTCATGCTGAAATAAGGATAGGATTGCATCTTGGGCGTGACATGTTAGCTATTCGATCTTGAGGTAGGTAAACTCTGTAACCCCCCACATCATCAATATAACCAAGTAGGACGTAGGGTATTACCTCCATAGGAGGGCCTAAACCTGGGTTAATCTGTGTCCCCTTCGTTTCCTGTTACCGTCAATTCTAGTCTCACAGTTCGGGACCTCCTACACGAGATTCGCCGGTTTTAACACCGACATTGGTGCTTTCATTGAGAGTTCCACTGTGAGCAAGATGGAATCGACGTCTCGCCTTGTCATCAACGAAGAGGTCCGCAACATGGACACTTTTGTCCCTGGACAGATCTTCGCCTTTAGCAGCATTGTGCCGCATGCTGATTCTGCTGGCCATCTAGGCCCCGGTGAGAGATTTGCCCCTGATAGAGAGGTCTGATTTGGAAACCTGGAGTTCTTCATTGACTCTCGGGGTGACTTGTGGTTAATCGGGCTCCCAGCTTCGCCTGTAGCCTCCGAGGACTCTAAGGCTTTAACCTCGAGCCCCTTTTTCGGACATGCTCATGGGGTCACCCCTAGCGATGAGCCGATCTCCCATCCCGGTCCGACCATGAAGCCAAATGACCGAACACATGTTCTTGCCGAACACTCCCCATGTCCGGACGCCTTGGAGCTTAACACCACAAGTTCCAAACAGCTGGATCCGATCGGGCCCTCAGCGGTTGATAAGGCCCTAGATTGGATCTCGTCGATAAAGATCACCGATGATCCAGGCCCGATCTATGCTCAGTTTAGTTACCGTACGGGACATGGAAAAAAATTCGAGCCACCCATCACCCACTTGATAGCCATTGTCGAAGATTTAACCGACATGCTGGACTATGCCTCCGAGGAGGCAGAATACATGGATGAAGAAGACCGTGCTCCCACCCCCGTTAAGACTGGGAGCTAGGCCGCCATTTCCACATACGACATCTACATGGTAGATACTCCTGCCACTAGTGGTGAAAATACTCCTAATAACGATGGCGACAAGTCGGGCAATGTTCCGTCAAGGCACCAGAAACCGCCTGAGGACCAAAACAACCCTGATAACATTCGACAACTCCGAAGACGATAATTACCTCCCCCCGCTAAGGAGGAAGATATACCAGAAGCCCATGACTTGTACATCACCGAGAATCTCGAAGATCAGGAAGAAATTATGCAACGGCTCATAGCAACGGCTCGCAGCCTAAATGCTAAAGAATGGCAACTCAAAGCCGAACAAGACGACCTCAATGATTGATGGACGAAAGTCCTCTCAACTGAGGAAGTATACAGCACCGGTCCGTCGAACTATCCCATTAGCTACCCTCGGAGGAGGCTCCTGCCGCAATTAGATGATGAACTAACTCATACTCCGTCTCCAAACCGTATTCCATACGACAAGCCGGACCTCCCCCCTCGTGGTCGGGACATGACGGCTGACGACACCGGTTATATACCGGCGGTGCCCCAAAGACAGGGTAAGGAGCCATTAGAGCCCAATGACAGGTTCGACCTACGAGATGACCTGGATCACAGAACATGCCGTACAAGATCCATCTAGGGATCCAGAGAGTACGCTCCCGATAGAAGGGTCAATATAGACCATGGTTCGACCAAAACAACTGAGTCTGGGAACGCAACCGGACCCACACAAACACCAAATACAGGCGCGACATAGCCCGGGTCAGAGGCGCCGCTCACCCACTATGCTTGAAAGATGAGGTAATGCAACAACAGTTCCCCAAGGGGTTTAAACCCGTGAATATAGAACAGTATGATGGGACCACTAACCCAACCGTATGGATTGAGGACTTCCTCCTCCATATCCACATGGTGCGAGGAGACGATCTCCATGCCATCAAATATCTATCTCTTAAGCTTAAGGGGCCAGATCGGCACTGGTCAAACAGCCTCCCCGAAAACTCCATTGGATGATGGGAAGACCTGCAAGATGAGTTCCGCTCTATCTTCCAGGGAACCTATGTCCACCCACCGGACACTTCCGATCTCAGCGACATCGTCCAGAAGCCCGGCGAGTCTGCTCGGTAATTCTGGAATGGGTTCTTGACTAAGAAGAGCCAAATCGTCGAATGTTTGGATGCTGAGGCCATTGCCTCCTTCCGGTACAATATTCGGAACGAATGGCTGGCCCGCCAGCTAGGCCAGGACAAACCTCAGACCATGTCCGCCCTTAGCTCCCTCATGACCCGCTTTTGCGCGGGCGAAGACAATTGGCTAGCAAGAGGCAGCCACAATTCCAAAGATCCCGTAGCATCTGAAGCCCGAGATGGCAACTTAAAACCAAAGCACAATAAGAATAAGCGCCGGCACAATAATAGCGATTCCAATGACATGGCTGTAAATGTTAGATTCCGCAACGCCCGACCCGGGCAGCGGAAGAAGCCTCCTAAAGGTAATCGCGACGGACCCACTCAGCTGGAGAAGTTCTTGGAAAGGCCTTGCCAAATTCATGGGACTTCGGAGAAGCCCGCCAAGCACACACACCGAAACTGCTGGGTGTTTAAACAGGCCGGCAAGATACCACCCGAGGACCATGGCAAAACTCTCGCAGCGAGGACGAGGATGAGCCTCGTTGTCCAATTGGTGGCGGACAGAAGAAATTACCTCCCGAAGTAAAAACGGTGAACATGATATACGCCACCCATATATCTAAGAAGGAAATGAAGCGCGCCCTTCGAGAGGTCTACGCTATGGAACCCGTAGCCCCAAAGTACAACCTATGGTCGGCATACCCGATCACCTTTGATCGGCGTGATCACCCGACCAGTATCTATCATGGGAGTTTGCCGGCCCTCATCCTAGACCCTATTATAGATGGGTATCACCTCACAAAAGTCCTAATGGATGAAGGAAGTAGCCTTAACCTGATTTCCTCAGGTACGGTGAAAAAGATGGGCATAGATCCGTCAATGAACAAACCCAGCAACACTACCTTCAAAGGAGTGATCCCAGGCATTGATGCCCGATGTACGGGTTCCTTAACTCTGGAAGTTGTGTTTGGCTCGCCTGATAATTTTCGCAGCGAAGACTTGATCTTCAACATTGTGCCCTTCCGCAGTGGCTATCACGCGCTGCTTGGTCGGACAACATTCGCTCAATGCACTCCCACACTACGCATACCTCAAGCTCAAGATGTCGGAACCCAAGGGGGTCATTACTGCTAACGGCAATACAGAGCGCTCCCTTCGAACTAAGGAGCATGCATTGGCCCTAGCGGTCTAATTCAGCTACAAAGAAGATTGGCAAGTTCCAACATCTTCCATGAAGGCACACAAGGCTGGGAAGCGAGTTCGACTTCAGACCGAAAACTCAGATCCTGCCTCCTCCCCTCTATAGGGACTCGTCCCCCACCGCACAACCTTAAGACCAGCAAAGTATGTGCCAAGGAGGCACAACTTCGGACTTAAGATTCCATGGGCATCGGTGGGGAAATAAAGATGGGTTTTCGGCTGGCCCGAACCTCCACCATCAACACGTCTTCGGACAAAATGCATCCGCTCCTAAAAGAGCTTGCCTACGGTGTAAAGCTCACCTACAATGGGAGGCCTCTCAAGACTTTGTTTGCAAAATCCATCCGCCGAACATTAACACCCACCAAGGTGCATCTAAGAGCAGGAGTCAACTAGCAATGGGGCATATCGAGAACTTCAGGTTATCAATCGAAGACCCCTGGTACAACAAGTCCCGTATATTTTTTTCACATACCTATAAATAGTTGCTTCGGCAATTCGAGCTATAACAGTTATTGAGAAAAATGTCAATTGCGTGGCACAAGTTTGCCTCATCTGTCCTTTTTCGGCTCATATTTTTTTCATCTCTCCCTCTTCTTGTGGACCTGTTCGGGAGGATGCGAGGTAACCGATTAATAGACCAGGGGCTCGAGTCCAAAAACAAATCACCTTATCTATCATGTGTTCGGCATCTCGGTGTTCGCTTTATATGCATCGGTTCCGAACTATGCCTTTGGTCAATAAGTTGGGTTGCCCGGCTCCTGTACTTGCCCCTTTACGTCCCGCTCGTTCGGCTAAAGGGGCAAAGGGAGCACCCCTATGATTGCGCTTCCGGATAGTCTGGTCAAGCACCTCAGGGGAGAAAGCCGAAAACAGACTGTCATAGTATGTGCGATCCGCGATGTGAACCCCGAGCTGTAAGTATTATACTCCAATCCTCGTAAGCGGTTATTCCGTGTTATACGAGGAACTTGCCCTTTGCGCAAACATTGTGATACCGGCTTTGGCCACGGTTTGTTCAAACATCACAACACTTAGGTGGCTAATCGTACGCTTCCTGTAGTCCTTTTCGTGCCTCTGCGGCTAACTGAAGGAAATATATCACGGTATTCTGATTGCCTAGTCTACCGCATTGTACTGCCTTCAGGTTCCGATTATTCGGTTAAGGGACATAGTGCATTGGCATAGACACCCTATGTAGTATCTACATGGGGGCTGAAGCCGACGACTCGCATCTTTCAGTATTAAACAACCACATAGGAGTTATAAAGGAATGCAAAACCATATAATAACATATGCTAATATCACCAAATGTTTGGACAAGTCTTTGGACGTGTTACAACTCATTCAAACATGTTATCACCTGAGCACTGTGACACTATCACCCGAGTACTCTCCATCACTCCATCGAAGTATAGCTCGGGGCGTCAATGCTCCTTTCCGGGTGGCGGCGGGTCGGTGGCTACCTTCAACGGATTCAACCCCGGTCAGTACACTGTCACGCCCTGTGTTTGTATCACCTTGTCATGTTTGGGTTTATAAAATTTGGAGCCAACTAAAACTTTTTCAAAGTGTTTGTGCTTGTTTGCAATGATGTTTGCTTGCTTGATGATTGAGATATGGCACTCCTAGATTCTATTCCACTTCATGTTCATCTTCCTTGTCCCAAACCTCTTGCCCAAAGATCATGCCATGTGAATAGTGCCCAAAACTATTTTTTATCAAATTTTGTTTTAACCAAAAATGAATTACTCAAATTAGGTTTTCAAAACCCCTTGAAATGAGGTTTGCACTGCAATTCCTTAAATTGCGTGGATTCTTCTTCCCCAAAGACTTTAATTTAATCCTACTATATATAAGACTTCCCAAAACCACAAAATATTATTTTTAAAGATTATTTTTATATTTTATTTAAAGGATTTTTCTTAAGGCCCGAAATAGTTTTTCATAGGGAAAAATTATTTAAAAGCTTTTAAAATATTCGAGAAAATTTAGGGAAACTCAGTGGACATATATTTTCCATATATATGAGTTTCAGCTCATCAGCATGATCAAATCATGGGGAAAACCCCTCAAAACCCTTTTTGTTCAAATCAAACTTTTGGAATATTTCTATAATAAATATTCTCAAAAAATTCCAAGAAATTCTAGAATGTTAAAACTATCATAAGTGATGATTTTGCAAAGTTTCATCTCAATCCAAGTTGATTTGGTTCATCAAACCATCCCAAAACCCTCTTTGTCTAGATTCAAATTTGAGCAACTTTACATTGTGAAGTTTCTCCCCTTGACCTCAAACTTTGTGGGCATGCTCTAATGACCAAATAGTGATGCTACACTGAGTGGTGCATCAAGGGTTAAAGCCTAGCATCACTAGATCTACAGATACCTGATTCTGTTAGTTTCTAGGGTTTACCAAGTCTCCATTGTTAACTTCTCTCGTTTGAGCTCAAACTTGGTGAATCATCTCATTCTTACCTAGCATTTGACCCTGGTAAATATCTCAGTGAGATGGTAAAAGTTTCTTGCCTAAAACCACATCAAACACCTTCTGGTGAAATGGTAAAACCACCATTTCCACCCCTTACCCTTTTACCCTTACCCCCAACTTTTTACCACAACCTCTTGTGGATGACTTTCACCTCCAGTAAAAGTCTCATGGTCATAGCTCAAGTGTGATGTGGTGAAAAACTCCAATTTTACCCTGGACAACACCATTTTTCTCCCTCTCTCCCCTTTTTCTTCTATCCTAAGACACCGCAGAGCATCCAATGCCCTATTCTCCATTGTTTATCTCCCCTGGATCCCTTGAGCACAGGTGGCTGCGCAGAAAATGCCAAAGGCATGCCTCGGCATGCAAGGCTCATGCTCTGGAGCGTGCGACAATGCACACCCGCACTGTAGCCGCTGGCCAACAGGCGTCCCCAACAGCCTAGGGCTGCCCCACCTTGTCCCCCTTGTCCCCCTCGACGTCTGCAACCCTCCAGGCGGTCGCCCCCCTCCCTCTCTCTCTGGCGACCCCCGCGCGCGTGCCCGACGCCGCCCAGCTCGGCCAACGAGAGGGCTCGCATGCGCGCGCGCCCTCGCCTCTTTCCTCTTTCCCCTGGCCTAGACCACCCCTGCGAGCACCAATGACATGCTCGTTTCCTCCCCCGTGGCCTATGGCGACGGTCACGTCCTTGCTGGCGCACCACGCCCGCAGTGGACTAAGGCCCACCTATTTAAGGCCCCCTCACTCCTCCTGCTCCTCTCTCCTCGCTCTCCCCCTTCGTCTGCAACTCCCCTATGCCCAGCCCCTTCGCCCTCGTGGATGGGAACCCGCGGCCGGAGCAAACCCTTGCCGCCGCCGGGCACCTCCCCTTACCGGCATTCCTCTCTCCCCCGGCGACCCCCGCAGCTACCCACCGACGCGCGAGGGCCCCCTGAGCATGCCGATGCCCTCCATTCCAGCCGCCATGGCCTGGAGCCCCCTCCGGTGAACCCACTCCGCTCCTGTCGCGAGGAGAGGGATGACAGGTGGGGCCCACCTGTCATCCCCTTGCGCCCGCTCCTCTTTGCTGGCAAGCAGGGCCTGTGGGTAGGTTTGAAAACAAACCTACCGCGCACGGACCCTCGCCTGGGCCGGTTTCCACCTGTGGGCCGTTTCGGTTGCTGCGTTTTGGTCCGAAGGGCACATTAGCTATTTTCCTTTTTCTTTTTTTTGCAACTTCCAAAAATCCCTCAGAGCCCAAATTAATTCCAAATCCAAATATTCTTCCACCTTAAATCTTGAAATATTCCCTAGAGTTTATTAGTGCCATTTGTAAAAATGTTTGAAAACATTTTATATATTGTTTTAATTTAAAACCCCTATTTAGCAATATAAGCTCCTATGTTAAATAGTTTTGAAAATCTTTTGGATTTCAAAAACCAAGACAAATATTTTTAATATAGCTTGTGGTATTTATCAGAGTAGGGTAGCATTTTTGCTAGTAGTTTGTTGAGCCAGGCAAGCATCCCTTTGACCATGTTATGAAACTTTTTCATGCATGTCATATAGCACTTGTTGTTTCGATGATTTATCAAGATGAGGTGTCCCCCTTTGGTGGATTGCCTCTAATAATTTTACCGATGACACTTGCATCAAGCATGACCCTACCACGTTATGAGGGTTATGCGGGTGGAAGTAGTTAGGTTGCTAGTAGATGCTACGCAAATGAGATGGGATTTATGCGTAGTGGTGGAAAGAAAGTGGTTCTTTCAAAGACTTTTCGAAAACCCCGTCAGGTGCCACTAAAGCCCGAGGGAGATGATGATGAGATGGGCGACCACTTGGGAAAGAAGTGGTGTACCAGAACAAGTGAGTGTTGTGGTTTTCAAAAACGGATTGGTGTAAGTTGCAAACGTTACCAACCTTACATGTACGACCATGGTACCCCTTATGAGAAGGGGCTTTCTTGATTACTATGGTTGGTGCTAGCAAGCAGCCCGCATTACTAGTTGCGAGAGTGAAGAGGTCATGCGCTGTCTTTACAGGCACCAGGCACACCGTTGCGTGCCCTCATGGATGATACGAGTGATGTATATCATGAGGGATGGCACCAACGAGTGGACTCTTTGTTTAGCATCACCATGGGAAAGCCATTGTTTGGGTGCTTACCTCGAGTATGTTATATAACGTGAGTCGTGGATGACACAGAAGTTCCCTGAGTCTTGTGGGTAAAGTGTGCAACCTCTGCACAGTGTAAAACTATTCAAATAGCCGTGTCCATGGTCAAGGACAGTTGGATGACTGCTCTTGTGCTACATCCAAGTGTTTTCACAAACCGGTGTGTGAGTGTGTTGGAGACAAATATGGTACTTGAGCTAAGTCCGATGACTTAGCATGGGAAGTGATCTAAGTATGACGACTTGGCGTGCTGAGTGAACATGAGGTGTTCGACCCCTACTTACGATGATATCTGTAACTTGTTCATATGGATATCTACCTATTGTTGATGCATGCTACAAGTTACTTGATCATGTCATTGCATTTAAATCTAGCTTTCCGCAGATTACCTACTTAGTGCT
Source organism: Hordeum marinum (assembly GCA_022496015.1). Lineage (NCBI taxonomy): Eukaryota > Viridiplantae > Streptophyta > Magnoliopsida > Poales > Poaceae > Hordeum > Hordeum marinum. Next base: position 231,490,311 of record CM039673.1, read on the forward strand.
ATATCATGCATCATTATTACCTTGTTCCACAACTTGGGTTGATTGCGAGTGCATTCAAAGTACTCATTCGCTTGCCACTGGTTATTTAATTGGCCAGGCATGGAAGAACAGGAGTATTTTGAAGAGTTCGTTGGTGACGAATATGCGAACTAGGATGCTTCCCAGTCAAAATGCCTGTAGGTTAAGGCAAATTGCATGGGCTCACGCTTTCGACCAAGATTTCCGCTGCTTGTTCTATTTAAATGTTTGGCCCTCGTGGCCCTATCTATGTAAGACTAGACCTTCATGGTCTTTATTTGTGTAAGACGCTCAATGTGGATGTAAGACTCTTGTATTTCAGCTTCTGTGTGTTCAGTGAGCATTGATCTCTAGGATCACTGTACACGTGCATTCGGTGATCACGACTTATGAGTCGGGGTCCCCACACAGCTGGTATCAGATCCATCCTGACTGTAGGAAGCCCTTAGTTAGCATGGATGTTAGTTAGGATGAAACTGCTTTCAAACTACACCTAGAACTTATACTTAGGAATTCTGCACTAATTACGTCTTCTATTCTTCACACAACACTTTGCTGACTCTCCTCCCTTCAAACCTTTGTAGATGGCTGTCATACCCGAAGCATTCCTGACATCCGTCTTTCCCTTACTCCTTGGGGATAGCCTGGAGAAGTGCCAGTTTCACCAACCACCCATTTTCCTATACCACGAGCACTGGGTCGATGCCATCACGAAGGAGTACCACGTAGATGTGGTCGTGAAGGCAAACGACTCCCCAACCAGTTGGTTCTTTGAAGGACCACGGATGGAGACCATGATACTTGCGGTCAAGATAGATGCACGCAAGGCACTCCTACACCTTCGAGACATCATTCCAGAGATGGCTGACGAGCCGGCTACTCGCTACCTTCCTTTTAGAAAGGATGATCTTGGCGAGAGTTAGACACTGGTTCCTCCTATGAGGATGGCACACCACTTAGGTTCCAGACCTACTTCAGCCTCTCTGTTGATAGTCTGGTTGACCACTTGATTAAGGAGTCCGTGAAGCTCCGCGAGGAACTTCACCACATCCGGGAGCTACTCCAGCAAGCCAAGACGAAGCCAGACAGGATCAAGAAGGACGGAGCCCCTGATGGATGACCAGCTGTCACTTATAGAGGAGGAGTACCCCTAGCTAGTGATGCACCCACACATCATCATCGCATGAGTGCGAAGGAGTACCATGAGCTCTTCACCGACATGCCAGCAAAGCGTCGTAAGGATGGACCTCCTCGTTCCCCAACCCCTTTGACCGGGTATGATGCCTGTTCAGGTGATGGACATGAGGAAGGCCTAGAGGAGCGTGACTACGAGAACGAGCACTCCACCACCTGAGTCCGAGAACCCTTAGGGTAGGATCAGTTATGTACCCCTCATGCGAAGTCGAGTCCGTGTAATGGTTCATATGAAACCATGTGTGCTTGTTGTTTGTTTTGTTGATTGTGTTCCGATGCAAGTTATGCTTTTGCCTTAAGCAACATGTAAGCGACTCCATCGTCTATCTTAATATATGTTGGTCTTCCGACCTTTGTTTTAACACACTTGCACTCGACCAACCCCCTTAGGCACGCTTTCCGTTATTGCGTATCCTCTCGTTTATCCCAATTGTTTGACTTGGCTGCTCCAAACAGGATGGTGAATGCTACCCGCAATAGCTCCTTCACCAACCCTGAAGCCGGCAACTCAAGCCAGCAACAGGGAGCTGGTGGGTCCGCTCACGCTGAAGGAAACCAAGAGCAGCCACAAGGTGACATCCCCCCCACCACCTCCACCAGAAAACATGACCATAGCTCAGTTTCTGCAAGTTCTCTCGGAGGAGCACCAAGCCAACAATGCTGATATCCAACAGATGGCTCAGGCCCTTGTGAACAACCAACAGCAAGGCAGGAACGACAATGGCCACTCCATGCTGTTTGAGTTCATGAGTAATTCACCCCCAACCTTCACCGAGACTGCTGAACCATTGGATGTTGATGACTGGATCCGCACCATCGAGGACCTCCTTGCACTGGTCAATTGCAATGAGGACCATGAGAAGGTGTTGTATGCCTCTCACTGCCTCGGAGGTACCGCCCGAGCTTGGTGGGATGGATTCAAGGTCATGCAAGGAGAACGTGTAATCACTTGGAACGACTTCAAGGAAGGATTCCGCACTGCCCACATTCCTTCTGGGATCATGGCTATCAAGAAGAGAGAATTCCGAGCGCTAAAGTGAGGAAGTGGCTTTGTCAAGGAGTACGTGCAGAAGTTCAACATGCTGTCAAGGTATGCACCTGAAGATGTCAGCACGGAGGCTGCCAAGAAGGAATGCTTCATGGAAGGACTTCAACAGGTCCTGCAGTATCAGCTCATCATCTCCGACTGTCATACCTTCTTTGACTTGGTGAACAAGGCCCTCATGCTGGAAGACAAGCGTCATACCATAGACGATACTCGCAAGCACAAGATGATCAGTAAGGGTAGCTCAAGTAACCAGAAGCCTCACCCCTGGCAGCCAGCCCCAGCCAAGCCAACCTATCAGCCACAGCAGGCTAGACCTCCTGCACCTCGTCCGAGCTACCAGCCTCAGCAGTATGCCAATCCCATACCAGCTTGCAACAACAACCCCAATAACAACAACGGTGGTGGAAACTTCAACAACAACCCTGGGCAAGCCACTTGCTTTGGATGTGGTCAGTCCATAGACATCTCTAAGCTTTGTGCCAACAGGAAGCCAGATGCCCCGCACCCCAATGCGCCTAACCAAGGTCAAGCCCGTGGAGCACCACCAAGGAACCCCACTCCCCGCAACCAGCCCAACAATGGCAAGGGTCGTGTGAATCACGTCACCGTAGGGGAATCCCAGGAAGACCCGGACATCATACTGGGTACCTTCCTCATCAACTCAACCGCAGCAACAATACTATTTGATTGTGGAGCTTCGCATTCTTTTGTCACCCAAAAGTGTGCATTACAGAGTGGCATGAAGCCTACACCACTGGGTAGTCGTATGTTGATACAAACACCGGGATCAGTTATGAAGTCTGGGTTAGGTTGTAAGGGAGTGAAGATTGACATCAATGGGGTAGACTTCCTAGCAGACCTTATAGTTCTCGATTCACCCCACTTGGATGTCATCCTTGGCTTGAATTGGTTGACTAAGCACCAAGGCATGTTAGACTGTGCCAAGAGGATTTTCACCATGACCAATAGCCAAGGAGTGGAAGTCAAGTATGTTCCCAACTCTGCCTCCACTCAAACCCCTCAGGCTAACTGTCTAACGGGAGTTGAGTTGGATCAAGTGTCAGTGGTATGTGAGTACCCGGATGTGTTTCCTGATGAGCTACCCGGAATGCCTCCTGACCGCGACATTGAGTTCATCATTGAGCTTATGCCCAGATCAAGGCCCATCTCTAAGAAGGCCTACAGGATGGGATCCGAAGAGTTGGCTGAATTGAAGAAGCAACTGGCAGAGCAGCTCCGAAATGGATTTATTCGCCCTAGTGCCTCTCCTTGGGGATCGCCTGTTCTATTTGTGTCAAAGAGGGACGAAACTATTAGACTTTGTGTCAATTACCGTTCTCTCAATGAATTCATGATAAAGAACAAGTACCCACTCCCCAAGATTGAAGACCTATTTGATCAGTCAAACGGAGCCAAGGTGTTCTCCAAGATCGACCTCGGGTCAGGGTACTACCAGCTGAAGATCAGACCCCAAGACATTCCGAAGATGACGTTTGTAACCCGGTATGGCCTGTATGAATACACGATGATGTCAATTGGGTTAACCAATGCCCCTACCTACTTTATGTATATCATGAATAAGGTCTTCATGAAGTACTTGGACAAGTTCTCTGTTGTCTTCATTGATTACATACTCGTCTTCTCCAAGTCTGAAGAAGAACATGAGGAACACTTGAGATTGGTCCTAGAGAAGCTTTGAGAGCACCAGCTTTATGCCAAGTTCAGCAAGTGTGAATTCTAGCCGCATGAAGTTAAGGGTTATCAGTGGACCCTGTCAAGATTGAAGCTATAACGGAATGGAAAACCCCAACCACCGTGAAGGAAGTCAGGAGCTTCCTCGGACTCGCGGGATATTACAGCAAGTTTGTGGAAGGGTTCTCAAGCATCACCCGACCCATGACCCAGCTTTTGAATAAGGACAAGAAGTTTGAATGGACAGCTAAGTGCGAGGAAAGGTTCCATGAACTCAAGAAGAGATTGACCACAACCCAGTTTTAGCCACCCCCGATATTCACAAGGAGTTTGTGATTTATTGTGATGCATCAAGAACCGGGCTTGGAGGTGTTCTGATGCAACAAGGCAGAGTCGTAGCATATCTATCCAGACAGCTATGTCCTCATGAAGAGAACTACTCAACTCATGATCTCGAGTTGGCAGCCGTGGTTCATGCCTTGAAGACATGGCGACATTACCTTCTAGGGAAGCGATGTGAGATATTCACAGACCACAAGTGTTTGAAGTATATATTCACTCAAGGGAATTGAACATGTGGCAGCGAAGATGGTTGGAATTGACCAAGGATTATGACCTCAATGTTCAGTACCACCCCGGAAAGGCCAATGTGGTAGCAAACGCCTTAATCAAACATGCTTGTTCCTTGAATGCTATGATTAAGGAAAGGCTACCTGCCCTGTATGAAGAACTTGAAAGCTTCGGCTTGGAACTGGTTGCACCAGGATTCCTTGCCAACCTTGAAGCAAAGCCTACCTTGATGGATGATATCAAAGAAGCTCAGAAGGGACATGAGAGCATTGAAGGCATCAAAAGGAAGGTCAAGGCAGGCAAGGCCCCAGGATTCTCAGTGGATGAGCAAGGAGTAGTATGGTTTAGGAATCACATCTGTGTACCCTACAAGGAGGAGCTCAAGAACCTAATCTTGCAAGAAGCTCATGACAATCCATACTCCATTCATCCTGGAGGAACCAAGATGTATCAAGACCTCAAGGCAAGATTCTGGTGGCATTGCATGAAACGGGAGATAGGCACCTTTGTCGCCAAGTGTAACATATGCCAAAGAGCCAAAGATGAGCACCAGCGATCCGCTGGACTATTGCAACCTCTCAAAAAGTTCCTGAATGGAAGTGGGAAAAGTCGTTATGGATTTCATCACCGGATTACCAAGGTGGGGCAAAGGACACGATTCCATTTGTGTCATTGTTGATCACCCGACCAAGGTAGCCCACTTCATTCCCGTCAAGACGACCTACAATGGGAACCAGTTGGCCAACCTATACATCAACCGGATTGTGAGCCTCCACGGGGTTCCTAAGGAGATTGTGTCGGACCGAGGCACCCAGTTCACCTCAAGGTTCTGGAATAGGTTCCAAGAAGCTTTGGGAACCAAGCTCTCCTTCAGCACCACATTCCACCCTCAGACCGGTGGCCAAACAGAACGAGTAAATCAGATACTCGAAGATATGCTCCGCACTTGTCTTTTAGCATATGGAGCCAAGTGGGAAGATGGCCTATGATTCGCCGAGTTCTCCTACAACAATAGCTACCAAGCGAGTCTTCAGATGGCACCATTTGAGGTGTTGTATGGACGCAAGTGTCGTACTCCCCTCAACTGGTCAGAAACCGGAGAATGATTAGTTTTTGGACCAGACATCGTCCGTGAAGGAGAATAGCAAGTTCAACTTGTCCGAGAGTGACTCGAGACCACCAAGACTTGGCAGAAGAGCTACGCCGACTCTCACCATCGGGCATGAGTTTCCGTGTTGGGGACCATGTTTACCTCCGAGTCACGCTTCTCAAGGGGAACATTCGTTTCCACGTCAAGGGGAAGCTTGCACCAAGATTCATCGGCCCCTTCAAGATCACCGACAGGCGAAGAGAAGTTGCCTACCAGCTAGAGCTACTTCCCAAGCTATCAGATGTGCACAATGTCTTCCTTTTGTCACAACTCCGAAAGTGTCTGCAAGTTCCCAACCGCCCCGACCTCTATAAGGACATCGACCATCAAGCCATCGATCTTCAGCCAGACCTCACATATCGTGAGAGGCCAGTTCGCATTTTGGATGAAGCCCAACGCTGCACCCGAAGCCACACCATCAAGTACTTCAAGGTCCAATGGAGCAACCACACTGAAGCAGAAGCAACTTGGGAGCATGAACACTATCTTAGATCTGAGTTCCCTTATCTTTTGAGCGCTTAGCCTAGGAGTCTTGGGGATGAGATTCTTGTAAGGGGGGAAGGTCTGTCACACCCTGTGTTTGTATCACCTTGTCATGTTTGGGTTTATAAAATTTGGAGCCAACTAAAACTTTTTCAAGGTGTTTGCGCTTGTTTGCAATGATGTTTGCTTGCTTGATGATTGAGATATGGCACTCCTAGATTCTATTCCACTTCATATTCATCTTACTTGTCCCAAACCTCTTGCTCAATGATCATGCCATGTGAATAGTGCCCAAAACTATTTTTATCAAATTTTGTTTTAACCAAAAACGAATTATTCAGATTAGGTTTTTAAAACCCCCTAAAGTGAGGTTTGCACTACAAGTCCTTAAATTGGGTGGATTCTTCTTCCCCAAAGACTTTAATTAAAACCTAATATATATAAGACTTCCCAAAACCACAAAATATTATTTTTGAAGATCATTTTTATATTTTATTTAAAGGCTTTTACTTAAGGAAAGAAATGGTTTTTCATAGGGTAAAATTATTTAAAAGCTTTGAAAACATTTGAGAAAATTTAGGGAAACTCAGTGGACATATATTTTCCATATATATGAGTTTCATCTCATGAGAATGACCAAATCATGGGAAAAACCCCTCATAACCCTTTCTGTTCAGAACAAACTTTTGGAATATTTATATAATAAATACGCTCAATAAACTCCAGGAAAATTCCAGCAAGTCAACACTATGATAAGTGATGATCTTGCAAAGTTTCACCTCGATCCAATATGATTTGGTTCATCAAACCATCCCAAAACCCTCTCTGTCCAGATTCAGATTTGAGCAACTTTACATTGTGAAGTTTCTCCCCTTGACCTCAAACTTTGTGGGCATGCTCTAATGACCAAATAGTGATGCTACACTACCATTTCTCTCCTTCTCTCCCCTTTTTCTTCTATCCTAAGGCACTCCAGAGCATCCAATGCCCTATTCTCCATTGTTTATCTCCCCTGGATCCCTTGGGCACACGTGGTTGTGCAGAAAATGCCGAAGGCATGCCTTGGCATGCAAGGCTCGTGCTTTGGAGTGCACTACAGTGTGCACCCGCACTGTAGCCGCTGCCCAATGGGCGTCCCTGACAGCCTCTGGCCGCCCCACCTTGTCCCCCTTGGCCCTCTCGACGTGCGCAACCCTCTAGGCGGTCGCCCCCCTCCTCTCTCTCTCTCCAGCGACACCCGCGCACGTGCCTGACGTCGCCCAGCTCGGCCAACCAGAGGGCTCGCACGCGCGTGCGCCCCTACCTCTCTCTCCTCTTTCCCCTGGCCTAGACCAACCCCACGAGCACCCAGGACACGCTCGTTTCCTCCCCCATGGCCTGTGGCAACGTCCACGTCCTCGCCGGCGCACCGCGCCCATGGTGGACCGAGGCCCGCCTATTTAAGCCCCCCGCTCCTGTTGCTCCTCTCTCCTTGCTGTCCCCCTTCCTCTGCAACTCCCCTGTGCCCAGCCCCTTCACACCGGTGGATGGGAACCCGCGGTCAGAGCAAACCCTTACCCCCGTAGGGCACCTCCCCTCGTCGGCGTTCCCCTCTCCCCAGCGACCCCCGCGGCCACCCGCCGACATGCGAGGGCCCCTTGAGCACGTCGGTGCCCTCCGTTCCAGCCGCCACGGCCTGGAGCCCCCACCGGTGAGCCCCCTCCGCTCCTATCACGAGGAGAGGGCTGACAGGTGCGGCCCACCTGTCATCCCCTCGTGCCCCCTCCTCTCTCGTTGAAAAGCAGGGCCCGCGGGCAGGTTTGAAGACAAACCTGTCGTGCGCGGCGCCTTGCCTGGGCCGTTTTCCCCCTGTCGGCTGATTCGGTTGCTGCATTTTGGCCCGAAGTTCCAAAAATCCCTCAGAGCCCAAATTAATTCCAAATCCAAATATTCTTCCACATTAAATCTTAAAATATTCCCTAGAGTTTATTAGTGCCATTTGTAAAAATGTTTGAAAACATTTTATATATTGTTTTAATTTAAAACCCCTATTTAGCAATATAAGCTCCTGTTTTAAATAGTTTTGAAAATCTTTTTGATTTCGAAAACCTCGAAAAATATTTTTAATATAGCTTGTGGTATTTATCATAGTAGGGTAGCATTTTTGATACTAGTTTGTGTGCTCTGTTTTTTTGTGTGTTGCTTATTTTTTTATCGCTTTTATTTGCGACGACAGATTGCACAGTTGATGAAGAAGTTGGACTCAAAGACTTCGAAGACCCTGAAGACTTTGTTGAGCTAGGCAAGCAGCCCTTTGACCATGTTAAGAAACTTTTTCATGCATGTCATATAACACTTGTTGTTTCGATGATTGATCATGCTGAGGTGTTCCCCCTTTGGTGGGTTGCCTCTGATACTTTTACCGTTGACACTTGCATCAAGCATGACCCTACCACCTTATGAGGGTTATGCGAGTGGGAGTAGTTAGGTTGCTAATAGATGCTACGCAAATGGGATGGGATTTATGCATAGTGGTGGAAAGGAAGTGGTTCTTTCAAAGACTTTTCGAAAACCCCGTCGGGTGCCACTAATGCCCAAGGGAGATGATGATGAGATGGGTGACCACTTGAGAAAGAAGTGGTGTACCGGAACAAGTGAGTGTTGTGGTTTTCGAAAACGGATTGGTGTAAGTTGCGACCATTATTCCAACCTTACATGTACGACCACGATACCCCTTATGGGAAGGGGCTTTGTTGATTACTATGGTTGGTGCTAGCAAGGATCCCGCATTTCTAGTGGTGAGAGTAAAGAGGTTACTCTCGATACGGGGTCGTCCCAGAGTGGAAGGTCATGCGCTGTCTTTACAGGAACCGGGCACACCATTGCGTGCCCTCCTGGATGATACCAGTGATGTATATCATGAGGGATGGCACCAACGAGTGGACTCATTGTTTAGTATCACCATGGGAAAGGCATTGTTCGGGTGCTTACCTCGGGTATGCTATATACCGCGAGTCGTGGATGACACGAAAGTTCCCCGAGTCTTGTGGGTAAAGTGTGCAACCTCTGTAGAGTGTAAAACTATTCGAATAGCTATGTCTTGGTCAAGGACTGTTGGATGACCGCTCTTGTGCTACATCCAAGTGTTTTCACAAACTGGTGTGTGAGTATGTTGGAGACAAAGATGATACATGAGCTAAGTCCGATGACTTGGCATGATGAGTGAACATGAGGTGTTCGACCCCTACTTATGATGATATCTGTAACTTGTTCATATGGATATCTACCTATTGTTGATGCATGCTACTAGTTACTTGATCATGTCATTGCATTTAAAACTAACTTTCCGCAAATTACCTACTTAGTGCTATGTCATGCATCATTATTACCTTGTTCCACAACTTGGGTTGCTTGCGAGTACATTCAAAGTACCCATTGGCTTTCCATTGGTTATTTAATTGGCCAGGCATGGAAGGACAGGAATATGTTGAAGAGTTCGTTGGTGACGAACATGCGAACTAGGACGCTTCCCAGTCAGAATGCTTGTAGGTTAAGGCAGATGGCATGGGTTCACGCTTTCGACCAAGATTTCCGCTGCTTGTTCTATTTAAATGTTTGGCCCTCATGGCCCTATCTATGTAAGACTAGACCTTCATGGTCTTTATTTGTGTAAGACGCTAAATGTGGATGTAAGACTCTTGTATTTCAAGTTCTATGTGTTCAGTGATCATTGATCTCTAGGATGACTTTACACGTGCATTCGGTGATCATGACTTATGAGTCGGGGTCCCCACATGCACCTTGGCCTTGGCAAGGTCCATCCGGACTCCCTCGATATAGGAGGAGCGCTTGACGATGTCGAGGAGGGGCGAAGTAGTAATTAACCTATATACCAGGACGAAGTAACTGCCTGGCAGCGGCTCGCCGGGCCATTAGCGGATGTAGAGATCCTTCATGGCCGGCTCCGCCATCTGGTGCAGCTCTATCAGCTGTTTTAGCTGCTCCACCACAAGAGGATGACGCTCGTGGGCTCCAAACTATGCCCAGAATAGTCGATCTTTATCTCCTTCTCCCCGCGAGGCGAACGGCTGATCGGCGTCCACCACCCTCTTTTGGAGATCGAAGATGCGCCTGAGGATCGCCACACCCGGGTAAGCAACGTGAATTTGCTATCCCCGAATATGCACTCTAGTGAGTACGGCTTACCATCTGCTATGTCCTTGGCTTGGCGCACTTGCTTCTCGTAGAACCATCTATCCATCCGCTCCTTTTGGAGTTCAGTTTTTAACGTGGACAATTCGGCCGAGCTCACCTTATTCTTCTGTTCCATGTCCCCGCATCTTTCACTGGCGTCCTTGACGTCCTGTTGGACCTCTGCCACACGAGCCTCATGCTTGCCGCTGGTGGCCCGCATAGCGCCATGAGCGACAGCTGTTTGTCTAGCAGCCGCCCTCTCGGCTGCCGTTTCGGCCTTCGCATGCTGGAGCTCAGCCTTGAGCCTCTCCATCTCCCTCGCCGAGGCTGCGCGTACATTATACAATGTGAAAAAGCTGCATTGACAGTATTCGGACAATAGAGTTTAGACAAAGGCATTCAGATTCGGTTTTGACATACATTGAGCCTCGTCAAACCTTCGGTTAAGGGCCTCAACTTCATCTTCGGAGCGCTTAAGCTTCCGATTTAGCTCTTCCAGCTCGGCGCCATTTATTGCCGCTGCCGATGACGAAGCATGCATTACACACACAGTTGATATATGTTGAGTTATTCTAACATGTCAGCCACTTAAAGTGCATCTAGTTCAATATCGGATATAGATGTGACCCCTAGGTGAGCTTTTTCACCTCAACTAGGGCTCGGGGGCTGCCATGTATATAATACGAATAAATAAAAACTTTGCAAATAAGAACATCGGGTGACTTACTTGAAAACCTGTGAGGAGACCTTTGAAGGCCTCTTTCAGTCCGTTATCAACGGATTGGATGCTCTGCAATACCGCACCCATAAGGATGCGGTGATCCTCGGGGATGGAGGCGCTCAATAGAGCCTCCTCCATGACCGACCACCTATTGGTCAGTGGTGCCGGTGATGACCGGATTCCTCAATCACCTACCAGGGATTGGACCAGTGACTTCGGAGTCATAGTGCGCTCCGGAGATGTTCTCGAAGGGGACTGAGTGCCTGCTCGTCCGGCCTCCTCGCTGTCCGGTATCGCCCCCAGTCTTAAGTGGCCGAGGCGTTAGCTCCGGCCATGGTACGGTCTCCCTGGCCATCGGTGTACGCCTCCATAGGAGTGTGCTGGGACGACACCTCCATGGCATCCCTCAATGCGCCTGGAGTTGTGGGATGTGAGGCATCCCCGCTCGCCGCTAGTTCGGCGGGCGGGGTCACCCTGTCCGATATCACCTCGGTGGGGATAACGCGCGGGGGGCTGCAAGGCCAATAACCTGCATGTTAGCAAACTCTAAATCTATTCGTAATGAATGGGAGGGTCTTCGGATCCTAACCTTTTTGGAGGCGGCTTGACCCGTAGGCTCCATTGCGAAACCGCCTCGAGGTCTTCGGACGCGATGTCTGAGTCCGAACTATCGTCGGACGAAATCACCCGCGCCCGACGCGCTCTCTTCTGGGTAGGAGGAGGGACCTACTTTGGAGCGTCCGAAGACGCTGATGTCTTTCTAGTGCGGGGGGAATTACCTTCCCCCTCGCCATTGACCTCGGCCTCCTCCTCCTCCTCCTCTTCTTCTTCTTCCTCCTCCTCGGCCTCCTCCTGATTCGAGGAGATGGGGTATCTTTGAATGTAGCGTCAGACTGGTCCCTGATGTGGATGCCAGCCTAGCCTGGTTTCTTCTTCTTCTCTTTCTTCATGGGAGCCTCGTAGGGCTTTACCACGAGCATTTTTTCAAACATCCTGGTCCTCTCGTCTTCGGGCTGAGGCGCTAGACTCTTAATGTTGACGGCTTTCTTCAGCCATCTCTGCAAAGACAGATAGGATAAGAGGTCATGCGATCTTCTTATGTAATGAAGCCGACCAAGCTAGGGTGTATCGTACCTCAGATTCGGGCTTGGCAGCGTGCGAACCCTTCTCCTCCTCCTCGAATGGCCAAGTCTTCTGTGATTTGAAGAGCGCCTTCCAGAACTTCTCCCACGTAGTGCGGAACAGATTTCGAACTATGGGCTCCGCGTCAAGCTCACGAGCCATAGGGGGTGTCCCGGCACTGGGAAGGGAGGATGTGTCTTCGGAGCATCACCTGGACCACATCGGTCAACTTGGTGCCCTCCTCGACCAGGGAGCAGATGCGCTTCTGCAGGTCGCTCACCTCCTTGCCCGGCCCCCAGACAAGGCCCTTTTCGAGCCATGAAGCTAGTCTAGTGGGGGGACCGGATCTGAATGTGGCAGCAGGATACTGACCTTCTTCTTGTGGTTCAGTGACGTAGAACCACTCCTTCTACCACCCCTTGATGGTGTCAATTAGGGTTCCTGATGGCCACCCGACGCGGGTGAGCTTGCCGATGACGGCCCCACCACAATCTGCGTGCTTGCCACCGACACACTTGGGCTTGATGTTGAACACCTGAAGCCAGAGCCCGAAGTGTGGTTCGATGCGCAGGAAGGCCTCGCACACGAGGATGAATGCCGAGATGTGCATGATGGGGTTTAGCGGGAGGTCATGGAAGTCGAGGTCGTAGAAGAACATCAGCCCCCTGACAAAGAGGTGAAGGGGAAAGCTCAGCCTCCTGATGAAGTGGGGGATGAACACCACCCTTTCGCCTGGCTTGGGGGTGGGGATCACTTGGCCCTCCTCCGCCACACAGTTAGGGATGTTAGCGGAGAGGTAGCCGGCCTTCTTGAGGTCGAGAATGTCCCGGTTGGTGACCGAGGAGGCCTCCCATTGGCCGTTGGAACCTGCCATGGATGATCTCGGAGGTGGGGGGTGGAAGACCTAGATATGTGCTTTCGACGCGTAGAGGAATGGGAGGCAGAGAAGTCGAATGGAGAGCATGAATAGGCTTCGAGGTTTTCTTCTTATTGTTATGAGGCCTACCGATTCGGTCTCCCCTTGCTGCGCCATGAATCCCCCCACTTCCCGAGACGTGCGAGCCGGTGCGTGCACGTGATTGAATATAACCCACATAAAACAGGACACGATCGGTATATTGATATATCGTGATGATTAAAATTGTTGGGTTATACCGTAGGTGCATCGCATGCGAATTAAAATTTCCTACGCGCAGAACAACCAAGAACATTCTACAGAGATGGATCATAGATTGTTACCACTAGATGCGCAATGTCGTGTAGCGGAAGTAGAGTTGGGGCAGCATGTTCGTGTGGTGCGTATCCTCCTCGTCCTATGTCCCTCTAACAGCCATTCCGATCACCCTTGAACAACCGGTCGCCAGATCCCACGTACAGGTTCGCCAGAGCGGCGCAAGTGCACCGCCTCTAACGGTATGCGCGCTTGCAGGAGGAATACCCATCCGGCGGACTGCTAGATCTGATCACCCAGTTGGCGGCGGCGAGTGGAGGTGGCTAGTTGCAACTCATGCAAAGCCCTAATGACGGCGCCGAAGTGATCAACCGGATGGGTGTGCCGCACCTCTAGTATATATAGGCATCTGGCGCGGTCTCAACTCTTGGGCCTTGCACAGATCCTAACGCCCATGTGTTTCTTCTCTTAAGCGCACGACCCTTTAGGTTCTCTTCCACTTGGTCGCGAGACAGATCACATCCGACTCGACCAGTTGGTAGCAGCCTCTAGCAAGACGTGTCGAATCCAAGTGTCCGATAAAGCTGGTTAGGCAAACCTGTACTTCACACTTCTGTTCCCTTTGCCACACGATATATGTTGTGGTGCACAAGGCGACATGGTCATCCTTGTTGCGGCACGACCTCTTTCTCGTTCCGATGAATTCGACCAACATTCAGATTATCTCATAATCCTCATCGCATGTCCATGCTTATCCAGGTCGTATTACCCGAGGGGGCCCAGAGTATATATCTCCTGGTAGGAGGGGCAAATCCCATCTTGTTCGACCATGTCTTGCAGCTTGAGTCTGGATAAGCCCAAAACCTAGCTTTGTAATTACCCAGTCATGGAGTAGCATTTGGTAGGCCCAAAGCAAGTCTGTCACCATCCCGAGTGCATGCGCCAGCTCAGGTCTTAGGACATAGAACGTATGTTGTACTAGAGACTCACAGATGACCTATAGTTGCGTCTTATTGTTGGTTCTGTCCAACTCACACCTTATCTCGATTCGGATCTGACTATGTCGAATCCGACAAGACCTTTCTGAGTCCATATTATATGGCTAGCATCCAATGCTACATGGTTAGTGAGACTAAACCATTGACCGTGTGATATGCTAGTCTGATTAGTTGAGTTTCCGCACAACCCTTTCGACTAGGGACCATTTAGGATAGTTATCATACAATGCATAGTCTCACAAACAAGTCACGTACTTATTAATACCCATCACTGATAATGTCCAAGGACTATCTTTATTCATAAACACATAGGAAATATCATCATACATGATTGCCCCTAGGGCATATCTCCAACGGTCTCCCACTTCCACTAGAGTCAATGGAATAGACATCGAATGCCCATAGCTCTAACGTGCCCCTCATGCTTGGGTTGTGGAAGCAGCTTAGTCAATGGATCTGCAACATTTGCATCCGTATGAATCTTGCACAAATTGGTATAACCTTTCTGTATGACCTTCCGTATCAAGTGATATTTTCGGTCTATGTGCCTGGTCTTGTGGTGTTGTCTCGGCTCCTTGGCATGTGCGATGGCACCTGAATTATCGCAATAAAGGTCCAAGGGTTTTGACCAGCCCGGGAACACACCAACATCTTCCAAGAACTTCCGAATCCAAACACCTTCCTTTGCGGCTGCACAAGCCGCAATGTATTCGGCCTCTGTTGTGGAGTCGGCCGCCGTATCTTGCTTGGAACTCGTCCAGCTCACTGCTCCTCCATTCATGACATACACGAATCCAGTTTGCGATCGACAATCATCCCTGTCGATTTGGAAACTAGCACCAGCGTAACCCTTTACGTAGAGCTCCTCCTCACCTCCATAAACTAGGAACATCTGTTTAGTCCTTTTCAGGTACTTCAAGATAGTTTAAACCGCTGCCCAGTGACTCTCACCTAGGTCGGCCTGGTATCTGCTTGTTAAGCTTACTGCATAAGCAACATCAGGTCATGTACATAGCATGGAATACATGATGGATCCAATTGCCGAGGCATATGGAATCCTACTCATCTGGTTTCGCTCATCAGAAATCGTAGGACTCCTAGTCTTGCTTAGCCTTATACCGTGTGAGACGGGCAAGAACCCTTTCTTGGCCTCACTCATGTTGAACATCTTAAACACTTTGTCTATGTACATGCTATGGCTTAAGCGGAGCATCCTCCTTGATCTATCTCTATAGATCTTCATGGCTAAAATGTACACTGCCTCCCCAAGGTCTTTCATCGAAAACTTGCCATTCAATGATTCCTTGTCTGAGTTCAGCATCGAAACATCATTTCCTATCAGCAGTATGTCATCCACATATAATACTAAAAATACTACCGAGCTCCCACTAGACTTCCTGTATAAACAATAGTCCTCTTCGTTCTTGATGAAAACAAGGTCAATGATGACTTCATCAAAACGAATGTTCCAACTCTGAGTTGCTTGCCTCAATCCATAAATGGATCTCTTGAGCTTGCATATTTTACTAGCATTAGTTGGATTGAAACAACCTTCAGGTTGTATCATGTATACATCCTCTTTCAAATTTCCATGAAGGAAAGCCGTTTTGATATCCATCTTCCATATCTCATAATCGAAATATGCAGCTATAGCTAGTATGATCCTCACTGACTTTAGCATCACTATCGGCGAGTAGGTCTCGTCATAGTCAATTCCTTGAACTTGTCCATAAACTTTAGCGACAAGCCGAGCTTTGTGGCTCTGAACGTATCCATCCACATTGGTTTTCTTATTAAAGACCCATTTGCAACCAATGGCAACTACGCCAGGTGGCGGATCAACCAAGTCCCATACTTGATTGTCATCCATGGATTTTAACTCGGATCTCATGGCCTCTACCAATGCCTGGGAATATGGGCTCACCATCGCTTCTGCATACATGGCCGGCTCATCTCTTTCCAGCAACGATACATTGCGCACTCTGTGCAATCTTTCCGACCTTCGTGGCTCCGGTGTCGACTCCACTACTGGTTCCCTGATCAATTCCGGTATGATCTCATCACACGCCGAGTCATCCCCAAGTGGCTCTCGAATTTCCTTGAGTCGCACAGTTCTCCCACTGGCCTCCCGATTGAGAAACTCTTTCTCGAGGAAAACCCCGTTCCGAGCAACAAACACTTTGTTCTCTTCTAGGTTGTAGAAGTTATATCCCAAGGTTTCCCTCGGATATCCCACGAATATGCATTTATCCAACTTGGGTGTAAGCTTGTACGACATGAGTCACTTGACAAATGCTTCACATCCCCAAATCTTTAGAAAAGACAAACTAGGACTCTTCCCAGTCCACATCTCATGTGGTGTCTTGTCTACGGATTTTAATGGTACCCTATTAAGTGTGAAAGCTGCAGTTTCTAGAGCGTATCCCTAGAATGACAAGGGTAACTCTGATTTTCTCATCATCGACTGGACCTTGTACAACAAGGTATGTTTTCTCCCTTCTGACACACCGTTTCTCTGTGGCGTACTAGGAGGTGTGAGCTGAGGTACTATACCTAGGCTTTTCAGATGATTATCAAACTCCTGGCGCACGTACTCACCTCCACGATCTAATTGTGGAAGTTTTATTATCTCGCTGAGCTGATTTTCAACCTCGTTCTAAAATTGTTTGAACTTTTCAAAAGTTTCCAACTTGTGCCTCATCAAATAGATATATCCATATCTACTCAAGTCGTCGGTAAAATTCACGAAGTACTGATAGCCACCTCTGTCTGTTGTGCTCATTGGACCACACACATCACTGTGTATAAGATCCAATAGCTCGGACGCCCTCTCGCAACTCTTTGCAAAAGGTGACTTAGTCATCTTGCCTAGCAAGCATGATTCGCATGTCTCGAACGACCCGAAGTCGGACGATGTTAGGAGTCCATCATCATGGAGCTTATTCATGCGTTTCAGACTAATGTGTCCAAGTCACCAATGCCAGAAGTATGTCGGATTTATCTCATTAGGCTTATGCCTCTTGACAATCACGTTATAGACCAGTTCCGTTTCTAGATTTAAAATAAATAGCCCATCTACTATGGGTGCATAGCCATGGAACATTCCATTCAAATAAAATGAACAACCATTGTCCTTTATATTGAATTCATAACCTTGACTCATCAAGCATGAGGCATAAATAATGTTCTGACTAAGTGCGGGAATGTAATAACAGTTATTTAATTCCAAAATAAATCCAGAAGGAAGCTTGAGCTGCATCGTGCTGACCTCCAATGCAGCAACTCTTGCTTTGTTGCCGACCCTGATGTCAATCTCCCCTTGTGCCACACGCATAGTTCTTACCAGCGCCTGCATCGAGTTGCAAATATGGACAACCGATCCGGTATCAAATACCCAAGAGCTACTAAGTATGTCAGCAAGGTAAATCTCTATAACATATGTAACAAGTGTACCTTTGTGTGAAGAAGCATCTCCGGCCTTCTTGCGGTTCTCAGCAAGCCACTTGCTACAGTTCTCTTCCAATGACCAGCTTCCTTGCAGTGAAAGCAAATGGTCTTTGAGTTCGGTTCAAACTTTGGCTCAGTGGCGGAGACAACCTTCTCCGTGCCCTTTGCCTTACCCTTTTTCTTGGACTAGCTCTTCTTGAACTTAGACGAGTTCTACACCATTAACACTTGATGCGTGCCTTTCTTAATATCTTGCTCTTCCACCTTGAGCATCCCATGCAATTCAGTGAGCTTCTTATCCATGTCGTGCATATGATAGTTCGAGACGTACGTCACATAGCTAGGTGGAATAGAACCCAAAATTGCATATGTGGACAGTTCGTCCCCAAGTGGAAAGCCTAACCGATCCAAAGCTTGCACGTACCCGATCATCTTGATCACATGTGGGCTTAGTGGATCACCCTCCTTCAGCTTACAATCCATCAAGGACTGCGAGACGTTGAACCTTTCGATCCTAGCCTGCACCTGAAACATGCTCTTCAAACTCTCGATCATATCGAAAGCTTGAATGTTTTGGAAATGCTGTTGCAAATCAGGCTCCATAAAACCTAGCATGAGGCAGCTGATGTCGTTTGATTCATCAACGAGTTTCTGGTGGGCATTCTTGGTTGTGGCGTTACCATTCTCGGCAGGTTCCTCCAGAAGTGGATCCTCTAGAACATGTTCCTTTTTATCGTGCTTGAGAACAATTCTCAGATTTCTATACCAGGTGGTAAAGTTTGTTCCATTCAGTTTATTCTTTTCTAGAATTGATTTCAATGCAAAGTTAGGTTGAGCAGGTGGTGCCAGTGATCTACATAGAAAATATGCAATCACTAAGCAATGTGTTTATGTAGAGTAATTCAATCTTATACAGAACTACTCCCACTAAAGTAAGCATCCCTCTGCAAACTCTCAGTGATTCAGGACTCGTCTAGCGTGAGCGACTAGTGAGCTTTAGCATCACTGCTAGCCAACTTGCCTGTTCGGTAAGCAACTCCTTGCTAATCATATCTCTATACGACTCCTGTCGGTCGGGTAGGTATCTTATACCCCAGCTCCCAATCTTCTTTGCCACAAGGCCGAAAACCGTTTTGATAGCCTTGTCAAGTTAACATGATGCAGTGCATGTCCGTGTCCGACACGAACCCTCCAATTGAAGGACACCCAGTAGCACCTCAATTTTATGAGCCCACTACCACAATGGCAATATGCTTGATATTTATGAGGGATCTTTCTACCATACTAACATGCATAGAAATAAGAAGCAATATCTAGCACATATAAACATAAGTACGTGAAATAGTATGGCTACTTCACGGGCATCCTTCCATGCTCGGCTTCTACTCCGATGACCAAGGTGGAACTCCATCTTGTCCGTCATGCCAGGATGCCAAACTCTCAAACTTGATTTCTGTCCTCCAACTACTACAACTAGTAATGAATTTACAGAGAATCAAAAGTCGACACGCAGATCGTTATACAATATAATGACAGCACTTTGGCTCCTGCCGGCTAACAATCATGACATGCAGGTCATGTTAAATTACACACATGCATCACATACATATGAGCCATACTATTCACATCAAACCTACAAAACAAACTTATGCATAGAATCACATTCTACCGGTTTGTGTGATCGTGTATGAAATACAAGGCACTATGCACACGGTGTTCCCGCATATTTTCGAAAATCACAGATCGCATCTGCACTCTGATCACGCCGAATTTTCTGATCTGACTGATCTCATCGATCATCGTGAACCCAATTTGGATTTACGTTTCACGGTTAACCCCGATGGCGGATACCGACCAGGTTGTGTCACGACCTCATCGATTCTGATTGACAGAAAACATAGCCTCAATCTATCTTGATGTGCAGTTGATCCCATCAACCGTGCACATAGTCGATGCCATGAACGACGATAGATATCATCCGCCATCTCCACATATCAAATCTGCATCCGATCTAAAATGAAATCCTATAACAGAGGCTCTGATACCACTATTGGGTTCTACCATAGGTGCATCGCATGCGAATTAAAATTTCCTACGCGAAGAACAACCAAGAACATGCTACGGAGATGGATCACAGATTGTTACCACTAGAGGCGCAGTGCAGTGCAACAGAAGTATAGTTGGGCAGCGCGTTCCTATGGTCTATCCCCTCCTCGTACGATGTCCCTCAAACAGCCGTGCCGATCTGCCTCGAACAGTCGGTCGTCAGATCCCACGTACAGGTTTGCCGGAGCGGCGCAAGTGCACCGCCTCTAACGGTATCCGCGCGTGTAGGAGGAACACCCGTGCGGCGGACTGCTAGGTCCGATCACACGGTCGGCGGTGGTGAGTGGAGGTGTCTAGTTGCAACTCATGCAAAGCCCTAATGAAGGCGCCGATGTGATCAAACGGATGGGTGTGCCGCACCTCCACTATATATAGGCATCCGGCATGGGTTCAACTCTTTGGCCTCGCACGGATCCTAAATCCCATGTGTTCCTTCAATTAAGCGCGCGACCCTTTAGGTTCTCTTCCACTTGGTCGCGAGTCAGATCACATCCGACTCGACCGGTCGGTAGCGGCCTCTAGCAAGACATGCCGACTCCAAGTGTCCGATAAAGCTAGTTAGGCGAACATGTACTTCACACTTTTGTTCCCTTTGCCACACGATATATGTTGTCGTGCACAAGGCGACATGGTCATCCTTGTTACAACACAACCTATTTCTCGTTCTGGTGAATCCGACCAACATTTGGATTATCTCATAATCCTCA
This sequence comes from Hordeum marinum, assembly GCA_022496015.1. Classification (NCBI taxonomy): domain Eukaryota; kingdom Viridiplantae; phylum Streptophyta; class Magnoliopsida; order Poales; family Poaceae; genus Hordeum; species Hordeum marinum. Next base: position 231,510,911 of record CM039673.1, read on the forward strand.
TCACATGGCCATGCTTATCTAGGTCGGATCACTCGAGGGGGGCCAGAGTATATCTCTCCTGGTAGGAGGGGCAAATCCCATCTTGCTCGACCATGTCTCACAGCATGGGTCTGGACAAGACCGAAACCTACCTTTGTAACTACCTAGTCACTGAGTAGCGTTTGGTTGGCCCAAAGCAAGTCTGTCACCATCCCAAGTACATGCGCCAGCTCAGGTCTTAGGACATAGAACGTATGTTGTACTAGAGACTCACAGATGACCTATCGCTGCGTCTCATAGTTGGGTCTGTCCAACTCAGACCTTATCTCGACTCGGATCCAACTATGTCGAATCCGACAAGACCTTTATGAGTCCATATTATCCGGCTAGCATCCAATGCTACATGGTCAGTGAGACCGAACCATACACGGTGTCATATGCTAGTCTGATTAGTTGCGTGTCCACACAACCCTTTCGACTAGGGACAATTTGGGACAGTTATCATACAATGAATAGTCTCACAAACAAGTCATGTACTTATTAATACCCATCACTGATAATTCCTAAGTACTATCTTTATTCATAAACACATAGGAAATATCATCATACATGATTGCCTCTAGGGTATATCTCCAACAAAAACGGCCTTGAACCGCGAATCGAGTCCATGTAACTGGCCTAGCGGTCGTGGTGGGCCGTGACCTTTCGTCAGAGAGGTCATCAAAGGTACATTGTTTGCCCCCTAACATTTGGCCTTAAAGGCCAACCAATTTGCAGTGTTCGGACGTGCCACTATGCGGAAAATTACTTATCATCGATGGCCTAACTATGTTTCGGCGTGAAGGAACTCACCTCGCAAGCTGAAGACTCTGTTCACGAAGCAATTGGAGCTGAAGACCCTTGGCGTTGAAGGCAAGTTCAGGGGCTACTGAGGGAGTCCTAGACTAGGGGGTCCTTGGGGAGCCGGCCTATTATCATGGGCCGGACTATATGGGCTACTAGCCGAACACTGGAAGATTTGAAGGCCCAGTCTCTAGGATGGAAGCTTCGGGAAGCACGGCTTGCACTCCATGTTTGATGCAGAAAATATGCATGTTTATCTCTTCGGCATGTAACCAACCATGTGTAAACCCTAGGCATCCTCGGCGTATATATAAGCCGGAGGGTTTTAGGGTATAGACAGAGAACAACTCATCTAGGGTTAGCTATTCGATCTCGAGGTAGATCAACTCTATAACCCCCCACATCATCAATACAACCAAGCAGGACATAGGGTATTACCTCCATAGGAGGGCCCGAACCTGGGTAAATCTATGTCCCCTTCGTCTCCTGTTACAGTCGATTCTAGTCTCATAGTTCGGGACCCCCTACCCGAGATCTACCGGTTTTGACACCGACATGGCCCCACACACGACTCTAGTTTGGACGAACACTCATGAGGAGCACTGGCCCGGGGTTGATTAATTATCCACGGGGTAGCTACGCCCTATGCATTTTTATTAGGTTGTTAAGCAAATATTACTAATGTTAGGTCTTGCCAAGCAAGCTTTATCACTAAAAGAGTAGTCAAGGGGGGTCCCCATAACAACCCTAAGAACTCTAGGAGCCCTCAATATGGAACATAACACTGGTAACAAGTAACTAGGGCGGCAAGAGTGGAACAAAACACTAATTTGAATAGCAACAAATATTGTGATATCTCCAGATATCCACGTTGTTAGATGGGAACATCTTGCACCTACAACTAAGAACATTATAAGAGGGGCCGAGCAGCAGTAACTTAGCCAAACAATGTTTTGCTTGGTAGTGGAGGGGTTAGAGGCTTGACATTTAAGTGGTAGGCAAGGAAACATAAAGTTAGGAATGATACATCTAGCATAGCAAAAATAGTATGGGGATCCGGGTAACGGTCGACTTGCATGTAGGGTCTTTAGAAGGATAAAGAGTTGGGTCCTCATTGGCGTTCTCTTTGGGATCCTCGTACTCAAGCTTGACACTTGGGTCTACCCAAAGAGAAACAACATCAAATAAACATACAAGCAAGCTGCAATGCGCAACCAAAGATGATGCATGAACAATTGGATGTATTTAACATGGTAACCCTATGCTAGTCATGTTTGTCATGCAATTATTAAGTTCTTTAATATTCTAGACAAGACGTCAAGATTAGTCATTTGGACATGCATGCACACGGCAAATATGAATTCTTTGAGTAAAAAAATGCAAATGCATATGTAGAACATTAAAAACGGAGTAACGAAACTCTCAGTACACTCACGGAAAGCTATGAACGGTAACAGAGGCAAGAACAAAGATGAGGAGAGCCATACCCAATTCCTTGCTATTCCAATGATGCCATTGGATTGGAAATGAAAATCTAGTAGGAATAGACCTATATATCATGCAAAACAATTGAGTAGAACTCTCACAAGACATAAAAAAACCATACACACAATATGTCCACAAACATCAATATCCCACATTGCAACCCACACAACAAGATCTACAACAAGCTACAAAGCACAACAAGGGCATGGACATGAAGTCTACAATATGCTTAACAAATCATCTAACTACAACAACATGAATGGAAGCAAGGATCACTAGCAAATGAATTCACAAGATGGCATGTTGAATCAACATTTCAAGACTTATTGAAAATTACCAGTTTTACAATCTGGGTTAACGGGGCGGCATTTTGACAACAACAAATACATATGCTACAAGGACTTTCATGGCATGAAATTAAACAGGGTTATAGACGATAACATGCACTTCAATTCACTCCATTATACCAACATGAAAACATGCACATATCACTAGCTATCATCCTGCCAACATGGCATATTGAGATAAACAGTTTCATAGACAGAAAAATTGTCAAGTGGCAAGCAGGGCATTTTTAACAGAATGACATGTTTGACAGCAAATTTAACCAAGATGCAATACCCCTACTTTCAAGCAATTGCTACAAGCTAACAGAGGACAACACGTTCAACAATGCATTACAATGGGCCAACCCCAAAGGAGGTACAAATTCATGGGAATCATCAAGACAACATGGCAACAAAATAAACAGATTCTACACTTCGAAATATTTGAGCATGTGAAAACAGTAGCATTTTGGTAACATGTTGACAGCAAGAATTCCACACCCAGACAAGGTCTAACGTGGCATGCAAAATACCACGGGCTAGTACATATATCCAAAAGAAATTTTTATATTGACAAGTTTAGCTAATAATGCAAGTATTAAATCATGCAAAAATAACAAAATGACATATTACCACAAAATAGCATTCACAGAAACATGCTCAAATGATAAAACTGATGCCACAGATGGATTATTTGGATTTCTGTCGGAGGATAACCCCGGGGTAGCCTCAAGAGACCCACAACTCCAACTCTCTGAAACAACTGGAGGGCGAGCCGCCTCCACCTCCAGTCCGGCTACACCCCACCGGCTATGCTCGATCAGGTGCGACAAGCCTACCGGCTAGGGGCGGGGACCCCTGGCGCCCTAGCCGGCCGCACATTGGATGCCATGGCCAAGTCGTGCGAGGCAAGAGTGGCCCCCATATCGTCGGGAGTCAGCGCCCGTATGGCCACAATGAAGACAACAGTGCCTCTGACTCTGGCTGACCGTGATCGGGCTTCTAACAGTGCTGGCACGCCTCCAACCACTCCATTACCTACCCAGCATGGCTACAGTCTAGCAAGTCATACCCTGACCTCGTCCGGCTACCGCAAGACGACGCCCTGAAGGACGACCCGTGTTGTGAAGCGACCGACGCTGGGACCTATCGAGCGGGCCCCTCCGGCTCTCAATAGGACCGCACAATCGACGGGCCCTACGAATGACGGGACTCTATAGCCGAGGGCCCCATGGCCGGCTAGAGAGGCTGCCAGCTGGGGCATCCCGCCACCTTCTATTCATATTTTGATCCGAGGGGTTGGACTATAAAACCCCTCGAAGCCCCCCCATACAAAGGGCAGGCAAGAAATAACACGGACGATGGAACATTTCGTCCCATATTCACCCACGTGGCAAGGGAAGGGGAGCCAGCTGCACCTTCTTCCACCTCTAGACAGGAGCTCCGGGAGCACCATTGTAACCTCATCCTCCAATCAACTAGATCAAACAGGACTAGGGGTATTACCTCCCACGGAGGGCCTAGAACCTGGATACATTGTGTGTCCATCACCGCTTGTGCCTAATCCCGCTCCCGTAGCCAGTCGGTGTCCTCCGGCCCCAACCACCTTCGATAAGCCTACCCATGACATCTGTCGTGAGAAAACGATGATAGTTGACACCCACCGTGGGGACGTACGCAGAACTAGTCGGAGTCACGCTCCGGGCGGGACCCTTCACCACCTCCTTCGGCCGCTCCGCGTCCGGATGGATCCGCGGGCGCTTGGGGCTTGCTCCGGTAGGCCCTGCGGAAATGATGTCAGCTCCCACGGCAAGTGCCTCGGCGGCGACCTTGCGCCTGATGCCAACTTGTCACACCCAAGATGCGTGCCTATCCATATTAAGGCACGGGGGCCTCGCAAGGGATAGAGACACATCTTGCCATTCGCAAGTATAGCATCATTACATCATACATTACAGAAGAGATGAGAATACAAGTTGGCTTACACTCGCCACATACTAAATTACAATTCCACACAAGAGTTCAAACATCAAGATGAAGACAGGGTACGCCTACGGACAAAATCAAACGATAAAATAGATGCAAATGATACTATCTCGCTATCCCAAAGATCACGACCATGGTCCTCTACTCATCTGGATAAGTCACATACATCCTGCCCCTTTCCTCGTCATACTCCCACTGGAGCTGCGTCAGATCATCCTGTATGAACTCATCAGTACCTGTATCTGGAGTGTTGTAGTACTCTGTGAGCCACAAGGACTCAACAATCATGCGCCCGGGTACCAAGACTATTCAAGCTTAAAGGTTGGGATGGGGTATGTATTTAGTTTGTAGCAGCACTAAGCATGTATGGTGTCTAAACTTACGTAACATGAAGATAAATATGTGGCCTACGATGAACGATCGAATCTAGAGTGACCTCTATGAGATCCTAAACACTTACTTATGTTAATCATAACCCCACTATGTTCTCTCTCAGATCATGTTCACGAGCAGAGACGATCACGGTTACTCACACAGTTGGTGCATTTTATTAGTTTACTTCAAGTTAACTAGAACGAGGTGTTAAACAAATATCCAATTTGCCACATAACCGCGGGCATGGCTTTCCGAAAGATTTGACACTGAAGGGTGCTCCAACTAGTCCATCACAAATTAACCACACTCCGCGGGAATATCCTCGACCACGCATCTCATGATAATCATAGGTAACTCCAAAGGAATTCCAACACCTAGAGATACCCCAAAGAAAGTCACAGCCCTCACGCAAGACACACGATATAGGTAAAACAAATCCAGCAAGACCACCCAACGTGTCGACGAACCCGATAAGAGACACATAACTCGTTCTCAAGACACGACGGATAAGCACAGCGTACAGTGGCCTGATAGAAATCTCCTGAGTTGCCCTGGGTTGGTGTTGGAAATATGCCCTAAAGGCAATAATAAATTAGTTATTATCATATTTACTTGTTCATGATAATCGTTTATTATCCATGCTATAATTGTATTGATCGGAGACTTAAATGCATGTGTGGATACATAGACAAAACCATGTCCCTAGTATGCCTCTAGTAGACTAGCTCATTGATCAAAAGATGGTTAAGGTTTCCTAGCCATGGACATGAGATGTCATTTGATAACGGGATCACATCATTAGGAGAATGATGTGATGGACAAGACCCAAACTACAAATGTAGCATATGATCGTGTCAGTTTATTGCTACTGTTTTCTGCATGTCAAGTATATGTTCCTATGACCATGAGATCATGCAACTCACGGATGTCGAAGGAGTGCCTTGTGTGTATAAAACGTCGCAACATAACTGGGTGACTATAAAGGTGCTCTACAGGTATCTCCGATGGTGTTTGTTGAGTTGGCATGGATCGAGACTGGGATTTGTTACTCCTTGTGACGGAGAGGTATCTCGGGGCCCACTCGGTAATGCAACATCACAATAAGCCTTGCAAGCAATGTGACTAATTTTTAGTTGTGGGATCTTGTATTACGGAACGAGTAAAGAGACTTGCCGGTAACGAGGTTGAACTAGGTATGGAGATACCGACGATCGAATCTGGGGCAAGTAACATACCGAAGAACAAAGGGAACGTTATACGGGATTAACTGAATCCTTGACATAGAGGTTCGACCGATAAAGATCTTCGTAGAATATGTAGGATACAATGTGGACGTCCAGGTCCCGCCATTGGTTATTGACCGTAGAGGTGTCTCGGTCATGTCTACATAGTTCTCGAACCCGCAGGGTCTGCACACTTAAGGTTCGGTGACGTTTCGGTAGTGTAGAGTTATGTATGGTGGTGACCGAAGTTTGTTCGGAGTCCCGGATGAGATCCCGGACGTCACGAGGAGCTCCGGAATGGTCCGGAGGTAAAGATTCATATATAGGAAGTCCCAGTTTGGTTTCCGAAAAAGTTTCGGGCTCATCGGTAGTGTACCGGGAGTGCCGGTAGTGTACCGGGAGTGCCGGTAGTGTACCGGGAGGCCTCCGGGAGGGGTATTTCGACCCCAAGAGGTCCATGGGCTGTGGGATAATAATAACCAGCCCTTAGTGGGATGGGAAAACAGCCACAAAGGCCCATGGCGCAGGAGAGAAAGTCCTAAAGCAAAAAGTGGAAAATCAGCCAATAGGAGGCAATCCTACTACAACTAGGATTGGAGGAGAAGTAGGATTGCTTCCCACCTCCTATTTCGGCCGACACAAAGGCCTTGGATGCCTCTCCTCTCCTCTCCTCCTATATATACTAGTGGATTGGGTGGTTTTTGGACAGAATTTCCGGCCACGTGCTACCCGTTACACCGGTTCATAGTTTCTCCTCTAGATCGGTTTTCTCCAGCGCTTAGGCGAAGCCCTGCCAGAATACCTCCACCACCATCACCGGAGCGCCGTCACGCTTCCGGTGAACTCTCTCTCCTCTCCACCTCCTCTCGCTGGATCGAGACGGTGGATATCGTCATCAAGCTGCACGTGTGCTGAACGCGGAGGTGCAGTCCGTTCGGCGCTAGATCGGAAGGACCGTGATCGAGATCGCGAGACGGTTCGTGATGTGATCACGGAACAGATCGTGATGAGTTCGCGGTACAGATCATGATCAAGATCGTGAGATGGATAGTGATGAGTTCGTGGGACGGATCATGATGTGTTCGCGGGACGGTTCGTGATTGGATCGCGGGACGCTCGGTGATTTGGATCGCGAAGAAGTTCGACTACACCAACCGCGTTTCTTAATGCTTCCCGCTTAGCGATCTACAAGGGTACGTAGATCCACTCTCCCTCTCGTAGATGCTCATCACCATGGATAGGTTTGCGTGTGCGTAGGAAATTTTTTGTTTCCCATGCGACGTTCCCAACAGTGGCATCATGAGCAAGGTTGATGGTTCGATGAGATCTCGAGTAGAACACAAAAGGTTTGTGGGCGTTGATGCTTAGATTGCTTCCTCCCTTGGTCGTATTTTGGTTCAGCGGGATTGTGAGATGAAGCGGCCCGGACCAACATTACTCGTACGCTTACGAGAGACCGGTTCCGTCGACGCAACTTGTTGCCTAGATGGCTTGCGGGTGACAGTTTCTCTCACTTTAGTTGGATCGGATTCGACAAAGGCGGTCCTTGAGAAGGTTGAAAAGCAAACTAGTGTATCACCATTGTGGTTTATGCGTAGGTGAGAATTGTTCTTGCTAGATGCCCGTAGCAGCCACGTAAAACATGCAACAACAATTAGAGGACATCTAACTTGTTTTTGCAGGGTATGTTGTGATGTGATATGGCATTTTACATGATGAGATATATGTGATGTATGAGATGATCATGTGATGTATAGATTTTCACGACTTGCATGTCGTTGAGTACGGCAACCGGCAGGAGCCATAGGGTTGTCTTTAATTATTGTATGACCTGCGTGTCAATCATTAAGCGCTATGTAATGCTTTACTTTATCGCTAAGCGGTAGCAATAGAAGTAGAAGCAGGGCTGGCGCCACAACCCCAATGGAAACACATTGATGGAGATCAAGATGATGGAGATCATGGTGTTGTGCCGGTGACAATGGAGATCATGCCGGTGTTTCGAAGATGGAGATCTTAAACACAAGTTCATGGCCATATCATGTCACTTATGAATTGCATGAGATGTTAATCCTTTTATGCACCTTGTTTTGCTTAGTACGGCGGTAGCATTATAAGGTGATCCCTCACTTGAATTTCAAGATGAACTGTGTTCTCCCCGAGTGTGCACCGTTGCGAAAGTTCGTCGTGTTGAGACACCACGTGATGATCGGGTGTGATAGACTCTACGTTCACATACAACGGGTGCAAGCCAGATTTGCACGCGCATAACACTCGGGTTAAACTTGACGAGCCTAGCATGTACAGACATGGCCTCGGAACACGAGAGACCGAAAGGTCGAACATGAGTCATATAGTAGATATGATCAACATAATGATGTTCACCATTGCAGCCACCTCAACTCACGTGATGATCGGACTTGAGTTGGTGAATTTGGATCATGTATCACTCGAATGATCGGAGGGATGTCAATTTGAGTGGGAGTTCTTAAGTAATATGATTAATTGAACTCATTATCATGAACATAGTCAAAGTGTCTTTGCAAATTATGTTGTAGATTACTAGCCCGCGCTGTAGCTCCCTTGTATTTTTATATGTTCCTAGAGAAATAGAATTGAAAGATGATGGTAGTAATATTGCGGACTGGGTCCGTGATCTGAGGATTGTCCTCATTGCTGCACAGAAGGCTTATGTCCTTAATGCACCGCTCGGTGCGCCAACCCTCTAGCGTCATCTGTAGATGTTGTCAACATCTGACAGGCACGTTCTGATGACTACTTGATAGTTTAGTGCGTAATGCGTTATGGCTTAGAATTGAGGCTCCGAAACGTTTTGAACGTCACGGAACATATGAGATGTTTCTAAGAGCTGAAATTAGGATCTCAGGCTCGTGCCCGTGTTGCGAGATATGAGATCTCCAACAAGATTCTTTGCCTGCAAGATGAAAGAGAAGAGCTCAATCGTTGAGCGTCTACTCAGATTGTTTGGGTGCTACAATCGCTTGAATCAAGTGGGAGTTGATCTTCCGGATAAGATATTGATTGACATAGTTCTCCAAGTCACTGTCACTAAGCTACTAGAACTTAGTGATGAACTATAAATTGCTAGGGATAGAAATAATGATTCCTGAGCTGTTCGCGATGTTTTGACACCGCGAAGGTAGAAATCAAAAAGGAGCGTCAAGTGTTGATGGTTAACCAAACCACTAGTTTCGAGAAGGGCAAGAGCAAGGAGGGAAACTTCATGGATAGCAAGTCAGTTGCTGCTCCAGTGAAGCAACCCAAAGTTGAACTCAAACCCAAGACTAAGTGCTTCTGTTATGAGGTGAACGGTCGCTGAAGCGGAACAACCCTAGATACTTGGTAGATAAGAAGGCTGGCCACATCGACAAAAGTATATTTGACATACGAGTTATTGATGTGTACCTTGCTAGTACTCCTAGTAGCACCTGGGTATTGGATACCGGTTCGGTTGCTAAACGTTAGTAACTCGAAATAAAAGCTATAGAATAAACGGAGAACTAGCTAAGGGTGAGGTGATGATATGTGTTGGAAGTGTTTCCAAGGTTTATGTGATCAACATCGCACGCTCTCTCTACCTTCAGGATTAGTGACGAACCTAAATAAATATTATTTGGTGTTTTGCGTTGAGCATGAACATGATTAGATCATGTTTATTGCAATACGACTATTCATTTAAGTTAGAGAATAATGGTTATTCTATTTACATGAATAATACCTTCAATGGTCATGCACCCAGTGAGAATGGTTTGTTGAAATCTTGATCGTAGTAGTACACATGTTCATAACATTGATGTCAAAAGATACAAAGTTAATAATGATAGTACCACATACTTGTGGCACTACCGCTAAATGTCATATTGGTATAAAGCGCATGTAGAAACTCCATGCTGATGGATATTTGGACTCATTCGATTTCGAATCAGTTGAGACATGTGAACCATGCCTCTTGGGCAAGATGACTAAAGGACCCCGTTGGATGGAACGGGCAAGTGATTCATTGGAAATGATACATGTTGATGTACGCAATCTAGTGAGTCTGGTAGCGTGTAGTGGATATCGTTATTTTCTTACCTTCACTCATGATTTGAGTCGATATAGTGTATATTTACTTAATGAAACACAAGTCTAAATCGTTTGAAAGGTTCAAGCAAATTCAGAGTGAAGTTTAAAGATCATCGTGACAAGAAGATAAAAATGACCGCGATATGATCGTGGAGGTGAAGATCTGAGTTACGAGTTTGGCATACAACTTAAGACAATGTCAAATTTGTTTCACAACTAACGCCACCTGGAACACCATGGTGTGTCCGAACATCATAGTCATGCTCTATTGATATAGTACATACTGTGATGTCTCTTATCGTTTTACTACTATAATTTTTGGGGTTATGCATTAGAGACAACTATATTCACTTTAAATATGGCATCATCTAAATCCGTTGAGATGACACCGTGTGAATTATGGTTTGATAGAAACCTAAGCTGTCATTTCTTAATATTTGGGGCCGTGACACTTGTGTGGAAAATGTTTTCAACTAATGAGGTCGAACCCAAGGCGGACAAATGCATCTTCATAGAATACCCTAAGATCAGTTGGGTGAACCTTCAATCTCAGATCCTAGTGCAAAGTGTTTGTTGCTTAAACGGATCCTTTCTCAAGGAAATGTTTCTCTCGAAAGAATTGAGTGGGAGGAAGATAGAACTTGATGAAGTTGTTGAACCTTTGTTCAACCAGAGAGTAGCGCAGCGCAGAAAGTTGTTTCTGTGAAGCCTACGTTAGTTGAAGAGGAAGTTAATGATGATGATCGTGAAGCTTCAGGATCAAGTTACTATCGAACTTCGTAGGTCGACAAGGATGTGTATTGCTCCTGAGCAGTACGGCAACCTTGTCTTGGAAGTCATGTTGTTGGACAATGATGAACCTACGAGCTGTGGAGAAGCGATGATGGGCCCGGATTCTGACAAATGGTTGGAGGCCATGAAATCCGAGATAGGATCCATGTATGAAAACCAAGTATAGACTTGGGTAGACTTGCTCGTTGGACGACAGGTCGTTGAGTACAAATGGATCTTTAAAATGAAGACATACACTGATGGTAAATGTCACCATTTGTAAAGTTTGACTTGTTGCAAAGTTGTTTGTGACAAGTTCAAGGAGTTAACTGTGATGAGACTTTCTCACTCGTAGTGATGCTAAAGTCTGTTGGAATTATGTTAGCATTTGCTGCATTTTCAATTATGAAATCTGGCAGATGGATGACAAAACATCGTTTCCTTAACGGTTTACTTGAGGAAAGGTTGTATGTGATACAACCATAAGGTTTTGTCAGTCCTAAGGATGCTAAAAGGTGAGCAAGCTTCAGTGATCCTTCTGTGGACTGAAGCAAGCATCTCGGAGTTGGAATATACACTTTGATGACGTGATCAAAGTTTTTGTAGTTTATACAAAGTTTACGAGAAACTTGTATTTGCAATAAAGTGAGTGGGAGCACTATAGAGTTTGTGATAAGTATATGTGGTTGATATATTGTTGATCGGAAATAATGTAGAATTTCTGGAAGGCATAAAAGGTTGTTTGAAAAGTGTTTTTCAAAGGAAGACCTGGATAAAGCTACCTAATTGTTGAGCATCAAAATCTATAGAGATAGATCAAGGTGCTTGATGAGACTTTCAATGAATGCATACCTTGACAAGATTTTGAAAGAGTTCAAAATGGATCAGCCAAAGAAATAGTTCTCGTCTGATTTGTAAGGTGTGAAGTCGAGTGAGACTCAAAGCTCAACAACGGCAGAAGAAAGAGAAAGGACGAACGTTGTCCCCTATGCCTTAGCCATAGGCTCTATATTATGCCCTGCTGTGTACCGCACCTGTGTGTGCCTTGCCATGAGTCTGTCAAGGGGTACAAGAGTGGTCCAAGAGTGGATCACTAGACAGCGGTCGGAATTGTCCTTAGTAACCAGAGGACTAAGGAAATGTTTCTTGATTATGGAGGTGATAAAGAGTTCGTCCTAAAGAGTTACGTCGATGCAAGCTTTAACACCAATCCGGATGACTAGTAGTAGCAATCTGGATACGTATAGTGGAGCAGCCATTTGGAAATAGTACCAAGTGGAGTGTGGTAGCAGTGTTTACGGTTTGACTTAGAGATTTGCAAAGTACACACGGATCTGAATATCATAGACCCGTTGACTATAGGACCTCTCTCACATGCAAAGCATGATCGATCCCCAAAACTCGTTGGGTGTTAGATTCATAACAATGCGAATCACATGGTGATGTGAACTAGATTATCGACTCTAGTGCAAGTGGGAGACTGTTGGAAATATGCCCTAGAGGCAATAATAAATTAGTTATTATCATATTTCCTTGTTCATGATAATCGTTTATTATCCATGCTATAATTGTATTGATTGGAGACTTAAATGCATGTGTGGATACATAGACAAAATCATGTCCCTAGTATGCCTCTAGTAGACTAGCTCGTTGATCAAAAGATGGTTAAGGTTTCCTAGCCATGGACATGAGATGTCATTTGATAACGGGATCACATCATTAGGAGAATGATGTGATGGACAAGACCCAAACTACAAACGTAGCATATGATCATGTCAGTTTATTGCTATTGTTTTCTGCATGTCAAGTATATGTTCCTATGACCATGAGATCATGCAACTCACGGATGTCGGAGGAGTGCCTTGTGTGTATCAAACTTCGCAACATAACTGGGTGACTATAAAGGTGCTCTACAGGTATCCCCGATGGTGTCTGTTGAGTTGGCATGGATCGAGACTGGGATTTGTTACTCCGTGTGACGGAGAGGTATCTCGGGGCCCACTCGGTAATGCAACATCACAATAAGCCTTGCAAGCAATGTGACTAATTTTTAGTTGCGGGATCTTGTATTACGGAACGAGTAAAGAGACTTGCCGGTAACGAGGTTGAACTAGGTATGGAGATACCGACGATCGAATCTCGGGCAAGTAACATACCGAAGAACAAAGGGAACGTTATACGGGATTAACTGAATCCTTGACATAGAGGTTTGACCGATAAACATCTTCATAGAATATGTAGGAACCAATGCGAACGTCCAGGTCCTGCCATTGGTTATTGACCGTAGAGGTGTCTCGGTCATGTCTACATAGTTCTCGAACCCGCAGGGTCTGCACACTTAAGGTTCGGTGACGTTTAGGTAGTGTAGAGTTATGTATGGTGGTGACCGAAGTTTGTTCGGAGTCCTGGATGAGATCCCGGACGTCACGAGGAGCTCCGGAATGGTCCGGAGGTAAATATTCATATATAGGAAGTCCCAGTTTGGTTTTCGGACAAATTTCGGGCTCATCGGTAGTGTACCGGCAGTGCCGGTAGTGTACCGGGAGTGCCGGTAGTGTACCGGGAGGCCTCCGGGAGGGGTATTTCGACCCCAAGAGGTCCATGGGATGTGGGAGAATAATAACCAGCCCTTAGTGGGCTGGGAAAACAGCCACAAAGGCCCATGGCGCAGGAGAGAAAGTCCTAAAGCAAAAAGTGGAAAATCAGCCAATCGGAGGCAATCCTACTCCAACTAGGATTGGAGGAGAAGTAGGATTGCTTCCCACCTCCTATTTCGGCCGACCCAAAGGCCTTGGATGCCTCTCCTCTCCTCTCCTCCTATATATACTAGTGGATTGGGTGGTTTTTGGACAGAATTTCCGGCCACGTGCTACCCGTTACACCGGTGCATAGTTTCTCCTCTAGATCGGTTTTCTGCAGCACTTAGGTGAAGCCCTGCCGGAATTGCTCCACCACCATCACCGGATCGCCGTCACGCTGCCGGTGAACTCTCTCTCCTCTCCACCTCCTCTCGTTGGATCGAGACGGTGGATATCATCATCAAGCTGCATGTGTGCTGAACGCGGAGGTGCCGTCCGTTCGGCGCTAGATCGGAAGGACCGTGATCGAGATCGCGAGACGGTTCGTGATGTGATCACGGAACGGATCGTGATGAGTTCACGGGACAGATCGTGATCAAGATCGTGAGACGGATCGTTATGAGTTCACGGGACGGATCATGATGTGTTCGCGGGACGGTTCATGATTGGATCGCGGGATGCTCGGCAATTTGGATCGCGAAGAAGTTCGACTACACCAACCGCGTTTCTTAACGCTTCCCGCTTAGCGATCTACAAGGGTACGTAGATCCACTCTCCCTCTCGTAGATGCTCATCACCATGTATAGGTTTGCGTGTGCGTAGGAAATTTTTTGGTACCCATGCGACGTTCCCAACAGTTGGCCCCGCACATGGCTCTAGTTTGGACCAACACTCATGAGGAGCACTAGCCCGGGGGGTGATTAATTATCCACGGGGTTGCAAAGCCCTATGCAAATTGTATTAAGTTGTTAAGCAAATGTAGTACCAAAGTTGGGTCTTGCCAAACAAGTTTTAATCTCAACCGAATAAACAAGGTGTCCCCATAACAAGCCCGAGCATGTTAGGAGCACAAAGTATGGAAACATAACACCGGTAACAAGAAACTATGGTGGTAACAACAGAACAAAACACCTAGAAAAAGGACAAGCCTTCCACTAATACCAAGATATATATGTGCATTAAATTAAATAACATATAATATTGTGATATGCCCAATCCATGTCAACACATGGAACAACCTGCACCTGCAACTAAGAATGCTATAAGAGGGGCTGAGCAGCGGTAACCTAGCCAATCAAAGGTTTGCTACGATGTGGAGGGTTAAAGGCTATCATGGCAACTAGGAGGCTGACATTCAAGTGGTAGGTAGTGTAATTTTAACGATAAGAGCGAGACACTAGCAAGCGAAAATAGTATAGGGATCCGGGTACGATCATCTTGCCTATTGGTTCTTAAGTGGAACAAGTAACATGATCCTCGTAGATGTACTCGCCTGGATCTTCGTACTCAGGTTCAACGTTCGCGTCTACTCAAAATAAACATCAAGAATAAACAAACAACCAAGGTGCAATGCACAAGCAAGAATGATGCATGCTTATTTGAAGAGTTTGTAGCATGGCAATCCTAACTAGTCATGTTTCACATGCAATGGATTTGTTATTAATGAAACTTGACATAACCTTATGTTAAGTTATTTAGACATGCATGAACATGGCAAATATGGATGCATCATGCAAAAACGATAAAAATGCATATGAAGAACGTATGAAACGGAGTTACGGTTCTCACGATACGCTCACGACAAGATACGAAGGCAAAACACAAGACAAGAAAGACCTGGTCTATTCCTTGGTATTCCAAGGCAGCCAATGGTTAGGCCATGAAAAAACACACAATAGAGCCAAATATGAAGCAATTCCATGGAGTATAGCTCCCACAAATCACAAAACAATAAAACAAACAATCTACCACAAAACAGCAACATAGCAACTTGCACAGCCTACAGCTTGAGCTACAAGAATCCTACAACCACAAACAAGGCATTGACAGAAACTCACACAGTTGGTGCATTTTATTAGAGTTTACTTCAAGTTAACTAGAACCGGGTGTTAAACAAATATCCAAGTTGCCACATAACCGCGGGCACGGCTTTCCAAAATATTTGACCTTGAAGGGGTGCTCCAACTAGTCCATCACAAATTAACCACACTCCGCGGGAATAGCCTCGACCATGGATCTCGTAATCATCATAGGTAACTCCAAAGGAATTCCAACACCTCGAGATACCTCGAAGAAAGTCAGAGCCCTCACGCAAGACACTCGATATAGGTAAAACAAATCTAGCAAGACCTCCCAACGTGCCGACGAACCCGATAAGAGCCGCGTAACTCGTTCTCAAGACACGACGGATAAGCACAATGTACAGTGGCCTGATAGAAATCTCCTGAGTTGCCCTTGGTTGGCCCCGCACATGGCTCTAGTTTGGACCAACACTCATGAGGAGCACTGGCCCGGGGGGGTTGATTAATTATCCACGGGGTTGCAAAGCCCTATGCAAATTTTATTAAGTTGTTAAGAAAATGTAGTACCAAAGTTGGGTCTTGCCAGACAAGTTTTAATGTCAACCGAATAAACAAGGTGTCCCCATAACAAGCCCGAGCATGTTAGGAGCGCAAAGTATGGAAACATAACACCGGTAACAAGAAACTATGGCGGTAACAGTGGAACAAAACACCTAGCAAAAGGCCAAGCCTTCCACCAATACCAAGATATATATGTGCATTAAATTAAATAACAGATAATATTGTGATATGCCAAATCCATGTCATCGCATGGAACAACCTGCACCTGCAACTAAGAACACTATAAGAGGGGCTGAGCAGTGGTAACTTAGCCAATCAAAGGTTTGCTAGGATGTGGAGGTTTAAAGGCTATCATGGCAATTAGGAGGCTGACATTCAAGTGTTAGGTAGCGCAATTGTAACGATAAGAGCGAGACACTAGCAAGAAAAAATAGTATCGGGATCCGGGTACGATCATCTTGCTTGTTGGTTCTTCAGTGGAACAAGTAGCGGGATCCTCGTAGATGTACTCGCCTGGCTCTTCGTACTCAGGTGCAACGTACGTGTCTACTCAAAATAAACAGCAATAATAAACAAACAACCAAGGTGCAATGCACAAGCAAGAATGATGCATGCTTATTTGAAGAGTTTCTAGCATGGCAATCCTAACTAGTCATGTTTCACATGCAAAGGATTGGTTACTAATGAAACATGACAGAACCTTATGTTAAGTTATTTAGACATGCATGAACATGCAAAATATGGATGCATCATGCAAAAACGATAAAAATGCATATGAAGAACGTAAGAAACGGAGTTACGGTTCTCATGATATGCTCACGACAAGATACGAAGGCAAAACACAAGACAAGAAAGACCTGGGCTATTCCTTGGCATTCCAAGCTAACCACAACAGAGCCAAATATCAAGCAATTCCATGGAGTATAGCTCCCACAAATCACAAAACAATAAAACAAACAATCTGCCACAAAACAGCAACACAACAACTTGCACAGCCCACAACTTGAGCTACAGGAATCCTACAACCACAAACAAGGCATTTACAGAAACTACATAACATGCTTATCAACTTATCCAACTACACAATCTGGAAAGTAGGCACACATCAATAAGCATGAAGCTCACAAGTTGGCATGATGAAACAGATTTCTGGGACTTAGTGAAAATAAAAGTTTTCTGGAATCTGAGTTAATGTGATGGCAAGTTGACAACAGAAAGTAATGGTGATAGAGACAACCTCGTGGCATGAAAATTAACAGGATGGTAGTAAACAACATCTACTTCAAAACACTAGCACTGAGCGTGAGCTAATTCTCAACATATCACAAGATGGAAACCACTTCATGGCATAAAAATAAGAGCAGATTCTCAGACTTAGAATTATTTAGCATGGTGAAAACAGTAACATTAAGTTAGCTACTTTGCAGCAAGTTTCCCACTTATATGGGTGATTCTCATGTCAAACAAAAATACCTCGGCATAATAGACATAAAACACTAACACTTTCATGTTGGGACATCCCCAAAACAAGCATGGATTAAATCGTGCAAAAATGACAAAGTAAAATCACAGCAGAAAATAATAGTCTTGCAAACTTGCTTGAAAGTGAAATCTAATTGCACCAATGGATTCCTTGGGTCTTTCTACCCCAAAATCATGTATCATACTCCTATAGTCACATGAAGCATCATGGCACATACTATACTAGCAAAACAACCACCTCTCTTATAAGTGAAAAATTACTTAAAATGCACATGAGCATATTTGAACATGGCCAGATTTGGCAATATAGCTAAAATTGGAAAACATCTATTTAACAAAACTAAACATGACACCTGCTACAATGACAAATAGTGTATCACAAGTGGGGCATGCCCACTTGTCACATACACACATAGCAAGCACATACACACATACACACATATGCACAAATGCACATGGGCACTCCCACACTCATGAAAACACACACCTATGAGTGTGGGTGTCCATTACACACACATATGCACAAATGCACATGGATGTGATATCACACTCACACACATACACCAATGTGCATATATGCACACACACACACATATATGCACTACACACACATATAACTAAACAGGGAAAAGAAAAAAACATATAAGAAGTAGGTATACACATACACACATATATACACTACATCAAAAGAAAGAGAAGAAAAAATAGAATAAACAAGAAATAAAAAACACACAAAAAGGGGGGTTCAGGCTCGAACCCATGACCTCTCGGTTGCCTCCCCGAGCACACACCACTGCGCTATGCTGCGGCTCTCGACAGAAAGCGGGGTGCTGCGCCTCTAGTAATAAACAGGGCAACATCACTGATGAAACTGAATCTAAATGAGACACTGGTGACAGCGGCAAATGGCGGCGAAACTACGGCGACGCGGGGCTACCAGGCAACTCCGGCAAGGGGAAATGATGCGGGGGGATGCCGCAACTATGGGGATTCCATTCCCTCCCCTGGAAGGGATCTACGAGGGGGAAAGAGAGGCACAAGCTCCAAGCTTTGCACGTCCATGGCAACGACTGCGATAGAGTCAACGGAACGGCAGCGACCACGATCTCGACGCAACTACGCGAGGCGAAAGCAAAGAGGGAAAAGGAGGCGCAAGTTCTCATGGGGGGGCGACGAGATGGAGGGGAAGAAGGTGAAGAAGGCCGGCGGCGAAGCTCCTCTACTTGCGGACAACGGTGACAAGCGGGGCGTGCTACAGGGGAGGTGCTCCTCACCTCCCTAGTGGCGGGAACGGAGCGCGGGCGACGACCTCGAGCTCCACACCATGTCCACCGGGGACAAGGGCCACCGGAGACGCGGTGATGGCGGCAAAGACGACCGGCAGCCTCACTGACTCTCTCTAAAAGTCTCACAAACTCTTACCTAAGAGAGAAAGGAGGAGAGGAAGGAGAGGAGTGGAGAGGGAGAAGGGAGCGGCGGCGGCTGGAGGGGGGAAGAGCAACCCTAGGCGGAGGGGCACGCACGTCGAGGGGGTTTAAATACCCCCGGAGTTGACGGCGATGGACGGCGAAAGGGGACGGTGACGACGCGCTCTCTCTAAACTCTGACGGAGACGACGGACGGGAGCATATTGCCGCTATCTTGCGGGCTGAGCCGGGCGAAGGGAAGCAAAAGGCCCAGTTCATTGCTCTCTCTCTCTCTCTCTCAAAACAAAATCGAAAGGTTTTTATTTAATAAAATCAGCTCACTTACAAAAGCCCCACAGAAATGATTAAAAGGATTTTGATAAAAACAAAGGCACTTATACTTACAAGATAAAAGACCCTATTTATTAAAATTATCAAGCTGATTTTTAAAGCAACTAATTGGAATAGTTTTAAAACAACAGCCCCCTTGTTATATAAAAAACTTAAATCATATTAAGCTCAAACAACAAAAGAACCACACACATAATTTAAAAACATTATAGGCTACCTCCTGAACATTTTTAAACAATTTGATTAGCAAGTAAAATCTGTTGATAAAATGACAAGGGAATAAAGGGGTAATTGGTTGGGCTTTGTTGAAAAGAAAAAGAGAGGGGAAGAAGGAGTGTTGCACCACATACACTCAAACCACATCACACAATCACAAGGACACACCCAACCACAACAAGGTCACATCACAAACAAGGCATGGCATGATGAATGATATGATGCATGATGCATGAATGCATGAACAAGACATGGCATGACAAGATTCAACACATATCATTAATCTCATGACAACAAGGATCACATAAGATTACATGCCCAACAGGGTAGGGACAACACTTGGGCTCTCACAACTCTCCCACACTACAAGAGGATCTCGACCTGAGATCTAGAAACGAAAGAACTCTGGAAATTCGGAACGGAGAATGACCTCGCATTCCCAAGTAGCTTCTTTGTCGGAATGATGAGACCACTTCACCTTGACGAACTTGATAGACTTGTTGTGAGTCTTACGCTCAGTTTCTTCGAGAATTGCCACTTGATGCTCATGATAAGAGAGGTCTTCTTGGAGATCAATGTTTTGGAGGTCAATGGTATGCTCGGGAGTCTTGAAGCACCTCCGGAGCTGAGAAACATGGAAGACATCGTGCACATTTGCGAAATTTGGAGGAAGCTCTAGTTCATATGCAAGTCCACCTCTCTTGCCAACAACTTGTAAAGGACCAACAAAACGCGGAGCTAGCTTCCCTTTAATTCCAAACCGCTGAGTGCCCTTCATGGGAGAGACTCTGAGGTAGACTAGATCATCCACTTGAAAGGAAACATCCCGATGTTTTTTATCGTAATAACTCTTCTATCGGGACTGAGCTGCTTTGAGGTTCTCACGAATGACACGGCACATTTCTTCTTCTTTAGTGAGCATGTCATTGCCCAATATTTGATGCTCACCGGTTTCAGACCAGTTAAGCGGGGTATGACACTTCCTCCCATAGAGAATCTCGAAAGGGGCCGTGCCTGAGCTAGCCTGAAAGCTATTGTTGTATGAGAATTCAGCATATGGAAGGCAGTCTTCCCATTTCATGTCGAACGAAATCAGACAGGCTCTGAGCATATCTTCAAGGATCTGATTGACTCTCTCAACTTGACCACTTGTTTGCGGATGGAACGCAGTGCTGAAACGGATCTCGGTACCCATAGCAGTCTGGAAGGACTCCCAAAACTTTGAAGTAAAGAGGCTTCCATGGTCAGATGAGATGAGCTGAGGAATACCATGCAAAGAAACTATCCTTGACGTATACAACTTTGCAAGCTGAGCTGCCAAGATAGATTCTTTGACTGGAAGGAAATGAGCAACTTTGGTTAACTTGTCGATAACCACAAAGATGGCATCGTTGCCTCTCTTGGACTTGGGAAACCCAGTGATGAAATCCATCTCCACATGATCGAATTTCCACTCTTGAATTGGCAAAGGCTGAAGAAGACCTGCTAGACATTGATGCTCTGCCTTCACTCTGCAACAAACATCACACTCGTTCACGAACTGAGCAATCTCACATTTCATGCGAGTCCACCAGAAGGTTTGCTTGAGATCCTGATACATCTTGGAACTACCTGGATGAATGGATAGAAGAGAATTGTGTGCTTCGTCCATGATAACCTTTCTGAGATCACCTTTTAGAACCACAAGATGGTCCTCAAAGAACAAGGTATCTTTGTCATCAACGCGAAAGCACTTATACTTAGGAATGCCCTTGGCCACACCTTTCTTCACTTTCTTCACCATAGCGTCAAGAAGTTGTGCTTGGTGAACCTGATCTTCCAGAGTCGGAGAAACTTGTAGATTGGCAAGAAATCCTTGCAGAATCATTTGAAGGTTGAGCTTGTGGAAGGCTTCACAAATCTCGGGCTGAAGAGGCTTCAGGATGAGACTATTGCAGTACACCTTACGGCTGAGCACGTCTGCAATGATATTTGCTTTCCCAGGAGTATACTCAATGCTTGGATTGAAGTCCTCAAGCATTTCCACCCAACGAGACTGCCGAAGATTAAGATTGGGTTGAGTGAAAATGTACTTCAAGCTCTTGTGATCGGTGTACACCTCAACTGGTCTACCCAACAACGAATGCCTCCAAGTCATTAGAGCATGTACAACCGCTGCCAACTCGAGATCATGAGTGGGGTAGTTGTTCTCGGCAGGCTTCAACTAATGTGAGGTATAAGCAACAATCTGCATATCTTGCATGAGAACACCACCAAGACCTTGGAGAGAAGCATCACAGAATACTTGGAAAGGCTTTGACTACTCAGGAGGAACAAGAACTAGAGCTGAAGTCAGTTTGTGCTTGAGCGTATTGAACGCCACATCACACTCAGGAGACCAAACATACTTGACACTCTTCTGAAGGAGATTGGACAGAGGCCTAGCAATTTGAGCGAAGTTCTCCACGAATCTTCTGCAATAACTAGCAAGCCCGAGGAAACTCCGAAGCTGCTTCACATTCTGAGGAGGTTCCCACTTCAAGATTGCCGCAACTTTCTTAGGGTGCACTTTAATTCCCTCGGCAGAGTTCACATGCCCAAGGTACACCACTTCATTGAGCCGAAACTCACACTTGGAAAACTTGGCATAGAATCGATGCTCTCTTAACTTGTCAAGCAAAAGGCGGAGATGCTCTACATGCTCTTCTTCTGTCTCCAAGAACACAATGATATCATCCAAATAGACCAAGACGAACTCATTCTTGAAAGGAGAGAAAATGAAGTTCATCATTCTTGAGAAGGTTTGAGGAGCATTTGCAAGACCAAACGACATGACGGTGTACTCATAAGAGCCAAAACTCGTCCTGAAAACAGTCTTAGGAATGTCTTCTTCGCGAATGCGAATATGATGATAGCCCATACGAAGATCAAGCTTCGAGAAAACCTTGGCACCTTTCAGTTGTTCAAACAACTCATTGATGTTGGGAAGCGGGTACTTGTTTCTGATTGTCTTCTTGTTCAATGGACGGTAATCGACACAAAGCCGGTTCGTGCCATCTTTCTTCTTTACAAACAAAACACCACAACCCCATGGAGAAGAACTTGGTCTGATCAGACCCAGACGTTCTTGCTCAGCTAGCTGCTTCTTCAACTCTTTCAGCTCTTCGAGACCAAGTTTATACGGGCGCTTGCAGACCGGTTCATTTCCGGGCTCGAGATCAATCATGAACTCAATTGGCCGGTGCGAAGGCATTCCTGGCAATTCTTCTGGAAAGACATCTTCATACTCATTAACCACCGGAATTTGAGAAATCGCCAAGATTTCACCCTTCTCATTAAGCGCAAAGAGACGAATTGTGTCATCGCGAGCCGCGAAAATAATCACATCTTCTAAAGGATGAGTCAGCTTGACTTCTTTTGCTTTACAATCAATATATGCCTTATTCATAGCCAGGACGTCCATGCCCAAAATGAGATCAATGACAGAATTACTGAGAACAATTGGAGCAACAAGAAAAGAATAATTGCCCATCTTGATAGAAACATCCGGAACCAAGCAATTGGAATTCATTAACTTTTCAGGAGACACCACTAACATAGGTCTAAGGAGATCTTGACATGCAAACTCATGCATTGCAAAGAATGAATGGGACATGAAACAATGCGATGCACCAGTATCAAACAAAACTATGTCAGGAATGGAATTAACTGAGAGATTACCCATGATCACTTGAGAAGAATCCTCTGCCTCTGCTGCATTCACCATATTCACCCTTGCTGACTTGGGATTATGCTTCACCATTGCATTGCCTGGAGGCCTGACTGGAGGAGAAGGCGGAAGACGCCGCTGGTTGCACTTGTTTGCATAGTGACCCTTCTGGCCACACTTGTGACAAGTCACCTTAGAAAGCGGGCAAACATTGCCTGGAGGAGGAACAAGAACTGCCTTGGACGCCTGGGGTCTTTGTTGAAATCCTGGGTTGGGTGGGTGGGAAGAACCACGGCCACCGAACTGCTTCTGCTGCTGAGGAGGACGAAACGGATGAGGATCTAGCACCCAATACTTCTGCTACTTAGGAACCATGTGAGAGCTGGAAGAAGACGAATATGAATCCCTTAAACGCTTCCTTGACTTCTGCAACTTGAGCTGAGTTGCCTCGAACTTCAAAGCCATGTTGTAGAACTGATCAAACTCACGAGGCTCTTGAAGAACTAGGCCTGGCAGAAGCTCATCCTTGAGACCACCTCTGAACTGATAGATCATCGCCTTGTCATCTGGAACATCTTACTTAGCATAGCGGGCTAGATTCTGGAACTCGATGTTGTACTGATAGACAGTCTTGCTTCCCTGCTTCAGGTTCTTGAACTTCGCACGCATCTCCTTGACAAAGCTTGTCGGAATGTAATGGGCCCTGAAGTCACGACGGAAATCGTCCCAAGTAACAATAAGATCGCCCTTGGAATCCTTGTACTTCTACCACCAATCAACTGCTTGACCCTTGAACTGGAACGAAGCAAATCTAACAAAGTCCTCTGGCCTGACATTGCTGCACTCAAAATGCTTACTCCTATCACGAAGCCAATCATCAGCGTCAAAAGGTTGCTCACAACAGGTGAAAGACTTGGGCTAGTTGGTAAGGAACTGATTGAGCGTTGCAAACTAAGGTTGATTTTGAAAATTCCCTTGAAAGCCTTGCTGACCCTGATCTCTTTCTTGCAACAGCCTGAGCAGCATCTGAGTGTTCGCATTGGTTGCGGCCATCACAGCTTGCCAAGCTTCTGGAGGAGGCGGAGGCGGCGGCGGGGGTGGTGGTGGAACATCAGCCTGCTCCTCACCACGACCCAGATTGTTGCGAGTTAGTGGAGCCATCCTGAAGATGGACAAACCATCAGCACCTCATTGATAAGATGAATTCAATAGCTGAATCAAATACTTGAATAAAATTGAACAAATAACATCACAGCCTTCCTACTGAAAAATTAGTAAGAATGCTTTCTTCGGTTTATGATAACATCATCAGATATTAGAAGCCACTTGCAATAACACAAAAGTATTGAGCTAACTGCTCGGAACAAACGTACATGCCCACATACATCTGAAGAAGATGATCCTAGATAACTACAAGATTTCTCACCTAAGAACTTCCAAAAACTTTCTCGTTATGCAATCCGGTGTGTGGGGGTTACAAGGAGGAAAAATCTCACAGAACTAGCAATCCTACACCCCAACTGTATCCATCCTTCAACACATAACTAGAGGCTTTCGCAAAATCATGTAACTCGAATCCTCGAACTCACAACGATAACCATGGTGGTACCCGGACGCCTCCCAGTACTGGGTGACTCCAACGTTATCTCACCACGACAAGTATTGACGTAATTCCAAACACTCTCCGTCCTGAGAAATCAAGGAAGTTGAATGATAACGATGTGCCAACATTCCCTAGAGCTCGACTCCCCGGAAGAAATCAAGTCAGACAGGAGGCACCAAGACAGAAACCTGTCACATCGGTATCATATAGACTCCAAAATACCTGCGTGATCCTAAAAAAACTTTGAGCGAGAAGAGGTGTAGAATCAAAATTCCTAAGTCGAATACCTCACCAGAGCGTAGAAGAGGAGTAAAAAGAATCCTACTCTCCGATATAACTAGACTCAAAATAGTTTTACTAGACTCGACTCGGCCAAGTTCGATCAAGCAAAGGCTCCTATGGTCGTATGGCTCTGATACCAACTTGTCACGCCCAAGATGCGCGCCTATCCATATTAAGGCACGGGGGCCT
Source organism: Hordeum marinum (assembly GCA_022496015.1). NCBI lineage: Eukaryota > Viridiplantae > Streptophyta > Magnoliopsida > Poales > Poaceae > Hordeum > Hordeum marinum. Next base: position 231,536,363 of record CM039673.1, read on the forward strand.
CGCAAGGGATAGAGGCGCATCTTGCCGTTCGCAAGTATAGCATCATTACATCATACATTACAGAAGATATGAGAATACAAGTTGTCTTACACTCGCCACATACTAAATTACAATTCCACACAAGAGTTTAAACATCAAGATGAAGACAGGGTCCGACTATGGACGAAATCAAACGATAAAACAGATGCAAATGATACTATCTTGCTGTCCCAAAGATCACGAGCATGGTCCTCTACTCATCCGGATAAGTCACATACATCCTGCCCCTTTCCTTGTCATACTCCCACTGGAGCTGCGTCAGATCATCCTGCACAAACTCATTTGTACCTGTACCTAGAGGGTTGTAGTAATCTGTGAGCCACAAGGACTCAGCAATCATGCACCCGGGTACCAAGACTATTCAAGCTTAAAGGTTGGGATGGGGTATGTGTTTAGTTTGCAGCAGCACTAAGCATGTATGGTGGCTAAACTTACGTAACATGAAGATAAATATGTGGCCTACGATGAACGATCAAATCTAGAGTGACCTCTATGAGATCCTGAACACTTACTTACGTCAATCATAACCCCACCGTGTTCTCTCTCGGATCATGTTCACGAGCAGAGATGATCACGGTTACTCACACAGTTGGTGCATTTTATTAGAGTTTACTTCAAGTTAACTAGAACCGGGTGTTAAACAAATATCCAAGTTGCCACATAACCGCGGGCACGGCTTTCCAAAAGATTTGACCCTGTAGGGGTGCTCCAAATAGTCCATCACAAATTAACCACACTCCGCGGGAATAGCCTCGACCACGGATCTCGTAATCATCATAGGTAACTCTAAAGGAATTCCAACACCTCGAGATACCCCGAAGAAAGTCAGAGCCCTCACGCAAGACACTCGATATAGGTAAAACAAATCTAGCAAGACCTCCCAACGTGCCGACGAACCCGATAAGAGCCGCGTAACTCGTTCTCAAGACATGACGGATAAGCACAATGTACAGTGGCCTGATAGAAATCTCCTGAGTTGCCCTTGGTTGGCCCCGCACATGGCTCTAGTTTGGACCAACACTCATGAGGAGCACTGGCCCGGGGGGGTTGATTAATTATCCACGGGGTTGCAAAGCCCTATGCAAATTTTATTAAGTTGTTAAGAAAATGTAGTACCAAAGTTGGGTCTTGCCAGACAAGTTTTAATGTCAACCGAATAAACAAGGTGTCCCCATAACAAGCCCGAGCATGTTAGGAGCGCAAAGTATGGAAACATAATACCGGTAACAAGAAACTATGGCGGTAACAGCGGAACAAAACACCTAGCAAAAGGCCAAGCCTTCCACCAATACCAAGATATATATGTGCATTAAATTAAATAACAGATAATATTGTGATATGCCAAATCCATGTCATCGCATGGAACAACCTGCACCTGCAACTAAGAACACTATAAGAGGGGCTGAGCAGTGGTAACTTAGCCAATCAAAGGTTTGCTAGGATGTGGAGGTTTAAAAGCTATCATGGCAATTAGGAGGCTGACATTCAAGTGTTAGGTAGCGCAATTGTAACGATAAGAGCGAGACACTAGCAAGCAAAAATAGTATCGGGATCCGGGTACGATCATCTTGCTTGTTGGTTCTTCAGTGGAACAAGTAGCGGGATCCTCGTAGATGTACTCGCCTGGCTCTTCGTACTCAGGTTCAATGTACGTGTCTACTCAAAATAAGCAGCAATAATAAACAAACAACCAAGGTGCAATGCACAAGCAAGAATGATGCATGCTTATTTGAAGAGTTTCTAGCATGGCAATCCTAACTAGTCATGTTTCACATGCAAAGGATTGGTTATTAATGAAACATGACAGAACCTTATGTTAAGTTATTTAGACATGCATGAACATGCAAAATATGGATGCATCATGCAAAAACGATAAAAATGCATATGAAGAACGTAAGAAACGGAGTTACGGTTCTCATGATATGCTCACGACAAGATACGAAGGCAAAACACAAGACAAGAAAGACCTGGGCTATTCCTTGGCATTCCAAGCTAACCACAACAGAGCCAAATATCAAGCAATTCCATGGAGTATAGCTCCCACAAATCACAAAACAATAAAACAAACAATCTGCCACAAAACAGCAACATAACAACTTGCACAGCCCACAACTTGAGCTACAGGAATCCTACAACCACAAACAAGGCATTTACAGAAACTACATAACATGATTATCAACTTATCCAACTACACAATCTGGAAAGGAGGCACACATCAATAAGCATGAAGCTCACATGTTGGCATGATGAAACAGATTTCTGGGACTTAGTGAAAATAACAGTTTTCTGGAATCTGAGTTAATCTGGTGGCAAGTTGACAACAGAAAGTAATGGTGATAGAGACAACCTCATGGCATGAAAATTAACAGGATGGTAGTAGGCAACATCTACTTCAAAACACTAGCACTGAGCTTGAGCTAATTCTCAACATATCACAAGATGGCAACCACTCTTCATGGCATAAAAATAACATCAGATTCTCAAACAGAATTATTTTGCATGGTGAAAACAATAACATTAAGTTGGCTACCTTGCAGAAAGTTTCTCACTTATATTGGTTATTCTCATGTCAAACAAAAATACCATGGCATAATAGACATAAAACACTAACACTTTCATGTTGGCACATCCCCAAAACAAGCATGGATTAAATCATGCAAAAATGACAGAGTAACATCACAACAGAAAATGACAGTCTTGCAAACTTGCTCAAATGTGAAATCTAATTTCACCAATGGATTCCTTGGGTCTTTCTACCCCAAAATCATGTATCATACTCTACTAGCAAAACAATCACCTCTCTTATAAGGGACAACTTACTTAAAATGCACATGAGCATAGTTGAACATGGCCAGATTTGGTAATATAGCTAAAATTGGAAAAGATCTATTTAACACAACTAAACATGACACCTGCTACAATGGCAAATAGTGTACTACAAGTGGGGCATGCCCACATGTCACACACACACACACATAGCATGCACATAGACACATACACACATATGCACAAACGCACATGGGCACTCCCACACTCATGAAAACACACACCTATGAGTGTGGGTGTTCATCACACACACACATATGCACAAATGCACATGGATGTGATATCACACTCACACACATACACCAATTTGCATATATGCACACACACATATATGCACTACACACACATATATAACTAAACAGGGAGAAGAAGAAAAAAACATCTAACAAGTAGGTATACACATACACACACATATACACTACATCAAATGAAAGATAAGAAAAAACAAAAGAAACAAGAAAGAAAACAAAACACATAAAAAGGGGGGTTTCGGGCTCGAACCCATGACCTCTCGGTCGCTTCCCCGAGCGCACACCATTGCGCTATGCTGCGGCTCTCGACAGAAAGGGGGGTGCTGTGCCTCAAGGAATAAATAGGGCAACATCACTAACGAAACTGAATCTAAACGAGACACCGGCGACAGCGGCAAGCGGTGGCGAAACTACGGCGACGCGGGGCTACCAGGCAACTCCGGAGAGGGGAAACGATGCGGGGGGATTCCACACCTACGGGGATTCCATTCCTGCCCCTGGAAGGGATCTACGAGGGGGAAAGAGAGGCACAAGCTCCAAGCTTTGCCCGACCATGGCGACGACTGTGACAGAGTCGACGGAACAGCAGCGACCACAATCTCGACGCAACTACGCGAGGAGAAAGCAAAGATGGGAAAGGAGGTGCAGGTTCTCACAGGGGGGCGACGATGAGACGGAGGGGAAGAAGGCGAAGAAGGCCGGCGACGAAGCTCCTCTGCTTGCGGACGATGGCGACAAGCGGGGCGCGCTGCAGGGGACGTGCTCCTCACCTCCCTAGTGGCGGGAACGGAGCGCGGGCGATGACCCCGAGCTCCATGCCATGTCCACCGGGGACAAGGGCCACCGGAGACGTGGCGACGGCGGGGAAGACGACTGACGGCCTCACTGACTCTCTCTGAAACTCTCACAGACTCTTACCTGACAGAGAAAGGAGGAGAGGAAGGAGAGGAATGGAGAGAGAGAAGGGAGCGGTGGCGGCTGGAGGGGGAAGAGGAACCCTAGGCGGAGGGGCACACACGTCGAGGGGGTTTAAATACCCCCGGAGCTGACGGCGACGGACAGTGAAAGGGGACAGCGACGACGTGCTCTCTCTCTCTAAACTCTGACGGAGATGACGGACGGGAGCAGGTTGCCGCTATCTTGCGGGCTAGGCCGGGCGAAGGGAAGGAAAAGGCGCAGTTCATTGCTCTCTCTCTCAAAACAAAACTGAAAGGTTTTTATTTAATAAAATCAGCTCACTTAGAAAAGCCCCACAAAAATGATTAAAAGGATTTTTATAAAAACAAAGGAACTTATACTTGCAAGATAAAAGACCCTATTTATTAAAATTATCAAGATGATTTTTAAATAAACTAATTTAAATAGTTTTAAAACAACAGCCCCCTTGTTATATAAAAACCCCAAATCATATTAAGCTCAAACAACAAAAGAACCACACACATAATTTAAAAACATTATAGGCTACCTCCTGAACAGTTTTAAACAATTTAATTAGCAAGTTAAATTTGTTGATAAAATGACAAGGGAATAAACAGGTAATTGGTTGGGTTTTGTTGAAAAGAAGAAGATAGGTTAAGAAGAAGGAGTGTTGCACCAGATACACTCAAACCACATCACACAATCACAAGGACACACCCAACGACAACAAGGTCACATCACAAACAAGGCATGGCATGATGAATGATATGATGCATGATGCATGAATGCATGAACAAGACATGCCATGACAAGGTTCAACTCATATCATTAATCTCATGACAACGAGGATCACATAAGATTACATGCCCAACAAGGTAGGGACAACACTTGGGCTGTCACAGCTACCTTGGTAAGCGAAGAGCGCGCCTCACGCGACCGACACATCAAAGATCTCATCGACACCGCAAACGAGCAGCAGCTCCGGCTCACCCCCGGTGGAGCCGCCTCCAAGGGTCGTCGTCCCTAGGGCGAGGGCATTGGAGCTGCTGGTCGTCAGTCGGCTCAGCACACCTATTCCCCTCGTGTCTCTGAACGGCAGGCCAAGGCAAGCAACCCCCTGCGCTCCCAGCTGTCGGGAAACAAGCAGCCGGTTGTGAACGGCCAGCACAACAACAATCTGGCTCGCAGCAACCGCCACGACGAGGCGTCGGCTGGTGGTAGCCAGCGCAGCCGTGGGCACTCTCCGCCCCCACGACACGAGCCGGCGCGGTCAATCCCACCGACCGTCCGCCCAGAGTTCATGGCCCGGCTCGGACCACGGGTCCCGCACAGCGACAACGATGCATGCCTCCGCCTCGACCGGCTGGCGCAGTCGGCCCTCCTCGAGAATGAGGGATCGATCGGTCTGGCGTGCTTCGGCCCCCGGATCCATAACGATCCATTCCCGACCAGAATCACTCTTCCCCGGGACACCCCGAAGTACAACGGGACCGCCAAGCCTGAGGACTAGCTCATCGACTACAACACCGCAGTCGGCATCGCTAGCGGGAACAAGAGTGTAGCCATCCGCTACGCCCAATTCATGTTGATCGGTTCGGCCCGCACCTGGCTAAACAGCCTAGCGGCTGGTAGCATCAACACCTGGACTGACTTTGAAGAGGCGTTCATTCGCAACTTCACCGACACCTACAAACGGCCAGGTCGTCCCCGCAAACTAGCCATGTGCGTTCAGGGATCGGACGAGGCCCTCCGCGACTACCTCACTCAATGGACCGAGCTCCGTAACTCCTGCGAAGGAGTGCACAAGGTGGAGGCCATCCAGTACTTCACCGAAGGATGCCGTGAAGGCACCTACCTCATGTAGAATCTCCTGTGCTTCGAGCCGGCTATGCTGGCAAAGCTCATGGCCAAGGCGGACAACTACGCCACGGCCGACTCCGTAATCCGGGTCAAGACGAGCATGCCCGTCAAGGCGGCACCGACACCAGCTGCATCGCGACCGGGTGCCGACAACCGGCAGCCGCGAAACAACATGCTCAAGGCTAACTAGCCCGACCCCCGCTACGGGAGCCAGCAGGTCGCCACCATCGAGGAAGCGGAGCCGACTGCCCAGCCTTCTAGCCAGCATTAGCGCACCGGGAAGGCTTCTTGGCAGCCCAAGCTTACGTTCGAGCAAATGCTTGACCTCCCTTGCAAGAATCATTCTGGAGCCAAGCCCTCCATGCACACGCTCCAGCAGTGCAGATTCTCACAGCGGCTGGCCCGAGGGCGGCCCTACGGCTCCCCCCGTGCCACCTGCCCGAGCACCGGTGCCGGTTCCGACTCTCGTTCTGGTGTCGGCTCCGGCTCTGGCCCAGAACGACGGTCGCCTGCTCGACCAGTTCCCCAACCGAGACGATTCCTATATCGTCTTCACCAGTGAAGAGACAGACAAGCACGCTCAGCGCCAGCTCCATTGCGAGGTGAATGCCACCATGCCCACGACTCCCTAGTTCATGCACTGGTCCAAGAAGCCGGTTACCTGGAGCCGGGAAAACCACCTGGCCGTGATGCCGAATCCCGGCAGTTACACCCTCGTACTCGACCCCACCATCGCCTCCGAGAGGCACACCAGCCGCTTTTCGCGGGTCTTAATCGATGGCGGCAGCAGCATCAACATCGTCTATCTCGACACGATGCTAAAGCTGGGGCTCAAGGCAGAAGATCTGCAGGCGAGTCTGACCATTGTCCATGGCATCGTGCCGGCAAAGTCCTCCACCCCTATTAGCAAGATCAAGCTCGGCGTCCACTTCGGCGGTCCCATCCACTTCTTCTATGAGACGGTATGGTTCGAGGTGGTAGACCTCAACAGTCCCTACCACACGCCGTTAGGCTGGCTGGCTCTCGTTAAGTTCATGGCGGTCCCCCACTATGCCTACTTCAATCCCAAGATGTCGGGTCCCAAGGGGATCATCACTTTCGCTTGCGACTACAAGATGTCCATCGTGTGCGCGCGCGACGGCAGCCGGCTGGCCAAAGCCCTAGAGATAGCAGAGGAGAAGCAGCAGCTCGACCGGCTCGTGGCCCTCGCCGCCAGCCAGCCGGCCGTGACAGCTCCTCCATCGCAGTCCGTCGGCGAAGCATCGTTTCAGCCGTCCAAGGACACCAGGAAGGTGTTGCTCAACCCGGCCAACCCCAAACAGTGCGTCATCACCGGCTCGAAAGCAAATAAGAAAGCGAGCTTGTTGACTTCCTCCGTGAGAATCGGGACATCTTTGCGTGGTCCCCAAGGACAAGCCGGGTGTTCTGAGGAAGTTTGCCGAGCAGAAGCTTCACGTACGACCGGACGCGAAACCGGTCAAGCAACCCCTATGCCATTTCTCCGAGGAGAAGCAGCGTACTATAGGAGAAGAGATCGCCTGGCTACTCACAGCCGGCTTCACCATGGAAGTTTTCCACCCGGACTAGCTGGCCAACCCGATCCTGGTGCTAAAGAAGAACAAGACCTGGCGCATGTGCATCAACTACACCAGCCTGAACAAGGTGTGTCCCAAGGACCCGTTCGCCCTGCCGCGGATCGATCAAGTCATCGATTCCATGGCTAGCTGCGATCTGCTGTCTTTCTTGGACGCCTAATCCGGCTACCTCTAGATCAAGCTGGACCCAGAAGACCGGCTCAAGACCTCCTTCATCACCTCCTTCGGGGCCTACTGCTACATCACCATGTCCTTCGGCCTGAAGAATGCAGGCGCTACCTTCCAGCGTTGCATGAAGAAGTGTCTCCTGCCTCAGATAGGCAGGAACGTCCACATCTACGTTGACGACATCGTCATCGAGACCAAGAAGCACTTCAGCCTCCTTGGCGATCTCCGGGAGACGTTCATGAACTTGCGCGAGTACAAGATCAAGCTCAACCCAGAGAAGTGCATCTTCGGCGTTCCAGTCGACCAGCTCCTGGGTTTCTTCGTGTCTGCTCGTGGCATCGAAGCTAACCTAGAGAAGATCAGGGCGATCGAGCGCATGCCCAAGCCAACCCGGCTCTGTGACGTCCATAGTTCATCGCCTGCCTCGCCTCGCTCAGCCAGTTCATCAGTCGGCTAGGAGAGAAGGCCCTGCCCCTCTACGGGCTCATGCGGAAGACGACTCTGGTAGAGCCGGGCCGCGACACCCCGAAGAAGCCAGCCATGTTCGACTAGACCAACGAGACGGACGAGGCCTTCCATGGCCTAAAACGGGCCCTCACCAGCGCGCCCATCCTGGTCGTGCCGGCTGAGAAGGAGCCCTTTCTCGCCTACATAGCGGTGACCACACACGTCATCAGCGTCATCCTGGTGGTCGAGCGAACAGAGGAGGACAAGACGCTGCTGGCCCAGCGCCCCGTCTACTACCTCAGCGAGGTCTTCTCCGCCTCCAAGCAGAACGACCCCCACTAACAGAAGATGTGCTACGATATATACTTCACCGCCAAGAAGGTCAAGCAGTACTTCCAAGAGCACACCATCACCATGGTGAGCATGGCCCCGCTTGCCGAGATTATGAGCGGCCGGGACTCCACCGGTCGGATCACCAAATGGGTTATCGCCCTTGCCAACCACGAGATCCAGTACGAACCGTGCACCGCCATGAAGTCACAGGCCATGGCCGACTTCCTCGTTAACTTGGCGAAAACCGAGTTTGTGTCGCCTCCCCCAGACTCCAGTCATTGGCGCATGCACTTTGATGGCTCGAAGATGAGGACCGGCCTAGGATCCGACATAGTCCTCTTCCTCCCCGAAGGGAGACCAACTCAAGTACGCTCTTCAGATTCACTTTGTCGCCTCCAACAGTGTGGCCGAGTATGAGGCACTCTTCCATGGCCTCTGGCTCGCCAAGGAGATTGGCATTAGGCGCATCCTATGCTTCGACGACTCCGACCTCGTGGTGCAGTAGGTCTCTGGAGAGTGGGACGCCAGAGATGCCAACATGGACACCTATCGCTTCCTCATCTAGTGGGTCACCGACTCCTTCGAAGGTTGTGAGTTCCACCATGTCCCTCGGGCGGAAAACGAGGCGGCCGATATACTGGCAAAAATCGGTTCCACCCGGCAGGCCATCCCAGCCGGCATCTCCCTCGAATGGCTGCTCAAGCCATTGATCAAGCCCCCCTGCCGAATCGGAGTCCATCTTCGTGCCGGTCGACGTGGTCGGCCCATCGGTGGCTCTAGATGCACCACCGGCTCCGCCAACTCCGGCTGCCTAGCCGGCACGACAAGCACCCACTCTCGAGCCAGCCGCATTTGAAGCGGCCGACTTCGACCCCACAGCGGTCATGATGGCGACCGACGCCCCTCCCGCCGCCTTAGTCCCGGGGACTAGAAAGCTGGTCCTGGGGGCTAGCGAGACGGTCCCTAGGGCTGGTTGTAACAGCCCCGGACCGACGCTCCAGAAGATTCCCCTTTTATTTCCACTCTTGCCATGTGATTCATTTTTTTGTCGCGTTCATCATCGTATCATTCGCATCATCTGCATAGCATTGTTACTCATTTTTGAAAACTTGCATCCATTCGTAGTTGCCGGTCCTCTCCGTTCTCGTCGGTAACCGTTTCGAGACCAACCACACACACGCACCCATGGCATCATTAAAAAATGTATAAAAGCGTGTGAAAAATATTTTTGGATTGGGTTGGAAGTTGCCATGCGGTTTTGTTATATTGTAGGTAGACTGCCTGCCAAGTTTCTTCGCTATCAGAGGTCGTTTGATACCCGAATGGTCGACCGTAGCGGCACCGTCATCAGTTTATTGTGGGACGTTTTTCGGTTTTAAAACATGTCACGGGCTGCCATCCATTCCCTCTCATCCCCACCAAGCCCCTCTACAAAGCCCATCACCGCCCACCTAGCCCACCTACCCTACCCCTCTTATTGGAACCATCAGATCGCGATCGAAGGGCTCCGGGACGCACTAAGACCCCCCTAACCTAGCTCCCCTGCCTATTTAAAGACCCCTCTAGTCCATTTTGGATGTCCCTAGTCCAACCCTAGCCTCCCTAACCTCAAGCGCCTCCTGCCCTCGGAATCAGCGACGAGCCAGCCTCCCACCGCCACATGGCGGCGCCCCAACAGTCGCGCTTCCATGCCCAACCGCCCGTAGCCATCCAATGCTCGGCACGTGGCGCACCCATCGCCCTGCAGCCCGCCCGCCGCCACGGCCCTACAGAGCCCATCGTAGGCCCGCTCGGGCCTGGGTCACCGCCGTCGTAGCCTACGAGGCCCGCACGAGCGCTCCAGCCACCGTTTTGCCGCGAGCTCCCGCAGCTCCCCATGCCAGCCGCCACCAACCACCGTTTTGCCACCAATGTTGCTCCACAGGACAGCGAGCCTGGCCACCGGACCTTGTACCGCCACCATGCAAGAGCTCCCTGCGGCCGGAGCTCCACCCGCCATGGACGCCGGCCGCTCCGCCCCGTCTCCTTGTGGCGCTGTCTTCGCCCGGATCCATTGCTGGTCGACCAGATCCGGTCAGGAGATGAAGGGATCTGGCCCCCTTCGACCCCCTTCGGCCGCCTCCGAGCCCTGCCGGTCGTCGTCGTCACAGAGCCACGCCGGTCTCGGTCCAGGCGGGATCGGGGACAGGTCGAGGGTGACCGAGCGCCTCGCCTCCTCTGTCGCCCACATGGGCCGGCCCAACGGCGTCCCGCCAAGGCCACAAGGCCCAGCTGCTTCCTCCACCTCCTCATCGACCTAGGCTTGGCCCATGGTGAGCTCTTCTCCCCTCCGCTAAATTGCACCCTAAGCACTTCATCGCTATATTGTCCCTAGTGCTCTGTCTAGCCCAGTTTGCATATTCAGCCCACGTAGCCTTTTTTAGTCTGTGGTTTTGTTAATTATCAATATATTGCATAATTACAGGAAAAAACATCATTTTGCATTGCTCACAAATAAATTTATAACCGTGCATCGCATTTGAACATGTCCTATATGAAAAATGTGTGGCATTATGTGTTGATTAATTATATTACATTTTCATGCATGATAAAAAAGTTTAATGAGATGCTTACATTTAATTTGCAAAAATAACTTACTAATAGGTTTATGTCATAAACTTGCATAATTAATTGTGACATATTTTCTTACATGAACCCTACGTATTATATATGATTTTGGGGTAGAAAAATCCATAGAATTTATCAGCGCAATTAGTTCTGTCATTTGAGCAACTTTGTGTGCGTGTCATTTTGGCTATGATGCTCTTTTATCTATTTTGTGTGATTTAATCCATGTATATTCTGGAATAGTTGCAAACATGAGATATGCTCTTGGACATGTGTGCTATGCCCTAGTCATTTTGGTTGCTATAGAAATCCATGTTTAGGTGTTATTTTCTTGTTGCCAACATGCTATAAAAATCTGCTGTTGAGGGTCCAAAATATTCCCAAGTCTGAAATCTATATTATTTTGTTGTTGTCTTACCATGACGTTTGCAATTGATCTATAGCTCTTTTGGTGTTGCCACAATGGAATGCTTTGTTAACCATGTTATGTTGTATCATGTTGTGCCAATAGTTTGCATGAATAGAATTTGCATCATAATTAATTCTGTTGTCCAATATGTTAATCTGTTAAAAACTGTTGCACATGTCTACTCTAATTTTTACTAAATATGAGAATCTGTTTTCTTCATAATGCCATGTTGTGTTGATGTTAGCCATGATTCTATGCATAATTAGACCTTGCCACCATGGTATGGTTTGTAGTGCATCATACAACTATCATGTTGTTAAGTTTCATGCCAATGTATGACCTATAGCATATAGTTTTACTGATGCCAATATGCCTCCGTGAAAATCTACTAAACTAAAAACTGTTATTTTTCACTAATTCCTAATCTGCTATATTATGTTGCCATGTTGTGAGCTTCCTACAATGTGATACATGCCTCTTTTGAGTAGGATATGTGAAGATGAAATGATGTGTGTGTTATATGCTACTTCCCCATGCTTAGTTTGTGCATTTTAGAATCTTGTAGATTGTTGTTTTCATGCGTGCAATATGCTATGTTGTTGTTTCGGGCAGATTTGAACTACACCTTGTGTTGGTTGTTGTGGTTGAATCGTAGGTCCATTTTGGACATGCTATACATGAAACTTGCTTAGATTTTCATGTAGTATCATAATACCTTGATGCATCCATGATTTAAATGCTTATGGTTATCATTTTCATGCATGTTGCTTTCATGTCATGATCATCTTGTGAAGGTCATATCTTTTAGACTGTAGCTCCGTTTGAGATGTTCCATATATGTAAAACGACTAGAATGACGTGTAGAATAGCATTGTGCACTTTATTTCCCTGTTTTATATAAAACATGATTAATTCAGATCTGGATCAATTTCGAAATTAACATATGGGGTTGTTTCGGAAGTACTATATGTTGTTTCCGACCTCATTTGATATGCCTAGATGTGTAGTTTACTTATGCTTCACCTCTTGCCTTGTTTAACAACATTTAATATTGTTGTGTACCTAAACGTGAGTGAACTAAATATTCGAATGCGGAGTTTCGTCAATATGCAACTCGTGGCATATTGAGCTTCAGTTAATGTGTAGGAGTTGATTGTTGTGCTTTGCCATGTCTTGCATAACATACATCATATTTGAAGTGCATCATGTCATGCATACGTTGTGGTGCATCATGTGTTGATTGTTTGTTTCGGATTGCTTCTTCTTGTTAGAGTTCCAAAAGTGTTCGGAGTGTGAGGACTCGTTCGACTACGTCATGTTCGTTTATTTCACGGATCATCTTCTTCATGGATTCATTCTTCATCCAAGTGGGATCTTAGGCAAGATGACACATTTCCCTGGATACCATTACTATCATTGCCATGCTAGTTGTCTCGTTTATATTGCTGTCTCGCTACCTACCACTTGTTTGTCAAGCCTCTCAAATTACCATGAAAAGCCTCTAACCTCTCCACATCCCAGCAAAACATTGTTTGGCTATGTTACCGCTTTCTCAACCCTTCTTATAGCATTGCTAGTTGCAGGTGCAATTGTTTCCAGTTATCACAATATTATTGCTATTTAATTTAATGCACATATATACTTGGTAAAGGGTGGAAGGCTTGGCCTTTTGCTTGGTGTTTTGTTCCACTCTTACCGCCCCTAGTTACTTGTGTACTGGTGTTATGTTCCATAATTGAGGGATCCTAACATGCTCGGGGTTGTTATGGGGACCCCCTTGATTTTCGTTTTAGGATAAAACTTGTCTGGCAAGGCCCAACATTGGTACTACATTTTCCCAACATAATAATACTGATAATTAATTTGATGCATAGGGAGTTTGTGCTACCCAAGGTTTGTTATTCAACCTAATACAGGGGGGCAGTGCTGCTGGTGCTGGTCCAAACTAGAGAACCGTGCGGGGCCAACCCAGGGCAATTCGGGAGATGTCTATCAGTCCACTGTACGCTTCGCTTATCCGTTGTGTCCTGACTACGAGATACGCGGCTCCTATCAGGTACGTCGACACGTCAGGTGGCCTTGTTGGACTTGTTTTACCTTTCTCGAATGTCTTGTGCGAGAAATTCCGAAAATACTTTGGGCTATCTTGAGGTTGCGGTTTTCTAACGGAATTGCCAAGGAAGATCACAAGATTCGTGGTCGAGGTTATTCCCGCTGTGTGTGGTTAGTTTGTGATGGATGAGTTGGAGCACCCCTGTAGGGTTAACTCTTTCGGAAAGCCGTGCCCGCGGTTACGTGGCAACTTGGAAACTTTGTTTAACACCCGGTCATAGCAAACTTGATGTAAACTCAACTAAAATACACCAACCGTGTGCGTAACCGTGACTGTCTCTTCTCATGAGTCCTTATCCGAGAGAGAACACGGTGGGGTTATTTTTGACGTATGTAGGTGTTCAGGATCTCTTAGAGATCAGTACTAGTTCACATCCGTTTATTCGACAATCATCCCCCTTTATTATTGTACTCATAAGTTAGCCACTCAAATAAATGCTTAGTGCTTGTTGCAGCCTCACCACATAAACATACCTCAACCATTAAGCTTTAATAGTCTTGGTACCCTTGGAAAAATGAGATTGGTGAGTCCTTGTGCCGCACAGATTACTACAACAACAGTTGCAGGTACAGGTAATGTGATGCTTTGATGTGAGCGTGTTGTTTGTATGATTGGGAGTTCTTCTTCTTCATCATCGATCTGGCGAGTGTAAGCCAATTCCATATACTCATCTCTTCTTTACATGTACTTGTAATGATATCCATTCTTGTGAAACAACGAGATGTGCTTCTATCCCTGTCGAGGCCCTCGTGCCAAAATAAGGATAGGATCGCAGCTTGGGCGTGACACTGGTCACCTAGACCTGGGGGTTCCCGAGCCAGCCCCCGTCTAGGCTCCCTCATGGGCACAGACCATCCATGCATTCCTATTACACGGCAAGATCCCTCATGATGAGGCCACGGCAAGGCTGATCCAACGTCGAGCCCCGGCCTACAGCATCATCAACCGCGAGCTGGTTCATCGCAGCACCACCGGCATTTTCCAATGATGCGTCGAGCCGGAGAAGGGACAAGAGATCCTCCTCGACATCCACCAAGGCGAGTGCAGGCACCACGTTGCCTCCATGACCCTAGTGTCCAAGGCATTCCGCCATGGCTTCTACTGGTCGACTGTCTTGAAGGAGGCCAAGCGGCTAGTCGACAAGTGCGAAGGCTGCTAGCGCTTCAGCATGCAGAGTCACCTGCCACCTATGGCCCTCCAGACCATCCCCCTCATGTCCCATTGCCATCTAGGGGCTGGACATGGTGGGCCCCTTCAAGACCGCGTGAGGTGGCATGATGCATTTGCTGGTAGCCGTCGACAAGTTCACCAAGTGGATCGAGGCCAGGCCGATCAAGAAGCTAGACGGCCCCATGGATGTCCGGTTCGTCGAGGACATCACGGTCCGCTACGGCGTCCCCCACAGCGTCATCACCGACAATGGCAAAAACTTCACCAAGGGCGCGCTAGCACATTTCTGTGCCAAGCAGGGCATCTAGCTCGACTTGGCATCCGTCGCTCATCCATAGTCAAATGACGAAGTCGAGAGGGCGAATAGCCTGATCTTGTTCGGCATCAAGCCCGAGCTCATGGCACCGCTGGTCAGATCAACCGTCTGCTGGATTAGGAGCTATGGTCTATCCTCTAGAGCCTCAGGACCATGCCTAACCGGTCAACCGGCTACACCCCTTTCTTTCTCGTATACGGGTCTGAGGCGATCATCCCCACCGACATCGAATATGACTCGCCTCGGATTACCTTGTATACGAAGAAGGACTCGAAGGAGACAAGAGAATACGGCATCGACCTACTCGAAGAATCACGCGAGATGGCCTTGAGCCGGACGACCATGTACCAGCAGAAGCTCCAGCACTGCCACAGCAAGTGGATCCGACCGCTCTCGTTCCGCGAAGGAGAATTGGTGCTCAGGCGGATCCAGCAAACAGCTGGCCAGCACAAGATGTCCTCCCCATGGGAGGGCCCGTTCATCATTAGCAAGACGCTGCACAACAACGCGTACTACTTGATAGGTGCCTAGAAGCCGCAGAACCGCAAGAGAGACGCCTCCGGCAACAAGACGGAGCGCCCGTGGAACACGGTGCTCCTCTGCCCGTTTTACTGTTGAAAAGCAGTGTATGTATGTATCCTTCCCTTTTTGGGCTTATGAGTGCAATGGGTGCCCCAAGCCAGCTCTTGGGACACGCCCCTTTCGTTTCCTTTCAAAATTTACTTGACTAACTCACCGGCTCCCAGACTCGGCTCCCGGTCTCGAGGGCTCGCCGGTTAGTCCTAGCATCCTCCCTTGAAGCCAAGCAAGTAATGTGAACTAAACAAGCCCTCCCACCCCTCCCAGCTACAGACTGGCTCCTGGCTGTCCGGCTGACAGGTCCTTGGGGTGGCAAAACTTAGCACACACGAAAAATCGATCGCAAGGGGATTGCCGGCTAGGTCTAGCCAGAGCACTTTCTCGCCTCTGTCACTTGCCTTACCCAAAAAACTTTCACGGTTTCCAAACTCATAACCGACTCCCTCAAGGCGTATGCCCCGTCCCAGCTACCGAACGACTCCCGATTGTCGGGCTAGCGGGGCCGAAACCAAGGGGGACAAGGGTTTGAGTAGACGGAACCAAAAGGGCAAAAAAGGGGTAAGAACGAGCAGGCACGCATATAGCAACATTGTAACAATCACGGCCACAAGTTCATTACATGCACACACCCAGTGGGTGGAATTGAGTTCTAACAAAATGCGGAAGGATAAAAAGGCTCTAGGTGGCGGATGCGCCGTCTTCTCCTCCGTCGCCCCCACGGCGACTCCCATCTCCGGGTCCCGAGCCGGCTTGGAGTCGGTGTAGTCGACGGTGCTGGAGCTGGCATCTTGACCATCCGTCTTAGCAGCGTTACCCTATGGGTCATCCAGTACGAGCGCGTACTGGTCCTCCAGAACCACCGTGTTGTCTGCCCTATGCTCGGGGATGTATTCGTCCCACGCGACGAAGGATGCAAGGTCGCTTGCTCGCACGTCCAGCACATCGGCCACCGCCTATAGATCCGCATCAGTACCAGCATGCTTGGCCGTGAGTAGACTCAGATCTAGCTCGGGGTACCATGACCTCGCAATGCGAAGGGCCATGCTCGCAGCGGCGCGCGCCGCGGAGGTCCCTCTAGGCGTTCACCCACGTAGTCCCGAACTCCAGCCACCTCGACAACCGGCTCATGGAGGTCGGCTCCACCGCGCTCGGCCAGAGGGTGCGGACCAACGCGTTGCCGGCCGTCTGGAGCCGCTTCAGGGCCCGCGCCACCTCCTGCACCTGCACCCTAGCGGAGATCCCCACCTCGTCCATGGTAAAGGGGGTAAGCGACCCAATGGCAACCCCCTGCGCTCGCTGGTCCTCACGATGGGCCACCATGGCTGCCTTCACGGCCTCCTGTGTACCAGGAAAGAGCACTAAGAAGAGAAGAAGACGAGGGATGAACAAAGAAGCAAATCAAAAACCTAGAAGCAACACGCAAAAAGGATGAGACGGCAAGGACTTACCGCGTAGCATTCGGTCCACCCTGTGCCCCTGCTCCTACAGCTCTGACTCCCTGGCCGGCCACTCCTGGAGCTGGCGCTCATGCTAACCTCGGGCCGCTTGTGCCTCATCGGACACCTTTGCCAATGTGGCGTCCTTGGCCTCCAGCTCCTGCGGAGGACCTTATCCCACTCCTCTGCCTGCTGACGAAGAGTCATCTCGCGGTCCGCCAGCTCCCGGTGGTGGGACGTCTCGCACTCGGCCGCCTCCGCCTGCACCCGGCTCACCTCCTAGCGGAGTTGCTTGCACTTTGTGATCAGGAGATTCCGCTAGTCGCCAGATCCATGACCTGGCGACGAAGGTCAACCGCCTTGGCGTTGGTCTCTACCAGGACAAAGAAGCCTTCGTTAGAAGACAAGAAAAGAAAGGGGATTCGGCCCGCCTTCGCGGCAGCCGGCTCGAATCTCAGGGGCTACACCCCCGCCCTAAAAAGTTGCAAGGGTCTTACCATGTAGGTCCTTGGATAGGGTGGCCGGCCGGCCGCCAGCCGCCTGGTACAGGCTCAGCAGGGAGTTGTACACAGTCACCCGGCTGTCATGTGTTGCCTACAAGTTGCAAATATACAACGCAGCATTAGACTCGACCCGTCTACGCCCC
Source organism: Hordeum marinum (assembly GCA_022496015.1). NCBI lineage: Eukaryota > Viridiplantae > Streptophyta > Magnoliopsida > Poales > Poaceae > Hordeum > Hordeum marinum. The sequence continues at coordinate 231,554,076 of CM039673.1, forward strand.
AGCCGGCTCGAGTCTCAGGGGCTACACCCAGTGGGTGCGCTAGCGCGCCCCCACTAGAAAAAATGCTAGGAACAAGAAAAGAAGAAGAACATAGGAGCTTACTGCAATGGTCCGCTCCAGCTGCACTAGCAGTCATTGGCGACTCGGGCGTCCTGCGTCGTCTGGGCGCGGCAGGCGGCAAACACCTTGATAGCAGCGGACACCACTGCCCCAAGGGCACTTGGAGGGTCCCTAACGGCCGGGCAGCCGGCTGCAGCCCAGTTTTGCTACGGCCGGCCCCTGTCTGTGGACCCCCCCTTTGTCTAAGATCACCATGGGACCTGCTCCCCACGACACCATTGTGCCAGGGGGCCCAGACGAGGAGCCCACGCCGCCCGACCCTTCGGGCAGCACGACCTCCCTCCTCAGTGACCCCCCTCCAATTGCTCCATCCCAGCTCACCCCTGGCACTGCTGTTCCCGGAGTTGGCTCATCCGGAGTCAGCGCTTCTGGAGCCGGAGTCTTCAGAGGCCGCACCTCTGGAGTTCGTGCCTCTAGAGCCAGCACCTCCGGGGCCAAAACGTCAACTTCCAAGGGGGGCTCTGCCCCCGACGGCACATCATCTGCCTCTGGAGGGTCTACGTCGCGATTCGTCTCCTCTCCGCCACCCGCACGGGCCATGCCATCACCAGCCACCGCACGCGCGACCTCCGTCACCTTCGCGTCCACTTCCGCCCACCGCGCGGGGTCGTGGTGATCCTTGGACCGCCTCTCCTAGTTGTGGGGGAACAACTCCCACGACAGGCCGGCCGCTTCCCCGCAAGCTCCTCCCAACGACGACTGCTTCTTCATCGCCTCCTCCCACAGGCGGTTCCCCTCGGCGCGTGAATCCTGTTGGGCTGCCTCGAGGTCACGCCACGCTTCGCGCTCCCTCTCCTCGGTGGTACTCGGCAGCGCCGTCCAGGAAGCATCGCTTGCCGGGGTCCTTCCGAGGGCGCGCGCCTCCCTGATTGAGCAGAATAAGAAAGGGGGTGGAGAAAAATCAAAGGATCAAGACGGTAGGGAGCGAAGCTTACCCGACGACAACGGGGATCGCCCTCCTTGCGGGTCTTGTCGGGGCAACCCGCCTCTTCTTCCCACTGCCTCCGCGGCTACTGTCCGGCTACTCGGCGGCCGCCCGTTTGGGTGTCGGCCTGGAGCCCACCACCTATTGCCCCTTGCTGCTGGTCGCCGTGTTGTCCCGGCTGGACTCGTGGCTAGCACGGCGAAGGCACCTCCTCGGTTCTATGATGTCTTCCTCCGTGGCCTCGGGGTCCTTTGGAGCCTCTGCATCATGCGACTCCTCCGACTCACCATCATCGTCGGTCCAATCCTGCAAATACGACCGGGGAGGGAACTCACCCGTCGACTTGGTCGCCTCCATCTCTGTCTCTGTCTCGCCGGCTTCGGATGCGTCGGCTCGCTCCGAGTCCGCCGGCTCCACATCGTCGGCTTCCTCAACCTCCTCGGGGTCCAAGTCCACCACATCGGCAGCTGGCTCCCCATAGTTCTACAGCTGTGAAAAACCCTGCAGGCGGAAGAGTTTCTCTCACCGTCAAAACGAGGCGACGCCTCCGAAGAAGAAAGGGAGAGTGAGCCGGCTAGTCACTTACCGGTGGCACCGGATGGCTCCAGCAGTACGGGGTCTTCCCCCACCCACCGGCATGGGTCATGCTGCCCCCATCTGGCTGATAAGGTGTGGCCGGTTCTGCAGCGGCTGCACCTGGCACGCCACCATTGCGGCAAGAAAGTCAGATGCCTTTGACCCTTCCGACCCGGTCATCACTAGCAGACGCCCACAGAGCCAGTCCACCATCTCGGGGGACTAGGGCGGAGCCATCCACCAATTCAGCATCCCCACCGGCAGCTGATTGGCGAAGTCGGGGAGGTTGATGTAGTCCTCCTCTGACTTCACATTCTTCACATAGAAGAACCCCCACTGCTAATTCCTCATGACTCCTACAGGGGGAGTTTCGGGAATCCGGCCCCCTGGGGGATGTGGATCTGGGTGCCCCCGTAGTGTGGGGACCCCGACTCATAAGTCGTGATCACCGAATGCACGTGTATAGTGATCCCAGATATCAATGCTCACTGAACACACATAAGCTGAATAACAAGAGTCTTACATCCACATTTAGCGTCTTACAGAAATAAAGACCATGAAGGTCTAGTCTTACATAGATAGGGCCACAAGGGCCAAACTCTTAAACAGAACAAGCAGCGGAAATCTTGGTCGATAGCGTGAACCCATGCCATCTGCCTTAACCTACAGGCATTCTGACTAGGAAGCGTCCTAGTTCGCATGTTCGTCTCCAACGAACTCTTCAACATACTCTTGTTCTTCCATGCTTGGCCAATTAAATAACTAGTGGCAAGCCAATGAGTACTTTGAATGTACTTGCAAATAACCCAAGTTGTGGAACAAGGTAACAATGATGCATGATATAGCACTAAGTAGGTAATTTGTGGAAAGCTAGTTTTAAATGCAATGACATGATCAAGTAACTAGTAAGCATGCATCAACAATAGGCAGATATCCATATGAACAAGTTACAGATATCATCATAAGTAGGGGTTGAACACCTCATGTTCAACCATCATGCTAAGTCATCGGACTTAGTTCAATTCCCATGCTAAGTCATTGGACTTAGCTCATGTGACCTCTTTGTCACCATCACAGCCATACTCACACCAAGTTTCACGAAAACATCCAGACATAGTTTAAGAAGGACCTCCAACTGCCATGACCGCGGACGCGGCTATTTGTATAGTTTTACACTCTGGAGAGGTTGCACACTTTAGCCACAAGACTCGGGGAACTTCCGTGTCATCCATGACTCGCGGTATATAACATACCCGAGGTAAGCACCCGAACAATGCCTTTCCCATGGTGATACTAAACAAAGAGTCCACTCGTTGGTGCCATCCCTCATGATATACATCACTCGTATCATCCATGAGGGCCCGCAATGGTGTGCGCGGTGCCTGTAAAGACAGCGCATGACCTTCCACTCTGGGACGACCCCGTCTCGAGAGTGAACTCTTCACTCTTTCCACTAGTAATGCGGGCTCCTTGCTAGCACCAACCATAGTAATCAACAAAGCTCCTTCCCATATAGGGGTAGTCTGGTTGTACATGTAAGGTTGGGACGGTCAGTAGACCTTAAAACTCTCTGTTTTCGAAAACCCACACACTCACTTGTTCCGGTACACCACTTCTTTCTCAAGTGGTTACCCAAATCATCATCTTCTCCCTCGGGCATTAGTGGCACCCGACGGGGTTTTTGAAAAAGTCTTTGAAATCATTCTTCCTCTCCATCACTATGCATAAACCCGAACCGACTTGCGTAGCATCTACTAGCATCCTATCTACACCCACCCGCATAACCCTCATAAGGTGGTAGGGTCATGCACAATGCAAGTGTCAACGATAAAAGCATCAAGGGCACCCCATCAAAGGGGGAGCACAATGTCATGATCAATCATTGAAACAACAACTGTTATATGTCATGCATGAAAAAGTTTCTTAACAGAGTCAAAGGGTTGCATGCCTGGCTTTGCAAGGTCTTCGAGGTCTTGACACGCTTCTCGTCCACTCTGTGCACTTCATCTACTTCGTCAACTATCGTCGGAAACAACTATAATAAGCAACACAACCAGGAGAGAAATAGAAGTGCTCTATAAATAGGAGTTTAATTTTTCTAGGACTCCTCTGGTCATGAGAAAAATAACCAAGGAGGTTTTGGTAGATGTGGGTCAAGGGGGAGTTTTGAATGGTGGGAATGATGAAAATGATGATCCTTTAAGATGTGAATAGAAAATATTTTTGTAAAAAGGAGTGGATGGACCCAACAAATAGGGCATGATTTTAGAAACATGTGGAAAGTGGTTTCACATGATTTGGAGTTGTGAGGATTTACCTATGATTTTGCAAAGTGGGTCAGACACAAATAAATGGCCCAATAATCCACACAACATAGAAATTATATGGAAAAATGCAAACATACTAGCTCATGAGTTTAGATACACCTAGGATCTTGATCCACTCCATTTGGAGCTAAAATGGATGACCTAAAGATTTTACAAGGTGGGCTCTCAATAGCTCAAATTTGAATTTAAATTTGAACAGTAGAGAGAAGTTTGTGGGGAAAATATGTAGGATATATGTTTGTATAGAGGAAGATTTTAGAAACCTATAGGATTTTGAATCACCAAATTTGGAGTGGATATGAATTTAATATGGATTTTTGATTTTCTCTGAAAAAAGAAAAAGATGAAGGAATTTACCAAATGGCTAAACAGCGCACCAGGCGCAAGATAGTCAATGGGCCGGCCCAGTCGCTCGGCCTGGCGGCTGGGGCGACGCAAAAGGCGCATCCCATGGAATGCGCCTCCACAGCAGGGAGGCGGATAGCATGTGGTATGCCTCCACTTAACAGGATTTGAGGCCCACCCGTAAGTGGCCCAGCCTTGCTGGCTGGCCGACAAGCGGGTCCCCTTGGCAGGCTCGTCTTCCTCCTCCCGCCCACACAAAGGAAAGGCAGGGGAGGGCCGAGCACGCATCGAGGCTTGCTGCACCGACCGCCTCCGGCGAGGTTCTGCCCACCGACGGGCACGGGAGGCCTTGCCGCACCCATCCCCGAGCTGCGCGCCGGCAGGGGTGGGCCGCAGCGGAGCCGACGCGGAGGGCCGCGGAGGAGACCACCGGCCTCCATTGGCCTTGGGTGCATGATGCCCCGGGGAGGAACGGCGATGATGGGGAGGAGGATAGCGACGCCGAGGAGGGCATGTTGGAGAGTTCAGGACGAGGGGGGCTCGGATTTGGGGCGGAAGCCACCGGCGGGCTTCAGCCATGGAAATGGCAGGAGGGGCACAGGGAGGTCAGGGAGTCGGTCCAGGGGGAGGGGAGATCCAATGGGGACGAGAGGGGGCTTGGGAGCGGTCCTACAGGCGGGGGCGACCAAGGGGGAGCTCGGGTCGCCTCGGACGCGCCTGCGACACGGTGAGCACGCGCGCCAGAGGCGCCTTGGAGGTTTCTCAGTGTCGGGGAGGGGCGTGGGAGGTCGATGGGAGGTCAATGGCGCGCTGGGATGCTCTAACGAGGACGGACGCGAGCTACAGGACAAGATGCATGGGAGAGCGCCTAAACTGCATGCCGACAGCGTGGTCACCACCCCAACCCTTTTCTAGTGTAACTATTGGTCACCAAAAGGTTGTCTAGATAGAGAGGCATGCATGCAGGAGAGCTATGGTGAAGTGGGAGGGTAAATGGAGTTGGGTAGATGGGAGTTTTACAGGGGGTAAGTTTGCAACAGCAAACTGGAGGCTCATCTAACGAGTTTCTACTGTGGTCTACTTGGAACAAAACCATGTCTAGTTGTTCTGGTTATGGAAGGACTAAATCTCCACCAATTTTCATGTTAGGGAGATCAAAGCACAAGGTACTTGTAGTTCAAGGCTACAATTATTGCCCTAAACCTAGTTCTGATGGTTCGCTCATTCATTCCACATGAGCATGCCATATTTGTGTTTGGTTTGATGCATAGGTATCCAAGTGAGGTTGTGGAAAAGTTTGGGGTCATTAGCATGACCAGAAAGGAAGGAGAGGTGCTTCCATGGTAAAAAAGAGAGGGAATAAGAGAGAGTTACCCCCCCCCCAGATATTTGACCAGAGGCCAAGGCAAAGCTACTGGAGGTAGAAGAGGGATATAATATGCTGTGGTAAGATGTTGGGGGCAGGGGGGATCTTTTTCGGCCCACTTTGCTTGTCCACAAGTTTATGGCTGATTGTGTTTGTGTCGTGATTGGGCTAGGTAGGGGAATCCTATGACCTTGAGATTTACTAGGGGTAAATGGTAAGTCCATTTGGTCCTGATCACAACTTTTGAGATGATATGAAGAAAGTTGATAATGTAAACTTGGTAAACCCTAGGAATGGACATAAATGGATTCCTATAGATCTGATCATGAAATTCTATTCCCCTTGATGCACCACCTAATGTAGCATCATCATTTGGGTAATAGAGAATGCCCACAAAGTTTCGGATCAATAGGAGATACTTCACAATGTAAAGATGATCAAATTTGGCTCTGGAAAGGAATAGCTTTAGGATATTTTGGTGAACCAAAACAATTGTGATTGTGGTGAAACTATTCAAGATGACCACATATATCATATGTGACATGCTAGAATTTTCCTGGATTTATTTGAAAATATTTCTTATAGAAATATTTCAAATGCTTGGAATAGGCAGAAATGGTTTTGAAGGGTTTTGTCCAATACTTTGAACATGACCATGTATTGAAACTGTTATATATGGATGATATATGTCCATTGAGTATTCCTAAATTTTCTCAAATATTTTTAAAGCATTTAAATAATTTTTCCCCATAAAAGACCATTTCTGGCCTTAAGAAAAAGCCTTTAAATAAAATATGAAAATAACCTTCAAAAAGAATATTTTGTGGTTTTGGGAAGTTATATATAGTAGGTTTCAAATAAAGCATTTGGGGAAAAAGCATCCACCCAATTTGTGGACTTGAAGTGCAAATCTCAAATCAGGGGGGTTTGCAAACCTAATTTGATTAAAATCTATTGGGCCAAAATAATATTTTGTAAAAATATTATTAAGTCCTATTCACATGGCATGATCATTGGACAAGAGTGGGGATCAAGGAGAAGAGTTTTAAGAGTAGGAGGGATTTTATGAATATAGAGCACTGGCAAGCAATCAGACAATCAGCAATCAAGTCAAGCACACAAATGTTTTAATTGGCCCTGATTTTTGAGTCATGATAACCTAGTCGTGAGGCAAATCACAGGGTGTGACAGACCTACCCCCTTACAAGAATCTCGTCCCCGAGATTCCTAGGCTAGGTGGGGAAAGATGCGGAAATCTGGAGGTGAGGTAGTCTTCACGTTCCCATGTGGCTTCCGCTCCTGCGTGGTTGTCCTTCTGGATCTTGAAGTGCCTAAACATATGACTTCGAGTGCATTGTTGACATCGTCTAAGGGTGAACGGGGCTCCAGCAACCTGCTAGGCTTGCCTAAAGGTTAAGGGCTTGGTGGATGAGGTCTAGGCAAGGCCTAGCCTACGTGTGTATTCCCAAGTCAGAATACGTGGCCAAGTAATGTGACTGTGCTAGTCCCGGGGTTGCATCACGTTGGTTAGTGCAATCTGGATGTCTCGTGTTATAATAGAAGGGTTGAGTCTTGGTGAAGCTTCTCATTGACGGGGATGTCCTTATCTCCCTTAAGGCAAGAGATCTTCGGTCGCAGGTGGTCTTCATCCTTGAGACTGCTGAGGTCCATCATCGTGGGCTTCTCGTCGAGATCTTCTGCTTGAGTAAGTTGCCCAGGTAAATTCTTCATTCTTCTCTAGTCATATATTTTCATTATCATGGATGCACGTTTCTGAAGGGTTTTTGAGTGTTTGGTCTACTCGTGTCTCTGTGGCAAGTTCTATTTTGAATCTCGTCCCTAAGACTGAGCTTAGAGACTTGGTGTCAAAACGGGCTCTACCCTCTGGGCAGGTTTTAGTGGGGTTCTAGACAAGCTTGACTATTGAGAGCATAGATCAGCCATCTAATCCCCAAGGTCTAGATCTTGGCAAGTGGGGTGAACTACCTTTTACAGGTGGCTTACCATGATCGAGTCGGGGTTTACACCCTAGATTGGACCAACAAGGGGTTGGTAACGAAGTCATGACAGTCGTCCACTCCATTCCAGGCATCTGAAGGGAGTAGGTATGTCATGCTTATCATATGCCATCAAAGTGGTGGAGTGAGGGGTGTCATCAAATTCTTAGTTCCATCCTAGTGAGGAACTGATAGATGACCATTTAAACCGAGGGGCTCTTTAATCCTCTTGATGTCCAAGGGCTTCATCGGGCTTGAACGTTGGTGCTTCAGGATGTAGTCTAGTTGATGTAGCCAGCAGAGGAGTGGTGGTTGACTCCTTCTTGCTTATTCTTCGTCGCTGTCGTGACTTCGCAATCACAGTGGTTACTCCTATTGCTTGGGCAAGAAGGTCTTATTTTGTAGGGAGGGTGCTTTGCGAAGTCCAACTCCTTCAAGGTGAAACCTTATACTCGAGAGTCATGGTAATTGTTGTTCCTGGGGCTGGTCCAAGCAGGACCAAGGTGTTCCTCCTCTCATTGGGTAAATAAGTATGTTATCCCAGAGGACAACAACCTATTTCCCGAAGTATCACATAAACACATTGCTCATGGGATATGTGAGAGGAGCAGGCATTTGTGCCGGAGGTCGCTAGTATCAAGGGCTTGAGGTCCAACCTAGTAGAGGTCTTTGTGGCCACCTTCCTTATGGAAAGGGTGGGTGGTGGTCATGACGGGGTATCTACCATGGTCTTTTGACTTAGAGACAGAGCCTATGGTCTTAGCCCGACCGCGTAATGGTCTGGTAAAGCTTCGGGTTTCAAGGAGCTTAAGATGTGAGTGAGCATCTAACACCTTATCATGAGCACAACTATTAGATGCCAACAGTATTGCCTATTACTCCAAACAAAATAACCCTATATCCTCGAAGGTATCATCTCATATGAGTCAAATCCAATATTGCATATGCTACTCATATCTCCAAGGTTTTGAGAGAAGGACTATGCTGAAAATTTCATACGTATACTATAGCTAACTCATCTATATCCCTATATAAAAATCCTCGGGATAATTTACAAGCCGATAAGCTTGATCATGACATTACCACTCCAAGTGTCCTATTGACCCATCCAAGGCCTAAGGTACTGCATTACTATGCTAAGGAAACACGTAATACACCAATCCAAGATCCTGTTTCCTTCCCACGAATCCAATTAACCAATCCTCTAATATCAACCACTATTACCCGATCCATTACTGCTACAAATCCATCATCGATGGCGTCCAACATAATCTCCACGAGTTCATATAATCAACATATCGTTGCAAGGACTGTTGTCATGAACTTCCAATCTCATGTCCAACTACACTCCAAGGTCGAGCTTATATAGATCCTAAATTATCCCTAACATCATCTGATTCCTTCTACTATCATTCACCGAGAAGCATGGTATCATGATCAAGATCATTGGACTAAATCCAAGTTACTCTGAACCATATGGTTTAATTGATCTCGAGCACCTATTGGAATCACCTATTTAGATCCAAGGTTAACATCTAGTAAGAACACCCTACTGGTTACTCCAGTTACTATTGTAATGTCATCAATCCACTATCAATCATTACTTGCCAAAGTCAAGTCATGTATCCACCAAGAATTTCAGCTTGTGACCATATCTGTCCTACTAATCCAATTTGCTCAAGGGACAAGTAAGTTACGCTACTCTATCAACTTGATCCACCAAGTCCACTCACCAACATAAAACCTCGTAATCCACCAAAGGGGTATCAACTACTTCCTCAAGACACTTATTATGGCTAAATCAAATCATTGCCTGCAAATAGTACATCCTTAGAATGATCCTTCCTGATGGCATCAAGGTTCTAGTGCCAGCATAAGAATGAAGCATGTTTGTTCACTGTGATCACTAGCTCCATAATGAACCCAGTGCAAGGCAGGGGCTATTGAAGCTCAAATAAATGCTCTGGCAAATCCATGTATTAAACACGTGATCAGAGGCTTGTGTTGTGGGAGCTTGTGAGGTCTAGGTTGGGCAAGGGAGGGGGTTTCCAATCCAGAGGGAAAGCATAACACTATGGGGTTGCATTTCATTGAGTACGTTGTAGTCATAGTCTTCAATGCTAGTTGTCCGTCGAGGTTGATCCTTGGTGCATCTTGTCTTGCCGGTCTTCAGTTGACGAGATTGGGGAGGGGGAAAGTAGAGTAGAGGCAAGTGCCTAAGGGGGTGGTATAGTGCAAGTGCAATCAAGAAATTGCCGGAAAGGCCAAACACAAACATCAAGGTAAGGTAGGTGATATAGTCGCACACTTGTTGCCTAGGGTAAAAGTGTGACTCACACCAACGCACAAACCAGAAAAAGAAGATACACACATCATGGTTCTATTCGAACCATCATACGGACTCAACTTCGCATAGGGGACACACGACTTATCCTACCCTAGGGGTTCCCAGACTCATTAGTCGTGCTTGCTTCATGCCTTGGAGAGGAGTCTGCTTAGTCTTCTAGGTCTTGTTTGGGTGCCGCTATATCTCTGGTTATTGTTCATCAAAACGATCTTGGTTGCGCTTGAAGAGTCCTTGAGGACTTCGGGTCTATTGAGTTGACGACGAAGGTCATTCTTCACGACTGTTGTTGACAGGGTCTTCTAGTGTCCTTGTGTTAGTAACAATGCCTTCTTGTCTTCGGAGGCGTCGAGCATTCTAGGTAGGCAATCTTTTATGCAATGACATTAACAAGGCATGGTAGAGTTGTATCATGCCGGTCACGTTGATGATATCATCGGCACCAAGAGCGGGGGGATGATGAGAACCGTTTTCCTGCTCACTATACTAAGGCGGACCAAATGGCGAGGTTCTCTGTGAGAGCCTGGCTTGATAGGAATGATAGACTACTCATATAAACAATGAATTCCTTGTTTTCCGGAAGCCCACTCAAAAAGAACTCCAAAGTTAAGTGCGCTTGGCTTGGAGCGATTCTAGGATGGGTGACCGACCGGGAAGTTGGTCTCCGGTGCGCACGAGTGAGGACAAAGTGCGTAGGGAAGAATAGTGTTGGTCTATGGGGACAGTCTAGATCCTGCGAGCCGTAACTGGGTGTTACAATTGGTATCAGAGCCGACCCTTGCGGTTACACGTGCATGCACGGGTCAGGTGCACGGGCATGTGGCGCATGGCATGTGTGGCCCGTCGTGGCACACAGCATGGCACATGTGTCGGACTGGACGCGCATACGTGTGCCAAAAGGGAATGTTCCTGATGGGCCGACAAGGATGTCGGTTCTTTTGAGTAGGGATGTATGTGAGAGCCTGGATTAATAGGAATGATAGACTACTCATATCAGCTAGGAATTCTTTCTTTTCCGGAAGTCCACTCAAAAGAACTCCAAAGTTAAGCGTGCTTGGCTTGGAGCGATTCTAGGATGGGTGACCGACCGGGAAGTTGGTCCCGGGTGCACACGAGTGAGGATAAAGTGCGCAGGAAAGACTAGTGTTGGTCTGTGGGGCCAGTCCAGATCCCGCCAGGCGTAACGGGGTGTTACGTTCTCATACACCGATGGTTACTGATATAATAATGAAAAGGACATGGTTGCTCTATTAGCGATGCATTATCATGACATTGCATGTCTTGTGCCCTAGTCATCGGAGGCCAGGGTGGCTTCATCCTGGGGATGTGTTGAGGGTGTCACTATCTTCTAAGTCTTGACATCATCATCCTTCGATAAGGTGTCTTCTATTGGTAGCTCCTTGTCTAGTGTCGCCAACTTCGGTCCAAGATATGTTAGCAGTCGTTTGGCAAGGTGGCTTCCTTCCAGGTGACCCACGAGGATTACAAGGAATCCAGTGGTCAGGGGTACGAGGGTAGTAGCAACCATTTGCAAAGTTTTGGAAAAGCAAACGAGGAGAGCTAAGAGAAAAATGGTGGAATGCTAAGGCAAAAACCTTTGCTTCCCTTGGAATTTTAGGAGAGGTGAGAAATATAGAGGCTTTATGGGTGATTTTGAAGGGTCTAGAAAAACAGTTTTGACCTAACTAACGTCCATGCTAACTAAGGGCTTCCTACAATCAGGATGGCTCTGATACCAGCTCTATGGGGACCCCGACTCATAAGTCGTGATCACCGAATGCACGTATACAGTGATCCCAGAGATCAATGCTCACTGAACACACAGAAGCTGAATAACAAGAGTCTTACATCCACATTTAGCGTCTTACACAAATAAAGACCATGAAGGTCTAGTCTTACATAGATAGGGCCACAAGGGCCAAACTCTTAAATAGAACAAGCAGCAGAAATCTTGGTCGATAGTGTGAACCCATGCCATCTGCCTTAACCTACAGGCATTCTGACTGGGAAGCGTCCTAGTTCGCATGTTCGTCTCCAATGAACTCTTCAACATTATCATGTTCTTCCATGCCTGGCCAATTAAATAACCAGTGGCAAGCCAATGAGTACTTTAAATGAACTCGCAAGCAACCCCAAGTAGTGGAACAAGGTAACAACAATGCATGATATAGCACTAAGTAGGTAATTTGTGGAAAGCTAGTTTTAAATGCAATGACATGATCAAGTAACTAGTAAGCATGCATCAACAATAGGCAGATATCCATATGAACAAGTTACAGATATCATCATAAGTAGGGGTTGAACACCTCATGTTCATCCATCATGCAAAGTCATCGGACTTAGTTCAATTCCCATGCTAAGTCATCGGACTTAGCTCATGTGACATCTTTGTCACCATCACATCCATACTCACACCAAGTTTCATGAAAACATCCGGACGTAGTTTAAGAAGGACCTCCAACTGTCCATGACTGCGGACGTGGCTATTCGAATAGTTTTACACTCTACAGAGGTTGCACACTTTACCCACAAGACTTAGGGAACTTCCGTGTCATCCGCGACTCGCGGTATATAACATACCCGAGGTAAGCACCCGAACAATGCCTTTCCCATGGTGATACTAAACAAAGAGTCCACTCGTTGGTGCCATCCCTCATGATATACATCACTCATATCATCCATGAGGGCAAGCAATGGTGTGCCCGTTGCTTGTAAAGACAGCGCATGACCTTCCACTCTTGGACGAGCCCGTCTCGAGAGTGACCTCTTCACTCTCACCACTAGTAATGCGGGCTCCTTGCTATCACCAACCATAGTAATCAACAAAGCCACTTCCCATATAGGGGTAATGTGGTTGTACATGTAAGGTTGGGATGGTCAGCAGACCTTAAAACTCTCCGTTTTCGAAAACACACACACTCACTTGTTCTGGTACACCACTTATTTCTCAAGTGGTTAACTAACTCATCATCTTCTCCCTCGGGCATTAGTGGCACCCGACGGGTTTTTTTGAAAAAGTCTTTGCAATCATTCTTCCTCTCCATCACTATGCATAAACCCGAACCCACTTGCATAGCATCTACTAGCATCCTATCTACACCCACCCGCATAACCCTCATAAGGTGGTAGGGTCATGCATCATGCAAGTGTCAACGATAAAAGCATCGGGGGCACCCCACCGAAAGGGGAGCACCATGTCATGATCAATCATCGAAACAACAAGTGCTATATGTCATGCATGAAAAAGTTTCTTAACATCGTCAAAGGGCTACTTGCATATCTTTGCAAGGTCTTCAAGGTCTTCACCCGCTTCTCATCCACTCCAAGAACTTCATCTACTTCATCAACTATCGTCGGAAACAACCGTAATAAGTAACACAACCAGCAGAGAAATAGAAGTGCTCTATAAATAGGAGTTTTATTTTTCTAGGACTCCTCTAGTCATGAGAAAAATAACCAAGGAGGTTTTGGTAGATGTGGGTCAAGGGGGAGTTTTGAATGGTGGGAATGATGGAAATGATGATCCTTTAAGATGTCAACAGAAAATATTTTTTGTAAAAAGGAGTGGAAGGACCCAACAAATAGGGCATGATTTTAGAAACATGTGGAAAGTGGTATCACTTGATTCGGAGTTGTGAGGATTTACCTATGATTATGCAAAGTGGGTCAGACACAAATAAATGGCCCAATAATCCACACAACATAGAAAGTACATGGAAAAATGCACACATACTAGCTCATGAGTTTAGATACACCTAGGATCTTGAACCACTCCATTTGGAGCTAAAATGGATGACCTAAAGATTTTACAAGGTGGGCTCTTAATAGCTCAAATTTGAATTAAATTTGAACAGTAGAGAGAAGTTTGTGGGAAAATATGTAGGATATATTTGTTGATAGAGGAAGATTTCAGGAACCTCTAGGATGAAGGAATTCACCAAATGGCTAAACTGTGCACCGGGCGCAGGATAGTCATTGGGCTGGCCCAGTCGCTCGGCCTCGCGGCTGGGGCGACGCCAAAGGCGCATCCCATGGAATGTGCCTCCACAGAAGGGAGGCGGATAGCACGTGGTGTGCCTCCACTTAACAGGATCTAAGGCCCACCCGTTAGTGACCCAGCCCTACTGGTTGGCCAACGGGTGGGGCCCCTTGGCAGGCTCGTCTTCCTCCTCCCGCCCACACAAAGGAAAAGCAGGGGAGGGCCGAGCACACACTAGGGCTTGCTCCACCGGCACCCTCCGGCGAGGTTCTGCCTGCCGGCGGGCACGGGCGGCCTTGCCGCGCCCATCCCCGAGTTGCGCACCAGCAGGGGAGGGCCGTAGCGGCGCCGACGTGGAGGGCCGCGGAAGAGACCACCGGCCTCCACTGGCCTTGGGTGCACAACAACCCCGGAGAGGAACAACGATGATGGGGACGAGGATAGCAATGTCGAGGAGGGCGCGTTGGAGAGTCCAGGGCGAGGGGGGGCTCGGATTTGGGGCCGAAGCCATCGGCGGGCTTCGGCCATGGAAATGGTAGGAGGGGCACAGGGAGGTCCGGGAGCCGGTCCAGGGGAGGGGAGAGCCAAGGGGGACGAGAGGGGGCTCGGGAGCGGTCCTATAGGCGGAGGCGACCAGGGGGGAGCTCGGGTGGCCTCGGACGCGCCTGGGGCACGGAGATTACATGCGCTAGAGGTGCCTTGGAGGTTTCTGATAGTTGGGAGGGGCATGGGAGGTCGATGGGAGGTCAATGGCGTGTTGGGAAGCTCTAACGAGGACGGACGCGAGCTACAGGACAAGATGCATGGGAGAGCGCCTAAACTGCATGCCGACAGCGTGGTCACCACACCAACCCTTGTCCAGTATAACTGTTGGTCGCCAAAAGGTTGTCTGGAGAGAGAGGCATGCATGTTGGAGAGCTATGGTGAAGTGAGAGGGTAAATGGAGCTAGGTAGATGGGAGTTTTATAGGGGGTAAGTTTGCAAAAGCAAACTGGAGGCTCATCTAAGGGGTTTCTATTGTGGTGTAATTGGAACAAAACCATGTCTGGTGGTTCTCGTTATGGAAGGACTACATCGCCACCAACTTTCATGTCAGGGAGATCAAAGCACAAGGTACTTGTAGTTCAAGGCTACAATTACTGCCCTAAACCTAGTTCCGATGGTTTGCTCATTCATTCCACAGGAGCATGCCATATTTGGGTTTGGTTTGATGCATAGGTATGCAAGTGAGGTTGTGGAAAAGTTTGGGGTCATTAGCATGACCAGAAGGGAAGGAGAGGTGCTTCCATGGTAAAAAGAGAGGGAATAAAAAAGAGTTACCCCCCAAATATTTCACTAGAGTCCAAGGCAAAGCTACTGGAGGTAGAAGAGGGATATAATATGCTATGGTAAGAAGTTGGAGGCAAGGGGAATCTTTTTGGGCCCACTTTGCTTGTCCACAAGTTTATGGCTGAAGGTGTTTGTGCTGTGATTGGGCTAGGCAGGGGAATCCTATGACCTCGAGATTTACCAGGGGTAAATGGTAAGTCCATTTGGTCCTGATCACATGTTTTGAAATGATTTGAAGAAATTTGGTAATGTAAACTTGGTAAACCCTAGAAATGGACATAAATGGATTCCTATAGATCTGATCATGAAATTCTATTCCCCTTGATGCACTACTTGATGTATCAACATCATTTGGGTAACAGAGAATGGCCACAAAGTTTGGGATCAATAGGAGATACTTCAGAATGTAAAGTTGATCAAATTTGGCTCTAGATAGGAATGGCTTAGGATCTTTTGGTGAACCAAAATAATTGGGATTGCGATGAAAGTAGTCAAGATGACCACATATATCATATATGACATGCTAGAATTTCCCTAGATTTATTTGAGAATATTTCTTATAGAAGTATTTCAAATGCTTGGAATAGGCAGAAATGGTTTTGAAGGGTTTTGTCCAATAATTTGAACATCACCATGTGTTGAAACTCTTATATATGGATGATATATGTCCACTGAGTTTTCCTAAATTTTCTCAAATATTTTTAAAGCATTTAAATATATTTTTCCCATAAAAGACCATTTCTGGCCTTAAGAAAAAGCCTTTAAATAAAATATGAAAATAATCTTTAAAAATAACATTTGTGGTTTTGGGAAGTTATATATTTGGTAGGTTTCAAATAAATCATTTGGGGAAAACGGATCCACCCAATTTGGGGACTTGCAGTGCAAATCTCAAATCAGGGGGTTTTGCAAACCTAATTTGATTAAAACCTATTTGGCCAAAAAAATATTTTGTAAAAATATAATTAAGTCCTATTCACATGGCATGATCATTGGACAAGAGTGGGGATCAAGGAGAATAGTTTTGAGAGTAGGAGGGATTTTATGAATATAGAGCACTCGCAAGCAATCAGACAATCAACAATCATGTCAAGCATAACAAGCACACAAAAGTTTTAATTGGCCCTGATTTTTGAGTCATGATAACTTAGTCGTGAGGCAAATCACAGGGTGTCACACGTAGGCGGTCATAACCTTTTCCTGCATCGCTGGGTCCTTCACCGTCTGCCGTTTGAGGAAGACGAGCCAGAACCAGAGGTCGAGCCTCGGCTCCACTCCTAAAAAACTCTCACTGAGGGTGACGAAGGCTGCCAACTTCAAGATGGCGTTGGCGGCGAGATGGTGCAGCTGCAGGACGAACCGCGTCAGGAATCGCCAAAAGAATGTACTCGCAGGCAGCCCGAGCCCGGGGAGGAAGTGCTCGGTGAAGATGACCACCTCGCCATCCCACGGGGCCGGGGAGTTCTCCGACCTAGCGACGCGTGCCTCCACGTGCTCCTCTGACGGGAGATTTTGGCGGTGGCGGAGGTGCTCGATGAACTGTTCGTCGACATCTCTCCCATCCCACGCCCCCTTGCTCGCCATGGCTTCCTAAGAGGCTCATGGGCGCAACGGCGGCGATAGGAGCTCGGCTGCGATGTGAATCCTCGGTGGCGTCGACGGTGGCGCAACGAGGAGCGTAGGTGTTTCCCTCTTTCTCTCTTTCTCTCGAAGTGTGAGGAGGAGGGCGACGGGAGCGATGTGATGGGGACGAGGGGAGCAAATGTGTTGTTCTGTTCCTCTCCCCCTTCATTTAAAACCCGCGTGGAAGGTCATGTGGGGCGGATTCATTGCGCATGACCCCCATGATCCTCGCCACATGCGGGATGGAAGTTATTGCGCTCGGGGACGCCCACCGACGGCCCGAGCCGCAAAAGATCCATGCATGCGGGCTGAGGCCGCAGCCATGGCGGGCCCTGCCCCATGGACCGGTCTTGTCCGCCGCGCGGCCTATTAGGTCGCAGCCTGTTACGAAGCGCCTAGGGCGGCGCATGAAGCGTCGGCCAGCTACGTACCCACCCGCCATCCGCCCATGACGTCCGGCACGTGAGGCATGCCGCGCTGAAGTGGTGTTCAAGCCGGCGAGGTCCGCCGCGGCTAGACGACGGGCTTCCCCTGCTTCGGGGACTACTATCGGGGGGACAACCCTAGGGTAGCCTCAAGCGACCAACAACTCCATCTCTCTGAAACGATTGTAGCTGGAGAGGCTGCCAGCTGGCTCCCTCCTGCCATCTTCTATTCATATTGTAATCTAGGGGGTTGGACTATAAAACCCCCCGGAGCCCCACATGGAAAGGGCAGGCAAGAAAGCACACGGATGATGGAACACTTCATCCCATATTCACCCACGTGGCAAGGGAAGGGGAGCCGGCTGCACCTTCTTCCACCTCTAAATAGCAGCTCTGGGAGCACCATTGTAACCTCATCCTCCGATCAACTAGATCAAATAGGACTAGGGGTATTACCTCCCACGAAGGGCACCGAACCTGGGTACATCGCGTGTCCATCACCACTTGTGTCTAATCCCGCTCCCGGAGCCCGTCGGTGTCCTCCAGCCCCAACCACCTTCGATAAGCCTACCAATGGCATCTGTCGTGAGAAAACGATGACAATTTCTCTACCCCAAATTCATATATCATAAGCATATGTTACTGTAGAAAAACATCACACAATTGCAGTTCAAAATTTACAAGGGTTGGGCATAACATAGTATATGCCAAAATAGGCATATGTCCTATTTGGCACTAGACAAAAATGGCATCGCCGAATCTGGTAACTTTCCTAAAATGGCAACAACACGGAAACAGGGTAAAACACAATAAACAAAATATATAAAAAGGTGGCCACTTGGCAGTCTCACCAGGGACCAGAGGGGGTGACATGTGGGCCCTTGGGCCCACTATCAGTGCTATACACGCAACCAAAAAATGGGGGGGTTATGGCACGGGGGATTCAAACCCGCAACCCCTCGGTCGAATCAGCTCAGTCGGACCAACTGGCTAGGGCGCGGCTGATGACTGCAGGGGGACGCTGCTCCTTTTGACCCAACAAAGGCCTTGCCTTTCTTCTCTCTTCGGTAGGGAAAACAATGACGTCGGCAGCGACAATGGCGGCGATCACTGGAGGATCTGACCACCGGTGGGGTCTTAGAATCGAGGGGGGGATCCATCCCCATGGTTCTAAGTGGCGGAGAGGCGAGCAAGGTGGCACTCGAGCTCGAGCCTTGGCTCGGCTCGGTCCATGGCGAGGCACGGCGATGCAAGGCGAAGCGCGACAAGCAAATAGATGTGGCGAGGCTACCGGAAGAGTGCAGTGCGAGCTGCAAAGGGAAAGACGGAGTGGGCTTCTAGCTGCTGCTCTCTGAAGATGATTTTCAGAGTTTTGACCAGAGAGCAGAGGACATGGTGATGGCATGGGCATGGCACTGCCTATGGAGATCTATCGGCGGCAAGAAACGACATGGAGGAGGACGGGAGGTACCTAACTACCTTAGACACGCTGGCGACGAAGGAGAGGCGGGGAACTCTGATGCGGCCTCTAATCCGAAGCTGCAGGGGATGGAGAGGACGACGACGCTGCTCCGAGGTAGATGGCGATGCGGGCAAAGAGGAAGATGACAACCAGGCCTTTAGGGCTACAATCCTTGTTGTCAGGGAGGTCGGAGACGAGGGGACGGAGCTACCACAAGCTAAAGCTAGTGCTCGGCCGGAGCATGACGACACGGCAATGACAGAGCGTGAAACTACCTTACCTGGCGGAGAAAAGGCAAGGGGAGGGATGGAATGAAGCGAGGGTTGTCGGGGCTAGGGCTAGCGCAGCTCTTCTAGGCCCCTAGGGACGTCGACGGCCGTCAAATCAGTCGGGTGCCGACGTAGCTTCCCTGGATGCACTTCCATACAGAGGTGAGGGATGACCCGCGTGAGGGGGGCTGCTGGGCTGCGCTGAGGCAGGGCCGAGGCTGCTGCTAGGCTCGTGAAAGGAGGAGGTGGCCCAATGGCAAACGTCTCTCCCTCCCTCTCTCGCTGGACTCAAAAGGTTTTGCGTTTTACAATAAAACCAGAGAGGGAATAAAATACTCAAGGAGTTTGGAATAGATTGGAGAGAAATAAAAATATGCTTTGAACTCACAAAATTATGCACTATTTATCAAAACTGGTTTGGGCATTTTTAGAGAAAATAAATAAATCACCTATTAATTACTATTGATGTTGTTTTGCAAAAAGATACAAAAGGGAATAAACAACACGTGGCTAAATACTACTTTAAAAGTACCCTACACAATTTTAGGCAAATTAGCAACATTTATTTCAGTTGAATAGGGCAAATAAAATCACCGCATATCTTGCATTTTGAAATAGGAAGAGATGGAGACATAGTTTCAATAATTGTCACATAAGAACCCCAGTTGGTCGCAAACACACACTCACCACAATCAAACGATTCAACATACCACTTCACACAAAACATGATGCTAAGTTATGAATGATGACATGATGCCATGATGCAAAAAATGATATGAGGCAAACTTTATTAAACCAAACCACGTGAGGGCAAAACTTGGAAGGTCACACATGGAATATATTACAAGGTGGCAATGATTAATTTTGGGTTGTTACAAGTTACTATGTCATCGAAAGATGGGACACCTTGCCTCTATGAAGTGGTGTCAGATTTCTAGGTTGCTCAGTGAGATTTTTCCAAATTTTCGTAGTTTAGATCACATATGTTTTTCATACCTGCAGTACATGAAAAAGCCACAAAAATAAGGGTTATATCACCATATCCGAACTAATCTAAGCCCATTGCAATTTTCTGTTCGGTGTTTTGTTTTGTTGAATTTGTGGTTGCATCATCGGGTCAAGTTGCTGGTCTTAGTGTATAGTCCTTTAGAGTTTCAAGTTATGTTCACAAGTTGTCACATCACAGCCGCACCATCTTCATTACTTCCATATACCTTCATTGCTTCCATATACCTCCACTGCACCATATACATCACAGTTCCCATGTGCCGTTGTCGCACCCTCTTCATCCCTACCATATACCACCACCACAACATATACATCGCCGCTTGTAAGTGCATCTAGTGCCCCTTAGTGATTTTACTGGATTGAAGACCTATAGGTTAAGAGACTAATGTGTTTGTGAGTGTACGCAAGTTCTATAAGTTCCAAAGGAGTTTGATATATTCGAGGAATGTCGATCCTTAAAAATGTATGTCTTTAGTTGAAGACTTAGATGCTCTTCTAGAAGAATTTGAAAATGAGCAAATTGGTGTGTACTTGAAGATATTGCTGCGAGGACTTTGAAGCATGAAGTCTTTAGTTTTTCATTTTTCATTTCCTTTCTTTCGAGTCATAAGAACACTGTACTATTAAAGGGGTCGAGATAAGACTAAGGACAAATTGCCAAGTGTTTCTCATCTCAAAGCCGACACATACCCAATCCTTCGAGTGAAGCCTTTGGAAATCTCTTGCAGTTTAGTCCAGTTCTTAAGTGACAGAGAGGATGTTCTTCTGGTCTGTGGGGAAATTGGTATGAATGAGGAGTTAGGATTTTTCCAGTGCGAATTTCCTACAATGAGGAACATGATAGCCATGAGGACTTTCATAGTTCGAAATTCTGACCATTTTTTGCTTCACGCCAGCTGTAAAAATATCTTATCCACATAACGGTCATATCATTAGGGGAATTTATGTTTTATCATGTCAGGTTGAACCATGTCTATAAAAAGCCGCCCCCCACAACCACTAGCTGGTTGGTTGCTCCGAGAGAGATTTACAAGTGTCATTTAGAGCAACCCATCCTCCAATGACTTTGAGATAAAATCATCAGCGAGGAAAAAGCCAAAAGCCAAACACCTAACACCGAAAGTTATTAAGCATTACTGAAGATATTGTTCTTCTGTGGAACTGGTGCTTGTTACCTTTGAAGACTGTGTATCTTTTAGACAGTTAGGCATCATGGTCTAGAGAATCCAAGAGGAAATTGTGGATTGCCGGGTGATCGAGTTTTGAAGGTGTAGAAGTCTACCTTGAAGACATACCACGAGTGTCGGGCAAGGACTGTGTGACCTTAGCTCAAGGAGAATACGGTAAGTGTGTCATAGGATTGTGTGTCCTTTAGTTTAATTACCAAGACACTACGTACGACCGTGTCAGATCGAAAGTAGGTCCAAAGGGGGGTGATTAGACTACTTGACTAAATAAAAATTCTACCTTTTTGCAATTTTAAGTGTTGGTAGATTTTAGCATTGATAGCAAGTCAAGCACATCCTATACATGCATGTCTACGAATATAGAAGCGAAAAGTAAAGAAAAGCATGAATAGTAAAGGAAGGGTAGGAATATCAAACGCAATTTGGTGACAAGAAGATTTTTCCCGTGGTTTCGATAGGTGGTGCTATCATACGTCCATGTTTATGGAGTCTTCAACCCATGGAGGGTAAGGGTCGCGAGACTCCATGGAGGGCTCTACCCACGAAGGGTTCCACGAAGAAGCAACCTTGACTATACCATGATGGCCTATGTCCACGGAGGACTAGCCTAACTCGGGGTCGATCTTCACGAAGTAGGCGATATCCTTGCCCTTAAAAACTTCTTGGTTCACTCCACAACACGAAGTAGGAGGCTCCCAAGCGACACCTAACCAATCTAGGAGGCACCACCCTCCAAAAGGTAATAGGCTCGATAATGTCGATGAACTCCTTGCTCTTGTTCTTCAAGATGATAGACTCCTCAATACTCAATCACTCTCTCATAGATTTGTCTTTGGTGGAAGAGATTAATTGGGTGTAAAGCAACTTGAGGAGGCTAGATATCAAGATTCATATGGTTGGAATGGAATGGCATGATATCAACATATGAGCAGGTGGCTCCCTCTCAGAAAATCTGATAGGATAGGTGGGGATCTATTCTGAGTGCTTCTCTTGCGAGTAAGTGGTGGTGGAGGGGTATATATAGGCATCTCGAAAAATCCAACCATTAGACCTGAAGTGACCAACTCAGTGACACCGATGTGTGAATCTTGGTGGTACCGAGTTTCTCCAAAGGTGGCAACTTTTGAATCTCGATGAGACCGATATAAAACTCTCAGAGGTACCGATCAGGTGTCCAACAGTCAGAATAGAAATCTCGGTGATGCTGATACAAAAACTCGGAGCTTCTGATTTTGTGAATCGAGGTAACAGAAAGTTGGCAGCCTGAACTCGATGGCACCGATGTGGGATCGGTTGCACCGATATGCTAGCGTTTGGCATGGTTCTAGGAATCGGTGGGACCGAGTGGGAAGGGTTGGTTTCACCGATTTTGTAAGAAGTGCTTAGACAGAATATGTGGAGAGTTTGTGGGTGTTGTTGGTGACTATCACTTGTGCATGTTTGAGCATCTTGTTCAACAATAGTAACTTACCCCTTTTAATAGTATTGGCTTTCCCATGGACTCAAAGTGATTTCTCACAAAGTAAAATGTAGAGTCCTGTTTGCTTGAAGATTTGCCAATCCATTTCCTTGCATCTAGGGGTTTGTCCACAATCCTTTTGCCAACCCATCATTGAACATTTCTTCAAATATGCTTAGTGCAAATATAAGTTCAATGATATATATGTTGTTATTAATTACCAAAACCACCAAGGGAGAAAATGTGCTTTCAATATCCCCCTTTTTGGTAATTAATGACAACATATAGATCAAAGCTTCGACATATGACATAAGCAATGAATATAATTGTCGCTTTGAGAAGTATGTGATAAGAAAGAGATCCCCCTAAATTTGTGATTATTTTGAATTTGCGTTTGAATGCAAATGCACAGTCGATTAGGTACATGGGGCACTTCTTCCATGTCACATACATCGTGGTGGTGCGCGAGAATAATAAGAGTGAATATCATAACACAACACAATCAAGAAAAGTGAGTGATCATCTCAGAAGCATCAAAAGGATAGAAAATAGTAGCAACACACATTAAGTGTATGATCAAACACCGACAAGTTTAACACATCCCAACCAAAAGATAGCAAATGTTTTTGAAAAAGCAATAAAAACCAATGCTCTCTCTCTCGGAGCCCTAATGATCTATACAACTTCTCCCCCTTTGGCAACAAGATACCAAAAATTTCAATGGTATAAAGCTAAACACTCTTCTGGGGATGATCTCCTCCAGTAGCTGAAGTTGGAGTCAAGAGAACGGCATCGGCGAAGACTTGTGAAGATGTCATGGACGGAGTTGGTGTAGTAACAGGAGGAACTGGTGGAGCTAAAGGAGCTGACGTGGTTGTAGTTGGTGCTGATGAAGAGGGTCTCATCTCTGGAGTTGTCACTGTGGGAGTCCTGGCCTCAGTCCTGAACTGAGCAGTTTTCATGAGACGTGCACTATCCCATCATCATCATCATCATCAGTAGAGTGAGGTATAGGCACATCATCAACTTCCTTCTTGAGCTCATTGACAGTCACTGTGAGCCCATCCACCTTGTTGTTGAGACTATGAAGCTTGTCTTCAACAATCCTCACAAGGCTCTCTTGGTTCTTTAGGATGTTGTTGATGTCCTTCTGCATGCCGAGCATTGAGCTGACAAGTAGATCCATCTGCTCACTCCTAGTCATAGGCGGCTGAGCACTAGTGTCTATTGCTGCCACAGCATGTGCCTGTGCTGCAGCTGATGTGGGATGATCTGGGTTCATCACCACAACATTATCTTCGAGCTCTGGCAAGAGGGGAAAATGTGGTCGATCAAGTGCAAAGATGTGCTTCTCCAACTTGGAGTTGATGAGCATCTGGATGTAGGGTGGATAGCAACATGAGCGCTTCTGATCAGCAGCAATCCTCTTCATAGTCTTCACAATCAGATCCATCACTCTGAATCTCGTATGCAGGTCTAGATGGAGGAGCATGTAGATGGAGTAGCCTCTGATCATCTTCTCATCTCCAGACTGAGGCAACAAGGTGTGCCTCAAGATGGTGTTAATCGTGCGTAGACCAGCCTGGAGGAAGTAGATAAATCCTAACTTGTGAGACTTTTGATGAGCGGCAGGAATCTCCTTGTACATGTTCTTCATCTCATTGTGGCTTGGTTTGGCCTCAGAGTACACGTCAATATCTCCATCTTCCACCTCTGGGACTCCTAAGATGGCATCCCACTCCTCAACTGTGGACTCATACCTGGCACCTTCAGTCATCCACACAATTCTACCATCTCCATAGAAATGAGTAGTGGAGTAGAATTTCATGATCATCTCATCATTCCAGGCTGTCAACTCCTTGCCAACAAACTTATCCAGGCCAATGCAATGGAAGTTTTCTTGCACACTTGGGAAGTAATCTTCATTGTCCTTGATGTACTTCCAATCCACATATCTCATGTCACTCACAGCAAGGCACTTGTCAAGAAAAATAGTCTGATAGAAGTCTTGTTGTTCTTTGGTGTAGAACCTCTAGCCCACATCAGTCTTCCTCCTCTGTGAGTATGGATGAGCATCTCTCCAATATCTCAGCCCTTGATCCTTCCTTTTCTTCATGTCCTTAGCTTGCAGGTGGATGGCATTATCCACTGGAAGGTGTGGTCTCAGCTTCATCAAGGCACACATAGCATCCTCATCTAGATCTCTGTATGATGATCGCTTGTTCTTCTCAGAAGCTTGGATGTCTCTAGTAGTCCTCTTGGGTTTGGGTGTAGAAGGCTTCTTGGAACCAGTTGGCTTGCCCTTGGGTCCTGCTTGGCTGGGCACAACATCAAACAACAATTTATTCTTCTTCTTGGGAGGAGCCTTTGCAGCTGGCTCTTCCTCCTCCTCCTCCTCAGCAGCAGTCTGGACTAGTGTGAGAGCTCATGTCAACACTTAGCTCCTTGAGATTGTTCTGGATGTCCTCTGAAACAAGCATCTCTGAACCTCTCAATAGAATATAGAGGAGTAGAAGGATTAAGTCATCACAAAATGCAGACAATTTTTCAAAGTTTGAAAATTTCTTAAGATTTGCATTCTGCCAAATGAATTTCAATACCACCCATACATACTTTCTGGACCCACCGAGACTGACAACCTGCTAAACAGAAACTTGGCACCGCATTTCAGTTGACCTAAAAAAGTGAATCGGTGATGCCGATTCTTTTGCTTCGGTGTCACCGAGATTCAGGTGGTGGATGGCAAACCCTAAAAAATCGATCGTTCGCTAGTCTAATGAAGTTTCCGGTGGATAGAGAGGATAGCGAACAGGATTGTCGATAACTTTTACTCTAATGTGCATGAACTGGACAGGGAGCGCAAAGAGGGCCGGATCCATACCCTGACTCGGTGAAGGATCCACTACGGTGACGATGGTGGACAAGATTCCATCAACGGCGGCGATTCCCAACGGCAGAGATGCGTGGGTAGATGAAGGCAACGACCAGGGGTCCAGAGAGGCAGCTTAGGGTTTTGGAGGAAACAACTTTTGCGGTTGAATTTCAAAAGTCGGGTCTGCCAGGTTATATACCCCTCCCTGTCGGTGAAAGCGATTCTAAGTTTTCAGTCTCACCAAGTTTCTCAACTGTCAGCTGACAGGGAAACTCGATGTAACCAAGAAAGTGGAATCGGTGATACCGAGGTGAAAACCAGGTCAACCCTAAGCATTCGGTATGACCGAGAATTTTGAATTGGTTCCACCAAGATGCACTTGGGAGGTTTTAATGGTCAGTCCTTTGTTGATACAGAACTCCGAGTGCTCCTCATGTAGAGGGATCGAAAAGTACTTGTTCAAGTTTTGTGATGCAGCATGAATAGGATTTGAGACAAGAAAGCATAGATAGCTAGAGAAGGGTCCTAGGCATTCTTGTCCATCCAATTGGCAAAACAAAATCAAAGTCCAAATAGCCACAATTGGATGTCCTCGAATGGATAAAGAAATGCAGACCAACATGCTCACATAGTAAGATGTCAAATGAAATCATGGCAAACACGCACATACATACTAGCATCTATCAAACACGTTGGTGATGACATAGTCATCTATATATGAGTACATTGACTTAGGAGCCAAGTAAGAATACTTGATCATTGGGCATACTCATAAAGCTTTGTGGGGTTACCACTTTTACATAAAGCTTTGTTAATGTTGTCACATTCTTTGAGTGTTTTGACTCAAGTCTGAGAGTAAAGCTCCCACTTGATGTGAAATTCCCCCTTGAGAGGTATAAAGTAGCCTTTGGTTTTGTCGAGGAAGACTTCACGTAGGTGAAGTAGTGGTCGATGATCAAGGTTGAGGAAGATCATCATGAGTTGGGAGCATCCTTGTTTTTTTTCTTACTCTTCTCACCTACATGGGTTAGTCCCAACACACAAGAGAAAAATACAAGGATATATACGGACATGGAGTGCAAAGCATACATGATGATGTACATGGATTTTTTTGATTACCTTGTCCCTTGCTTACCTTTGAGGGAATGTGTGACTTCTTGAACTATTGCATAATTTTAATTTTGATTGCAATTAGTTCTTCCCAATAATGAATGTGATTGGATTTCATTGGCGGAGTCACCCCTCAAGAACTTCTCTAGTTCTTCTTCTTGGGTACCCACATCAAGTTGATGGGGATCCTTGCTTTTTAAGTGGCACTTGTAGAAGTTGAGCTTGAAGTAGCCTTGGGGACCCACTTCACTAAAGCTTGGGATTCATCTTCATATGAGCCAATGTCCTCTTGAAGCTTGTTCTTGCCCTTGAGCTTGTGATCTTGTGGTGGAAGGTCACATTGAGCTTTTGTTCCCTTGGGAAGAGTATTTTCATAATTCTCCCTTTGAGGAACAAACTTTGGCTTGGAGTATTGACCTTCTTCCCATTCAACTCCATTAGTGTTGAAGTAGCCAATGCCATGGTTCGTCTGGAATCCTCTATGCTTGCGAACAATTTCCACAAATTGCTTACACTCGACAAGACTCTTGTAGATACCTTTCTCTATAATCCGTTTCAAAAGTTCATTTTCTTGCTCAAGTGTGACTTGGCTAAGAGAAGTGTTAGTGGGATCTATATAACTACTAAAAGCAATATCATTGGATTTATCATTTTTATTGCTACTAGTCGAAGAACATGTCTTGCCTTTGTTGCTAGTTTGCTTAGCCATGGAATGAATGTAGACAAGAGAAGTCGTTTGGCTAGATAAGAGGAAGTCTTCTTTAGAAGATCATCATTGATAGCTTTAAGGAACTCATGCTCTTGCTCCAAATTGAGCTTCTCGAAGCGGAGCTTCTCATGTGTCCTTTCATGCTCTCTATGATCTTGTACAGTAGACTCATAAGCTAACTTAAGAGTGTTTAGTTCTTGAGTTAGTCGTTCTATTTCCAACTTATCATCATCACATGACTTATCTTGACTAGAGTGATTACTAGCAAGTTCATCTTGACTAACATTACTAGATTTGTCAAGTAGCAAGTCATCATCTCCTAATAAGTCATCCTCGTCACTATTGAGATCAAGATACTCGGGGTGTGATACCTTGGGGCATTTAGCCATGAAGCAACTTCCACTCCTTTGATTTGGTGAATCAAATATGTCGTAGGAGTCAGTCGTCACTAGTGCAATTCCGGCAACACCTTCATCTTGACTATAGTCGGAGTTGGAGTGATAGCTTCTCTCAAAGTGGTTGTCAAATTTGGAGCCGGAAACCCATGCACCAACATGAGCTTGATCTCTTCTTCTTGAGTAGCTCTTTGTGTACTTGTCCTTCTTCTCCGAATCCCTACTTATCCTTGAGGGTCTTCGTTCATAACGATCATCTCTATTCCTTTAATCTCTTCGAGATGACTCTATCGGTGTTCAAGGAACAGGGGTACCTAGACCTGCCTGCTAAGGCCTAGGGCATGGCCCACTTCATCAACCAAACGCGGCCGGGTGTGGCCCCACTCAAGACAAGGCCCTCGCGAGGGCCCTAGGCTCGCGAGGAGGAACACCGTCAGGACCGACAAGGGAGGGGCCTCCTCAGGCCCCGTCCGGAGCGGCGGAGGTCTCTATGCAAGGCCCAACCTCGGGAGTCAAGGGTGACGCAATAAAGGATAGGCGGGCACCAGCGCCCCAGACGGAGCAGTTTCCCCTTTGGTGCAAAGGGAGCAGAGACGTACGCGGGTTCGAAAAGCACCCCCCCATGGTTTCCATTCCGGTGCAACAAGACTACAACCACCCGCCCCGCAGGGCAGATGTCATCGCTAAGCCCAACCTTGCACCATCGACAGCTACTTTGCAGGCGAAGACCGTCTTTGGGCAGGGCGAGGACGTACTCCTGTCCCCC
This sequence comes from Hordeum marinum, assembly GCA_022496015.1. Taxonomy (NCBI): domain Eukaryota; kingdom Viridiplantae; phylum Streptophyta; class Magnoliopsida; order Poales; family Poaceae; genus Hordeum; species Hordeum marinum. Next base: position 231,582,669 of record CM039673.1, read on the forward strand.
TTTAAATTTAGCTGTTGTGGGATCCCTTCCCTCCATTGCGATAAGGGAAGAGGACCCGAGCCACCGCTATATATAGAGGGTACGTTGCACCGTAGAGGAGGATCCAGAATCCATTCCACCACTCATCTACCACCGAGTCGTAGAGGGCCTCGGACACCTCAAGGGGAGCCCTCATGAGGCTTTGAAACACTGTAATAAGTTCATCCACTTCACCTCCTTGAGGGGCAATCCACCAAAGCAGGAGTAGGGTATTACGCTTCGCAGCGGCCCAAACCTGGGTAAACTATCATGTTCATCTTCCTCGTCATCATGCGAGTTCTTCGCTGTGTTCATCGAGTACCGAGCTAGGTTGGGAGAGGCTGCAGGGGATCATCGCACATGGCCCTGTGTTCGAATCTTAAGGGTTTTGCGGAGCCCGAAATCTGACATTTGGCGCGCCAGGTAGGGGCGTGTCGAAATCTTCTTCGGGCCTTGCCTTACCTTTGTTCGTTGCACTCATGACAAAAGGACGTCGAGCCCGTGCAGAGCGGTGGGCCGCCCGCATGGCGCGGCCGACGCCGGTTGGCCGTGGCACCCAGCGGCACTCTGCCACACCGTCAGCGGGTGTCGCCACCGGCCAGACACCCAACGGGCGCTGTGGGCTGTCGCCTTCACCAACCGCATGCCACACCCCTGTCTCCCCGGCCCTCCCTCATGCTCGGGCCGTGCCGCCGCTTTTCCGAGTCTGCCAAGACCCAACACACAGACACATCGCGCTCCTCGTAGAGCACGAGCTACAGCATCAACGGATCGCCCGCGACTGCCACACTGACGAGGCCAGGCGCGCCTCTTGGCGCAGCACCGCCACCAACGAAGCCTAGGTGCGCCTCAGCGGGGCTCACGCCTGTGGACTAGCACGGCCATAGGGTGCCGCGCTTGGACCACACGGGCACGCTTGGGACGTCCACGGCGGTCCTCACTCGCCAAGGACCTGGCTTGAGCTGCCGGGGGCACATGTGTCGGTCGCACAAGAGGAGCGCCGCCTCACACCTCCCGACACGCTCAGCGGGACCATAGAGGAGGATTGGAGGTTCAACTACGCTGACGCCTCGGGGCTCGTGCAATACAACAACAACCATGTTGCCGCGTGACCGGGCCATGAAGAAAGCAGTGTCGGCTACCATGGCGACAGGAGGCGTGCACGCGACCACGCGAGCGGCCCCTGCAAGGACAGGTATGTGCGACCTTGTGGGGCAGCTTGTGGGTCCGGCCTCGTGAGGGCATCCGGCGTGGAAACCCTCATGAGGCATGCCCACTGGCAAGGAGCTGCCATGAGCAGGCGTCTGGGTCGGGGGACCGGGGGTCACTCGCCTGGGAACGGAGGGTAGAACATGCGCCCTCGTACCCGTGCCGGGGGGCAGCTTGGGAACAAAGGGTGGAACACACGCCCATGTCCCTAGGCCATATGATCCCAACCTGGAGGCAAAGGGTAGAACACTTGCCCTCTTCTCCGGGGCACACGATGTCCGCTTGCAGACGAAGGGTGGAACATACGCCCATGTCTCCAGGTTGGGTTTCGTTCGATCGCTGGCGAGCGACCTCGTACTCGCCCATGTCCCCAGGCCCGGCTCACCTGACCTGGGGGCAGGGCCCCGAGTACCGGCACGGGAATCCTAGGGGCCTCAGCGAGGCGCGTTGGGGCACCGCCCGGGAGACCCAAGGCCTTCTTATGGGGCAGACCTTCCATTCGGAAGGCGCAAGGGGCTCCCCCTACGCTCGAGGGGCCACCCAGAGTAGACCCCACTTCGCCATGACGAGCCCGGGGGCTGGGAGCGGGCTTCATGCCCGTGAGGCATGGAGCTCCCTTTACACCCTCGGGACCTACACCGACCCGTGGCACTCTCACGTAATAATGAGCGGGATTCCTCGACAAGCGACGCCTGGCATTCCCTCACCTCCAGCCTCTCCTGCTCCAGGCTCTGCTCCAGCGCCTCCAACACCAATGAGTCGACAGGCGCGCGGGGGCCTGTGCTGGTGGAGAGGGACTCGGGTGACAAGCCCTCAAGTGTGGACCTCCGCATCTGGATATCCTTTTCAAGGTCGGCGTTTAAGGCCTGAATCTCCCCAAGGCATTCCTCGGAGGCCTTACACCGACAATCGGCCTCCCAGGCCTCAGCAAGGGCGCGTTCGCGGACCTCCACCATTGCGGCAAGGGACTCCCTGGCCTTCGAGCTGGTGCGTTCGCGCTGCAGGCGGCCAAAGTTCATGGTAACATCAAGCTGGTTCCATCCCTGCGTGAGGCGCTGGTGCTCCGCCTCCAAGCGGGCATCATTATTGGCGAGCCGCACCCCCAGGCGCCTTAACGCGTCCACCACGATGTGGAGAAAACCCCAAGGCACGGTGCCCCAGTCGTCAATGGGCTCGAGGGACCAAACAGAGCTCCCACCTTCCCCAGGGCGAACAGGGGAGGTGCGTGAGGAGCCTCCCAGCCAAACGTATGCTCAGGGGCTGGGGGCTCTTGTACAGGCACTCCAGAAGAAGGATGCACCCCCTGGGGCCCCATATCACTGAGCAAAGGGGGCCCAGGGATGCCATGTGGTGTGACCCTAGGGAAGGCCACTGGCGAGAGAAGCGACACCATTTTGGGGAGTTGGAGGCCATGGGCGAGGACGAGCGCAGGGGGCTCGCGCGCGAGACTGCAAGACGGCCGAACGGGCCCGGGTATGAGCGCCCCGATGGGCCGGGCCCCGCGGACTACAGAAGAGGAGAGCGCGAGGAGCTTGGCGGCTACGGGCGCGGGCGGCACCGACCCGTCTTTGTCGATGCCTGTAGGGAGCCTGCGAAACAGAAGCTCAGGAGAAAGACGTCGAAGAAGGAGGCCGGGGAGGATGAAGGCACTTACTCATTTAAGGCAATCCACTTCCTCTTCACCGGTGCCCACGGCACCGAGGAGCGGCCGCCCCTGGGCGCTTTCCTCTTCCGGCTAGCCCGAGGGACCAGGGACAATGAACGGACGACCAAAGACGGATGCTCAGCAATGGAGACAACAACCTTCACCATCGGTTGGGTGTCGCCCACAACCTCGGACTGATCCGAGGCGAGAGCGGAAGAAACAGGCGGCGAGGGGCACCCTGCCCCGGCCACGGGGAGGGCGGTGTCTCCCGAGCTCTCAGAGGTTGGGGCCCTCGGGAAAGAGGTATCCTGTGGGCGCGCCCCCTCCAGAGGAAGGAACCCCCACTCGTTGGAGCGTGACATCTTCGCAACGAGAGCTTCCCGACCCTTGTAGTTGTACAGGGGGAGGCTGTCCCGGGGAAGCTCGTCGGGTTCTGGGACGGGCAGGACGTTAGGGGAAAGAGACGGGACCTGGATCCTCATTGGTTCACGGGGACCTGTGAAGGTCCACATCGTACGGGAGTGGCGCTAAAGGGGAGCAATCTATCAGCGTGTAAACTCCCGCACCACCATCGCCATAGTTACACCCGCCTGCTTTAGCCTCGCCAGCCTTGCTAGGACCTGTGCGAGCCCCAGATAGGCAAGCTCCTCATGTATCCACCCATGATTTGGCGTTGCGGGGGCCAGCAGGAGTTGGTACGAGGCTTCGGCCCCGCGGTGTTGACGTACACCCATTGCCGCCAGTACCCTTCAGCCTTCGAGGAAAGTTCAGCGTCGAGGGCCACCCGGGCTGATGCATCTGCTTCCCTCAAGGACACACACACCCGGAACACTATACCCCTAAGGCCAACTTAGGAGAGAATAAGTGGTATAACGAGGCCATGGAGGGGGATACACCAATAAAGGCCTCACACCGGAACGCGAAGGCCGAAAGGAGGATGAGGTATCCAGGGTCAAGGTGAAGCACGTGGATCTGGTAATGTGAGAGCATAGCGGACTGGAAGCTTGAGAATGGCGGCAGTACGCCCGACAGAAGGGCGGGGATATGAAGGGGGACGGCGGTGGCCACTAGCTCGCCCTGAGGCTGCGAACCCAGCCAGATCTTGGTGGGCCCCCACTCATTGGAGTCGGCGGCGACCAGCAGTTGAACCTTCTCCAACCCCTCCAAGTTCACCACCGACGACTGGCCCAGCACAGGTTTAAGCGCCGATGCGGTTGTCAGTCCCCTCAAGCCTCTGCCTTCCCCCTTCTTTGAAGACATGATAGTAAAGGGAAAGGGGGGCCAGGCAACGTGGCGCACACACGGGAACTCAACGAAAGGGTCAAGAACCACGCAAGGAAGGAGAACGGACGATGGAATCGACGGGAGATAAGGGCGGTCTGGTGACGTATGTCGAATGACTCGGCAAACCTGGTAATGGTCGGTCTGGTACGGAGGAGAAGGGGTGGCGTTTCCTCAAGTCGCCACATATAAAGCCTGGCCCGCAGGCGTCTGGGGCCCGTGGCGCTTCATGTCGACCACCAGGCTTCGCATGTAAGCCAGCTCGAGCGCGCCTTGTGCCCGGGGGCTACTGCCAGTGTTCTGGGAACGGGGGTATCCAGATCTGCCTACCTGTGGCCTAGGGCATGGCCCACTTCATCAACCAAACGTGGTCGGGCTTGGCCCCACTCAAGACAAGGCCCTCGCGAGGGCCCTAGGCTCGCGAGGAGTAACAGCGTCTTGACCGACAAGGGAGGGGCCTCCTCAGGCCCCCTTCATAGTGGCAGAGATCTCTATGCAAGGCCTAGCCTCGGGAGTCAAGGGTGATGCAATGAAGGACAGGCGGGCGCCAGCGCACCAGACGCCGCAGTTTCCCCTTTGGTGCAAAGGGATCAGAGACGTACGCGGGTTCCCAAAGCACCTCCCAAAGGTTTCCATTCCGGTGCAACAAGACCACAACCACCCGCCTCGCAGGGCGGATGTCATCGCTGAGCCCATCTCTGCGCTGTCGACAGCTACTTTGTAGACGAAGACCACCTTTGGGCAGGGTGAGCATGTACTCCTGTCCCCCTTCAAATTCGGCGTTGTGGGATCCCTTCCCGCCATTGCCATAAGGGAAGAGGACCCGAGCCACCGCTATATAAAGAAGATAGGCTGCACCATAGAGGAGGGCCCCGAATCCATTCCACCACTCATCCATAACCGAGTCGTAGAGGGCCTCGAACACCTCAATGGGAGCCCTCGTGAGGCTCTGAAACACTGTAATAACTTCATCCACTTCACCTCCTTGAGGGGCAATCCACCAAAGCAGGAGTAGGGTATTATGCTCACAGCAGCCCAAACCTAGGTAAATTGTCGTGTTCATCCTCTTCCTCGTCATTGTGTGAGTTCTTCGCTGTGTTCATCGAGTAGCGAGCTAGGTTGGGCGAGGCTGCAGGGGATCTTCGTACACGCCCCTGTGTTCGAATCTTAAGGGTTTTGCGGAGCCCGAAATCTGATAGACTCATCTCTTGAGATTCGTCTTCTTGGTGACTCTTCTTTCCTTTTGTAAGGATTTTTTCACTCATTGGAGTAGTGTCCGGGCTCCCCACAATTGTAGAAGTTTCAGTCACGACTTGACGAACGCTTATCTTCGTATCTTGAGTTGGAGCTTCTATCTTTGCCTATATTCTTGTAGAAATTGTTGAATTTCTTGACCATGAGGCTTATCTCTTCATTTGTGACAAATTTGACGCTTGAAGTTGCAAGAGCATCACTTGTGGCTTTGTAAGCACCGTAGACTTGTCGTGAAGCTTTTCCTTGTCCTTGATTGTCATCTCATGAGCAACAATCCTTCCAATCACTTATGTAGGCTTGAGAACTTTGTAGTTGGGCATCATTTGGATCAATGTGCATACGGTGTCATAACTATCATCCAAAGCTCGAAGTATCTTCTTGATGATGAATTTGTCGATCATTTCTTCGCTTCCTAAGACGGCAATCTCATTTGTGATGAGAGCTAGCCTTGAGTACATCTCTGCGACTCCTTCACCCTTCATCTTGAACTTGTCAAGCTGACTATGAAGAACATCCAACTTGGATTCACTCACGGATGCGGTACCTTCATGCATATCAACCAAGGTATCCCAAATCTCTTTTGCATTCTCAAGGCGCCTGACTTTGTTGAATTCTTTGGGGGCATACGCGGTTGAAGAGAATGTCACATGCTTGACCATTGTATTGCAACATCTTCAATTCTTCCGCGGACGCTTCACAATCCGGTTCCCTTCCATCCGCAAAGAATTCACCTTGCAATCCAACACGAACAACAGACCAAACGGCGGGGTTATGACCAAGAATATGCATTTTCATTTTTTTCTTCCAACTAGCAAAATTTGTGCCATCAGAGTACGGACCTCTACGGTGATAATTTCCCTCACTAGATGTCATACTCTCCTACATTGTGAAACCAATGCAATGGAGACCAAAGCTCTGATGCCACTTTTAGGATTGAAAATAGGTCTAGAGTGGGGTGATTAGACTACTTGACTAAATAAAAATTCTACCTTTTCCCAATTTTAAGTGTTGGTACATTTTATCATTCATAGCAAGTCAAGCACATCCTACACATGTGTGTCTACGAGTATAGAAGTGGAAAGTAAAGACAAGCATGAGCAGTAAAGGCAGGGTGGTGCTATCGTACATCCACATTTATCAAGTATACAACCCATGGAGGTTAACGATCACAGGAGTCTACGGAGGGTTCCACGAAGAAGCAACCTTGACTATACCATGATGGCCTACGTCCACGGAGGACTAGCCTAACTCGGGGTAGATCTTCACGAAGTAGGCGATCTCCTTGCCCTTACAAACTTCTTGGTTCACTCCACAACACGAAGTAGGAGGCACCCAAGCGACACCTAAGAAATCTAGGAGGCACCACCCTCCAAAAGATAATAGGCTCGATAATGTCGATGAAATCCTTGCTCTTGTGATTCAAGATTATAGACTCCTCAACACTCAATCACTCCCTCACAAATTTGGCTTTGGTGGAAGAGATTGATTGGATGGAAAGCAACTTGGGGGGCTAGAGATCAAGATTCATATGGTTGGAATGGAATGGCATGATCTCAACACATGAGTAGGTGGCTCTCTCTTAGAAAATATGATAGGATTGGTGGGGATCTGTTCTAAGTGCTTCTCTTGCGAGTGAGTGGTGGTGGAGGGGTATATATAGGCTTCTCCAAAAATCCAACCGTTACACCTTAAGTCACAACTCAGTGACACCGGTGTGTGAATCTCGATGGTACCGAGTTGCTCCAAAGGTGGCAACTTTTGAATCTCGGTGAGACCCATATAGAAATCTTGGCAGTACCGATCAGGTGTCCAACGGTCATAATCCAAATCTCGGTGACGTCGATCCAAAATCTCATAGTTTCCGATTTTGTGAATCGAGGTAACAGAAAGTTGGCAGCCTGAACTCGATGGCACCTATGTGGGATCAGCTACACCAATGTGCTAAGGTTTGGCTTAGTTCTACGAATCGGTGGGGCCGAGTGGGAAGGGTTGGTTACACCGATTTTGCAAGAATGGCTTAGACAGAATATGTGGAGAGTTTGAGGGTGTTTGTGGTGACTATCACTTGTGCACGTTTGAGCATCTTGTTTACCAACAGTACCTTAACCCCTTTTAATAGTATTGGCTTTCCTATGGACTCAAAGTGATTTCTCACAAAGTAAATCGTAGAGTCCTCTTTGCTTCAAGCTTTTCCAATCAATTTCCTTGCTTCTAGGGTTTCTCCACAATCATTTTGCCAACCCATCATTGAGCTTTTCTTGAAATATGCTTAGTGGACATATTAATTCAATGATATATATGTTGTTATTAATTACCAAAACCACCAAGGGAGCAAATGTGCTTTTAGACTATCACAGTAGTTGGAATTGGATCTTCAAATCATTGTCTTTACCGAGCTCCTAGTTCAGTTTCCTAAACCCTTTCATTACCTTGTTAACTTGCTGATGAAATTGATCATTACTGTTTGCAGACTTTGAATGAACACATTCTCAATTTCATCATCTCAAATTCTTCGGTCACCTTGTCTTATGCGAGCTTATCCTGTTTTCAAGCTACTTGTGATATGTGTATGTTTCAATTCATCATGGTGACTATGCTACTGCTAGATCATGCATGCACTTGAGTACGTATTCCGGTTCTAGTATTTGTCACTTCGTAAACTCCTCAACTCATAATTCCTCAGTTAGGAATTTGAAAAAATAGTCTATTCACCATCCCCCCTCTAGGCGATATAATGCACTTTCACCGCTTTCATACGCTAATGATCCATCATCTTCATCATTGCAGCACCACCACACCATATACATCCTTGTTGCCATATACCACCACCGCACCATTGTCACACTAGTGCAGCCGGGTCCTATACAAGCGGTTTTTACCCCCTTCCCGCGACATAATTTTGAATTGTCACCTTGCCGGTGTGGGCGATTGGGGGGCTATCCCACACTTCACAGATAAATCATCGGTGATGCCTCCGTTCTGTCGCACATGCTATAATAAAATTGAGCATGTGCGATTTGGAGGACCATCACAAACATACATGTTTTAGAAGTCATGTGAGTTGTGCTCAGCATCCCACATAGGGAAACACGAAGATACGTCTATGTTTGTATTGCACATCACACACAATTTTATGCATAACATCGTTTGTGATAGGGCTGGCCATCACACGCGAAAGTTATAATTCTATAGATTGCGTTATTCAATACATCACTCACGGTGCCTAGAAGAATCTATTTGGCATAAGACTCTCCATCAAACACACTTGTTATGTGAAAATGTTTGTGATAGGGTGGCCTAATGCACACAGTCGTCGACCGGAAATCATGTGCGACTGTTCACTGATCCAACACGCCAACTTCGGAAACCATGTGGGTTTGTTGAGGTCATCGCCCACGGTGTTATCTTAGAAACTGTCTACAATAGGAACCCCAATAATTAGCCTAATTTCTCTATTATTTATAATCCATTTAGTAATAAAATTAACATTTCATATCAAGCACTCAATAAATTTCTTATTCATATTACAGCAATCAAGATTTCATAATTGAATTACATCAAGGTACAAAATCATATAGGCATATACTACCTAGCTACCCAGTTGCATAACAAGACAAAGTTTCCAATGCAACATCTAAAACCTTTGGAAAGTATCATCATAGACGGTAAATAGACAGATCAACCTCGTCTAGAAAATTGTTGAAGCGAAAGGCGAATATAGAGTCTTGAATGATGTTGAAGGTCCTCGCAACTTTAGGCGAATGCATGTGGATGTTTGACAGCCCATCCTTCATCCTCTTGAGGAAGACTTCAAGATTATACCATGGGTGTTGTATGAATACCTTCCTCGCCTATTGACCATATAGGTGGTTCGAGACATAATCATCGATGAACTGCCTTGAAAGGGACTGAAAACAAACGTATGCTTAAATATATTTTCTCAAAAAAAATTATGGCACAAAGGGAAAGGACAAGGTGAAAGAGATGGTATCATCCTATAGTTGACTGATGTCTTCATCATTGTGCACAAAAACATCTTGTTGCTTTTCGTAGCTAGTTTTTTTATCTTAACAATCTTTCCAAGTTTCTTGATTTGACTGATATTCAAGGACACTCATTTCCCCATGTGCAAAAAAGGGTCAAACACTAGGTCTAAACCTCTTACAACAGGACCTACATGTGCAAGAACAAATTATTAAAAACCTTAATATTAGAATGGTTCTTGCAATTGTACAATAATGTGATCTAAGCCAAAGGATCATGGATGTGCAAACCTCGATGGTAAACTTTAGTGTCTCCCATTGTTTCCCCCTGTAACATATTCAAGATAGATATTGATCAAGTTATAAGTGATATGTGGCATACTATGAGTGAAATATGTTAATGAAAAATAAACACATTGCAGATCCAACAGATTAATTCCAGCCACATGGAAAAGCCAGTTATATAAACCAAGCATGCTAAGAAATAGTAAATATAGCTATTGTATATGTTTCACATGTATTTAGTACATCTAAATTAGATTTATTTCTCACATGCATAACAATACAAAATTGTACCAACAAAAATCAAACATCGCATTGCAAAATCAAACTAAATAGTTAAATGATCACCACAACAAACGAACCAAACAATTAACTAAGCACCACATTCCACAATAGAACATACTAGAAGGTCAGATTTCAAGTAGCTTTACATTGGACATTTCACTGTAATTTCTAAATGAAAGGCAGGAGCAACACATGCAACAGGTAAACCAAACATGCTTAATCGGTGTAGCTAGGTGAACATATATAGGTCCTTAGTGATAAAGCTAAGAGAAATAAGATATTCCTCATCGTCAGAGATATCGATGATGGTGGGATCCTTCAACTTGCAAGTGTCGGGACCCCGATCCTAAGTCATATGAATCCAGACTGTAACATATCACATCACTTTGCGGCCTCACGCACGGTAAGCTCCACGACTACAGCCTTACCTTAGCCAGGACCGTTTGCATCTTTTAGCTCACGTGTGTGAACATGTCGCTGGCAATCAAATGACAGAGAACCCGGGCCGACATAACTAGTCATAGAACCCAAGCGGCACATCCGTACGGAAACATGCATACATAACCCAGCAACGCAGGTGTCGGCCTCAAGCGTGTGTAGACGAATCATAGCAAGCTACAAGGACTCCATTACGTCTTGAGACACGAATGCCATCACTGCACGTAGACGAGTCGTAGCAGGCTACAGGGACTCCATTACACCACGAGAAATTTCCCCGAAGGGACAGACACAGCAGCAAAGAAGGTTAGATGCCGGTCAATCAATGTGTCCGGAACAGTAGCAAGCTACCATGGCTCGGTGGAAGCACAAAGAGGCAGTTTCCCGTAAAGAGTACTACTAAAGGCACACAACTAGGTGTCGGATCCCATACATACCGTTGCACGTCACACGTACGCACGACATGCCCGATATGCATAGATACAACCATGGCATCACAACATAACTATACAACAACATGAATTTTATTTAAGAGGCTCAGATGAGCCTTGCATGATATGTTCTTACAGATAGGGGTCACATGACCCGACACTCAAGTCATACAAACATGTTCATACAAACCAAGCGGAAGCATAAGCTGTCTGAGTACAGACAGATGAAAGGGTAAAAAGGCACATGGCCTGACTATCTACAGCCCGCCACAGGTCAAAGGTCATAGCTGGGACACCAGCTATTCGGCATCGTCAACGTCTAGGAAGAACCCACCTAATGGGTCCTGGGTCTCATCTGCAACATTTATTAAGCAAACGTGAGTACAAACGTACTCAGCAAGTCTTTAGAACAGCCCTGGTCTATTCATGCTCATGTATCAATAAAGGGAGTGGTGGAGTTTATGCAACAATGCCAGCTTTGACTCATGGCTAACCTACACTACTCAATTTTAACTCATTGTTTACATTTTAGATATCGCACACGAGTCCACTAACTCCATAACAATACACCACCATAGATTCACTTCCCTCTCCTGGGAGAGTGCCATCCACGGTAATCACACTTGTCTTGATATTTTCATGAGTATCCATTAGATTATCTATGAATAGCATAAGTTCTCCAAGTAGTCCATATCCGAGGACGCGGCTATTCGAATAGTTTCATACCCTGTAGGGGTGTACTTCTTCACACACGCTCTCGCCACTTATCGCTGTGTGCTCATAAACCATCCACCTCGGCAACCTTCAAGCGGATGCCTAGCGAGGGAGTCAGCCACGACCGTCAATCACATAAGACCTCTCGTCCAGGCTATTGCCTATTTGAGACTGAACCCGCACGGAAGTCCGGCCGAAGTTTCCGCTACGGCCCCAAACGATGTGCACAGGGTTCCCAAGCCCACCATTCGGGTGACCCTTGGTACACCATGCCACTGCCTACCGCGTCGTAACCCACCCCTAGGGTCAGTGCTACGTACGGCCTCCAGCATACTATAAACACCAGAAACTACTTGCAACTCTTGAACTAAGGACTAAGTGATTGATAAGTCGAGAGGGTCAATTAATTATCCCAACGTGTGGTAGTAACTAGTCTTGGATCACAAACACGGAACTCAGTTCCTAAGAACAGTCCCAATGAGACAACCCGCTATGTACTCCTACATAGCCTCTCATCGCTACCTTTATCAAATCGAGTTCATCATTATATCACCACATCAGAACAACATCGTTTCACTCAGTTCATCACCCAGATGAATCCGACCTGACACAACTCAGCTAAGCACATCATGGCACAAGCATCTACCAGGTATGCTAGGTTTCAAGGTTTAGCTATTTACTGTGACAATGTCAGGTTATGCAACAGAATATGATCATTTACCATGTATGTCTGACATGTGATCGATTGTCCTAATGCAATAAACAAGAGCAGGAGCGAGAGAGTAGGATGTTATCGGAATGATCAAAGGGGTTGCTTGCCTTGCTGGGAAACGGAAAGGTTCTCTCCTTCGTCGGGATACTCGGGGGTATCCTAAGAAGCAGGGCCTACCTCAATGCAGATAAGAAACAATCAACACACGTAAGTGCAACAATATGATGCATGATCATGGCATGATAGCATGTATAGATGAGCTAATGCAACTAGTGTTCATGTTGATTTGAAATGAATTTGAATATAGGTTCAAAATTGTTCTTCATTCCAAATTCCATTTACTAACCTATTAATAAATGCCAACGTTCACCTATTTAGATTTCTCTAACATGCATGACAGTAGCACCATTGGATTCATTGGATTTTTCTGATAAGTTTTCATATATAAATTATTTTCATCTGACTTACAGACTAATTTAAATGAATTTTTGAAGTTCTGAATAATTTCTGGAATTATTTTTAAACTAGAAATTGCTTTTATTGCATCAGCATGACATCATTATGACGTCAGCTGGTCAGCTGACCGGGCCAGAGTCAAACCTGACATGTGGGGCCACATGTCAGTGACTAAGACACTTAAGTAACTAATTAAAACTAAATCCTAATTAATTAACTGAAACTGGGCCCACTGTCAGTGACTAATTAGGTTAATTAAAATGATTAGTTAAATTCTTAATTAACTTTGACTTGTCAGGGCCGGGCCCCACCTGCCAGTGACTCAGGGGGTCAAACCCCGTGGTCAACTCCGGTAAGACCCACTGGCATTGAGACGCCGGTGGCTCCAGAGGCGGCGGAGGGCTTCGGGATCCCTCCTCCGGCGACCAAAAGGACGGCGGAGGACACCAAACGACTCAGCACACACGTGCGCGTCCATTCCGGCCCCTCCCAGGAGCTGAGATGGTCGAAATCGACGCCGGCGGTGAGCTGGGCGGCGACCGGAGCTCGGGTGAGCACAGGCTCGTCGAACCAGGGCGCAACATGAGCTCTACTTGGCACCTACGGACTCTACACAGCCTCACGAACACGACGGAGGCCTCAGACGGACCAGCTGGTCAACGAAACATGGCTGGCGTCGAGCTCGAGCGGCGGGGGCATTCGGACCTCGATGGAATCCGACGCTAGAGCATGCAATCGAAGGGCGAAAGAGGGGGAAAAGACTCAAGGGCTCACAGTGGTCGTAGAGACGTCGAGAGCGGGCTCGGGGAGGGCCTGGAGCAGCGACGAGATCCACTTGACTTCCGGTGGCCGGAGGTTGAAGACGACACGAAGACGGCGATGGGGAGCTCCTGGCGATGCACGGCTCGGTGAGAGGAAGAGCAAAGCTAGGTGGATCGATTGGGGGGGCTCAAGGGCGAGGGGGAGTGGCTAACGTGACGGCGGCGAGCTCGAGCAGGGCTCGGCCATGGCGAAGCAGAGAGGGGAGAGAAGAGAGGCGGGCGAGAGAGAGGGGGGCAATGGGGACGGCTCTGGGGAGCTCATCCCCGTCGCGCTGGCGAGGAGGACACAGGCAGGCAGCAGCTGCCGGCGTGGAGGCACGACAGCACGCACGCTCCGGCCACGCGCTCGCCCTCCTGGCCGCCAGGAGGACGATGACCTCCCTGGGCCACGTGGGCTTGCCTGGCCTGGGCCTTTCTCCCTTTTTTTCTTTTTTTTTCTTCTCTGTTTTCTTTTACTCACATTTGTTTATTTTCTTTTCAGGTACAAATGACTTTATAAAATATCCCATATATTTTCTATAATGAAGTTTGAATATTTCAAACTTGTCTAAAAAGTTTCAGGATATTTTGAAAACAAAAATAATGATAGTGCTTTATTTAATGATTTCAGGAGCCTTATCAATTATTTTTGAATTACTTTGATTGTTCAAATAATTAGAATGGTCCCTATTATAATCATGCCCAAATTTACCAGACATAGGGAACATTTTTAGTGGGCATTTTGGATTTGTTGAATTTTCACCAAATTTTAATTGTTTTGATTCAAAGTTAGCTTGGGGTTTCTATTGTTCCCCATTTCATGTTAATGCAAAATGAAACAGGATGCAAGCACAGTACTATTCCTAGGACATCTAGCTAGGGTTGTGATAGCAAGAGGGAGAGGCCTCCACTCCATGGGTGCACCCTCGTAGTGGTGAGTGGCTTGATCCTGCCCGGGGGACCAACATGTCGGCTCTAAATCTGAGGTAAGCATGGGCAGGCTGAGAAAACACCTCATAATTTTCATCAAACGCATATGTGGTTCCCTCAAGAAAAAACCATGAGTTGTCATTTATAGCATCCAATCGCATGGCAGCGCCCGCGTGCGAGGCAACGATAGTGGCCTCGACTACGAGGTGCTCCTCCAACATATGGGGGTCAACACGCATGGCAGCCATTGCTACCTCATCTGTACGTGCAGCCGCAATTTGCTTCTCTGCTGCCAGATGCTCCTTGAGATCCTAGCTATACTATGTGTACCATGTCTTTCGACGGTGATTATTTGGAGGATGCCGCGATGATTTGGGTGGAAGGCGTTGCGCCGATGGTCGGGTCATGTGGGATGGAGGAGGAGGTGGTGAGAGAGAGGGGGTAATGGGGAGGTGTCGATTACCTGACTAGATGGACGAGGCCGAGCAGCATGAACGAGCGTCGCCGATGAGGAGGAAAGGAACGATGAAACTAGGGAAATGTGGCTTTTGATTGGTACTAGGGGGTGAGGGAGGTAAATATTATGTGGCCCAAAAATTTTCGTTCGGTGTAGAAAAAACTGGCATGGAAAGTGTCATCGGACACAGACCCATATTCAGAATTGTGTGCGATATCCTATACATCACAAACGAAGCATGTACTTTACCCCGTGTGTGATGATCTTGAATGTGGAAATTATTCAGAACGGTTTGTGATATCTATACATCCAAACGAACCCTGAACTTTACCCCGTGTGCGATGAGCTTGAACGTGCAATTTTTTGTCCAAGCTTCCAACATAAGATTGGTACCGGGGTTGAGGGAGGTAGATATTTCCTTGGTAGCTCAAAAAATATGTTCGGTGCAGGGAAAAACTGGCGCGGAAAGTGTCATCAGACAGAGTCCCTTATTCAGAATTGTGTGTGATATCTACACATCAGAAACGAAGCATGTACTTTACCCCATGTGTGATGAGCTTGAACGTGCAAATTATTTAGAATTGTTTGCAATATCTATACATCACAAACAAAGGATGAACTTTACCCCGTGTGTGATGAGCTTGAACGATCAATTTTTTGTGTCCAAGCTTCCTACGTAAGATTGGATACCACATTGCACACAGTTCATGCCAACAAATTGTGTTTTATGTACTTCAATTCCATTTTCATTTGGAAGATGGAATGGGGATATGGACGCAAAGTTTGTTCTGGATTTCATTGGTTACAATGGTCATCCACGTCGTCGCATAATTTAACATCAATTGCTAATTTGCATACTAGATAAATTACAAAGCCTACACCAAAAACCGCACTGACTTCATCGAGCAATTAAACGGAGATGGTTCACCTAAACATTACTCTAACAAAACACCAACGTTCTAAACAAAGACTAATGTTCTGCCCTGCCCTTGTCGATCTCCACCACATCCTCCATGGCTAGCTCATGCTCGACGAGCTCCAGGGGAAAGGGCTCCATGGCACCCATCGCCAAATATATCCGCAAGCATCTCATAGTCTGCGTTCGCCATCTCTTTGGATAAGGACGCCACGAGCCGGGTGAGGGCGGTCGCTATCCAGACATTCAAGGACTCCATCTCGGCTAGTGAGGCTGCCAAATAGTGGACGGCTGCCCAACCGCTCTCGGCGATTGCCAACTGGTGTCAAAGAAGGTCGTTGTTATTTGTCCGGTGACCGACACGAGCTGGGTGTGGGCGGCCTCATCATAGGCGTGGATAGCCGGCATCAGGGTTATAGAGGCCACCGAGGAACAGACAAATGTAGCATGATTCTCACCATTTGCTATCCCGGTCGCGGATGTTACTGCCGCCATCTCAGCTATAGCACAAGCCCTTTTGATGACTGCATCCGCCCTATCAGAGATTAAGGCCGTGCTCGAGGATGTTGTGAGCGTGTTACTCGTGCTGCGGCCGCGCCCGGGCCGGAGTGGGTCGCCAAAGTTGCCTTCACAATGCAGATCCATGTCCCCATCTTTCACGAGTGATGTTTGAATAGTACAGTGGTCTTGGGGAGTAAGTGTGACTGTGTGGTTGATGAGTTGGCGGTGGACTGAAGCCGATGAAGCTTCCGGCGCAAGCCATATATGAGGATTGGCCCAAGATATTTTATACCACATCACACACGTTTCATGATAAAGACCAGTTTGCGATGTACTTTATTTTCATATTGTTTTGAAACAAAAAATGAAGTAATATCGACAGTTGAAGGTGTTTGGATTGCAATAACATTTACCTTCAATGAACGCGCAACTATATGAGTGTTTGTTAAAATATGGAATTATTCAGGGTTGTTTTAGGCCTTTTCAAACATTTAAACAAATTTTAGACATTTTATGGGCATATTTCAAATATGAACTGCAGTTAAGCGTGTGTTAGAGTGCACTTGAATGGGTTGAAAAATCATATATGTGTCACCGGATACATGTTTTGGTCCCATGCAAGGAATGGAAATAAATTTCATACTTATCGGTATTTTGGCTCGGCCGTAGACATTGACAATATGTGTTTTCAAATCCCAGTAAATCCAAATATCATCAGAGGTTCACGAAACTTTGCAATGTGTCATATCATAGCTCATGTGTGTTGTGGTTAAAAAAAGTTGCCCAATTCGGGACAAGTTTTGGCACAAACCTCGTACGAACTAAAGATTCTAAGAAGAAGTCATGTGGTTTCCATAGGGAACGTTCACCTTTTATGTGTGAAACAACACCCGCCGTCTCTTCTCGCCTTGTATTTATTTCTATAGTCACCATAGAGCAACATGATTGTCGTGCGAAACTATGGAATTTTCCAGGGTTCGTTTGGCCTTACATTTCTTGAGTTTTCTAGGCATTTAATGTGCACAATTCAAATTTGAACTACAACCACAAGGTCTATCACATGAAAATAGGTTGAAAAATCATATACATTTCCTTGGAATCATGTTTATGTCTCACACAAGAAATGGGAATTAATTTCAAACATCTCAGTGTCTAGGCTCTGTTGCAAACACTAGGAAACTTGGTTTTTAAATTCCTATCAATCCAAACCTCATCATAAATTCACTAAACTTGGGCATGGTGTCATGAGCTTGCATGTTGTGTGTTGTGGTAAAAAAATCCCAATTTTGGACAAGTTTTGGCACAAGCCTCTTACAAACCGAAGATTCTCACAAGAAAGCCATGTGCTTCCGATAGGGAACATTGACCTTTTATGTGCGAAACAACATCCGATGTCTCTTCTCGCCATGAATTTATTTATAGTGTCCATAGAGCAACATGACTGTCGTCATAAACTATGGAGTTTTCCAGGGTTTGTTTGGCCATTTGAATACATTAATTGAGTTTTCTAGGCATTTATTGTGCATAATTCATATTTGAACTACAACCACAAGGTCTGGTGCATGAAAATAGGTTGAAAAGCATATATATTTCCCTCGATGCATGTTTAAGTCCCACACAAGAAATGGGAATGCATTTCAAACATCTCAGTGTCTTGGCTCAGCCGTAAACATTGGTAAAGTTGGTTTTTAAATTCCTGTCAATCCAAACCTCATTAGAAATTCATAAAACTTTGGTGTGGTGTCATTACCTTGCCTATTGTGTGTTGTGGTAAAAAATGGCCCAATTTTGGACAAGTTTTGGCACAAGCCTCTTACAAATCGAATATTCTCACAAGAAAGCCATGTGGTTTCGATAGGGAACGTTCACCATTTATGTGCGAAACAACATCCGCCGTCTCTTCTCGCCTTGAATTTATTTATAGAGACACCATAGAGTAACATGACTGTCATGCTAAACTATGGAATTTTTCAGGGTTCGTTTGGCCTTTTTAATACATTATTTGAGTTTTTTAGGCATTTAATGTGCATAATTCAAATTTGAACTACAACCACAAGATCTAGCACATGAAAATAGGTTGGAAATCATATGTGTTTCCTTGGATGCGTGTTTAGGTCGCACGAAATAAATTGGAATGGACTTCATACATCTCAGTGTCTTGGCTCGGCCGAAAACAGTGGGAAACTTGATTTTTAAATTTCTGTAAATCCAAACCTCATCAGAAATACATGAAACTTGGGCATGGTGTCATGACCTTGCCTGTCGTGTGTTCTGGTAAAAAATTGCCCAATTTTGGACAAGTTTTGGCACAAGCCTCTACAAACCGGAGATTCTCACAAGAAAGACATGTGGTTCCGATAAGGAGCGTTCACCTTTTATGTGCGAAACAACATCCGATGTCTCTTCTCGCCTTGAATTTATTTATAGAGTCACCATAGAGTAACATGACTGTCATGCTAAACTATGGAATTTTTCAATGTTTGTTTGGCATTTTTAATACATTAATTGAGTTTCTTAGGCATTTAATGTGCATAATTAAAATTTGAACTACAACCACAAGGTCTAGCGCATGAAAATAGCCAGAAAATCATATACATTTCCCTGGATGCATGTTTAGGTCCGACGCAAGAAATGGGAATGAATTTCAAGCATCTGAGAGTCTTGGCTCGGCCGCACACATTGGGAAACTTGGTTTTTAAATTCTTGTCAATCCAAACCTCATCAGAAATTCATGAAACTTGGGAACAGTGTCATGACCTTGCATGTTGTGTGTTGTGGTAAAAAAAATTGCCCGATTTTGGACAAGTTTTCAATACATCAATTGAGTTTTTCATGTACATAGTTCAAATGTGACCTACAATCACGAGGTCTATGTTGGGCAGGGCCTCGCCATATAAGCACAAATATGTTGTGGTATTTTTTGTGTCCACTTTGAGAGAAGGCACAAAAGTTATTAATAGCCAACAAAGGCATTTTGGAAAAAAAGTGTAACGTTACCATCGCAAATGGACGTATTATTTATAAATCATGGAAGCTCTACTCGCTATTTACGTGGTGCCATGCGTCGCACTCTGTATTGGCTAGAAGGTAGCATGCGATAGGTGTTTGACTAGATGGCATGTGTGCTGCAATTCCTCCAGATGCTCATCGGGGAGGCGTGCCCTTTGACTATCATCGCAATTGTTTCAGATTCAATACCCTTATGCAGACTGACGACAATAGTTCCTTCGCCACTAAGCCATGTCAAAATCTGGCATGAAGGTTTTTTTTTCATTGCATCATTGCAAATGTTTGTTTGTGATGACCCATGTTCCTAGTACAAACAAAGAGTTTAGATTTGCATCTGTCATATTGGGTAAATTTCCATATGTCAAATTGGAAACATTGGTATTTGTCAATCTACTAACATTGACAGTTAACATCGTTGTAACATTGACATTTGTCAAAATTTTCAGGAACAAAACCACTATTATAGTGCAATTTTGCAACTGAAATTCTATAAACATAGATTTCATTCATAGATTAAATATTGGTTTTATACAAAACAGTTCAACTCGACAGCTGATGTGAACAAACTTCTCCACAATTGTTGCCAACCACGTACTGAAATAGCTAGTTCAACTATATATACTAGCTAGTTTAAAGTACGTGGTACAGTTCAATCATATATATTGTTAGATGAACTGAACAAAATAGCCCCTACATACTAGTACTACGGAGGGGCTTTGTACTACTACCAGCAACCTCTCCTATGTCAAGTGCATTTAGTAAGAGGCAGAGGAGGAGGAGACTAACGACGAGCTACACGAGTCGAATTCGTCCCTTGCCGCTGCTGCCCTTTGCCGCTCCTGATGTGCCTCCTTGATGCGGCAAGACTCACTATAGATCTCCTCATTCTGTGCCATGGCTACGGTGTCTATTGTAGCCACGGTGGCGGTGAGCCTCTTTGCTGCTCGACCTGGCGCTCCTCCTCCTCATGTAGGAAGTTAATGTAGCGCGCAAGGCCGCCGACGCAAAAGTCGAGCGGCTAGGCTTCAGCGGCAGCCTCCTCCTCCTGCCTTTGGGTCGTGGTGGTAGAGCGGGTGATGGCCCCGGTGGCTGACGATGGGATGGCAGCCAAGGCGGACGATGGTGTGGTGGCGGCCAAGACGGCTGCTGGTGGGGTGGTGACAATGACGACCGGCAATAGGGTGGCGGCCACGGCGGTCGCCGGCAACAATTACCTTTGTGCAATGGTGGCGGAGCATGTGGTGAGTGGTGTGCACATAGCCAACAAGGAAGCCATGCGCACTACATGCTCTTGAGGACTGTGCCGCCGATGTGGTGTAGCCTCCCAGATGGAGTTGTCCTTTGGCAAAGTGGCGAAGAAACGACGATGGACAGGTGCAACTGACGATTGGGGGAGAAGCAAACTATAGCGAAGCTACGGGCAAAGAGGGAATTAATGTGATGTGTATTCGCCAGCCGTGATGGTTTATAAAGCAGGAGGGCAAGCATTGGGGGTTTGGGGGATTACGGCAAGCCGAGCGGGAAGGTTGTGCGGGAATGGGAGGGCCAAAAGAATTGCCTGCACGCTCCCGAAGCGTGCACTGGAATCCTCTGGCGGCAACGTGGTGACAAGATGGGACAGAGGAGGGAGAATTGAATTACATGAATAGTTAATAATGATAAAAAAGTGTTTACATTTTATTACATAGAAAACAGTTGTTTTGTACGCACCATCGTGAACTGCTCTACGCATGAGGCGGTTGAGGCGGCCATTGCGCACTCTATTCGCGTCAGTGCGTGTGCGCTCTGCTGGCGTCCCTCCACGCACGAACGATCACGTACATTTGGGGCGATGCATGTGGTTGCATCGCACCCAACGCCACCATGCAGTTATACATGCGCCACCATGCAGTTAAGCGCTGCCAAAACTGCCATGCAGACGTGCCTAAATTCCAGGTTGTCTAGCGCCCACCATTTTATATACGCAGCCATTTATATGCATCTCTTCCACCTTTCGATCGCGCCACAGAACACAAGAAGTACACCTAAGACGATAAATAATAGAGAGAGGATGCACATCTCTTCATCTCGTCAACCTTCTCACGCAGATCCAATGGCGACTGACGGCGCCGAGCATCAATTCACCATTATTGTCAAAGTGTACACCCACATCAGGCACACGGACCTCTTGGTGGTGTACACCAATGACCCGGTCATGGTGCAGAACTCCATCATCACATTGGAGGAGTTGCTTGATGAGGATGAGAAGTACAAAATGGTCGGCTTTGACCTCGAGTACAACGCCAATCGTGTCGGGCATGATTAGAAGGTTGTCATCGCCCAGTTTTGCATGCGCTATCATGTGCTCGTCTACCACTATTGCCTGGCCACAAGGCCTTGCAAGCATTTCGTTAGGTTTTTCAACAGCCCCGACTACAGGTTCACAATGGTGCACACCACTAGCGATCTAAAGGTGCTCAAGACTTTGGGTTTGTCCTTATAGAAGCTTGTCAACATTCAATGTCATTACAGGGTTTGGGGTGGCAAAAACAAGAAGCAGAAAGACTCCCTGGTTGACCTCTCCGCGGCCATCATCAACCCCTATTAGAAAGACATGTAGGCTGAGTGCGACAAGGACAAGTCTATCTGGCACAAGGCCTGGGTGAATGAACTAGATGAAGAACACATCAAGTACGTGGCCAAGGACGCGTACACAAGCTACAAGATGTACATCAGGATCGTTGACATCATCAGAATCGGGGCTCCGGGGACCAAGGAAAGTTCGAACACTGGGGTGCATTCGCCCTCCAACCCTACTTGTCATCACAGCTTCGCGACGACGATTCCAGTGGCTCAAGCTAAGAAAACAAACCAGGATACAAGGTTTACCCAGGTTCGGGCCACCTCGCGGTGTAAGACCCTACTCCTGCTTGGTGGATTTCTTGAGGAAGAAGATGAGTACAAGGCGTGGTCTTCCCAACCCAAAACTATGTGTTTTTCTATGATGGCCAGCCCCTTCCTTATATTGGCCTCGGACCTCTTCCCCCAAAAATACCAGGCGGGAAGGGTCGCCACAATGGCCAATTTGAAGGGTGATAAGGTTGCATCCTATCCTGAAAAAAGGTGGTCTTTGCTTGCTAAATCTCCTCGCCATGACGCGCCTGTGGGCTCGAGGATGACCATCGTCCTGCCGAGGCCTCGGTCTTGGGCTTCTTGCACCCAATGGGAAACCTTTCGGGGTTGATTTGGGAACCCGCGGGCTGGTGCGACTCCTTTATCACCAAAGAGGAAAACATCTCAGTCCGCACCAGTTGGTACGGTCCTCACCACCGTTTGGCATGGCGTGCGTCACCCATGTGCGGGTACCGGGTCACGAGGCCTCGCCGGACCCGCTCCGGGCGGTTCTAACTCCTGAGGGCGTCGAGCCTGCTCTTCAGGGAGTCCTCGCGGAGCGCTTGTTGGTGATTTCACCATGCGCCTCACGAGGTGTAGCCCTTCATGAGGGACTTGCTCTTGAAGCCTATAGGTGAGCCACCTGGCGCCTAAGGCATCCCTTTCTTCCTGGGCCCCAAGCAGATGGGTCTGGGTAACCCTAGTCCAAGAGGCCTAACAGTAGCCCCCGGGCCCACGATGCACACGACGCAGCCTGCTAGGGACAAAGCGACGTGGGCCCTAACCGCCTGTGGCCCAGGCTAGACATGCAGCGTGAGCTGAGTCGCACGTCACCTCCACTTCTCCATGACGCCTCGAGAAGTGCGCCTCCACTTAGAAAACCCTCATTCCCGATGCGGAACCACCATTACGCAGTTCCCCCATTCATCTCCATCGTCGTTCCTTCTTCCCAGCGCGAACACCGCCTCCACCCCTTCACTCCATGGCGATGAAGGACACCTCGGGCACCATGGCACGAGCGGGGCCTTTGGCACCAACCCCAGCGTGGCGGCGCTGGGCTGCTAATGACGAGTAAGTACTTTTGCCACCCAAGATTCTTCTTGCATTCTCATCCTGGTCGGCGATCTTGATTGCTAAGAATCATAGGGCACACACGCTCAAGAGCCAGAGGGAGGCCTCACCTAGGGCATCCTCTAGCATGCTGCTTACCAGCGAGGCCCCCACCCTCACGCTTTGCCTGGCAGGGCCCAGAGAGCGTGCGACCCGTGCTGCTGCCCACGCGACGCCAAGCGTCGAGCGCGAGGCGGAGCAAACCCGCCGAGAGCGGTCGTCGCCGAGCGGGAGGCCGACATGGCTCTATGCGAGCAGGAGGCCGACATGGCTCTATGAAAGCAAGAGGCTTGGGTCCTTGCCAACGAGACCACTCTTGTGGCAATGCACGAGGAGGCCCGTGTCGACGTCGACGCACGGGTGGCTCGGGAGTAGGAAGTCGCCCTCACGGAGTACCAAGGCGAGTTGGCCCAGTAGGAGGCCCGCCTTCAGCTCCGCTGTGACGCTCTCTAGGGGGAGGTGAGTGCGCTCCGATCCTAGCTAGAGGGCGTCGAGGTCGAGATCCAGGGTGCCCTCGTAAGCAAGGAGGACGTCAAGGCGAATCTAGCGTCGCTGCAGGCTCAGGTCAGTGAAGCCGCTGACGCCGTACACATGGCCCAGGACGACGCGGCATGGGCGCGCATCATGGCGGCGCAATGCGCGGGGCAATTCCTGGGCCTCGCACGTGGCATGGGCGGTGTGCTACATCACTTTGTCGAGGACTTCCCAAAGCTGTCGCGTGCACGGCGATGGTGGCTAGCTCGACTTCTTCTCGAAGGTGGTGGAGGCGCTGGAATTGGGCGTCTCCAAGGTGGAGGAGGACATTGAGTCCAGCAAGCGCGACATCTTGGACTACGCGCTGACACGCGTCTTCTCCAACCTGTGTTGACATGACCCCTCCTTCGACCTCTTAAGTTTGATTGACCCGGTGCCCGCGGAGCTCTGGCGCCCCCTCAGGGAGGACGTACACGATCATGTGGAGTCGTTGGTTAGGCAATTCGCCCAGGACATGTCTCTTGAGGAGAACGAGGGCCTCGGCGCCGCGTCCTCCGGTGGCCATGATGAAGAAGACGCCTCCACATCCTCCTAAGTATTTATATTTCCCTCCTATAATGTAATGAACCACCAGACCCCAAGCGGGCATAGGACGTTGCAAGTTACTTTTGCTTAACCGATAGTTACTTATCGTGATTTGGACGCCCTTGCTGCCCTCACGGGGTCTTCTATCTTCTTTTATGCATCCCCCATGCCTCAGCTAGCCAGGGGGCGTGCCCGCAAAAATCCTTGCGTTGTTCACGAGGTTCCTCCCAACGTGAACCCCCGTGCTTGGGGGTAGGGGTCTGCGAGGTCGATGAAGACCAGCATCATGCAGCGCCCGCAGCTCCTGCCCTTGATGCGTGACGTGACCCCGGGTGACAGCCCTCAAGGATTGTAGTATCTAGCTCGTGCTTTGCGAGGCCGTCGTCCTTCACCTGTCCTTCCTTGAGGACCCCTCCTGCAAGTCGTTTTGCCAGGGATCCCCTGTGCCCGTTAGCCTAGGCTCGCGTTCCGCGCGAGCAAGTTCAGCGCTCGAGGCCCTCGTGAGGTGATGAGACGTTTTTGACGTGAGTGGGGATGAAAGTAGGGCTGGGCCCAATCCACAAAGCTTGGAGGCGGCTAGGCCTGACCTGTGGCACGTGCGGTGATGTGGGCCATCGGCGTCTAGGCCTGTATCCCCTACCCTGTAGGTCTGGTGATGCACTCCGTGGGAACGCGGTGGCCACAGCCTCTCCAGCAAGCGGAGACCAGAACGGTGCGGGCCCCATTGCCTGGGAGTCAAGCATGGCGCGCGATGCATGACGGGACGCGTGGCCACTACCACTCCCCACGATGCCTTGGTAACTGCCCAGTGCTGTCATAAAGCCTGAGCGTGGCACAAGGTCATTATTACCCCTCTTAATCTTGCGCCGATCCAACAAAGGTAGGGGTGTAGGTCGGGCATTCATCAGGGCTTTATATAGGGGAGAGGGGAGAAGTCCCTTTCCTCATCATTCCATCTCTCGACCTCCATCGCCATCTGTCATTGTAGTAGCGATGGTGCCCGTGAGGAAGTTCTCCTTCGCTAAGAAGGGGAAGCTGGTGACAGGCGAGGCAGGCTCGTCGAGGCTGATGACGAGCAACGGTCGTCCCCTCGCATCTGTTGTCGTTCTTGAGGCACCTCCTTGAGGGCGCGGGCGACTCCCGCCAGCGACCCATGTCGGCCCGAGAATCCACGGAAGAGGCTCTGCCCGCGGGCGCGGGTGTGGCAAACGAGGCGGCCACGAGCGATGCCAGCAGTGCGGGGCGTTTGACCGGCCGCCCCGGCCATGGGGCCACTCCGCTGACGCCGCTCACGAGATCATCATGAGGGTGGAGGGCAGGCCTTGCACTTGGCTTCGGCTCCCCGATTCCTTCGCAAGGGAAATGGAGGGGCACGCCCTTGGGCCTATCGTTGTGGCCAAACGGCTGCTGCAATGGTTCCTCTTCGATGGCAATGGATTTCACCCCCTCGGCTTCCTTTTTTTGTGTGCGGGTGGAAGTCGTTCGCCCTTGCTTTAGGCTTGCAGAACGGGCACGTCCTCCACCTCAAGTTTGATGGGACCTCCACACTCTTTGTAAAGGCCTTCGGGAAGACCGGCGACCACCTTGGCTGCTGCATGGAGGGCGATAGCAGTGGCAGCGGTGGCTCCTCCTCCGAGGGAAGCGGGTGCATGAGCAACTCCCATGGTTCCCCGACCGCCTGCATCAAGGAGGAGGACTCCGACTGGGTGAAGTGGCGTCAAAGCCTCGGCCTCCAGAGGCAACACTGCGAGAATGTCACACCCTGTGTTTTGCCTCATGACTAAGTTCTCATGACTCAAAATTTAGGACAAATTAAAACTTTTTGAGTGCATATGAGTGCTTGACTTGTGTGCTATTTGGTTGCTTGATGGTGCTTTATATTCATAAAACTTCCTCCTACTCTCAAAACTCATCTCCTTGCTCCAAATATTTGCCAAATGACCATGCCATGTGTATAGTACCAAAAACATTTTTTATAGAATATTATTTTGGGCAAAAAGCATGTATTCAAATTGGGCTTTATAAAACCCCTCAAATGAGGTTTGTACTACAAGTCCTCACATTGGGTGGTATGTTTTGCACCAAAGAGTTTATTTGGAACCCACTATATATAAGACTTCTCAAAACCACCAAATATTAATTTTAAATATTTTTTGCTATTTTATTGAAAGGCTTTTTCTTAAGGCCGGAAATGGTTTTTCATAGGGAAAAATTATTTAAATGCTTTAAAAATATTTTAGTAAAATTTAGGGAAACTCAGTGGACGTATATTTTCCATATATATGTGTTTCAACACATGGTCATGTTCAAAATCATGGGAAAAACCCCTCAAAAGCCTTTCTGCCCAAATCAAGATTTTGAAATATTTCTATAATAAATATTATCAATAAAAAATAGAAAAATTCCAGCAAGTCACTCATTTCATATGTGACTATCTTGCAAAGTTTCATCTCAATCCCCCTTTATTTGATTCACTAAAAGATTCCAAAACCATTCCTGCACAGAACAAATTCGAACAACCTTACATTGTGAAGTTTCTCCTATTTACCCATAACCTTGTGGAAATGTTCCAATCCATAAATAATAATGTTACACCAAGTTTTGCATCAAGGAGATTAGTTTTACACCAAGTTTTGCACCAATGTTCTGCCTCTAAGTCATTAGACTATGCTCAATACTCCAACTCGACCACCACAAATCCTGCTCATAAGGAAGGTGGACACGAAGAACTGGATTACGTTGGATCATGAACCCTGAAACTAGTGACCATCGGGAGCAAATGGCTGCTCCTATCAGGTATCCCATGAGCAATGTGCTAGTGTGAGCCTTGGAGGAATAGGTTGTTACCCTCTAAGATGACATACTTATTTACCCAATAAGGTAAAGAACACCTTAGTCCTATTTGGGCCAGCCCTAGGAAGACTAATTACCATGCCTCTCAATTATAAGGCCCCACCTCGAGAAGGGTTGGATTACTTGATTTACCCACCCTACAGCTGAAGACATTCCTGCCCAAGCAAGTTGAAGAGCCACTACGGTTGAGAAACCACAACGATGAAGAAGAAGTGACAGAAGTCAACCACCGCTCCTCTACCGGCTACATCAACTAGACTATATCAAGAAGCATCGACATCCAAGAAAGATGAAGACCTTGGACATCAAGAGGACTAAAGGCCCCTTGTCTTAGCAATCACCTATCAGTTCCTAACTAGGAAGGAACCAAGGAGCTGATAACACCACTCACTCCATCGCCCTGAAGGTGTACGATGAGCATGGCGTCCCTACTCCCTTCAGATACCTGAAATGGAGTGGACGACTATCAAGACTTTGTTATCATCCCTTTTTAGGCAATCTAGGGTGTAAACCGTGACTCAATCATGGTAAACCACCTGTCAAAGGTAGTTCACCCCGCTTGCCAAGCCTCAGACCTTGGGGATTAGATGGATGTTCTATACTCTGGATAGTGAACTTATTTAGAACCCCTTGGAAACCTTCCAGATGGTGGAACCCATTTTGACACAAAGTATCTAAGCTCAGTCTTAGGGACGAGACTCGGTACAGACCTTGCCCCGAAGAGACGAGTAGACCAAACACTCAAAGACCTTCCAGAAACGTGCGTCCATGACGATGAAGACAAACGACTGAAGAAGAATGAAGAATGTACCTAGGTAACTTACTCAAGCAGATGGTCTTGATGAGAAACCCACGATGACGCGCTTCAACACTCTCAAGGATGAAGACCACCTGCGACTGAAGATCTCATGCTTTAAGATAAAGACTTCCCTGTCAACGAGGAGCTACACCAAGACTCGACCCTCCTATTCTAATGTGAGACATCCATATGTCACTAACAAATGTTAGTAACCCTAGGACTAGCACATGGACACACTACTTTGCCATGTATTCTGACTTTGGAATACACACGCGAGCCAGGCCCTTGCCAGAACCTCGTTCACTAAACCCTTGACCTTTAGGCAAGCATAGCATACTGCAAGAACCCTATTAACCCCTAGACGAAATAAATGATGCACTCGAAGACATATCATAAGGCACTTCAAGACCCAGAAGACAACCATGCCAGAGCAGAAGAAACATGGAACATGAAGACTACCTCACCTCCGAATTTCCACATCTTTCCCACGCCTAGCCTAGGAATCTCGGGGACGAGATTCTTGTAAGGGAGGTAGGTCTGTCACACCCTGTGTTTTGCCTCATGAATAAGTTATCATGACTCAAAATTTAGGACCAATTAAAACTTTTTGAGTGCATATGAGTGCTTGACTTGTGTGCTATTCGCTTGCTTGTTTGATTGCTTGCTGGTGCTCTATATTCATAAAACTTCCTCCTACTCTCAAAACTCATCTCCTTGCTCCAAATATTTGGCAAATGACCATGCCATGTGTATAGTACCAAAAACATTTTTTCTCAAATATTATTTTGGCCAAAAAGAATGTATTCATATTAGGATTTATAAAACCCCTAAAATGAGGTTTGTACTACAAGTCCTCAGATTGGGTGGTATGTTTTGCACCAAAGAGTTTATTTGGAACCCACTATATATAAGACTTCTCAAAACCACCAAATATTAATTTTAAAGATTATGTTGCTATTTTATTTGAAGGATTTTTCTTAAGGACGGAAATGGTTTTTGATAGGGAAAAATATTTAAATGCTTTAAAAATATTTTAGAAAAATTTAGGGAAACTCAATGGACATATATCTTCCATATATATGAGTTTCAACACATGGTCATGTTCAAAATTATGGGCAAAACCCCTCAAAACCCTTTCTGCACAAATCAAGATTTTGAAATATTTCTATAAGAAATATTATCAATAAAAACTAGGAAAATTCCAGCAAGTCACTCATGCCATATGTGACTATCTTGCAAAGTTTCATCTCAATACCCCTTTATTTGATTCACTAAAAGATTCCAAAACCATTCCTGCACAGAGCCAAATTTCAACAACCTTACATTGTGAAGTTTCTCCTATTTACCCATAACCTTGTGGAAATGTTCTGATCCCTTAATAATGATGTTACACAAAGTTTTGCATCAAGGAGATTAGTTTAACCTAACTGGATCTACATAAACCTAGTTATGTTTAATCATAGGGTTTACCATGTTTACATTGCAAACTTTATTCATTTGGACTCAAAAGTTGTGATCAGTACCAAATAGACTTCTAATTGAACCCTGGTAAATATCAAGGCCATAGGATTCGTATACCTAGACCAATCACAGCACAAACACTTTCAGCCATAAGCTTGTGGACAAGCAAAGTGGGCCCAAAAAGATTCTCCTTGTCTCTAACTTTTTACCACAGCATGGGCTAGCCCCCTTCTACCCCCAGTACTCTTTCCATGGCCTCTGCTCAATAATTTTGTGGGTAACTCCCTTATTCTTTCCCTCTTTTTACCATGGGAGCCCCTTTCTCTCCTCTCTCCCACTATTATGTTCAAGAAATTCTCCCCAAACTTTAATACAACCTCATTTGCATACTAATTTATCTTGCCACACCCAAAAATGACATGCTCATATGGAAAATATGAGCGATTCATCAAAACTTAGATTATGGCAGCAAATGCAGCCTTGAACTACAAGTACCATGTAGTCTCATCTTCCTGAGCTGAAATTAGGTGTACTTGCAGTACTTCCATACCTAAGCCACCGAGACAACATTTCACCTCTTGATACCTTCAGTACAATCCCATAAAATAGCCTCCAACTTTGTTGTTGCAAACTTAACCTGAGTGAAAACCTAACCCAACCATCTTAATATGCACCAAAGCTTCACTAGCTCTCTCCTGCGTGCATGCCGCACGCGTTAGACAACTTTTCCCGACCAAAAGGTTGCACCGGACACGCTGTGTCATGGTGACCACGTCACTGACCTGCAGAAATGGTGCTCTACCATGGATCTTGTCTTGTAGTTTGCTTCCATCCTCGAGAAAGCATCCATGCGCGCCGAGGAATCCCTCCTTGACTCCCACACCCCTTCACGACGCTCGCAAGACTCCAGGACGGCTCTGCCACGTGTGCTCCCCCACGCCGAGAGCATCTGAGGTGCACCCGAGACCCCCCTGTTTCCCCCTACTTCTACGTCCTCCCGAGCATGCTCTCGTACCCTAGGCTACGCCTCCCACTCCCAGGGACTCCCATTGCCAATCCCCTTGAGCTCCAGAGCTCGGCCTCCCCTCCAATAGCCGCCATGTCCCCGCCTTGGCTCCGCTCAAATCAGAGCTCTCTCGAGCCCCTTTTCTCTGTTGAGATTCACCACAACACCCCTTGCATTGCCTCTAACCTCCTCCGTGCTCCGTATCATCCTACCCATGGCCATGGCATGCTGCCCATCTAGGCCGATGTCGTCCTACGCCATGGCCAACGCCGTGGCCGACTCCGGCCCTCCCGAGCATAGAGACGCATCCAAGGCGGTAGAGCATGCTCTCCAGAGCTTGCTGGTGGGAAGGGCCTCATCGAGGATGGCCCGTGACACCTGGATGTGGCACCGGTGCGAACTCAGCTGGCCCCCTCTATTTCTCCCCTGCCCAAGCAGGAGGTGGGGGAGAACCTAACAGGAGGGGCCCGCGTGTAAGTGGTTGAGGCCCCGTGCCCCCCAAATAAGTGGAGATGGCTTCCGTGGAAGACGTTTTCCACAGGCGTGGGCGAATTCTCGGAATACGCCAACGACGTAACCACTGCTCCGCCCGGCTAAGTCTCTGGGCCGACCTAGTTTCTATTCAGTGCCCAGGGCACATTTTAGCCGTGGGTAATTTTCTTATTCCATTGAAGCATATAATCCACAATAAATTCTTTATAGCTCCAAATTTGGTGATTCAAAATCCTAGATGTTCCTAAAATCATGATCTATCCAAAAATGTAGCATATACATTTCTTTAGAAGTCTTTTCTCTACTGTTCAAATTTAAATCCAAATTTGAGCCTCCCAAAATACACTTTGAAAAATTCCTAGAGAGTTCAAATCAACTCCAAATGGACTAATTCCAACTTCTAGGTGCTCTAACTATCATGCCCTATTTATCAAGCCATGGTTAACATTTTTCCTATCCAATATTCTTCTAGGGTAAATAAATGGCCCTTTTTCCCTTCATTTCTTCTTAGGAAATTCATAGGAAAATCATCACAACTCCAAATCCAGTGAAACAACTTCCCACATGTTTATAAAATCATTTCATATTTGTTGGTTCCATCCACTTATTTTTGCAAAAATATTTTCTGTGGACATCTTATAGGATCATCGTTTTCTTCATTTCCACCTTTCAAAACTCCCCCTTGACCCACATCCACCAAAATCTCCTTGGTTATTTTTCTCATGACCAAAGGTGTCCATGAAAAATGTATTTCCTATTTATAGAGCACTTTTATTTTCTGCTTGTTGGGTCACTTATTGCGGTTGTTTCAGGCGATAGTTGACGAAGTAGATGAAGTGCTCTAAGTGGAAGAGGAGCGTGTGAAGACCTCGAAGACGTTGCTAAGCCAGGCAAGCAGCCCTTTGACCATGACTATGAAGCCCTTTTTATTGCATGGCATATATCACCTTATTTCTTGATGATTGATCATGATGAATCGGTAACCACGGTGGTGGGTTACCTCCGATACTTTTATCGTTGATACTTGCATCATGCATGACCCTACCTCCTTATGAGGGTTGTGCGGGTGGGAGTAGTTAGGTTGCTAGTAGATGTTACGCAAGTTGGATCGGGATTATGCATGGTGGTGGAAGCAAAAAATGATTTCAAAGACTTTTCAAAAACCTTGTCGGGTGCCACTAATGGCCGAGGGAGATGGTGTTGAGTTGGGTAACCACTTGATAAAGAAGTGGTATATCAGAGCAAGTTGTGTGTGTGTTTTCAAAAATGGAGAGTTTTAAGATTTGCTGACCATCCCAACCTTACATGCACAACCATGATACCCCTTATGGGATGGGGCTTTGTTGATTACCTTGATGGGTACTAGCATAGAGCCGCATTACTAGTGGTGGGAGTGACGTGGTCACTCTCGATACGGGTCGTGCTGGTATGGACGATCATGCGCTGCCTTCATAGGCACCAGGCACACCGTTTGTCTCTTCATGGATGGTACGATCTAGAGCAAGGCTCGTATGATGTACATCATGAGGGCTGGGTACCAATCGAGTGGACTCTTTGTTTAGTATCGTCAGGGAAAGTCATTGTTCGGGTGCTTACCTCGGGTATGTTATATACCGCGAGTCGTGGATGGCACGAAAGTTCCCCAAGTCTTGTGGGTAAAGTGTGCAACCTCTGTAGATTGTAAAACTATTCGAATAGTCGTGTCCACGGTCATGGACAGTTGGAGGTCTTGCTTAAACTGCGTCCGATGTTTTCACAAACTTGGTGTGCGTGTGTAGATGACACAAAGATGATAATTAAGACAAGTCCGATGACTTGGCATGATGATAAACATGAGATGTTCAACCCCTTCTTATGATGATATCAGTAACTTGATCACTCGGATGTTTACCAACTATTGATGCATGCTTAACATGTCATTGCACTCAAAATTAGCTTTTCGCAGAACTTACGTACTTAGTGTTATACCATGCATTGTTGTACCTTGTTCCATACATGGGTTTCTTGTGAGTACATTCAAAGTACTCATTGGCTTGCCATTGGTTATTTAATTGGCCAGGCATGGAAGGGCAGGAGTATGGTGAAGAGTTCATTGGTGACAAACATGCGAACTAGGATGCTTCCCAGTCAGAATGCGTGTAGGTTTAAGGTAGATGGCATGGGTTCACGCTATCGTTGAAGATTTCCGATGCAAACATATGAAGAATTGGCCATAGGGGCCGTATTTGAGTAAAATGGTACGTAACAGATGTAAGACTCTTGTTATTCAGTTTCTGTGTGTTCAGTGAGCATTTATCTCTGGGATCACTGTGCACGTACATTTGGTGATCACGACTTATGAGTCAGGGTCCCCACAGAGAGCCTGGCCCTCCTTCTATTTAAGTTATCTCTCCCTTCCTACAATGAACCAAGCTGACCCTGCGAGGGTATGTAGAGGAGGGGTTATATCTTTTTCATGTTTTGACCTAATGCTAGCTTGGATCAAAAATAAATTTCTTTTCACCACTCCTCGTGGAGCTTTGTACCCCTTTTCCGAGGCCATCCCGACGCTCTGTGTTGCTAGGGTTTAGCCCCCCGGTTGTGCCCTAGCCGCTACTGGTGCGAGAGGTCCTGATGCGTGGTGCTCCGGAGGTTACTTTGGCCCGTCTCGTGAGGCCACTTGGGGGAACCGCCCCAGGGGGAGAGGTCCTGCATGGAAGCACTTAGTCATGGAGTGGTACGTGCTTACCGACATGCACTTGGGCGTCGTGTGAGGAAAATAGGCACCAAAGCCCGTGGTGAGATGGCATGCATGTGGGCATGTCCACGGTCCAGAACCCAATCCTCTTGGTTCCGGTGCTCTTAGGACAGGCCCAAGCACAGGCGCCATGCCCAGCCCCCCCCCCCCCCCCGTACGCGCATGAGGATCAAGTGAGAGCTGGTGGGTGCGTGCCACGGCGGGGTGCGGCTGCCAAGGTGATGGACACTCACCTTAAAGGTTATTACGGCCCTCGAGGGGAGGCTCTTTGTTTTGTCTTTTATCCCAGCGCGGAACATGGGGCTTCCACTAGGCGTGGGCATAGTCGCGGTTCGACAGTTATTCCGCCAGCACGAAGTATGGGGCCTCAACTTGGGCGTGTGTGGAAGTCCTCTTGAGGCCGAGGGGCAGCTCAAGCAGGAGGCTTCGGGGCGTGCACAAACCCAAACTCATTATTATGTGATAGTGTCATGGGCGATGATAAAGGAGGGGTCGGGCGTCCCAAGCACCTAACTAGGGAAACCCTTCCCCAATCTCCTGGCGGTTTTACACTGAACGTTGGCTGCATTCGCACCCCCACGACCCATAACCTGGGTGCAGAGCGCACTGCGCAGCTGCCGAGGCTGGACGTCAAGGGCGACGAGGCGCCTTCCCGGTAGCCGCACGAGTTGCGTTGTATCCCCACTGCCCGCCCGCGACGGTTCTCCGGGAGGGCGGGACACCAAGGACCTTGGAGAGACGGCTAACACGGGGGGCAGCCCATGATCAAGACCTCGGTCAGTTGGATTTCTTGGCGCTGCAAGGACGAATCCCAGCGCATACATTGTGTCCAACCCTCTCGTACGGAACCAACCTACGGGCGACTATGGGGCGTGAAGATCCCAGGCGACGACGAGGTGCTTAAAGCTTGAACAAACAGCACAATCTCAAGATAAAGGTTACGCAGGTCCATTACATTGTGAAAGAGTCCCGGCTTCGATAGAATGCAAAATACATGGGGGTGGAGGGTTGCTTCACCCGTACAAACCAAAAATCACCTAGTAGCCATGCTGCTACGGAAACTTCAAGTCGCTCATTGAGACATGCCGCGGGGGTCAACCCCTCAGGGGCCGGTTAGCTACTAAGGTCCCAAGGACTCGCGGGGTCCCAGCGCCTCGCGGGGCGTCGTCGCGAACCGAGCCAGCCCTCGGTCTCGGTGTCATTGAACCCCATGACGTCCATGTCCTCGCGTTTCCTGAAGCTTTCCCAATGATGAGCTCCCGCGATCCTGACACCCAGCATCTTACCCCTTGCCTGCAGGAGCGCGCGTCGGGACGCACCCACGAGTGGGGGCCGTGCGCTCCCCTCATCTCACAGGCTGGGCCAGGCGCTTCCCAGGCGGGAGCCCTCAGGCCCAACCTCAAGGGGGCGCATGGCGCGCCTCCCTATGCCAAGTGGAGACCAGCGCGAGCACCCGACGTGCGGTGAGCGCCACCGGTGCTTGGCGGCGCGTTCTTCGCCATGACTGGATCTCGAGTGGGTAATAGCCACCTCCTCCTGAGGGCTCACGAGGCCCCATATTCCCCTCATCATCGGAACGTTTGGCCGCGGCAACCTTGCGGGTCCACTCGATGGAACGGACCGCCTCCCTCTCGTCGCAATCGATGGTGATGACACCGCTGGGGCCTGTCATCCTGAGGACGTTGTAACCATGGTGGCTCACCGCCGCGAACTTGGCAAGCGTGGGGTAACCCAAGATCGCGTTGTACGGGGGCCCGATTTGCACCACGTCGAAGTCGTTGAGCTTGGTGCGATAGTTGTCACGCATGCCGAAGGTGACGGGGAGGCAGACCTGCCCTAGGGGGACAATAGGATGTCCGGCGGTGTCGTGGAATGGCTCAATGGGGAGCACCTGACTGTAGAGCACCTGGAGGGTTTTAAAGGTCTCCACAGAGAGCAAGTTGAGGCCGGCGCCCCCGTCGACGAGGGTCTTGGTGACTGAGACGTTGTAGATGATGGGAGTACATAGCAGGGGGAGCACACCCGCGGTGGTCCTGGACTTCGCGTCGTCCCTGGAGTCGAAGGAGGCGATGTGTTGAGTTCCCTAGGGACGCCTCATGGCCTCTAGTCCTCAGGGGGCACCGCTCGCCAGGCCAAGGGTGCCCGAGCCAGTGGCCCAACAAGAACGCTTGGGATCTTCCAAGGATGCAGGACGCCATGCGAGGCCCTTGTCCGCCTCCAAGCCCTTCGTCGCCTGAGCCACTGGCACTCCCCCCGGGAAGCCGTGGCTGGGGCGACGAGGCCACACCGTCTTGAAGGCATGCTCCGCAAGGTCGTCCAGGCCGAGCATCCTCATGGGTCCTGCCATGCCCGCTGCCGTCGCGAGGTCGCTCGCGCTAGCCATGGTGGGGGTCGTTACCCTGGTTAGCCCTTCTATTGCCACCATGGCCTCCTTTGTGATCGGCACTGCAGAAGCCGTGCCCTGGGTGCCGGCCAGTGCGCTCATTGTGAGAGGGCCCGAATGCTCGGCAATCTCCCTTGTTGCGGGAGCATACATTGTGGTGGACGCAAAACATCCCCCCACCCCCTCCGGGCGCATCGCCACCGGGACCGGGTGGTGGACCAAAACCGGACACCAGGACCCGAAGGAGCAGGAGGATAGTGTGAGGTGGACCCTGCTCAGGCCTGGTGGGGCTGTCGCCTGGCGGTGGTGGTGGCCCACCACCCACGCCCCCTTTCCTCCAGTGCCGGGGGCCGAAGCGGGCGGTAAGGAGCTAGAGCCCTTCTGGCGACGGCGACAAGCTTGGCGATGTGGTCTGCCCAAGATTCGTAGCCCCCATCCATCGGGCGGTGGCGGAGTAGCTTGCTTGCCATGAGCAGTGCGTCCTGCGTGTTCAAGTCCCCCATGTGCATGCAAGTCGAAGAAGGTGTGACAGGGTGACTGTCTACACCGAGGGCCACGAGGAGTCCTGCTGCTCGAGGGTGGCACGGTCTACAACAGCGGAGGCCGCGTCGTTGGCAAGACCTCGTCGACCACTCGGCGTCGGGCGCTTGGCGCGTGCGTGTCGGGTGTCAACCATTAGGTCGGTGTAGGCAAAGCAGAGGCGGAGCTAGAAAGCGGCAGCACACCCCTACCTGGCTTGCCAAATGTCAGAATCGGGGCTCCACACACCCAAGGAAAGTTCAAACACTAGGGTACGCTCGCTCTCAAACCCTACTTGTCCTTACAGCTTCGCGACGACTCTCTGGTGGCTCACGTTAAGGAAAACGAACACGGACACACATGGCTTACCCAATATCGGGCCACCTCGCGGTGTAAGATCCTACTCCTGCTTGGTGGATTGCTTGAGGAAGAAGATGAGTACAAGGCGTGTTCTTGCCAGCCCAAAGCTGTGTGTTTTTCTATGATGGCGGGCCCCTTCCTTATATTGGCATTGGTCCTCTTCCCCCGAAAATACTAGGCGGGAAGGGTGGCCACAATGGCCAGTTTGAAGGGGCAAGGTTGCGGCCTATCCTGACAAAAGGTGGTCTTCGCCTGCTAAAGCTCCTTGCCATGACATGCCTGTGGGATCGGGGATGACCTTCGTCCTGCCGAGCCCTCGGTCTTGGTCTTCTGGCACCCGATGGGTAACCTTTGGGGTTGATTTGGGAACCCATGGGCTGGCGCGACTCCTTTATCACCGAAGAGGAAAATATATATGTCCGCGCCCGCTAGTACGGCCCCTGGCACCGTTTGGCACGGCGCGTGTCACCCATGTGCGGGTACTGGGTCACAAGGCCTCGTCAGGCCTGCTCTGGGCGGTTCTGCCTCCCGAGGGCGTCGGGCCTGCTCTTCAGGGAGTCTTCGCGGAGCCGTTGTTAGTGATGTCGCCACGTGCCTCACGAGGCGTGGCCCCTCATCAGGGCCTTACTCATGAAGCCTGTAGGTGGGCCGCTTGGTGCCTAAGGCAGCCCTTTCTTCCTGGGGCCCAGGTAGACAGGCCTAGGTATCCCCAGTCCCAGAAGCCCGACAGACATGTGGAAGTTCCTCCTTCCTGCACACGGTGAGGTATAGCCACAAGTAGAGCAGTGGTGGCAACCATCTTTGGAAGAAGAATATGATTTGATGATCGTCTACTTCTTGTAAATTTATATTGAGGAATGTACATGTGTGTAGTCATTTATGTAATTGGATGTTCAAGTTGGTTATGCAACAAAGTTGGTGTTTTGTAGACATAGTATTGATGTTGTGCAAACAGAGCAAATCACATCTCATACAATTGTTTAGCAGCAACCGTGTGCCGACAACACACACAGTTTGTCGGGATGAGTCGTTTGGGTTACTATTGGTCTTCCCACACAATTGTAATGAATGAACTATTTGTTGGGTATATCACACACCTTCTTATGCTAACTCGTTTTGTTAAATGGATCAACGCAAACATTTTATCCGAGTGAACTGTATGTCCTACTTCGCACACTTAAGTGTTTTGTTAACCATTTGTGTTATCTTACCTAATCGCAAACAGTTCAGAAGAACCAATTGTATGCCACGTATCGCACGCATAAGTCTTTCCTGAACCGTATTTGATGGTTCCGCCATCGCACACAATTTTTGTTATTGGCAACGGAGCTATAACTATATCGTTTGCGGCTGATGGATCGCACACGGTTTGGTCGAAGGGTCTTTTATTAATATGTCGTCTTTGGACCATCCTGCAGTAGTGTCATCACCGCTACCATATACCACCATCGCAAATTTGGCGCCAATCTACGTCCATATACACCACCACATATCCACCGCCATCACACTAGTCCGAGTCCACTCCCATCACAGATTTGCCACCAGTCTGTGTTCCACCGCCCCTACATATATCCACCACCAGTCCGAGTTCCATCAGATTCATCTTCGCTGCCAATCCTAGTCTGAGTCCAGTATTTACATTTTTGTTATTGGCCTCCAAATCATGCCATACTACGTGTCTTGATCAAGTCGGACTCCTCAACTTTTGTGTTGCACAATAGAGAAATAGGTCTAATTTCAAAGTCTTCAAATTCTGGCTAGGCAGTTTTTAGATCATTTGGACATTTTCTCAAAAAAATGTCGCTGAGCAAAAAACAGGGAGGAAATTCGAAAAAGAGTTGAGAAAGAAGTGAAAAAGAGAGAAAAAGAAAATAGATATTCAGAGTGTGCATCTCCCTTGATTATGTGTCACGTCGTGATTTATTAGTATTCTAGGCTCGCGTCTCAAGTACGGTCTAGCTTAGGACCAGCACAGTATCGTCGTTAATTCAACTTGGCATCTCTGAATTGATTATTGCTAACATTTTTGCTACCATATCATAAGCCTTCCCAGCTCTACATACATCTACATCGTCCGCTTGACACCACCTGGCAATCGCTCTACGCAAGCTTCGAGAGTTTTGGCTACAACGGTTGTCGATCACCGCTTGCTACTTGGCAAGAACTAGTAACGATTTGAGATTCGCTTGAAGGATTTGTGGCTCTCCACCACACTACCTCCACCATTTCCTAGTAGTCTGTAGGATTGTATTCTTATGTGTTTCTATTGCTAAAAAGGATGATGGGATAACAAGCAGACGAGCTCGACTAGGAGAGCAAGACAAACAAGAAGCTCCATGATAAATTTCAACAGATGATGGGTGAACAGGTGCAAGACGTGATGAACAGATTTGGAGAGGCCATGGAGAAGCTAGATGCTTTGGAGAACATGTTCGACACCAAGTTGGAGGCCAACTTCAATGAGGTACTCGCACGTCTACTACCACTTATTACACATGTCGCACCTATGCAATAACAACAATGTCGCCTTCCAAATTACGTGGGACGAGCACAACGTGTGCCTCTCAAGCAAGGCAAAACATTTGGTGCCATTGCCACTGCTGCAGGTTATGTGGTTGTGGCTACTACCTTTGAGCAAAACGCCGCCTATGATGGTGATTACGATGAGGAGGAAGAGGTTGCTCCAAATCACAATCACGGACAACCACCAGCACAAGCACCAAGTTGTCCACATGCATACAATCGCATTGGTAGGGCTGCACCACCCCCTCAGGTACGGGATCGTGACCATGTCCCTAAACTAAAATTGAATATTCTGCCATTTGAGGATAGATACATCCCTGATGTATATCTTACTTGGGAATTACAAACTAAACAACGTTTTAATTGCTTACAATATCCCGAGGATGGACGTGTTGCTGTTGTTGTTTGTGTATTCACTAGTTTTGCTTGTGTTTGGTGGTTTGAACATTGCAGAATATATTATGGTAATATCCTTACTACTTGGGTTGCTTTCAAAACTGCCATGTGTACTCGTTTGGTTCCACCATATTATCAATGTAAATTACTTCAAAATTTGCAGTGTTTAAGACAAGGAAAACATTCTGTA
The DNA here is from genome assembly GCA_022496015.1 of Hordeum marinum. NCBI lineage: Eukaryota > Viridiplantae > Streptophyta > Magnoliopsida > Poales > Poaceae > Hordeum > Hordeum marinum. The sequence goes on from CM039673.1 coordinate 231,622,749, forward strand.
GAGGAATATAATCAGGAATTACAAACTGGCATGATTAGATGTGGTGTTGTTGAGGACAATGATACTATGCTTGCATGTTTTGTGGGTGGGTTAAATAGAGGGATTCAAACCATTTGAGAGTATAAGGAGTATAACACTATCACTTGTTTATTCCATCTTAATTGCAAAGTTGAATGTGAAGTGTAGGATCGACGGGCATTGGTACGAACTAATTTTTCTGTAGGTAGATCTCCATCATGGACACCGTGTACATCATCTACTTTCACACGTCCTACTATAGTACTGCCTACGGCAGACGACAACTCCAACCAAGATACCAAGAAATAGGCGCCACCAAGTCCCTCTGCCAAGAGCACACCTTCATGTCCCGCACACAACTCTTCTTCATCCATCGCATCAACATGGAGAACGCATGATGTTATATGTTGTCATTGCAAGGGTAGAGGTCACTATGCGAGGGAATGCCCATCCAAGCATGTGAAGATCATTACTGAGGATGGTGGATATCAGTATGCTAGTGATTGTCATGAGGATACTTTGGCTCTTATGGAAAGTGAAGAACAGGGTGTCGATAATCTTGAACAAGAGACACAATGCATGGATGCTGAATACGTTGGCAGGTATGGGATTTTAGTTGCACAACGTGCTTTTGAGTGTGCAGATAACACGGTATGAGCAAAATCAGAGGCACAAATGTTTCACAAAGGGAGTTGTGAAGGAAAATTATGTTCGTTTCATAATTGTTGCAGGGAGTTGCAACAACTTGGCTAGCATGGAGATGGTGGAGAAGCTATCTCTAACAACCAGACCACATCATCATCCTTATTACATAGAATTATTCAACAACAGTGGCCATGTTCAGGTAACACGTACTATTCATGTGCATTTTAGCATTGCTACATATGTTGATTATGCTGATTGTGATGTATTACACATGCAAGCATGCTCCATTTTACTTGGTAGACCATGGCAATTTGATAAAAATTATGTACACCATGGTAGGACAATTCAGTATACTCTTGTTCATAAGGATAAAAATATTACCTTTCTTGTTATGTCTCCTGAAGAAATTTGAAAGATGACATTACTAGAGCTAGTAAAGCAAAACAGGAGCAAAATAAGAGTGAAAATCAGACTGTGGCAAAATAATTTTAGCAACACAATATGCCTAATAAAACATCATCTAGTGTTTCATATGAAATAAAAAATGAAGAGTGGATGTTTACTAGCCACCAAATCGGATATTATTGATCTGGATTTTACAAAATCTGTTTGTTATGCTTTTGTGTGCAAAGAGGTATTAGCTTCATTCGAGGACATGCCTCCCTCTTTGCCTTCTATTGTCACTAACATTTTGCAGGAGTTCCTTGACATCTTTCCACAAGACGTTCCACCAATATTACCACCTATTCAAGGGATCGAGCATCAAATTGACTTAATTCTCGGTGCATCGCTACCCAACCGTGCATCATACCATACCAATCGAGAGGAAACGAAGGAGATTATGTGTCAAGTACATGAGCTACTCGGTATAGGTTATATACATGAATCCCTAAGTACTTGTGTGAGTCCTATATTCTAGTGTGTGAAACGGATGGTACATGTGTTGATTGTAGAGACATTAATAATATTATTATTCGGTATTGTCATCTATTCCTAGGCTAGATGATATGCTTGATGAAAGTGTCTCTACCATTTTTTTCCAAAGTTCATTGTCGTAGTGGACACCGTCAAATTCGTATGAAATTGGGAGATGAATGAAAAACAACATTTCAAACTAAGTTTGGGTTATATGAGTGGCTAGTCATGCCTTTTTGGTTAATTAATGCACCTGGCACTTTCATGAGATTACTGAACAAAGTTTTATGTGCTTTGATTGGACAATTTCTGGTAGTCTATTTTAAAGACATATTCATTTATAGAAGATCTTTGGAGGAGCATTTGGGACATTTACGTGCTATTTGTATTGATCTACATGAAGCACGTTTGTTTGGTAACCTTGGAAAGTGCACCTTTTGCACCCATTGAGTATCTTTTCTTGCTATTGTGTTACTCAGTAGGGGATTGAAATTGATCAATCCTGAAGCTATTAAGAGTTTGCCGAAGTGCAAAATGGTCACATGGGTGAGGAGCTTTCTTGGCCTCGCTGGTTTCTATAAACATTTTTTGAGACATTTCAGTGCCATTGTGGCACCTCTCAATGATCTTATAAGGAAGGATGTGCCTTTTGGGGGGGGTACTACATGGAAAGAAGCCTTCATGGTATTAAAGGATAAGTTAACACATGATCCTTTACTCCAACTTCCTGATTTTAATAAGACATTTGAGCTTGAATGTGATGCTAGTGGAACTGGATTAGGAGGTGTGTTATTACAAGATGGTAAACCTATTGAATACTTTTCTGAAAAACTAAATGGGCCTAGTCTGAATTATTCTGCTTATGATAATGAATTGTATGCTCTTGTTTGGACTTTGGAAACATGGCAACATTACTTATGTCCCAAAGAATTTGTTATATATTCTGATCATGAGTCTCTCAAACATAATAAAATCCAAGCAAAACTAAATTGTAGAGATGCAAAATGGGTTGAATTCATTGAAACTTCCCCTTATGTCATTAAACAAAAGATAGGTCAAGAAAATGTTATTGTTGATGCATTGTCTCATCATTATACTATGCTTTCACAACTTGAATTTAAAATATTTGGTTTGCAGACCATCTAATATCAATATGTGGTATTGCAAAATTATTATTTTTCCCATGAAATAGTTCACATGGTATGGATCTATGCAAAAGGATTTGAAATTTTGAGGCTTTGTTATTTTATTTGATTTTTTCCAAAGTGGGGTCAAACTTGCAAGGTTGACCATTCATACCAAATGGTTGGGAATTTCACCTTTGATTGTCCCCACAGGATAATCCATCGATGCTCAAGCTTTAAATAATTTTTGTAAATTTTAAGAACCAAGATACATCACACTTCTAGTGCAAATTTGCGCAGGTCATGATAAATCTCTACAAATTCAGTAAATGAATGAAATACAAAAATAAAACTAGAACAATTATGAAAGTTGGGTAATGTGCATCAAAGGTGGTATAATTTGGATGCAAAATAGAAAGGCACCATTTTCAATTCTATCTTGGGTACTTCTCTCACAACTAGGGGGTCTTTCTAGAACTTCAAAATGAAAAAAAAATGTTTTTATCATAGCTAGGGGGTATTTTGAAATGTAACTGGTCTATCGGTCCCCCATTATATAATTTTTGTTCAACAAAGGGGTCTTTTGAAAAGTAACCGGTTTCTCTGCTCCTCCGCAGCCCGTACGCCTGTCATCCAAAGGGCAGAGCCACGCGGCGGTGCCCCATTGCCACCGCCATGGTGTCCGCTGCTCCTTGCGGTCACCATGCATTCCCGCCAAATCTAGAATCCGCGAAAAATATCCCACCACTACCCGGATCCCACTCCCGATACTGCTTAGATATCATCGCTCGTCATTGTTCCACCGACACTTAACTCCATTGCTTCCCCCCGCAGTGAAATCCAAATGTAGTTCATTAGTCGTGATGAGGTTGCTTTTTACCACCAAGATCTCCACTGGGGGTCGTTGCCCCAGGGCGTCGGTGCCCGGCACCGGCGGCGGCTTAGCTGGCGCTGGAGCGAGCTCCATCTCTGGTGTGTCCTCCGACCTCCTTATGTGGTTGTTCATTTGGGAACACCAACTACACTCAGATCGATCACATGGCATCTAAGCTCTCTTGTAACTGCACAGGGGTTGAGGAGGGGGACGTCAAGGTAGAGGCGTCCTTCGAGGTCATGCATGATTACCTTGATGTCTATGGTGGGGAAGAGGAAGCCGATGAAGACATACCATCTCCAAAATACGATGATGCCATGCTCACTGCTCAGGCCAAGAAGGCCCTACGTGCGGCATAGAAGTAACTCAAACAGGCGGTGGTAGTCGTGTCTATGTCCATGGTGCCGGTAGAGGCTCTCAGGCAATGGGTGGCTGAAGAAGAGGCCACATCTCGAGAGTAGAGGGGGTGTCCACTCTATGTGTAGTGGCCGCCATCGAGGTGGAAGGCTAGGGACCCAGACGTCATCATCCTATGCTCCTCTAACGACGAAGACAACAACAACGACGATGATGGCACCATCGTCCATTCAGACAATGAAGACAAGTAGTCATCCATCTGTTGTCGTTGTCGGCGCTGTTTGGTCATCATATGTCGCCCTGTTAAAATTTTGTATTAGTGTAAGGAATTCCTTAGTGTAATGTAAACGTGCTTGTTAAGTTTATCGAAATATCTTAATCTCTAAATCAGCTATGTTTTACACCATCGTGTTCTATCTTTCCAGGGTCATTGATTCATGGGCCCTTCCATAACATACAAAATATCAGGTTAAATAGTCGAGGATCTGCTCATAAGCACATAGACGCACACAGCAGAAATGGCTAGCACAATGCATATTCAATTGTTGCTATCAAGTTCGCCCCCATGCGTGGCATTATATTTAACCATCGGTTTTCAAATAAATTAGATGGTGACATGTGGATCCTGGGGTGTCCCATGCGTCATTATATTCCACTATTTGTTCCTAATAAACCAGACACTGACAGGTGAGTCCTGGGTGTCCCACGCGTCAGTGTATGCACCGGGTAAAGGTCAACTACATTGATCCAACGGAAATGCTCTGTTTTGGGAATTTTGGAGTTTGGGGCGAGTGGTGGAGGAGAAAAGTTAGGGATGTTTATTGGGTGGGACATAACTGAGGAGTATTGTCGTATTTCGGGCTCCACAAAACCCAAAGAGGTTCGAACTTAGGGGCGTGTGCGAAGATCCCCACCAGCTCCGGCCTCAGACTCACCGCACGACAACCTAGCTAGGCAAAATCACTCAATCGCAAGAGGAGGACTAGAACACGAGGATTTGTCCAGGTTCGGGATGCTGTGAAGCATAAAATCCTACTCCTGCCTTTTGGTAGATTGCCTCACGAGCAGGTTTGTGGATGAACTAGTACAGTGGTGTGCAACCTCGCGAGGGCACTTGAGTGCATTCGATATCGCCCCCCTACTGAGCAGCATATCCTCTATTTATAGTGGCACAGGTCCTCTTCCCTTGTTGCAATGGCGGGAAGGAATCCCACAACGGCCAAATTCGAAGGGGGGCAAGGACGACATCCTTATCCTGACTAAAGGTGGTCTTCACCTGCAAAGTAGCCGGTGGTGATGCAAAGATGGGCTCGGCGATGACATCTGTCTTGCTGAGCCCGTTGGCCCAGTCTCGTTGCACCGAAGTGGAAATGTTTGGTGGGATGCCTTGGGAACATGTGTACGTCCTTGCCTCATTTGCACCAAAGAGGAAACTCTCTCCTCTGCGAGCGTTGGTGCCCGCCTGACCCGTCTTGCGTCAGCCTTGCCCTCCCAAGGCCGAGTATCGCATAGAGATCTCCGCCGCTCGGGAGGGGACCTGGTGAGGCCTCCTCCTTCCAGGAGCCTTGGCATTGTCCTCCTCGCGAGGGCGTGGCTCTCACGAGGATCTTGTCTTGAGGGAAACCGCGTTGAGCCATACGGACCTTTGAAGCGGGCAACGCCCTAGGTCATAGGCAGTCAAGTCTGGGTACCCCCGTTCCCAGGACGCTGACAAGTACTAAGAAACCAAGGGCACAGAAATAGAAGTCCCTTAATTTTTGCTCTAGTGGTTTATACTTTGCTTATTTTGCTACTGTTGGTGACCATGAAAATGAGCTTGCATGTTGAATTCACTTGGTTCTAAGTAGTTTTGATGCATGGTATAGCCTCTAGATACTTGTGGGAGTAGTTGCTATCAATTATATTGAATTGTGTTCACTTTCTATGAGTTTTCTACAAAAATCAGAAAAATAGAAATGGTAAGGAGGATGTTCTCAAGAGGCTCTTGGAGCCGGAGTTCTGAGGGAATTTCGCAAGAAGCACCTAGGTATAATCTCCCCCAAGATGTCGAGGTGAAGCCGTGTGAATGGTCATGCGATACTTTCATGAGTGAAGTTGGTTTTCAACACAATTCGTCCATCTCATAAAAAAATTGTTTGACAAAAAATGCACATGTGTGCCTAATTTTATCATATAATTGGTACTTGTGCAAGATTTTAAGCATGTACCACATCGTATTGCACCCTGAGTTGTTTTCCTATTATATTATAAATCTTATAGCATGTATCTTAATGAGTTTTTTCATGCCTGTAAAATCCCATTTTGGGGTACCTCTAATGAGCCTCATAGGAAATATTATGAGGCATTTCTTAGGAGCATTTCCTATGGGGAAACTAGAAGGGCAATTCAAGCTAGAATTGGGAGCACTCACTTTACTGATGTTCATTACTTTGATTTATTCGTAGGAAGATGTTTAACTTGCAAACATGATCCAAGTGCTACTTGTTCTCCTGATCTAAGTATCCTTAGTTGTGCTTTGCATGGTAATAGAACTTTTAATATGGGTGTTGTGGTTAAATGTCTCCTTGTTGCAAATGCTGGTGATGGTGACTTGTGTGAAGGAATGGTTCTCATTTAGTTGTTCATCTTGGAGTGTCCATTAAATCCAATGATCATGAACTACCTCCTAGTTTTTAGATTTTTAGGATATGCAGAGGAGTATTGGTACAGGCCAATCTCTAACATGTATGATGATGTTTTTATTACCTTGCTTGTTCCTACCTTATTTGATTTGTAGACTAAGCAAACATATTGTGTCATGTTGGAGGAGGCCAGAGCACAACCAGCAGTAGAGGAAGCCGCTCGTCTTCCTATGACTAATGCTCGAAATGCCAATCTGAGGTATCATTAGGTGTTCTATCCGCACCATCAGTGGTTGTGACCAAGTTAGGCCAAAATCCTAAGCTTGGGGGAGTACATATTCTCACTGACATTTTCATTCATGTTGTCACACATTCACTACACTTGTCGATATGTGTCGATGTATTAAGAACTGGGGTCCCTAGTACCCACACTTGTTCACGGGAAGCCGCAGCCCCCAAGCCGGCAAGTCCTTGTCAAGCCCGCATCAACCTCTGGGCAACCAGAGACGAAGACTAAAGCAGACGGAAAGCCTCCTTGTTGGTCGAAGGAGTGCCCATTCTTGATGGAGAGTACTATAGTCAATGGAAATATGCTATGAGTGATCTATTTGACAAATTCAATTTGAGAAAGCATATTGAAAATCCCTATGTGTTCCTCATCGATGAATTACATCCCACATACGAAGAGGAAATTGACATGATTGGTAACCTTAGAACTGTCAATCTTATCGATAGAGGTTTACCAAGATCTGTGCTTACTCAATTGAAGAATTTTGAATGTGCTTATACTTTGTGGAATTATTTGTACAGATGATATCCAAATTATTCATTAAGTAATATTGATGAAATTCTTCATAAAAAATTTGCCCTTCATGGAATGAAGCCTAGTGATCCAAACTTTGATAAATGCTTATTTAAGCTTCGGGATCTTATGCGTGCTAAAGGAGATGTCACTACCATTAGCAACATTGTTGTAGAAGCCATTCACATACATAAGCTTGAACATTGTCTTAGTCAAAATTCTAACAAGTCTCCTGGTTTCCATGACAAAGAGATTCTACCTAATGATGACAATGAACAACATGGCTACTATGATGAGGATGAGTTGTTTGACATCGAATGTGCCAAGATGATTAAGTGCCTTAGTCTCATGGCAAACTTCACGGATTACATGTTCGATGGAAAAAAATGGATTCTCGACAATGGATGCACCGATCATATGACTGGTGATAAAGACATGTTCCAAGATATCACACATAATCAAGGACCTCAAAGGTATGTGACCTTTGGAGACAACTCTAAGGGTAAGGTACTTGATCCTTGTTGAATCCCTTGGTTACAATCTTCTTTTCGTGTCTAGACTAGCAGACTTCGGTTTCAATGTGCTATTTACTAAAGTATATTGCCAAGTGTTTCGTCATGATAATCATAAAATTTTCTTTATCGATATTTGTAGAGGTGATCTATACATTGTCGATTTCACTAAAAAAGGCCCAACCTCGAACTTGTCTTATTGCAAAATCATCTAAAAGTTGGCTATGGCATAGAAGGCTAGGACATGTAGGCATGCGCAATCTAGATAAGCTTATCAAGGGCGATCACATTCTTGGTGTTAACGATGTTATCTTTGACAAAGATAGGCTTTGTAGCGCTTGCCAAGCAGGAAAGCAAGTAGGTGGAAGTCATACGGTCAAGAACATCATGACTACTAGGAGACCACTCGAGTTACTTCATATGGATCTTTTTGGTCCCAATGCTTACAAGAGTCTAAGTGGAAACTCTTATGATCTAGTTATAGTGGATGATTTTTCCAGATTTACCTGGGTATTCTTTCTTGATGATAAGTCGCGGGTACAAAAGATCTTCAAGAACTTTGCACGCAAAGCGCAAAATCAATTTGAAGTGAAGATCAAGAAGGTTCGAAGCGGTAATGGATTAGAGTTCAAGAACACACATGTGGATACCTTTCTTGACGAAAAGGGTATTTCACATGAGTTCTCGGCTAGGTACACGCCTCAACAAAATGGAGTTGTTAAAAAGGAAGAACCGAACCCTCATTGAGATGGCAAGAACGATGCTTGACGAGTACAAGACGCCAAGACACTTTTGGGTAGAAGTCGTGGAAACAGCATGTCATGCCACAAACCGAATCTACTTGCACAAGCTTCTTGATAAAACATCATATGAGCTGCTCATCGGTAACAAACCCCAAGTTGGATACTTTCGGGTATTTGGCTCTAAGTGCTACATTCTTGATAAGCATCGTCGTGCTACATTTGCTCCCAAATCTCATGAAGGTTTCCTACTTGGTTATGGATCGAACTCTCACACCTACCGTGTCTACAACAACCTCACTCGAAAAGTTGAAGAGACGGTAGATGTCAAGTTTGATGAATCTAATGGTTCGCAAGTCAAAAAATTGCCAAATGATGTAGGATATAAGGATCCTTCGAAAGCTATCCAAGATTTTCCCATCGGCAAAATTCGTCCCAAGGAGGTGAAGGAAAGTACTTCATCAACCCAAGTGGAAGCTCCTACTTCGCATCAAGACTACCGACAAAACGACATGGAAGCATCCACAAGTGGTACTCGGCAAGATGAAGAGGAGGAGGAAGTGCATCATGAAGATCCACCACAACCTCCTTCACCACCACCTCAAGGACATAATCACTTCGACAACAATGAAGATGAAGGATATGATGAAGAGGAATCTCCACCATCCAACAAGCCAAAGCTACCCCAAGTTTGAGCACAAGTGACCAAGAACCATCCCCTAAACCAAATCTTTGGTGATATACAAACAGGGAGGATCACTCGCTCTAAAACTCGCTTAGCTAACTTTTGTGAGCATTATTCTTTCATCTCTAGCATTGAACCCTTGAATGTTGAACAAGCTCTTGAAGACGTGGATTGGGTGAACGCTATGCATGAAGAGCTTCACAACTTCGAGAGGAACAAAGTGTGGACACTCGTGGAGAAACCCAAGGACGAGCAAAACATCATCGGTATAAAATGGGTGTTTCGGAACAAGCAAGATGAAGATGGTCAAGTTGTACGCAACAACGCGTGTCTCGTAGCCCAAGGATATACGCAAGTCGAAGGTATGGACTACGGTGAGACATATGCCCCCGTTGCTAGACTTGAAGCTATTTGAATTCTCCTTGCCGATGCCAATCACCATGACATCACTCTTTACCAAATGGATATCAAAAGTGCATTTTTAAATGGAGAAATAGAGGAGGAATTCTATGTTAAACAACCTGCTGGATTTATAAATCCTAAGAAACCTGACCACGTCTACAAACTTCGCAAAGCTTTATATGGTCTTAAGCAAGCTCCTCGTGCTTGGTATAAATTCCTAATGGAGTTTCTTATTGAAAAAGGTTTTGAAATTGGTAAAATTGACGCAACCTTATTCACTAAGAGAGTTAATGGTGAATTATTTGTGTGCAAAATTTATGCATGATATTATCTTTGGATCTACTAACCCACAATTTAGTGAGAAATTTGGAAGGTTGATGTCAGCGAAGTATGAGATGTCCATGATGTGTGAGCTGAAGTTCTTCCTTGGTCTACAAATCAAGCAAATGGTAGAAGATACTTTTATCTCTCAAACAAAGTACACCAAGGACTTGATCAAGAAGTTCAACATGCAAGAGTGCAAAGGTATGAAAACTTCCGTGCCCACTAGTGGACATGTTGATCTCACTAAGGAGGACGAACCAGTTGATCAAAAGGTTTATCGGTCAATGATTGGCTCATTGCTATATCTATGTGCCTCGCGTCCCGATATTATGCATAGTGCGTGCATGTGTGCCTGATATCAACCTGCACCTAAAGAATGTGATCTTAAGGCCGTGAAACGTATTGTGAGATACTTGATAAATACACCAAACTTTGGCATTTGGTATCCCAAGGGATCTTCTTTTAATCTTGTTGGCTACTTCGACTTGAACTTTGTCGGTGACAAGGTTGATAGAAAATCCACCTCGGGTACATGTCAATTTCTTGGTAGATCTCTTGTGTCTTGGTCCTCCAAGAAACAAAACTCGATATCTCTTTCTACCGCCGAAACTAAGTATATTGTTGTCGGATCATGTTGTGCGCAATTTATATGGATGACACAGACGCTTAAGGATTATGGAAGCCATGTGAAAAATGTTCCATTACTTTGTGACAATGAAAGTGCTATTAAGTTTTGTCATAACGCCGTGCAACATTCTCGAACCAAGCATATTCAAGTTCAACATCATTTCGTCCATGATCATGTTTCCAAAGGAGACATTAATCTTAAGCTTGTTCGGACTAACAAGAAATTTGTCGATATCTTTACTAAACCACTTGATGAAAAGGTGTTTTTTCACTTGAGGAGTGAGTTGAACATCATTGATGCTTCAAGCTTGAGCTAAGCTCACTCGGATGCCTGCAAGGGGATGAGCTTACTTAACCATTCCATGCTATCTTTACCGTGTATATCATGTATCTTGTAATTCTATGCTCCCTTGTATTGCGTCTAACCCTTTTGTAGGTACTTGGAAGAACAACACTCCACAAGATTGTCATCAACTCCAATCATAAGCAATCTTGTCATGACCAAGCATCTACAACTTCTCTTTGATGATGAAAGGAAGAAGACAACAAAACATATCCTTGACATACATTTGATGTGATCATAATTGCTAACCTCTCAAATGGTATCAAGTCATTTGGATATATCATGTTCCTCCTTGTGTTACTAACCTATGTAGGTGAAAAGTGAACGAAAACAAAAAGGATTGCTCCCAGCTCAAGATGAACTTCATCAACCTCGAGCATCCTCATCAAGTTCACCTATAAGCTACGTCATCAACATCACTCAAAGGTATGTACTCATATCCTTGATATAGCTTTACTCCAAGTCATGAGATAAAGCAACTCAAGTGATATGAAGACATTTAAATGCTTAAACGGAAAATGGTAACCCCATTTCGAGCTTAACGATGAGTATAACCTATGATCAGGTATTCTTGCTTGACTCCTTAGGTCAATATACTCTAATATAGGTGACCTAGTCACCGCTCATCATCTAGTTATAAGAATTGAATGGAAATTTTCTGTTTTGTTACTCATTGACATTTCCATTCAACTCTAACCTAGATGAAAATTCATTGCAAATCTTTATGAAAATTCATTGTAAAACCTTCTGAAAATTCATGGCAAACCCTTTTTGAAAATTCATTGCAAATCTTTGAGACACATTTTGAGACATTCTGAAAAATTGCATTTGAAAAAGTTGCCAAGTTTCTGTTTTCCAACTCGGAGCCTCCGATAAAAATATCTCGGTCTTACCGATATTGCATTCCTACTGCAGAAATACATATCGGTGCCACCGACATCTTTTGCCTCGAAGCCACCGATCTCTATGCACTTTCTCTGCTTTGTTCTATGGTCAGCTCAATGATTCCAATGATGTAGGGGGAAACTTCAAGAGATGTAATCTCAAATAATCAAGGATTCCTACATCAAAGGAGGAGAAATTCTTAAAGGTTGTTTAGATCTTAAGGGGGAGAAAACTGTTTTCAAGGAACCCTTGTCTTAATACTCTCAATGACCCTATATCTATAGGATCCCTTCCCATTCAATGATTCCTTTTATATGTCCCTTGTGTGACCTTTTTGGAAATTAATGCCAAAGGGGGGAGATACCAAAGCTTCAAAGCTTACAAAGGGATAGATAATCTCAAAGGAGGAGATACAATACTAAAGGGGGAAATATCTAAGCATTCATGCTTTAGGGGAAGAGATGATCATGAAAAGAAGAAGTGTAACCTTATCATATAAAGGAGGAGAAATATCAAGGATTCCTTATCACACAAACACTTCTTAAGGAGAAGAGAGAAGAATGAATTTCAAATTTAATTCTCACATGATTTAGACTTTTCTCATCCCTACCTACTCTCAATATCTACATATTATGATTCGGGGAGAGAGGAAAACTGTTACAATTGGTGTTTAGGGGAGAAAACTATGAACTTATTTGGAGACATATCATTCTCAATTATATGTCCTCCATATCTTGGTACTCTTGGTTCCATTTGCATTTGCACTATTAAATACACTTGTGTTTCCTAACAATGCTTTCTCAAGTGTGTTCCCAATGTAAAATGCTCAAGGACCTCAAGGTAAGTATATGCATCATATTCTTGTTCAAAGATGTTCTCTGGCTTCTTGCACATATTGTTTTCAAGAGTGAGTCTTGAACATGAAATCATCTCATTCACATAGATTTGATGCATATTGTCAATATATACATGACTTCTCATGTCCTTCCTACTGTGTGTGTTGTCATGCATTCAAAAGCAACTATCCTTAAAATGGATTCCACACATCTAGGGGGGTGTATTAGCCATGTATCCTTCAAAGTCTTCACATATTTTTGCATATCTTAAATTGAAGCTTTGATATGTTGTCATCAATTACCAAAAAGGGGGAGATTGAAAGCACAATATGCTCCCTTGGTGATTGAAAGCACAATATATGTAGCTCGTCATGGTATCGACAAGGTTGCTTCTTTGTGGAACCCTCCGTGGGTAGAGCCCTCCATGGACTCTCACAACCGTTACCCTCCGTGGGTCGAAGTCTCCATAAACGTGGACGTACGATAGCACCACCTATCGAAACCGCGGGAAAAATCTTCGTGTCCTTCATGCGTCTGATCTCGCTATCTCAACTCCTTACTTCCATGTGCAATGTCTTTACTTTCCACTACTATACTTGATGAGTTGCATGTGTAGGGTGTGCTAGACTTTGCTATAATTGCTAAAATCCGCCAACCATTAACTTTGGATATTGTGTAGATTTTAATTTGTGATAGTAGGCTATTCACCCTCACCCCCCCCCCCTCTAGACATACTCTAGTGATCCCACAGCACCAGGCCAGGGGGATCCGTCCTGACGACAACCTCGGGCTCTCTATGCCCAAGTTCATCATCATGGGGGGTCACCCCTGGAGCAGTAGACCCAGGAGCATCGGTAGGACGGCTATCATCGGGCTGTGGCGCAGCCGTAGCACGGGCTTGGCCAAGGCCCCGTCTAGACGCTCCTTGGCACAGATAGCCGAGATCTATTCAAGGCAGGGGGCCTTCTCACCACGGAAGACAATATCACAGTCAGAGGCCACCCCTACAAGGTGCGAGCGCGAGACTGAATCGAGTGTCACAAATCGAGAGCCAAAACGAGAGGAGCTAGGGTCTGTGGGGTTATACCTGGAGCGAGGTCGCACAGGGCCATGCGAAAGGTCTCCTTCTTCGCGATCGCCGGATCCGGCTGTCCGGAAGAACCCTCAATCCGGAGATACGCGTGCTCTGCCTCACCGCCACCCCAAGGGGAAGTGTCTGCCCAAGACCTGGAGCTAGTCAAGGGTGAGGCAGAGTCTGCCAGAGTCAGTCCCGACGACGGAGTAGCAACGGGGATCATCACCGGGGGGGCTGTCAGGGGCAGGAGGGGTCCTAGGGGAGCGAGGGTAGCAGACCTCCCCAGGAGAGCGGGGAGAGGATGGGGGCAGACCTCCAACCCAGGGCTCCTGGTGTCGCGGAGGCCGGGTGACCAAAGATCCAACTGGGCCATGCGACCCTCCAGCTGCCGACAGGTCGAGGGAGAGAGTGGCGGAGCCCTGAGGGGAGTCCTCCGCCCCTGACCCCGAGTCAGAGGAGCCATCCTTCGAGAGGTCTGCACCCCCCTCAGGCCCCTCACCCATCATCGGAGGCGGAGGTGGGGGCGCAGTTGCCATCCACGCATCCATGTCGTCGAGGTCCAGCTCATAGGTGAGGCGGATCCCTCTCGGTCCCCCGAAGTAGAAGAGCGGGGAGAGGCCCTCGACCTCCGCCGAGGACTGGCATAGAATCTCCACTCTAGCAAGCCCATCCCCCACCAGGGACCCCTCATCGACCATCAGAAGCTTGCCGATCGACTGCGACACCGCCTTGAGGATGTGGTCCCGCTTGCCCCCCTCCGGGAGGCCAAAGATGTAGATCCACACCTGCTCAAGGGGGCACCAGGTCAGGGATTGTCTTGGCCTTCTAGATGGAGATAAGGAACTTGTTGATGGGACACTTGGAGATGTCGTGAGTGCACATATTGAGCATTTTCGTTGAGGGGAATGGCACGGAGAAGACTAGCGGTGTCGTCTCCGAGACCTCCCAAGAGAAGGTGCTCCCACAGTAATCACTAATGTAGGCAGAGAGATCGGCCCGAATCACCTCGGGGATGACCAGGACGGACAGTGGGGGCTCCTGGCGAGAGAGGAGGGTGATCGTGGCGAGGTAAGGCTTGGCCGGCCTATCCTCCAAGGTGGTGTCCACGAAGTAGAACCGACCCTCCCCGGGCATCCCATACCTGAGGAAGGCAAGGGTGGACGGGCACCGTGGTGGGGCTTCGCACTCCGACCGAAAGTGACCGGCGCACTCGTAGTTGAAGCACATAGATGCCACGCGAGAACCTCCGGCTCAACATCACCAGTGAGAGTAACGTCCGCAGTCGGGTCGGCCGTCTCTGGGTCACCGGCACGCTTCTTCTTCTTGTTCTTCTTCTGGTGAGCAGGCTGGGCCGGATACCCAGGATGATCGGCAACACGCGAAGGCGAGGGAGCCAGGGCGAGCTGTCCATGCGGCGGCGCCAGTCACACGAATCACCACGCTCCGGAGTCAGGTCGGCGTTCTAGCCACGCCCGCCTCCAGTCGACGGCCGACGGTTCGAGTCGCGAAAACGGCGGTCACGGTCCCGGTCGGCCTCCTCCCGCAGTGCCAGCCAGTTGCGAAGTTTGGCTCGGAGCTCCGCCTCGCGTCAGAGATCATCCCCGCGTGAATGGGGATCGGAGTCGCATCGGGGGTCAGATTCCCACGCGCGTGCATTGGCCTCATGATGTCGAACCCCCACCGACCGAGGGAGGGAGAGCCGGGGGTCACGACCATCATCCCACGCACGGAGCGGGAGGTGGGGAAGGGGGCTCATGGGGCATCCATCGAACGAAGTGGCGGGTCGGGCCGGAGGCGGACGGTAGGGGGCGGCGACAGGGGAAGCAGCATCATGACAGTCGGTGCTCCAGTCATCGGCAGGAGCGAGGAGACACTTGTCTGCACCACGGCGAGCCCTGGCAACAGCGGGCAAAGGCGGGCCGCAGGGAAGCCGGGACGACTTCGGCCGGTCGAGGGGCCACTTCGGGCGCAGGGCCATCCGAACCTCGGCATGCGAGCGGAGGGCAGGGAGGGGCGGCAACGGCTCCAGGGAGGCGGGAAGCGGAGTCGTCGGGGCTAGGGAGACGGCGACACAAGATGTGCATGGGTGGCTAGCAGCGCATGACGGGCAGGGGGAGGCACACGGTACAGGCGTTCGCACCAAATCGGGCCACATCTGCCCTAGTCGTAGGCACCCCGATCTATAGGTCGGCCTCGTGCCAAAACCAGCGCCAATGGACCGAATCAGGTGGAGCCAAGGCCCAGGCCCTATTCGTAGCGTCAAGGGCCATTCTAGGGACAGAGTGGGCCGCGCACCCTGGCCCGCAGCCAGTCGCAAGCCGTGGGCCGGTCCATAGGCCCACGCAGCAACGCAGCCCGAGCCGGACTAGTCCACGGGGAGGGATCGTCCCCTCCATCGCGACCCGAGCCAGCCGGCGATGGCGAGCGAGACGGCAAGGAGGGCAAGGCCGACGCATTAGCCCCGTCGGCGAGGGCCGACGCTGGAGACCCCCCGAGACGAGGGCAGCCTGCCTGGACGCCTAGCAGACCAGAGAGGAGCCCCTACATCAAGCGCCGCCAGCCGCACCGCCCGAGGCAGCTAAGGAGCGATTGTCACCGGTGCATGAACCCTTGTACGGTGTCCAGCCCGAGCCACCGCCGGCCTGGCCAACTCCAGAAATTTGCTGAAGCATGACAGGACGAGGGCGACCGGCAGCTCCACGCGGGACTCTCCAGGCTCGTCGTCATCATCCTTCACGTCCACCCAGCGGAAAGGTCCGGGCGCGGCCAACAGGTCCTTGTCGACGCGGGCATGGCACCCTCCACGTGCTCGCCGCCGCGGCCAGACGACCTGGTGGCGCCGACAGCGGCCATCACTCTAGCTGGGGGGCGAGGCGATTGTCAAATCGCCAGGGCGCCCAAGCCGCGCACTTTCAGTCATGGGGGGTTCACGCGACGATTTCTTCCTGCCCGGGTCACCCCCTTGATTGGTCGCAAAGGCCTTCTTCCTTCCAGGTGGCGGCAATGGGTTGTGGGCACAAATTCAACATGCCAAGCAAGGGGGCCATGGCTATGACGTCAAGAGTGTCAGGACAGCATGATGCAGCCTTAGTGAGGAGCATTTTGTTGAGTAATTAGGCATAATTCCATGATTAATTCCAACATATAAATCATGATGACAGTACATACTAACATGTTGAACACGAACATACTAGATGATCCTAGCAACATGAACAGCAATAATGGCATCTCGCAAAACATGTACTCGACTAACATGTTAAACTGGTGGATCAGGACAGTCGTTCTGTACCGATCCATAGTAGAGGAAGTAGCCATCGGTGCAGTAGTTACGTTGTTGATGACAACGTTGGTGCAGACCGGTCGCAGCAGACGGCATTGTAGACGACGACGAACAGGACCGCCCGACTTGGACGGTAGGCGAGCCGTGGTGAAGGCAGCGAGCAGTCGTGCGTGGCGCTTACCAAAAACCTAATTCGCCCTCTCCCGTATAGGATCACAAAGGCAAATGGTTCTGGAGACCTGCTCTCCCATTCGCCGGTGCACGCCGGCGCTTGGGATGAGGTACACTAGGATGGCGACGCAAGGAGCGAGAGGTGGCAAACCTAGATTGGTTTTCGATGTGTGTTGCGGAGCCCGCAGCGCGTCCTTTTATAGCGGTTCGAAAAACCCTAACGGGTACAACGTGGGTAGCCCACGCCGCACGTCTGAGTCGGTTGCAGCGCATGATTCGGGAGCGACCCGAACGGTCTAAGTTGTGACGTGTCCGTCAAAACTCCGAACTTGGTTCTCCAAAGCAGCAAAAATAAAGGCTCTCGGCTCTCTCGCAAACCGCGGCGTGCGCGCGTATCGTGACGAAGCGAGAGTGAGGCGGGCGGCGGAGGAGGAGCGCGTGTGGCACACCTTTTCTCTTGTCACATCAACTCATACAAGTGGTAGAACAGTCCACCTTATAAGTTGGTGTGCAACTCCCTCAACTTTCCATGTGGCACTAAACTTCCCACTCCCACCACTTGCTAGCACACATGGGCTGCACACACATATGGGCCACTTTGAGATTTTAGCATTTGTCTATTTGGGTTGCACACAGATGGGTCCAAATCCTAACAATCCCCCACCAGATCTCAAATGCCCATTTGAAGATTTGTCAATCCTCGATACTTGTTGATATATCAGTGTTTCAATAGAGACTGTTAAGTTGAACTTCCGCCTAGAACCTTGAGCTACATCTATCAGCAACTTGAACAATGGACTACGCCTTGAATTGCAAGTTTGGTGCCAACAGATTTTACTCAAAGTCATAACTAGTACTTGGCTGCCAGTAGCCTACCCCGCGGGTGGAGCATATATGTCGTACTCCTTAGTCTCTTCATGAGTTTACTAGAGATCACCCAAATTTCATAGACTGAGATGTTTTACAGTCAGACTCATATAGGTGTGTTCTTTCAAGAATACTCTGTAGGACAGCATCTTTGCTACTACTAGCTAACAGCAACACATTAAGGCATGTTGCCAACCTGCCTTACAGCCAAATAAGAGCCTTACAGCTCTTTGAGAGTCATGCATCTTCACTTAGAGAGGGTTTAGTAAATACTCTCCTCAGATAAACCACTAGCTTGTTTTTCCCAGGTCCTAATTCACGGGATCTCCGGTCACATAGGTTGGGTTACCAGTATGGTGTAACACTCACGGGTCTCATACCCATCTCCCTCGATGCACTTTCTATCACATTACGTGATAGTCCCTTTGTAAAGGGATCTGCCAGGTTTTTGTTTGTTTGAATATACATAACAGTAATTACTCCAGAGTTTCTCAATTTCCTGACAGACTTCAAACATCTTTTGACGTGTCTTGATGACTTTGCGTTATCCTTAGAACTGTTCACCTTAGCAATCACTACTTGATTGTCATAGTTCATGAGGATGGTCGGTAATGGTTTCTCAACCACCGGCAAGTCCATCAATAGCTCACACAGCCATTCTGCCTCGATAGTAGCTGTATCTAAAGTAGTAAGTTCTGCTTCCATGGTTGATCTCGTCAATACGGTCTGTTTACAAGACCTCCATGACACTACGCCACCTCCAAGAAGAAATGCATATCCACTTGTGGCGTAGAGTTCATCCACATCTGATATCCAGTTCGAGTCACTATATCCCTCAAGCACAACATATTAGCCTGCATAGTGAATCCCATAACTCATTGTACCATTCAGATAGCACATGACCCTTTCAAGTGCAGGCCAATGATCATTACCCGAGTTTGACATGAACCTACTCAACTTGCTCATAGCAAAAGAAATGTCAGGTTTGGTCGCGCTCGCAAGGTACATGAGTGAACCTACTATTAGATAGTATCTCAGCTGATCTCTCGCTATTCTCTTGTTCTTTCGAAGTGTCACGCTGGGATCATAAGGTGTTGGAGAGGGCTTGCTATCAATAAACCCAAAATGGCTCAAGACCTTCTCAACATAGTGTGATTGCGTTAACGTAATCCCACTCTCATCCTTAATAAGCTTAATGTTCAGAATTACATCAGCTTCTCCCAGATCTTTCATATCAAAGCACTTTGACAGAAATGACTTGACTTCATTTATCACAATCATGCTTGTATCGAAAATCAGTATGTCGTCAACATACAAGCATAATATAACACTATCGCCCCCACCATGGCGGTACTACATGCACCTATCAACCTCATTAATGACAAAGCCTTTAGAAGTTAAAGTTCTGTCAAACTTATCATGCCATTGCTTAGGTGCTTGCTTCAGCCCATACAAAGATTTTAACAATTTGCACACCTTTCTCTCTTCACCCTTTACCATGAACCCATCGGGTTGATCCATATAAATCTCCTCTTCCAACTCTCCATTAAGGAAAGCTGTCTTTACGTCCAT
Organism: Hordeum marinum; assembly: GCA_022496015.1. Classification (NCBI taxonomy): domain Eukaryota; kingdom Viridiplantae; phylum Streptophyta; class Magnoliopsida; order Poales; family Poaceae; genus Hordeum; species Hordeum marinum. Next base: position 231,642,424 of record CM039673.1, read on the forward strand.
TTGATGAACGATAAGACCATAAGAGGCGGCCAGGGAAAGTAGTACACGAATGGTGGTCATTCCAGCAACAGGTGAATAGGTGTCAAAGTAATCTTCGTCTTCTCACTAGGTGTAGCCCTTGGCTACAAGTCGTGCCTTGTACTTCTCAATAGTACCATCAGGTCTTAGCTTCTTCTTGAACACCCACTTGCAACCCACTGGCTTGCAGCCATATGGTCGCTCAGGTAATTCCCAAGTTCCATTGGAAAGAATCGAGTCCATCTCATTTTGGACAACTTCTTTCCAGTCATCCGCATCCGGAGATGCATATGCCTCTACTATGGACGTAGGGGTATTGTCCACAAGGTACACAATAAAATCAGAACCAAAGGATTTCTCAACCCTTTGTCTCTTACTCCTTTTAGGAGCTTCATTGTCATCCTTCTCAAGGACTTCGTTGTTATCCTTCTCAAGGATTTTCTCAACATGTGGTTGTTCAAAAAGATCACTAGATGTACTAGATTCAGGAATAATCTCAGAAGAAAATCTAGCAATGCTATGCATATCTTTCATAGGAAACATATTCTCAAAAAATGTTGCATCACGAGATTCCATAATAGTATCAACATGCATATCAGGTACCTCGGATTTAACCACTAAAAATCTATAACCAACGCTATGTTGAGCATAGCCTAGAAAGATACAATCCACTGTCTTCGGTCCGAGCTTGCGTTTCTTTGGGATGGGAACATTGACTTTCGCCAAGCATCCCCAAGTGCGCAAATATGAAAGTGATGGTTTTCTCCCAACCCACTCCTCATAAGGGGTTTTCTCTTTATTCTTGTTAGGAACTCTATTCAGGACATGACACGAAGTCAACAAAGCCTCCCCCACCATGCCTTAGATAAACCAGCAGTGTCCAACATGGCATTCACCAAGTCAGTCAGCGTGCGGTTTTTCCTCTCAGCATCCCCGTTAGATCGGAGCGAGTAGGGAGGTTTCCTCTCATGAATAATACCATGTTCCTCGCAGAATTCGTCAAAGAGTTTGGGAAAATACTCTCCACCACGATCCGACCTAAGACGTTTGATCTTTCTCTCTAGTTGATTTTCAACTTCAGCCTTATAAATTTTAAAGTAGTCTAAAGCCTCATCTTTGGTTTGCAACAAGTAAACATAGCAGAATCTAGTAGCATCGTCAATTAATGTCATGAAATATCTATTTCCACCTTTTGTCAACACACCATTCATCTCGCAAAGATCGGAATGTATGATTTCTAGAGGTGCCAAGTTTCTCTCCTCGGCAGCCTTGTGAGGCTTTCGAGGTTGCTTAGATTGCACACAACTAGGGCAGTTAGAACCTTTGGCAATGGTGAAATTCGGAATTAAACTTAAACTAGATAGCCGAGACAGTGAACCAAAATTAACATGACATAAACGAGAGTGCCAAACATCAGCCTCTGAATCAACATTGCCACAAATATGGTTTACTGACTTATTGCAAAATTCGGAAAGTGAAAAGCAGAACAAGCCTCCGCACTCATAGCCTTTACCAATAAATTGTCCAAATCTTGAAACAACTACTTTATTGGACTCAAACACTACTTTAAACCCATCTCTGCAAAGAAGGGAGCCGCTAACGAGATTCTTGTTTATAGTAGGGACATGTTGCACGTTCCTCAGCTGCACGATCTTCCCCGAAGTAAACTTCAGATCTACCGTGCCAACACCACGAACAGTAGCATGCGACCCATTCCCCATTAGGACAGAGGAATCCCGAACATAGAGATGTCAGCACACACGTGAGCATTAGCACCCGTATCAATCCACCAACATGGAGACTGAAAAACTGAAAGTACCATCGGTAAATTATCGTACCCATCAGTGTTGCTAGAGGTCACAACGTTGACATTCTTGGTGCCTTTCTTCCCTTTCTTGTCTGCACGCTCAGGGCAGTTAACACAGAAGTGGCCGAGCGCCCCACAAGTATAGCACTCGAGCACAGCTTTGTTCACCTTCTTCTTATTATTATTCTTGAATGAATTAGTATTGACAGGACCATTGAACTGGAGCTTGTAGTTCCCTTTGTTCTTGTTGTTGTTCTTGACTTGGTGATTCTTCTGCACCAAGTTGGTGCTAGCCTGAACCTCACCACCTCTGTCATTCGTGTCCTTTGCCCTGGCTTTCTCCTCAACATCAAGAGACGCTATCAGGTTTTCAACCGATATCTCATGTCTCTTATGTTTGAGAGATGTGGCGAAGCTCCTCCAAGCAGGAGGCAACTTTGCAATAATGCAGCCAGCCACAAATCTGTCAGGCAGCGCAACCTTGAGGAATTCAAGCTCTTTCGCAATGCACTATACTTCATGAGCCTGTTCAACTACAGAATGGGTGTTAACCATCCTATAGTCGTGAAAGCTCTCCATGACGTACAGTTCACTGCCTGCATCGGTTGCACCAAACTTGGCAGTCAGTGCATCCCAGAGCTCCTTAGCATCTTTGATGTGCATATACACATCGCACAGACGCCCATCAAGGACACTCAGAACAAGGCCTCTGAAGTTAGTATCGGCTTCCTTGTGCTTATTCTGAAGTTCCTCAGATGCACCTTTGCACCTTCAGGGAGGCCAGTACTAATCAGCTCCCACACTTTTAAGGTCGTGAGCCACAGTTGGCACTTCACTTGCCATCTCTTAAAGTGTGTACCCTTAAACACATCCGGTTTCATTGCATCAGCAAAACCAGCCATACTCAGTTCAGGAAATTGCCTACAATTATGTTTTTGGATTGTTGAGTAATTAGGCATAATTTCCATGATTAATTCCAACATATAAATCATGATGACGGTACATACTAACATGTTGAACTAGAACATACTAGATGATCCTAACAACATGACCAGTAGTAATGGCATCTCGCAAAACATGTACTCGACTAACATGTTAAACTAATGGATCAGGACAGTCGTTCCGTACCGATCCGTTGTAGAGGAAGTAGCCATCGGTGCAGCAGTTACGTTGTTGATGACAACTTTGGTGAAGACCGGTCGTAGCTGACGGCGTTGTAGATGACGACGAGCAGGACCGCCCGACTTGGACGGTAGGCGAGCCGTGGTGAAGGCAGCGAGCAATCGCTCGTGACGCTCCCAAAAACCTAATTCGCCCTCTCCCATACAGGATCACAAAGGCGAATGGTTCCGGAGACCTACTCTCCCATTCGCCGGTGCAAGTCGGCGCTCGGGATGAGATAGATTAGAATGGCGGCGCAAGGAGCGAGAGGTGGCAAACCTAGTTTGTTTTTGATGTGTGTTACGAAGCCCGCAGCACGTCCTTTTATAGCGGTTCAAAAAACCCTAACGGGTACAACGTTGGTAGCCCACGCCGCATGTCTGATTCGGTTACGGCGCACGATTCAAGAGCGACCCGAACCGTCTAAGCTGTGACGTGTCTAAGCTGTGACGTGTCCGTCAAGACTCCGAACGACGAGCAGGACCGCCCGACTTGGACGGTAGGCGAGCCATGGTGAAGGCAGCGAGCAATCGCGCGTGACGCTCCTAAAAACCTAATTCGCCCTCTCCCGTACAGGATCACAAAGGCGAATGGTTCCGGGGACCTACTCTCCCGTTCGCCGATGCACTTGGGCGCTCGGGATGAGATAGATTAGGATGGTGGCGCAAGGAGCGAGAGGTGGCAAACCTAGATTGGTTTTTGATGTGTGTTGCAAAGCCCGCAACACGTCCTTTTATAGCGGTTCGAAAAACCCTAACCGGTACAATGTTGGTAGCCCACGCCAGACGCGCCACACGTCTGATTCGGTTACAGCGCACGATTCAAGAGCGCGTGTGGCACACCTTTTCTCTTGTCACACCAACTCATACAAGTGGTAGAACACTCCACCTTATAAGTTGGTGTGCAACTCCCTCAACTTTCCATGTGAGACTAAACTTCCCACTCCCACTACTTGCTAGCACACATGAACTGCACATGCATATGGGCCACTTTAAGATTTCAGCATTTGTCTATTTGGGCTGCACACAGATGGGCCCAAATCCTAACACGTTTGAGTGGCGTCGACTCAGGGTTGAAGGGGTCGCCCATGGGGATACGACGGTGACAAGCGAGGATGCAACAGTGTGATGTAAAAAAAAGGTTAGGCCCAATTACAAGCTACCTATTGAAGCTGCTCCAAGAAAACACTGCCTTTGTTAGACTGTTAATTCAAGACTTCTTAACTGTTTTCTCCTGATCGAAATCAACATATGACAAGATGCTAGTTGAAAATCTACACACTTCAAAACCCTCACGTCTCAGGCCGAATGACTAGATTTGCAACACATGCAAATAAAGGCAGTTTCCTGTAACATTCAAGACTTGTCAAAGGCGCCGAATCAATATATATGGTAGTTCAAAAATTTGCAGACATCTAAATGAAGGCTTCTCAACACTCTACATTGGAAGTTCTGAAATCGGCAACTGGTTGTGAAATGACCCATCTGACGGTTCATGTGCCTCCAATGGCCTTTTTTGTGATCGGTCCAAGGAGGTTGCCTCCAAAATACCTACAAATGGACAAAAAAATCACACTAAATAAAAGAAAAGAATGAAGAGATCATAACATTTTGGTGACTAAATTGCAGTTAAAGAATTGACTATTCTCAAAACGGACAGGCTAATGTGGTATAGTTTGCATAGTATAGTTCTGAAAGCAAATGTAGAGTTCATGTAATAATGGATAAGAAAATGATGTGACCTCAAAACTCACCAAATCCCAAAATCACGGAACAAAGCAGCAAGCCAGAAAGGGAGAAATCCATTTTGTACAATATCTCCAAAATAATAATGCAACCTGTTGAAACCACTAAGTGCCTTGGAGAAGAGAAGACCAGATGCAAGCTGCTAGACAGTGAATAACAATCAAGTAAATATTAGATGATGAAGCAAGTAGAACTTACCTAAATACTACTGTAGGTATGCATCTCATGCTTAAAACATACAAATGCCAGAAAAAACACCAAGAACTCACGAAAAGGTAATCACCAGTAGAAGTTGAAGAAACACTACTAGCGATGTTCAGAAAACGCCATTAGTGGCGTGCAACCTGGACGCCACTGGTAAGTGATTATTAGTGGCGCTGGGACTGAACGCCACTGGTATATAACTTCCAGTAGTGTTGGGCAAGCACGCCACTAGTGGCTTATCTACTAGTAGCGCTCGACCCCACTAATACATCTGATGACATCTTTCCACCGCTCCAGTTGACATGTGAGTCCCCAGTGGCATTCGAGCTTTCCTTGATATTTGGGACAATACCAGCGGCATGGTATTCCAGCGGCACACCATAATTTGTGTAATAACAGTGGCACTCCCTTCTCCTCGGACGCTACCAGCGGCCTGCCGTCTTGACCCGGTGCCACTAATTAGCTACATCTATACGTGTTTCTGCTACCTTTATATGGTTACTCATGAAGATATTCAAGGGATAACAAGTAGTCAATAATCTACTTTGTCAGGTTGATATACATGATTAAAATCAATACAAGAACTGACATGCTGAATACGAAACAGTAAGACAACTGACGGAAGAATTTGTACAGATATTAAATGTAGTTTCTAATCAAAAATTAGCTTCCCTTTTTTTTGAGAAAAGACTTACCTTTCCTCAGCAACATTATCAACATAGAATATAAGCACCATTCCGAACAAAACAGTACTCAAGTATGCCCAGCTTGGAAGTTGCATTTTAACTATGCTATCAGATGTTGAACCCTGCCATCAACAAAACAGTTATTGCTACACATCAAAGGAAAAAGTGTGGAACCATAGGAAGTACGAGCATAACCAATGGGCACTC